>OY987258.1:17069975-18505644 GCA_963920725.1 Rhamphomyia laevipes
GACATTCCTTGTGCACCAACTTCAATTCGAAATTTTCGAGAAAGTGCTTTTAGAGCACGACACGCATCACGCCGGTCATCGAGAAGAGTTGAAGAATTTACACGATCTACTAAACGTTCAACCTAAAAGAAAAAATTTCAATTAATACAAATTTAATTACAGATTATGCAAAATATAATCAATCTATAAATAAATCAATAATATATTTGAAAATTACAAATTCGGTTATTGCTCCCAATTAAATTTAACCTTTGCTGCTGACGTTAACATATATCAAAAGAACAAACATTGAGGAACTAAATTGAATTTTAATATTTCGCGTTTTTGTAATACTTGATTTTGTAGTGATCAAACATACAAATAATTATAAATAAAAGCAATTAGCAATACCGTTTCGGCACCCGTTGGCTGTTGTCCTGGTTCTGGAGTACCCAAAACAGTTTTTAATCCGCTCTTTAGAAAATCCATTTAATAGGATGTATTATTTAATAGAAAACTTCTTGTATCTTTTTAGTAAATGCTTAGATATTTTTAAATATTAAATTTTTACGGGAAAACTAATTTTATAGTTAAAATAATTTACATTATTTTTGTACACGTAATTTCCATTTGAAAGAATTTGTAGAATGTCAAAATCAATCTGGTCGTTGGTATTATTTTTATCAGTAGTTCGGTTGATACCAGAGTAGAATAAATACTCGCGAAGAAAATCTAGATTATGATACCCCTATAGTTTAGAGCACCATCCCCCCAAGACTTTTAATACTCCGGAACAAGTATATAATGCATTTGAGTGAGTGCGACGACAGTTCCGTAGGTTCCAGGAAGCCGTGTCCAAGGTGATTGAGTCTGGATCGGGCGAGTTCCCGCATCTCAACCGAATTGAGATAGACATTTTTTTTACAGGATATAGGCAATAAAACTAATTCGACATCCTTTTAAATACACATGTTCGATTTACGGCCACTTCTTCGGAGATACTGCTATATAACAATATAAAGTTAATATTATAGTTATATTATCTTTGTTTGAGTTTAAATGGGAGCGGTGGGGTAATAATTAAAAATAATATTCTACTCGTCCAACAACTTTATTAAAATCTTTAACTTCTCAAAATTTCAAGAAAATATTTTCGTTTTAACCTGAATTCGTTTAAAAAATAGCAAAAAATAGTCTTAATTTTCAAAAAACTTACCAAGTGCATGCGTTTCCCATGTATTAAAAAGGTATGAAAGTAAAACTTGTATACAACGGCACATTACGAATTGAGATAGGAATTTTAAATTTTTACATTACATAGTTACATAACCAATTAAAAATAAATCGACATTCCATTCGAAATTTTCAATTTCGGTCCCAATCATCGGAGATATAGCCCTAAAAAAAGTTATCTTAGCTTGGATAAAGGGGCATATAACTAATGGTTCAAACAAGCTCGACTGACGACGGACGCGACGGACGCAACGGACGGACAATAAACGCATAAGAATTTTCGATCGAGCAAACTCGACGGTTGAGACGGACTACATATTCTTCAATGACAGTTTATAAACAATTTTTTTTTGTAAATAAAACTATGTACTTATATTTTATATTAATTTTACACATCTTATAATACACTAAAAAAAATTTTGGAATGTCAAATAAATTTATTTTAATTAAAAATTTTGAAAAGTACCTATTTTATATCCGTCGTGCCCGTCGAAAGTTGAAATCGATTGAACTTTTGCGTCTTGCGTCCGTCGTGTACGTCGCGTCCGTCGTGACTTTGCTCACTTTCATATATTCCTATACATTTCAACTTTTTTTCGACATTTGAATCCGTCTCCGTTGCGTCCGTCGCGTCGAGCTTGTTTGAGGGGTAAAAATAATGTTATACAGGGGTACATTTTTTTTAAAAATATACAGTAACTCCTCTAAATTTCAAAAGCTTTGAGAAATGAAAAGTAACAGAGATGTGAAAACTAATATGTTTTTATATTTGAGAAATTATCTTTGAGGGGTTTTACCGAAATACATAGGATCTTGCATTAAAAAGTTTTGATTTCGGAAACCCATTCATATTTAAAGATTTGTTACTGTGCAAAATTTAACATATAGCAGCTGAACCCATATGAAAAAGGGAAAAAAACAGTCGTTATTTTCAAAAAACTTACAACTGCCTAAAATTCCTATGTATTTCAAAACAAAGTAACTTATGCAACGCTCTTGTTCCAGAAAGTTCATATTTATTATTTTTCATTTGTGCACAAGGAACTGCAAAAAATGTAGTTATCAAATAACGTTATTATTATTATTGTCATTTAAAACATTTAATTTGAGTGCACATTAATATAGTACATTGTACATATACTGAAATACCTTAACTGTTTTGATAAAATGCTACTTTTTATCTTAGAAAAGTGTTTATCGGCTTTACATAAAGAAAGAGTTCGAAAACGAAACTGCTACGAAGTCATTTCTTTATACAAGACTTCTTTTTCGTTACGCTTTTAACGAACTATTATTTGTTTATGTAACGAACTACAACTTATTATTTTAATTTTAAGCAAAATTAAAATAATATTCTTACAATTATTTAACACAAGTGTCGACTACAACTATTTATTTTTAAATGATGCATTTTTTATTATATAAACAAAGAGTTTACTAAAAACGAACTAAAAACGGCACGGTTGCGAACTGATTTTGCATAGGTTAAATGATATGTGTTTTTGTGAAAGTGTAGGTGAAAAGGTAGTTCAGAAGCGGTTCTATTTGTGTTCGTAAAAAGCGAATTCGTATTTTTAGTTTAAAAGATCGTTATGTCGTTTCTCATAAGTTTGTTGCTGATATAACTTGTAACCTATAGAAAATCTCGGTTAATTTCAAAATCTAATTACTATTCCTACTGGGTAATTTAAGAGTAATGAAATGACAGCGCTAAAAAAATTTGTTATAAAAATTTTATCCGCTTAACTACTATATATTTATTAAAGTATTTATATAAGTTACGTTACGGTTAAAAATTAACTTTAAATTTAAATTCATACATCTAGTAAAGTCAAAGTGTAAAGTTCAAATTACGCGGAAATATCATGGTTTTACATGGTTTCCTATTTAAATGTTTCAAAAACAAATTTATTAAAGTGAACATTTTGTATTTACCGAGAATGGAGCACTATTTTTATTTTTTACATTCGGACATCGGAATGGATTAAATTTTTAACGGGTTGTGGGGATTTATTTAAGTTTAAAAAAGCTTAATTAAAGTAAATTTACTATTTTCGGTCTTCAATTATAATATTTTTCTATTTTCATTTCATATTCCCGCCAATATAATATGAATATAAATGGAAGCATTGTTTTAACCGCCAAATTGTAATTTAAAACTTTTCAGAATACTATTGATCTGTAAATAATTCAAAATTAAGTGTAAAGAAATAAATTTTAATTAAGTTTTTATATATTAAATAGAAATTAAGAAGTATATTAATTATTTTGTGTATTTAAAATATCGAAGTGATTTTTAAAATCATTGTGTATTAAATTTTTAAAGTAGTGTACATTTTGAATAGGTTAGATTAATTTCATATTAAAATTGTTAAAAAGGCGTAATTCGCTATAATAATATTTTATTAAAAAGTTTATTTTATAATTTTTAATATTTAAATTCAATATTCTAAAAAAAATTATTAATAAATAGATAATAAATTGGAAAAACTTCTGAATTGTACATATTATCTTATTGGACATATAGAATAACAAAAAGGTAAGATCTTTTGTTTTATTTATTATTTATATTAATTAGTAGTTTAGATTTAGAATAACTTTATTTATTATTTTGGTAATAAAATATATATTTAAAGCTGAATTATTTTAGTCTATGAAACATAATATATTAAATATCAAATAAAATATATAATATTAATTCGGTACATGATTTTACATACTTAATGAAAAATAAATTAGTTTTGTACATTTTATAAAAGAAAAAATAAATTAAAACGTTTATAAACTAGAAAGTTATTAAGTTTTTAAACCGCATAGTAAAGTATGGCCCACCCTGTATAACAAAATATTGTATCACGTCTTATCGGTCGCTCATCAATACATTTTGTGGTCATTGTCATAGATTTGAAAAAATTATAGAGGTACAAAAATAACGTTGTTAAATTTCGCAGAGGTTGTCAAAATTGACATTTTAATAGTCACGTTGACTGTTTATGTTTAGTTTAGTATTTATATATATTGACAATTGACATTAAAAAAGAAACAAACAAAACAAGATAAATAATAAATTATAAAGTCTACAATATTCAAATAAATAAATACAAAATGTTTAAAAGAACCAAAAAGTTATCACCACCACCAACAGCACCAAACTTACAAGAAATACTCGAAGATTTAGAAACATTTCATGTTGAAAAACCACTGCCTATTCGAACAAGGATTCTTAATATTTCAAGCAATAATGGCACTGGCAGTCTTTCAACTGGAAATACATCTTTAAGTGGTGAATCGTCTTCACAGGAATGGTGGAAAGTATTTGAAACATTTTTATATGATGTTGAAGATTTAAAACGAATGAAAAGTGATATAAATGGCTTTAAAATAAAATTAGAATCTTCAAAATTAGAAATTGACACTGCAGCAAAAAATATACAAAATGATATTGAAGAGAATTTAGCGAAGACGAAAATTGAAATAAAAGATGATGATGAATAGTTAAGTTTTCAAAATTAGTTGTTATTTCTGTACAGTGGGTTTAAATTATAAAGTATTTTTGTATTTAATAAAATTTATTAATTAAATATATATTTTTATATTCTTAATTTATTTATTGAATATTGATCGTTCTTCATTTGAAATGTAATTTGAAATTAGTTTTTTTATCATTTACTTTGAAAATATGAAAATAATTCACATAATATTTTCCAATTTTATTGATATGATATAAATGGAAGTTCATAATGTAGAAATAGAAATTACGAACTAAAAAACTAAAATATTTAATTGAATGGTTGGTTAATTGAAGGGAGTTTGATATAGAACATGATTTCCATGTATGTAACCCCCCAGTTCTTTCTTCCAAACAGTCGAAATTTTGTATGTATCATTTTGATTGTTAATTTGAGGGCATATTTTTGAATATATCGAAATAATATCATTTAAATTAAATACATAATATTTTATTTCTTGTATGGAATAAAATATTATTTAATTAAATAAGTAATATTTATTAACAATTTCAAAAGTAGAGTTTTAGGAATGCCTTTTCAACTACTAATAACTTACTATAGAATAGAATTTAATAATAGTTTTACTGTGTTTTAATTATATATATGATTTCTTAAGGAAAGAAGAAAATGTACGAAACCCGTTACATTAAATTATAAATTCCGAACTAAAGGGTTGGTGAAACCTTTACATTTTAAAACAAATTTATCTATAGTGCTTTCAATTTTATCCATCAGAAAATTAGAGTGAGAAATTTTATGTAATTTGAATGTTGAAAAATAAAAAGGTATGTTATGTAGCAATTTTAAAATTTGATTTTATTTAATTTGCATTTTTTTATGTGAGTTTTAGCACATTTTCCCCAAACCTTACAACCGTATAACATAATGCTTTGAATGATTTGTTGAAATATTATCATTTTATTATCAATGCTTAGTTTAGATTTTCGGTGAATTAATATGTATACATAATTCTTATTATTTTATTACATTTATCAATAGTTTTATCTACGTGAATTTTAAATATCAGTTTACTATCTAAATAAAAACCTAAATATTTTATAAAATTTAACTAAAGATGCTTTTCTATTCGAGTAAAAAATATAGCTTGTGTTTTTTGACAATTTATTTTTATCTTCGATTTATAATAATATTTCTTTACTTCATTGAAAGCTTGTTCAAGATTAAATATAATGTCATCAGGATTTTTTGGCGAAAAAAGTATAGCAGTGTCATCCGCATACAAACCACTTTCATAATTTTTCAAAGACGGAAAGTCTGAAATATATGTTGTATAGTAATAGTAATGGAGAAAGAACCGAACCTTGTGGTGTGGCAGCAACAATATCAAATATATTTGAAAAACTGTTAGAAATGTTAACTCGAAATTTCCTTAAATCAAGAAAAGATCTAATTATTTTTGTTAGATACATTGGCAAATTAACATTTTTTAACTTAAATATTAAAGCATCATGCCAAACAGAATCAAAAGCGGCTTCGACATCTAAAGTTATCCTTCCAGACAATATTTAAAAATTGTTTAAACTATATTATTTAATCTGGTAACTTGGTGACTAGTGCTATACTTAGGACGAAAACCAAATTGCTGAAGAGGTAGAATACTTTCAGTTTCCATAAAACTAAACATTCTTTTTGTATACATTTTTCAAATATTTTAGTTAAACAGCTTAGCAAACTAATCGGTCTATAACTTTTTATATCTGTTTTGTTTTTGTTAGGTTTGGCTTGGCAATTGGAATAATATAAGCTACTTTCCAATCTTCTGGAAAATATCCAATTTTGAAACATGCATTAAATAATTTACATATGTCAATAAGAGATTTTTTGTCTAAATTTTTTAATAGGATATTTTTAATTTTGTCCAATCCCGCAGATTTTCTATTTTTACCTAGACGTGTATATATATAATTTAATTTCTTTTACAGTGAAGTGATCATTTGAAAGCTAGTAATTTTGTAAGTATCAATTTCTCTAACTGAAATTGTTAATAAATATAAATATGTAAAAATATATAAGGCAATAAATAAATAAAAATAAATAAATAATTAAATAATATTAAAAATTAAATGTACAGTTTTATTTATTTTGTTATATAAATTTTTATTTTTATATATAATTAATATATATTTACAAAATAGCAACATAAAACTCCAAATTAAAATTCCATATTTTTAATACCGTATATTTTATTTAAAATCATCTTACGACCCAAAATATAAATATTAAGTTTTGTTAGTTAATTTTGTTGAATGTATATTTTTAATAGCGATATTGAAAATTCGGATCAGACAAATAAGCACAACAACTGCATGGATAATCTGTATTAAAAAAATTATATATTTTAAATTTAAATATTAATTCCAATGAATAAAATTACATATTTTAAGTAATATTATTTATATTTGAAATATCAAAATCAAAACACATGTATTTTAAATATAAAATTAAATTAGTACATAAGTAAAAAAGAAAAACAAACTAAATTATTTTTGTGATCTTTAAAAATTTATTTATATTTTTCAATTGTTTAAAAAAAAAAAACAAGCCGGTAAAGAAACAACCACTTACCTTAATATTGTCAATATTATAACAAAGTAAACTAGTAACTACATAAAATTTTGATTTATTTTTCTCAAAAATATAAGGAAAATACTGGTGGTAAGTTTAGTGTTGAAGTATTTAAAGGACCTGTAGTGAATGTATAAAGAAATATATAAATCAGAATCATAAATATAACATTTTCATATTGAATTCAACTTTTCCATATCCAAAAAGATTGATATATTTAAATTTTATTCATCGTGAATATAAATTATATTTATTTAAAATGAAAATATTATATTTTAGACATTATAAGTAATTTTTTTAATGATTAATATAAATAGAACAGTTTAAGAAAGATGTGAAATTTCATAAGATACCAAATTTAACCAGGCTATATTATGTCAAAAATTTGCAGATACCATCTAATTACCAACAATTTACCTAAATTTTATTGGTTCTAATTATTAGTTATTAAATTTTAGAGGAACTAATTATTCAATTTTGGATATCTTCACCTTCACCATAATCACTAAAAATTTTAATCATCATGGAACTATAAAGTTGTTTTATATACTATAGTTACAATCTTTAAACTTACATTAGAATACATTTAAAGTCATGATCCAGGAACAGGAACCAGGACTAAATGTTATTAACAAAATAACGAGGAACAAAATAAAAAATGTTATTGACAAATCTTAAAAATAAATTTACTTAAGTTTTCCATTTTCTGAATAAAAATTTAATAATAGAAAAAATATGAATTGTAGTCAGAATTTGGTACAATAGGCTAGGCGCTAAACCCTAGACCTAGAGCATAAAGCAAAGCTTGTATTTTAATAAACTGTGTGAGAAGGACAAAATCTAATTTTATTGTGGTAAATATTAGTCAGAGATTTAACTAAAACATTTTTTTAACGAATTTATTAAATATTATAAATGATGATCTACAAATACCTGATACACGAAATATGCTACATTATTCCTTTTCTTTTGATTCATTCATATTTTTTATTAGAATACAGGACAGATGACGCATATGATAGAAGATCAGACGTGAATATCAGAAATTTGAAACAATTATATTTATTAACCACCCAAATATATTTATTAACCTAATTATTTGCAACAATTCATCACTGTTATTAATATTGTACCAGTGATGATTTCTAATGTTGTCAACCTTGTAATGTAAGCATTAATTAGCACTACTAATCTTTTTTTTTATAAAATAATTATTACTTATTCAGTTCATTAGTTCATTATTAGTTTATATATACTTACGACGACATAAATTATATATTTATTATATAGATAATTAAATTTAATTTTTATAGAACTAGTTTCACCTCAGATATATGATATAAATATGTCTTTTTCTATTTCAATATTGATTTTCTTCTTAATAAGTTTGCTGTCAGACTGAAATTAACTATAATTAGTAAAAACCATCTACGTATAGATTAGATAGTTCAATCGTATGGCGAACTACAAAACCTAAAATGAAATTTAACAATAGAAAATGAAATGCATAATTACTAGACAAACAACTTAAAATTCTAAAATTTATTTATTTTACAAACAAAGTAATTGAGCATTTTCTTTTCTAAGTACATATATAAGTAAATCCTAAATTTTCTTCTCGAAAAGGTTTCGCAGTTCGCCATTCTATAGAACTTTCGATAGTAGATCTGAATTTTATTACTAGCAAAGAATATAAATATACCAAGATGTCGCAACACATATTTTTCTATAGTAGGTACAGTATTATAAAATTTAATTATCGTTTGCAAGTTCGAATCATTCGATTTTATACTGTACACTTAAATTCTTATTCATAAGGCAAAGTTCTTAAAGGTCGCTAAGATCTACAAAATTAGCAAAATCAAGCAAAAGAATTAATGTTTTCAAAATATAACTATATAATTTTATTTTTAATTATGTTTTTTATATAATACCTAAGTACAATTTTATAAATTTTCTACTTTTTTTTTCTCTATATATTTTTACTATAAATATATAATTTTTTTTTTTTGTAATTTTCAATTAGGACGGCAATGTCATAAAAATATAATATAATTAATAAATTTGATGAAAATAATATAAAAGCTGATTGTCCAGTCGCTTCACAAGAGTTACGACTTATTGAGCTACAGATTTTATACTAATTACTAAAGTATCTAACCAGTTGCGACTCGTATATATTACAGACGCAATATTTCTGATAAATTATCATTGTAATTCAAATTGTATTTTATATTGACCTGTAGATCAATTAAGTCGCGTCTCAAGTGTAGCGACTGACAATCCAGCCTTAACAAATATTTTATAAAAGATATTTTGTAACAAATTTTGAGTTATTTTTATTTTTTGTGTAACTAATATAATTTTAGTAAAGTTATTAAAGATTCAAAGTTATGAGTTTTTTTTTTAAATTTTTTTATTTTTTAATTTTATTAAAAGCTAAGGCCACAATTTTTTTTTTTTTGTTTATATTTTTTATAATATTTTAATTTTAGAAAAATAGATTTTATAAAAAAAAAATATAATATTTAACGAAATGTTATTGTCAATAAAAATTGAATTCTAATAAAAATTATAGTTAAAATGGCTTCTCGCATAAGAATTAATTTATTTAAATATAAATATAATATAATATATTTTTTAAGATTATTATTATAATTTTTATATTATTTATTTTTGATGTGTTGGTAATTAATTTTTAATAGTTATGTTAATTATAAGATTAAATAAAAGAATGATAATGATTATTAATTAATAATTTCGAAAAAAAAGTGAGTTTAAAATAGAATTAGGTATTAGAAATATGATAATTTACATATAATTTTTTTTTTAAAACATTTCTTTTTTAGTTTACATTTTCAACATTAGCAACACGATAGTATCAACATAAAAGTGTTTTAATTTATTAATAGTTTTATATATTTATATATGGCTTTAAGTAAGCTTAAAAAATTCTTAATTTACCACTACTACCGCTCTATAATGTTAAAAATCTAAAGTAAAAATTTTAAAATAAAAAGGCTCTACCATTTATGTGTGTTAGCAAAATAAAAAATAAACAAACTTGATAAAAATAAAATAAAAAATATATAAAATAAAAGGAAATAACAAAATAAAATTATTGATTTTTTTTTTTAAATTAATTAATTTTCATAATGTTCTGATGCCAACACCCAATAATTTATATTAAACATTTTAAACTTGCCTCGTGGTTTGCACGCTAGATGTCGTTCAATATACTGACATGGACATATAAAATTGGCACAATGTCTAGCTGGTTCTGTTACACTAACATCTCCTAAGCCACGTACAATTTCATTACCCCAACGTGATGCATAACGTAAATATAATAGCATTGATTTTTCCTGCAAACCACGAGATAGTTTTATGTTTTATGATTTTTTTTTTTTTTTAAATAAAATTTTATGTATAAAATATAATATTTATATATAAATTAAATATTTAATAAAAAATAATATATTGTATTTAAAACATTTTTATATATATGTATTATTAATATAATTAATTAAACAGTTTTCTAATATAAATCTATAAAAAAAAAATATCAACTTTTATATTCAAATTATATTTTAAAAATTATATAACTAAAATCTTATTTTTTAATTTGTAACTTTTTTTTTTTATAAATCCTTAAACGGATTATTTAAACCACAACATTTTGATTTATTTTGTTGTAATTTAATTTTATTATTTAATACTTCTTCTTCATATTGACACGGGCATATTGATGACATTAAATGTCTTGGGGTTTCATGAACACCAGCTTCATTAACAGTCCAATCAAGTCGTCGACGGATGAAATCTTTACCCCAACGTTGTAAATATGTTAAAAATATTTCTTGTGCAAGTGCCTGTATATTTTATAGAATTACATTTATAGATTACATTACAATAAATTATTAATAATGTAATTTATTGAACAAAACATAAAATAATTTAAGATCTTTATATAATGATTTTAAATTACTAGTTATAAATTAAGAATAATTTTCACTAATTTGCAGTTTGATTTATGAAGGATCTGTTGTTTGCTGCAAAATTTTAAATTTATATAATTTTCATTTAATATAAACGTCTGATTATAGGAAAGTAAGTGAATTGAAATACTTTGCTATAAAAGGACGAGAATGATTTTTTTTTTGCAAACAATGTTTTAAAACATTGATCTAAAAAAATCTGAAGAATCTTAAGAAGATTTTGCATCTCCTTCTAATCTACACCCTAAATAATGCAAATTAATTAAAATCGGAACTGCAGATTAGTGAAAATTAGATTCTATATTAAAAATTTGGAATTAAAATTAAATTTATATTACAGAAATTTTATTTAAGTAATTAATTTTGAATTTTAATTTTGTCAGAATAAGACACGTTTATCGAAAGTAATAAAAATAACTTGAAATTGAATTAAATGAAACTTTAAATACATGAATCGATATATTTGTTCAGAATATTTTGAATGTTCTATATTTTAATATTACTGAACAATATTATTAATCTATCCATAAAAATACTTAGTACATAATATCCTAAGACGTTCAATAATCAATTTATTCATATACAAAAGCTATTTTTAAACATAATTTTGTATTTAGGACACTGGTGCTCCGAAGGTTGTAGGGATAAACTTCCATTTTTCAAATATGCTAATAGCTAGCAGTTTTTTGAGTTTCGTATTTACTCTGGAGAAGTAATTGTACTTGAGTTCCTTCTGTTAATTATATGATTAAAATTGAATATTTTGAAAATCTTAGAATATTATATCGTCTTTGAATTAACTTAAATTAATTAATTAAAAACTTAATATAAAATATACATAATTAATATATAAACGAATTGATATGAAACTATGCCAATCAAAAAATACATAATGTATGTAAAAAAAATAAATAAAGTTCTCACCTGTTTTCTAGACAATCTAACTGGATTACTGCCCTGTATCACAATATCATTAACATCCAAATCTAATTTTTTCTCCCATCCAGCTTGAATACTTGTACCATTTTGTTCATGCCTTTCAATAAATTCATTTAAATATGCAATACATAAAGCCGGATCAAAATACATAAAACATAAATTGACTTTGTGACATGATATTCGTCCACGATCATCCAATATTAATAAAATTTTATGTCGTAACAATTGTTTATTAACACGTGCTAAACATTTTTCCAAACCTCTTGATAAACGTAATTTCACCCACATACATAAAAATATTGCAGCTGCATTTAAAAATAACCATGCAACACCTAAAGAAAATAATGCAATTCCTTGCATACCAGAAAATAATAATGTCAATAGAACACAAAATGCAAATAGTATCCAACACATAAGGACACGTTTATAACAAATATTATAAACCGTAAATCGAAAATCATTAACCAAAGTTTCCATTGCATTTACATATTCCTCAACAGTCAGCTATAAAACAAGAATTTTCATAAATTAAATATTAATTTTTTTTTATTAATATACCGTCAGTCCTTGAGCCATTAGTTCTTCCGGAACAAGTTCAGGACGAAAAACAGCTGGTGTTATCCATGGTAATTTTGTATTTGTTGGTAACAATGTCACAATCACATCACCATTTGCTATTAAAATTAAAAATCAAAATAATTTTTTTATAATTTTATTAAAATTTTTAATGCAAATACCAAATCCTTCGCGTATCCTTCCAGTTGATAATTCAATTGTTCGCATTGGTGGTGCTGGTGTACTAATTGATATTGATACACTCTTTGGTCCATTATTATTTGATGTAGCTGATGTTGTTGTAGTTGTTGTACTGATATTATTTGGATTAGTTGTTGTTGAATTTGGTTTTTGTGAACTTATTGACGAATTATTTAAATTGATATGTACACTTTCTGTAGCTAAAACAGCTGCACCAATATCTGATGATGTTGATGGTAATGTTTTGTTAAGCTAAAATATAAAATTACAATTTTTTGATATAATTTATGTCACGTTTAAGGTAGAGTTAGGAAGTAATATTAGAATAACAGAATAGTAGACAAAGCCAATTTTGTCCACTATTGTATCAAAACCAATTTTAAGTTTGTTGTTTTGTAGTCATTTCCCCTTGAACATAAAGAATGACGAGCACTATATTTATTAAATATATGGTTGGTTGGTTGGTTTGTAAGGAGGATGATCTGAAAACCTGACCCACTTAATTTTGGCCCGTTGTACACCGCAGTCGATGGTTGAAATTTTGCTATAGGATATCAACCCATCCCATCTCCTTAATGAACCCACCCAGGTCGGCAGGTTTCTTGTCACCTCTAACAGGTTGTTTCGAAAATAACGATCTTAGATCTAAGTGCCTTAATCTCTGTTGTTGTACTGCAGGGCAATGACATATGAGATGATCCAGGGATTACTATTCCCCTTCACAAACTTTGCAGCACGTTCCGTAGGAGTATATATCACGTGACAATACCCGTATACAGTTTCATTGATTAAAAATAATTTGTTTTCTTAGCGTCCGGAGGGCTCCAGAACATTTTAGTGCTAATACAAACATTCAGATCAGTCAGTCCGCATCTGAATATATTCGTTTGTATTACGCATATATCCATATATAATATATATAATAGTGCACAAAAGTGGAAGGGGTATGCAAGAAATTCACAATTTGTAGTGTTATACGTAAACGGAATGTTTGAGACCTCCTAATAAAAACCGTCTTGGATGTATAAATATTACGTGTTAATATTAAGTTTTTTTTATATTTTTCGTACAATTTTATTATTTAAATTATATGTCAATATAAAAATTATATGCATATCAAGTTTCAAATTGTAATTTTAGAAGAATTTAATAAAAATAAAATAAATAAAATTTGAAAAAATACACAACAGAAAATAAACAATTATGAATTATGAAAAGTTTTTCTCGAACTACATAATGTTTACGATCAAATAACAAATTCAGATTAGAAATTTTATGATAATAATTTAAATGAATGTAGCATTTTTAAATTTGATAAAACATTACATTTTATACGAAATTAATAATGGTACCATAGCAAAAATGCAGCACTTTAGAAATTATATTGAAATGCAGGACGAAAATAGAAGATTTTCTTTACACATTCTTGACGTTTAGAAGAAAAATTAAATATTAAAATAATTCCATTATCGCTAGTTATATATTAATCATAATTAATTTATAATCTTAAACTAATTACATCACATTGAGATCATAATTTGATAATTTTATATTCCTGATGAGATCATAATTTTAAAAACTATTGGAAATTGATATCCGAAATTTTAAGGAAGTATGGCTTCTTTATAGCCATAAAGAATATTTTGGATATTAGTGGAAAACTCTCTGTATGTTTTAATCCGGTGTTTCAATTTTTTTTTCATGAAATCAGCATTTCTTCAGACTAAATTTAATCCGAAATTTCACCCACGTTTAAGATTTAATATATTTATAGAAAGTGATTTACGATATATTGATAAAAATAACAAGATAGAGATATCAAAAAAATAAACATAATTGGTTATTAAGTTATCAATATGGATGATTAACCTCAATTTGAATTAAAATTAATATTTTACTTCTAAAAATAATCTAAAGAATCAATTTTATTATCTACCTCTATAATCTAAAAATCAAACACATTACAAAAATTTATCAAATTCTACAGCTGATTTAAACGTATACATGGTTTATCATTAAAATACTTTCACCTCACTTAAATTTCAAATATGTCTCATTAAATTAGGCAAAATAATAACCTTAATTACGTCCGTAATTACTGTATAATTAAAATTTTACGACGAATTTCATTATATATACTTAATTGATAAACTAAATTATTATTATCATTAAAAATGTTTGTTATTTATTGGAAAACATATTGTTAAATAAATATTATTATTATTATTACTGAAGTTTAAATATCTGACATGGTGTCATTTATAAATTATATTAATAATATAACCTAAATAATTTTTGGTATTATTAATCAATTTTTTCAATGAAATAACCAATTATGATGGGCTAAGCTAAAAATATGTGTAAAGTTTTATATTTCAAAATTAATTTTCCAAGTTTTTTCTTGAATTTATTTTTATTAAATTTTTAAGTAAATAAAATAAATATTTACATAATTTTATAAATTTATTGTAATAATCTGACTTTTTTTTATGTCTATTATAGAATTATCGTGTAAATTTATTCAACACTTTGTGAATATTAAATTTTGCAATATAATCATCAAAAATTATGTTGGTATGCTTCTGAAGTATTCTTAGAATATAAATCTTTACCTGTGATTTGTTTACAATCACATTTCTGAGTAAAAAATTTGTTCTCGAATTTTATATTAAAAATCAATAAAGAACGTTATTAATCAATGTTTATGTTATTCCATATTATTCCATATAATAAAGAAATGTTTTATCAGATTTATGGCCAGTCATTATTTTTTACCTTAAAGTATAGAAGGACACAGTTAATTGGGGGAACTCATAAAATTTTTCTATGTATATTACAATTTACTATCTTAATTTACAATTATATATTTATTATTTTGGGTATATTTAAGATAATATGGAATTAATTATTAAAATCAATACTTAGTACATTTCACTTTCAGACGGATACTTGAACCTGTATGAAAAGAAATAATTTGAGAGTTGCGAATAAATCTGGTTATTGGGTCTCTAGATTTGTGTATGATTGTGATTGATGTATGTATAAGGTATACAAAATGTTAAATGAATTTAAGCTTGAATACTAATTCATTTTTGAAATTCATTGTAATAAATGATATCGAAAGATGACTTAAAAAAGCCGATAAACTTCTGGAATTCATTGTCTCTAAAAGTATAGTAATTCATATTTTGCTTAATTTTTATGAATTGGAAAATATAAGATGGAAAAATCTTAATAATTCACTATACACTAACATTTATATGATGAAAAATAGAAAATGCCAGTTAAGTAAAACAGGAAATTGAACCTCGTTATGAAATATAACAATTGGGTGTACATATATTCAAATCAAAAAAATAATTTGCTTCTGAAGAGAATGTTTTTTTTTACAAAATTCTAAATTCCTTTAGATACAGCTGAAGTTATAATTATAAATCTCTATATGTTTTAAAGCGTATTCAAGTAACTATAGAATTATACTGATCCATTCAGTCATTTCGAAGCTATGGGGCAAAAATCAAAAACGTTTTTTTTTAACAACGAATCAAAAAAAGGGTGTCTAATTTCAAAAAATCAGCTTTGAATCGAAGATGGTATAATAATTTCATATATTTATTTTGAAATAATTAAATTGAATTAAGGATTCATAAGGATTAAATAATGTATTGACCAAAAATATAATTGTTGCAAAGTTGAAGTGAATTGTTTTGTATATACATACGTTGATATACTAAATCATCTCATAAGAGAATAACTTAATAATATAATAAAAATTTATTTAAACTTTCGGATTTTAAAAATAAATCCATTCATATTTTGGCTTTTATGCAACGTTTTTTTCGCAACTCTCAAATTATATTTCTTCTCATACAGAATTATAAAGATTTCTAAATAAATGGCATGCTGCTAATACAGTAACGAAAACCCCATTTAACCTTAAAAATATAAATATAGAAAGAACAATCATACAAAAATTATGGTTTAGGTATGTTAACTCTCTATATAACAGGGAAAATAAAAAAATTGCAAGGATAATTAGACCAAGGTAAAATTTGAGTTCAAAAATATAAATTTATAAATAGCACTTGGAGTAGTCAGTAGCAGTACTATGGTATACAATATATAGGTATAGGTATGGTCTTATGAAATTGAGTCACAAAAATAGAAAACTTAACATTACTACAATGAATATTAAGTTTAAAAAGTTAATTTAAATATTGTTTTTTTTGTGTTGTAAATTGTAAACCCCCGATTCAAAAGATAATCTATTTAAATACAAAATAATTTCACTCTAAAGTTACAGTTCTCGTTCTGAATATTTAATTTTAATATATATATTTGTTATATAATATTGTAAATTAGTAAATCAATATTGAAAATATAAAACTTTTAAATTTTATTTTTGTGTCGAGGGAAGACATAAATCGTGTATATTATTCATAAATTGATTTTTTTTTAATGAAAATTTATACATATATTAAATTCTTATATTTACTTACATATAATAGATATACATATTGTTTTCCCTTATGTAAAAATCAGTATAAAATAAAGTTAGGGGATGCATTTACATACTGAAAAGTTCTTTTTGTCAGGCGAAATATACGATATTCATAAATATATAATATTTAATATTTAATAGGTTAGTGAAGGATAAAGGTTTTGTTGTGCATTTTTAAAAGTAAATTTAATAATTCAATGGGACGTTCCATTGGAAGAAGTACAGTAGATCAATAAATTTATACATTTAACTTAATATTTATTATTTAATTATTTCTAACGGAATTTCCGGATTGGGGTTATCAGTAACTTAATTTAGGCATTTAAAAAACTTCTCTGATGCCAGAAGAAACTAGGATATCTATACAAAATTACTTGATTTATTAATGGGAATTCTAAGCAATTTAAACGCTATGGGTTAACGAATTAACCGCTAAAGATTTCATATTTTTTTAATTTACAGAGAAAATTACAGTTTTTAATAATAATAAAATAGTTTTGTGAAGTGGGTGGCAGCAGCTATCGACTTCCGGAAAGTTATACGTTATACATAAATAATAGAATAATAAATTAAATAGCATTGTTAGCTTGGCTGGGGTTTAAATAACACATTTTCAATGATATTCACGATCACGAATTCTTTGAAGAGTTGTTAGCCCTCTTACATTGAGTCAATGTCAGAGGGCTACAACATAGATGTCCCATCTTCATACTTTAAGAGTTCTGACGTTCTCAGTTTCAACAGTTCATTTTCTTCTATCAATAATTTTTCTTTAATTCACAGTCGAAATTCTCTATAAAAAAATATAATTCCACGAGAGCTAAACTAGTCTAGTAACTTGTATTGAAAAGTCTTAATTCGTCAATACTGTTTTATTTATAACAAAATTTTCATTTATTTCAAAATCATTTCCCATAAAATGAATTAAGTATTGAAGATATTCTATCGTAATGGCTAGTTTTGAAAAAATTAAACTTTTATTTTTCCTTTTTATTTATGATATTACATCAAATTGTGTAAAAACGAGAACTGATTTTCAAAATTTTGTAGTTTTACGATTGCCATTTTAAAATTATTGGCGATAGTTTGAAGGTTAAAATTTAACTTAAAAATAATATTAATCATAAAGTTATAAAATTAAATTTACATATTTTAACTATTCTAAATATGTTGTGAATGTGAATGAAGTCCAAAAATTTCAGTAGTCACGTAAATGTTGATAGTACTAAATATATAAATAGTCGGTAACATATTTCACGTTTCAATACATTTACTTAAATACCATACAGTTATAAAAATTACAGGTTTTATTCAAAGTCAAAAATTTAAAAATACGAGATTATATTGACATTGACAGTATATTTACCTCAATTAAATACATCTGCAAAATTTAAAAATTTAAAATATATCGATTTAAAATTCCAAATCAATAATTCTTTGAAGTCTTTATGTACGGTTTAAATCCGAACACGGTTATAAATGCTAAGGTCGGTCGAGGGATGTGTCTTATTTAATATCAGTTGATGACCTGCCTTATCCCTAAACCCGGAATAAGTGTTTATTGGAAATCGGATGGTAAATGATTTAATTATTCACAACGAACCATTTTGATAGTGACTTTTGAGTGATAGGATTAACTAGGTATTAATTAACTAGAGCTTTTGGTAAAATTAACTAAAGATTTTTACGAATGACATTTTTAGCACTTCTAAATAGGAGAATTCAAGTTATAAATCCGAACAGACAGACAAAATCTAATCTTGAGACATTTTGCATGCCTTAAAACTGTCTGATCTGAAAAACAAATTATATATATTAGCTGCATATTATAAATGTTTTGAATCATCACATGTAAATGCCGCCTGTCAAAAATTTAAGACAATTAAATTAATATTTTTCTAATATACACAAGGTATTAATTATAGTAACTTAAGGCCTATTTTTATACAGGTTATATTCTTAAAATAAGTAATTGTAATGTAAAAAAAACTAGAATTTTCCACTGTTTTAACAACAACTAATTATAGAGTTAAGCTACGTAGTTAATCATGAAAAAAATTACGCCTAGAAAAAAATAAACGCTAATGAAAATATTTTTATAAATTTTTCATTTTAAAAAAAAAATGTATTTATATATAAATGTAAATAAATTTTTGACATTTTTTTTTTCATATTTATATATATATATTTACCTGATGTGTTGTAGAAGATACAGGTGAATTAATTATATTTTTATTTATTTGTGGTGGTGGTGGTAATTTAGTTGTTAATTGTGTATCTGTTTCTAAATTACTGATATTATTATTACTACTATTAAATTTATTATTATTTGTAGTAGATTCTACTGTTGTTGTTGTTGTTATATTACCATTATTATTATCACCAACATCATCACCAATACTATCATCATCATCATCAAATTTAACCCAATTAATTTTCTTTCTTGTATCTTCTTTTTTTAATTTATTATTATTATCACTATTATTTAAATCTGTTGATTTTAAATTAATTTCTGTCATATCATCACTAAATGAATCATCAACATTATTATTTATATTTTCATTATTTATTAAATTTAATGGATGATCAATTGTTGTTATATTATTATTATTAATATTTAATTTATTATTTAAATGATCAAGATTATTTGTAATGGCGGTACCACTACCAGTTATAGTTGTAGTTGTACTTGTAGATGTTATATTATTTGATATCACACCTGGACCACTACGATCTGTTTCATCAACACTTTTATTCATTTTAAATTTTAAAATTTTGATAATATTTTTTATATAAATAAAATATAAAATTTATTTGGAAAATTCAAATTTTTTCTTTTTTTTTTTGTTTATTCAAAAATTTCACATGAATTTTATATGTTGTTAATTAATTGGTGACGACGACTAAATAAAAACTTCTTTTTAGTTTAACAACATTTAAAAAAAAAAAATTAAATTAATATTTATATAATTTCCGGTTTTTATTTATATAATATTTATTAGAAATTATATTATTAAATTCTTTTCATCACTAAATGAAGCCAAAAACCGATCTGATTACGTGGTGCACGGTTAATAATTAGTGTTTATCCAGAGCTTAAGTTTTTAGATAAATTTAATTAAAAATCATAAATTTTTGGAAGATAAATTCTATTTTTTTTTTTTTTTTTTGTAAATATAGAAGCAAATCTTGTTTTATAGAAAGCTCAAAAATGGGGAAGGCATTGAAGCGTAAATTAATGTTACAACAACAGAAAAAAATAAAATAAATATAAATTTTCTCGACAATATTTTCCGATTACTATATATAAAAAAAAAATTATAAAAATTTATAAATTTTTTTATTTGTACCGTCTTTAATGGTGGCACACCCCAAACTACCTGTACATTTTGTACTCAATTTTATTCAAACCTATATAAAGTTTAGTTTAATAATTAACTGTGATATAGTTCACTACTAACATGAAACTAAAAATCTCTGAGATATTTCGAAAAATAATTATATTAACAAATAAACAACAACAACAACTAAAAGCGATTTCTATATTGAAGTTTTATGATATTTTTAAATGTGTTGTTTATTCTTTTTTGACTCTCTTTTATGTTGTTGTTACCTAAGGTAAATTTGTTATAAAAGAA
Organism: Rhamphomyia laevipes; assembly: GCA_963920725.1. Lineage (NCBI taxonomy): Eukaryota > Metazoa > Arthropoda > Insecta > Diptera > Empididae > Rhamphomyia > Rhamphomyia laevipes. The sequence continues at coordinate 17,091,115 of OY987258.1, forward strand.
TTTGTTTTTTTGATTTCGAAACTTTTATAACGTGCTCAGAATAACTTTTATATATGTGAACAGGGTGCAGTAAGAAATTTTATTAGTATTGTTGTAATTGCAATGTAAACTTTCCAGATCAATTTAGATTATATGACTAATATATATCAAAGATTGACTTGTGGATATCAAAGATTGACTTGTAGAAAGACCAGGTAATGTACGTAGGACGTAGCTCAGATTTGATAAGTGCGCGTACCTCTTCAGATCACTTTTCAGATAAATCTTTGATCTTTTATCCTTCCTTCTTGCAGAGAATTAAAATTGTTTAACAATTTCCTAATTTTTTAAATTGTAAATGGATCAGGTTTCAGGTTGACGCTTGTTTTACCTAATTCGTCGAATGACGAAAAATAAACCAAATATGGAACCTTTCACTAGCGTGCCAGTTCATATGCGAGCCTAATCTTCTTCTAACTATAGACTTTTTCTTCTATAAACTTTTTTATGGTGAATAAACTTTAATTGCAACAAGTCAACAAGCTAATGGGTTTCATAGCGAAACGTGGGTTGCTTAGTCTACGACAGAACGATATATAGATGTATCGGTTCTAATGCATCACAACAATACATACCACGCTATTACTATCAATACGAGTTCTCTATTTATTGGTGCCATTCTATTTCGAGAATGTTGAAATGGCAAAATTTTTATATTATACATACTCGTAATTAAAGTTTTTAAATAGCAACATCAAGGCGAGTTATTGAACCAAATAATATTAATATCACTTTCACAGTGACTAATGCAAAATATTTTGGACATTTTTATACAATTTATTATGAAAGAACTATTTAAATAACGCAAATATTTAGACATGTTTTAAAGTCACCTTGTATTTATTAGTTTATAATTTATTTATAAATATATGTATTCTTTTCTTATATGTATTACTGACATATGGTAGTTAACAGCTATAGTTATTGCGGATACCACTACCCTACCAAACCCCTAACTCTCTGGTACGTCTCCTCATTTATTTATATTTAAATGGAAGAAATTATTTTTAAAATAAATATTGTTTTTTGTATATTTGTATATATACATAATTATATTTGAAATTGTATATTTTTAGGGCTTTTCAATATCAGTATGAGTTCACTATTTTAGAATTTATATGGTAATTATTAAAATATTATGTATTTTCTTAAATGCGAATAGACTTTAGTTTGTCATAATAACAGCTCAAATTCAAATTCGTATTTTCACGTCACTATTATTATATGTTTAAAGATCATTTGATATCAAAATTATATAAATTTTGTATATTCAGAATACTGGAGGTACCATAATACTTTATAATATTACATCATCATTTTCTAGATAAATTGGAAATTCCTTGACACAAATACAATTTTATCAGTGTAAATTTAAAGAGTTTAGGCTAAAATGTATATATATAAAAAAAATTTAAATCTGCTTTGAAATAATTTAATAATTTCGTGATTGACCTAATCCATTTATTGCAGTAATGCATAATCTGCAGTTTTCATTTGTACCTACTAAGTATATATTTGATTTTTCAGTACATTTATTTAATATAGCAATATTTTTAAAATCATATTTTAATTTTGATTATTTATATGTTTTTTGAAGTTCAATTTCGATAATATGAAAGATATACCTCTATAATACTTGTATTTATCATTGTTCATTACCGCTTAAGCTTTAGACATTTTTAAATTCTGCAAATCTGTATAAAAAATACATGTAAAACAGCAAGAAAGTAGAAATTGTGTTAAAGCTAATAGAGTAAAGAAACGAATAAAGATTCGATATGTATTAAACCTGTTATGAGTTCATAAATAATGAAAATCAAATGTCTCAGAGAATTAATATTCTATTGACGAATATTGTTGGTTATTAATGCTATTTTAATACGTATTTTAACATTTAAATAATCATTTTGTGACTTAGTATAACCGGCTTAAATTAATTTAAGTACTTTGGATTATATACTGTGAATTCACAATTTGTTTTTTTGTTTTTATAATTTGTATTAATGCAATGGCGTTACACCCCAAATCAAACATCGGCTTCTTCAAAAAGTGTTCACGATATTTCATTTCAATTTTGGAACTCCTAGTTTTATATGGATTCCGAACTATAACTATCTTTATAATAAATAGTTTGTTATATGTATAGCAAATAAGTTGACCGTTAAGGAAAATATTTATAATATGAAATAATACAATGATTTCTAAATCGATAACAGATTAAAGTATTTTTTTTTGGTTGGACATAATTTAGGTAATTTACATATTTGACAAGTAATTATTTTCTATATTATTGTAAATATGTGAAATGGAAAAGAAATACAAATAAATTATACATATTACGAGTAATTAGAATAACTAGGAGTGTAGCATTGGACTTGATTTGGCTCTGAAAAATTTCAAAATACAATTTAAATCTGAGATTGGGATGAAATTTGGTACACTAACTAGTTTCATAATTATACACGTGCCTACCCAGGTAGAGGTGTGTAACTTCAGAGGGTGTATGCTAAAAAATAGGTGTCTTAAAGGATGTGAAATTTTTAACAAAACACTGTTTGTTATAAAGATACTGTTAATTACCAAACTATGTTGGACATAAATCAGTGTTGAACCTAACTACGAGTTATCTGGTCACCACTGTTAGCAGCTTTTTTTAATGTATAGTTTTAGAGAGTTTTCTTTTGTTCAATCATGTGATAATATTTTTGAAAAACATTTTTATACCTGTTTTGATTTTCGAAAATTTGTATTTCCGAAAGAGAATTATAACGTTTTCATATAAAAATAGAAAACTGAAATATTTATATTTTAACATTTTTCATGGGGAATAATTAAACAAAAAGTTTTGAAGAAATTACGTAAAACAATTTGTAATTTGTTGTCAATCCATTATGACATGTAGTAATTTATATTGTTTAATTAGATAGTCATAGTAATAAAAATTAAAAACACATTTAATTTGTAGTATATTAATATAAATACTATTTAAAGATAGTATTTCATAATATTTGCTTTATCTTTTCATGTGACACATTGTTTATTACATTATTTGTTTACTTTTTAAATCGTTTAAACTTTAAAGTAGTTAGTATATTAGTATATACTTTACTGTATTTTTCGAATATGTAATTGTATCGCGTATTCTTTTTTTTAAAAAAAAAGTTATCATCAATAACAAAAACGTATATGTATATAAATCCGTTCATTTCAATCAAGTGACAATTACGATATTGAATATTAACATTTGGATGAGACATAAGATGCCCATATATGATTGCTCTATAGGCGCTTTTAAATCACTGTTTTGCAGCTGATATAGAAAATATTTGAAGAAAACTCTGTTTGGATAAAACTATAACATTTATAATGGTTTGTTTGTAGCCACATAAATCATTGTAGATTGTAGGACTTTTGTAGTGCAAACATAGCTGCTTTATGTGACATTGATCGTCTACAGAGGTTTTTGTGTAATATTTTTGATGGCAGTGAGGACTGAGCTATAAAACTATCAAAAATAAAGAAAATATATTTTTAATTATTATTATTTTTAGTTTGTATATATACAAAATTTTATAATTGATTGGAGCGAGCTTGTAATATATAAATATAAAATAAACTTCTAAATATCTTTAAAACAAATATAAAAAATTATGCTTCATCGATAGATAAAAAAGTTTATGATTAACTGAAGCTACAAATCAAATAAAAAAATATTTCACTATTATTGAAAATAATTCAAGAATTACATTTATCCTTTTTCTGAAAATTGTAAATTAAGTTATTATTAATATATATTTAAATTATTAATAAAATATATTTAAGTTGTTTAAAAAAAATTGTCATTGACTCATTTATTATATCAGACATATTGAGAACATTATATCAAGATATAATTTTTTTATTTTTATTAATATGACCGTAATTGCCATATTTTTATTATTTTTTATTTCAACGATCACTGCATAATTAAATATATTATTTATATTATTTTAACCATATTGTTAAAAACAATTTCAATAAGTCAATAAATAACGATAAATATGGATGGGCTTGCAGTTTATTATAAAATAATTAAATGGAAAAAATTAGTAGATTTATCTTTTTGGAAATTTTGTATAATAATTATTTACGATTTCATATTTAAAATTTAGAATTTCGAGAATTTGCTATATAATACGATTTTCCAATAATACGAAAGTATAAAAATATATGACAAATCTTAGAAATTAGAAATTGAAATTGTAGTTTCCCCAAAATTAACGATTTTTTTTTTCAAATTTAACAAAACGATTTTTTTTTCAAATGATTTATATATAGAATCAAACATTTTACATTAATAAATGAAATTTATGATTTTACTAAAGTTTTTGTTATCTAAAATAGAATTTAATTTATTTACTATACCTTCTTACACGAAATTATATTTCACTGTCAAATAAAAGTAATAAATTTTTACTTTTCGTACACAAAAATTTATTTATGATTTTTTTTACATATATATTTATAAATTTACATTAAATTTTCTACATACATATATATATTTCAAATTGTATATGCAATATGTTTTACATAATATTTTGAAATATTAAATACACATTTAAATCTACATTTATGTCTTTATTATAATATAATATTTTCTTATTTTTAAAATTAATATCTTTTAACTTTACATTTTTGTTTTGTATACAATTTTTATATAGTGTCGTGATTTGAAAATATATAATTCAAAATATATATACTTTTTACATAATATACAAATTAAAATATTACAAAATAAAAGAACGAAAAATTCTAACTAAAAAATTTGCACATAAATCAATATTTTTCAAATAATCTAAAATAAAATTAATTTATTATTATAAAAATAATGTAGGTACTAATAAATTAATTAGCATTTATTTATGTACATTTTATATAAATTTACTGTCATTTTTATTTGTTTGTCAGTCAGTTTTTAATTATACAATAAAATTACAAATATTTATAGAGAAGGAGATTCTAAATTAACAAAAAATAAAAAATAGTATATAAAAATTTAGATATTTAAGGCTATTGACTTAAAAGCCTGTTTAAGTATAAAGTTATGATTGATTTTGAAGCACTTTTGTCCTGTTTTATTTATTATTTCAGTGTATTTTATAGCTTAATTTTTATTATTATTTATAGTATCTTGCTAATTGACCGAATGCACAATTAATCGAATTTAAATTTTCCAAGAAATTAAACCCAATTAACTAACCGAAGATAATGTTATGGAAAAAACTGCATAGAGATTATTGAATTTGGTAATTTGAAATCATATTTTTTTTAATCGCTATTTGGTCAATTGGTTTATTAGATCAATTGTGTATTAGGTCAATTGTAGATTCGGTCAATAGTGAATTCAGTTAATTTACCTTCATTAATTTAATAAATTGATTTTCTTAAATATTAAATATTTATCATAATTATAGTTGAGTTTCTTTAAACTAATTTTGTTTGTCTACAGAGATGATAATAACAGTAAGAACACAATAGTAAGAACATGATAGTAAGAATGATATTATGATGATAAAATATAATTAAAGAAAATAGTTAAAAGCTTCATAAAAAAATATTATTTTATATACAAATATTTTTATAATATATATTATCTATAAAAATGAAAATTATTTGTAATTATATTCTAAATAGGATATTGAAATTTAAAATCTAACTATATTTTTAATAGTAATTGAGCAAAAATGTAATTTAATTTTTTTTTTACACAATAATCTAAAAAATATATATTTTAACTATAAAACTGCACAAAACGTTTAACAATAAAAATTATTTAAAATTATGAATTCAGTTAAATATAATATAAAAGCATTTCTTAACGTTTAACTCTCTCTGAAGAAAAAAAATCATAATAAAATATCTGAGTTCGATCTGTCAAAAATATAAACTATAAAAAAATATTATAATAATTAATATTTCACATTATATAAATTAATGGTTTCTGAAGTCAAATTTCAGTTTTTGTTTAGCCATTTAATTAATATTATATATTTTCAAATTAATCATGTAAAAAAGTTGAGCATTACGAAAAATGGTAATATAATTTATCTATTTTTTTTTAAACTATTTTAATGGCAAAACTATTTTCGGTTTCATTTATTATTCATGTTTTTAAAACTGGTTGTTTAAGCACACGAATAAAATATGTATTATAATTAAATAGAATTAAAGTTTAAATAAAAAATACCATTCAATTAACAGCCAAAGTGTTGTCTTAATTCTAAAATATATTTTTATATTTCTTTTATATATATTTGTAGTATATTTTTTTTTATGTAATAGTTTTTAAACCAAAACCAGCTTAAAAAAATATTTAAATATTTAAACTAAAATAATAAAAATACATTATGACTTTTTTTTTTAAAAAAAAATTAACAATTACAGTGTACTTCACTAACCACTAATTTCTTAAGCACTCTTTTCAAACAAACATGAAAAAACAATAATTATTATTAAAATATAAGATTAAAGACTTTTAAATCTTATAAAAATAGTTTCATCTTATATATTATTATACAATTTAAATATTATATAAAGAAATTTAAATTAATTTAAAACTAATTTTGTAATTTATAAATTTAAAATTAAAGAGCCGGACCTAGTATTGGTTGTTGGGGTTGTGCTGCTGGTTGTTGTTGGACTTGTACAATTGCTGGATGAGAATGTGATACACGTCGTCGTAAAAATGTCCTAGTTGTTAAAGGATATTGCCGTGGTAATGTTATTAATGATGAACCTAATGCTAACGATACTGGTGATATATGACGACCTGGAAGACTTATAAATACTGTACCAACAGCTGCAATATTATCAACAGTTGGTTCAATTGCAATTGGTCGAATTAAATTTGATTGATGTGGTGAAACAGCTGTTGTAGATTTAGATCGACCGCGTGATCTTCTATTAACTTGAAGAACTGGTGACGAATTTTCATTTTCTTGATGTGTTGGTAATGTAACGAATACACAAGCAAACGGGCGTTTAGCCATTTGAAACATTTCGACAACATGTCGCCGCCTGGCACGACGTAAATCAGCTGCTTGTTTAGCTTTCCATGCAACAACACAAATTGCCAAAAATAAGAAGAAACATGAAAAGAATACAGAAAAGAATACAAACAAATCTATATGTAACTGATCCTGTCGGAAAACTATAGATCCATAACTATGATCTGAACCTGGACTCGCACGTAATGCAATAAAAAATCTTGTTGCACTTAAGTTATGGGCATTTTGTGGTAGCGTAAGTACAAGACGATTTTTCAAATTGAACAATCTTAATAATGTATTACACTTTTGGAGAGTAATGTATGTACTGAGATCTTTTGCGCGCTGATCTTTTACATAGAAACCTTTACCATCTAGTGACTTGCAGTCACGAATTGATGGTGTCCAAAATATTTTCTGTCGTTCAGTAAAAGTTTTACCTGTTGCTGTTACATTTCCATAATTTATGGGTTCTGCAATATTAAGCGGTTCAGTTAAATCTGTATTAGTTGCAGTTTGCCAAAGATATTTATTATCTAAAAAGAGATGATGATGACCTGTTGATTGATTCGTATTTACAACAAATGAATCTTCTTGTGGACTCATAAATACATCTAATTCCCCTTGAGTAACGTCAATGATCACTCGAATATCGACATTCATAAATCTTGGCTGAATTACAAAAAATACTGTTTGGCCTGGACGTAATGGTGATGGTTTCAATTTACATTGTTCAATCGGCAGGGCATCAAAACACATCCGAACCTCTACGCTTATTTGTTTATAACACTGGTGACCGTCAATTGGCGTACCTGCATATGAATCACGACATTTTGAACATTGTGAACTCCAGCATGGTTGGGCTGAATTTTTCACATTACCAGCAATACATGTTGCATCGCTTTCTGTATTATTACCGCAATTACATTTTTCGCCAGTAATTGGATCACAAATATCACCATGACCATGACATTCACACAATCGACATGGATCACTTTCATTATCAGTTCCTCTGAAATAACCCAATATACAAGTATCACATCTGTCACCAGCTGTTTTGTTTCCGCATCGTAAACATGTCGCATTTCCACTTGGCCCTTCACTTAATTCATTTTCCAATTGTAGGCGAGTCATATTTTTAATATGTGATGGAGCATCGTCACTTATACAAACATCTGTGTGTCCATTACAAAATTCTAAACATGGAACACATTTACCATTATCTTTCGGATTGCCAACATAAAGTGGTTTACATTTTTCACATTGAGCTCCCATTGTATTATTGTGACATTCGAGACAATCAGATAATTTATCCGGTCCAGCACAATTTGAATGACCATTACATTGACATTGAATAGAGCAATTTTGTCCAACATAACCAAAGTCACATAAACAACTGTCCGGTTTAATGCATTGGCCACGAACACATCCCTTCGGACAAACTGGTACACATTCACCGTTATCGTCTTTGTAACCCTCACCGCAAACACATTTATAACCAATATCTGAATCGACACACCTCTGTGAAATGGAATCACAATTATGATGCATATTTAAGCATTCATCTTCGGGTGGACATGTAACATAATTCCATGAAAAAGTCTCCTTAGTAATTTCATCTATGGTTAAATTTCTTTGATTTGCATATATTATGTCGCAAGTAGAAATTGACTGATATGCTGATAGACTTTCTAACGAACCTTCTGCACATACACCGTCTCCGTTACCATCATCTCGAGCACACCAACCACAATGTGCATGCCGTGAACATGTTGAGCATTGCGTGTATGCTTGACATGGCTCCGGACACTGGTCCTGTTCCTTAGGATCAAGTACTAGGCCACAAACTCCCCCTGCACAATAAATTGGTTGTGTTTCTGGACTAATACAAGCTTGTAGAGCTGTTGACCATTTACAAAATTTCGGATTTTCAGATTCAATATCCAAACAAGTTGTGCAATTAGCAAATTCATCACATTGTAAAGGACATTCTGCTACAATTTTATATCCATTACGTTCGACTAAATCTTTGGTAATACATTCTGTAATTTTTACATCATTTACTGCCCATTGACAGTTTTCGTTTAAAAAACATGATTCACAGTTTAGAGTATGACACTGTGCTGGCGGACATTGTGCTAACAAACCAACAGTTGTATGTTTTTTACAATAAGCAGTTCCACGTTCACATTCAGCACCAGCTGGTAAACAACGTCCCTCGATTCCGCAACCATCACACCATTGACAAATTGGTGTAGTTTCGAAATGTGATGGCCATGATGCCAAACAACCCGAACAGGTAGTAAAAGTGGAACAATTTCTGCGTGCAATCCATGCATCATCACATGCTGCACCATTATTAAACCAGAGCGTTCCATTTTGTATTTCACATATTTCACGGTTGTCATTGGAATAACAGTATGATGTTGTTGCATCATTCCATGTTACACCACAATAATTACAACCCATATAATGACGACATAAATATTTACTACTACTCCACAATTGGCAAATATCATCCGGAAGAGTAATCTTAGTTACCCGACTCTGAGAGCTGCCATCCCAACCACCGACAATATAAATAGCCTTATTGTCTGAATCAATAGTCATTGCTTCGGCATAAGTGTATTTTGGAAGTTTTCCAATTATTCGAACATCTTCTGTCAAACGGATCCACTGATTGCATTCGTAAACGTAAACAATTAAACTATCGGTGGCATTATATGGTGAAGACCGACCTCCATACACTATCATATATGAATCTGTTGTTACGGCTGAATGAAAATATCTAGCACGTGGTAACATATTTTCAATTAAATTTAATTCACTAAAAGCTGGTAATTCTGTCCATTGCATTCGTTGCAAATTTAATGCATATAATTTTTTTTGAATTTCTCCCGAATATCCACCAAATACATAAACAATTTGACTAGGACTATGATAAACTGTACTGTGACCATATAATGGTGGCATTCGAGCACCTGATGAATATAATTTTTCCCAACGATTACCCTCCAAATTATATTCCCACATTTCTAAATGGGTTGAGTTTTTCGTAGACAAACCGCCAATTAAAATTAAAGATTCTTTATCGTACATTTTAATAAAAGTTAATGTATGTCCGGCAAGTGGTGGCGGCCTTTCTACAGATATAATATCAATTTCATTCCAACGTTGATTTTGTATTGAAAATTGCCAAAAATCATTTAAAATTTGATTAGGTTTACCTTTGCCTTGACTTGTTAGTCCACCAAAAATATAAATAGTTTGTTTAGCTGAATGTATTTCAGCACCATGGAAATATCGTCCTAATGGCATTTTTGCATCTGGTGTTGAGTCAACCGTTACTTGCATCCATGTACCGTTTTTAGTATCAAATTGTCGAATATCATTTAACGGTCCATTAGATAGTGAATAACCACCAAACATCCATAGAGAACCACGTTTATCAGCACTCAATGTATGACCAAATCGTGGAATTGTTTTTCTCAAATGATCATATGATTCACTTAGCAATAATGTATTAAATAAATCATATACAATTAAATCACTAGATATTATTTCATCTGAACAGTCTGTTCCAGCATATCCTTGTTGACATACACATCTACCATATCCTCGGTCACAGTAGCCTTGTAATTGTTTCACACTACAATTTTTCGGACAAATTTCTATATCACACTTTGAACCAACAAATCCCGGTGGGCATATACAACGGTTATTTTCATCACAAATATGTGGTGTCAAACATGTTCGGGAATTACAACTACGCACATTATACAATGCATTAAAACCATCACCATTTCCACCCTGTTTATAATGCACGGTTAAATGAGTTGATCTGGTTTCAATAGTTTTTTGATTTGAATATGGACTACAAACAACAGCAATTAATTGACTTTGTTGAGTATTTCCAGTCAAGTCTGGCAGACTATCATAAATATAAGCAGCATTCTCATCACACTGTACATTTAATGTATCCCAATCGATATCAATTTGTATTAATGGATCGACAATAATTGGTTTCGGTGTTATCAACCAAAGACATTCTCGAACTTCTGGACCACCCCATGGATTTTTATATGATTTGCGAGAACCGATTCCTTGTCGACCAATTTCCGTTAACATTCCACGAGATTCGCATTGGAAGAAGCATTGTCCACCTTCTTTGGGTTCTCCGTAATATTCTCGATTACATACTTCACATTTTAAACCGCCTGTCTTGTCTATGCAAAAACATTCCCCAGTCTGGTTATTACAAATTCCCAAATCTTGATTTCCATGACCATTACATTCACAGGGAGCGCAACCAATTCCAGATGTAGCATTGCCATAGCTACCAGGTCTACAGCGTTCACATTTTTCACCTTCTGTCCAATTTAAACAATTATCACATTTACCAACACGTTCGTCACAAGTTGAATGATTATTACAGCCACAATTAATTGAACAATCCTTACCAGTCCAACCGAGATCACAACGGCATTGATAATCTGGTGAACCCGAGCACTGACCATGAATACAAGTTTCAAAACAAGTTTGTATACATGATATACGACCATCACCAACATAACCACGACGACAGTGACAATTAAAGGAACCATGTGTATTTGTACATTTAGCTTCTTTATGACAATTATCCAATTTTAGACCACATTCGTCAACATCTGGACATTGTGCATACGCCCATTCTGCTTCACTTTCGCTGGTATTTAATGCGGCGCCACAATTACCAATTGGACGACTAAAATCACCTTGCATACAAATACCTTCAATTGGATAATCACGATCAAAACACCAGCCACAGCTTAAAGTTTGTAAACATGTTGAACAATTTCGATGTTGACTGCACGTTTTACATTTTTGATTCAGTGGATAATTTAATGCTGTATTTTGACCAGAACCATCTTCTGTACTAGTTAAAGCTGTATTACTTCCACTTAATAATAAAAGTGAAGTTGTTGAAGAGACCGCACTTGGAATAATCCGATCTAGCCATTCTCTACATATACCAAACTGGTATTCACTAGTATAAACTGAAAAACTGAAACATTGTGCAGTTGCTTCACACCAAACACACCGACCTTTTTCATTCAAACAATCATTGCAAGAATTTCTTAATTGACATGGAGTGGGACATTTATTTACTGATCGAATAGAATTTGTTGAACGTCCGATTCGAGCGCATCTTGTCTCATCAGGCCACCATTCACAAATTCCTGTGTCTATACATTCATTACAAGCAATATAATTTGAACAGTTTGCACATTGTGATGGTTGAATCGTCATATATTTCCAAATTGCAGTACCGTTATCCAAACTACATTCAATTGTTTCATTTACGGATCGTTGTAAACATTTACTTGTTAAATCACACCAACCACATAAAGCGTCTGTTAGACATTGTAAGCAATTTGTATATTTTGGACAATTTCCAGCGGAATACGGTTCTAAATATTCAAATGTAAACGCTTTCGAATTCATGTGTATTGAATTGTAATGCTGAAGTTCTAAATTAGTTTTTTGATAATCTTTAGGACCGCCAATACCAACTTTACGTCTTGCCTGAAAATCAACAATAAAACGTTCTGATAAACTTGGCCACTCAACTTCATTACAAAATCCCTTATATGCTGTTATATTGGCAATTTCTTTAGCTGAATTCAGATTATCACCAACGCCAGATATTAATGAGGCCGTAGCATAACTTGTACATATTTGTAACATTTCATTTGGCAAATCTGTCCAACTTTTTGGTGGACGAACAAAACCTAAAAGACGAGCAGTCATTTCGCCAGTCATAATATGATCTGATTGTGATGCAGACGAAGCAAAATCTACCATAGTTGCATTAACAATTGATACAAAATCGGGCATTGTTAAATTAACTGGATAATTGTATTTAATATAAGTTAAACCGGGACGATTATCACGCCGTGTACATTCTAGTGGATTTGAAATTTCTGTACCTTTAGTACCCCACCATCCAGGAATTTGTGATTCTGTTTCACCACATACACCATAATTATTATCTTTGTGATGGCATCGGGCATTTTGAACACACCATGTACATTGATTTAAACCAAGCTTACTGGCAATTGAATACGATTGTGAAAATACTGACCATAAACTACCATGTACCAAACACGAATGACAATCACCCAAAGATGGACATATACCAGGACATCTAGTAGTCTGAAGATTTGTTGTACAATTAGCACCTATTGTTCGACCATAACAACTTGAATCAGCGGAACACCAACCACATTCCGGATCCGATAGACAAGATGTTTGTGTTTGATGAAAACGACATGATTCTTCTGGACTATAATTTTCTGGATCACGTACACGAAGAATTTTCGGTAATTCATATGCAAACAAGTCAGAATTAACATTTCCATGATAACCACCAACTATTAAAAGTGTTGATGAATTTCGTACAGCAGCAGCATGTCCAAATACACCTTGTTTTTTTGGATATTGATAGCCAGCTGATGGTATCTCTTGATTTATCCATGTATGACAACCCAAATGATATAAATACATTTGATTGTCATAACAAATTTCTTCTTTATTATGCCGGTGTGTATAACCACCAAATATTATCATATAATTACCAGCTATTGTTGCTGTATGAAAAGCTCTTTCACGTGGTATATTTGTATCACGCAATGCTGTACGTGGATAAAGGATTTCCGTCCAATGATATTTATCCAATTGAAACGAAAAAATACGATCAGATAATTTTGAGAATCGTGCTAAACTTGTCATTATACCACCATAAATTATAAGTGAATTTGTATACCTATAATAAATAGTTGAATGTGCAACTAATCTTACATCTAAAGATTTACCACCATGCGGAAATATTTCTTCCCATTGTTCGTTTGTTGAATCCATTTCAATTTTTATACGAAATATTCTAAAAAAATATAATATATTTCATTAAAATTTGGTTCAATTATAGTACAGAATATTTTGGTGCAGAAAAATATCGAGCAAAAGTAATAAAAAAAGCTTTCTAGAAAAAACGTAAATATCCCATTTTTATGACACAATTGTGCCATAATTAAAATTATGCTGCGAATTTAATTTTAAAAATTTGGGTAATTTTTTTTTATTATGAAATATTGCCTGAAAATAAAAAAAAGAGGAATATCGCTCAAAAATTCGGGGTTTTTTCTGTATCGCCGATATTTGTACGGAATTTTTTAGGATTGATTTTATTTTTGCTCGATATTTCTCTACTAAGAATATTTTACCTTGAAGAAAAATCACTTGTCTGTAAACTACCACCAAAAACATATAAATATTCACCAGCTAATGTAAGGGTATGTCTTGCTAATGGAGGGGGCATAAATGATGAATTTTTTGCTCTTAAGCTCCATTGTCCACCACTATCACTTACATTATAAAACCATAATTCATTTGAGAAATCACCATTTTCTAATTTTCCACCGAATATAACAAAACCACCTAAAAAAAAAAGATTTTAATATTAAGAATTTATTTTTAAAAAAAAATATATTTAAAATACCTTGAATTTTCTCTGATGCATGACCATAACGTGGTTTTGGTCGACCATCAGTAACATTTACTAAAATTTCATCTAAAATATCAGCAATTTCGTCATTTGTTGTATCTGCTATTGTTGTTGGTATAGGTGATCTTTGTTTACGTTGTGTCGATAAATTTGATTCAGCTAATGTATATAATATATTTGAAAAAAATGATGCATCATTTCGGAATCCAAATAATTTAGCATCATTATTATTTTTATTAGATAATACAGCTTTTAATAATGTATTATCGATTTTTGATGGTTGATAAAAATTATGACGATTTTGTAATGATATTCCCCATTCATCTTCCCATTGGCTCTTTTTAAAACGATAAATCTAAAAAGAAAATAATAATTTATTTCAATTAAGTAAATTTAATTTTAATTTATAATGTAAATATATATATAGTTTTTTTTTACCTGCAATGAACTTAGTACATTATTTAAATCATAACCGCCAAATATATATAATGAATCTTGTTCATCTAAATAAACTGCGGTATGAGCAGCTCTTGCAGTCATACCTTCGTCATCAGTAGCTAACCAGCGCCATTGTTCGCCATCAGGATTTTCTTTTAGGTCACATAATTTACCACTATATCCCTGTTTTATGAAATTCAAGAGATAATTAAAATTCAATATTTAATAATTTATCACTTATACTACACACACTGTTAACAATAATTTAAGATAATATGGTAATAAAATATACGATAATTATCAATTTAAAATAATTAAATACAACAATACAAGTTTATTATAGTAATAAAAAATATATTTTTTGTTAACTCTGATAATTAAATATTTCTTTGTATTTTCAAATCTATTTAAGGTTTTTCCTGATTTTTTTATATTCATAATTTTAAATTATGCATTTGCATATATATATATATATATATATATATATATATATATATATATATATATATATATATATATATATATATATATATACATATATATATTACATACATATACAGTGTTGAACTTGAAATAAAAGGTCTTGAAATCAATTTTTATCAAATAAGAAAATGTATAATTTTCAGAGACAAATAAACGGGACATTGAGATATGATCATTTAAATATAAAATAAATAATTATTTTAATGCTAAACGTTAATATGTTTTTTTGCCTAATAAAAGTTTCAATAGAAATACATATTCTAGATTAGCTGAAATACACTAACCTAGAGGATAGCATATCAAATGATCAGAACAAATTATACAATTAAAATATCTGAAATATAGTCACATTTTAGACCAATTATAAAATTGTAAATACATAAATTAAGAAGTAAATGAGAAGAAGTTTCAAATAATCAATACTTTTTGGTCATAAACTACCAATAATGTCATAAGCGCCCTTAAATTACTCCGCAATACACCACTGACCACTAGTATTAGAACTATACGTCATATTTTATTTTTTATTATTTCTTTAAAAATCCGGTTATTGACAAAAAATAAATCGTATTATTTTTTTTTATCAAATATTTTGCTACTATCATTTACAGGGGTATTTAAATTCAGACCTTTTCATGATCGAAAGTATAAGAATTTTTATCAGGCAATATATTTAATATCCCACCTCTTAATGCTCTTGGGAAGCAATTTTGTTGCTATAGCATTTCTCACAACTTTTACCTAGATTCGAATGTATAAACGAGATCGGGAAAATTAAGTATAATGACGACATCTGTCTAGACATTTCATAAAAACTAAACGGAACTAGTAATTTTAATTACGAAAAAAATAGAAATTAATTATTCAGTAGTATTAAAAATAAAAAACATAAAATAATATGACATTAAAATAGATTTCGTAGTTCACCCAGTTCTTAACTAATTAGCTTGAGTATCGATGTTGTTTACACTTTTATATTTAATAATTTTTGTAAATATCAATTAGTAATTAAATATTTATCTCATTCCAAATAACATTCGTAAGCATTTCTTATGACAAATTGATTAAAAAAAATTAAAAAATAATTAAAATATCACAAGATAAAAAAACTTATTTTTAAAAATAAAATGTTATCTTCATTAAAAATGTACCTCACTACATTTACACAATCCATTAACACATTTCCCCCTGCCAAATTCTTCACCACATCTGTCCGGACATGCTTGATTTTCACAATCTGGTCCAATCCATTCACCATGACAAACACATTGATGTCCAATACATTTACCATTTCCATGACAATTATTTAAACAATTTGATATATAATAATTAGCACGAAATCCATCCAACACATAATTAGTATCGCTATACAATAAAATCAACATCTAAAAAAAAATTAATGTTAATAAACGATATATAAAAATTAAATATGAATATATTTACACTTCCAGATTTAGCAACTAATCGTTGTGGATCTGTCCGACCACTAAAACTACCCAATAATGTTGAATTAAATGAATCACCATCATAAACATAAATATAATCATAGGAACATTCAGTGCCAATACTAATAAATGTTAATGTTATAAATTGACTTGAATTCTGGGCTTTAATTAACCATTCACAATGTGAATCTTGGGTATAATTAATACCAGTTGGCCCATCTGAAAATTCACCAACATTATCTGTATATACTTTACGTGTTTTATCACATGGTTGATTTGGATTATAATGTACACCAAATTGTTGTTGTTGAAAACCAATTATTGATGATGGTAATAGGGATATACGATCGGCTAATGTTAAAATTTGTAAATAACATAAAATATATAGCATCATCGCCCCCTGCATTGTTATTGCTAATCGCCATAATTTATAAGAATAATAGTTTTTATTTTTTGGTGGTATGATATTTTGTGGAAATTTCCACATCATCGAATCACACACCACAATTTCGATAAATTTATGATGATAATTATATTTATAAACAATATTATAATAAAATATTTCGTATTAATTGAATTTTATTAATTTGATCATAATGATTATGTTGTTCTTTGAATAATTTTTATTAGTAGCTATTTGTTGCTCTTCCACTTTTCACTTTTTATTAAAAAACTAATAATTTTCTTTTTAGTTTTTACCAAGGTTACGAAACTAACACAAAAAAATTTCTTTTGAAAGTTTTTATTTTATTATATTTTCGTGTTAATTTTACATTTTTCCTAAACATTAAACAATAAAGTTGAACTGAATAATAAAATAAATTAATTTTAATTAATGTTTTAGATAATATGTAAATTAAATTACTATTTTTAAAATAATAAACAAATGGAAAATCATTTTTATTTTTGATATGTAAATTTTGAGTAGTGTGTTTGCCTTTGCGTAGGTAGTGGTAGATATAATTTTTGACATATGAATTAATATCAAAATCAGCTGCTTTTTTTGTACTATATCCCAGTTAGACAAGTTAACTATTTATAGTAGATATATCATACTATCCAAATTTTCGGAAAGATGTTAGAAATTTTTCGATAATATTTTGGAAACATTACCAACTATATTAAAACTATAGTTTTAATATAGTTAGTGTTGATGTTGATAGATATTTTATTTTTTAATTCCGTAAAGAATATTTTTTACCGAAATATGAGTGCCACCTACATTTTAATATATTGTTTTTCATTAGTAGCGTTTATCACTAGATGTCACTTTAAAAATTAAATTTATAGTTACATTTATCGGGGAAACTCTGAATAACAGCAAAATCAACGGATTTGCTTAAGCTTACCTCGAATGTAGAAATTTTAACCTCCAAAAAGCTCTCAAAATAGAAATGAAATGTCAAAATTTTATCTTGAAATAAAATATTCAGAAAACATTGGAGAATTTTTCCCGCCATCTGTTGATTAAAAAAAGAACTACATACTCTTTCACGCAAGTTGGGTACTAACTGAACTGAATGTAATTTAACATTTCGATTTGATGATGTTAAATTTATATGATTTATTTGATTTTCAAGCAGCAGACTAAAGCTTTAACAGTTAATACTCGTTCTTAGTAATTTGTGTTCTATTATAGTACAAAACTAAAGGTTTTACTACTTTATCAGCATTCCCGCCATCGCCATCGGTCTGTTACCACTTATAGAACGGCTAAGGCCACTTGATCCCCGAATTATACCTAGTTAAATGACTATTATATTTTTGTGAAATAAACATTTGTATTTGGGAGATGCCCGAACCCCCAGAACCAACCATTAGAAATATGCTCTTTCTAAAGTAATAGAAAGAATTACAAATAGATTAAAAATTGACCTGTTAATATAATCTGTTTTCATTCATGAGGAAAATCTCTATCATTACTAAAAATAAACACGCTTTATGTAGTTTCAACCTTCTTTTTATTGTCTTTTTTTAAAAAAAATTAAGCTTCTTTTGTGTAAATCTTTTTTTTTTTAATAAATTGAAAGCCTTTGGTTTTTATTTTAAAATACAATTAGTATAAATTTTAGATTTAAATTTTAAATGACAATATTTTTTTAGGTTGCAATTAAAAATATATTTAAATATTTTTAATATTAGTTACAATTAAAAAAAAATGGTTTCTTTTTGCATTTTGCTTTTATGAAACTAAGAACTATAATTATAATAAAATTAATTTTGTTTTTTTTTTTTTTGCTTCTAAAGTTGAAGTTTTTTTTTGTTCTTAAAAGTTATCGTAAATGACAAAATTTATTTAATTTTTTTTTTACTAAATATAAAATGTCTAAGAATGTGTTGTTGTTCTTGTTGTAGCTATATATAAAGCTTTATAATTAAAACTATTATTTTAAAAAATTTAAAATTAAAAAAGAATTTATAAATTTTAGAACACAATAATTAAATTTTACTTGCTTGCACATCAATTATTTGAAAAAAATCTATATTCAAATAACACAAATATTTTTAATGTATTTTTGTTTTGTGGGAAAATTTTCCTTTATGACATTTTTGATTTTGTGTATTTTTCTTCTTACTTTGAAAATAGAGCTTTTTTTTGTTAATTTAAATTTTTCTAATATAATTTAAATAAGATAATTAATTATATATTTCTTCTTTTTTTTCATTAAATATTATAAATTTTAAGTTGAGTTTTAAAATATCGTCTTTATGGTTTATTGTTATTTTTGTTAGGTAACCTGCCCTCAACTGGTCTGCTCAATACTTTTTCTTTTATTCTACTACACCTTTTTCAAACAATGAATCAAAAGATGTTGATGTTGATACTGCTAAACGTTGTCTTTCATTTTCTAAATCTATCATATTATAATCACGATCATTATTATAATTGTTATATTTAAATGTATTGTCTGTAGTTTTGTCACATGGCGGTGGCATATTTCTTTCCATTTCAAAACATTGCAGTTTCAACATATCATTTTGACTTTCACGTGCTTGAACTAAGAAGACGCTTTCCTAGAATATGGATAAAAAATATTATTATATATTATATAAATTGTAAAATAATTACAATATGGATATATGTATTTTAATTTTATTAACCTATTATGCTTAAAAGGAAAGTAATTTAAATATGAAACTGAGATTTTGATTTTTTTTTGTTTTGAAAAAATGATTCAGGAACATATTTTACATCAAATTTTTATAATTTTTAGCAGTGATCAAATAGGAAAATTTTATAATATGTATAATTAATTAATTGTAATGGAAAGTTCAGAACAATTGAAGGTAATTGAAAACTTTTGTAAAGTTTCTCATTTAAAAAACAAAAAAATTAAATTGGAATATAAATAGCTATTAATTGTTTAAGAGGTGTTAAAGGCGGTGTGAATGACAATTCAATGTGCGAATAGTGATTTTGAATAAATACAGTAGTATAGAATTGAATGAAAAAGCTTTATTATATTTTTACACATTAAACAATTAATGTGTGAACTTGAAAATAATTAAAAATATTTTTTAAACACAGCCTAAATGGTCGATCTTTAAGCACCAAAACGATTTAAATGAATTAAGGTTTTGATAGGATAGGAGGTAATTTGAGTATATTACATACTATACAAAATAATTTCCATGGTAGGCATATTTCTATAATTTTTATCTATTACAGAAGAGATGATTATGTTCATGAACATTTTTCGTTATATTTCATAAACCAATTTAAATGAACTTGTTTTAATTAAAAAAAAATTATGTAAAATATATTTTTCTATATATATACTCATTTTTAATATGTGATTGAAAAGTGGAAAGCATTTGTCAAAACATTCCCATATGATCACGCATATTTAATTCCAAATCATATTAATTTTGAAAAATTTTATTCGGTTTTATACTATATAAAGTATATAATAACGAAAGAAAAATATGATTGTGAAAATTTCAAAATGACTTTTATAATGTAAAATATTATATCTGTTTAAAGTTTTTTCAGTACTAACAAAAATACACTCGTCTTTGACAGCACAAGAAGTGAAAAAAAAAAACAATTATACACAAATTTAAAATATATATATATATATATATATAGATATATGTATTTATAAATTTTATATTTTAATTTTGTTGTTCCAAATATCAAAATTAATATTATTTACCTTGTTCTCTTTTGTTGTAAATACATCCATTTTGTCATAAATAATTGCATGCAAACCCATTTTTTTGAGCATTAATATTGTATCTTTGCTATTATTATCATCACCCCAACAGAATACAATTAAACCAACATTTGTTGCTAAATTAACCTAAAAATTATTTCAATAATTTCATTATTAATCGTAAAATATATTTAAAACAAAATAAGATTTTACCTTAGTTGGATCCCTTAATAAATCTTCTGTATGTGCAACAATACCTAATAATTCCATTGCTCTAGCATTACATACAGCTAATTCAGTTGTATTACATCTTGGATCACTAAATTTGATATAACGGTCTGTTTGACCCAATGTTAAAAACATTACTGGATACATATTTTGTTTATAACGTAACATTGTACAAATATCTGGATCAAAACTAGAAAATACAATACGTCTTCTACCAGCTTTACGTAATACAACATCCAATATACAATCTAAATATAAATTACGATCAACTTGTGTATGGGATTCTGTTGTACCATCAATTAATTCTTGTGACCATTTTATTTCTATATTAAAACCAACATGTGGATCTAATGCATCCAAAGCATCAGCTAATAATGGAAATGGTTGATGTTCATGACAATCTTCATTTTCAAAAATACGTGGTTCACGTGTACGTCCTTCGACAACATGATAAACCTAAAAAATATAAATAAAAGTGTTATTTAAATATATTATTTAAAAATAAAATGGTGTCATCTTTATTATATTTTTAAGATTGGTTAATTATTCGTTTTGTGTTTATCTGTGAACACGTCTGTGCTAAGTCAAAAAAACAAAACAAAACAATTTTCAAAATGTAAATGGAAATTACCTTAAAATTTTTTAATTGTTCCAATGTTAATTCATTCATTGGTAACTCAAGAAAATCATTTGTATCTCTTGGACTCTTTTTCGATTTTAATGATACATAAACATTAAAATCATGATAAATAACTGGAACCAAATCTTTACTCAATTGTACATCAAATTCAACCATATCAGCACCATGTTGTGCTGCTTTTTTCAATGATGCTATTGTATTTTCCCGTATAACAGTTTCTTTTGCTTTAAAACTAGTACCAGAACCACGGTGTCCAACATCTAAGCCACTCCATTTTTTATTCCAATAACGTTGATATGATACACTCATATTAAATGTACATGAACTAAATGGTTTTATTATTAAATATTCGCATTGCATCATACCAAGTGGCCGGTGTTTGGTTGCACATGTTATTGGTAATTCTAATTTACCATCTGAACGTTTTAATATATTTGGTAATATATAATGATAGCCTAAATGAAATGGTGGTTCATTTGGTACAGCTTTTGAACTATATGCAAATAAATCAATTAAATATGCAATATTATCAAAATCCATAACAGTTATATTAAATATAACTAAATCATCTTGACCACATGCAATACCAAATTGTTCTTGTGGTTTTAATATACTTTCATCAAATTTTAAACTAACAACTTCTGTAAAAGCTAAAAATTGTTGATCTGTTGGATTCTCTTTTGTATCATTTGATAATGATGAATCATCTAATGATGTTGTGTTATTTTGTTGTTGATAACAATTATTATCACCATGAATTTTTAATGACATTGGTGTTATTTTTATATAAATATTACGATTTTTCATTCGTTGTTTCCATTTAAATGGTGCATTAAAAAATTTTAATTGTATTATTTTTTCGCTAGTGAGCCAGCCACGGTCAATTTTTTCTAAACCATTAAAATCACCATATGTATCATATATTTCTTTAGTTTCTTGTAGTTCACTTGTTTTACGTGTATCTAAATGTGTTTCCCAGTGACGTATTATTAATATACGATTTATTGGTTCAATGGCACAAACTAAATAACGATATCCAATTTCACGATCACGTGGTACTTCAACTGTTATAAACCAATTGTTTTTATCTAAAAAAAAAATATATATGTTATAAATATTCAAATAAGAAAAGGTGAACGAGTTGAAAATTATAATTATAGCTAAATATATTTTTTTTTTGTTACAATTATGGAAGGTTGAAAATTCATCAGAACTGGTTATAATCGAGTAAAAGTAGTTTGCAATTTGCATACTGAATATTATAACCTAATTTATTATTAACGTTACTATAACCTTACTAGAAAATTTCGTATCGTTGCTACAAATAGTGTACTTTAAATACTTTAATATATGAAAACTATTTGATAAGTGGTAAACTGCAAACAGTTGCAAACATTACAGTATGATACAATTACAGTATTATGCGATGCCAAGGTTCGATTTGCGTCGCTATGGTGATAAGAATACTGGAAAACTAATCGACACTCTCTGAATTAAATGATGGCAGAGGGAGTATCTTATTCTTTACTAGAGAAAACATACTATTTGATAATTGACAGATAATAAACTGTTAAGAACTGAGATCTCAGAGTGTACAACATTACGAAGAAACCACAATGGATCCATCGAGACATATCTTATTGTGATTGGGAAAGAAATGATTTAATACTCCACACCTTTCCTATTTAACCCAATCCTATTATAATATATTTAAATTGTTACATACACCAAATACTTTTTAAGATAATGCTAACTATAAAATGTAGTTATTTTAAATTGAAGTTCAAATTATTGGAAATTTTGGTAACAAAAACAAAATGTATTTTATTACCTACCCAACTTTGTTTTGGATTAATTTAAAAAAAAAACTCAAAATTTATAATTATTATAAAATAATTATATATTTTAATGCCAACAACAAAAGTTATTGCGTAGTTTCCAGTATTGTATACAATATTTTAAAATATTTTTAATCTTATAAAAGGAAGGTTATAATTTTGAAAAATTTCGTTGTTTTCACATTATTTTTAAAAATTGGCGATAATTATTGCCAGCCAAAATGTATAATAGTTTGGTACATTTAATGTACATAATTAAATTAAATTTATATTTATTATATTTATTAAAACTGTATTTGTTCAAGTATACATGAAAAAGCGAAACATAAACAGAACAAATTTTCAAAATTTATTAAATATTTTTTTAAAATATCAAATAGTTAAATTATTTTGTTGATTTTAATTTCAAAAAGATTTTAATTTTTAATATTTTTCAAATATACACAATAAGAACCGAGTATATAGTTGTGGAAAAATTATGAAGTGTTGTGATGGACTTGATGGAAAAAATTGATTTTGCTCAGAATAAATATGTATTTCTTTATGGCTTGGAGGGTACAGTGCAAACATTACGAGACCTGTGCTAACAGTATCCTTAAATATATTTCTTATCTTTTTTACAATACGCTGTACAAAATATATTATGAAATAAATCTATGTTATATCTGCTCCCTCTAGATTCAAAAAAATAAAAAAATTAACAAATTTTAGTAATTTGAAAAAGCATAATTTCTTTATCATAAATGGCAAGCATAACGTTTTGTTATTATCTAATAATCTTATAGATAAATAAATTTGCTGGTCTATTTTTTATAAACACTTGAATTTATGATATTTTATGGCTATTCATCGAATTATGTGAATTAAAAAAAAAAAAAAAAACGTTTTGAAATTTTATTAATGCGACACTAAAAACTGAATACATATTATTAAACAAATAAATAAAATTAAAGGGTATTTTTTTTTTTTTTTGATAATCGCAAACTAAATTTTTAAATATATTTTGAGAATTTCAGTAAAAATATATTCTGTTTCCGCTTTCAAAGTGTTAAATTACCCAGTGTTAAATTTAAAAAAAATTCCGCTCTAAAAGCGTTAAATTTAGTATATATGTATATATTTACTTTAATGATCATATTGATCATATCAAGAAGAAGATTAATATAACATAAGCCATGTTGAGATGATAGTTTATTGAATTCGCTAGTTATCAAGCTACAGCTATAACAATAAAATGTCATTCGTTCTAGAATATGCATCCCAATAGTACTAGAATTAAATATACCACATTAAAGCATTTAAAAACATAAGAGTGTAGGGTTTCGATCAAAATGATGTTTATAAATTATAATCTTATAAGTATAGTCCTAAACTTAAATTTGAATTTACTTATCATCAAAACAGAAAAAAGCTGATTTTGCAATGAACTTGACAATACGTAAACTATTAAATAATTTTTCAATGAAATGCTTGCTAACAAGCTACAATTTTTTTTAAATTTTGATGTCAATGGAATTATATTTAATATAATTTTTGTTCTTTAAATTTTTTATACAATGTCAAATTGCCCCACGTGGCATAAATATATTAATAATTTCACGTACACAAATTGTATTCGAATCGTAAATAAATCTTTCTTAGTTCAGCTTCACCTTGAGTTAGTTTTAATTTACAACATTTTAATAATTCTTTCAATATCTAATATTATTTGAAATTGTGAAATGCTTGGAAAAAATATTAGTCATTGATTAAATCAAAAATTATTCAAAATATTAATAACCCTAATCATATCATAGGCAATCCCCAGCATAAATATATATGATTTATCATTTTTTGTTCCAATTAAAAAATTTTATGATTCTATTTTTGAGTAAATATTTTGCTGTTCATTATCCGAAAAAAAAAAAGAAACACGTGAACTCTTAATATAAATGAGCAGACTGGGCACGTTTGTGTGCTTTTATTTGTGCTGACCCGTAAATCAACACCACATTTTATCGCGTAAATATACGCTATCAATGTTTATGATTTTCTTACAAATTGAATTAAATAAAAAAAAATAAAAAATAAAATTCAATGAATAAATTTTTGATGGGAGTAAACAAAATCAAATTTTTGTATAATTTTAATTTTTCTTTTTTTTTTTTAAATAATATTTTGGCTTATTTTCAAATTTTCTAATACTGGGTGGTGTACACTACCAATAAAATATATTATGACTACCACATTATTTTTCAAAATTTAATAACCAAGCTGGTTACTGACTATATAGATCTCATGACATTTTCGAATCATATCAGGTGAATTTGATTTAAATAATAAACCTAATTGAGTCAGCAACTAGTTAACTAGTAAGTTTAGCTTACTAGTAGGAAATTTATACTAGTAAATTTAACTAATACTATTTATTATGCTACTAGTATTATTAAAATAGTAAGTTTAACTAGTAACAAGATAAAATATTGCACGTGTTGACCCCATACCATACCATAGCAAAGCAATTAAATTTGATTTAAAATGTTGTTTTTACATACGTTTGTATTATATTTTATTTAGGATATTTATTAATTTTTTTAAGTCTAAAGTTCAAATTTTTTTATGTAAAAATTCCTATGAAAATATCAGTAAATTGTATTTTTATGAAATTGTATTTCTGATAATAATGGGTCGACTTTAAACTCTCAAGATATTGTTATGTATAAGCATAATTTAAAGATTAACAGATGTTGTGAATTTAATTTTTATAAATAAATTATATATATTTTTTTAATGTCTAGTCAAAATTGCAATGTTAATTAATATTATGAAAGGAATTTTTTTATTTTTATCATCGATTTTCGAAATTAAAAATAAAACGTGATTACTACAAATAATTTATAAAAATAATTAAAATAATTATATATATTTCTTTTTAGTGAATTTCTCTTTATCGTACCGATTTTCACATAAAATAAACGAGGTCATGAAAATTAAATTTTTTATTTTATTCTATTCTATTTTAAAATTTTTACATTAAAATTTAAAATTTGATAAGAAGAAATTGTGAAAACTTTTAAAAAAATGGAAAAATATGTCAATTAGAGAATTTTCTTTAATTTTTAGAATGCTACATATTTTTAAGTCCTAGTAAATTATATGGTTTGTCACTGTTTTAAATTGCAATTAGAAAAAAAATCAACAAACAGAGACAGTCGGAAAAAGCGTTAAAATATCGTATTGTATCTCAAAAAATGGGAATTATATATATAGTAAACCTTCAAAATCAATTCAAAGCTGCTTGAGTATACGCTGTACAAAATAATCTTAAAAAACACCTACACATAATTTAACCTTCGACGAAACATAATACTCAGTAGCTGAGCTGTGCGGTTTTGATGTATAAATCATATCGACACCTCGAAAGCTACATTATCCTAATTAAAACACAAGGGAATTGTCTTGTAATTGAAGCAGTTGAACTGTATACTCAAGAGTTTGTATGATAACAAAAAGCCATATTGGCTGTATATGTGTCTCCATTATTTCAAAACTAACCTAATAAAGTCGAGATAAACATTCAATTCCGAAAAATAAATAAATCGCAAGATCTAACAACATTCCTATTATTTGTTATTGAATGAAAATGTTTCTAAAATTATTTTTTTTTTGCATTAAAATCCAATTTATTTGCTTGCATGTTTACATTATGTAACTTTTTTTTAATCTTGTTATTGTATAAATATTTTTTTTAATAATGTAAAATATTGATAAGTAATACAAATAAAAATTGCTTTGCTAGTAAGTTTTAAGTGGATGCATTTTATTTTATTTACGATTAAAAATTAATTTCTGTTCTAGCAGTTTAAATATTATTAAAATACATATAAAAAAAATAATGTTATTGAACTCATTTTTGAATATTTCAGTAGAAATTCTAAAATTAATAATAAAAAACAAACAAATCTTCACAATTTGTGAATATTTTATGTAAATATTAAAAGAGACCAACGACTTTGTTTAAATTATTTTCATATTATATAAATATAATTTGAAATAATTTTATAAATCACAAAAAAAATTATTATTCTCAATAATTTTTTATATATATATATTTCAAAATCACAATTTCCAACAATTTAACAAATTGTTTATATATAGAAATTGTATAATTGAATTTAAACAGACAGAAGAACAAAGAAAAAAAAAATAATTTGCATCACTTAAAATCAATAAAATTTAATTAAGCAAAACTTGCGACACATATTTTTTTTTTTAATGTATCATAAATGAATTTGATTAGTAAAATTAAATAAATTTATTATTGAAATATGAATTGTTTTTGTCCAGATAGTTAATAAATGATATAATTTCTAGTACGCGTCTAAAGACCTATCGTCAGTGTAGCCAGGCAATTTTATACAAGTTACTGATAACGTTATGAAAATGAGATAGTCAGGTTAGGCTATAAAGCGCTTACTATTTTACGACAAATTCTAAAATAATCTTAAGATTGTAAAGAGGCAACCGTTCTTCTGGGCACTACAATATGTCTTTTGGTATTTTCTTCCCAGCCCCTTACAAAATCTTATCTAATCTAAACAGCCATTCTGTTATATATTAATAGTCATATTAAAGGTAATCTATACTCATTTTTTGAGCAAGCTGCACAATGCAACAGTTCTGAAAGGAAAATAAATTGTGGGGTTTAGTCAAGTGGGTTACTAAACGAGTTTTCGCCAATAAAATGTAGCTCTGTACTAAACGGTGGCATGTTAAAGTTTTAATCTTTGGATATAACTCTTAGCTATCAATTCAATTAATTATTATCAAGGAATTAAAAACTTAAATCAATTATATTTCTTGGAATAGTTTATATAAATTATTAAATTAATTAAATATATAGAAAATATTAATTTCGTCATAAAAATATAATCATCTAAATAAATCAAATAAAATATTATCTGATTTTATTTAATACCGAGTATTTGCTATAATCATGTAATCATTTTTAATCGGAAAAAAAATATATTTATATAATTTTTCGATTATAAATGCATTAATTTATTATTTACTTTTAATTTAGTAAAACAACTTTGACTTAATGGAAATTGATTCAAATGTAAATAGTTTTTACAGTCGCAAAACCAATTCAAATTTAAGTACATATTTTAAATTTATGTAAGCAATGTATAATTAATTATTAAAATATAATATAAATTGGAGTATACGAGAATTGAAAGTGTTTTGAATAAGCAAATAACAGACACCAATCCGATTTGAACCATAGCATTAACATACGAAAATCCTGAAAATTATACAGCAAATTTGAAGGGGTTTACTAAGATTTTTTTAGAGTAGTCACAATTTCTCGAATAACAGCTGAAGGCGACTTAAGCGTGAAATTAGTTATAATGCCACTACATCCCCTTTTCGAGTTTCTTCATATGATCGTTTTTCCGTATCATCTTTTTTATCTTAACTATAAACAAAATCTTAATAGCTTAAGTCAGTTACAGGAAATTGTTCGAAAAAGAAAATAACTTATGTAATTTTGGCCTTTTTTCCATCTCAGTTTAATTTGGAACATATCTTTAGCGCTTATTTAAAAACGATGATGACCTAAATAATATGTGTATAACTATAGTACAGTAATCATAATTAATTCACGTTTTAATAATTTAAAATTTATCCTTCTCATTGTTTATTCAACGAAAATTAAAATTTAATTGCCTACCTACGTCAACCTTGTCTAATTAATGAAAATGTAGAAACTAATTTTATAAATAAAAATCACGTGGTTTACAATATTATGAAAGTTTGCCAAATATTTCATATGAAATGAAAAACAAAAGGTGAAAAGTATTTATTTTCTTTCTATAAATACATAAATTTTCTCTAGAAGAAACAATATTTTGGAATATTTATTTTTACAATGTTCCAATTTTATTTTATAAGAATTACGAGATATCTATAAATTTTTTTAAAAAAATGTATAATTTATTTAAACTGGTTTTTATGAAATTTTGAATTTTCATATCTAGATTAAACTGGTTTAAACTTAGTTTTCTGTAATTTTACGTTTTAATTTTTTTTTCTTTTTTTTTTAACTGCTGTTATCAGGGTTTTATTTTAAACCAATATAGTAAAGTTACGAATCATAATTTATATATCTATGTATAAATTATGTTTTGAAAATTTAGTGTACAAAGAATTTCGTTTTAATTTTAACTAATCAAAAATTTGTGATTTTTCTCTTTCGAATATAAAGAATTAATTTTAGCTGTATTTGGCTCAATCGTTCATATAAATTACAATTTTGTGAAACAAATTTATGCTTGGTTATTTCTTTGTTCATCCCCCAGTGGTTTTTAACATTTTCGGAGTAGCAGAACACATTAAGTTATAGAAAACTTATCCGGAACACCAAAACTAATAATGTTGATTCAGGAAAAACTGGTCAAAATATGTAGTTATAACTACAAATTGTTATTTAATAAGAGTAAATATAGGTTTTTATGCAGGATTTAGAATCAATATATTGTCCATCGAACATACAAAAAAGTATTTCTTTATATTGTTGGTTGGTCGTATTGCAGGTTTCGCAAAATAGGTCCAACATATTGAAATATCGGACAAAACGAAACGAAATTGGGTTCAAAAGATTTGGATCTGAAATTCGTTTTAAAAGTTGAATTTCCTTTTTATTTTTAGGCAAAATTTCAAAGAGGAATATCGACCTAAAATACATTTTTTTCAAAAATATAATTAGCAGTTTTTTCTTTGATAAGAACGAAAGGTTCGGGAAGGTTTCATAGTTTTTTATTTTTACGATCAAAAACGTAATTTTTTGATTACTACATAATCTTTTTATAATTTTTGGTTAATTATCTTTTATTCACCAAAGAAATGATTATACTAATAAAGTGATTAGACGATGTTTATAAAAAAAACAATGAAGCGTACCAAGATGAATCAATCAAATGAAAATAGACTTTCTTTTTGTTGTAAGCCTAAACATATAAGAAAAAAAATATTTTGTTTTTTGATATAAGATGAAATACCTATATAAATAAAAAAGGAAAAATTAATTAGACCTTAAATATTTGGCCTACATATTTGTACTTTCCCTAAAAATCTCCATACAAATTTTTTGGGCTGTATATCTTTGATCCCGCATAGCAGGAAGAAGTAATAAAATATTTTAAAAGTTGATTTAAATATATTAAGAACTACTTTTAAAATATTTTATTTAATTAACGAACCGAACAGTCATTTTCATTAATCACGAAAATTATAAAAAGAAAAGAAATATTAAAAAAAAAGGAAAAAATAATATTAATTATAAATTTAGGCACAGAATTTCCATCGTACTAATTTGTCTTTAAAAGTATTATTTGGCAAAACTGTTTCCATATTTTGAAGTTTTGCGTCGTGGCTCACATTGGAGATTGGCTGGCTTTATCCAAACTGAAGTTTTGAAGATTAACAGCAATATTTCAAGACGGGCGCTTACATTGAAGATTCATCTTAAGTGGAGTTACACAGTTAAAAAAACTTTTCCACATTAAAATATACTGTGTACAACTGCCAGCACTCATTCTGTAATTTTAATGAGAATAATAATAATGAGAATAATACTATAATTTTGAACTAAATTTTCTATAGTAAATAATAAAAACTAAAAAAAAAAGAAAAAAAAAAAGAAAATAACATAAAACTTGAATTCAATCCATCAATTTAACAGTAAGAATAAGACTTAACTTCCGTAACACAATGATAAAAATTATAATTTTTTTATAATGTAAAATAACAAAATTTCAATGAGATTTTTATAGCGTAACATTTCGATAATTTCCTGTTTTGTAGCAGTTTAATCAATGTGCAACAGCAGATGATCAAACGTTTCATTTTATTTATAAAATTAAGGTCAGCAGACATTGTAAAAGTTTATTTTGTAAATATATATTTTAAGAATGTATTGTAAATGACGAATATATAAAAAATATATTTGCAATTTTAAATTGAAAATTGAAAGAAAAAGATAAAATATTTATTATAAAATATATAAAATAATATATATTTTTTTTTTTTTCATATTAAACTTACCATCGGATTTAGGTTTCATTAGAAGTGCATTTTGTAAATTCCAATTTCCTAATGAATCCCATGCACCAGTAATTGCCACACATTCATTTGGTTGTAATTCATTTTTTAGAAATACATTAAATGTTAATTGTCGTAAATAAACAGTTGCATTACTACCATCATTAGATGAACTACTGCCAATTGATTTTGATATTGGCGTTGATATTGCATCATTTGCTTTATCATCCAAAAAAAACCAACGTTGCATTTTGATGTTTTTTGTTTAGCTGTTTCCTGGGAGCAAATGTTTTTTTGTTGAAAACTTCTGAAGTATATAAATTGTTGTTGTTGTTGTGACGGCTTATGTACTATTGAAGGTCAATTGAAAATTTTCTAAGTTACGAGGTTTTTTTTTCTTAGAAAATATTGTAGAAAAATATAATATTATAAACTGAAAATATATAAAGAAAAATAAATAAATATAAATCATTATTTATGACAGGCAGTTGTTTTTTATTGTATTAAATCAAGTAATATTGTATTCATTTTATTAGTTAAGAGGGTATGTACTTATAGAATGATTTTTTTTTAATTAGCAAAGATGACGTATAAATAAATCTTAATTATTACAATAACACAAAAAGAAACGATTTATTTATTACATTATGTCAATTTTCTTTTGCCTGAAGTGTACACGTTATGCTATACACAGTATAACAATAAAGAAAGAGGCCATACTTTTAAAAAAAAAAACTAATAAAAGCATTACTTTTCTTATCCCAACAAACCAGATTTTTTGAGTACACCTTGTAAAAGTATTAAAACAATATTCTTTCATATTTTTTGCCCATTTACATATCTTACTTTGTCGTTAGTGTTTGATTCACTATATCATGTTTTAATTTTATAAACCACGATTCAATGGCGCCTTAAGGATAGCATATCTTTGAGGGGAACTAACTAGCTTAATATATTCCCATAGAGCATAGATCATAGAGGAATATCAAAGAATATTAAAAATATCAGAATATATTCTAGAATATTGGCTTCAAGTACTTACAGATAATATCAGAATTGGATTCCCATCGACTATTACTCATTTAGTAAAAAATAGCAAAATAAGTAATGCACTTCCACACCCTGCCCCTCATACATTTTTCCACATCCTGCACTATTTTGGTACTCTATTTAAATATTTTCTACAATAGCATTATTTCACCTTATACACCACGATTTGGCGGGGATTTTTGCGAAATTGTACTCCGCTTTATATTAATTACACATCAGCGATTAATAAAACTCGGTGTTTAAGATATGAAGAGAATTTGATATTATAAACTCAAGAATAAAGAAATGATAGAAATATTTTTTTTTCTTTCTTTCGCTTTTGTACTTTCAATTAATGTTTTTACGTCAAAGATATTCAAGTCATTGACTCGTAAAAGTCAATTTAAAAGTCTTTTTTTTTATATTATTGTTTGAAAAAAATATAATCAAATATTGAACTTCTAATACGTAAATAAATTTAAATAGCAAAGATGATATTAAATTCATTAATTTTTGAAAAGAAATTAATAATCAGCAAAATTTTATTTAAAAAATTGCTTATAATAAATATGTAAGTATTTTGAAATATCAATTTCAATGGCGTAATTTGTTAGGTAATCAATTAAATATTTTAAGATTTTAGATTATTTAGATTAGATAGAATTATTTCTTAGTAACAAAACGATTTTTATTTTAAAATTTATTAATATATGTACTTCAAAATGTAAGATTTAAAATTGACTGATTATATCAAAGGATCAAAATAAATCATATTTGATATCCAAACACTTGAATTTAATTCCGTATTTGATTAGGTCTTGCCGATAATTGGGTAGATTGGTGTACCTGTTTGACTGCAGATAAATTATTTATTCTAAACCTAAATATTCTTGAATATATGCTGCGCTATATGAGCATTTTATCCACAATAAATGATATTGAATTTTCTGATGAACTTAGGGGATATTCGGGCGATGATTAAAGTATTTCAAAGAAAGACTGAAATATTTCATTGTGATTATAATAATCAATATTATATTTAGAATAATTAACTTCTATTATAACTCAGTATAGCATTTACTCATACACAATGATTAATGAAATTGTTAGGGTTTTGTTTGAAATAAAAATATATAGAAATCATAAATAAATTTACATAAAGCTTATAATATTGATTAAATTTCCATTTTGGCAAAGTCAACTTAAAATGTTTTATTTATTTTTTTAAGTTTGTTTTCAACAACTTATATGACTTTCAACTTATATACTTTACTAGATTATTAATATAGAAGGACTATTTATAAATTGGTTACACGAGCTTCTGAAAATATAATATAAAATAAACATAAAATTATGAAAAAAATAAAAATATATTTCAAAGAATCTCAGACGAAAACTATTTCAAAGATAAATAAATGTTTCTATGGTTGACTTTGAACAAGGACATTATTTTTTAGAAACGCAATTTATTTTTATTTATATATTTATGTAATACATAATAATATTTACATTTTATAAACCGGAAGACATAATTAATTATCCTCTGTTGAATTATCTAGTACTGTAAATGTTAATTAAATTTTATTAACATTAGAATTTTTTTAATTTATATAGCAGATAACGTTTTGTATCTATAAAGATCAGAGATGAGTAAAATGTTTAAGTCGCCAAAGTATTGTAGTAAATTAGTATTAATTTGAATTATATACTTTCATTAAGACTGTAAGACTGAGTAAGTAATAGTATTTGAAATTTCCGTAAATAAATCAAACCGAAAATAATTCGCCCCCGATAATTCTTATAGCAAATATGATTTTAATGAAATCTTCTATACACAAGTTTGTAAACATTTTTTATGTTGCTAAGAAGTTTGGTAACATTTTTTATGTTGGAAAGAAATTTAAATTAAATTAGTCTAAAAAATTTGAGGTCAATAATTTCAGTGGGTTCCTATCAAAATTCCTAATTATATATATATAAAATTATTTTGTTAAAAATTCTGAAATTTAAAAAAAAAGCTGTACAAATCCTTTTACAAAACAAATTACTGTTACACAATAGAAGTTGATAACTACGCGTTATCATACTCATACGCGCATAGTTTAGCAGCTTTTGTTTTATTTCTTAAAATTTTAATTATATAAGTTAGTATATTAACTATTTTTATATTAACTAATAAAAATACGCAATTTTCTGATGTTTTTATTTTACCAAAAAACTTTTAAAACCAACAAAAATTTAAATATTTATTTATGTTTCGGAGAATGAAACACGTGCGTGAAAGCATTTATGAATAATTCTATTTTTTCTAAATAAAATTGATCTAAACAAGTTTTTTTTTTTTGAAAAAATTATCCAGAAATCTATATAAAAAAAAGCTTACAATGTTGACGTCAATTTAATAAAATTTGGTGAAGATTATTATGAACTTTGAGCTTTTTTTAGCCAGGTTTTTTTTTTTAATAAAAATTATAAATGACATAATAATTATGTATTTTATTTACGATGAAATCGTTTATTTAATATAGAAAATAAGTAATAATAAATATTTTAATGAGATGTCTAGGTGTTGTCTAATTTTATATATTATTTATAAATTAGCATAGACTCTTATTAAGTATAAAGATTTTAATGGTCTTGAATTTTAGAACATATATTAATTAAACAAAAAAATATTATTAAACTATATCATCACATAGTTTTTATACAATTTACTATTTCTGTATTATTATTTATTTACGTTTTAAAATATTATTTAGTTGTTTATAAAAATATTTAAATACAGATTATAAAAAAAAGAAATTACACTGAAAATTTAATTTGAAACATATTTGTTGTTTTATAATTTACTAAGAAAATATTTGTTTTTTGTTTTGTTTAAATAAATATCCAATTGATTAAATTATATATTTTATAAAATAAAAATTGATTTCATAAAAAAATATTTTTATACCTTGGAAAAAAATTGTATAAAATTGTGTATTGTTAAGAATTATAACAAAGAAATATTATTTTATAATTCGAAAGCTACTTAAATATTAGAATTTATTTAAGTATAAGCTATGTATATACATTTATTTATACTGTATAATTATTTAAGTTTTATTATATGGAAGAAGGCTTTAAATAATAATTAAACAAAATATGCTGAAAAATATAAAAATAAGTGCTTTTCGTAAAGATTCTATAGATAAAACGATGTTGTTAATTGCAGCTATTCTTAGTTGAAAATGAATACTTTACTATTAAATTTAATGAAAAACAGATACAAAGAATACTACAACTTTGTCTGAAATATTGTTTAATATGTTAGGATTAGTATCAAGCTTCGTTTTGGAGTAATATATACTAATTTAATTATTTAATCATTAAATTATTCATTAGTAAAACTAATTTTAATTTTCGTTATTTATTTATATATTCTATTACAAAAATAATTAAGTTTTTATATATGTATTTGCAAATTCTTTTTACATAAAAGCAGAAAGCTACACTATAACATGTCGTTGTCAGATGAAAATCAAGTTTTTTAGCTTAAATTATACATTTATGAATTTACGTCTTCTCGACCAAAAAAAAAATATTTTTCACACTCAAAATAAACCGCCTATTTTGAAATTAAATTATTTTACCTGCCTATGCCTAATGAAATTTTAAGTTATTGACGTGATTTGTCATCACTCATCAGGATTTCATTAAAAGTATTTTTTTTTTCTTCATAATTTGTATTTTCATTAACGTGGCAGACATAATTAAACTTGTGATAAGTACCTTTCCTTAATACGAAACTTAGCCAAAGAAGATTCGTACAGTGTACACCTATAGATTTTTGACAGTTCCCCACATGGTGTTTTGTATTTTATTTGTGGAAAGCAAAAAAAAAAAACCCATAATTTTTCTTCTTAATATATTTATCATGGTACGCCCTCCACAACAATGACTTCATCACAATCTTATGCTTCCTCCCCTTTAGAGAATATTACTATTTCCTCTTTCATCATAAACATTCGAGTAAGGAATATAATACAATTTCGTTTATGGTTTCTCTATTTATAATCGTGAAAAGATTATATATTCATTTTTCTATAAAATGGAATTGTCAGAAAATTGAGAATGACTATAGAAACTGATATTATACATATAATTGTATAACAATACGCAATTTCCAACTTATACTAAACCAAAATAATAACTAACGAAAATTACAGTGAATTGACGACAATTTCGTCATTGATTCACGAAATTATGTCTACATTAAAATTTCCAAAAAATCCTCTATGACTAATAATATTTATGTTTTATTAAAAATAATCTCACCTTAATCCACTTTCACTGCAAATTTTTTTTTTTTGGATGAATTAAAGAATTTTTAAGAAAAATAAAATTTCAAAATGTAGTAGATTTATTTCTTTGTTTTTTTATTGTAGTATAAAAAATTTCTTGTTTTTTTTTAAAAAAAAAAAAAACGAAGTTTTGATTTTTGTTAGTTGTGTAAAGCCAAAGATATTGATTTTTTGTTTTTTTCCAGTTTATATATATATCCAAATTAAATTATAAAATATTGTACTTTTTAACTATTTTATTTTTGTGAGGAGCAATGCAAAAATTTTGAAAGGGCAAAAAATTATAATATTTATTTATATGTTGTTTAATAAAATATTGACCGTGACAGGACTCACATAACGATTAACATCACTTAATATTAAGATAATTTATTTATATAAAGGATAAATAAAAAAAATTATAAATTATTTAAGATTTACAATTAAGAACACATTTTTACTATTATTTATTATTTTTGTTAAATTAAATATATATATATACTTTTTTTTAATTAAAATTGTACTAGATAATTATTTTTTTGTATTTTAAATTGGGTTTATTAGCTAAATACCCAAAAGAAATTAATTAAAATCAACATGGCTGAGTTTTTTTTTTTGTGTTTGTTTGTTGTGTCACAACGGAAAATAATGATTTTCCCTTTTTTTTTAATACAAATTTTAATTTTGCAGAATTTTCTAGAAATCCAACTGAATTTCACAGAGTCTTTTTTTTTTTTAATAAACAAATTTAATTCAAATTAAATTAAAATATGATTTAAATTATTATTGAGCTATAGCCAACTCACAAAATATTGTAATGAACACGATGAAAAAACTTTTCTCTATAATAGAATAATTGTAAATAATACGATGTAAAGCCAAAACGTATGTTTATATTGTGAATAGGGATTGTGAAACGCAAATAAATTTCGACAATATTTTAAGGTTAGAAACAGAAATAATCGATTCTTTTTCTAACCCTGTTTTGTTTGCAAAATATTTGAAATTGGAAAATAGCATTGTGGTTTGTGTCTAGGCTATTAAATTGAGTGTTTCCACTAAAATCCGCTAGTGGTGATACGTCAAATCATATGAAAATATATATTTTTTGAATTATTTGATGATTTAATCGGTAAAAGTAATTAAATTGATAAAAGTAATGGTGAATGATGAATGAGGATGAAGTATATGCTATTGTACCAAGAAGATTAAATATATAAATTTTGTTTTTGGATAAAATTGAGCTTGAATTTATAATGATATGCCCAAAATTAGATTAGGTACTTGTAGTAGTAACACTTGAGTGTAATTTTAAGAAATTTATAATGCTATACGAGGTTATAGGATGTATGTAGTTGACGTTAAAATTTATAAAGATTATTTAAGGCCCAAATATGTAACTATTCTAAAGAATGTTATAAATGAAGTTATTGACCTGAAATTTTAAAATGGCATCAACTAGAAATAAAGCTAAGCGCCAAATTTAATTCAAATCTATTTACAGTCACTAATATCAGATTCAAAAAATCGCGTAAACTCGGAAGGATAGTGGGCGATCCGTGAATAATTAAACAAAGAGTTTTTTATTTGATGGAAGAACGGATATGATAAGAATATCTATAATAAAGAAATAATAATTGTTGGTAATTTTCTACCATTTTTATTTATTTAATGTGTTTTCCTTTTTAATTAATCATAACAAAATATTCTTTCTGTATTTACACATTTTATCCATATTTAAGAAATAAATATTAATATTTATTTAACCTTGAAAATTATATATACAGGAAATTGATTTATAGAAAGGATTAGTTTATATTACAAAAATCAACTATTAATTATCATTTTTACAACTTGTATTATTTAAATTACTAATTTGAATAAGTAAACAATAATTAACCGGCTTTTAATATTACATTGCATATTTCATTTTGATACTATTTTACTTACTTAAATAAAAAATATAAAATAATATAATTATTATTCTGAGAAATAACTTTATCAGTTGTACAATAATATTTTCATATTGGATGTATTCAAATTTATATCACAATAACAATACATCAAAAGTAACGACATAAATGACTTCCCCTACCAATACTTCCAATATTAATTTAATATCCGAAGCTATAAAAGCAAGTGTAGTTGAATTTAAAGAAAAATCTTTAGTTGATTTGCCGGTTAGTTAATATCTATATAAATTTTCGGATTTTTCTTTTGCTTTACATAAATTCTTGATTATTTATTTATCGTGTAATACAAATATTTTTAAGAGGTTGCTTGAGTAGAAAAACAAATTTGTAATAAACATAAAAATTAATTAAATAATAATAATAATAAATAAATCATGAAATCTATAATAATAGTGAATTATTTTTGTGTATTAATTTTTCTATGGATAATTAATGTTTGTAATGCTAAATTACGTAAGTATATTCTGCAATTATACCATAAAATCTAAATAAAGTAAAATGATGATAATAAATTTTTGCATAATATTTTGTTATTAGAATAACATTTACGAGTATATAGTTTCAATTTCGTAATTATTAAATTGGAATAGTTTAAAATAATAAAATATTATTAATAACCCTTCTGTGACCTTCAGAATTATTTGCACAATCTGGGCTATAAAATAAAACAGTTTAAACATTTTAAATTATTTTCATGTCACTGGTTTTTGGTTGAAGAATCAGAGTCAGAATCAACATTACATAAATTACAATTCCAAAGCATGGATTTATTTAACATGTATAACAGGTGTATTTAAAATATGGAAATGGAAATGTTACTATGCACATGCATAATTTTTTTTTATTAGTTTTAAAGTAGGTTAACTTTAATGTTAAAAAAAAAATAATTAACATTGAATACTAGTTTTTGCAAATTTAGAAATAATATATTATATTAAATTAACTTAAAAAAAAAGAGTTTATTTTAACATTACGTTGTTACTAATATGAATTATTTTCGATATTACAGAATTGAAAACAAAAGTGTTAAGCGACGAACTCGATTTTTTTTTGGTGTTGTTCATCTATATGTTAAAATAGTATTTTGTTATTGGTTTTAATTAAAATTTAAAATATGGTATTAAATAAACTAATAATAAATATATTTGCCAACAATTACAGTAAATTTCCAAAATTATCATATATTATTTTGTAGGTTATAAAACCTATATTTACCTCGGTTCCATATTTACACTCTATTAGCTTTTTATAAAGAAGCTGAAAGTGAATATGAAGGTTGATTTATTTATTGTACCATTAAATATAATATTCATTTAGAATATATATTAATCATGTTTGTTATTTTTTTTAAAATATTTATTGCAATTTTTTTTTAATTATATATATTT
The DNA here is from genome assembly GCA_963920725.1 of Rhamphomyia laevipes. Classification (NCBI taxonomy): domain Eukaryota; kingdom Metazoa; phylum Arthropoda; class Insecta; order Diptera; family Empididae; genus Rhamphomyia; species Rhamphomyia laevipes. The sequence goes on from OY987258.1 coordinate 17,131,745, forward strand.
TTATTATTCGAATAAAGTTGTTTTTTTACATAGCTGGATTATTTAACATATATAAAAACAAGAGTCATGACATTTAACATTTTACAACTAGAAAAGTCCTAAGGTTTTAAGAATAAAAACATGATAATTTATAGATCATTCACTTTTAATATTATTTTTTTCTCAACTTTTTAATTTGTTTCATTATTTAAAATTGATACCAAATATAAGTGAGTTCAGTGCCAGATAAAGTTATGAAGAGACCATTAGGAATAATTTATCTGCGGAACATATTTTATAATACGAAAACAACAAACTACTAGTATACATAATACATAATTTTATTATATTAAAATAGTATATTCACATGAATGAAGTTAAGATTAGCTAATAATCGAGCGATTACTACACAACATGACAGATTTTCATCATGGATTAATTATCATTCTTTCGTTAGGTACTAAACCTCGAGTATGAGGTTCTATATTCTGTTCAAAGATTCAGTTTTCTTTAATAAATAATCTGGATCATCCATTCCTTAAAGATAGTTCTACAAGTATGTATAAATATTCACCACTCACATTCAGACACCAATGGTTCTACTGTAGATTTCTTAGTCTCGTCCTTATAACAATACAGATCATTAGATATACAAAAATTGATTTTTTAAAAATTACATAAAGGTTGGTTTTAAATTAAATTATTTTATAAAATTTAGACAAAGTAGAGCTTGAAGTGGGTCTTTAAAAGCAATGGAGCACTTCACAACTGCCTATTTACCTATAATTTTTATCCGGCCTATAAGACTTGAGAGATTTAATAAAATTTATATGTTTATACTGTTTCCATTTATTATTTTGAAGTCATTTTTTTCTGGCAGAGACTGCTGGATACATAAATACAATATCTTATCATTAATCTAATAATTAATTAGAATAATTCAAATAGAAAAATTAATATACTAATATAAAACGCAATTGACAATTTTTTAACAATATTAAATATTATTCATGAAAATTTTATTTGTATACATAATTTGTTCTTCAAGAACATAATTTATAATTTTATGAATTGTAAATATTTGTAAATTTTTAATAGAAGTAAATATGGGATTGTATAGTATAATTAAAAGCAATAATTATTTTTATGAACAAATTCAAATTTATTATTTAAAAATAACATCAAAGTAAATAAAATAATTTTATAAATTTAAAATATTTAAAAGAATTTTTGTTCATTTTATAAATTTACGAATAATTTTGTAAATATTTTTCGTTAGTATAAAAGGTTTTTAAGTTGAATTTTTAATAGTTTTCCTGACTAGAATAAAATAAAAAAAAATATTGTGAATCATGAAATTGAAAGTATTTTTTGTAATTTAATATTTTAATATATTTTAAACTTTGGACAAAATTATAGGTCGCGTGAACATTGGCATTGATTATTTTGTTTGCCTGATGAATTTCAATTAGTATATTTTCATGATGTATTAACTATTTTTGGTTATGATATTAAAATCACAACAAATAGTTTAATTAAAGTTAATAAAAAATTAATATGTAATTATAAAAATATTGACTGCGTTTAATTATTTTTTATTATACTATAATCTTAAAGTAAATAAATGAAAAATATGTTATTCAATTATTAAGCAATTAAATTTAAATGATTTAATTAAGTGCTTTTATTAAGTGTCATGTAATAAGACCATACGAAATAAAGCCATATGGCATTCTTTATTTCAGTTTCGGAAAGCGAAATAGGGACATAATCGAAATGTGGACTTATTTCGGTTTCTGTAAGTGAAATAATGCCACAAGAGATAAAATGAGTTAATGCCACTTCGGATATTGAACTAATGTTATGAATTTAGGTCGTTAACAAAATAAATATAAAGCCCTTATTTCGCTTGCCATATGACTTTATTTCTCATGGCCTTATTACATGGCACATTTTATTAAGCTATATAGATTTATTTTGCATATATGTATATAAATAATATAAATACAAGTTTTGAAAAACGTATAAAATTGAAATCATTTTTAATTACTAATTTGCAACTACTATGTACTTAATAATAACTAATTAAATTATCATTTGAAATGATGCATTAATTTTATATTCAAATTGTACATTTATACAACATGCTAATTTTTGTCACACTTACTTATACAATTGTTACCATACCTCATAATTAAAAACATATAAAATTGTTGTCTATCTCCAGGGATTAAGTGTATACATTTCAAAATACGTTGCACAATAAAAATTGAATTGGTGATGAATTGTGCACGAACAATAAATGTGGAAATTTATACATTATAGTCTTTAATTTACGTCGAAATCTAAGTAATTTTCAACATTATAAAGATTATTAACTTAGCAAATCATGATATTAACAATTTTGTAGAGTAATGTATATTGTTAACGATGCTATTTTCTATATAGTTTTAAACTTTTCCTATAACCATGAAGAGAACTTAATATAATTCCCTTATCTTAATTTATATTCTTTTCAATTAATCTTCAAGCGAATGGCAGTTAAAATAGTTTCCAAATAACGTAAAAATTAGAAATCTTTGGTATACCGTCCATAAACTACTTCATGTCCATCCTGTATACATCGATAATTAAGAATCTTTTAAGTATCTTGTATTTAAAACGGTTTTTTAAAATTCAATTTTCGTTTTCTATAGTAATTAAATATTTTTTTTATATTTTTATTACAGCTTCAACAATTACAACTTGCCCTCGAAATCATCCAGATCCAAATAAATGTATAATTGAAGCAGTTGAAGCAGTTCGTCCTTTGTTAGCTAAAGGTGATTTAGGCGATGGATTTCAAACACCACCATTAGAACCATTATCATTAGATAATATAACAATGGGAAATGGTAGAGAATTTCAAGCAGTTTTTAGTGATATACAAGCAACTGGTGGTAGTAATTTTGTAGTAGAAAAATTATCGTAAATAAATTTGAAATTATAATAAAAAATAAATAAATAAATTAAATACTTTTTACTCTCTATCAGATCAAATTTATCAGCTTTAGCTTTTGGAGTTACAGTATTTTTACCAAAAATTGAATATACTGGAAAATATTCAATGAGATTAAAGATTTTATTAATTGATGTTAATGGAAAAGGAAATATGAAAGGATCATTTAGTAAATATTGAAATTTTTTAATAAATTTAAGTATAAAATTTTTGTAATTTTTATTTTTAGTAAATGCACGTGCTTTAGTTAAAATGCGTGGTAGCACAAAAAAGAAAGACGATGGCAAAGATTATGTACGATTTGATAAAATGTCAATGAAAATTCAAATTAAAGATATGAAAATTCATTTGGATAATTTATTTAATAATGATCCGGTATTGGGACGTGTTGCAAATGAAGTAATTAATAATAATCAAGAATTATATTTAAATGAAATACGACCGGGTTTGGAAAAAGGTTTATCAAAGAAATTTTTGGAAATAGCTAATAATATATTAGAAGATGCTACATACGATGAAATGTTTCCACTGACTTGATGAATGTAAATGATTTGAACATTAAATTATTTGTTAAGTTGAATTTAACAATTATTTTTAAGTAGTATATAAGTATAGTTTGTGATTAGTTTTTTTACGTAATTTGTAATATAAAAAACTTTTGAAAGTATAAATAAATGTAATTGAATTTTGATAATCTAATTCATTTATTTTATATATTTATTATTGACTCCATCACCAAATATATTAAGGAAATTACTCAAAGAATTAATTCGGAATTCGGAAATGATAATACAAAATTCTATATTTTAATTGTTAATCTTCTGAAGTTCTGAAGAAGCTATTTTCCATGGATCCTTGAACATTATTTATTTCAGATATTGTAATGTTCTTTATTTTAATGTTAAAATCTTTATATTACCTAACATTGTTTTCCTCTTAAATGACCGAACTGCTCATAAAAGAAAGAATACTTCAGAAAGTTGAAAGTAAACATTGTACCTACTTATGACTTTGTTCATATCGGATGTATGTGTAGGTATGTACTATAATCCTTAAAATTGCTTCATGATGGCTTTAAATATACCTAAAATTAGATGTATGGTTTTTATGTATTTTTTTTTGTTAAAAGTTTTCAAATTATTGTTAACATTAATTATAGTTATTTCATTAAAGCGCCATCTGTTGGATTCAAATTAAATTATGTGTAATTGAAGATGTATCCATTTTCAGAACCAACTAATTTGATACAATTTTAAGATTCAAATTCAAACATATTAGTTTTTTCTATCCGATCATAGATGTCACTTACCAATAACAATTTTTATTTTACTATACTGTCATCTTTTGGAAATTAAGAGAAAAATTTGAATTTAAAAATGAACATTTTATTTAGAGATAAATTCAGTTTTATTTATTTATTTTACTAAAGGGAATTTCTAATAAATTTGTGTTAGCCAAAAGAAATATGAATACAAATTTATCAAACATTATTGTTTCTAACTGATTCTTTCGAAACAAACTCTGATTTAAGTTTATACTTGGCGTTTGTAAGAGATAATAAAAATTATATATTTCGACAAATATCTTGGGTCCTCAGAAAAAAGTTGCTATCCACCTTGTAAAGAACAGAAATCATTTCTGTTAACCAATTAACTACGAAAAACATTTCCAAGGTGCGGTTACGTTTATGAAGTGAGGGCATATGATAGTACGAATGTAACTGAGTGTTTCAATTGGTTCTTGAAGTTCCAGTTAATCGCACAATTTTTCCCAAAAGTTACAAACAAAAATTATGGTTTAAGGAGCACAATTAGGTAATAATAATCCAAAACTGTTTGCTTAGTATGCTTATCTCATAATCCGGCCCTGGATGTTTGCAATTGTTATATAAAACCACATGAATTTCCAATAAACATTTCAATATTATTTACAAATTTCCAATATATTGAGAAAAATTATCATATTTGTGCCAGCAGGTTTTAAAATGTAGCTAGCATGTTTTCGGCATTGTGCTATGCAAATAGTAAATATAATATTGAAAAGTTATATTTTTGAAAATTCTATAAAATATTAAATATTTTGTAAATTATAAACTATTTTTTTTGCAGATTATTTTATTATAACTTTTGCCAATAATAAATAATCAATGAAATAAATAACATCTTTAGTTCAAAATTATTATCATATTTACTACAAGGTCTGATTATCCAGCAAAATTCAATGATTTTAAATAATAATTTCTATTATATTCATTATATTTTCTATTGAAACCCTAAACAGTCAGAGACAGCACACTCTCACCTTATCAATTTAGCTATGTCTATATATCCATCCCAGCATGAAGTAATAGTAACTGACCAACCCACCAAAACTGATAAACACAATTAGTATTTTGAGGATAAATTTCACAGGAATGAAAACATAATTCATTATTATTGCTGTACATATAAATAAGGACATTTAATACAAAATATTTTCGGTTGCTAGTATTATTTCTAATTTACTCTTATAATATAACAACTCAAAGAAGATGAATGCATGTAAAAGTTATTCACCTTAAAATCTCTACTATATCATTTGAAAAAAAAAACAAAAAACAAAAGGGATGTTTTTTCAATGACCGGTCAATTTACAAGTAAAAGGCCATAGTGTTATTAAAATTGTGCATGATTAGAGATTTGGGTTGGAAAATGAACCCAACAAAATATCAATGTTTACGTATTCGTTCTTCTATTGCAAAATAGAAATAAAAAAAAAAGATTTATTTTCATATACTTTACGTTTTTAAGCTCATTATTTTTCTGCATGTGTTCTTTTCTTTAGTCCATAAATTGGTTTCGCTTGTTCCATAATGAGCTTAACATTTTTATAAAGGAAAATAATATAACTATATATGTATTTCAAAAGGAAAAACTATATTTATATGTATTGGTTGGAGACAATTTCTACCAGGAACTTGAATATTATTAAGTCTGATATTGTTATTATAGATGTGCGTAGATATAGAAGAAAACTGTAGAAAATGCAGATATTAAAACGTAAATAAAATATTTGAATATATATATGAATTGAAAAATGAGAGAATATTTTTATCTTGACACGCAGGATCTACAATCTAAATGTTTTTCTTCAATATTTAATCACTTGAATTACCGGGTGACGGCGTGATAATTAGAAGCGTTCTTTTCAGAACTGTGAACACCGATGCATGTTAATAATTTTTTTTTTGGGAATTATTATTTAACTGCTTCTGTTTATTAGTTTATTAAACAGTTAGTTTTTAATTACTATAATTTGTAAGCTGGAAACCTGAGAGATTAATTCATCGTAGATAGTAAATTTAGAAAGTACAAGAATCCAATCTAATTGAGATATTTTCTTGTTTTTAGGAATGTGTTTATCGCTCTTGATGTTATTTACTAACAATATCGCTAGTCATGATTGTTTACGATGATCCAAACAAATAATCAGTTTCTTTTTATAGTCCTTAATTTTCTTGTACATAATATGATGGTGGAGCTTTAGTGATGGTTGATGTGAATTACATACTCAATTACTAATTATTTGGTTTTATTTCATCTTAGATTAAATATTTTCTGTATATGAAAACGGCGAGTTTCAATATTTATCTTTAGTATGGGCATATAATATGTTAATATATATTTCAATAAAGTGGTTTGTAAATTATGGTACACTAATTTTAATAGAATTAATATAATTTCCTAAATAATTCTCGACAAGTTGGTTGGATATATAGCGAAACATCGCACCTATATAAAGTTTGAAATTAATTATGCAAAAAAAAAAGTTTTTTAATTAAATGAAAGCGTTTTCAATATTATTTAGAAAATAGTTATTTCATTTTTAAAAAGGAATTTTATTAATTTGATAATTCGTTATTAAAATTTTACTACATTTTTCTCGTATATATAATTTTTGATAGCCAGTAACTTTTGTGATTCGCTTAACGTGAATGAATAAATTTAAATATTTATTAATTGATTTTTGTAATAACCAACATAAAGAAACATTTTCACATTTAGTACCACATACGAAAATATATTTACGAACCTATTTTTAAATACGAAAATTTGATTATTTTTGACATTTGTTTTGTAATATAATATGTACATCTACTTGACCAGTACAAAATTGTAGAGAAAGCTATGATATGTTAACATTTGATATATTGAAAAGCATTTTTACTACAATTAAACCATCATTTCCTTAATCGTTTTAATGCTAATTTCATATTACCTGAAATTTACAAACTGAAATTCTAAGTTTATTGTAATTTGAGACATTCTTTAAAAATTATCGAAATACCTTCCAATCTATTTGATAATTTAAAATCACAAATATTTTGATATTTGTCACTGAAATATCATCAATTTGTTATTTTGTATTATTAGAAATCTATTCTCTATTAACATGCCATTTGCTTTAAAATGTTCATTCCATTTTAAAAACCATTTCAAAATTTATAAAATGGAGTACATAATTACAATATCTTTTATTTATAATGTATGTTAAAAACTGAATTTTATACAAATATACTTTTAATCTCATTTAAAATTCACATATTTTCTATAGTTTCAACCCTTCAAGGATTTTGCATCACAAATTTTTATTCATCATATCAAAATGCAAGAAAATCAATAAAAAAAACCCTCTCATTTCCCTTTACATACTTATTATACGTTACGTATATGTATATAAAAAAAATATAAATAACTTAACAGAAAAAATCACCCCTGTAATTTAAAAACTTATTTCCATACATTTTTTTCAATTTACACAAACACATATGCATTATGTAAAATAGAAATAAAGGTATACACCACACAAATACTATAGCAATAAATCGGTACGCTTGGTATATAATTTATGTACATTTTTATATCCTGAAAGATGCAATAAACTCGATTCTGGAAAATAGGGGGGGGGGGGGTGTTTGGAAATGATAAAAAGGATTTATGTTGGTCGATATGAAATATTCCATTCTTTATGTGGATGAAGTGTAATATAATTTATTATAAATTTTCATATATTTTATTTATTGGTATCATTAAAAATTATGAACATGCGCACTTATTAAAGTAATATTAGTGTAAAGGATATAAAACCTTATTTTATATGTTAATTACAGAAGTAAAGTATTGTTCCCCAACAGCAATTAAATGTACATATAAAATATAATTATTATACATTTAAATGAATATAAATAACAGAGCTGTACTTACAGTTTCAGAGGCCATAGATGTAAAATAGATTTGAGGTCTTTAACAAATTAAATGAGGACATTTGAAATTATTAAACAATTATTATGCAATGAATATTAAACAAATTTATCTGTTGTAACTGTCAACTCGATTCAATAAATACTAAAGCTGAATATACACATCCAAACTTAAATACACTTGCAAGAAAAAACAATCTAAGAATCGTTTGATTACCACGACATAGTAGGATCAAAGGAAATGATAAGACTGATGAATTGCCTGGAGATAGAGCTAACATCAATTAGCAACCGTTAGGAAATTCTTGAAAAACTGGTCGAAAAGGGACAACTTCAACATTTGGACAAACTATAATGGTCGTGAGACGGAACAAATATCTTTTGTTGAGATGTGAACGCCTAATAGTATAGAAACACTTATGTACCGGAATAGCCTCTGCAAATGTTCTACTCTAGAAGCATGCAAGAAGATAAGGTTTACATCTTACCCTGCGCTAAGATATAAAAGATTTAAACACTTGAAGCGTCATTTTTTTATTGACATGGAGGAGGCGGGAAGATTGAAAGCGTCCACACTAATAGTTTTCATGAGATAGGTAAATTGGACTGATGTGATCTATGTTGTAATAAGTTATAATGCGGAATGTACAATAGAATCCTAGAGATTTAGGGGCTTGAAGCGTTTTTGTTACCCCTTCCTACAAACCAAAGCTTGAATTGGGCATTTCAACAAACCAAAGCTTGAATTGGGCATTTTGTTATAATAAAATTAGTAAATAAACTTACAGGTACATACAAAAATTATTCAAGGATTGCGAAAACGAAGTATACCAATCCCCGCAGAAAACAAGGTACATATACAAAATCAGAAATTTTGCATATGGGCAAGGTTGGTTTTATTTGTAATTATGAATTTTATTGAAATATATGAATTTTATTGATTTTACAAAATATTATCAAAACTTTGGCTCTAAATATTTTTATTCGAAATTATCACATTTAATTAATCTACAATTGTAGAAAATTTGCGTATAATTTCTTTAGCAATATTTTAACAGAAAAATTAAATTTGCACACTCAGCATAACACTATGAAGAAAGGATATTCTTGAATAATAAATTTATATACAAAATTACTAAAGTACAAAGAATTCAAATAAATATAAAATAAAAAAACAAATTGTCCTTCTTTACATTACAATTCCAAAAAAAGAAAAAAATGAAAACCAACAAATATCGAAAAATTGTTGAAATTTTTTTTTGCTGTACTAGCAAAATAATATTTTATAGTCCGCATAAATATTATGAAAAACCAAAAAAAAAAAACCAAAAAACAAAAAACAACATAAAAATAATAACATGAAAACCGGAAAGAAATTCGCATATAATTTTCTCCCTTTTTATTCAATATTTTTATATACAAATTTATTATATTTATATAATCTTTCCAAAGGACATTTTATACAAAAAAAAAAAATTTTTACCCTTAAAAATTATATTTCATATTTTTTTTTTAAATTCCAAAAAAAGTAAAAAGAAAAATGAAAATTAATCCATGGAAAATTTATTTTGAAAAAAAGAAAAAAACCAACAAAATTTGAAAAATTCAAGTATCCTTGTTGTAAACAGATTATTACCTAACAATAGAAATAAAATTTTAAAGAAAATGTTGTTGTTGTTATGGACCGATATGAATTAAATGATGGGGGATTTGACATTTGCCCCATAGACACATCATAAGATAATTTTGTGTAAAACATTATTTTCGATTTTTTTTTTGTTATTATGTAAAGGATAACGTGTTCAAAATTTACCCCGTAAAAAAAAATTGACATTAAATGTTGCGTAACGTCAAATTATTATTTTCATCTTAATAGACTTGATTTTTCATGAATTTAATATTTTTTTTTTTAAATGAGATGAAAAATGTTTTTATTACAGGATAATAGGATATATAGAGAAATAATAATAATAATAATATAAATATGGGGTGTCCTTCATGTTGTAGTCTAAAAAGGAGCATTCATTTTAAAGCCCGTGGCGATCAATTTTTTTTTTTTTTTGGAATTTAATGAAGTGGTAAGACAGGAAAAATACGAAAAATCCTTTTTTTTTTTAAAAAAAATAGGGTAAAAAATTAGATACATTTTGTTTTTTTGTATTATGATGAAGTGCAAAGGTTATGTATAAATTTTCTATTATTTAATGTTATTAATTTGAAAAATGAAAATTTACACAATTCTTCATAGTTGTGGTAAATTTAGAAAATTTACAATGATGAGGGTATATCAGATTTTGAAGAGGGATTGGGATATAATTTGGTTAATTTTTTAAAATTTCAAATTCTGTTTAATGCTCTAAAATTATAAATGTTCTACTTGATGAACACCGCTAATTGCAATTAAAAATGTAATTGTAGTTTAATTTGCCATTACCATTACAAATAAAGAAATAATGTTCATGATTAAAAAATAATAGCATAAAAATATTTCGGTAATACATTTTTTTGTATATGTTTTTTGTAACTAATTTGCCGAAAATCAGATGTAAATTTTGAATTACCAATAGTTCTCTTACTAGTCAATATTTCATTTCTTCAAAACATTCATGATTCTGATTCTGAATCTTCAGTAAGCATTTAACGCGTATGGGACTATGATTTTATTTCAATAGCTCTGCAACATAAATTAAATTTTAGCCCGAAGATTTTTTCCTTTTAGTCCTTTTAAATCTGACTAAAAATAGAATACTTAATTGCAAAATTCAAGTTGATTTTTATTTGCATTTTGCTATAGTTCGAAATGTTTGCCAAAGAAATTTTAATTTTGCATTTTTTTATTGTCTCTTAATGCCGTTTTCCTTATTGGCTCTTAATTTCTTATTATATAGTTTCTTCGGGAGACTACAATTCACGGTACTTTATATGTGTCGAATATGCCAGGACATTGAATTTGTAGAAGATATAAACCATATTTTAAATGTGAATGTTCAAGTTTTTGTAGAAGAGATGAGTTTTGATATTAGGGGTAACTAAATGTTTGATAGGCTCGGGTATTTAACTAAAATCGCAATAATTTCTTAAATTTGTTAGGCAAACTGGATTAATTAATTAATTGGTGTATAAGTTAGTTGTTGTTATACAAATTAAAGGTATACTAGTTGCAGCAGGTGTTACTCCTTGAGCCAACTAACAACCAATATTATTCAGAAATAAATTTTTTCAAATATATAGTGTCTTCTAGTCTTTACTGTATTTTTAACAATTATTTTAAAATTATTAATCTATTTTCTTTTTGTTGTAAATTTTATCCCTTCCACAGATATCCTTAACAATGTTACAACAATTTGCATGAATAATATAAAATCTACAAATATTTTTATATTATAAGCTAATCCGTATACAAATAAAAACGTATTCATAATACAATATTTATTATTTATAGTTCAAATTATAGTTCCAATCCAAAGTAAAATTCAATACAAATACTAAAAAAAAAAAAATTCTGATTTTCTTTTATTTTCTTTATAATAATTCTTTAATATTGAAAATCCCAGACGTTCAAAAAATTGCTATTTTTTTTTCTTTACATAATTTTTTTTTTTTTGATTACCATTTTTGCAATTCCCAAAATATCCTATTATAATATAATATTTTTGTTATATAAAAATATACATATAAAAAGAACTAACAAAAATTCCACCCAAACAAATAACAATTCCACAGGCAATTTCATTGAAGATAAAAATGTGTTTTATCCTTTTAACTGGTAATTTTTTTTCTTCGTTTTTGTTTTGCTTTAATTTCAACATATTTATCCTTCTTTAACAATTTTTCCTTCATAGATTCTCGCACATGACTTACTTATAATTACTTTATGAAAAATCAATATTAGAAAGTATAAAAATAAAGTGCTAACCTAGGGATAACCGAAAACTCGGAGTTTGTCTTGTGAATGAATCTAGACTGTTAGAAAAATTTCAGATCACCAGGACATGAGGTATATATATTTCTATTGTTGGTCGAGAGCCACTTGTTGGTTAAAGTGACGAGTCCCATACAACATGACTGCGATCCTAATTAGTGAGTTAGAATCGTTTTGCAACCACTCACATGACCACATGGCAAGATTTTTTTTATTTAACTAGTAGCATTTAGGAACCGTTCCATATCTGTAAGTTTCTTAGTCATTAGATCGCTAAGGTTGTTGAGTTTATACCCGCCAAGTGTATCCTTCCTGGATTTGGTCAGGTAATTGTTTTTTTATGTTATTCAGTTGTCCGCAGCTGCGACATGATTTGTAAAATGTAAAGCCTAGTTTGGTCGCGTGTTATATTTATATAATTAGGTTGATTGAGAATTGATTTGAACCAATTTGGATCTTTCCATCACAACACAAAAATATTCCCAATATAAAAGGGAATATTCGGAAAAAAAATCTTAAATGCAAAAAAAAAGAGTTGTAGAAAATGGAGAAGATTCTGTTTATGGTTTGGTGTAAAGTCCAACCGAAGTACCAGATGTTTGCATATATACATAATTAGAAATGGTTTTCTTAAGATTTGGTTTTTCATAACAGAAACGCGAAGGTTGGTGAAAATTTTGTGTATAGAAAAATCAACCCTATACACAGTTGTTGTTGTTGTTTTAACAATTAATGTAGCAAATGTAAATGCACATCATCATGTACCATAAATGTATATAACCATTTTTGTTGTTTTTGTTTTGGGTTGTAAATGTGTAGAATATTCAAGCGATAAAATTCTATATTTTTGTTTGGTCTTAATTTGTGTCTAGAACAGTCCAGAGCCACTTGTTTTTTTAATATATCAATGAGAATATTATGATTTAGTTATTTTCATTTTGGTTAGAGTATGGTAAATTGTACGATTAACAGTTGGTCGAATATTTTTAATTTGACTTAAGAAAAGTTTGATTCTTTACAGTATTAATTTATTTTATTATCAGATATTTTTGGTTCGATAATTAATTTGAATAAAATGGATGGGTCGACATGCTTTTATAATGATACATAGTTGGATTGGAAGCTTACTAATATGTGGCATACATGCGGGGGAGCTACCAGTCCTTTAAAACAAACCAATCAGCCAATTCGAATTACCAAAAGTTTGGTTCTTTATAGTTTTAATTACAATATTATCAGATTTTTAAATATCTCATTAAAATTTCCACTATTTTGATCAATAGATTTAACTTTAATATAATATATTTCAATATATTCAAAAATTTCTGTAATATTATTATATTTTTTAATCGATTTTTTTATTTTACACTATAATTTTTCTAATTCTCTGACTCTTTAAAAACGGATTCCTTAAAACATTTTCATTATAATGATACCAGTCTCCATATAACCAAAATAATCTAAAAAAAAACCTTTTTCATCTTTTTTATGCGTTTATACTGTCATTTGCAAGTGGCCATAACGAAAATAAGATGAAAATACAAAATATAAACCTCCCTAGAATCCCTAATGGAATTTATGTTAATAATGTGAATATAATTAGTTTATATTTGTGGTGGTTGGTGGGTGTTCTTAGTATTATATGTATATTATGATCATATAAAATAATTGCTGAAAATGGTCCAATATTAAAGGGATTTTTATATATATAATTTTTTTTATTCTAAGTAATATAAAATATCCTTTTTTTCATGTCCTTACTTATGGGGGATGATAATGTGATGTGTTAAAGTTAATGTCAATGACATTTCCATACGCACGTATAAGTGTGTAATAATAATATTATTTTCATATATATTTGCATTACATTTTTACTATTATATTAAATTTTATGGAAATGAATTATAATAAGAAGAAAAATAAATTTCCAAAGAAATGGATAAATTTTTCAGTTATAACAAAAATATAATAATAATATTAAAATTTATTTTCATATTTTATAGTATTATTAGTTAAGGATATTTAATGGGATAGAAATATATTCATGAAAAACGATTAATTGCAGAAGTCAAATAAAATCAGTTTTTGATATTTAACTGTCGATATCAAATATAAATGTTGATTGGTTACTTTCTTTGAAAGTATGATGGCAAAAAAGGACTGACGTCAAAAAAGCAAGATTTTAACCATATCGATACACGATACATCGTATTTTTCTAATAGAGATGATCAATTCTTACCGCAGTTTGATATTACCTGCTACCGGTTAATTATCCAAGAAGAAATAATTACTTAATTTAATTAGGGACAATGACTAAGGAGATGCTTTAAAGTATCCAACTTATCAGCACAACCTCTACAATTGGAAAATGTATACATGTCTAACAGGGTTTCTTCATTCCTCAACAAAATGTTCAAGTTCAAGAAATCTTTCGGCGCTGATAAAATGATTTGGATTAAACTGATTTTCGTTTTATTTCAATTCAATAAATTTTTATATAATCAAATTAAACATTTTCAGACTCCAACAACTTAATTTTTCCAATTATTTATGACTTTATGTATCGTTTAGCATAATATCTATAGTTATTATAGGATTAAATTCATAGAGTAAAATTTTCCTGAACAAAAATTCAAATCAATTTTCAATTGTTTCTGTAATTGTACATTTTATATCATCATAAATAATAATAATAACATTTTTATTCCACCCTCTATAATTTTAAATTTACTTTTAAATTACCCGCAATAAATTCAATTGGTAACATTTTTATATTGTAAATTATATTATGTCCTTTTGATTTCCTTCAATGAATAAACTCAATAAAATTGAAATTGTGGTTATTTTAAAGTAAATCAAGGGCGAACAAATCATAAATATATAAAAGAAAACGTTTTTTTTTTTTTTTTTTCTAATATTAAATAAAGCCCGCCAGCATCAAAAATATAGTCACCTGAACGAATTAGCCATGAAAAAATGGAAAATATCACAAAAAATAGTCTGCAAAAATGTAAAAATAAGACTATTTTTTTTTGTATGTGATTATGTGAATAACAACAGGGGGTGGTGATGGTGATGATGATGGGGTTACCAAAATATTTCTTCTTTTTTTATAAACGCATAATAACACTCTTGACCCTGCAATCATCAATGATTTTATGTGAAGCCATTTATCAAAATAGAAAGAAATAAATGAACTCAATTTGATCATAATATCGCCCGGTTTTATTTCCTGGTCTGGTATTGAAATAGGATGTATGGAATATGAAAAATTATTAGTAATAATATTATTTTTATATTTCGAACATTTTATCTTAATTTTTGGTAGTTGAGTTTAAAAAAAGTGGACAAATTGTGTTTTCATAATAATTATTCATATGATATTGTAGAACTAGAATAGACGTCGGAACCAATTTCAATATATCAGGACTGTGTCAATTGTTTAAGTTTAATGACAATTATTATCGATGTTTACTATTAACTCCGCTAAAATCATACAAATAACAAGCTTGTAGTGACAATAGGTATTGTTGGAAAAATTTTTTCGGCAAAGTTTGTTTCGATAAACCTTGGTCAATGTTAATCCTTCGAGAAATTATTGGTGAAAATATTGTCACTGTAGGATTCACCTGATTTTTAAGTGTTTCCAAACATTTTTCATGAATAAACTTAATGAAACCATGATCAGAAATAGGAAAATCAATTTAGAAAAGCGTCAGCTCAACCAATCGTCACATAATTAAAGTACTGAAAGGATCATGAAGTCGTACAATGGATCTAAATAGAGGCAGCAAAGCGTAAATAACCTGTGGATTCATTTTTTCTCAAGTCATACAGAAATTATCAATTTTATATAAGGTAAAAGCTTTGGCGTATCCGATTTAAAGTTGTAATATGTTGAAACAGTAGAATGAAATTATTAAATTTTCGTTATAGTATATTCAAAATATTTACCCTTCTTGTAAATAATCCGAAATTGAATATAATTTTATATAATTTCTTCATATTTTGTTTATAGGGTAGCTACTACTGCGAATGATTCGAAAATTTAAAAAATAAAATACAAAGAGCTCCATCACATCACAAGATAGAATAAAAAAACATAATTTTTGTTTATCTCTAAAATACAGACAGATTCTAAAGGAATATAAGAAAAAATGTCGAAATACTTTTAGTGAAAATTTATATTTTCATATTTTCTTTTTTTTTGTGAAAGATTAGTTTGAATTATAACATTGAAAACTTAAATCTCTTTTACATTTGGGGTTTGTTTTTCTTAGATATGTTGCCACATATTTCATGAGGGTTGATTCTGAATTGAAGGTTTATAATCTGGTTTTTTTTCTATATGTCAAATTGTTCTGAGGTGGTAATACAAAAAATTACATTATAATAATTTTTTGAACGATATAAATAAATATGTATTTTATATCCCAGTGGGATGTGGTATGTTTTTTTTGTTGGTTTTCATCCCTTAAATAAATTCATATTTACATTTAAAAAAAAAAAAAAATATTGTTATTTTACATGTTTTTAAAGCAATATTTATTTCGATAAATATTTTTGAAAAAAACTGAAAAAAATATGTTAAAAATTTGAAAAAATGTAATAAATATAATCAGTTGGTAGAGAAACGTAGCTTCATTCCTTACAGAGCATTGTGTAAACTTAAAAACCAGCTACATCCAATTATGTAAGTGACTGCAAACTAGTTCTGTATAGATTTTGTCTACATGAAGATGAACCGGCAGAATGCCACATACTCTGTAGCTGTGAGGTATTGATTTGATATTTAAACGTTAGTGATGACCTGCAATCTGCAATTGTTACTTAGTCACTGATGTAGACAAGAACTGACTGAGTCATTGACATACGAGTACTATTAGAAGCAACATCACAATTAGCCATATGAATAAAGTAATTTGGGACTATATGTGACCCTCTCCCTAAGCTATAACATAATCTAAAATATTTGTATATATTTAAATTATTTGAATTATACTTACACTGATTCAAGACAAAATTAAAAATTGTTTAATTTGTTGCGAAAATTCGGTTTTGTATTGAAACTGATTGATTATTTTTTCTGTGAAGATTATTATAATTTATTTATATTTACAATTAAATAAAATGTTCCATTGAAATTGAGACAATATATAAAGATTTCTATTTGACAGCTTTCCAAACGTAAATCATTTTAAAATTAATTTTTAATTATAGATTTAATAACAATACGATTTAATATGTTACTTTATAACGTTATGAAACACCGCATTTCTTTAACAAAACCATTTTTATAGATGTAAATCCACTTATGGTTATGTAAAATTACTAAAGCTAGTTACAAAACATTACGTAGAAAATGTTATTTATTGAAAACTACTTTATTGTAGTGTGTATATGCTTTTTAAGTTATTTATGTAAATCATAAAAATAGTAATATTAATAATTCAGATATGTAAGTTTTATGTAATAATTGCAGTAACTTTTATGATGGTCGTATCATTTAAAACAACCTTAATTATTTCATTCCGGTTTTTATTATTCAAATTAATGAAAGACATAGTGAAATGTCATCAAATAGTTTGGATTTATTTTTCGGTATTTTAACGTTTCTGTAAAGATATTCTATTTATGTTACGCGGGAAATTCAAATTTATATAATTTTTATAACGTTATAGTGATGATTCCGATCTCTGTACTTATTGTTTTTATATAATTTTTTTTATATAATTTTTATTTCAAATTAAATTTAGAAAAAATAAATAAAAATATAGAAAATAATTTTTTTTACCAATTTTTACTAATTTGGTAAGTACTCAACTGTTTACTATGTATATATAAATAATTCATAATTTTGTTTATAAAAGTTATAATTTGAAATATTTTTGATTAAAACGTAACTTATACTAATAAAATAATATTGGTTTTTTTTATTTTATTTATTTAGTTATTTACTTAAAAACCTAATATTAATAATTTTAGCTTTGTTTACGCATCACTTTTTATTTTCTTATTGCGATTAATAATAATATAACGTAACGACCTATAAAAGCAAATATTACTGAAACAAAAATTATTCAAAAATGCTACATTTAATAACAAATTCAAAAACGAAAAAAAGAATTGTATAAGAAAATATCCTTAAAAAAAAAAAAAGAATTTCGTCCACGTCTGATTTAAGTGAATAAATTTAATCATTCTAATGGAACGCACCCTTGTTGTCTGTGTAGATAGGACAAAATAAACAAAACAATATCACAAAAAAATAGAACCATCATTCTATTGGTAACATATCATCATCCTGTATAAGGACTGAAAAAAAATCCTAGTATCTTTATTATTAAAAAGAAATTGTATAACTAAAAAAAAACAAAAATATTTGAAACTTTTTCCTTGTACTATATTTACCATTACCAAACAAACGAATAATGTCAACGATGTCCTCAATTTCAATTCATACCATCAACCCTGGATAGTTAGATTTCTGGATGGGTTATAAAGGAAAGTTGTATCCATCCAAAATAAAATATTCAAGTAAAACTTTCAAATTTGATAGATGATGGGGATGAGGAGGAGCTTCATACTCATCAAATATTTGAAACAATTTTTATCATTTTTTCTGATTGTTAGAAATAATGTTCAGTAAAAAATAAATAAAGTTTTTTATTAACAAATATTATAAGAAATTGAATATTTTAAAGAATACAAAATGGAGGACATATAGATGGTTCTAATTTATATATTTTAGTCTTATTTGAATTCAAATTGTATTTGAACTCCAGCAGTTACGTATATAAATAACAGAATATGCGATCTTGAAGTTTTCATGAACTGATAATTTTAGTTATTATTGCTTTTAAAAGTATTTAATAATATAGTAAACTCTTTAAGAACACTTTTAGGACTAAATTATTTGGTTTATATAGCTTGGAATTTCCGAGAGGTTTAATTTTTAATCATATTTTATTTATTAAAAAGTTTTGATGACTCTAAATCTTTGATGACACATTCTAACTTGGAATATTTGTCAATAGCTGCGTTGAATTTATATAACCAATCTACTACGGAGTAAATTTTTATATGGCACGATTATGTCGAAATATGGTAGATAAGTTAATCAAAATAGCTTGAGCAAACCATTACCTATTTGTAAAACATATTATAAATAATTAAACACTAATGATTCTATTCATAAGCCAGAGTACTTGAAATTATATCTAAGTATTCTCAGGTACTTAAATTATGTCAATGAATAACACCTAATATATTTAAAGATAAAACAATATAGATAAATCTATTACAGATTGATTCGTATGTAAGAATCGACATCCATCAACGTAGTTACCCTTTTGTTTATAGCTTAAACTGGTTTACAGCACATCGATCCATCCTAATTGTCTCATAAACTTGAATTAGACTGACGTTTATTTTCTACGAGTTATGAATATTCCATGTATACATAGTTTAGTGTTTCCACGGTTTTAAATTCTATCAATCTAAGAAATTTTTACCATTTTTCTATCAGATCTTTAGCATTTGATAAAATGGGAGTTATTAGTTAACTCTGTATCTTGCCAATTAGTCTGATTTCTTATTTCCTTCGATCATGCTGTTAATTGGATTCTGATAAGTAAAATTACAATTATAAGAAAATGATTTTTTTTGTTCGAAATATGCGAGTATGGAACTGGAACTACGAATTCTGAGCTTTTTACGAACAAATTTAATTTTGTATTTTTTTTATCAGAATCCTTAGCCAAAGCATGACATATTAAATATACTTATCTTAATCTAATATAAATTTTTAATTAATATTACAAAATTAGTATTTCAGAACTGTTTACCATTAGAATGATTATTATAGAACTGAACCACTCAAATCAACGAATTCAATCAAATTTCTAACTAAATGAGAAACAAAATTGAATTAATATTTATTTTAGAAAAAATAAAAATGGTTAAAATCTGACAGATATATATAAATATTATTCATAAAACCTCCTTCTCCTTTAACAAAATACTGACAACATTGTCAGGATGAATTTTTTTTGCTTGTTTTTTTTTTGTGATACTATGGAATTCAATTTGACGACGACAATTTACGTTTTTGTTATTTGTATTTTTTGTTGTTTATTTATAAAAATTGTTACAAGATTTTATTTACGTAATGTTTTTTATATTCCAATTTTTTAATTTAACTTTTCTTTTTGCTTACTTTGTACGAATATAAAATTTTCCAACTCAATCAGGATATATCTAAGAATTTGGAAGGCAAAAAAAAAAAAAATATAAATGTTTTTATTTATTCTTTAAACATTTCCTTAGAATTTCTAAATTAAGTTTTTTTTTATATCCTTGTTGGTTGGAAATTCTCCCATTATTATCTGAAATTTTAATCCACAAAAAAAAAAAAAAAAAAAAACAAATATTGTAAAAGACCTTAAGAATATTTGATGGACATACATAAACTTAGTATATCCTTTATAAAAATAAAATAAGGATCTTTTTTTCAAAATTTTTTTAGAGGGTTGAAAAACACAGGTTGACTCAAATTTTATTTGTTTTGTTAAAAATAAATAAATAAATAAATAAAATAACCTTAAAATAACGAAAAATAAAAAACGAAATTTAACTTGGAATTTTGAAAGGACATCATTATATTTTATTTGTTTGAAATAGGAACTCATTCTTTAATTTTATTTTTTTATTTGGAAAATTGGGGGTGGTTACAACAACTAAAAAAATAACAAAATAAAGAATTTCTACAAATTGGTTTCGAATCAACTTGGGGGTAAATATAAAAGATAATAATGTCGGCATGACCTTATTATTTTTTTTTTATTTAATTTTGGTCAATTTCAATTAGTAAAATTGCGGAAAAGAAAATTGTAAATATTTTGTTAAATATATTTATATTATCTTATTATTTGATGGACATACCAAAATTTTTGAGAAGAGATCATGATAACAAAAAAAAAAAAAAAAAACAAGAAAATGAAAATGAAAATTGGAATGTTAACAATGACAAGATTTTTAATTTTGTTAAAAGTATCTTTTAAAGTTTTTAATTTTCTTAAAATTGTAAGTTTGTATATATAAAAAAGTTATTTTTGTAATTTCCAAGAATTTCAATTATTTATAAAGAAAATATTTTGTATTAGCTCAAAATTGAACAGTTTTGAAATAGTTTACTACTAATCTATATCGTATACAATCTACACATCATAAATAATAAAATTATATTAAGTTATTTCCTTTCATTTAAGCTGTTGATAATTAATATTTTCTGATTGGAAATTTTAGCTAAAAAAAGTTAACGCTTTTCTTGGAAAATAATTCCCTGTTTTTGGTCTACATGAGTAAATGTCAGTGACAATTAAACTATTATTTTTAATAACCAATTTATAATGTACAATAAATATCCTTTCATTCTAATGCCAATATTCTTTGAATAGCTCTTTCTTTTCAAAGTTGCAATCATCAGTTCAAAATAATTGGTTGTTATAATCACTGAGTGTTTAGAAAATTGGATAATTAAAATCTCAAAAACTAGCTTATTGTTACTGGTATGTACACACTATAGATATAACTCTTCCATAGTTTAGTAACATTGTACGAGTGATTAGTCTTCTGCGTCGTTGTCACATTCTCGATCCATTGAAGAAAGCAAAGTAAAGTAAAAAAAAATTGCATGTAAATATTGTAAATGGTTTATTTCTCATATCAGCAATAACAGTTGGTTCTTTTAAATGATATTCATATTTGACATGACATCAATTAAGTTTAGCTGCAGAATTTATGATTAAACTGGAGAGCTTTCTTATGCGAATTGATTGGTTAGATTTGATTAACACTAGTTTTAGCTTCTGATCTTAGGAATATATCAAAAATCCATATCGTTATTGCTATCAAAAATGACAATTAATAGACAACAATTTTTGACATTGCCGTTTTATTATAAATTATTTTTTCAACTTCAAATCAAATATCAAAAATTTTAAGCGATATTATGTTCACAATATTATTTCACATGAAATTTATTGTGGAGACGATACGACTACTTGTACTAATCGTTAACATTATACCATTCAAGCAGAATGTGGAAAAATGTAATAATCTAATCGTATTTCCGCTAAATTATATATGGTAATATTACCTAATCTTTAGCATTGTTCTATACTTTTGAAGAAGAATTCAACAAATTAATTTTTAATTGAAAATACCTTAGGGCCAGTTTTCCACCTTTTGGTAAATTTGATGGTACACGATGAGTTACCATTACGATAACAATTTATCTTCTATGTAATCCTAAGAGTTATTCCATTAGAATTAGTGTAACTTGTAAATTTCTGAATCCTTTCTATTTGTCAAAAATATCAATAATTTTATAGTCAATGTTTTATAATATAAGCTCAATTTTCACCTGTTTGTCTGGAGTAGCGAAGTTTATTTTTAATTGAATATTCGACAACAAGATCTTAAAATGTAACAAATCTTAAATAAATTATTTGAAATAGTATAATAATTTTAATTTAAGATTTTTAGAAATAATGAAACTAAAACAAATTCATTTTTATATTTATTTGAACCTTTATTATAATTTGTTCCACTGTGAAGTTAATGTCAATAAATTGGGTGAAAATGCTTATACCATTAAGTAGTTTTAATGGGTGCATTATATTGTATAAATATATAAATTTTATTGATAAAATTTTCTTATATAAATATTATATTATTATTATATAAATGAATATAATTTTTATGAATACTTAAATATTAAGTCTTAAAATTAAATATGAAACTTTTCCTGTTTAAAGACTTCACTTGGGTTGCAAGATGATATAAAAATAAAAATGCAATAATAATGGCATTAGTTTCATATTTAATTAAAATATGTGATTTTAGATATTAATACTAACACATTTCATATATAATTACATTTTCATATGTGGCACAATGCATGAAATATCGATAAAAATATATAAAATAAATTTATACTTTTAATTAAATTTTTATTTATGAGGAGTTCTTACAAATGACATAGTCCTGCATATGTTGAAAAAAATATATATTATAATTTATATTTTATTTTTCTATTCATTTTTGCATATTTAGTGCATTTTGGCCAACATAAATAATAATACATTTTTTTTATATACTTATTCATATTTTATACTCATAATTTATATCCTTAAATAATAAATATTTCTATTCGTTTTTGCACACTTGGACGACATCATCTTTATCCTTTTGTGAAAATCTAAATAAGAAAAATATTCTTAAAGGATAAGCGAATCCTTCCTTACCCATCTATAGATTAACTATTATTTTAACTTATGTGGATATGTGTATTTGCACTGCCAGGACATTGTAGACACACAGAATGTCCGGTGAAATATTTATGTATATATTTCTTATGTAAAAACTAAGAATTATTATTATATATGACTAAATTCTGGAAAGAATATTTTATGAAATTATTATAACATTTTCTTTTTTTTTTGTCTATATACGTAGACGTCACCTGCGGATATATATTAGAGTTGTAGAAAGTTATTTTGTATAGAGAAGAAAATCAAATTTACACAGTTAAAATTAATATTAGAAATATTGATAAAAAAAATGAAATAATCGTTGAACTTGTGATTTTTGTACAAAAAGTTCATTTATCTTCGAATATGGCTTTATCTAATTCCAAGTAAAGGCTTAAGTGGATTTTTTTTTATCATATTACGTGCCAAATTAATCGTGACGGACCAATTTCTTCCAATTTCAGTCAAAAAAAGTTGTAAAAAATACCGGGTCGTTTCTTCGACGTTACTGACGAATCTTCCATTATAATATTTTCATATTATTAGCAAGTATATGCTAAAGAAACTGTCATCTTCTGTTGCCAGATGACATCATACAATAGGTAAATATTTGAATCATTAGAAGTAAACTGCTTAGATAAAGCAGGAAGAATACTTACAGTGTTATAATTATAAGTAATATATTACTAAGAAAGTATGTGGCAATGTTTAGGTTGACATAGACTTCAACATGGTAGCGAGTGCAGATGAAGATAAATCCTTGGGGTACGTGTAATTTTATGACTAAGACTGATTGAAGAAGGAGAAATAGAAATTTGTAGCCTTTATGGAGGAGGTGGTTTTTTTTTTTATAAAAAAAGGATAAACGACATCGGGGCAGTCTAACTGGTGGCATAGAGACCTGAAGGTTCTTATGGGCTTCCTCCATTCAAACCAACTAACCAACCAAACTCTTTTATTGGCACAATAAGCAAATATATCTCCGTTTTTCACACAGTTTACTTAATGAAATTAAGAATTTCTAGTTTAAAATTTACTATTAATTTTGGGAGTCTATTAATTAATGACTTAATGAGTTTCAAATTATTCTTTTAATTAAGACTTGGACAGCGAAGTATTCGAACTAACTGGATTCTTTCGAAGGAAGCTTTCTCCTGGTTTATTTTTGAATTATTATTAGAATCTCTCAATCTTATCCTTTCTTATTGGCACTATATCATCAATTATTCTCTTAGTTTGGAGATTAAAATGATTTATTTGTTTGCAACTTGGTTTGAAATCTTTATTACCCTAATTCTTTTCAAACTAACTGCAGAATAAAACTATTAACGGATTCAGTATTAAAGTAAATATCTAAGTAACATAATGCATCCTTTAAAATTTTTACGATTTGTTTCTAATGAACTCTTTTTTGTAATACATTATACAATTTTGTTAAATGGTTAAATGGTATTGCCGAAAACGATGACTGGAAGTACATGTACAATAAATCATTAAAATATTTTGTATCGCAAAAGTAACGATTTGTCAGTTCGGATAATTAACAGCCATTCGTCGAAATTCTGAAATAATTGATTCTGAATGTCCTAATATTTTCTTTACAGTGTATTGCAATTTAACTAAAATTTAAAATAGAAATCTGTATTATAAATAGTGAAAAATAAAAACTAAAAGGTTTAAAAGAAATATGAAAATGTTCATATTCCGAATTATCAAAATGCACAAATTCTCACCCCATTTCATATAGCATAAAAAATATAATATTTTAAAGTCCCAAATGAATTTGTATATAATGCATATTTTCATATTTTGTATGGTGGTGCAAGTCTGAAGAATATACAATATTTTTTTTTTATATAAATATCCCTCAACAGACCATACTACTATAACTCTACAACTAAAAAAGTTTTTCTGTATCAATTCTGTCAGATTTCTTTATTTTTTTTTGTACATATACTTTTATGCCATATTTTTTTTTTTTTCGTTTTTATTAAAATTTATGAAGGGGTTTCCACGGTCCTGGCTAACTAAAACTGGTAGTCCCGAGTAAGTAAGTAAGTATGAAGGGGTTTCATTTTGTTTTATTGTTTGTGATATTAAGATATTTTTTTATTTTATTTATTTATAGTTTTTTTTTTGTTTTTTGAAAATTTGTGAAGTGTAGAGGATTTTCAGGGCTTTTGGCATTGCAGAATCATAGTTTTATTTATATGAAAAATGACGATGGTTGGTAATGTTTTTGGTATCAAGGTTTTATGTTTAAGGTTTTTTTTTTCAAAGTATATAAATCAACGTTGTTTAGTCCCACTAGGAAAGAAGATCCTGCAAATGTTGAAAAAGTTTTTTATTTTTTTTTTGATAACCAAAATTTTTGTTTATATTTATTTATTATTATTATATATTTTTATGGTTGGAAGATAAATGGAATATTATTTGTTTCAAAAGTATAATAGTAATAAAAATAATAATAAGAATTTTGAGTGGACTACACCACTGTATACCAGCCACCATGACTGAAATTATTTATATAAATGTTAAAAAGTTTTCTAACATTTATTTCAAATTAAAGTGTGGTTTTATGGAAATTTTTTAGTGTATATAAAAAATTATACAAAAATTGACATTCTATTTTTATATTAAATACTTTCAATTTTACTCTGTTTAGTTATTATATTAGAAATATGAAAATATGGTTAGAATTTAGTCCAGGTAAAATTAAAGATGCAATAAAATTTATCTTCTAAAAAGGAAATTGTGATGGAATCTAATATATAATTTAGAATTATGTTTATAGAAACAATTATGGAACCTAACTAATTAGTTATTATTTGTATAATTGCGAAAATCTGAAATTCCAGAACCACAAAGGTCGGCAGGTTTCTTTTCACCCACCTCTAACAGGTTATTTAGAAAATAACGATCTAAGTCCTTAATATCCACTGTTGCACTGCAGGGCAATGACATAGCAGATGTTCCGAGATTCCCCTACTTCTAAAGTTTATAGTTTATAGTTTTATTAAAACTATCCTCAAAATCTACTAAACAATAATTTCATATTTATCGGCTTTGTAAAGTGGTGTCAATAGTTGTATACTTGCTCAAAAGTTTTATGATATTTCTATCTATAATCATAACTTTAACAAAGTAGAGTGTTTAACATCAGTTTTGTTCAAATATGTTAAATATAAATTTTTAGATAAACGTCAACCTTTTGTCGCTGCAACCTCTTGAATATACATATTCAATATTGAGTCTACCGTGGCTATTTACTTCGTTAAAGAGTGTATACAGTAAATGTGAATACGAAATGATTAAATGTAATGAAACCCTTCAATATTTATAATACGTCGGAATCTATTAAGCAGAAAGCAGTCAATTAGTTTGAATCACCTACACCATTTATCAACCAATTGTTATTTCTGCAGAAGAATGGGTCAATATAAAAAGAATATGTAACAAATTTATAAAAATTATGTTAATGCTGAAAAATAATATTTTCAATTTTAAAATCATTTAAAAGTGTGAGCGATTTCACTAGTAATTAAGAACAAAGTTCACACTTTTAAAGATTTTTGTCAGGTTAGTCGAAATTTATAATTTTGATGGTTTGACTGAGATAGCAAAAATAATTTATTATTAAAAATATTTCATTAAATGTTATAGATTTATATAATCAGTATTATTACATTATAGTTCTTAGTTAATGCATGCCTCTAAAAGGGATATTATTGTCAGGCTATGCCACGAAGTTCACCTATAAAATTTAGGTTTTTCAAAAATCATGTTTAGAATCTGTTAATATTGGTATAATATACAAACTATTTTATACATAAAGTAACTTAAAATTATAAAGTAACTTAAAATTATAGCATTCTATTTTTTTTATAATTTCTATATAGGCTTAAATACATCATCGAATATTATGATACATTATAATCTATTATCATTCTTCCTCCCACCAATCACCCAATATATTATAAATAATATCCTAAGACTATTTAACTATAGTCCTTATTACAGTCTGTTAGACAAAAAAAAAGCATTTTTTTTGTTTAACTATTCCAGTAGAATATTAATGAGTCCCAACACATTTTTTTTGGATAAAGGGCATTCACAACACTATTTTACTTGTTCTTACCTCACCACATTAAATCTGTCATCTGTCTATACAAATATTTTTATTTAGAACGCAATTCTTTATGTCCTTTAATAAAATATGCACTTTGGTATCTCGTTGTTGTGTCCGGCCATCTTAGTAGGGTTTCTATTCCATCTTTATAGTGTAAAATAAGGAATAAATTGCTAAATAAATAAAATATAATATGAAAATGAATACGTAAAAAGGAAAAAAAAAAAGATTTTTTTCTTATGCGGTTGTTAGACAGCGAAAAATTGCTTTTTTTTTAGTAATTCTCTTTTTGTTGGCTTCCATATAATTTTCCTTGATTACAAAATGAATATGGCTTGCATACATAAAATTTTACAATTCCAATGAGGTTTTTTTTTGGTTGGTTGTACAATATTTATATGTTAATAATTTAAGGGAAATTTGATGTAAATGCTGGACAAATAAACTGATTGCACCCTCAAATAGAATGGAAAAATTTTATATACGAATATTATTATGATAAATGATATTTGGGAATATATTAAATGTGCAAAATGATTATAGTTTTTTTAATATAAATTTATTTTCATATTCTAAAACAGGAAATTTATTATAATAATAAATATTAGGAGTAAATGTATCTAAAAAATCATTTTTTTTGGTTAAAGTTTAGTTATAATTCATAATGAAGGTTAACAGGACAAAATATCATTTGTTAATTCAATTTTTAATAAAGAAATAATTAAGAAATTATTGTTTTTTTTCTGAAATGGTTTCAGTTGTTTGCAATTATTGCAGTAATTAATGTATTTAGGATTGAAAGTGGAGAAAATAATCCAATAAAATGAACTATTTACCAAAAAATGGTATGTAACTATAATGTCGGATATACTGAAATTATTTACACAATAAGGGAAATAGATCAATTGAAAACATTCAAACGAATTTGACAGGAGGATGTTGCTTTAGTTACAGAAGCTCCGCAATTATAGATACGCAAATTTTTGAGAACCAACAATGATCAACATGGAATGATGGAATATTTATGTCATATTATTTCTAATTAACAAAATGTCTAGTTTGTATTTATTTTCTTTCCGGTTCTTTTTCACTAATAAATAATTGAATATAGTCGCGCAGATGTAGCTCTTTTTACATGGCATTGTGATAGACAAATAAAATATAAATATCTCAATATAATGAATTAATATAAGATCTCGTATACCCTATTTCACAGTGAGATTTTCAGTTCAAGTTTAACTAAACCGACTGTGGGGCTTAAGCATGCAACTTAAACTCAGTTGGTTTCTTAATCAAATTTAGCTGTAAGCTCAGCTAAACCTGTGAATTGTGAATTTTTGTTAATGATAATTGAAAATAAAGTTATTGTGAATTAAAATAAATCAGATGATTATACTAATTAATGTGTAAAAAGTGAAATTTAAACTCCAGCCATCTGGAGATTAAATTAAATCTTAATTTTAAGAAGATTTATCTTTAAGTTTGTACTGATATAAGTTAAACGGCAGTTTAAGCTCCTTCAAAGGCTTAAACTTTCACTGTGAAATCGGGCATTATTGTAAGCCCGCCTGGTTTATTTTTTCCTTTAACAAATTAATTAATTACACTTACACTTTAAATAAAACAATTAGTGATAATATTCATATTAATGTGAATTATGATCTGTAGTATAATAGTCATCACCGTTTTAACAATTAATCTCGTTGTGAATATGGTGGGCAACATGTTAATTAATATATTTTAAAGTAATATTAATAAACACTTCGATTTTTCGAATTTTATAAAAAGTAGATTACAATATGATATAAAAACTCTTTACCTTGAGCAACACTGTGTTAAGAATAATTTTTTACATCAAATTTACGTAAGTTTCTTAATGACTAAGTAAATGTATAATAATTTTCTTCAGAAAATACTGAATTATTGCATTAGCTTAATTGGCGACTTATTGAAATCCAATATCCCTAGTAAAATTATAGTTAAATTATACTCAAGAGAAAAATAATAATGTCCATGAATAATTGAAAATAAATAACAATATTTTTTAAACGATTCTTAAATTGACATAATTATACCACTAACATTAAATCATTCATAAAAAAACGTTATAAAATAATAAATAAAACACCATAATAAAAAAATAAAAAATATTTATATATTTGTAATAAAAATAAATTCTCATTTAATATAAAATAAAAAGCCTTTAAATAATCGACAATTAAGTTAAAATCTTTTTAATATTTCATATCATATCCAAACTTTCAAATCATTCAACATTGAACAAAAAAAAAAAAAAAAAACTAAACATAGGGGCAACCGAAAACTCGGAGTTTGTTATATCGTAAAAGTGATTTATAAAAAAATGATATCATTTCAGGAATATGTACAAAATTTCAGAACTCTAAGACATCAGGGAAGTATTTTATATGATTCGGAAATTTTAACATGGAACCACTGAAGATAACGAATTTAAATTTTACAGGTACAAATTATAAGCTGTTTGTCAAATTTCATCCAAACAATTATTATGAGCAGGGAATCAACGATGAAAATGTTTTTATGGTAGTAAATACTGCTCTCCTAATAGGACACTCAATGATATGGAATTATGCCTTTAAAATACTGAGTTCCGAAGTAAATAAATGTAGAGAATACGTAGATGACCGCAATAAGATTGAATACTTTTCGTACCACTGTTACTGCATCATGAACCTATGAACCTGGGACCCAAATTTTTTGGTTTATACTACATAAACGAACTCCAGGGGTTTATGGGTTGGAAATCAATTCTCTGTTTTAGTCGAAAGAGTTGTTAGATTAACCAACCAACACGGCATATTATGAAGGTTCAAGGGGTACAATAGGCATAATTTTGGCCTAACTACATAAACGCTAGCGATTTTCCTCATAGCATTTTATTTTACATATTTATAATCTTCATTACTGATAACATAAGAAAAATATTCCAATTTTTTCAACTTATTTATCCATCACAACCATTCATAGATATTCATATTGCAGTAAATCCTAGTAAAATCTTCATTTTTATTCTAAACAACGTACTTATTTATATATACATATAATAATTTTTATATAAAATAAATATAAATAAAAATAAATACGATGACAGCCAATAAAATAAAATTAAGTTAAAAAAAAAAACAAGAAACAATAATAATATAAAGATTCATTTTCGTATAATATTTATTGTCAAAATATAACATTTTATGATAATCCTTTAAATAGGACATTTGCAGTACAATTCATCTCTGTTCGTTATCCCTAAAAAAACATTAACAACAAAATTTATAACCACAAAATTTTGCGATTTATCTTCCTATCCATGGACGATTTTCCAAACTCCTTTTGACAATCTTAAAAAAAAAAATATTTATGTAACAATAATATGATCATATTCAGCATTATTATTATTCTACTATAGCTTTTGACCATTTCGCGCTTATAACAAAAATATATGTACATTCATATGCCAAAAATATCAAATAAATATTATTAAAATAAAATAAAATAAAAAAAAAAAAAACAGAAAAAATATATTAATATAAAATATAAAAAAGTAACCTCGTCTTCGTATCCTACTGAAAAAAATAAATAAATGTACAAAATAGACTAAAAATAAATAACAAACGGGGAAACCAAAAAACCATAAAACACATTAAATCCAATAGAATAATCGAAATGTCACATTATCCTGTAAAATATTGGAGGCCTCCTGGATTTGTGTATGTTCTTATTTCGGGTGGCCGAAAATATATATATATATATTTATTATATGGAAAAAGAAGCCCATCAAACCAACCAAGAAGCTCAACGGATAACACGCATTTCAATTTCAATACAGATGAAATGTTTGTTGTTGTTTTTTTTTCTAGGTTGGTTTTTTATTTTTATGGAATTTATATCCTTTTTCCATAATGACAGAAAATGAAATTTATTATAAAGTTTCGGTTTTTTTGTTTTTCATTTTTATTATTATTATTATTATTTTTTCCTTAAGGAAATAATTTTCATGAAAGTGTCCTTTTTTTATAAAGTATTTCTTTGTTATATGAAAATATATTTATTTTAAATTTTTAAATTTTTAATTGACAACGCGAAAATTATGATGTGTACTTTTAAATACAGGTAAATGAAATATAAAATTGATTCTACAGGTTACTATGTTGTCTGACTGTCAGGATATGCTTGAACAGGATAGGTGTGAAAATTACTTTATGTAAAATATTAAGAAAAATATATATAAAGATTGATCATTATTGTGGTTGGTACCTTAAATTATTGTAGTTTTCATTCAAACTATAGTCGGAAGATTTTGAATACGTTTTGCAAAAACAAGGACTTTATTATATTTAGTTGAATGAGTTTTGCAAACTATTTTTAAAATCTTTATCAGAAAATTACATATATTGGAAAAGATTTTTAATATGGACTAGAGTGTACGTAATATTTAATTAGATCCAAGAGAATCCATTCAGATAAATAGTAAAAAATGATTATACTTAAGCTGAAATCACAATGAACGCTGATGGTTACCTTAAATTTTAAATCAAATTGAACTTTTCAAAGTTACCGTTCAATTAATTTTTTGATTATCACGAGGTATAGAAAACACTGGCATCCAAATAAGTAAATTATATGCAAAAAACTAAATTTTAAATTTGATGCTACTTAAATTTGACTTAATACTACTTCTTAATTTAAAAAATGTGATCTACTATATGTAGCGGTCACGCCAGCAGCCACAGTAGATCGAGGCAAATACGTATTTGTCTCAAAGTCGTGTTTCACAGCTGATAGTAAACATATTTTTAAGTACACCATCATCGCCAAGCCAACTTTGAGTTGACCGTTGTAATTCTTTAGGTATGAATCTGTTAATTTAATTGTGATTACACCTTAACTCGTTTATAATTCCTACATTATTTCCAATTAAACTATAATTACAAAATTTAGATAGTAAACTAGTAAACTTCATAAAATTTTCTGGAAATACCAATCAATGTCAAAAACTGAATTAGTTTGATTTTTGAAGTGTATCTGAATCCACACTTTATAATTATTACTTAGATATTTTGGAAGACGATTCAATTTTCAGAACTTGTATTTTACACCTGTCTCTCTACAATAGTTTTTCATTGCTTCCTCAATCTCCAATTTCCTTTGTGTATACATTAAAACTAACTACCGATTATCATTATCATATCTCGCAAAGAGACAAAATAGCCCAAGAAATAATCATAGCTTAACCATATAAAAAAAAATCCTATTTGAATGAATTGCTTTTTTATTTTTTGCTTATTTTTTAAGGATAACAAAGAAAAAAAAAATTAAATTGCTTTTTACCATTTGTATGCATTCGATAAGAAATAAAAAATATTTTAGTATTTTTATTATACGATTTAAACAGAACATTTATATTCAGGATACTTTGCGAATGTAATGCTAATGTGACCGCACACCATATACAAAGAAAAATGAAATTTCAATGTCCTTGAGGGAGTAATAATTTTTGAATTTTGGACAAATCCCCAGATGGTCTATAGTTGTAATGAAAATGTATAATCATTTTGTGGGGACATTAAAAATTGTTTCTTATTTTTTTTGAGGTTCAAGATTGTATATTTGTGTTTCCAGGAATCCAGAATATCGATGGTAAAAACGTTTCAGATTTTCTTTGGTAGTTTTGTGATTATTTTTTAAAATTATTTCTATAATAGATGATGATCCTAAGGGAAATATGCAATTTTCAGAGTCCAATTAATTGAAATTCTTAAATAGCAAAATGATTTAGTATAATTCAGTTAGATGGGGTAACTTTTTAAAAGCTCAATTGATAATTGGGATAATAGATATAGCACTATGAAATGTTTTGTGTATATAAAAACGTTCTGGTCTATTCCTAAACCTGGAAAGTATAAGATAATTCTGAAAATGAACAAAGTAATGGTCAGATTATACACGGCAATTGTCAGGGTACATACGATTCTTAGAAAGCATGCAATGGCATTATGACTTACTCCATCTCCGAATTTTCGTGGGTGTATAGAACATTTGTTACACAATGGAAGACAATGGAACATTTCTTATGCCAGTCTAATCTAAAAGATTTAGAAAATTTGGTATAGTTTCTTTATATAAACTTTGAAGAGGCGACTAC
The DNA here is from genome assembly GCA_963920725.1 of Rhamphomyia laevipes. Lineage (NCBI taxonomy): Eukaryota > Metazoa > Arthropoda > Insecta > Diptera > Empididae > Rhamphomyia > Rhamphomyia laevipes. The sequence goes on from OY987258.1 coordinate 17,165,506, forward strand.
CGAAGCCGGCTAAAGTGATATCATCAATTAAAGAAGTGCAACGTTACTGGAAGGTATACTTCCACTACGTTAGAGGCAGTCTTGAAGCTTCCACTACTTTAAAACCAACCAGCTTTTTTCCGATCATTTTTACACGCTATTATTTCAAGTACGACTATTGTGTAATATTTGTAATTTAAGGATTCAGAATCAAATTCTTGTAATCAATGGCTTGTATAATTTGCCGCAAAAAAAAAACAACATTTAATTCAATATATTGACGAGATTTGGTATAACTATCCTTGTAAATTACATATAAATATATTTCTAATATCCTTACATGGTTTACCAGTTCGTCTGTCTGAATTGTAGTTGCTCATTTGGGAATTAAAAAAGTTAGTAAGTACTAGGTGATTTATAAAAATTATGATTCCGAAGATTTAGATATTGTAATAGTAATAATTTTTCTATGTTCTCTAAATTCAAATTCAAAATAAGAACAGGCAATAAAGAAAATAGATAAAATAATTTGATAGAGCACTACATATAATTTGAATATAATTTGAATATCCTCTTCGAAATATTAGAAGATAAGCTCAAATGAAATCATCTCAAATAGCTTTTCTTTGAAATGATTAATATAATTTTCAAATTTGCACTGTTTTTATAAATTAATATAATTTTTAGTTGCATATTGCTGTACAGACACGTAATATCTTAAACTGTACACTCTACAGCAATGTTGCCATTTTCTAAATTTTAGTTGTATATTAAAAAGAAAGTTCCCTTACCATTATTTCTAGAATTATTATACCCTATATCTTAAAATCAAGTAGAAAAGATATTGAATTTTCTATAATATAATTATATATTAACCCTTGCCGTAATGTATTTCTTCTAAATTACAAATGGTTACGATATTGTATATACAATCATAAGATGATATTTATGTAAAAATTTAATATTAAAAGGGTTGCAACCCTTTTTTCTAACACCCAATTTAATGTAAATATGTATTTTCTTAGTTTTGGAAATGTTTGGAGTATAAATTTCATTATGATTATGTATAAATTTGTTTATCCATTTTCTTTATACCTATATTTGAATAGAAATTGTATACGTTATTTATGTTTGTGATAGTTTTACAATTAGGGTGTGAGTATTTTGATACTGTAAGGGTTGTTGAACTAATATATATATATTTACATTTTTACATCATTATATAAAGTGTGAAATGACAAAAAATTGTATATTTTTATTATATCGATATATAATATGAGATGTCCAACTTTTTAACCAAAAAATTCTGATCTTCGGATTTTCCTTTGTTTAAAAAAGTTTTATATAAATTTAGTTTTGATATTTTTTATATTATATTTTCCATATATTTTTATGATATTTATGTTTATTTGGTCGTCGCCATTTTATATAGAATTGTGGTGGTTAAAATTTCTCATTAATCATAATAGTATTAGGTTTTTTTTTTTGTTGATGGAACTTTAATGATGAGTCACGTTACATGAAAAACTCTTTAATCCTGTGTATAAATGAAAAGTATGAAAATAATTATTCAATTATGTATTATATAAAAGAAAGGGTTAATAATAATTATGATTATTTTAAGTTATATTGTATTTTATATAAATTATATTATGATGTGTTTATGATGGATTGATTATTTATTTTAGTTATATGTTAAATAAATGTAGCTTTATTTTTTTTTTTTTGCTTTGGCAACTATAATGATTTATTAATCTAATTTATTGATTTTACATTATTTTTATGTTTGACTAATTTCATTGTTTAATTAGTGCGAATTATTTTTTATATAACTTTTTAATTATATTATTGCCAAACTACCAGAAAAAAAAACAAAAATTTTTGAAAAAAGGTTTATAATTGATTGCATGAAATATGGAAATTAACAGATAATTTATAAAATGTTCAAGATTTGACCAGGAGACAGAGGATAAATTTTTATAATTAATTATAATAATAATAACTTAGAATTCCTTTCATATTTAATATTTTAAATATATTAACTCACAGCGACACTTAAATACTGTCAAAATTTTTATCATAAAAACTACCATTTATTACAAAAAACTATTATAATTATATTTTGGCGGTACGGCGTCCATCATAGTGTCAGAGTTTATTTTATACTAACCTTTATTTTATTCTATTCTTCATTACGTATTCAACTTAAGTACTTCATAAATTTCTGTGAATACTTACTATATGTTAAATTGATATTTAGTGCTCCCTAATCATAATAGTGCTCCCTAATCTCCGCTAATATATATTAAGATAGCGCATTCTGTTTACAAATTATACAATCTTTACCAATCTGTAAATAAATTATATATCTATTTACAATGTTGAATTACGTTTTCAAAAATTGTTGCACAAAAAAATAAATCATTCTTCATTTACTTATTATAGAGTTCTTACAGCTATTTTCCGTAAATACATTAGTCTTTATTTTTGAATTATTATGCACTTTCTGAAAGGTTTTATATTTTTTTAAAAATTAACATTAAAACATCGTGAACAGTGTAAAAAGCTTGGAAACACAACTAAAGGATATATAAAAATGCGGTAACAATTTTACTTAAAATCTGTTGACAGTATTAGTAATTTTAGACTCTGATGCAATTAAATAACTCAGACTCTGATACAGTAAGCGTATATTCATTTTGTAATTTAAATAAAATTATGACATCATTTCATAATTGATAAAATAATAATATAAAAAATACAACCAAGATTACATGATATAGAAATAGTTTACGTAATAGAAATGTCAATAATTGATATTATAGATAATGACATTTTAATTTTGGGGGATGAATATATAAATATTGTTAGACTTTGTCTATTTTTATAATTGCTAAAAATGTTGATCAGAAAAATGATTAAAGACCCTTTATTAATTTGATCCAACATCATGACCATTCATATGGATTCTTTTATTATATACTTATTCAGGTATTATTATAGTTATAAAAATTGAAATATTGCAAATGAAATCCTTAGAGTATTTTATATTGCAATTAAAGATTAAAAGGAGTGTTTAGTATAGATAAGATTTCATATTTCTTTATAATAATTATTTTAGACATTTCTCTCTTATTTGAAATGACTTACTTCATAAATTCTTGATTTCTGTAAAAATATTATATTTATTATTACAATTTTGGAAAATTAATAATTTATCAATTTATTTTTTATATAATTAATTTCAAAATTAATTATAAATTTAACTTAAGTTATGCTCTTTAACAACAATTTATTGTTTTTTTGAAAATTTTTCAATAATTCATTTTTAAAAATAATTTAATTACGCTCTGCAACATAATTTTTCGATACTAACAGATTTATAAACTTATTGCTGGTAATTAATTGCTCTATATAGCCAATCCTAAAGCATACAAATGAATAAATGTATAAGATTTATGATCGATTATGGCAACTTAAGTTACTTTAAGGCTCTTGTAGAGCAAGTAGTTTTTGTAAATAAAATTTCTCGTATGCTCTCGTCTCAGTATAAAGTTACTATGCTATAGAACATGCAGGGTTTATGAGGCTATTTGGCTATTAAATATATTCTTCTACAACTTTAAGTTGTATTTCATGTTATATAATGTATAACAATGAAGCGATAATTATTAAATTTTTTGGAGGGATTAATTAAATTAAGAATATTTATTTATAAAAGAAAAAAATTATAGATTGGGATTAAACTTAACAACCTAGCATTATGCCGCCCATACATTATTCAACCAGGTTGTAAATTTTCACTACACAATGTCAACTTGGTTTACAATCGATATTACAACCGTAAAAAATCAGATTATTTCTGTAAAAAAATCATCGAAATTATCGAAAAAACACTTTTTTCTATTAAATGACAAAGTTGGGTAAAAATAATTATATTTTAATATATTATTTAAAAAAAAAAAAAAATATTGATAACATAAAAAAACATGTTTTTTTTTTTTAAAATAAAACGTGAATCAACATCAATCAATTTGGTTGTACAACTTCCCCATACACAATACAACATACAAGCATCAACCAACATAATTAACAACTTATTAACACGTTAATAAACCTGTTTTATAATGTATGGGCAGCTTTATGTAGTTTGCGTTCATTTACATACAAAAGTAGTTTTCAGTATTATTTGGTCGGCCAAGCTAGTTAGAGTGTGAATTATAAGAAAAAATTATTATGTGAAAATCTTTAATAATTAGTTTTCTTATTACAATAATTTAAAACATTCGAAATAATTTAATTTAATTAATTTTTCATCTTAATTAATTTTTTGAAAACTTTTTAATTAAATTTCGTTTTATTTATATTTTTACTAAAAAACTACCCCATTTAGATAGAGTTTTTTTTTTTAATATTTTTTTGCTAACAAACAAATTAAAGAATTATTTTGCGTGTGTTTATAAAAATATTTTTAAGTCGACTTAAAAAACAAAACTTCCTCCTAAAAATCTCCAAATATCCTTAATATTTTTTTACCCCTAGACCTTTTTAAGGGAAGATAAATTCACACAAAGAATCAAAAAAAAAAAACTTAGAAAAGAAAGTAAAACTGAAATATATAAAAAAGAAAGCTAAAAAAAATAAATAAAAATAAAATTGAAAATGAAAAAATTCTTTAAATAACTTAAACCTCTTATAAGATGGAGGATGACAAAACGATTTTTAAATGAAAATTTTATTTTATATTTTTTATACAGGAGCAAAAAAAAAAAATTGTGATTTTTTTTTTTATATTCCTATTTAGATTTAATTCTTGAGAAATAAAATATATAAAATTGATATAAAATAAGTATAAATATAAATTTATATAGCTAAGTAGTAAAAGAAAAAAAAAACACTGTAATCGGATTGCTATTTAGAGAGTTAGAAGAGATAGAATGTTGACGATGTCCGCTTGTTCATCCCTTAGAAAGAATTTTAATTTTCAATTTCATTTTCTATTTTGTATTATTTGTTACAAGGGCAAAATGTTGAATTGATATTAAATGCGTGCTAAAATAGATAAAACTCAAATTTAATTTGTTTTTATTTCGAAAAAGAAATTATTTTTTAAATTTCTTTATTTTTTTTTGGTTTTTGTGAAATATTTAAGAGGAATTATAAGTTTTGTGAATGGAATTTGGTATTCGGAAAGATCATTTTTGATGTATGAAAAGCTATATTTATTTTTAAGATGTAGTTGAATAATTAATTTAAATTTTTTATTATATTAAATAAAAATAAATAATATAATTTTAATTTATGATATTGAATAATTAAGTATAAAATATGGGTTGGCGGAAACAATCGAAGAGATGAAGAAAATTCAATATAAATTTGAAATAAAATTAATTAAAATGTTTTTTTCTTGGTTATATACTTTTAAAATTAAACCAAATAATTATTTTAAAAAAACAACACATTTAACATCAATTCCAACCCAGTAAACAAAAATTTTCAAGTAATTTCATCCTGTAAGAGTATCAAATCAAAGAATGGTAAATTTTATCATTAACTAGTGAAATTGAGCACGTTTTGATACCATTTTAATTAAATTTTGAAGTATTGACCCAATTTTGTCATATTCAAATAAAGATCTTTCTAGTTTATTGTTACTTAAATAGTCAAGATTCATCAGGTCTTCTCTACGAGATTATACAGCCAACGCGTATTGTTGAAATATATTTTTTATTCAATTTTTGGAAAGTTCTCAGCAAGGACGATACTATTGGATTCAAAATGAAATTATTTGGTGATTAGAATTGGTATCTCTTCATAGGTTAGATCCATTCGCTAGTTTTTACTTTGGGTTTCGTGGTGGGTGTTTCTCGTTTGGTTAATTATGTAAAGGTTTTCAGTATGGAAGTTTGTACAAATTCTGACTATATATACGAAGAAATACTGAAAATACTAATAGAAATTTAAGCTTTCTTTGTAAACTCGATAATGTCAGTGAAATTATTATAATATAAAAAACAAACCTGAAATTTTGACATTTTGTAATCAGTTTACATACACTATTGGAAAACAGGGCACATCAACTCGATTATTTAGCTGCGTGGACGTAGCTTAAGTCTGTACTTATAATGTTCGGATCATATGGTTTGGAATCCATATATAAAATTAGTAGGTCCAAATTACAATATAAAATATTTCAAGAAACCTCTATGCCTTATGTTCCCAAGCAAATTTGACAAATGATTACTATACTATTTACATTTGCTGTGATAATCAAGCCTAGAAAAGTTGAAAATATTCTTTAAATTTTTCTGTATCCATTTCGTAAGGTCCGCTCTGTTAAAATATAGTTAACTTAATATAAGAAAAAAATATATCAATTTTTACAAACTATACAAAACTGAATAATTTACATAAAATCAATCAATCAATCTCATTTAACTGCCTCATGGCTACATACATGTTTAAATACCGAAAAAAATATTATCCTTAGGATATTTCTATTGTTGTTGTCAGGACTATGGGGACTCCTTAGATCAGTTTTGACTTTTCTTTTGCATTTTTCTGACTGTTTTTATTAGAAAATGTATTTTGTAATTTTCCTTTAGTATATAGAAAAATGTAATTTTATGAAAAAAAATCCATCTTATTATAATTTTTCTATTTAAACATATTATTATATACATGAGCTTGCATAATTTATATATTTACCCTGGATATGAATAGTAGTTACCCTGCATGAAAATTGACTATAAAATCAAAATAATGATCATTTTTCATTCATTTAAGTTTTGTTGCGTCATAAAGAAAATAAATATAATCAAAATGTCAGAAAAAAAAAATGTTGTAAAGGAATTCTGATTTACTCCCACTTTGGGATACTTTATTTAAACGCTAATATAGAACATATCCCATGAGATGTTGGTGATGTGTCGGAAAATGTCTGCTGATGCTATGGTGTTATGGAATTTGATTTGCGTGAAAAATTTAACTTCATATTTTCTAAGATGAATAAAAATTTATCATGCTTCAAAATTTATGATTGATTGAAATTAAAACGTTTTTTTTTTCTTTGAAATCATAATATTATATGTAATATAAATTATGTATGGCAAGTCAATAGAAATAAAAATAAAGTTAATAAAAATAATTTAAGGATTTTATGAAGCTTGGAATTGTTTGGTAAATTCTTGTGGCATCGATTGTTTTTTTCTTAGATAATTTTCGTTGGTGAAAAGTCATGTGATTACAAAAACTAAGCAAAAAAATAAAATAAAAATTAATTATTTCCTAGCTAAAAAGTTAGTCAAAATTGTGAAAAAAAAATTCACCTGGTCGAAAATCTCTTTAGATAACTATTTGGGCGAATTTATTAAATACAATTTTTGATATATCACGTCTAAGTCATTTTCGAGCAATTAAAGATTTCCGGATTGATTTTCTACAAACTATGAACTCATTTATTATAGGATACTGTCACTCTTTAAAGCTTTAAAGTATAAATATGAAGGTCGTAATAGATATAAATATTAGGGTTTCATTCATAATTTCGATTTTAAGGGTCTGAACTCTAAATACTCTAGTAGATATACAGAAGACATAACTCTACAATGCAAATTCTAATCTTTTTTAATATCCTTAAATCAGTATTTTAATAAATGTTAATTTCATATTTTACTGGATTTTTTTTTTATTTTGGTTTCAATGTTTAACAAATTAAAATTATTTTGACCCTTTTCCATTCGGAATCCACTTCCTTAAAAGGACATCACAGAAAATCTAGCCTAAAATATAATTTACAAAAAAAAGTAATTATAAAAACCGAAAATCAAATTGTTAAAAAAAAATGTGTAAAAGAAAAATCTTTTGAAAAAAGGACTAAAATTTGAAACGCTAAAAAAATAAAATAAATAAATAGAATTCCAATTTAATTGGATGTTGAGATCCTTGACAAAAGTTGGCATAAAAAGTTCTCTAAACACAAAAATAAATAAAAAAAAGAAACGTAAAAAATAAAAATAAAATAAAATTAAATAAAAAATTTTCATTTTATTCCACCTCAACAAACCCGGATTTTTTTTTCTTTTATTGAAATGAAAACTTCTTCTTGTGATAAGAAAAATTTTCACAAAAATTTTCTAGGATACAAAAAAAAAGGAAAATGTTAGAAGAAGAATAGGGTGATACTATCCAATTTGAAAGTTGTTACTTAACATTCTTTGTAGATCCTTTTTTAATATATATATTTGTATATATGGATATGTATTTTTGGTGTGTGAATTTTTGTTCTTTTATCTTTATCGTATAGTGATTACATTTATGTATATGTACTAGACTGGTATGTATATCGTTATAACAAGTCCAGTTCGATTTTTGCACATCATCATGAGTCCGGATTTAGATTAATGTAAGATATGTATAAGAAAAAAAGACATTTTTTTTATATATTTCTTTTAGGTAAGGTATGATTTCTTTAAAAAAAATTAGATGGCAATTGGATAGAAAAGTCGACATTCTTATTATATCACTTTTAACAATTGAAGTAGGGTTGGTAAAGTAAATATTGATACACGTAACTATATTTTGTAATAAAATACAAGCTATGGAAATAAGGTCATAATGGCAAGTTTTAAGACTATATTCGCCATTTTTACTAATATGGCTTTAAGGTTTATTCAAGTGATTTATAAATCAATTTAATTTTAAGACTCACTCAAGTGATTCATAAAACAATATGGCTTTTATATTCAATTTAGTGTTGGCTTTATTAATCCCTTTTATATGTCTTAATTACATATTGGTCAAAATGGTGAATATATCCTAAAAACTCACTTGAATGGATCGTAATGCAAATATAAATGGCTCGTTATTATGAATTACGAATGGATTATGAACGAATAGATCGTAAAACGTTAATGATAACAACCGATTAAAAATTGATAGAATTATGGAAAAAATGCTTTAACAACTTATATATGAAAGAAATGTTAATATTTTCGAATATTTTCCATTTTTTTAGTAACTTTTGCAACAATTTCCATTTTCAAATTCTGATAAAACTGACAAAATAAACTCATTAAAATCAATTCTTATGCTTAATTTTTACTATATAAATTAACGACAATTAAATAATGTGGGAAAAGCACAACAATTTTTACTATGATACTACGTAAATTTTTCCGAGCTTCAATTTTTTTTATTTGTAATGCTAAACTATTTAGTTTTATGTCATGTCTATCTCATCTAGATCCAATAACAGATATAAAACTTATAGTATATTATTATGAAAATTAATGTTTTCTCCATTATTACTGACATTACCAACCAATTGAAAATGTCGGTAATTATTATCGACCATTGACTCTTTTCACTTCAGTATAGTTTCTTATCATTCTTTCGACTTTGTAATCGTAGGGATATAACAACTGAAAAAAATACTTTTTTATTTGGGTTTTGTAATTTTTATTCAGACATACAAGATATTTGAAAAGGTAATGTATACAAAAAGAATACGTTTATATGGTTTTTGCCGAAATAAAAAAGAATTACATATTTTACTAGAGGAATGAAAAAAAGCGGAATTGATTTGACTGTTGACTGACGCACCCCATTGTCTCTTTTACATATGTACTGGTTTTTACTTCTTTTGGGGAGCTCATTCAAAAAAAAAACTTTTATTACAATAACAACAATGACTGTTATTGGGTTTGATATGTCCCAAGATGAGAAAAATACTTTCGTACATAAAAATTATCAATACTATTTTACGTTTTTCTAATCTCTATTCTATTATTTTGAAAGTTATTTTTACCTTCCAAATATCCTTAACAATTGGTTATTGTTCAGTTTGAGACACAAATTGAAAATCGAATAAATAAAATAAAATTAGTTATTATATACGTAGAAGAAGGACTATAGTTTTGATGAGAAATGGAGTACTGGTAGTAGTAGTGTAATGATTAAATTGAATTTTGTGGTAATTGTTACTATTTAATTGAAAACTAGTGCAATGCATAAAAATAATGTTTTAGTGGTTATAGAATATTTTTAAATTAACATTTTGATAAAATTAGGATTTCATATATGAATCTGTCTTCACTTCTCAGTAATTATGGTACTACAAATAAAATATGTACAATCAGAACAAATTATGTTAAAATTTATTAAATATCGATATTTTGTAATTAAGTCAATCATATTTAAATGGTTTGTAAAAAGCTAATATTCTGTGGACTCATTTTTAGAAGGTTGTTATCTTAATATATAATCTTCTGCTTTTGATTGATTCTTAAGTAGATAAACTAGAATATATAAATTGATCAATTGGATATGAAAGATATTTAAATTGGTTGAAAGATATTTCGCAAATAGATAATTAATAAACAGACATTTCGTAAAAATCCATTTCACTACAGTTTCCAATTTTTAATGGTCATTAAATTTGTCCATAAAATGACGTTTGGGAAAATGGAATATGGGAAAAGGATATTTAGCCAATATTCATTTAGCATTATTTCGAAATGCATATTAATTAAAGGATGAAAGTATAAGTAAATAAAGAAGTTCATTTTTTATAAAGTAAAATTTCATAAAATATTCTTTTTGCGAAAGGAAAGTTTATAAAATTTGAAATTTTATTAAATAATATTTGGCCAAACAGATGTTTTTGATATTGACAATACGGTCAAGTAAGTCGAAATTTATTTATTTTTTTATTACTTATTGTAACCAACAAGAAATAAGATCTTACCAAAAATAATAATTTAAATTTTAGGATTTTTTTTAATTATTTCTAGACACTTACTTTTAAATTTTTTATATATTTCAATCAAATACTTTTAATGAGAGTATTATTTATGAAAATGAAAGGCATATCAAATACCAAGGAATTGACAAGAAAAATGTAGTAGATTTTAAGTTTTTGCTTGCAAGATGTTAGTTTGAATGTTCTTAATCTTTTAAATCTGATAAATAAGTAATAAGAAATGGACAACTTTTAAACCTTACGTTTTTACATAAGTGCCTAAAAATTGACTTCAGATTACAAACTAGATTTTAAATATCAATTTTTTAATGATATATTCCATGTTGACGAGGTATATATCACAAAATGGATAATCAAGCTATCACATAATTATAAAAACAAAAAATTTTCTATAATTTAAAATACAATTTCCATTTAAAAATTATATTTTAATTTGCCCAAAATGTAAAACAATTTTCTCCATTTTACATTTTTCTAATTTTTACTTTAATAATTCAGATATTTTTACGATATCAAACATAAATATATTTCCATCTCTATTACCCACTTGTAAACTATATACAAATATAAATTTTGTTACCATGAAAATTTTCTCATAAAATTTTCAAATTTATACAAAAAGGAAATTTTCGAAATGTTAGTATAATATCAAAATAATTTATATCCCCCCATTCTATCCACCAAAATTTCAAAAATATATAAATAGCCCTAAATAAGAAATAAAATGAAAAACCAATCACGCCCCAATTTTAAATTTACGACCAATAAAAAAAATAAAAAAAATTATTCATTTCTTTTGCGCCCCCCGTAATATAAAATAGAACTTTGCATATACACATTTACAAAATTTTTATTTAAAAGTTTTTTTTTTAAATTTTCCTGGCTTATTAACGCTTGCGCGGCACAAAATTTTCCTTTTCAAATATGGAAAATTTAAAATTGTGTGGGAAATTTTACATTTTTATATTTATTTTTTTAACATCAAATATTTTCTTATTATATTTTGTTACAAATTTAGTTACCTGTTTCCATTTTATTTTTGTTTGTTAAAAAGACATGTCCTTTTTGAATTTTTCTGTCGTATAAAAAAAAATTCGTTGACGAATCAAAATTTTTCATTATATTTTCCTTAAAACCAAATTAAAAAAAAAAAATCCAATTTCTATTTATTTAATATTCAAATAAACCCTGGGTCCTTAAATTATTCAAATTTTAATAATTTATATTCATGTATGAATAATTTCAAATATCCACACACAATTTTCCATCCCCTTAAAAAATGTTATTCTTTATAATAAAATATAAAAGGATATTGAACCATACCACCATTTACTGTATTTACCACCCATAGTACATAAAATTATACATAAAAAGTGTATAACATAAAAATTCTTATTATTATTCCTTATTTCTTTGCATGTATTAAACCATATACAGTTTTTTTTAAGAAGGGGGTGAAATTATATTCCTTTAAGATTACCCATCATATGACGAAAAATGTTACAGCAGAGCAAACCATCCACAAGGGTAAGAGTATATTTTATAAGGGTGATTTTTATTTTAAGTATAAAGAAAAATCATCTATGACAACAGGAATATCGATTTTTGTGTCACATACATAAAATACAACAACAATATAACACAAAAAAGGAAGAAATAAAATTTCCACATATATAAATTTTTAAGGAAAATTCTAATGTTGCTGGGGCAATATAAAAATGTATGCATATACGAACATGATAAGGGAGGTAAGTAAAAAAAATAATGGAAAATGGAAAACCAACAAGAATAATAAAAATCTTATATAGAGAAAATATGGTAAAAAGTAGGTAAATGATATGAGCAAAGGGGTTGTTATGATTATGGTATGTAAAGCAGGCGGAAAGGACTTTAATACCTTTACAACAACAACATTGTATATGTATATATGGTTCATAAAATATTATGTAGATTATTATGTAAAAAAAAATCCTCATTTATGGGACCGAATTTAAGTTTGTATGCATTCAAATAAATATATTACTATATAAAAAATAAGGGTACACAAATAGTACGAGTAGTTTTAATAACAAGGAGTGTTGTATAGGACTTGATGCTAAAAAAAAATGTTTTAGCTAATACTTTTTTTCGGGCATACGTAAAATTATCCTGTACGTAGCAACATCAACGAGAATCGTTCATTTCTTCTTCATATATGGCATCCATGTAAGAATTCATATTAGTGGATTCATGCTAGAATTTTCTTGTAGTTGGTGCCTGTAAAATTTCAAATATCTTCTTTTAGTAGGTCTATATTAAAATCCTTAATTATATTTCATAAGTTCAATGCTACAGAAAGTAATTGTTATCCGATTTGAATGACATTTCACACACTGGTTGATTTTGTTATCTATTTGGTCCCATTTGTAGTCAGAAATTTCCATGCCAGAAAAATATCCACTGTCGTAATATTGAGTTCACTGGTTTGAAGGAAATTTAATATATTAGCAGTTTATATAATTATTATTCGATTTCGAAGATATTTGGTTCATTAATTAGTTGATTGTGTGTCTGCCTAACTAGGTATAGCCCAGTATCTCCAACGGGTCCAATTAAATTGAGTATTGAGTGCAATGGAAAACCGAAAAATAATATATATCTAAATGATAAACGTATTAAATTGAAAATATTGTAGGTAGCCAGATTCGATTCTACAATACTAGCTAAACATTTTATAGAGACCATGATTTTGTATGATTTTCTATCTAGAATTTGTTTTACTTCATCATATTCTTTCATAATTGGTATATAATAATAACATTTTAATAATGACAATAAATATCGTACATTCAAAATCCTGAATCTCAGTAGTTTAGTCTAACGATATATATTCCCTTCATAAATAGTAGTCCTGATCATAAATAATATGTTTTTCAGATATTTTTTTTCAATTAACTTAAAGCTTGTCTCCAGCGGATTAATATCCTCAAATCACGTAAAAAGACGTTCGATTAATTATATCGGTATATTAAATTTTTTGATTGATTCTCAGAATATTTAACATCCAAACTGAATAAACTAATTTTTACAATGAGGATGGAATTATTCCATAAAATATTCTTTTGCTCTAAAAAGTCGGGGATGAATTAGTGATATAATTTAAAAGAAGTTTCAAGATCGTTAGTGAAAAAATCCTAAAATAGTAAAACTAATATTTCAACTAAATAAATTTTTAATATTTAATTTTCCACCTCCTGAACTAAACCCTAATAAATAATCTTAAATTTATTGCACAATATTTTTTTTATATGTTAAATATTTTGTGCACTTATAATCATAACCAATAAATTTAGTTCCTTCATCCCCAAATATCAACCGAAATATTTCATTTCTCCAAAGATAAAGGAACATTTGCGTTTTTTATCAGGACATTTATAAGTATTCTCGTAAGTAGTAATTTTTTTTTAGCTGGTCCTGCTGATTATTGCTAAATATTTTTCCACTTTGTATACATACATTCGAGAAATGATGATGGGTTTTTTTTCTTATGGTGGTTCTTTCAATTTGGATCAATTCATTTTTTTTTTGATTTGCAAATAAAAATAGCAGAAAATCAAAAATTGAAGGGGGAAATCGAAAAATAAAGTTATTACTATTTTTTTTATGGTTTTTATGAATATTTTGTCTAGTGTATGACCATATCAACAATAAATTATTTTGGAGTACCAAAAAATAGCATAAAAAGATATTTTTTTTTATTACTTAATTTATTATTGTTATTGGTTTTGGAATTATTACTGTTTCAAATTGAATGGATTATGAATTATGATTAGAAATGATGGTCAAATAGAGAAATAGCAATTTGATATTTAAAAAAAGAATAATATTAAAATTTTTATTATGATTATATTCGGGATTTTCAAGTAATTAAAATATGAAATGATCTATTTTAATGTAAACATTTTCTATATTCTTCATAGAATAAAATAATATACTGGAATTTTAATGCTGGGTATTTGAGTCGCTTATATAAATAATTATGAAACTAAAATGAAACCAATGCAAAATGACTGGACTAAGTCCCACGATGGTTGATGTCTATGGAGGGTGTTAGGATATTATAATAGTAGATTTCCAAGTCTCAGTAGAAGAAGACTTATGATACTAGTAAGTTACATGTATGATGAGGTGAAAGAAGTGTCGAATCCTGGAAATCTTTATAATTTGAGTGGTGAAACGATAGTATTTGGTATCATTAAGTGCAATTAATGAATAGATAAGAAGCGGAGGAAAAGATTTTCAACAAAAATGAGCTCAACAAAAGAGCTCCGAAAGAAGTAATATTGCTAATCAATCATAAAAAAGGATCGGATTATTATACCTTTAAGAAGAAATTGCCATTTTCTTTGTACATTCCACGGATAGATCTACTATTTTTCTTGTTAATTCCACCTCAATGATAGATTTTCGTGACATTCTATTGTAATTTAAACCATTTTGTTGAGAAATCTCTTTGTGCTGCAAAATATGTCCATCAATAACTAATTCAAAAACACCTAAAATATACTAAACTAAACCTACATTAAAGTGAATAAAATAGAATCAGTTTTTAAATAATATTATCTTCTATAAAAATTGTAATATTTCCTTTGAGAGGATCGAACTGTAGAATATTAATTGAAAATAATGAAACTGTTGCAACATAATCATAAAAAAATTGTATTATATATAAATTATTCAAATTGGATTTATAGTGAGACACGTTATCAAATTACCTCAAAATTTTGAAATTCAATTAAACCAAGACTGACCTGCACTTTAGTGTTTTGTCCATGATAATTAAACTTATTGTGTCTCCTTAGAAAGCTTACTTATAATTTGCTGTTCCTGCGGAAATATTTGTAAATATTTAATGGTTGAATGAACAAAAACGGTCGAATTTTCTTATTGGTAACGCTTCTTTAATCTTCTTTCACGCTTCTTTCATTTTACTGAAAATAGTTTTTTTGCGAATTAAAATTATGGTACTTATTCCAGATGACTTTTAATAATCTCTTCAATTTACAAATTCATTTATTATCCTAATATTTAATTTCAATATCCTATAAAATTATATAACAAAAAATTTCCATATATTTATTCTTCAATTTCAACTTAAATATGAAAATGGTCACTTAATGTTTTCATCTTAAAATTCCAATCTTAAAATCCATATATAATAATAAAAAAAAAATTATTCTATAAGCTATAAAATCTAAATTACCTTCGATTGCAAATATAATAGCAAAAAAAAAAAACCTACAGTAAAAAAATATTTGTAGAAAAGACGAAATTCAGAATATTTTTACGAACATATAAAATGGAAAAACTCAATTTAGCCTGAAATGGAAACAGGCCAAATATTTTTTTATATTTTTTTTTTTTTGGTTAAAGCTATAAAATATCTAAAAATATTCATGGATAATCCTAAAAGAAAATCGAAATAAAAACCTTTTGAATAACATAAAAAAATATTTATAACGAACTATAAGATCACACTTTACCTAATATCCATCGAATATATCAGAAATATTTATATTATTCGATATTGGAAATGAAAATATGAAAATAAAAAGAATTTTGTTTTAGGAAAATTGGAAAAATTAAAAGAAATATAGAAAAAGTAAAAAGTATTGTTGAAAAAGTATTCTAGTTAAAAAGATGTCCAAATACTAGGCCAATAACTGGTAAATATTTCTTTAGTATAGAAAAAACTGTGCATCCACCTCTTACTAATTTCAATTCATTCCCTTTACGATGCCAATTCACGTATGCTTTTAGAGTTGTAATAACAAAAATTACATAATTAATCCTGTTACCAAGGATTTCCATGATTATGATCTTCACCATTTCTTCGATGTCCTCAAAGTTAAAACTCCTATTTGCCACCTATTACAAACTATTGATATTCTTCTATTTAGACCTGGACATAGTTATAGAACTCATTGAGTAGCGGAGTGTCTTGAGTCAACTTTGTTTTTGTTAACTAGTGACCTGTCAGGATATTAATCATAAGTACTACATTCCTTCTGTTTACAAACATATTTAGATATTTATAATTTATTAAAAATAATAATTAAAGTAATTTGAAAAATAAAAATTTATAGTGAAAATTTATTTGCAATGACAAAATATTTTTTTCAATTTCCATAAATTTTCCATTTCAAAAAATATTCACTTTCATCTTTTTTTATATTTATTTATTTTTATGTATATTATTAAAGTGTATCTTCTTAAATATTTATTCGTGCGTAAGAATTTTATGACTAACAACAGCAACAACAAACAGAGACACTGACACATCAGCATCAAAAGTTCAAACGACGAATATCGAAATAAAAGTGATAAAATTTCACCCTCTCTCATTTATTTAAAACTTTTAGGGTAAAAAAAAGGATATGATAAACTAAGAAGCAAAAGGAAAATTTGAAAGATTTCTGTATTTTGAGGGAATGCAAACTTTCTTTAAGATATTTCTATATGCGTTCCGTTGTTTATTTTCAATTTATGTAGGCTTAAGGACATAAACATAACACAAACTATAAAGCAACATTTTGATATATCTGCTTTTGTTTATACATACATAAATTAAATATTCACTCACAATCTTGTTTACATAAAACTTTTTCATCACAAACTGTTTTTTCTTTAATCTTGGAAAATACTTTATGACGAATTTATAGTAATTTTCTTTTGGTGCATTGGCTAGTTCATTAGGAGATCAATCTTACATCTCTTGCAGTGAAGCAATTTATAAACTATTATTGTATTCTGGAACTATCTCACTTTCTTAATGAACGCAATCACATTCATCGGCTTTAGTGATAAATATCTTTAACACTCTTTCAAAAGTTGTCACTGGCTTTATATATTTAAAATTTTTGGGTAATATTTTCCAATTGGAGAAACAAATTTATAATAAACTAGAAACGTAATGGGAATTGTACCAGATTGAATTTTAGACTTTACTGAAATTAAATTATTGTCCGAGAATAAGTATTATAATTAAAGTAACTAATGGTCCCGTTGTTACCTTCAGCGATGTTTATTTACACATTCCTTATGAACGGAATTAGAAATTGGTAAACTTCATATTACCTGGTGGCTTTTCACAGATTAAATTTAAAATAACTATTTCAAGTGTTTCAGAAGTACGCTGGCACAGAGGATGGATTCTCTAGGGACATCTAGATGAATATCTGTAAAATATGACCAATAAGTAAAATGTGACCAATAGTATTAAATGCTCTGACTACGGTATATCAAATCGGTATACAAAATTGTTCAAAGCCGAATGAAAATCGGTGTAAATTAACGCTTTGACGGACACAATTTTGTCCACGTGATTCAGCTATAGCTGAAACAATAGATCACATGATCAGCTCACTACAATTGCAGTTGGTGTCCGTGAACGTGTTAATGTAATACACCTTAATGTTTATGACAAGATTGGCAAATAATTTATATGGTGACTTAGTTTTCAAAATAAATATTTAATGATGAATTTTTCGTAGTGAATTTATTGTATTCTTTGTATGTATTAACAGTTTCTATGTATCCATCTTTTCACCATATATTCTTTAGTATTTTGATATTTTTGGAATTTTCAAATTAAAAGATTCTCCTTTCCCATAAGTATAAATATAAAAACTATTTGTTCGGTAAAAATGTTCTTATAAGTTAAAATTTATTAATTTATTTGTAAAGGAAACTCTTCTGGAATACTCCATACCAACAGCACCAATATTTAGGAACAAATCATTTACTATAGATTCCTAATTACTTTTGGAACTCGACATATTTGTTTCATAAAGTAATATTGCTCTGTTAGATATAATAGTAGTATCCTCGCCAAGCAAATATTACAATGAGGAGCAGGAATTATTGGAATATCTATCTGCGATATGGTACAATTTATGACCGCTCAACTTTAATCTGAATAATATTTGTATAACGATTTCTGAGAATAAAAGAAAATTGAAAAATACAATTTTTTTCTGAGCAAAGAAATGTTATACCAAAATTATATATTGATTTCCTATCTTCATCTGATTGAAGATATTTTATTTTCCATCATTCTTATAATCTTTATATCAGCACAGCATTGGCACTTGACTTAAGAACGGGTGTCATTTTTTTAATGTTCGTAATTGTCATAAATAAAAAAGTAAAACATTTTTTTTTTCTCTTAACACTTATCATTACTTTCATTGTGTGTTTTAGGTAGGACGACGAGATTGATTGGATTAAGTTGATTTGCATTTTTCCTCTGGGCACTTAAGATAATTTTACAAGAATATGGTAAATTTGAATTCATGGGAGGGTTAAATATGTTTGTATATTTGCATTTTCCAAATAAAATAAAAAATACAACTTTCTGTAAATATATTTAATTATATTTTCCGAAAAAAAAACAAATCAGAAAATGTACCCCATTTTCTTCTGGTGGGTTGGTTAGTTCAGCTACTCAATCCAATGAAAGAAAATGTTAATGAAAATGTATTTAATTAATTTTTACAATAATACTTCATATAAAAATCTGACTCTATTCGACTGTAAATCCTGTTCTAGTTGAAATATATAGAAAATAAAAAATATATGGTTAATTAATAATCTAATTTACTTACACATTATTTGCGTATTAATATTAATTTGTTAAATATTAAAACTATTTTCTATAATGCATAAAATTTAAATATAAAAAAAAGCCAGTAGTGTTTGATGTAATCTGAGAATTCTATCATAATTTATGTTTTATGAAATTAAAAGAGATATACAAACAAAAAAACAACAACTAAATCTTTTAGATACTAAGATACGATATGGTCTAATGCGCGGTTAATTTATTGTTATTTATCAGACAACATCAATTGTTTAACATTTTTTTTAATGGATTTTTTTCATGATATCATTTTTTATTTTATTTTTTATTATGTACATTTTATGCAAAAAGTTAGTCAAAAACGGTAACAGTGTAAATCGTAATTAAGATAATTTTTTTTTGTTGTTTTTTGTTATTGCACGCGCTAAAGTCTAATATGAAAATTGCGATCGTTAGTCTTACAAAGACTTAAAAGAATTGTTGTAGGCAAATAATATTGAAAGTAAGGAAAATGGTAAAAGAAATTATTTTAAATATTATATTTTTTTTTATATAGATCGCAAAAACAATTAATTGTAAATTGTACAGGAATGACATTTTAAGTAACAAAATATCAGTAAACCATGGTTAAAGAATTTATGATTTTGATAACGTCAGATGTCAATGACACCAGTAAGAAGATTAAAAGAAGAATACTATTCGTCAAATAACATTGAAGTGCCTTACTCGAAGTATAATACAACGCTCCATAAGACAATAATTATATGGGAAGGGATCCAAAATATGAGCATGGAAGGATGGTGTTGAAGCGAATGAAATAATAAATAAGTTCAGAGTTTTTAATTAAAAATTTAAGGGAAGGTTAATACTACATTAATATCTCAAAAATTGATATTTAATGAACGACACAAAAATATGATTATTTTGTTCAAGAATCAAGCTTCCAATTATGTAAACGTTTACTTGGTAAATCATGATATAAATTAAATTAATTGAAATTAATCTCTCTATACAATATTTAAGAAATCTATACCGAAATAAGAAAGCATTAATAAATATTTAGAAATTTACTATTTATAAGATCCGTGCAAAAGTAAAACAAAGAACGATGACTAATATATTTAATAGATTAGTCATCATGTAAACATTCATTAGGTATAAGCGTCTGATAAAGTGGCACATTAACTAATTAGAAGTTAAGTATCTAACTTTTCATCGGCTATGTTGGATGCGGTTACGATCTTCAAATCAATTTAAATTCAAATTTTAATTTGAAATTTATTGTATAAAAATATTTTATTATTAATGATTTGTCGACATATATGATTGTACACCTTGATATATAAATTTCAATTTCATAGAAATTCAGTTTGTATAAAAATTTGTATAACTCAAGTTTGCGTTCAAATTCTGCGATATGCAATTATGAATTAATTCATATATTTCTTTTTTATTAGTTGTATATATTTGATAAAAACTTCCCTACTCATTATGGGGAAACCTCAGCTCAGCGCGCAGTTATAGTTTTCATGATTTTTTTTTCAGTTTGTTTTGTTTTTTCTTGTCATCATATATTTTTTTTTGGTCGTAAAAAGACTTCCACTTCCAACAAGAGACAAACAATTTTTAATTTGCAATTCGCATTTGACTTGTTTTGCATTGTTGTGCATTGGAATAATATTCTATGCTTTGGTGATTTTTATAGATACTTATTCAAAAAAACATAAAAAAAATTGCATATTAAAATTAATATAATTTTTTTTTTATCTAAGAAAGTATACATTCTATTATTATTACTATCTTTTTTTTTAATTATGTGTTTTGATACTTTTTTTATGAGCTACGAAACACAAGGTGGTAATTTTCTTGTTTTATGTTGTTTTGTCTTTATAAATAGTTTAGTAACAAAAACAATTTTAAAATTCTTCTAAAAGATTGTTTTTTTTTTTTTTGCTTTAGAATATATTTAAAAATTTAAATTACCAGCAGAACGAACCCTTGATATAACGCATATAATTTGTAAAATTTGAATTATGTATAAATTAATAAAAAATAATTTTATTTTGCATAAAAGAAAGAATTGTTAAAAATATACAGAATTTACTGTTTATATCAAGAAAATAAATAATTGGTTTTTAGTTAGTTTATTTTGGCAAATTGCCGATAAATATTTTGGCAAATTGTCGATAATTTCAATTAATTTATGGTTAGAGTGAAATCAATGTTCTCAATTGTAATTAATTGTCAACATTTGCAATAAATTTATGAAATATTTCATTATTTAAGAAGTTATGAAATATTAATTATGATGGATTCCTTATTGTAGATAGAATTGAAACAAATTGCAATAAAACTTTGAATTGTTGTTGGTAATCGTATCAACAAAAAGAATATACAGGGTTTGCACTCCAAATTCACCCTTTTGCAAATCAAATTCATCCTTTTACAAATCAAATTCATCTTTTTACAAATCAAATTCAACTTTTTGTAAATCAAATTAAACCTTTTGCAAATCAAATTCAACTGATAATAAAAAATGTTAATATTATGGAAGCATGGTTAATTAAGTACAACGTAAGTCTTCATAAGAACTTATCGAAAGTTCTTATCGAAACAGTTTTTATTATTAGTTGAATTTGATTTACAAAAAGTTGAATTTGATTTGTAAAAAGATGAATTTGATTTGTAAAAAGATGAATTTGATTTGTAAAAGGATGAATTTGATTTGCAAAAGGGTGAATTTGGAGTGCAAACCCTGTATATCAAGAGTATGCACTTCATATAATTTTTTTTTTTGGAAAAGCATTTAAATAATTTCAATTTATAGTTTATAGTAGTCAACAAACACAAGAAATTGGGCCAAATGAATTATTGGATATTAGTATTTGAACAAATTAATAAAACACTTCAATTACGTGGCTATTTGTTATCATATTGGTGTTATAAAATTAATCGTTCGGATAAATATATAAATTTAAATTTGAAACAAATTAAATTAACAAAAAACTTTGGTTCCTACAAATTCAGTCCTAATTTCAATTGATACTCGTGATGCTTTGGGAAGGACATCTATTCATTTAGCCGCTGCGTATTGATTTTAATTAAACGTTTGCTACAGAAAATTAAGAAACTTAATATTTCCACGGATTCCGGAGAAGCACTATTTTAAATTTTGTTAAATTATTTCATGTAAGCATCAAAAAATAAAATTATACTCGTTACGTAGTGAAGTTGATTGTAAAATAATAAGAAAATGTCAATTTAATTATAATAGCTATTCGAAATCTGTACTGTTCTTAGCATTTTTAGAAGTATTGTGTTTAGTTGTATCTTTTGATTGGATCCATTTATTGGTCGGCCAATTGGGTATTTTAAATACTTATAAACATAGTTCAGTTAGTATTGTACGTACATATCTATTGACAAGTTATTGCTGGTACAGCTACATCAACTATCAAAATAATTGAGTCACGTTTAATAAAATTTGTAAATTAATGGCACAGTAAGATATTTAGCTTGTTCACCATCTGGTAATTGGATTGCTGTTGGTTTATGATCTGGCAATATTATTGTAATGGAAAGCTACGCTTTACAGATGGCAAATTATTACAATTGGGTTAATAATGAACAAATTATTAGTTCTAGTTTAGATTTTATTAATATGGAATATTAGTGATAATTATATACAATTATTAGATCTTTGACATCTGATTAAAAATCACTATTACCATAATCTGAAACATTTACGATTTGCTGGTAATTATATATTGATAAAATCTAAAAATACTTCAGATGCTGCTGAAGAATTAATTAGCTTATCGACCATGATCATTTGTCGAATGTCACAATTAATAAAAATGTAAGTGGCAGCATATAAAACACTACCAACATTGGACAACTTCCATTTAATTCGTTATCAAAGTACGATAAAAGATCATTATATAAAATTACATCAACGAATTGCATTTGTTCATATAATCCATGAAAATATAAATTTCTTAGATGAACTCGAAATAACATCTGAAGATGCAGTTGAAGAAATATTTTCAATATTAAACAAATAGGAATTGTAAAACTGAATTCGAATTGAATTCATACTTTCGCGGAATATTTTGTTGCAGATCAACTTGAAAAATTATTAAAACTAAACTAAAATGATTTAATAAAGCAATTAATTTTATAAAAGATGAATTCTTTAAAAATGAAAAAAAAAAAGTAATTATTAAATTTACTGATTATATACATGTGGCATCAAATCCAATACTAAATCCTATTTTTAAAAAAATGATGATAATTTCTTGTAAAGTGATGAATTAATTTGAGATGTGTTTAATTTACACTCGTGATGCTTTGTAAAGGACAGCTTCATTTAGCCGATGCGTATTAATTTTAATTAAACGTTTGCTACAGAAAATTAAGAAAGTT
The DNA here is from genome assembly GCA_963920725.1 of Rhamphomyia laevipes. Lineage (NCBI taxonomy): Eukaryota > Metazoa > Arthropoda > Insecta > Diptera > Empididae > Rhamphomyia > Rhamphomyia laevipes. The sequence continues at coordinate 17,189,292 of OY987258.1, forward strand.
AAAATTTATGATAAATTTCAACGGATTCCGGAGAAGCACTATTATAAATTTTGTTAAATTATTTCAACACTGATTTTTTTTTTGAGACCAACGAAATTTATCCGGAAAAATAACCAATCATTATTAATAAATATGAATTTAATCTGATAATTTAATTAAAAATTTAAAATTATGTTCATGTCTGCAAATTTTAATTAATAAAAAACTAATTAAATTAATTTAAAATTTAGCAAAACTGTAGAAAACTTTTATTTTATTTAATCATTTATTAAAGTGGTAACAGAGTAATCCTTGTTATTATCTTCATTTATTGAAATATCCTTAATTTTGGAAATCCTTTAGAAATATTTGTTATCAATATTCTGACCGAAATAATCCGTTCTTGTACATTAACTTTCCGTTTAAACACCGATTACTGAATGAAAAACTTTAAATTTATTTTAATTTTATATGAATTTGACAATTTACAAAAAAAAATAAAAATAAAAAATGTTGGTTGGTTTTCCAATGATCCTGGAACGAAATCTAATTTGAATATGCGCACATTATAAATTATATAAAAAATCGTTTTTTTAGGAAGGGATGAATTATAAAAAAATAAAATTCTGTAATTTCCATAAAAAAATCCTGATGTTTTTAAAAAAATCAAAAATGTTTATAAGAAACTGTACTGAATAATGTAACCCTTTTACTGCTTCAATAGAGGAAGGGGTCACTGAGAGTTAGTAAAAAAAGGGTTGATTAAAAAAAGAAGGGATATTTGATTTTCCACTATTCCAATTCAAAACTTTTTTTTTAAGTTAAGGAAGAAGCAATATTTTACGTGAGGTATTTGAAAAAACAGTGCCATCTATTATGTTTTTATACATTTTCTGAGTGAAGGAAGTATAAATATATATTTTACAAATGATTGTAATAATGTTTAAAGGGAAATTTTAAATGTCATTTAATAAAAACACAATTTTAACACAAGACAATTTTGATTATAATTTATAAGACAGATAGTCCTTCAACTAACCAATTAACACAAATATTTTATATTTATGGTCCTAATTAACAAAACTTTATAATAAATTCAGTTTTATAAAAAAAAAATTAAAATATTCAAAAATGTGCGGTATTGGAAAAAAACTGTCTACTTTTATAAAGTCAGAAATATTTTACTTATTTCGAAATATAAATAAATCACATTTAAATTTTATTTCTTCGTAATTTTATATAAAAATTATGTTTAAAATTTTGTATATAAAAACAAAATAAAAATTGGATGGCAACTGAATATGGAAAAAAATGCAAATTAAAATGGACAAAACTATTATAAACGTCAATCAAGTTTGATTGTAAATTTAAAAAAAAAAATGCTGATTTAAAATTATAAATCAATTCCAAACATAAATATTTAATTAGAGAGAATTTTGTATTGGGATTGTCGATATCAATTAATCATTTTCTTGAAGTGAAGCAATGTCATCAATTTAATATAATAATTTATTCAAAAAGGCATAAAAAACTTGTTTTACATATTCGCTGATTTTTGTTTGCGACAGGAATTATCAGCATATTTACATTTGCGCCGAGTTTTAGCTTCAACTAGTTTTTTTCTTTCCAAAATGGAGAAGCAGTGCTTGAGCTTCAGCTATTTACACACACATTAAGAAATCAAAATGTATACAATTTCGTTGTCAAAAATCAAAATAATTTTTTTTTGTGAACAACCGTTCCGAAAAAGTCAAAGTTGATTGCTTTTTTGGCAGCGACGAAATTCAGCATAAGCTTTATTTTTGATTGGTTGAATTACAAAAAATTTCGGTGAAGAAAAAAAATTAGAAATTTGAATATGTATTATTATATTGTGCTGTGTATTGGTTAGTAAAAATGATCTCCAAAACTAATTTTATATCATACCAACTTGTGCTAATTGGTTCTACAGGAACTTTTTAATTAAATGTTTATTTGACTAATGGGAATATAGCATACTTAGATATAGGATTTTTAGTAATTATTTCTGTAATCAATTAATATTTGTTAATAATTAGACTTAATTATTAAACTAACATGTGTTCCAAAAATAATTGGATCGTTTGGAAAGCAAAACTAATAAACATTCTTTATTTGTAATTGTTACACGTTGAGATGAGTGGAAATAATTAATTCAAAGTTTCTTGCTTAATAAAATAGCAGCTTACAAGCCGAGTATATTATAAATATCAAATAGAATAGTAGAGTTATTAATGCAGGCAACAAGAAGTTTCGTATTGCTTATCATTAAAACATTCAATACAGTCTCCGTCATTGGAAATAACTATATAAAAATTAATTTGAGCTATTTCCATTTGTTCAAGTTTTCATTTACTAGCCGTCAGAAAAATTCAACGGTTCTACAGAAGCCTGGGTATTAACTGACCAAATATTAGTAGGGTAGACACAATAGATTGCAGTGTAAGGAGGCGGAGGTTCGTACTTCTGCCTTAGCGACCCCTTTATAATCTAATATCTAATCTAATCTAGTAATTATTTGAATTTGTTTATTAATAAAAGTATCCATCTCAATTTTTATTTAATAATTTATAATTTTCGTTTAATAATTTATAATTTTTATCAGGAATATTTAATTTATTCGAGGTACAAATTGCAATAAAATGTCACGAAACATTTTGAGGAGGCCAAGCGTCGATTTAGGCTGTAGCGCTCATTGAAAAAAAAAATTAAATTGAATAAAATTAATATTATATTTTTTGTATATATTTCAAAATTCTCACAATTTTTCATTTATAAATATTCCCGTCATTAATTTTAAATTATATTAAATACATATTTTAATTATATGTAATAATTAATTACCTGAATTTAATCACTGTTGCGGATATTAATAAATTTTAATTGAAAACTTTATGGTCTCTTAATCATTTTACTTTTTGCCATAAATTAAACTTTTAATTTTATTTTATTTGTCATTTTTACTTTCTTCTCAGCTCAACAAAATAATTAAATTTGTTTTTCTTGGTTTTTCCATTTTTTTTTTGTTATATAAATAAGTGAATAATTTGCATACCAAAGAGTTGACTAATTTTGCTGGAAAAAGTTGTTTTCACAGTCGACTAAAACCTCTACAAAGTGGAAACACTGACCAGATATCAAAAAACATTGAAAGATATTGAAAAAAATATAATTTCAATGAAATATTTTGCATTGACAACTAAATAAAACAAGTTACCATATTTGGATAAATATAAATAAAATCAGTTCTTAATAAGATAATTAGTTTACTAGAGTCTCTGCACCACTTTAATGTTTCACATAAATTTGTCATTATAAAAAACTTCTATAAAATAATTTAACTATAAATTAATTAGAAATAATTTTCAAATTTTCATAATAAACATTAAAGTACTAGTGCAAATCTTTATATCCTTTATTAATAATTTACTATTGCCGCCAATCAATTCAATTTTGATCCCTACAAAATCATTTCCACATATTTGGTCAAATCAACTTCAAATCAACTCTTTTCTTTGAGGTTATGCGAAATTTTTTTTATAGAATAATCATAAACATAATTTAATTTTACTACTTAAACAAAAAAATCATTATTTCTATAAAAAAAAACTCCAAATTAGCTACTTTTGAAAAGAAAACGATTTTTAATTTGGATATTTCGTACCAAAAATCCTGACTATAAATAATATAAATATGCTTTGCACGGAAAATTGCTCACAAATCCAGGTCCCAATAAAAAAAAATAAGAATCAGAAAATAACAACAGGTTTTGATTTTGATGAATTTCGAAATGATATTTACTCAATTGTATCCAGGCTTCCTCTTAATTAATAAGCTCATTTTTCTAAATTTAAATATTTTTGTTATTTAAATAAAATAATTAATTACCTTTAAACTTTCGTTTAAAATTTTAATAGAATCAAATTCTTCTTTCATTGGGTTAGATGTAAGCTTAACCTTCAAAAGCTCCAGCTTAGCTAAACCGATTGTGTGGCTTAAGCCTGTAACTTAAGATCACTTTGTTTCTTAATCAACAATTGCCCTCCCTAAGCTTAGTTAAATCAAATAATGTGAATTATTGTGAAGTTTAAGTTCTGGCAAAGCCTTAAGTTCTAACTGTAAAATTGGCCAATGATAATAGGAAATTTCATGAAATTCAATTCCATATCGAACCTACTAAATTTAAGGATGCTGAACCATAGGTTTCAAATATGTAATGTCTTTTAAAGTCAAACATTTGTTGTCATCAAATATCGTTAGTATTTTCTTCACTTTTAAAATTAGAATCGAACTAGTCCATCACATCTTAGCACACTATCACTTCAAACGATTTTTTATTTATTTTATAGAATAAATTGTATTAAACTTGAACATTGTTTTGTCTTCACTAACATTTTTCCAAATTCAACTAATCAAAAATAAGAGCTGTACCGATTTTGCATCATTGCCAAGAGATAAATCAAGTACCACTTTTCCGACGAGGCAGAGACACATACAAACACATTATATAATTTAAAATTGATATTGATTTTATTTGGCAACTAAATTATTTCGTCGAAATGTAAATTGGTATATGGAAAAATGACTCTTCATCGGACAAATTTCAAATGAAGCTGACAAAAATGGGTGAAAATGTTAAACAAGCTTTAGGTCTTTTGATCTGGACCTTTTTTGTACTTTAAATTGAGTTTTATTTTATTTTTAAAATTCTTTTTGCAAAATTTTATAATAAACTTAACAAAAAATTAAATAACATTCAAATTTATTAGCATTTTCTTATAATAATATAAATTTATCAACATAAAAAACTAAATTATACATTAAAAATGGAATAAATTATGTTTAGCATTTTCTTCTTTTTGAATGTCAAATTGAATAGGAATATTTTTTTATACAATACATTTAGATTTCCTCTACAAAAATCAAGAATAATCTGTTTATGTTGCACAGCATTAATAGCCTAAGACTTCTTATAATATTGAATTTTCGGATTTTTTTTATTTATCTAAACTTATTGATTGTGACAAAAGAAGATCAAAATGTGATGAAAAAATATTATGTATTTCTCTTTGATATATTGCGATCCAATGGAATGCCGGAACGTTTTGTGACAAACGTTTTGTTTATATACAATATCTCTAAAGAAAATTAGTTATATTTTTTTTATTGTGGTTTTGTATAGAATGATTTGGTAAATGTTGCGAACAAATACAGTTCTTTTTATATATTGTAGATTTTACGGAATCTTTAATTGTAATCTAATTGATCTTTACTGGGGGTCTTACTGATATTTGATTACCTCAGTTTAATCGCAGTTTGGTCTGTGCAATATGTATATACTTAAAGCCATCTTGAATCGGGCAACTTTAAAAACAATTTTGTTTTCTATTGTAACCCTAGATTAGATTGCAAAGGGGTCGTTAAGGAAGAGATACGAACCTCGGCTTGATTACACTGAGACCTAGAGAGATCTATCCTACAAATATTTGGTTAGTTAATATCCAGGCTACTGTAGAAGCGTAGTTTTGCTGACGGCCAGACCCCTGATCTCGAGAGGGCTCAGAAACCCTTTACCCAAGTGTCAGCCTTTTTCGGCCAATAGGTGAAACCTGAGTGCGCAGTGGCCCGTGAGCATGCCAGTTATTGAACGTAGCACGGTTTTGTTAAGTGTGAGGATTTTTTAAGCCCTTTTATTTGAGAAATTGCCATATGGTATTAGAACCTGATTATATTATATTATATAAATCAATTTAGTACCGACTCAACTGTGGCACTATCCACCACTAGCGGCTATGAGATTCCGATTTCTAGATTACTCATATTATTCAGATCTTTAGGAGGTTTCGAAATGCATATCAGCAAGAATATACTTCTAAAGTACTCAGGGAGCCCAAAATCCTTCGACATGAATGAAAACAGAGCGGTATACACTGCAGTTCACAAATTTTCTATATTTACAGTATATAACTATAAACCGCCATAAAAAACTCGTTGTGCCTTGTTCTATATGCATTGCAAAAATCAGCACATTAATTCATTAATTTGACTGACATATAATCAACAACTTTACGTATTTGTCTGTACTATATTAGCATGCGGTGGTAACAAATATCAAATGCATCGAATGTCGTAATTCTTCAATTATGTTTTGATGATGATAATAATGATGATAGTCCCAAGATGCTGTTCAGATAAATGCTTCTGTATTACGCGAACTTGTCTCAATATCATCGTTAAAGCACAATAGCATTACGCTTGCAAATAATATTTTTTTTTTTTTTTTTTGTATGAAAAAAAAAACTTTTAAATTTACGAATATATTTTCGAGTTATGATCGTTTTGGGATAAAATTGACAATGTTTGGCGGCAAAAATAACAAGATAAAATATTAAAAATAAAAAACAAACTTTTAAAGATATCAAAAATGACTTTGAGTATTGGAATATTTTAGTTAATTTGAAAATTATTATAAACTTTATATAATTACATTATAAACATTGATATTCAAAAATTTCATTTTATTTTAATTATTATAATATAATCAGTTTTATTTCTTGGAATTTTTCAATTATATTTATAATGAAAATGTAAATTTATAAATATTTTGAAAATCAACATATGAAATCTTATATTGACATTAAAATGACCTCAATAGCTGAATAGCTCTGTTGACAGTTTGATTCAATTATTTTAAATTTTATGCAAGTTTTAATTCAAACATTTTAATTATATTTTCTCGTTACAATATTATAATAAGTTGTAACATTTATAATATTTATTTAGCATATATAAAATGTAATTATTAATTCAATTTTTTTTTTTAATTAAATTTATGTAATAAGGAAGGTCATTATTATTATGTATGTATTTGAATTTCCGAAAAAGGCATTAGAATTATTGAAATTTAAAAATTCAAATTATCTTAACTCTAATTATATTTCATATATTCGGATAATAATATAAAATGAATTTAAAATTTTTTTAGACTGAGATTGTATTAGTACAAGTTTAGTACAAGTAAATTTTGGTATCATTAAAAATATATTGTTCTTAAAATATTAGTAATTAAATTAAAGGTATATTTTTATGTTTGAGAAAGATATAAAATATTTTAAAAATATAAATTTAGCTAAACACAGAGGATAACCCTAATCACTGTATCCTTTCACTGCATTCAATTGATTATAGTAATTATGATTCACTGATTAAGTAAACACTGTCCATAAAACTATTAATATCTGGCAAGACGACAAAGAGTTATCAATGTATTTGTAGTCGATTAGATGGCAATCCTTCGTCAAATCAACTTGTAGTTACCTCAAGCGAACATTAATAGTGATCTTTATTTTATTGGTAATAGAATTTAGTATTTTTGGCGCCAGCTGGATCGCAATAACCTGTGGCCGCTAATGTTTCTGCCTCAACGACTTCTGCCTGGAGCAGTTGATCTTCAACTTCCAGTGATATTCAATCTTTCTGTGTCTAGCTCGTCTGCACTTGCGCCATCTGAGTTGGAATGAAAAATATTTTTTCCTGGATAGGGTTATCGTGTTTGTTTATCGCTTTCATTCATTTCAGCGAAGTGGACCATTGCAGTAATTGGATTTAGGTCGCATGTTTTCTATTTTCTATTTAAATTTGTTTTCTATTTAAATTTGTCATATTATCCTATATTTGTAAGCCAAATGTTCAGCTTTTCCTTGATGTACTAAAGAACAGTTTTTCTACTTTCTCTCACGGAATTTAGCTGGAACAAAATCATTCGATTCCCAGTTTAGTTTTTATAGCGCGTGGTTTGTTACACCCAGCGTTGTTTGATTTCAGACATCATATAAACGTATTTACAATTGTCTGGAAGAGACTGAGAAAGGTTGTTATAAATGCTTTGTTTCTCGATAATAAGAAAATGATTTTGCTTCTTTGTACAATAATCATGTAACAGAATTGAATTTAAATCATAAGAGCTAATTGGAGTATTAAGTGTTAAAAGAAATTTAATACTAAATACACATATAGTTTGATGGTATTTATTTCAATAATCATAAGATAACATTTGTTAATATTAATATTAATAGACTAAAAATTAATAGACTACTAAATTTATACAAACCTTCAACTTAATTATAAAATAGTTTAAAACTTCCAGCAGTGATCATTTTGCCAACAAATTGCTAAACATAATTAATTCAGACTTTATTTCGAATAATAAAATTAAAACAGAGATAGAGTGCCAATGTCGTATTTCATGGAATTTAAGTAGCTATACTGTCAATGTTTCTTTTTTTGCTAATTATTCTAAAATATTCGAAATATTAAGAAGAAAAAAAAGTCAAAACTGTTTTATACGAATATGATGCAGAATCAACATAAAATATAAATATTATATACTTTAAGTAAACCTAAGATATAAATTGATGGAATGTCAAAGACGAATAATCCAAGAAGTTAAATTTTTGCTGTATTTTTTTTGCTACTGGGATTTTCTAAACGAATACGTCGCGACATCATCGTTGTCTATTGGTTTGTGTTCTTTCTTTGAAAAATAATAAAAAAAAAATTATTCTATATGAATTTCTTGTTACAACTTTTTGTGTCTTTCCCGATTGTAAATGATTTGCAATCAATATAAAAGAAAATTTATAAAGGCATTTTAAATGAAATTAAGATTTGTCAAGGAAGCCATGTAAGAGTTCATTTTAATGGAAATTTTGTAACATATATTAAATAATCAATTTTTTGGTGAAGATTATTTTTTGGTGAACCATTAACCAAATAATATGCAATAATAAAGTGCCGGGATTTGAGATGGTTCGGAATTTTTTTCGAATTTTGTGTTGTTTTGTTTTAATGATACACTAAAGTAGCTCTTTCTTATTGAGTAAGTAATATATGATTAGGGGTCTAATAATATAGTTAGTAGTATATTAAATACCTATACTTACCACTTACCATTACCATTTGAAGTAAGTTTTATAATAAGAATTGTGAAAGGTATACTAAAAAGCCTTGAAAAAGAGAGGTCGGCATAGTATTCAGTAATTAATTCAAAGTTTTGGCTTAAAATTATTTATTATATTTAAAAATTACATAAATTTTTGATACTTTAATTATATTAGTTGATAAAACACGAAAACTAGTTTAGCTATGGAGAAGTGCCGTACGCAGAATGAAGTCATGGGAGGGGTTCATAAAAATTATGTGAGGTTTTTTGTGTGCTATCCAGGTCATTATATATAAATAATCATAAATTCCATCTTTTGAATTTTTTGGAACCATTTATGCAGCCTTTTTAACAAATTATGCAATGGAAACTAAAAATGATAATATAATAAAAATCATTGTGTGTCTTTAGATCATTTGACAAATGCATATGTTCACGCTTGTGAATAGTCGTTTTTTTTTTGCTTCTGTGGTTAGCTCTATATACTATCTCCATATGAATATCCTCAACTTAAATAAAAATATAATATTAAGTTGGTATATTAAGTTTTTTTCTAGTTAGAATCATCGGTACAAATATGAAAAATAATCAAGTAAATATTCAGCGCTCTCTAGAATAAAAATGAACATTTATATATTTATGAAAATATTTAACATAATTTTGTAATCTGAATGCCATCCAACAAAAATCTGTGTAAAGTGAAGAAGCAAAAAAAATAAAAATGTCTTCAATGATGATGAAAAATGATTAAATGCTAAAAAGACGACAAACAGATAAAATTAAATCCTGTGAAACAAGAATTATCAAATGATCGAGAATGGATTCTTCAAAATACAGTAACATCAGTAAAAAATATTTTTTTATAATTTTGATCGTTTTTATTGCTTTATAATTATACAAACTATTTTTGTTGACTTTGATGCAATTTAAAATAAAAATTTTAATATTACAATAATTCTTGAAGTCTGTGTACCGAAGACGACAAGAAGGTGTTTCATTTATAAAAACGACTTGATTTTTTCTCAGCTTTTTAAACCTGATTTAAATTATAGCTAGTATTTTGGTATTTTTATTTAATTTCTTATGAAATTCTGATTAACAATATACAGTAATAAAATGTTTTTTATTTATTGCCAATTGCCATAGTGTAAATTGATTTTAAAATGATTTTAATAGACGATGATTTGAAATATTTTATATATTTTTATATACAAATCAAAAATGATAAATTTTCACGATACTAGTAATTAAATGTAATTATAATAGCTTAATAAAATTGAACTTGGAAAATTTGTTAAATTGTACAGACAAATTTATTATGTGTAGAATGAATTACCCAGAAATGGGTCGATTTCTAACACTAAAGACTTTAGAAGTTATACACGTCATAAAGACTTTAGAAGTTAGTGTTTTTTTTTTAAATATCATTGATTAAAATATCAGAATATAGTTTGACCATTTTAATAATTGTAGAGGATGTACTCCACTATATTTCGGTATCCATTCTATGTTTTGTAAAGTGTTAATTACCTGCATTATATAATTTTTAGTTAAGTGTTATCCTTTAATCTACAAATTCATTAGAAATATGGTTTGTATAAATTTGGTAAAATGTTATTTATCACAAAAGAAAAGCTAATAAAAACGCTATAAATCTAGGGCTAGCCGAGAAGAAAACTATATGAATTTTTAAAACAAACCTTTGTAACAAAACCATCACGATTGATGAATATCACGATTGTACATACTTTAAGAATGTATTTTACATAATTGGACAATTATTTTATGGAAATATAGAAAATATTAAGGTATTTTTCTTTACAATGGCGCTACAGCTCAACTCGACCCTTGCCCTACGAGACATTTCGTTACATTTTATTGCAATTTGGACCTACTAATTGTATAATTTTGAATCATAAGTTTCTTTATAGCGAAGAAATATTTGCAACTTGCAACAAGCTTAATGGTTTTTAATAGTGAGATATTTGTTGTCAGCTAATGATCTCAACTGTTTGCATTTTCCCATCACAATTACATATTGCTAATTTTATTTCTGGTACTCGACTTTGAGCGACATCGGTTTGCACTTCAACACAGGACTTAAAGCATCACAGCATAACATACTAACACTACGCCACCGTCACTCATATATCAATGACAAGGTATATATGAACAACCTCGGAAATGGAAATAAAAATTGGAAATGGAAATAAAAATTTTGATTTTTTCAATCGAATTTTCCTTGTAAACCGTATAAGTAGAAGCTTTTATAGAAGCTTGTATATATTTTTAAGTATCGTCCGGTACTGATATAGCCAATTGTAACAATTCTTCTACTGTAATGTGGATCATATTAATATAAAATCTATTAATCTATTAATTTTTTTCAAATTACGGATTGTTATTGTCAAATTGTTTTCCTCTAAACCAGCTGTAAAATTAGACTGAATTGAGGCTTTCATTGATTCTGGAATGAATAAAATAAAATAAATAAATTAAAAAAAAGATATTTAATTAAAATTTATAAATCGTATATGTACATTTATTTTAAATATTCAATAATAAAATCTAATGGCGCCTTAAAAATTAATATTTTGTATGCATAAATTTCAGATCCTTTTTGAATTTTTGAATTATATACATCAGGGGCAGACAAGAAAATAAAATTTAAAATGACGATGCATTTTTTTCAAGAGTTTAAATATTTTTTTGTAAAGTGAATAATAAAAGTCATAATAATTAGTTAGCTTTAAGATAATATCTTTTAAACAGAAGCATATAATTTATCTGAAGTATTAATTATACAAATTTAAAGAAATTACCTTAATTTTATGTGGTAGGAATTAAAGCCACGAAATTTGAATTAACAATTTTTTTTTATTGAGACTGACATATAAAAATTAATTGAAGATTTTTGATTCAGTAGTAATGGAATAACCCAATATTTATTAAAAAAAAAAAATCTGTATAACTTCTGTATATTCTGTATAACACTATACAGAAACCTAATGACATTTAAAACGTCATATTTCAATCAATATAGAAACAATTTCTTTAAAATTTGTTTAGATTGATTACAATTTTCATAATCTTTTAGTAATTTTATGGTAAAAAATTTGTAAATAATTATTTTTTAGAATATTGGCATATAATTACCTACAATTTGTAAATTTTAATTATTGCATTTCTTAGTATTGAATTTTAAGGACATTTAATTTTACAGCTCCATCTAGCGTCATTATAACGAAATATGAATTTTAAAGGTAATTTTTAGTATAAATATTTTTAAGTATTCTAAAAAAACCAAGTCGTTTATAAAAAATTTCCCCTTTTTTCCAGTGACTCTTAGTATTATGCAAATCTTTCCATCGTAGCGCTATCAAAGGGTTGTTTTTTTAAAGGGTTGTTCATAAAAATCGAATATATTCTAAAAAAATATTCTGCATTTTTTATCCCCTTGAAAAAATACAAACTAGGGTTTTAAAAAACTATATAAAATTTGGTAAGAAGGGGTTAGAATTGGCATTCTTGTATCAGGGGTGAACGAGATAACATTCACGTAAAAAAATTATTAATGTTAAAAATATATATAAATATTAAAATACAAGAAAATTACAAATCATAATAATTTTATATATTTTATGATTATACCATATTTGTAAAGTTAAACTAAATAACTAAAGTATATTATTAATAAAAATGTTGTAATTAATTGTTAAGTTATCCTGTTCTTGGGGATAATTCAATTTTTATTATATTTTGTAAAACTAAATTGGAATATTATCAGATTTTAACCAAAAAAAGTTATATGTGATTTTGAAACGAGTTATTCATTTTTGAAAATATATACGTCAATCATTTATGATAAAAATATTTTAATACTTATGTTTTAAAGTGCGATATAAAAATTATAAAATAAAAAAAAAAACTTTATATTATTTCTAATTAAATAAAACATTAATTTTATAAAATAAAATATTTCCCACGATCTTTTTTAATAATTATTTGTATATTTATTTATAAAAATATATAAATAATATTAAATTATATGGTGACTATGTAAATTCTAAAAAAGGTAATTAGTGATTGAAACCACATTCAATGTGATAATTTTATTTAAGAAAAATATATAAAATATCTAAATAAAGTATAACAAAAAATTAATATAAAATTAAAAAATACTGCGGTTAATTTTCATTTAAACATGGCTAAAAAAAAAATTGATTTTTTTTTTCATTTTAAATACCAAATAAAGTATCTACTACCTGTAAGGATAGCGGGATTGATGTGATGTTGATAGCGATTTGATTACAGTGTGAATACAGAAAATTCTACAGAATATTTTGCAGTAGTTTGAGTACAGATATTTTACAGTTTTCTATGTTTTTATATGTATACAAATATTTTGTGGACCATAAATAAATAGAGTTTGTAATTGATCCTTAAATTTAAATCGAGTTTAACATATAAAATTTAAAGCATTTACTGAATTAGTACCTAGTCCTTTAATTTATTCTTTTAAATTTTCTGTACCACGATTTTCTGTATAAAAATTCCATCAAGAGTTTGTGAATAACATAAAATAATAACAATTTTCAAGAATAACCCTGTAAATTTATACAGTGTAGTTGATAAAAATCTATGGAAATATTTCATTACATGATCTCATAATTAATTTACATTTTAAAATAAATTTATTGAATAAATTACCTATTTCCAATTTCCAATTAATCATTTAAATATTATATCAACTATTGCTACTCCATTACGTTACAAAACAGCCTGAGTATTTCAATTATTTCCTAAAATTTGATGAAATCGGAATTTAAGGCTGCAAAAACTGATAAATTTAAAAATTAATTTAATTTATCATTGGATCTAAATAATTTTTTTTTGATTAATCGTCGATTTAAATCAGCAAGTCAATTTATATAATTATCAAAGAATATAATTTAATTATAAATAAACTTGTGATTATATGGAACTTTCGAAAAAAAAACCTGTGAAAATATAACTAAAATTATAGCTATGTAAAAGAAACTGTGTAACGAAGTATCGAAATAACTTTTGCAAAATTAGATTCTAATATGAAACATCAGTGCCTCTTTTGTACAGAATATATGCAGAATCAAATTTTTATTATATTTCTATAAATTTCTATTTAAATTAACTAAAATTAAAGTTTATCCAAAAAATTAGGAAGGAGAGTAAAGATTGAAAGGTGGATCAAGTAATGTTAATTAAAAAGTGGATCATATTAAATATAGTGATATTACCTATGTGTCAAACAGAAATTAAAAACCTAATAAAATTTAATTTAATTATTATTCTGTTTCAATACAAATTTTAAGCTTAATGCTACATAACAATTGGACTAAATTCAGCATAAAATTCTTATTTTGAAAATAAAAATATTAATAAAAATTGAGAGTCTGTAGTTTTAGGGTTGGCGGTTTTGTACTAGTAGAAACTGATGCTTTCATAAGGTTTCACTTTGTCATGCTGTTCGTTCACCTTTTATCGTGTATACACCGAATCTAGGAGGGTGCATCTCCACACCACTGTCTGTAGTTGATCCTCACAGTTTTTGGTACCCGAATTTTTGTTATTTTATAATTCCTCAAATATGAATAATGAAACCATTTTCTATACGATTTTGTTGAAATTGAAATAAACATTTGCGTGTATGGAATGAAACAGCTCATCAACTGGGGCTTTATATTCTATTCGAATATAATTATTTAAAATTATAAGTACGTACATTCACCTCACACATCAAAATATTAAATTAGGCACATTTGTTGAAAATCGAATAATTTGTAAACGATTTTCTTCAAATTTCAGAATCGTTTAAAATATAACTATACAAAAACAGCCTAGATTACAATTTGACCCGTCAATCTAATTTCATTTTTTTATTAAAAAATATTTTTGATGCCGCCTAATTAATTCAATTTGAAATTTAAATACGCAAAGTCATTTTACTAATATGTAAACAAGAAAATGCTACCGAATTTTGAAACATTAAAGTTGTGTTACCGCTCTAATAATACCACAATTATTTTGTGAACAAATATTTATGATTATACTTATTTGTTTGTCAAAAAAAAAATGATTATCGTCACCACTTTGTCAACAGATTAAGCAATGAATTAATCAAATTAGATTCAAAAACTTCTTTAACATCTTTTAAGTGAATCGTTGAAATTAGTTTATAAAGATAATTTTCAATAATTTTTGACATGTCATTATTTTGGTATTCTTTGATTTCTATTAATTTGTGATTCTAAAAACTAGATAAGAATAACAGAAAAATAGAAATTATTATAATTTTTCGGTTTATAGAAGTAATTATATTGAATTAAACAAATTGTATTAAAAGAATTTGAATTGAATATTTTTTTATTATACAATTTTTCAGTGGATTAAAAAAACGAAGAATAAATCAAGAATTTTTGATTGATGACAAATAATTGAAATTTCTTTACAATTCAAGTATTAATTTTATATTAAATCAAGTATTTTATATCTATTTTATAATTGCAGGAAAATAAAAATTAAAAAAAAAAGTATTATTTGTAATCTTAGATGTGTGATCTGGAGAACTGTCTTTGACAATTTGACAAAGTTGACTGACTTTGAATTAGTAAGTATATAATATAATAATTGTAATTATAATTTTGAAAAAATAATTATTTAAATTGTTATCTTTTTTAGGGATTGTAAAAAAGTGGACTTTAAAATGAATAAATATAGTTTTTCTTCACCATTTTTTATAAATTAAATTTAATCAAATAAGTTTGATTGGAGGAATAGTAGAGTGGTAAGAGAATTTAAAATAAAAGATGGTGCTACAGTTCAAAACGAGGCATTCTCTATATTACTCATACATGAATCTGTAATTGATCGCCCGAAGTAGAAGTTTCGAATCAACTGTTACTGAGTTTACTCGTCTTGAGATATTCAATTGAGATATTCTCCTCTATTTTTGCATTTATTTCTTGGGATACTGTCTGTGATCGTTATGTTCTGTCCATTACAATACCAATAGTTTTATATACCTTGACAGTTCGGGGTCGTGATAGATTTGTTACAGTTCATGTTTGTACCTTATTTTCCACATTTCCTCTTCACATGGTTGACCTAAGATACACCTTAATATTTTTCTTTCAAATATGTTTAACATTTCTACTGCCTTTTCTGTAAGTTTCACTTCTATGCCATATGACTGGGGGAATCAATGTATACCTAAATTTTAGTTTCTCTGTGAACACATTTTGATTTAAGTATTTTTCTTATTGAGTAGAATGCCTTATTTGTCTATATTATGCAGGAATTGATTTCTAAATATTTGAATTTAATCACTACTTCAATGTTGTGAAAATCTATTGACAGATTACTGCCAATTATAGGCCGGGATGCTATAGTTTCCACCATATGATTTTTTCAGTGATTAAGTTCTAAATAACAACTAACACGGACTGGCTAATAATATTTAGATTATCTGCGTAACTAGCAATTTGCATTGATTTGGTACTTAGTGGTATATTTTTCATTTCTGCTTTCTATCGAAGCTTTTATTAGCATAACTAATTTACTTGATATTCCTAGATGCAATAATGCCTGCTTAAAATTAACTCAATTTAATTCTGTTTATTACAGAAATTTCTCACAACTTACACAGATTTGAAGTTTTTGAATATCGAATACGACTGTATTTTCATAATAAAAACAGTGTAGTTCCAGATATATTTACGAATTAATAGAATTAAATTACGAATTAAGCAATTTATTTACAAATTATTATAATTCATTAACAAAAATTTGCATCCTCGTAGTTGTAGAGCTTGTTATGTTCTGCATAAGGGCAGTAATTCATCGTGCATCATCACGAAATATATAAATTTCACAGTGCTACATAATCTTAAATCTATTAAAAATTTAATCGATACCCAAAATAAATCAATCGATGTTAATATAAACCTTATCGCTTTGCTTTAATGTCTGAATGCGTTCGTCTGATGTTGACTTTTAATAAAATCGTTACTTAATATAATAAAAATTTAAATTTAAATATAAAGCTTACGAAAGATTGATGAATGGCTGGCTGATGTCTAATTTTAGATTTCACCACCTCGTCCAAAACTTCAAAAAGAATCTGTGAATTTGGGTAGAAGATTTTAATTGAAAGTGATAACTATAGCAATATAGTTCATCTATAAGATTGATTACAAAACTATCTCTGCTACGCGGATACGATATTTTTATTTTATTTTTACTGTTTTCATATTACATCTATGGATAATGTTCAAAATTTCATATTGTACTGTACGAAAAGAGATAAATAACAAAATGGTTTAATGCGAATAATTTATTCTATCTCATTATATCTTTAGATAAAATTTAATTGAATTATAAATTAATTTTATTTTAAATTTATAGCATTTTTCATATTATCTTCATTATAAAGTCTAATCTTTATAAGTATAGTATCTGTCTGTGTACTCATTAAAGCTTAAACAAAATAACATAAAAAAAAATAATGATAAATGACAAATTCCAAGGATATGAATGAAAAACCTGTAAAGAATATTAAAATACATATTATTATTATGATTATTATATCTAATCATATCAACACGCACTTGGAAAATTATTCATAAATAATAATATATCTTATAAATACGTTTATTTATATATGCATTGAAACATTTATCTAGAAATAATGAATATGCATGCCATCCAGCCAATGTACATTATTATTATTATTAGCTTATACTATAAATATTTAAAAAAAAAATTAACTGGTGGTACGTATTATTCATCCTTTAGAAATTGTATAAATTTTATATAAAATACATTACAATTTATATATAAATAATAATTCTATAATTTTTTTTTATATTATATATTACATATATTCATAAGTACATAAATGGCAAATAAACATTAATAATTATGTTTATTTATTCTCTAACGCACTTAAATATAAATAACTAATTATTTTTAATATGGAATTGAACATGCAATTAAATAGATTTTTTTATTACACGGACGTTATTTTATATATAAATTTTAATATAATATTAAATCTGATATTTTATTTTATTTATTTTATTCGCTTATTTATTAAATAGTTTACATGATGAAAATGCGTGTAGTTTTTAATATTAACATCTTTTAAAATATATATAAATTATATTCAATTTGGAAATTATTATAATTATATTTTTTTTTTATATATAAACACAGGGTGATATAAAAAATGTATATATATTTTATATAACAAATAATATCGGAAAAAGGAAAAATGACAAAAGATTTATAAATTGTCAATTTAATAATAATTACTAAAATTATAGTTGAATTGATATAATGTCTACTTATACATTTAGATTAAATATGAGATGATTATTAAAATCAGCTTATATAAATGGTACAGGGGAAATGAAAAAAACTATATTATTTTTGAATAAAAATTTGATTTTGAGTTCAACTATTTGAGCCTGGACAGTTCAACTATTTAAATATAAATACATTTTTTGTTATTAAAAATAAAATTATGATGTACTGCATTTAAATTAATATCCCACAATTTAATAGTTTTATTCGTTATCCTAACCAGAATAAACCAGATTATTTGCAGTATAATTTTAAAGGTTATAACATTTTCAAAAAAATCAATTTTTGGACCTACACGGTTTTGAATTGTCGCTATTGATATAAGTGTTATTGAATCCAAGCTGGAATTGATATATTATATTATTGGAATAATTATTATTAGAATTATTAGGATACTAATCTGGCAGCCAAAAGCTTCTGAAAAAGATTTATTCGACATGGACTCACATTTATTTACCAGGTTATAGGCAATATATTATTAGGCCACGGAGAGGGGATAAAGTCTATCTTAATAAACTTATAATACTTAATATAATCTAATCGATATCCCAATAATACTTACTATAATGATTCCAAATAATGTAATATTTGAACTCTTCAAGGGTCACGTATTTTGTGACCCTGTATTTTAGCATTTTCTGCAACAAAGATTCGCATTCGCATTGAATATGCTTCGTGATTATTTCTTCATCAAAGCAGGCTCATTACTTTCTCAATTTCTGATTTTGTTTAGGTGTTAGGATCTTCGTATTGTTGATATTATTTTCCTGGGGGGTAACTTCAACAATTCCAAATTTGTGAACTTCTGTTTTTTAGTCTTCAAAATTAATAAAAGTTCTCAAATTGTTATTCTTATAAATATACTAATATTTTTCTTTAATTCGATATACATTTGTATATCGTATTAGAGAAAAAGTAATATAATAAATTGTTATATATTTATACTTCACCCTGTAAAATTCTAACTATTTTCATAATGATCGTTATAAGTTATAATAAAAAAGTTTTATTAACAAGGTTGCAAGCATTTTAGTAATGAATTGTTAAGATTTTTATTTTTAATTGTGAAATTCAATGTTGTTAACAAATATTAAATAACACATAAGTCATCAGTATTTACCATAGCATAAATTCTTTTATGAGTACATATGCTTTTTAGAATGATATGAATTATAAAATAATTTAAAATTAATAAATTATATTTTTATAGTCATTTCTCATATATCAAAGTCAAAAATTTTGTTAAATAAATTCATTTTGTAATACAAAATTTTAATTATAATTTTTTTTATAATTAGTGAACCAAATATTTACCATTGTCACGTTAGGTTTATAAGTCTAATTATAAAGTATTCTTATGAAACGGATTTACTTAATAATTTATCAACACGATAGCAATTGCGTTTATAATAACTAATATAAAATTCTATTCTGTAATTCTATCTTACCGGCCGATTCCAGTGGAACAATCTCACTTAGACACAATTCACTGTGGAATTCCACATGCAAAAATTTATACAATTTCAAAAAAAAAATATTAATTTAACGTATAGGCTTTCACTAATCAACGAGAACTTTTTTGTTAATTGCCACTATACCAAATGGAATTATTCCAGTCTAATTCTATCCAGTATAGAATTGAATTCAGTGCAATTGTTCCTAGTGAAATTGTTCTATTAAAATAGTTATATAGAATACTTCCATTTACAGATTCACACTACAAAGTTACATGAAATTTTAATAGTTTTACATCTTCTGCCTTGCTTTTTATTGCGTTGAAGCTGAATTCTGAATCCAGCATAATTTTTTTTTTGTTTATATTGTTTCAATTCTCTAAAAAACATTTAAATCAAACAATTGCCAATCAGGGGTGATGATACCATGTTAATAAAAGAGTAGACAGTTTTGTTGCTGTCATCGGATATAAATCTTATATTTCGCACGCGCTTATAAAAACTAATCAAAAAAGTTTCAGAATTAATAAAGAAAAATCCGAACTTCAAAAGAAAAATACCGAAACAAAAAATGACGAATAAAAAAAATAATAAAAAAAGTAAATAAATAATAAAATGCTTCCATAATCAGAGAACTTTTAAATATTTATCCTGCTTTTTTTGATAAATCCTTTCAAAATATTTCATTTTTTGATATACGTATTTAATTTTTTTGTTGTACCTTTTGCAATCGATGAAAATCAAAAGAACTGAACCGTCCGTCATCAAGCATATCTAAGTTTCAGTTTTTATGGTTCTGTAATGCTTTTCGAAAATAAAAAAAAATTTGATATTAAAAATATGTTGCTTTTTTATTTCTGTTGCGAATATGAAAAATTCTTTTTATATTTGCAGATTTTTGGCATAGCAATTATATTTTTTGTTTTTAATTTTCATGAATTTCGGAAATCATTATACACTGTAAAAAAAATTAAAGTAAACAGGAAAAATTATATTGTAATCTCTGTAATATTATAATAATTCAAGAATATTTGATCAAAAAGATAATATTGATTCAAAACCAATTTGTCCATATGTAATTTATCAAATTAACTATTAAAACGTTTACTTAAAATAATGTTAATCTAAACCAAAATTATTGCAATTCTACTTGATTCAAACCATTTCATGTAAAATACAATTCATTCAAAAACTTATTTTGGTCCGAGAATGGTTCCTATCGTAGCATAACGAAAATAACTTCCAGAGTTCAGAGCTGTTTGTTCCAAAAATTAAGTATTTATAATAATATTTTAAACGTTATTAATTATATTCTAAAAATTAATTTAAATAATTTATATTTGATTTAATTTTCAAATAGACATTTCAGATTAACTTTACATTTTTGATTAATTATATTCTGGTTCAACTGCGCGTTTTCAACTTATTTACACCCTCGTTTATTGCATAATAATTCATATATTTTAATATCACAAACTTCATCAATATCAGAATACCTAAGACACATCTTTACCCAGGGGTTCATAAATCTGCAGTTAGCGGTGACGCAAAGGATCATCGGTGGTCTATGTGTGGCATTAAGCCACCGCTCTAATCTAACCTAACCTTTGTTTGATCAATATCCACATTAAAATTTGATAGGATAACGAATAGGTAAATCAATACTATAAATCAAAACTATTTGAATTTTCTTAATGCATAAAAATTAATTTAACAATTCACTATTCAAAATTTATGGTATTCTAGTCCAGTTCAATCAATTCCTTCAAACTTAAAAGATTATATAATTTTTTTGTAAAGCAATCTTCAATTTAATAAGAAATACCAAAAATATTTGGCAGTGTATTTTGAAATATTTAAGAAAAATATTAAAATAATTATTAACAATAGCAATTTTTTAAAAATTTAAAGATTTAATTTGTATATAAAATTAAATAAAATTAATCATAGAAATTGTTAGATAAACATTTTTATGTTTCAAATCTTTACCAACTTACTTTATAGATTTAGTTTTTTATTGAATATTTTTTATATGTCATGTATTTCTAAAATATAAACTACAAAATATGTTTAAAATTTCCAATCAAAATATCAAAACAAATTCCTATTCGCACCTATGTGTCCACTCAATCGATTTCCCATGCAAAATATTATGAAGATGTCAAATTTGAACTTTACTGAACGAATCGAAACTTAAACGTTGTGCCAAATGCTTTACAGAAAAAATAATTTAATTTGATGCTCATTTTAACTAAATCTACGTTAATCAGAAATTACTTAATTACCGATTAAAATTTAACCAGCGATTAAGATTATAAATATTTACGAAATTTAATTGTCTATAAGCAAAAATTGGGATTCAGAAGTAATGTAATTTTTGTTATAGACAATTACATTACTTCTGAATCCCAATTTCATTAAATTTCCAAATCTCATTATAATTAATTGAAATCATTGAATATATTAATTGATTAAAAATACTTGATTGTTTCGTGAAACCGATTACACGAAAATATTTAAATATTGACACTTCCAGCATAACTTAGGTTCCATAATTAAAAAGTTACTTTTATAGGTTATAGTTATTAAAATCAAAGATAATTTTAACTTTTTAAAGTTATTTTGAAATTTCAACAGTTCTTTATTAATATTCATTCAAGTTCAGTTAACATTGATTACTTAAAGCTAGTAATTATGAAATATTACATAAAAATTATGGTTAATGATCCTTCTAAAATCTAAAGAATACTCTAACCAATTTAATTTATGATATTTTTTTTTATAAGTTTGTTTTTTATATTATAATATTTTCAATTAATTTTATTTTAAATATAAGATATCCAAACTAATTTATTTTTAATTTATCACACATAATTTTTTATATCTACCATTTTTGATTTATTCATTTCAGGATTCAATTTTTATATCAAAAAAATGCCAGAGAGAACAATCAACCTCGACAAACAAAATGGTATCCATTTTAATCAAAACGAACGTTTGTCGGAAATTCAATAAGACAGATTTAATTTTTGCAAAATTATAAAATT
The DNA here is from genome assembly GCA_963920725.1 of Rhamphomyia laevipes. Taxonomy (NCBI): domain Eukaryota; kingdom Metazoa; phylum Arthropoda; class Insecta; order Diptera; family Empididae; genus Rhamphomyia; species Rhamphomyia laevipes. Next base: position 17,212,133 of record OY987258.1, read on the forward strand.
GTGTTCGGAATTGTCGATTCCACAGTCTCTGAGGAGATGAAAAATTTCAAAATCATCATTAAAATAATCCCAACAATTTCATTTTAACATCTGTAAATCTTATAAATAATAATACTCCAAGTCTCCGCCTTTAACTTGTTTCTTGGTTAGTTTTTTTTGTTGTTGTTGTTGTTATTATTCAATCGCAGCCCATCAACAAAAACTTACCAATCAGCCTGACAATTCTCCAGTTTTTCGTTGTGCATAAACATAAAAACAAACATAAAAATAAATTTTAATATAAAAATAATTTTTGCATATTCAATACAGAAAAAACATGATGAACACAGAAAATAACAAGTAAAAAATTTACATGAAAATCTTAACATGAAATCATCACTGCTGGTACTGGGCTTATGGCCTCAATTGATCGTATATTTTGTTCAATTCACTGTGATGGCGAATACTACACAAGAAAACTTCAAAACAAACTTATGATAATGTGGTGAACGATGATGATGAGAACATAAAATTTATAGATTGTACTGGAAATTGAATACATAAATTGTAAATTGGTTAGAGAAAACGAAACGTTATGATAATTTTTTGTTCAAAAGCATACATGAATTTATATGTTAAATAAAAGCAATCAAAAAAATTATTTTTGATTGGCTAACAGTTGGAAAAATCATTATGGTAAATGTAAATTTTTATTATATGGAAGGAAGGTGAGATATATTGTAATTGGTAAATGAATAATTTTTGTTTAATTTTAGGAAATAGAATTTTTAAAGGCTTCAGAAATTGAAAGATATTTTCAATATTGATTAAAATATGAAGAAATGGAAAAATCAGAGCAGTTTAAAGAAATTATATTTAATTTATCATCAATGAAAGCTGGATAATTTGGGGGCGGAATTATGTAAAGCGATTATTGACAATCACAATTCTGTGGTTTGAAACCTAATCACAAATATATTTAACCTACGTGATGTGATCACAAAAATAACATTGTGACAAGTACACTGAAGATACGTGTTGCTACTTGCTTAATGTTTTATTAACTTTTACTTCAGAGTATATGAATCCAATACGTAAAAATTTTAATTATTAAAAGTATATTCTGAACTACAAAATAGGAAACTGAGAGGAATCAATAAACAGCGCATTGATTAATCAACTCGTAGACATACGATAACAAACACTAAATAGCTAAATTATCCCGTGAAAAAGGTGAAATTTTGATTTGTGAGTGTGGCGGCTGTTTCTCCCGCATAGACCATAACGGCCTCTTAGCGTTACCACTTGAATGTCCTGAACTAACTGGGAGGACTGTTGACCGAGAAGTCTAACGAGATGTTATCATTCAGGTCGAAGGATTTTGAGTAGTCAGCATATTTGTGATATAGTTGAAACTTGAAAGTAATGAATTGCTTTATATATTTTCAATTTCATTCGATTTATTAAGAAATTTAATAAATTTATTTATGATTTAAGGATTTTAGAAAATATTAACATCGAAAGAATGTAACCAAAACATTAACAGAAACATAATTCAGCATTTTATCATGTGAGCTGCAGTACTTATACATCCCGTATCGAAAAGGCTAAATTACAAATTATAATATACTAAAGGCCAAATTTAATAAAACTTTCACTACTGTACGATTATTCACATGTCTATATCCTATCCACACAATTTGTAAAACTTTCTTACTAGCGCAATTCAGAACGACTTACCATTTATATGCAATTTTCATAAGGCTATTTATTGCAATTTTTGGAGTAGTTCTGTTCTCCTTAAGTCTATTATAATTCAGCCTAAAGAATTCGATAAATAACTGATGTCATTTAATTAATTTTATTACATTTTAATTTTTGACATTTTTATAATAATAAGTTTTAAAAATTCCTGTATGATATTCAAAATTTAACAAAACATTGCTAGAAATAATAATTTTGTAATATTTTCTCCTGTAGCAATTCATCATTAATTTTTTTTGTAAATACTTTACTTTACTGTCATTAATTTAATGGTAAATCATTTTTAAACAGCAACTTATCAAATATTATGATCAGCAATTTAAAATTGTATTTAACCAAAATTCCAAAATATTGTATGATAAATTTTACCATTTAAGGTTACAGAGTTGAAAAGCCTGAAAGTGTGGATGGCACGGCATCATTGGAAACACCAAAAAAAAAAAAAAAACATAATAACTTTTTAAAGTCTTTTAAATCAGAGGAAATTGAATGATATCCTTTATGCTTTGGTGCATTGACTGCGTGCTTTAAATAATAATTTAAAAGCGTGCACGCATTAATAAGAAAATACAATTTTTTTAGGGGGTCAATAGAATAGTTTTATTGGTGCTCATATAAGTTTTAGCTAATGTTGAAGAATGTATGAAAAAATGTGCTTACAAAGCAATAATAATGTAATGAATTATGTAGTGATGTAATTGATTTTTGACATATAAATTTTGATTTCATAATATTTTTCTTTATTTTAAAATTTTACAGTTTAAAAAAGAATTTCTTAATTAAACTTTCAAATTTTCAATATAAATAGAATTTAGTTGCGGGATCTAATCGTACAGAATTTAAAGGGGTATGTCACTGTTTTTTTTTAAAAAAAATATTGATTCTTTATACTCGGTTTAAACTTTTGCTCTTCATTAAATTATTATGGATCCGTGCTTTATATAGCCGTTTTGCGTTTTAAGCACGCCGATTCAATATGATCGGAGAAATAAAATGAAATAACACTAGTGACGTATACTTCCCATAGAATTATCATTATGTTAATATTAATTTTAATTTGTAATTGTAATTGCATATGAAGGGCAAACTTTAATTTAATTACATGTAATTGAAAATCTTTTAAAGTTAAATTAATATTATCTATTTCATAACCACTTGCACTTTCATAGTTTTTCAGTTATCAAAGCTAAAGTATAGTTTCATGTTAGGTTCAGAATGATACTTCAACGCAACATTAAGAAGCACAAAAGACGTCCACTTATAAGTCATAACTCTGAATGACTTTGTAATTTGAATTTACATAATTTTTGCGTCTAAATCAGTCATTAGCCACATTAATTCGGTGTCTTTATTGCAATGCTTCACTTCATTTACATATACATACTTATTTCCAATGAAACAACTCCATCACTTGATTGGAGAGATTGAATTGGAAATGCGATGATGCGATATAACCACAGAGTTTATAACTTTTAACTGATAATTTTTTGAATTTGGAATTATTATTAGGTCAAATTAAAATCAGAATAAATATGACAATCCCCTAATTTTCATATAATTGTTAAATTTCTTTCATTTTAAACGTTTTATGAAGTATAATTTAATTTTTCATTTATAGATTTTTTCTTTATATATGTATATATGTAATATTAAATTCTCACTTATAATTAAATTGATAATTACAATTTTACGAATCAACTATATAAAATTACAAAATCAGAAGCATAAAAAAAACGATCATAATTGTGTATTAAAGTAGCATTTTTCATATATAAGAAAAAAACCACATTAAACCTTTTAACGGTAGCAATTATATTTGTTAATAGTCAGTGAAAATGTTTTAAATTAATTTACATATAATTGCTTTAATTTTACGTATAAATTAGGGGCAACAATTTTAATAAAACCTTTAAAATACCTGTTTAAATCTATTAAGTATATTTTAATTCTGGGTATATTTTAGTTGGATTTAGCCAGGTGCAAACGAACGACAACAACACTATATAAATATAAATGATAATCACGAAACACACTTTTCAGATTTTTTTTTTTAATGGTAGCTTCTTTACAACAATTTCAAGAGAAAAAAAAATAAGCAATTATCTTGAAGTTGATGAAAGATTAAAATCGATTTTCTCACCTAAAATAGACGTAATTTTTATATAGTTATAAAATTTAAAGGTAAAAAAAACTGTATTTATGTGACACTCTTGTTTACAGAATTATTGGCTTTGAATGAGTTAAATATTATAGTTGAGTGATAATAATTTAATTCATTAATATGAAAAATACAGGAAAATGAAATTAGTTTTTATTGTGACAATAATTTGATTTTGAATGAATTAATAAAAATATAATTTAATTATCTAGATTTAAAGTGTAGAGGCACAGGAAATGACCTTAATTATTAAATATATAATTTATGTAACAAATAAATCATAAAATTAAATTTGATCACTTTTATGAATTTGAATTGAATTTTGATATTAGAAATGAATTGATTTGTATTGAATTTTAAAGTGCATTAAATTCACTGTAAGTATATAATTTAAAGATGGAAGGATATTGATAAAAATATTTAATGAATTTTCCTTTAGAATAAATATAGATACATTTTTGTACAATATTATTAAAGAATGAAAATATGTTTCTTGGTTCAAGTGGCAGACAGACTGTACAGGACTCCAAAAGTAGCGCTTTAGCACCGTTTTTGGTAGCATGAAGGAGATTTATTTTACTTTAATCGTTTATTAAAAGTAGAAACGATATGCTGCTCTTTTGCAGTTTCTTTATTTTTAGTTTCTTATTCTAGTTAAGTCAATTTAGTTTATCGTAAATTTGATTTTCAGAGGTAAAATAAATCAATCACATTTTCTAATTAACAAGCCTGCATATTTCTCAATATTTTCAAATAATTATTATTTTTGACAGCCGATATGTCAATGTATAGAGATTACTATATGGTAAAAGTGTACTATTAGTGAAATATTTCCAATTCTCTATTATGTAGTATTTTACAGATTTATTATTACCTTATTTAAGTTGGACTATTTTTGATTTTTTAATATTATAAAATGAAATCCGAACGGAACACAACAGTCCAAAAAAAATACGATAGTAAAGAAAGGTTTAAATAATGAAAATTAATTTAATAAGAAATATGTGTTTCAAAAATTTAATAAAGTACGAAACGATTTTATACCAAAGACTAAGTGAGAGAGTTGAAACTTTAATTGAAATTTAATATCGTTATCTAAGGAAATCAGAGGAATAATGTGTTATATAATCAAGATTTAGGATACTATACATAAAAAAGTCTAGGTGAATTTAAGTACTGAGAAAATTCGTTATTTCCCAGTTATAATAAATTTCCGTGATTGCATAAAGCCAGCTTAAAAAGTCACAGCTTTTCTTAATGCTTTAAGAAACAGACTATCTGGAAATCATTTCAAACAATAGCGCCTAAATTAAATTTGGATATCTTGTATATAAAAATGAATTTTACTAAAAACATATTTTGTAAACTAACATTTTGAAGATTTCGCCATTCAACGAAAGCTAATTATAATCGGAAATCCTATTAATCCTTTCCATTAAAAAGTGTCAGCAATGTTTCCTAAGTAAAGAATACATTTAAAGAGTATATATAAATAAATAGAAGAGATTCTATTTTAATTTTAGAATTTAGAATTTATTTATTTCATTTTTTAACATAATTTTCTTAATCTAATTTATTTCAAATTTACAGAGTTTAAGTACTAATTTAACTTTTCCTACTGTATTATCTTATAGTTAATTTGAATTTATTTTTATTTTATTTAATATTTTTTAATTTTTAAAGGAAAATTTTACATAATTATATTTTTCAAAAAAAAATTGACTAGTCGTCTCTAAAATGTTATGAACAAATTTGATATTAGCTCTGTCATGAAGTTCAACTGTACGATAATATTTTGGTAAATTTAAAATCATTTTCAAAAGCTTATTTTGTAAAACTTGTAAAAAGATTCTATTTGAAAAATAAAAATTTGCATATTATTATTATACCAATATTCATATCTGATGCCATTAGTGACTTCTCGAGGAGAATATTCGGTAATTATAGGAAAATATTCGGTAACTATATATCGTATATAATATACTATTCTGCTACTTTCTAAAATTTAAATTTAGGATATCTTAATTTAATCATCCGTTTGAAGATCTGAGAATACCAGCAATGTAAATCACATAAATTCGTTAGGTGAACTGAATGAATCGACAGTAGCAGTAAACAGTAGCATAAAGAATAGTAAACAGTGCCTTATTATTACAGTATTTGATGTCCATGACAGTAGCGAATAACGGATGGCAACAATTTTCAACTAACTACTTAATCGCCATACGCATACGTAAATCGAAAATATGATGTTAAATAGAAGATGTTTTCTACGAAACAAATATCATTTTCCTGTATCTACGTATAAGAAATAATTTTTCAGAGCACAAAATATATTTAAAAAAAATGTAAATATAAATTTAATATTATTTAAAATTCATTCGCATAGAGATTTTCTATACTTTATCAAATTCGATTCTAGTTATAACTTCGATCTAAAATTCCATAAATTAAAGTTAATTAAATTTATATTTATTAAGTTTTTACTATTTTACTTAATATAAAATATATCCACTAATTTTGTTACTCCTTTTACTGTTTTGTATACATCTGTAACATCAAAAATTCCCACACTTAATTACATTTACGAAACTATTAAAATTTATAATATCCAAGAATTTAACAGATACTGCAATAGTATCTCAAAATAATATAAATTTTCACGTTTCTCCATTAGTCAATGAACAAAACATAATTATTAATTCATCACTGATGGACTGATGTGTAAGTCTGGAAGTTGCACAATAATCTGTAATTATTTATAATCTAAAATAAAATTAATCAAAAAATTATTTAATTTTTTTTTTTTTTGACATATGAAGAGGAAAATTGCATAAAAAGAAAAACCACAAAAAAAAATTAATTTCTTTTGTGGAATTAGCATCCAACTAGCTAATAGCTAGTACTGGCTGATGATATATTAAATCTGAGAGCATAATGTCCCAGTGGCTATCGATGATATTTTTCATTTTAATTGTATTGTTAAAAAGAAAACATCCAATTAAGCAAAAGTTTTGTTTGATCAAATGCCGCTGAGCTGTTTGGTCAATTCACAATTCAAAAAAAAAAAAAAAAAAATTATATTTATATTTGGTATAAAGGTGAGTAATCGTATTGTAGGTCAAAATCCATAATGATTGGTATTATCAAGGATAATAATAATATGCAATAACTAAAAGATTAATATTGTTTTTGTTGGCTGATACGATTTAATCTCAGAAACAATTTGTGTATCGTTTATGTAAGATTTTATTTTGTATAAATATATTTAGCATTTTAAAATGGTATGACCGTAACTGCTGTCAAAGCAATTATTCCTCATTTAGAATATATAAATATAATATTATTTAAAAAAAAAAAAAAATTAAAAAAGTGAATATTCCATTTTAAGAAATTTGTTTTGTAAATTGCATTTAAATGTTTCTAAATATTAAAAAGAAAAATATTTATTGTAAATCAGTCGAATTTTTATTTTTATATATTTATTTTGCTTTTTAATTCATCTTATTATTATAATTATAATGTCAGGGATGTATTAAGACTTGAATTAAACAATTGGTTTACTAAAAAACTTCATCTTTCTACAGAGTAGTAGGCATAAGATGTCAAAAACCAAGAAATAAAACAGAATTATTTAAACTGACCTACAAATGTAAAGTAAAGATCCAATCATATTGTGAGCGTTAACCGAAGTGTTAGCTTTGAAAAATGTTGAATATATGGAAATCAATGAAAGCAAACGCATCAACACTTGCAGTCAACGTCAAAGAAAAAAAAACTACAGCCGAAATTTAATGTTAACCACCAGCGCTAGAGAATTTTAATACAAGATTAAAAATATTGTTAAATATCTTGTCACTTTTCACTACGTTCTAATGTGGGAGGCAAAATATTGTTAATTTTTCAATAAAAATTATTGAAAATGGAAAGCAAAAATAAAGAAAACATAAGAAATTTCACCGAAAAACTAATTAATATTTATTTAATTTAAAATCTATACAATTTTCTACAAACGCCAGATTTTCTAAGAGTCTTCTCAATTAGGTTGTCGTATAATTTTTGTTATAGTGATGACAAACTTGTATTTATGAGTTTGTGGATCAATATTAAAGTTGGCTAGTAAAATACTTTTTAACCATCAAATTAGGTGTATCCGAAAATCCCCTTAATATCTATCTGTTCTTTATCCTTTTCTCTCAGCAATTCTCATCATTATTCCAATTTCTTTAACTTTTAAAATTCCAATCCAAATTCCAATAACTTTGTTGGTATAAAAATATAATTTTACAAAAGAATTTGTTTATTCACAATAATTCTTAAAAGATTTTATATATACAACAAAATGAAATGATAACGGCCGCCAATAAAAATGTTAAATTTGTCTACCAAATTTTTCCAGTTTTTTTTCGCAATCACAAAACAAAGATAAAATATCTTCTCGTTTGTCAATATTTTGAAATTGAAAATTTAAATAAAAAAAAAAGTTAACAATTGGTTTTAACCTGTCGCAAACGAATTAGCACACAAATTTACAATAAATGATCTGTTAAAATACGCTCGGAGATTAAGAGCCCATCAGTTCTTCTTTTCAAAGTGAACTTATAATATTACAGGCGCCAGCGCCACATAAATAAATAACATAAGATTCACAATTCAAATGCAAATTAAATAATAAGATACTAAATAAAAATTATGTTGGAATTTTTATTGTTATATGCTTTGAAAAATGTTGAAATTTGTTTGGATTTGTTTGTGGTAGGTTTGTTGGAAAAACAATAAGGAAATAATTTTAATTATTATTGAAAATTGTGGTAGATGAAAATTCTGCATAAAATATTATTGTTGTAAATCTCAAATTCTGTAAAAATTGTAAGATTCGATTGTTTTGTATTTCTTTCAAATACTTTTAGAAGTATGTATAATTTTTTTAAGGAAAACTCCATCTGGGAATCAAATGTGGATTTCATTTTCATTTAAATCAAATTTCGTTATCGATTGAAATAAAAATTAATTTTTATTTTGATCTACACGTTTTCCAAGTGTAATTCAGAAAGCATCAATGGTTTTTAAAAAACGACAATATTTATTAAATTAAATCTATATTTTAATTTTATTAACGTTTAGGAATGGATTTATTTTAATTTAAATAATACCAAGAAACCCTAACCCAAGAAAATTGAAACAATAAAATTTACATAGAAGATAAGAAGCTTAAGGAAGGTTAATATTATCATATGAAAGTATATTATTAAATTCAGACTTTCAGCAGACGTTAAATTGCAGTTAACAACCGACATGTATACGTCATTCATTGTTAAAGCTGTAGCTTGATGTACTGTGCAGTGTTGCACAGCACGAGGACAATCACCCCCAGTAATAAAGTTTTTTAGCATTAGCTATTATAATATTCTCCAAGTAGACCAATCGTTGTTCCATCATACCAGTACCTGTAACGTTTGGAACGATAATGTTGCTTTTAGAATAGGCTTTGACCTTAGACCAAATATTCTCAATTACAATTGACGCTTTCTGAATTAAAATTAACGAATATGAATTACAATTGATACATTCTCAATTAAAATTGCTACTTTTTCAATTAAACTTGGAAAAGTTGTAAGCCAATTTTCTCAAATTTCGATTTTTTCTCAAATTTTCTACTCCATTCACTAATACAATTTAAATATATTTTATTTTGACGTATTTTTGGCATATTTTTGGAAAATCGTACTACAAACTATAACAAAACTAACGAAGAATAATTAATCTATAGTTTTCATGTTCAATTGGAGAAGAAAATACTGAAATTTTAGATCAAAATTTGAAGAAACTAATATAAAATCAAATAACATTCACGATAGCATCCGAAGCGCATAAGTTTACTTATCGGATGAAAACTGTTTTAATTGTTCACAGATATTTTCGAGTGGTATAAGTTAAAATTCTTCCTAGGAATTCTTCCGAATTCCGAGATTAAGCGACAATAGACTAGTAACAAAAGTCTTTAAAATGTACTAGTAACAAAAGTCTTTAAAAATATTAATGTAATGCGGTTAGTTTAATTAACTGCTTGTACATTTATTGTATACATATTTCTAATTTATCAAATATTACTGGACCTCTTTATACACTATTCCATTGGGTTGCTGTTATTAATTTTATGATTTTTATTACATATAATTCAGTTTAAGATTAGGTAATCTTCAGGATTTCTCCTTAAGAATTTAGTTTTTATTGTAAAAAAAGTCTTTCCATATGTAAATATTTTTTCCTTTAAGCTTAAACTTTTCCAACAAAATATTTCCCTATTATATAATAATCCATCCCAAAAAATTATTCGCATAAGATCCTTTAAAAAAATTTCTTGTTTCTATTATATTTTGAAATTGAAATATATTAACTATTTATATATATTTATATTATGTTTTACATTGTAATATGAGCTTACACAAAATATCCAGAGAATCCAGAATATCATAATATTTTCAGTTGGTATAACGTTAACTTATTCTACTCTTCCCCAAATCCCACTACACTAAATAATACCATCACCTCATAAACAACACAGTCCACCCTTTAAAATTTCTAAGTAATCTGAAATATTGTTTAGGAGGTCATCATCTTTAACGATCATTGTGTTGCTATAGTTGGGCTGCAAAAGTGTGGATATAAAATTCTTGGGTGGTATATTTATGCATGAGGACACAAGGTATGCTGTTGTGAAAGTTTGAATAATATTTTCCATTTCCTTGCCGCATAAATTTTATATTTACAAGAAAAAAAAAAGGAAGTAAAGTAGAAAAATATGGAAAATGATTTTTATGAAAAGTTATGAAATTTTTATTTTATTTTTTATTTTCATTTTTTTACTTAAATTCAGATTTTTCATTGGATATTTTAATGCGCATATGCGAAATTTTAAAATGTATATTTTCATATTTTTCATAAAAGTTGGTTTTTTTAAAAAAAAAAATATTTTATTGAAACAAAACCATAAAAATTAAATTATGAATTCATTTTTTTTTTTTTTGTAGCTCATGTTTTGCTTTGTATGCTGGTAGTAGTAGTTCGGTAAAACAAAAAAGTAATGAAAAATTACAATGTGTCCACAAAAATTATGAAATTTTTTAAGTCTGAGGTTTTTATATGGGGTGGAAAATGTAAAAATAAATCTGATAAATTTTTATAATATCATTTATTATATATTTATTTAAGTGAGAATTAAGATTATTAAATTTTAAATAGTTTTTATATCCACAAGTTAAAGAAATCATAGAAATTTAATTTTACCAATTAAGATTTTTAATATTTGAAATTTATTTTATAACCTTGAAGAAAATTATTATTTAATAAATTTGTCTAAAGAGCAAAATTCTGAGCAAAATTCTGTTTTGGATACGTCAATGTTAATGGGGTTTGGAGGATTTGCTTTAATCACGAGCTATATAAGTTGTATTAGGAGAAGCTGACCTAGTCAAAGATTACGCTGACTAAGTCATATGGTGCGAATGGATGATACATCAAGATTGAGACAATATTCTCGGTGGAAGACGTGTCGAATATGCTTAACATTACCAGAAGCTGAAGATATATGGAAAAAAATCATCTTTCCTCAGCCCTGACTTATTAGAGCTGTAATGTCGAGTAAATGAATAAGTAAGTATTTCCAGTGACTTCAATAAGAATTTGTTCTTTTAATTAAATTCTACAAAATATTAAAAAAAAACATTTTGTATTACATTTAAGTCTATTTCACCTCAACCCAAAGCATGTATTCAAAAATTTTCATAACTTTGCAAATATGAATGGAAGGATGAAGGATTATTGTTTTGTTATATTTGATCTATTTATTCTAAATAGTATTAAAGTTAATTGATTCTATGAATACACTAAACACCCATAACCTAAAAATTGACAATGTTAAATATATTAAGATACTAAGTACTTCAAATTAAAATTATGTGCCTTAATTCTTTATCATTTACAAAAAAATTCGGTTTTAAAATTCTTACAGTTTTATATTAGTACAAAAATACATTTACATAAATATTCATTTCTTTATATTAAATTGTATTTGTTAATGTATTTTGACTATAACAAAAATTACCTAAAAAATATTTTATATTTTCTATTTTCATATTTTATTTAATAATTTTCAAAAACAAATTTTCGCTGATTATCTTCTATAATTTAATGAACTGCTTCTGTTGTCTGAAAAATGTGTACAAATTAATATCACATAAATTTGATATTCTTCATCAAAACACTACACACAAAACTTAACTTAATAATTTATATAAAAAACTCTTCTTCGAAATTCGAAAATCATATTTTACAGCGAATTCAAATAATAAACAACGCGCGAAGCGAAATAAAATAACTTGATATATATAAATAAAAAAAAAATCTGAATATTAAAATACTAAAGTATATAATAAAAAAACACGAATCTAAAAAATAACCGACTAAATTTATTTATCGTTCTAACAACAAATAAAACAAAAAACTGGATCAGACAACAATCCAATTGGACAAAACTCTAACTCCATACTAAACGTTGACTTAAACCCCACCTTAAATTATTCAATTTTTATGCTAATATCATGAACAGGTTTTAAATATACATAAATATGATGGGTAAAAAAAAATTCAACTATGAGGGGATCTTTTACAATTTCATAAACACAATCAAACAAAAATCAAGAAATATATGCTATTTATGTATACATTACCCCATTTATGTATATGTTTGTGCCTCCCCATTTTATGTACGTTACATAAATATTTTCTAAAAAAAAAGTTTTTTATTGGTTTTTCTCTTTTTTTTTTTTTTTTTATTATTTGAAAATTTATTCCCCCTTCCAATTTTAATAATAATAAAATGTTAGTGTTCACGATGATACCATAAATATTTATTATTATAATGAGCTCCATCATTATTTTTACTTTATAACAAAACTAATACATTTACAAAATAATGAATAAATTTAATATTCAATTTGAGACATCAGCGCCTTCTGCATCTTGTGTTTCATAATGTCATAAATTTTAAATCTACTATTGAAGATAGATTACAGACAGTACTGATCTGATCTTCATCTTAACAATAATTTTTATGTTTGTTAGTACAAAATTCGGTCATTTATCAGAATTCTTTTCGGTTAAGTCATTCCAGATCCAGAGAGTAACAAAAAGTAGTAGTGTGTGTGTATGTATAAAATATTATTGTAATTGTGTGCGAAAGATATAAATAAGAGAACAAGAGAAATTAATGTATTTTATATATAAGAAAATGATCGCGGCGGGTGGATTTGCTCTTTTTAAAATCAAATATCAGAGCATTTTAGACTCTAATAATTGTCTTATCTCTGTTCTCTGTTAATTTTCTTATGTGTTTATATTCAATTTATGGGTGTGTTTGTGTATATGAATGATAAACACTAATATATATACAAAAAAAATAATAAACTTCGTATATATTTAAATAATGTAATGATTTTATGATTTTAAAAGTCACGGTTTCGTTTCTCGAATCTTTGACTTATTGAATATACAATTTTTAATCGTTCTTTTATCTTGTCCATTTTTTTTATAAGCCGGTGTTGAAAACTTTAACCACATGAAATAAATATACAGTCTTGCGGTAGCTTCGCAACGAGTTAGTTTCAATGTAAAAAAAAATAAAAAATTTGTATTTATATGTAAAATATTCAAATATTTTCGGGAAATTATTTGAAAACTATAATTTAAAAAAAAAAATAATTAATTTAAAAAAAAAAAAAAAAAAGAAAATTATCGAAAAAGGAAAATCGTAATTAAAATAAAAAAAAATATTATTAAATTTTACCGACGGGTATTTGTTTTTATAAACTTTATGACGTATAATTAATTTTCTAATCATTTTATTATTTGAAAATTACGAAAATTATATTTAAATTGATAAAAGTGTGTTAATGAAAGCTCTAAAAAGGATACACATTAAAAATAAAGCTTTGTGGAAAGTTTGTTCGGAAAATTATTTTTTTGTAAGGATAAAAGTTTTGATGTGTTTGTGTGTGTTAATTTACAATTATTAGTGAAATATAATAAATAATAAAATTTTATTCAAATAAAAATTTTATGATTGTGGAAATGGAAATTATAATTTAATTTTGAAAATGTGTTAAAATAATTAAATTTTAAATTTGAAAGAGTTTTTTTTATAAATAAAATAGTTCCTAAAGGATTTAAAGTTAATTGTAAATTAAATTTTTTAATAATTTATATGACAAATTTCTAAATAGAGTTATTTAAGGTAGGTTTGAAAGTTTGTAATATGTTAAAATTAATCGTAATAAAAAATGTCAGAATATTTATAGATTTCATAAATTTTTGGATTATTTTCATTAAAAATCTATGTAAATTAGAAATATTAAATATATATTTGAATTAATTTGTAAAATTTATAAAATTTTATGATTATGGTACATTGCCACTGCAATGACGAGTGGTCAAAATATCTAAATATCAATTATTAAAAATATACAAGGTGGCGGGAAAGTCGGTTACTGATTTACGTATACAAATAAAACACATTTTATAAATTTGCTCTATCGAATACATTCTACATGCTATTTTACAACGTTTCGTTCGATATTCCCCATTCACCTCTTTTCGAGATATGCTAGAGTTTATCGATTAACGATTATCATCCATCCACCATGAAGTTTTTTGATCTCAACTCCAGGATATTAAATTGTTATCCATAATGCTGAGATTGTTTTCAAAGTATACCAACGTCTAATTTAGAATCCATCAAATATAATGGCCGGTGTGAATGAAAATGGCGTGGAGAGTTCAATCTGCTTTTTGGAGTATTCAATCCATTTCGTCCGATTAAGAAATATAATTAATTAAGTTACATAACTCAGTTAATAATTTTTAATTATATATATTCGAAATGGAAAGAATGATCTATATTGAAGTGAATAGAAAGAAACTGAATGATTGAGGGTTCCATCAAAAAATTTTTAGCGTTTTGTAATTGCTACAGAATGGGTTTCATCAATTTTTTCACTTGCTTGTAAGAATAAGAGTTATTACAAATTTTCAAAATAAACTGTCTTATTTTGGTATTTAAAATATTTACTTCGGGTAAATGATTATTTTTATTTATACCACCCATTATCTATAACAAAAAAAATAAGAAATGTTTTTATATTACAGACTGAGTCTATGATGTATAGTTTTTCGCCAAATCGAGTTACCAACTTTTCCGCCATTCTGTTATTTAATTAATAAATTCTGAAAATCAGAGTTATACATACGATTAAAGAGCAAATTATCATTTTTATATATTATCCAAGCCATTCAGTAATTACATCGAATAGTTGGATCTTTACTTTTACTATTTATACTTAATTTTTAAGAAATACTACGTTGCAAGGTTACAAGGATTCAAAAAAATTAGATAATTTATATTTTGAAGTATAATATAATCATAATTCATTTCCAAGATTAGTAATTGTAATTAATTGAAAAGAATAGATCTTATTAATAGTTTCAGTTAAAATTATTTCAATATTAAATGGTCATTCAGTAATCTATGCTCATTTATGTTAATTTCATATTTAACTTATTGTTATTTAAAAATTTGTGAATAAAATAGTTTTTCATGAAAAATAATTGTAAAGTTTTATCACTAATTTCTAAATTGCTAATTGATTCTACATTAATTACGAAAATAAATAATGTAATTCAACGTACACGTGCTTTCATATTCATTATTTTTATATTCACTTGTTGCCCTGTTGATGATATATTTCTGCAGAATCAAATCATTGGACGTACACTGATTAAAAGTATATAATAAGTTAACCATATTATTTATTAAAAAGTTGACAAATGTCGAAAGTTAATCAACACTCAAATACATCAACCGGATTTTTAAAATTATTTTATTTGTTAAATCTCTTAGCAATATAAATACAGTAATAATCATAGATTATTCCGAAATTTAGCTAGATTTTTTTAAAATATTTAAACATTTTAGTTAGATTATACATAATTATTTTATTTTCTTCTACCAAATTTAAATCAATATTTAATTAATTTGTATAGGTCCTGAAAATAAATTTTGTAAATATTAGTTCTAATAAATGTCGTTCCTACTACTGTATTATATTCAATTTTGTGACGAAATTATTTAATTGAATAACGAAATGGAAAACGGAAAATTTATAATTTCGATGAGAAAATAAAATCTATTGACCAGAAATCGTATTAATTATAAAAATCAATTAAGACTTTGTCATTTGATGGTTTCATAAATAATTGGAAATTTCAATTTTATTATTTTCGCGAGTTGTATCAAATAGAGATGGCGCTTTCGTTAAGGGGTATGATAAATATCAAATTATACTTAGTGAAAATTAAATTATATAATTAATAAAATTAATTTTAATATCAAATAATAATTTGATGGTGTCCTTAAATATCTACAAGGCTGTTCAGTTCGAAATGATATTTAATGACAGTTTTATTCTTCTTTCTAAATGTCCCAGTTTTAGTCAACAGGTGCCTCTTAGGCGAATTATTTAGATAATATTTTAAGATTAATTAAATAATGTCAATAAATAATTTCATAAAGTTAAATTTAATTTAATTTATGGCGCAAAAACATTTTAATACTTAAATATATAATTTAATTTGAAAACTTTAAAACTAAAATTTCTTATCAATTATGAATCATTTATCCTAAATTTCCGTAGAAGTACTAAAAACCATGTGATTCGAATATTAGTTAGTATATTTAATTACTGATCCAATTTAGAAATAAAAATCGTACGGAAACAGTTCAATATAAAATGTCAATTTAAAGTAAATAAAATTTAGCCCATAAATTGCGCGATTATACTCAAATTTACGTAAATTTTGTTTGTTTATGACTCAAAATTTCATGAAAATAATAAAAAAACAAATAAAATTGACATTATTAAAATTTAAAAAAAAATGTTATGAAAAATAACGACAAATCTTATCTAATTAGACTAAAAGAATATAAATAAAAAAGTTGACAAGAAAAACAAAATTTTTTTACACCTTACAATTAAAATTTTCGATTTTTAAATGGAACAAATTATATGAAAAAAAAAAAATACCTGTCTACGTATACGTCGTACAAGTTAAAAAATTTACGTTGTTATCAATTATTAATAAAGAAAATCGGTACGAAAATTTTCTTATCAAAAATTTTTATTCTTGTTGTTTTGATGTTCTGAATAAAAAATAATAAGTAATCTATCAATAAATCAATAGATAAAAAATGACGACGAAATGTAAATATTAAAAATTGAATTCAATCAAGAAAACAGACAAGAAAATTAAAATAAATATAAAATAGGTTACATAAAATTAGTGAAATTTGGATTGTATACATTAGTAAAGCGAGAAGGGTAGGAACCAAGGTAAGGTACTTGATTACAAATTCCAATAGAATATTAGGAAGTGTTAGTTTGGAATTACATTAATTTGTACAATATTAATTTGTTCTTTTCTAATTGGAAGGATTATTAACGTTTTCGGGTTGTCCATTCATTAATTTTGACAGTCAGACCGATTTAACTTTGAAATATAACCAAAGTAGATTTACAAATGCTATATAATATTCGATATTTCAGATGATTAGTGCAGAAAGTTTAGTTGGTTCATTTTAAGTTGATCGAATATTCGTATATTGATTATGCTATTTGGTTTATTTTGTAATATTAATAAGATTTTACTGAAAATTGAAGTCATAAGAGTAACAAAATAAAAAAATAACCATAGTATTTGGACAATCTATTACCAACCCTCATTAGCTACAAATTACGAACCAGCAATTATTTAATTAAACTAATTATTGTATTTATCCAAGATCTGTCATATAATTTTAATCTAAATTAAAGAAAATTTTGATATTTTTACAACGATTTTTATTTTTTCATTTGAATTTGTATCGTAGTGCAATTGTTTTCCATCGATTATTAGGATTTATTTCTCGCTATATTGTTCATCTACATAAAATATATTCAAAATTTTACATGCACTTTATGCTTCTGAACATCTTTTTCATAAATTTAAACGTAAAAAGTTTTTTTCAAAAGCTACTGTTGTAGCAAAATATTTGTAAGCTAAAATATTTGTAAGCTAATCCAATTGTTGCATAAGCATCTGTAATCTTATTTTATAGTATAACAGCAAATACTGCAGTATTTTTTTTAAAGAAGAACAAACAGCATTTCGGCTATTTGTCAAAGTTACCATTTAAATTGAATTCTATTAATTCCTTCCAAATACTTTTATACATATATCAATCTTGTTTTCAAGATTTCACGTTAATTCTTGCTGCCAGTCTCATTAGTTTAATAATATTTATTAATGTTTCTACCAGACTTCCCAAAAAAATTATTAAGGTAGCCATTTTTTTTATAATAAAATATTCCATTTTTTGTAATACAAAATTTTAGTATTTTTTTACTAAATTTGATGGTTTAATTTGTAATCAATGAATCACAATTTGATAGTGATCTTTAAAGTTCTGATAAAGTTGTAGTAAATTCTGACAGTTTTGATATCATAGCTTTTCAAAAAAACTTTAAATCTATTTATGACAAAATGTTAACTAAATTAATTAGTTCAATCATTTCAACAAACCTATAATTAATATAAAATTTAAATGACACACTTTTTATATAATATTTTATTTTAATGAGAACACTAGTTCGTGAAGTGTTTAGTTTGTGTTCATCTGATTATTTATTTATTATACTATTTCTTATCAATTTTTACTGATAATTAGTAATAAAATAATAATCATTAGTTTGTTCCGGTTTGATATTAAAATCATTGATATTTAACTAAATGAAATACACTAAACATTATCAATAGTGAAGTGATACATTATTACAAAATAATTACAGATTATTTCCAATAATTTAACTGATATTTATATATTACCAAATTATTTTAATTTCTTCTTCAGCCTTTTGATTGTAAAAAATATTATAAATGCATAAATATGAAACTACTAGATATTTCTAGTTAAAAATATTCGAATAAATTGAAAAACATTTCACAAATTTGTTCAAAAAAAAAAATTAATTAGTTTTATTCTAAAGACATTTACAGCGTCACAACGTTTGAGTATTTGGGGTATTAGAAATTGGAAGAATGAAAATTAGAAGAAAAAATACTCTAGATAATTGAATACTTTTTAGCATTACTATGTTTTAATACTAGATATTTCTATAATTAGAAATTTTCGAAAAAATTATAAAAGGTTAACAAAAATTTTGTGAAGATTTCTCAAAAGTTGATGAAAAAAATATTTTTACCAATTCCTATATAATAATAAAATAAAACAACATTTCTCTGAGCTAATCAAAATGTCAATTGAAAGAATCACCTGTTTCTATATATACTTTCGGCAATAATTATCGGTGACTCTTCAATTCACGCCGTCGAAATAGGGTCAAACACAAACAAAAGAAGATTTTTTTTTTGGTAGAAATCTCTTCACAAAAAAATTAATTATACAGAAAAGAAACACAATTAAAATTAAATTAAAATGAGCAACAATAAAAGAATTTTAATTAATAATATCATGTAAAAATCTATTTTCCAACATAATTCCTTATTGACACATAACTAAAGAAGAAATTACAATAGCAAACATAATTTATGTAATGAAAAAAAATCTACTTTTAATACTCTTAAAAAAAAAATCTTTAATAAAATAAAAAAATCATCTCCTCCCTGGTAAATAAAATCTTAAATATATTAAAAATTATATCAATATACATAAATGTATCTTATTATTATTTATTAACATTAAATAAATTCCTTTATTATTCATAAATTTTGGCTGTTTTATGAATACAGAAAAAATATATTAAAATCCCAAATGATTTTTCAAAATAATTTACTATATAGTCGAAAAAATTAATCTTATACCATGGAATTTTTTGTTTATATGGACGAGGTTTGTATTTTTTTTTTCGAGGATGAGATGGCAAAATTTTAGTTAAATTAACTCTGAAGCATAAAACCATTTTCATCTAATTTTTTTCTAAAATGTACAAAGTTTTTAGTTACGAATTAAAAACATGTTTTTGATGATGAAGAATAAAGTAACAAATAAAAAAAAAAAAAAAATACGAGATATTTCCTCATGTAAATTTTTTTTTTTTTTTTTTGAAATATACTCTCAAAACATATTTCGGCATCTTCTCATCACATCGGTCAAGCTAACAAAGAAAAACATTTAAATGAATCTACATAATCGCGGCGGTTCTTCCAGCAAAAAAAAAAATAACATTATTACAAATAATCTCATCTACATACTAACCATATTACCAATGACGATCAACTAATCATTTTGTATCTATGTATGTATAGTTACGGATACATAATTAGGGTTGGGTAGATGAAATTATTTTGAAATGGAAGCATGAACGTTATTTATATTAGAGAATTTGAAAATAATTATGTAAACATATTAGAATGGGATTTGATTTTCTCACTATTTCCAAAAATGTTCATTACTGCAAACCATCGAATAGTTAATATTATTAATATTTTACATCTATTTGCAATTTATGGGAAATTAATCCATTTGCTTTACTTAAACTTGGCTATTTTCTATCTGGCTGTGAAAAGTTTAGAATGGTATTAAGCAAAATATGTAGTTTAATAATTACTCAAAGTATATTCTATTGTGTCTGGATTCATGGATTTAAAAAGAGGGGCATCCACAAAATGTTCACGAAGTATGAACTTAATTAGACCAATTTTATAATCCCTTCAGTACACTAATGAAGGGACGAGTGCCTGACACAATGACTTCACGACTATTCATAGAATCGGTGTCCATCTATAAGCTCATGTAATTCATTTATTAAAATAAGAACCGATTTAAAGATCCATGGTTTGGGTAAAAGAGCAATTCAAAAACTATTTACGAAATCTGATCTTGATTTGACAGACTTCATTCTGTACTTCCATATTCTCTCAGCACATTAAAACGTCTATTGGCTGATTCAACCATTTTCATGGTCGATCTACAGAATTGGTATTCATTTGTGAGCTCTTGCAACTTATTTATGAAATAAGAAACGTGAAACACTTAAAACACAGGTTTATAGAAATGGCTCATATACGAAGTATTTTAGAAATAGTTAATTGCCTTTAAATCTTTTCAGAGACTTATTCGCGGTGCTCTTCTAGGAAACCAAAGGAATTAAAAATACATTTTAGTTGTAATTATGAAAAAGATTAGAGAAAACTAAATCTATAAATTACCATGTATATGTACCAAGTTGTGCCTTCGGATTAGCTAAAATAATATATTTAAAAAAAAAAAGAGTTTGTGTAGCACCAAAAAGAGTCACAGATGATATCACTCATCATATTTCTATCTTTTGACCCTACCACTTTAAACTTCTTTCCTATCCATTTGGCTACAGACCTTCATGTATATGACCCTGAATTTGCAATTCTATATTTCCAAACCAACATTCCCAATACTATACAATTTGTCTACATCAATTAACTATTACAGAAACTAATTTCAATTCCCACAAACTTATTTAAATTCTATATACTATTCTAATTAAAATGACAAGCAAAAAAATTATATATATTTAATTTCATTGAAAAACTGGTAAAAATAATTAAATCTGTAATCAGCACCCCTCAATTTTAATTATTTACGTTTCCCCCTGGCCCTATCCAACCGTTTAATTCCAGAAATAATTTAAAAAAAGATTTCTTGTGAATTCCGTGATATGGTATGCAAATAATTAAAGTCTTGACCACAACCCAGAGTGCCACAGCTTTCGGTAGTTTTTTTTTTCTTATTGTTGGTTTGTTTCATTCGTTCACCATTTGTGATGTGCGCGGCTTTCGGTTTATATCATTTCAACAACACAAAGAAGAACAATTAGTTTTATTAATTGTTCGGTTAAGTTTGGGAAACTGATCGAAAATTAACTGAAAAAAAATATTTATAGCTATTTCAAAACTAGAAGCAATGTAACACAGAATTATGAAAAAAAAAAATATATGCTATTTTTATATGGTAAATTTTATGAAATGGGTAATATTCATATGGAAAAGAGGTTTTTCTTGGATAAGTTTAATATTGCTGCTAGTGTAAATTAGTTACGCACCATAGTTAAATTTAAATTTTAAAGGAAATCTCATGACTATATGATTAGTAAAGAAGAAATATATATATTTTTTTTCGTAACTCACAATTATTACTTACCCATCATAGAAGATAGTAATCATAAGTCATCATAGATTTTATATTAAAAAAAAAATTGAAATTTGCCTCTGCCTACGTGTTCCCTAATACAATAATTCATTGATATTGATAATAATAATAATGATGATGATGATGGGCTACAGAATTGAAAAAAAAAGAATAATAATTTTTTTTCGATTGTGCTGACGATTAGTAGTCAATTTATGAAAGAAATTATTTTTTTTTTGGTAACCATTAAGAAATTATAAATTTTTTATGGAAATAATATAATTTTTGAGGAAATTCTTTACATAATTTTTTTTTACATATTAATAGTTGAAATTCTCTCACCAATTTTTGACTTTTGAAAATTTTTTAATTTGATATTTTGTAGAAATTTGATTCGGAACAATATAATTTGAAATTTGGATATAAAGAAAACTATTTTTATATTTGAGTATTTGATTATTGATATAATACATTAAAATTATGATTTTAATAAAAAAAAAAAATATGTAAAATATAGATGCAAGTCACTAGAAATTATCTGATCATTAAATTTATATTGTTTTAAAATTATGTTGTTTTTAAAATTATCTATATAAATTTTGGTGTTTGAATAATAGAACCATAATATTGAAGGTCTCCCTCCCTAAGTTAAATTTTACAAAAAATACATCAAAATTATATTATGGATTGCATTAGAAATATTTCCTAAAGAAAATTTGTTATAATTTGTTCCTAACAATTACAAAGCGCATCGAAAGATCAATAAATGTTTTGATTTACCTAAGTGTTTATTACCAGGCCTAATATTATATCCAAAAATGATAAAATTAAGATTGTTTACATGTAGAGTCATTATATTAATTGTCTAAGATAGAAAAGAAGTTCAGGGACTACGGTGAGCCGTTGATTTCTCAACAACTGAGACTTTTTACTATGGTTATGTATAATCATTTGCTCAGAATAATGAAAGATTCCACTTCAAAAGGTTTAATTTAAGTAGTTTGTTAGCATGTTTGTAGTTAGGTTTCTACCATCAATTAACTAATTTAAAAGTATAAAAAATACACAACTAAAACAAGTTCTATGCAAAACTTCGGTGGTCTAATATTAATTAGCTCTTAATTTTCATAATTATTGGTAAAATACATGAAGCTTCTTGGTTTTTACCATTAATTTATTCAAAATATGTAAATTTATGTAAATCGCAATATAATATAATAAGAGAAGATATTTATTATTAAAAAAAATTACATTTTCCATACATAAAAACCACACTGAAAATAGAATTGGTTTTGAGTGAACTATTTAATTGCTTTTAAAATTTTCAGTACTCAAAGAGGACAAATATGATTCAAACAAAATAATTTCAAATTATGCGGACGAAATTGGTATTTTCTGATCAGTGTTGTTAGATATTCTGATTTTTTTAAATCATATCTTTAACAATTTTTATACATGTTAATTGTGTGGCCTCTAAAGCGTTGAGTATTAGTAAGATAAAGTTTATATAAGAAGATATAACTAACTAATGAATCAAATGTTCGAGTCACCTGAAAAAAAACTGATGAAACTCCCTCTAAAGTGTTGAATAATTAAGAACTGATTAATTATTAATATAATATCACAAAATTTATTAGGTCACATTAATTAATGAAATATTGTAGATCTTACTCCTAAGATTATTATATATATTATGACAGTAAGTGGTTTGTGTAGTTCCTTTGCTCGATAAAGTCTGTAATTGTGTGTGCTCTCTGTATCTCGAATAATTAAATCTTCGATGGATTTATTTAATAATAATATTAAGATTTTATATTTCAATAATAAAATCAATTATCACATTATTTTCATATAGAAAATTTAAAATTTGATTCCTACCATGAAAGTCATAATTAAATCATTTAAAAAATTTCTTATTAATCATAACTAAATATATTTTTTTTCAGATTATATCATAGAACAATGAACGTTTTTTTTACAATTTTCTTTCTAAACTTTGCAAAAATTCAATACGAAACTTGTAGACTATAAAAACTTCACCACCAATTTAAAACAATTCTGATACTTTATTTTTTATTAAATGTCATTATTATCAAAAAACTAACAAACCGAGACAATCAGCTCGTGCTAACTATAATAAACAATTTTAATTATATTTTTTTATTTTGTTATAAAATGCAATATCTTTTCAACAAATCAAATTATTATAAAAATATATTTAAAACAAAAAACTAAAAAACCCACCTGTTTTTTGTGTACCTTTAGTTAGACGATATTGAATCAATACTAAAAAAAAAACTAATACAAACATTCCAGAAATAAACAATTTTTCGCGCTATTTCATTGATGATTATTAAAATCAAAAATCAACAAAAAAAAAAAAAAAATATTTTCTTCTCTATTTCGGCACCATAAAAATAAAAACTGTTAAGATTGCGCCACATAAAGATAAATATCTTTAGTTCGAATAACAACATATTAAAACGGCGAATAAAATCCGTAATGATCGATTTATGGAACCGTTAACACTTCAATGAAAAGCTTTTAGTTTTAAATATATTTTTTTTTTTTTTTTTACATTTTTACTCTCTCTGACGGTCCTATACAAAAGTAGGGGGTTTACAATATGTAAGATTTATATTAATGGCCCTCTGATTCTGATGGACTTGATAATAAATTTAATATTTGTTGTATAAAAAATCATAGGTTAATAGAAATTGTAATAATTTTCGATTGGATAATATATCTACAAAAAAAAAATTGTAGCGGAAATAAAATCGAATTAAAAAGTTTAATTTAAAATAAAAAAAAAATATTAACATTTTATGATCGGAATTCCTATAAATGTTAAAAATTCCACTTTTTTTTTTAAGGAAAAAAACAATAATTAGAATTATGTTAACAGGTCCGAATCCGAAAGCTAAAAATTAAATAAAATATTGTGGGCGTAATTTGAAGTCGATAGGAACTAAAAATTGTTGTTTTTATTTATAATTTTTATTTTTTTGGTATCAAACTGATTGTATCTATACAAAATCTCAGTAGTTTCATTTATAGATTTTCATCATTTTAATACGAAAAAAATTATATTTCCTGTTCATGTAAAAAAAGAAATTATTTTCAATTTTTTTTATGTATTATATACATAGTAAAATTGTTTAACATATTTTTAACATCGTTTTTTTTTTTTATTTTTCAATAAAATGTTTAAATAATTTTTTTTTCTTTTCAAATTTTAGGTTATCATCATCAAGACAGAATTTTTTTCGGGATAATATAAAAACTAAAAGAAAATATAATTGAAAATTTTAAAAGAAAGAAAATTTATTTTTCAAAAAAGTGCAATAATTATATTAAATTTATTTTAAATTAATTAAATTTTTATGAAATTTATATTCAATGAAGACGTAAATTCAAAATATAATTTAAAAAAAGAATTAAAATTTTTTATAATTAGTTTTAATTTTTTCAATTTGTGCGAATTATGCCATTATTGTTAGCTAATCATCATCAGAATATTGTTTCATACGGAATGTTACTTGATCATAATTGTTATAAAAGTCGAAATAGTTTCAATATATTGGAACATTATCAACAACCAATTGATTTTACAATGTCAAAATATAAAACTAATAATAGTTCAACTGATCGTGGTGGTGGTGGTATAAATCATCATCATATTCAGCAACATCAACAACAAAATTTATCAGTATCACATTTAAATAGTTTACATCATTTACAACAATTGACAAATTTACATAATTCATTACAATTGGAACAACAACAACAACAGCAACAACAAGGAAATTTAATAATTGGTAATAATTATAATAATCAACAATCATCATCACAACAACAACACCAACACCAACAATTTCATACAAATTTACATCATAGTTTAGCATTAAACCAACAACAACAACAACAACAATTACAACAAATGTATAATGAACTTTATGGTAATTTAAATGAACAAACTATTAGAGATGCATTGATAACACCAACGACATGCATCAGTAATAATTTGGGAGCATTGGGTGGAAATATTATTGAAAATAGTAAGTAAAAAAATTATAATATTTTTTGTTAAATTTATTGTTAAATTAAAATATTGAAAATTATTAAATATAATTTAAATTGTTGAGCTATTATAGCTACAGAAATAGCTTAATTATTTTAGCATAATATCGAACATTAGAATGGATATTCTTATGAACTCAGTAAACATGAAATTGAAGTGCTAGAAAAATTGTTTACTAAAATATTGTTCATGAGGCTCCCCATTTTAATAAACAACTTAAACTATTGAATATTTGATAGATGCATACAACTATTAAAGTAACACTTTTACAAAAAAAAACTAGCTGATATTCGAAATTTTATAACCCCTTAACGAATACCTTAACTAATATTTAACTGGTATATTTATAATGATGGGATTGGGATAAGCTTTTCTAGAGGTAGGTCTCTCTATGAGATGTGAAATTAAAATAAATAAATTAGGAGTGGTTTAAAAGAAAGTCACATCAATTCAATATCTTGCGGAATAAAATTTAGGAAGAGTTTTTATTATACATCGTGGATATATAAATTAGTTCTGCCAAATTTTTGGTCCGATTATTTAATCCTTTCTGGAATATTTGCTGGGCACTCCGGAATCAACCTTTAAATGTCCTACTTCCTTTTACTGGTGTGACATCTCAGTTATTAGAGCTTGATAATGAAATTCTCTTTGTATTAATCGAGGTTTACAGTCATCTGAAGATGTTTAATAAATATAAAATTAGCATATACGTAAAATGAAAGCCACTTTTTTTAGTTTGAGTTTGTGGGTGATTTGGTATATGTATAAGAAAAAACTTATTAATGTCGATTTTGTCATTATTTTAAAATAAATTAGAAGTAATGAAATGAATAAAACGTAACTACGGATAACACATTCTATATGCTCATATAGCTCTCCATCTATGGAACAATTAAGCAACAATTAATTATTAAGTATTTTTTTAAAAACTTAACTATTAATTATATTTTCAAATACATTCGTAGGACATTTTAAAAATTATTTAATGAAAAACTAATTAATATATTTCAAATATTTGTATTTACTATAATTAATCGGTTCATAATTTAAATTTCCATGAAAATAATTAATTTCAATTTGGCAACTTTTAACAAATTTTAATATTTTTAGCAACAATTTTTTTAAAATACAAATATAAATTTTATAATTGTTATAGTTATTAAATCATAAAACTAGTTTATTATTTATCATATATTAGTAACAAATATTTCCTATATATCTAATCATAAAAATTCATACCATCAATTTAGTATCCAAAAACACTTTTTCTTTTGATTGTGCATTGAAATTGTACATAAATATTTTTTTTTTTATTATGATTCATAGTAAAGATAGTTTGACAGATGAGATTTCTATATACACGAAGATTGCAAGATCATAAACTCAAATCACAAATTAACCAGATATGAAGAATTGTAAACGCATATCTCTATTTAACTATATATAAAGCAAGGAGAAGATTGGTGTATGTCGGCACCTGCAGAGTGTGATTATTCGACCCCCATATCTTATATTTTTTTTAACTGTTGAATGGCAGTCAAGCTTCTTTAAATTTTTCATTTTCTTTTATTTAATACCGCGACTAAACAGAGAAAAACCATCTATAGAAGATCTCTTACCTGTCATAATATTTTTGTTTTTTTGAATGAAAAATTAACAAATCTAAATTAACATTTTTTTGATTGTTTTTTTTAAATTTTTTTTCGGGGGAAAGAAAATATTATTAACTGTTCATCATATTTTACAGATTTTTTGAAGGATTGCAATTTTAATGAATCCCGAATTTTAGAAATTAAGAAATATAATTAAAATTTTAAGACTTTCATAAGAGAAAATAATCTCTAATTAAGATAGGAAGGAACCACCAAATAATGGACCAGAGATAAGATATAATTTTGGTTCAACTTACGCACGGTATGATGTCGAGGGATCGAGAAATTAAATAAAAAAGTTGTTTTCAATTTTAAAGTTCAAACTTTGGTTGGATGGAGGAAGATCACAGAGACCTTCACGTACCAAAAACTCGTTGTACTCTCCCGCTGGCGTATAATCATAATTTTTAAATAACATCAACCCATCCTATTTCTTGCATGAACGCCACCAAATTTAAGACATTTATTTCTCCAGCTTCAAAAAGACTTGGCGTAAAATGACATTTCAAACTTTAAAGTCTTTTTGATTTTGCAATTTTGTTCAGTTTGGCGGGATACACGGTCATAAATTACTCCACAAAACTTGGGTTTATTATTCTTTAGCAATCTTCAAGAATTGGTTCTTTTTAAATCAATCCATATCATGGATTGTTACTGCGATGGCCCTTATGGGAATAAAATAATATCAGTGACGACTGTTATATGTTACGGATAAAACAGTTTTTACTGCCGCGGTATTAGTGGTACTTTCATGGTACAACATGGTATAATGTTATAATGCAAATTTTTTCTGTATGTTGATTTTTGGTTACTTTCCCATTGCCTGTTTTCCGTGATTATGTGAATATCATTATGTAAATTTTATTTACTTCTTCGCCCATCACTAAATTTTATAAAAATTATATTAGTTTTAAATCAAATTGGTGTATATCTAACAGAAATTTATTCACTATTATTTGCATTATAAATTATAATAATTTAGATATTTAGCATATAAATATTTTATATATTTTCATTTTTAACATGTTAAATGAATTTCACATTAAGAATTCTTTTTAACTATACTTAAAAAGGTAAATAATTCTTAAGTATAACCATCTTCCATGCTATAGCATGTTATTTTACTAACAAATATTTATACAAAAATATATATGTATATTTATATAAACAAAACATTTCTATTTTAAATCATTCATTCATGCTATTATAAATCTAAGAAATATGAAATTTCCGAGAGCATTAAATCAAAATTTCATTCATAAAAATTCCATTAATAAAAAATTACAATTTTCCATAAAAAAAAAAAACCAAAACATTCATAACTTTAAATTCAAATATTAATAAGTAAATTCACATTAATATTATAATTTCATTAAAGAAGAAACTCTAAGGGGTCCATCAAAAAGATCTTTGCGTGTTATAATCTAATTTTTTTTTTATTTAAAGTTTTAGCCGCAAGAAAATTTTAAAAATTTCCGTCCCAAAATTTTTTATTCAGTTTTTTTTTGTTTATATTTTAATGCTGTGATTTTTCTCAACTCTCAACTTTTTAAGAGTTTCGCGTGATGACATTACATTTTTTATTAGAATTATTTTTCCGGTCAATTAAATGAAATGATGGGGTTTCTCCAAAAAAAAATTTAAAAAAAAAGAATTAACAAAAATGATGGCTTTAGGTATAAAAGTAATCCACCAAAAAGTCATAAAAATGGGCACGAGTTTTTTTTTGGTCGTCAAATATAAGAAATTGTTAATAATTCTATTTTGAAATCATTAATTCACTGTTTATATAAATAATATCCTCATATGTATATATATAATTACAAATTCGACTAATCGTACTCTGTACGAGTGTATCTTGTAAAGTAATCAATCTTTAGGTTTCATGTTTCTTTTGGGCCATATAAAACATTCAAATTTTCAAATTAGTTTAAAAAATAAATATTTTTAATTTAAATTACAATATTTTTTTTTCATGCTTTTTGGTCAAAAACGTAATATGCAAATCATTTTTCATGTTCAGAAGTTTTCTGATGAGATATTTTTTTTTATGGTATTTTTTGAAAAGGAACCAGCAAAAAAATCTTACCATTACAAAAAAAAAAAAAAATCTAACCAAGGGGTAAAGAAAAACTCGTAGTTTGTTAAAACAAAGCTCTGTAAAAGTTTTCACGAATATACAGAGGACATTGTACTAAAAATAGAGCCGATCATTGATAACCATTATTAATTTATTGGACATATTGACGTATTTTTTTCGATATCTAAGGTTGCTTTTTATTTGACAGTAGTATTGCCATATATAAAATCATTTTTGCTGGATGTCCAATGTATAATTGAAATGCTTCCACTTTAAATAATTTTTTGGCAACTCAGTCATACAAACTATAAGATAATGTCAACACAACATTAGAGATCCATTAATCAGTCTTCTTATCCAATACTCATTCCGGATATTCAATGTTGAATGGGTCTAATCTCTGTACAAAAACTCATAAAACTAATGGACTTTGCACATGAAAACCGAACTGCGAATTGTGAATATTCCATAAAAAACAAATTTGAGGTTAAAAGCGAGCGAATATTTTATTCGCAACAATGTGGAATGCGAGTGGACTGCGAATAATGATTTAACAGTTCGCGACCAGATATTCCAATTCGCAGAAAAAAAATTAAAATTGTTTATTTTCATAAATTTAATTAACTAGTTAAAAAAATTGATAAATTTATGTGTATTAATTAAATTTAAAAATTTTATTTAAGAAAATTGTTATAACATTTTTTATTAAACATGGAATAATTCTTTTGTTCGCAATTAGCAATCGTAGTTCGCGTATCATGTGCAAAGTCCTTAACTTGTATAACAAATTTCATTCAAATCGGATATCAATGACTGATGACTTTAACTGTGAGTGTTGCTCACAGATGATTTTTTTTTTGTTTTGTAATTTTTGAGATATTCACACTAAAAAACGTCAAGAAAAATAAATTTGAGTAAAATCTATTTTTTTTCCTGGTATTATATCCATTACAATATTTCATAATTATATCATAACTCCTCATAAAAAATTAATTGACATATAGGTAATTACTCTGCGTTGTATTCAGCGCACTCTCATGTTATTCTTAGTGCGCTGCTGCTGTTGAAATCTTTTTTTTTTTGTTCTGTTTCGATTCCATGCCGGGCTTTTAAAAAAAATAACTAAGTTATTTTGCCGCCAAGAAGTTAAAAATCCACAATACAATAACAAAAAAAAATCAATTTAATTTGGTATTTTTTTTATTTTGTGTATTGTCTTGTTCTCCATTGTGGATACATATATAAAAAAAACAAAATTGTGATATAGCTAGAAGCACATCAGGTTGATCTTTAATTTGAATACTATACTATAAGAATTAAGGTGCCAGCCAGGTGATGCCAAGGTCATTAACAAAAAAATAATAATAAAAAAAAAAAAATTTTTTTTGTTGTTATTTTTTTTTTCTTTTAAAAAATTATGACGAATTATATTTTCATTTCTATATTGGAGGTTTAATTTTTTTTATACCCATTTTCGTCCAATATTTGATTGATGCTTTTCGGCCGGTTCACAGTACTTACTGCCGCATATAATAAGTTTTTAATAAAAATTATCATTAAAAATGTATAAAGTGTAATTATATTTGCATTTTCAAATCAATAAAAAAAAGCAGAACAAAAACTAATATGGAAAATATTAAATCAAGGATTATCATAAAATAAATGTTTATGTAAATGTTTATTTTAGTATCCGATTATTTATTTAGTTATTGTGTTTTTTTTTAAATAAGATTATTTATTGGTTATTTCAAATAATCGGATCAAAATGTATTTACACTGGAAACTATGTAATATTTAAATTAAATTAAATTTTTTTTTTTTGTACATTTTGTTAGACAGAATATGATCCACTTAAATTTGAATTACCTGCTTTTAATTAATCTAAGAAATATATGAATTGGTTAGCTATGATTCCACATTTAACATTTCATAATTAAAAACACTAGCAAAGTTCAATAAAATATTGAATGATGGCTAAATATAATATTTTTATTTTCACATTTCAATATTTTGCTAATGGTTTCCAGATCAAGTCCTGTTGCAAAGTATTAAAAATCCTAATCTTAATACATATCTGAAAATCATATCTTGTTTATATATGTAGAATATTCCGATTTTATAATTTATATTTGGTGAATCATAAATTAACTATTTTTATAAAGGTATACCTAAGATAAATAATCCAAATTGAATTAGACAGACGTAGATTTTTTATATAACTTTTGAAACGTTTCGAATTCGCTGGACATACTTTAAAATGCACGCAGAATTTTGAAATTCCAGATTGAAAAGCAGCTTCTAAAAATGTTTAAATGTATTGAACATCAAACTACTTTATAACGCGAGTAATGGTAATTCGCAGAGATGAATTTGTTTAAAATTGAATTTTGAACTCTCATTGCTCTTCTGTTGTGTTTTTATACTTAGTACTTTAATATCACTTTAAGAGATCAACTATTATCTTAAATAAGTTTCATCTAAAATCAGTTTCATAAATTAAGAGAGTTATGAATCGTAAAACTAAATATACACCCTGTGTTAAGGATTGTACAAATTTGAAATTCACATAATTGAATTGAATAAATAAATGTGAAACTCTTCCATATTACCCACATAATTTAGTATATTTAAATATTTCAATAGTTTTTGATTATAAGGCAAAATTAATTAAAAACTAATTAGTTTCGCGTAAATTTGTTTTCGCATTAATTTTTGCAAATTCATTTTTTTTTCTCATATAAAAAAATGGATTTAATAAAAATATCCGGTTCGAAATATAAAAATTCATGTAAATTGAAATTAATTTAAATTATAAAATTTAAAACACACTGTAAAATAGAATTTTGGAATTTGTTAATTAAATAAGATAGCTCGGTAATATTTATACTTAATTCTGAATCCATTCAAGGATGAGGTAATTATAAGCTGATGGATATTGGTATCAATAAATTTTCTTTTTCTTTCTGTATTAAACTTTATAGTTACTTCCTTTCTAATGGACATCAGCCCCAATCTCCCTCATTTTATTAATGATAAATTACTTGAAATTTGTAGATGTTGTAAAGATTTTTTTTTTGTGCCGAGATAGATTATCATTTCCACGAATATTATTTAAAATTATATTATAATTGCTATAAAAGATTTTTATATTTATAATCATATAATTGTCCTATAACATATTTTACATAATTGCATAATGATTGCCCATAACGTTAATAAATTTTATTATTTCTATCTTCAAAACATGAAAAGGTGTTCTTTTTTTTTAGATTTCATAAAAATTTACATTATAATTTGCGAAAATAACAAATTATGTTCTTACAAAATTTGAACCATCATAAATATCTCGACATAAATATATCCGTTCTATATTTAATTTACATATGTAGGTATATAAAAAAATAAATATCGTCTTTATTGGTATAAATTAATATATATATTCGTTAATAGAGCGTATCCTTTATTTGTTGCTTCCACCAAAATTATCCTGCGATTCATATATATATATAATAATATTCATAAATAATAATTTCTTGAACATAAAAATTGTATTTCTGGACCGTTACAACCTGTTATTAGTATTTCCTTTTTATTTAAAACAAATTCCATTTATTTATTTTTTTATGGTTACGAAACAATAATCAAAATATGCGCTCCATTCGTAGTCTAATAAAAGTATCCTTGTTCCGTATTTAAATAAAGTGGAATTCTTTAAAACATAAAAAAAAATTTAATGGTCCCATTTCAATCACGTATTTCCAATCAAACTAATAATTGTTTTTTTTTTTTTTGAAACATCCTAAAACTTGTAAAATTAGAATTAGGTTTTGACCCTAATTCAGAGATGTCTGAATATTTTGCATGATCGTAATTTTAGATAGAAATGATTAGAATAAAGTTAGAATGGAAATCTTTAAGTATTTCAACTTGGCATCACAATGTAATTTAGTTAGCTTTTGGTGAGCTTGGTTTTACTAAGCTCACTTAGATGTTCGTGGTGTTTGCCATATTAGTTAATGATAGATTGAAATAACTAATATTGCTTATAATTCGACAATGGAAGTTATTCAATATCAAATATCTCAAAATGACATTTGCTATCAGATAAATGTATTATCGTTCTGATTTGTATCTGCATTGTCTTTTTAGAAACGGCACTGGGATATCTGATGTCATTTTAATGGTTTCGTCACAATCAACTTACTAAATAAGTGTATACCTAATTTCCTGTAATATACGGAAGTAAAACGGTGCAACCTGACTAAATTCTAGCCTTATAGTTTGGAAGTGGTGAGCTTCTATTACAGACTTCCGCTTCTATCGTGAGCAATTGAAAAAACTTATATAATTTTAATGGAATTGAAATCATTTAAGTATTAAAGAGGTTTATATGTAAAGCCTTATCTCTATGCGGTACAGACATATCCATATTCTCATTGCCTTACTCTATAAACTGTTTCTATTAAGTAGAAAATTTGTATTATTTATGACATTAAATGAACGAAAACTAATTTCTTATTACGATGCCACATTAAAAATATTTTTTTTTTTTTAAATTAACAACTTTGTTGCAAAATTTGAATATTTCACAAGAATTATGACCATCAGACATCCAATAAAATTAAATTATCTTTAGTTGTCATAATTCTGCACAGCGCAGACGAAAATTTATCATACATTATTATTTTTTTTTTCTTTTTCGAAACTTTAGAAATAAGCCGAGAAGTGCCAAAATATTAGTATTTGCGGAATGATCAAAAGTAAACAATATGTTATGTATTTTGATTGTTTTTATTTCATTTTAATAGCCCTCACAAAAAATGAAGTGACCCTAAAATTCTTTGGTTTTGTTTTTTTATTTTCTTAGAAAGGATTCCACTTTTTTAAATATCCAGAGAGCTTCTTTATAGTATAATAATAATTATGTTTTTTTAATACATTATATATGGCGCCCAAATTAGTTCTGACTATCTGTTAGCATCATTTTAAATTTGTTTCAAAAATGTTGCTTGTATTTTTTTTTATAAATAACAGAAAATTATTTAGTATCCTCCTCCAAGTGGCCTTTTGAACCTTCTATCTTGTATTTTGCATGTGAAATAAAATAAATTTACTTACAAAAAATATAAAACTTTTTAATTTATTTATGTAGGAGATATTCTTAATCCTGGGAAAATTGAGTACAAGAAGGCAGAGTATTTTGTGTATAAAATAATATTATGATTTTTTTTTTTTGTTTATGTTAAATTAAATTCATTTTAGATATAAATCTGCAGAGAATCCTCCTTAATAAAATCAAAAACAACAAAAATTTAAAACAACCAACAAATACCTATAATCGGTGTGCAAATTTATATTATTAAGGACATTCTTAGAATATTAATAAACTTCATTTTTAAGCGGAATTTTTAAGGGAACATTTAAGAAAACTGGAAAAATAAATTTTAAAGACTCAGAAGAATGAGAAAAGGCCATATAAATTGTCAGAATTATCATGGAAATCAGGCTTCATTGATTTATTTGCTTCTGAACCACTGCAGTTAAGTTTGGCAACCAATGAAATATATAATACTTTGCCATAGTCGGTGCAATTGGTCACGCGTTCTTAATAGTTGAATCATTGTTCAGATTTCCCCGATCCGGTTAGAACTTTTAATAAACGAGGCTTCCGTATCATTATTTTTAGGAGCTGGTTTATAGAGTCTATCTTAGAATTCTTTGCATCTTTCAGTCCCTGTTTATACAGATCTCTTCAGACAAAAATGTGTGAAGGAAAATATTTAAACCATATACAAGAATTGCCAATCCATTATTTTCCCCACAAAATTTACTTCTTTTAAATTTTTACAATCTAAACGGCTTTTTGACATTCGGAAATAATATTGCAAAAATTTTAAAATACTTTTTCAAATAATAACCCATTTATCTTAAAGTATACATGAAAATTATAATAATCTTTATGAAAACCATCATGCAAATTAAAAGGTCCACGTTTTTTTTTTGTACCTCTTCAGCAAAATCTTTTTTTAAAAAAAAAAAAAATATACAAGAAGATACATCAGAATATCGGTTATAATATCGTAAGTTGAATCATGAGAATCGCCTTCAATTTTATTTTTTTTGTATAACAATATTAAATCGCTTATTTAAAACTCTTCTATATACCAGAGTAATAATATCAACATTCAGTATTCATATAAAAAAAAAAAAAAAAAAAAAATCACGGAATCAACTGACCGGTGTGCACAGACGGGTGTCATAAATCCTCAATGATAATATGCACTTGGGTGATTTTAACCAAATTGATCCATCCGCACCGTGTACCTTATTCTAATAACAAAAAATAAAATATAATATCGGTATAGATATAGTATAAATATTTTCTGACTCCCCACAAATACAAAATGATCTTCCACCGTCGTCATAATCATCATAATACCTAATCGGCAGCATAAATATTTTTTTCATGTTTCCATATATAAATGTTACTGCAAATTTTTAAAGTAGACTTTTTGGGGCGTCTGTTCATGAAATAACCAAAATAAACATTTTCTACGCGCGCATTTAACTCTCATACCTTTAACCATTTGTTTTGTATAGCAGCAACTTAAAACTGCAACAATAAATACTCTCTGCAATAAAAAAAGGTATATAACAAGAACATAAAAACTTATGTTGTTAAATCAGAGGTTTCATTATTTGAAGTCTGTTGGCCACCATCCGCAGAAAGGTCGACATGAAAAATTATACATTGTGTACTTTTTGGTTGAAGAAGTTTTTCTTTTTTAAAAAAATATTGATCTCCCCATTTTGGCAATATTATGATGAATATACAAATGAAAACAGCTTCAATATTGGAATATACTGCAAAACGTTTCAAATACACAAGCATTATCATATTTGTGTGATGACACGTTTCGACCTTTATAAAGAGTAAGTTAATTTTTTTACAAATAAAGTTTCTGTTTTTGGTATAGTGTACTTTTCTGATTCAAACTTTTATAGCCTTTTAAAACCAGTTCGGTATTGTTGCTGCTGCTGCTGTTGCTATATGATAATGATTTAAAAATTTAAAAATAATAATAAAAAAAGAACATGTTTTTTGTTGTTGTAAATTTAAATCTTTGTTGCTGCAACATGCAAAATCAAGAACAGAAGATACAAAAATTATGTTGTTTTTTCATTTTGCTACATAAACAGAGAGCAACAAAATATAGTCTCGATCGGTCTGTATCAATGTGTACTTGATTTTCCCATAATATTATTACTCATCTTTATGGGCATTTACTTGAGAGCTTGAGACTAGTATTAGTATTATTATTATTTAGTCATATATGTTTTGTGATGGAGTTATCGGATGAAGAGGTAAAAGCATCATAATTTTTATATTCTGATGTTTTGAATAAATTCTTTTAATTCTATACTTTTTCATCATTTTTTATGTTGTTGCTTTTTTGTTTGTTTCATTTTTGTGATGCTGCTATTCAAAATAATTGTATACGGTACGGTATCTGTGAATTCAAATTATTGGATGAAATATTTTTTTGAATAGATTGTATGTATATGAGAATTTATAATATTTAGTGCTGCAATTTTTCAAGTTCGGCTTCTTTTTTATGTTCATTCAAATGTTCGAATCGAATTATCTTTTAAATATGATCCATTCTCGTATAATTCGGTAGCTCCGCCCTAAGGGTATTCAGTTTTTTTGTTTTCGTTGGATGTAAAAGAATAATCTTATAGAGATGGAATAATATTTTTACAGATTCTATTATGATGAAATATTATTTATGATAATTTTCGAATAGGTATTTAGAGATATGATTTTTTTTTGATAGGTTAGAATTGAACTAAGAAATATATTTTAATTTTGTAAGGATAAAGTCCAATTATTATTGGAACCATAGCTCAAGAGCAAAAGCTGTTTTAAGTTATTGTGTTTATTTCAATATTTTCAGTAATTATTTTATAATTAATAAATGTTTATTTGGTTAATTAAAAGGCTTTTACAAATAATCAATAAGCAACTATGTAATGTACCACATTCTTTAAGAAGCTCTAAGGATCAGGTACAACTTATTTAAGGGAAGCTTGAACAAAATATCAACATCCTAAGACCGCGAACAAAAAACATGTGTTTATTCCAATAAATTACTGTTCATACTGCAGTATTACTAAGCATACTGCTCGATGCTTAGGTTTCTGTAGACATTATTTATTACTCACAATACCTTTCCATATGCTAGTATCTTCTATATCTGTGATAATCTTAAATTATACCTCAATATTGTAGATGTCAATATCAAGAAATCATAGTTTTACTATCTGAAACAAATATTTTAATAATTTCCATAAGTTATAAGTTGCACACATTACAGACTTTGAACAATTCTTAAATCCGTGGTTAGTAAACCTTTTATATTTTGGTTACAATAAGCTATATTTTCAGTATTCATAGAATTTCATTACTTATTTCAACTTTAAAACCTTTCCCAACTAATTACTTCACTTTTAACTTCCGTTCTAAATATCCAATTACTTGGAAGTCAATTAAAAATCAACTATAGTGACATTGGCTTAGCTACTTTGATAATAAATAATTCCATAATTGTCCTTATAAACATTCTTCTAATTTAGATGAATTTTATCAATAAAATATAAAGTCATCCCGAAAAATTCTTTAAAATATTTCTCAGAAAATTACTTTTTTTAACTAATAATTAAGTTTTTAGTTATGATGGCATCATTATTTAACTTATTGGACACTGTATAGTAATTAATTAAATTATCGTGCGAAATATTTTAAGTATTTTCCATGTTACTTTACAATAAATTTCAATATATTTTTTTCAATTTTTCATTTTAATAGTTTCCTTGTTATAAATTCCAATTGCTAAGTATATTTATTAGTTCCTTATTCAAAACTCCGAAGTTTTAAAATATTACAATAAGAGAGACCATACAGAAGATCATTAAGGATATATGTATATATACCAATAATAATGTTTATGAGAAAATTTTTATTTTACAATTTTCATTTTTTTTAGTAGCTATGCTAACATTAATACTAGAATTATTACTTTGTAAACTAAAATATTATAGTTTATCACTTCGATTTTTTATGATTTCCCTTCTTCAGTATATAAAGCTATGAATAAAGAATTGAGGTTAAAGTTTGATTGCAATAGTAAACTTGTAGACGTTCTTTTGTATTTTTTAAGTAGCAGAGTTAAAAAATGTTATAATATTTATTCTCTTTGAATAGTTAGATATTTATGTATATAACTCCTTTTCCATGTCAATAAATTGTAATTTGTTGTATGATGGTCGGTATAATTCATTGGAATGGTCTCCAAAAGGAATAGTCTAAATATTTTTTTTGTATCTTAATTTTTTGATTATTATACAGTCTGCGTCAATTCTGATCCTGCATATGTCTAATGCTCCTATGAATTTGTTGTATTCTATTGAAACATACTAACTGCGGTAGTTTGTAGGGATGAATATGTATCGCTTTTTCTTGCGTGAAAGCTAGTAATATACCCGTTGACTTATATTTTCCTTACAGTACAGCGATCCATACTACCTTTTTCATGAACAATATCAATTTAGCTGGATTTATTATACCTCCTTGAATTAGCTCACCGGAATGTAGTAGTCTAGTTTTCGTAATCTGTTTATTTTTTTCCTTTCGTATGGAAGAACATTATAAAAAAGATTGTTCTGAAGATGTCCTTACCTCAAAACCCCTGCAGAAAGAGTTTGAGGTCAGACACGACCTTACAGCTTACACCTTGTATTTTCTTCAGTTGCACAGGGTATAAATTTCATTATATATTCTAGCATTTGCTGGTACATATTAAAAATAGCTTTTGTTTAATTAGAGTCAGGAAATATTCAAAACAGTTCAGTATTTTCATCTTAACTGGTAATATCTGATTTGTCGGAATGTATTAATTACCCTACCGAAAATTATTAATTTGACTAGCTAATGTAACTTTATTTGGTATAATTTTGATGTACATACTTTGTACTTAGCCACAATAACATCTAAATATTGTCAAATGTCATATATTTTTGTGATTTTGTGACTTGCTCCATTAAATTGATTATTTGAACGTCTTGCTTCTGCATATATGTTTTTTTCATATTGAATGTATAATGTAGTAAGGCTACTTTATATCTTCAATTAAGTTTAATATTAGCCAACCCTGTTTAGAAAATATAAAAAAAAAACTGTATACAAATGAAATAAAGTTGCATTCAAACGATATACAGAATTTGAAATTAAATAAATTCATTTTTGCATCTTATTCTTCACAACTGATGCAATTCTTTTTTGTTGTTGTTATAAACTTCAATATCGAATAGCTCTATAATCTTTACCATATTTTTTAAAACTATAATTTTTTTTGTTTTACTTACATTTATATTTGTTTTGTGCGGTTTCTTGTTTTGCTGTACAATCGCGAATTATGTTTCCTTCTTTGTTGGTTTGGCCTCATATGTTATTGTTGTTACATCAGTTATGCGATTGAACATAATATTATAAATAAAAATAAAATACGACTGATGTGATGATGGAGAGGTCGTTATATGGTTGGTGGCTCATTAGAGGGCGAGTTTTTTGGTGCTTTATTGAGAGGTAGCCAAACAAACTAATTGCTTTAATTTTAAGTGCTTTTCAGAAGGATAATTAGTACCTCTGACAGTTATTATTATATTTATGCGAGTATATTATATTATGAGAATATATTTTATATTTTTGATGGATCTATATGTGTTTGTTGTAGAGGCGACCGCAATGAAATCGGACAGTAGTGGCGACTACACAAAACTATATAAATTTATTAATAATATAATATGATTTTTTTTTTTGGTATTGTTAATGTTCACACGAGGTTATTCGCAGTTGAAAGTCCTTTTTTTCAGTATATGTTTATATGCTATTTAAAGTTGATGTAATATATTTTATATTGTAAATTTTTAATGGACTTTAGAGTTTTTTTGTTCAGGTTGTTTTTTTGGAGCATTGTAAAGTAGAGTATAATTACAATTTGCTCCTTTGTTTGGAATTTAAGGAAGAATATTTTTAATTAACTTTTTTTGTTGTAAATGTAAAGAGATACAATTAATTTATTCGTAGTTAATTATATTAATGATAATGGAGGTCAGCTTTATGAATTAGGGCTTTGATACACCGAAATCCGAAGATCGGGACCAGTATTGTTTAACTCTTTATATTGCTATATATCAATCAAACTGAAAATGTTGTAGTTATTCGCTGGACTGAAAATAATGTTGACAGATTGCAAAAGTATTATAAGATTGATCAATTTTAAGCCCTGCATAATATTACTAGTAACTAGTAACGAAGTAATAACATTGTACAACGGAACGGAATTAAATAAATTTTGTTATTATAACTGCAACGAAATTTCACTTTTTAATGTAACGAAATAAATAACGTTACTACTTTTTTTATATTTATATTATAATATTTATTTTTCTTGATTTTTATAATTATTATTACAAACAATAAATTTTGTAAATACATTTCATTAATTTGTTCTTTTGGTTGGAATATTTCTTTAATTTTCAATTTCCAATCCTATTTAAATTTCAAAAACAATTTTGCATATCGCCGTGTTCGTATATATTTTTTATTATAATTTTTTTACTCTTTGATCAAATTGAAATATTCCGACGTTTTTTAACTACAATTTCAATAAACCATTTATATATATTTATATTTTATACGTCAAATTCATTATTTTTGAAAGTAAATGAAATATACAAAAATTTAAATATATTAATAAATAAATATGAAATTCTAATTTAAAATATTACGAAACCCCATCGAGCTATGAAAATTCAATATTAATATTTGAAGAAATCTCGAGCTGGTCGGAATACAATAAGACCGCGCTTTTGGTATGATGACCAAAAGTGCGCATCTATATACAAAATAATGAAATCATATTTTAATGCAAAAAAGCGAAAAAAAAATCAATTTATTGGAATAAATTCAGTTTTCGTGTTCAGTAAATTTATTTATTTTAATTTTATTATTTCGTCTTCGTCTTTCCATCATGAATTAATTTTATAATTTTTTTTCTTATTTTATTTTATTTATTTTTTTGATTTTTTTTTTACTTTATTTGCAACTATACAATAAGAAAATTCAGGAATAATTGTAATATTGATAAAAAGGAATTCTCGCTTTGGTTGCGCCATT
Source organism: Rhamphomyia laevipes (assembly GCA_963920725.1). Taxonomy (NCBI): domain Eukaryota; kingdom Metazoa; phylum Arthropoda; class Insecta; order Diptera; family Empididae; genus Rhamphomyia; species Rhamphomyia laevipes. The sequence continues at coordinate 17,254,359 of OY987258.1, forward strand.
TAAAATATTTCAAAATAATAAAATCAATCTTTTTCGGATAAAATAAAGAACAAAACTTTACAATTTCTGGAAAATATATAAAAAAAATATCTTCTAAATATTTAACTTTTTCAGTTGTTGTTTTGAATTTACTAGTATCGTTCATAAGATTCGTAAGAGAAATTGAATTTATATATAAAAATATTATTATGACATTATTAATAAAAATTGTTAGGTTATACTTAATTATTGTCATGGCTATATTAGTTTAGTTGGTTGGTTGATTCCGTGGAAGGAGGATCCAAACCTCACGCACAACCAAATTATAGGTCTGTGTTGTACTTAGCCAGCGATGACTCAATGTCCCTACATCACATCAACTAATTAATTTACATTATGTATAATAATATAGTATCTTTAAAACTGTAATGAAAATAATTTTTAATTAAATGTAGTGTACATCTTAGAAGAATCCATATATACCTTTATAGAGACGCAATGCGAATAAATACTTACAGAATAGAATAATATAAATTTACTATTCCATTGGCTAGCCAATATTATGGTAAATTTAATTAATAAATTTTTTGTAATTTAAAATTACATTGATGAACAGTAATGAAAATTACAGTGATTTACTGATGCACCTGTGAGAAAAAACTTTTCTTTGTACTGATGTTATAGTACGCTTTATACTTTATGTAACTATTTTTCACTGTTCAGTAACTTTGTAGAATTCCCAAAAGTGCAGAATATTTCGAATGTAAATATAACAATGCTAATTTCATATATCAGTTTTTTAAAAGATATTACATAATTTATATTGATATTTAGTAAACCCGTAATTCTGACCTTTAAAATATGAAACTATCTTTATATAGATTATCTAAAAACTCTTCTATTTTTAAAAAAAAATCCATATTTAGGTACAAATCTGAGAAAAAAATTATATTGATCTAAATAGATCAAATATAATTCAAAATTAAAAGTCTGCAAAAAGTCGAAATTTCTAAACTATTCAATTAGTTGTAATCTTATAATAATTGCTCATCTGTTCTGTTAGTTACCCATGATAAAAATCTTATTACTGAAATGAAGACTATTAATCATCATCATCATAAACTCACAGTGAATAAATCACTTCTCTGGTATAATTCGTTCTAACAAGAATTGTATCCTTACAGCTTCTTAGAATGTCAACTCTATGTCTTATAAGAAAGGTTCAGTTCTCAGATAAATTGAATTGTATATTTCGTTTTCCTCGAAGAAATAGTGATTGTCAGGCGACATCTTTAGTCAAACTTTTATATTTTTTAAGATTTTTACTTGTATATGTTAAAAATACCAATCTTTTTATCGAACTATGCTTCCGGTAATAATGTGCCGGCATTTAAAGTATTCGTTATTCAAGAAAAAAGCCAGACTATTTTCAGATTTTTCAGAATTCTAAATAAGTGGAGGCTTTAAACTTCAAGTTTTTTTTTTTTAAATTCAGCTACTTTAAAGTATACTGAGGTTATAAAATGTTTCAAGCTTAATAAAAATAACTCAGTAAAAATTATTTATCATTGTACTAAGTAATTTTTCTAATTATGGTAATTTTTCTAATCTTAATAGTAAATACTAAAGATCTTAAAAAAGAACATTCTAATTTTCTGATATAATTAGTTCAATATTTGCAGAAAAATTAAAATAATTAAAAGTATACTAAAAACTCACATAAATAATTCAATTTTACGTCTAGTAAATTAATGTCTACACGTTTATGCATAAAATTCAATATTAAATCAAAATGTGAAATAATAAAAATTCTCTACAATTTCAAAATGGAAATATTTCTTTAAAAAAAAAATAATAATTCCCTCCCAAAAATGTCTAATTAAATCGTCATAAATATAAAATATTTATTAAATTCAGATTTATTTCTTTTTCAAATTCATTTTTTCTCATCATCAATTTCAAGTCTCCGGTTACCTAATGATATTTTGCTTTAGACTTATTGAATATAATCCGATATAGAAATTTAATATTCTATCTTAGTCTAGCTTTAGAGTATAAAATGTACGTTTTCCTCCCTTCATCGTGTTGATTGCAACCACCTCTTCTATCTATATAGCATAAAAGTATTTAAATCGGCTGCGTTTTTATTTAAGTCGTCCGCGCGTTTTTGCATAAAATTATTATATGTTTTTATATTTCTACGAGTTATATATACAATTAATTATGAATTTTGTTAAATTTTAATTATGATTTTTTATATATTTTTTTTTATTATTATTTCTTGTATTCTTATGATGCACTTGAGCATAAATAAATATTTAGAAAATAAAAAATGTAAAATTGAGCATAAAAAATTGTATATTATGGTTGAATAAATGAATTTTTGAGAAATTTCATATATTTTAGTCATAATAAAAGTTAACTTGTAGGAGGATTATGTATGGAAATTTTTTTTTTTTTTTTATTTAACCTTTAGCATAATTGTTTTATAGTTCAAATTACGTGTTCATTTTAAAATACATAACTAGAAATAAATTACTATGTAATTAAGAGAAGATATTATAGTGAAAATGAACTGATGTGGTAGTTGAAAATGATGTGTATTTATTTTAAAGAAATGATATATAACGAGGTTAGATTGACAGATTGAACATGAAATTCCCCTATGCAATTTGCATTTTACAATTTTTCACTTTAATCTAAGGCGCTGTCTACATGAACAGATTTATAAGATACAACAATCGTAATTGATATAGAAATAGAATATAATTTAAATTATAATTTAAATTTACTGATTTATAGGTTGCAGTAAAACTCTTACAGTTTTGACAAATGATTATAATAAGTTTTTATTTAAGGTGAACCTAATGTAGTTTACTGGTTAATTGTAAAATTGCTGTTAAATTAAATATCACCGATTAAGATTATGTATGACCAATGATTTTGAGGTAGTAAATACATTTTATAAGAGGTTACTCCACCTTTAAGACTCCGCGACTCACAGTTGCATATAATACATACAATATTTTGCAATTTCGTCATCATATTTTGAAAATTTATACTATCTACTTGCCATCAATACTGAAAATGTTGATTATCTTACTATTTCAGCTCCTAGTGCATACTTCAAAAAGTCCCATCAATTTGCTTCAACCTAAATTCTAAGAACTCTTTAGTCTTTCTTTTACATAGATCCTGGGTGATGTATTATGGGTGCCATGAACCTTATGTTCTTTACTAATCTTTAGATTTGGCAATTTAATTCCTTTACAGTCTATAAAAGTTAAGAAAGTATTATCAAATATTAATACAATTTAAGAAATAATATTTAGTCATTAGAAATAATATTGAATAAATGAACCAAAATTACTGTCAGGTGCAATTGGAATTCTTTAAAATTAAATGAAATTATCATAAATATTTTCCCACAGTTCATGTAAATAAAATCAAACCTACAAAATACCATTTAGGTCAAAGAACTTATACTCTAATTATACCAAAATATCCTTTAAAATATATACATAAATAATATGCTTGTCAATCATTTATATGTAAGAATTACGTATTGATTACCATATTTAAAAAAAATATTCGTAATCTTTTGAAAAACCAACTTCACATCGCCTTCTCCCACACTTTCTCATCTTATATTGAGGTAATTATATTCTAATCCAAAAAAACAGGTAGAAAGTACATATCAGAATAAAGACTTTCAGCAAATAAAGTATATATATTGAAAGATCAAAATTTACCTTGCAAATATAATGATTACATTTCTTTTGTTCATTTTAGCATACCTTATACAAAATCTTTAACTTTCACTTTATCCTTGCCTAGAATCCCTTAAACGTGGGAATATCAAAAATTTATTTTTCACAATTTATTCAAATCAAAGGAAAAAAAAAAATATTTTTTTACAATATTTTATTAAAACATCACTGAAAATTGAAAAAAAAAAATTAAATATTTAATTCAAATAAAATTCATGCAATTTTATTGCCTAGATAAAAAAGGATATGCGCTTTAAATGTATTTGATCAAAAGATCAATAAAAATATAATTTTATTTATTATTTTATTATTAATATTAAAAAAAAGGAACAAAAACAAAAAATGTGCATCCCTTCTTTTGTTCCAAAAAAGGACTTGTTCATATTAGGAAATATTTTATACTTTTTATTCTTCATAACTTTATATAATAATAATAATTTGATTGACTGGTCAAAAGAATCCATAAATATTAAATAAAAAATGAATTTGAGGAAATAATATTGTAAAAGAAGATATCCTTATATCCTTATAATTTGATTTTATAATATAAAGATACCAAGAATTTTTTTTTTTGTAGTTTATGCTTCCTTAACTTAATGTTCTATAATGTAATTTCACCGGATATAAATATCATAATTTGAAATCGATATTTAACCTTCATTTTAAATAAATTGTCTTGTAAAGTTTAGGAGAATGGAGTCTTCAGAAAGGCTTAAAGTGATCTAATTGAAAAGCTATTGAATTAAGAGTTACTGGAAACATATATTTCAGAGTATGAATTCATTTTGATTTACTTATTTCTAGTTATACATATCAATTTTGCAATTCTGAGAAAGTGCATCAATTTAATATATATCACTCAAGATTTTTCGATTATATCACTCAAGATTTTTCGATTATTATTTCCCATATTCGTCTTTTTGACATTTTTCTAATAAACTTTTTATATTTCACTTCATATTTTATATGAAATGCTCGCCGAATTAATTACCAACCCTTGTTCAAAGAGCGAAAAATATTGCAAAAAATGATGGAAGGCATTGGGGCAGACTTATGTCCAAAGAAATTAAAAGAAATTAATAATAATATTAATTATGGTAGTATATAAAATTCAAATCTATTAAAAATAATAATTTATAATCTCTAATTTTTAAGTTCTATGTTATATCAAATATCTCTCAAATTATAAAGTAGAGTAATGTCTAATGTCAGTGTCAGTCTATTTATATATAAAAGTCTATTTATATACTAAAGTCAATAAAAATCGCAAGTTGTTGAAACTAATTATTTATATTTGAAACTATTAATTATTAAAACTTAGGCAAATTTTGACAGAACATGCTAAAACTAATAATTATTCACATAAAAAAAAATTAAATTTTAATTATCAATACAAACTTCTCATTTTTCTTCTACAATATTAATTTAAATAATTAATTTTGTGATATTTTTTTCAATTTTATAATTATACAATACAATATATAAATACAAATTATATGAAATTTTTTTTTATTTGTATATATACTTGCACTTGCACGTATTATTTGAATTGGTGAAATTTTATTTTTGCGTGTTTAAAAGTAATAATTCATTAGGATTAGATGAAAACAAGCGCAAGAACTTCAGTGTTCATAGTGTGAAATTATATACCTGTTATGATTATTTGTATAATTTTACATATATATGGAACAATAACAAAAAACCTTAAAGTGTATAATATAATTTACATGTTGGTTCCTTGCTTAACTTACTAATGGTATGGATGCCCCTATCTTTACCACGTACAAAACATATAAAATTTCTTGCAAAAATATTCCAATTGTTTTGGAGTTTTTTTTAAATCAACTTTTTTTATGAATTTTTTTTTTTTTAAATCAACGCAAAATCATTAAATATTATATTTTACATAAATTTAATTTATTTAATAATAGTGTTTTTGTTTTTGTTGTTATTAATAATTTGCATATATCTAATTATATATTGAAATTATGAAAACGCATCAAAATATTGAAAGATATTTAAATCGAATGATGCAGAAAACAACAAATATTTTTAAGAACGGTCAACATTTTCAATGAAGCCATTTTCTACATAATTCAGTTTTTTATTAATATTTTGAATATTATTAAGAGGATATATAAATGTGCTCAAAGTAAGAAGTTTTCTTTGAGCCATCTAAAAAGTAGTTTTTTTAGATTACTTCAAATTCGCGATCGCTAACATTATTTCGGCAGTTTTATTACTTTTTCTTTACTAAAAATGAGTTCTAATTAAAAATTCTAATTTAAATATTAATTAAATATTAATTATGACTCAGTTTACATGACAATGTGTTCATTACACGGTACTTAATGTTACGGGAATACGTTTTTTGCGAGGTACACATATATGCTTCCTGACTCTTAAGTTATTTTTGGTTAGTAATTCATGACGAACTGTACGTGGTACGAGTTTTATGATAGAAAATGAATCCTAAGTTTCGGTCGAGAGTTCTTTGTAGAATATACCAGTGGTTTAAAGTTTGGCCCGAACCTATAATTAAGCAGATCCCCCTCTTTTTATCCATCAATCTTTTTCAAAACTACTGATTTACTTTTCTTAAAGAAGCAGTTCGCACGTAACTACTTTACACTAACATTTTAATACAAACCATCTTAACGTAAATTTTATTCTTCCAGACTAATCAATTTGCGTTCAGACTTTTCAACACCTTCTTCAGTATCGTCGATTTAATAATTGAAAACTTTTACTGAATATAAAAAAAATTATTATAATTTTTAATATTAATTTCAAAAACTTTAACAGAATTTATTCATTTTTTTTATGGTTTCGAATTAATTTGACAGCTGACAAACTAACTAGACCATTTCTGCAAAATTAATTTGTTTATCTCTTTTTTATATATATTAAGAAGTCGCCTTCTTTTTTTGTACATTTTGCGTTTTTTCGTCCAAAACAGAAATTCCTATTACTTATATTAGTTATAGTAGTAGTAGTAGTAGTAGTAGTGGCATCAGCAGCGTTAGCATAATTTGCAATGTGTAATTAGTGTGTAACAATATTACTTCGTTATATTTTTTTTTTTTGGCTCATTGTATATATTATTATAATTTAGTGCAGATGGAAGATTTATGCACAACAAACACACCAAAACACTCAGTTAGCATAGCTAATGGGTTTTTGATTAATGGAATTAATTAAAAAATTGAATGAAAATAAGAAGAAAATATACAAAAAAAAAATTACAAAAAATTATTATTTCAAGTTCGCAAATGATGTGAATAATTTTTGATTATGAAATAAATGAATTTCATCTGGCGCTGTATAATCTAAAATCTGAAAATTAAAATTATGAATTGCGAATTTTCATATAAGAAAATTATTTAAAAAAAAAATTTTTTTAACAAACCTAATTATAGAGTAAATAATATTAAGTTTTTAAGTATAATTGTAAGCAATGCATTTGGTTACATTGCAAATGAAAAGAGAGAGCTCTTAAAAAAAATTCGAGTCATCTCAAGAAATGGTCCAAAGTATATGAACTATTTTATTCTATAAAAAAATTATATAAATGTAGGCCATACCATCACCACGATTTAAGTAAATATTTTGGAAGGATGTGAGATAGCCAAAAATCTACTGGACATCTCTAGAAATACAAATATTTAATCTTAGGAGTCTCGAGTGCCTTTCCTGGGATCAATTCATAAATGTTTATCAATCAAAATTTTTACTAAACTTTTCCTTTAATGATATGATCATATGATCCATGCATTGGAGCCATTAAAAGACAAATTTCTGGATTAATTTTAACGTAGACCTTACGACAAAATTAATTCAAAATTTTGGATAGTATAGAACTAGCGAAGATGTCGTTCTACAGCTTTTTTACTACGGTATTTAAAGAACGCTTAATGAATGGTTTTTATTATACAAAATTACAGATTTTCTAAATCTTTCATTCCATATTTAGTGAGTTTATATAAGAGTTTATGTATTTACTAATTGGTATTACTATTAGAAAATAACCAAAGTTAATACGTAGCTAGCTAACCAGCTAATTACAGAAAATTGAAAATTTGCATTTAATAGATTCAAAAACATTATAAAATTTCTGAACTTGAAATATTCTTAGAAAATACAAAAACAATCTTCAGATATTGACCAAAAATCATGCAATTTTCATAATATAAAATATAATAATTAATTTAATATTTAGCCGGAAGCCCGGAAGCTAACAAACTTAAAAAGAAAAATATTTTTTTTTTAAAAAAATATTTACTAAAATTAATGTATAAATTTGAATAATGTTTCGTGAATGCAAGATATAAAAAAGAATAAATTTAATTTAATTTTTTTTACTATGCGATAATTTTCAATTTTCGATTCAAATTATTTTACATAATTTCCGGTTCAATTAAATTGTACTTAAACATAACATTTGATATCATAATTAATTACTTGGTATAAAAATAATTAAGTTGATTTACCACCGTATAAGCGCATATATTTATAAATTAAGAAATTATGGAAAAATATTTTATTTTTTTTAGTAATGGATTTTAACAGGTCAATTTCTATAATATTCAATTAATTTATAAATTTTACTTTAAATAATAATTATTATTATTCCAACGAAATTAATTATAATGTGTTGAGTTAAAGCCATATGGATTAAACACGAATCGTTATTATTTATTTTTCCGTTTCTAATTTCGTTACAAATAAATTTCTTTAGTATATTAATATATAGTTAAATATAATCATCTTATATCGTCCAAAACCTGAAGCTAATTGTTAAGTTTGTTTGTTTAGAAGCCACCTTTATAAGCACTTAATTAGCCAAGTTAGATTAGAGATTGTGATAGCCCCGGATATTATAACTGGATATCGGTGGCTTTGTTTTGTCTAAATAAAGAGATAATTCCTGAGTTTTTATCAATCGTAATAAAATTTTTCTTCTTTTGATACTGTTTTTTCACTTTATTAGCTCCTCTTGGGAGCATGGATTTCAATGTTAAATGCTTCGTTACATTTTTATGGTAATTTTTGGATCTACTAATTTTATATGGATTCCGCACTACAAGTTTTCTGTATAATAAAGAAACTTTGAATTGCAACAAGCTAATGACTAATAGCACTACAAGTTTTCTGTATAATAAAGAAAATTTGAATTGCAACAATCTAATGACTAATAGCGAAACATTTATTATCAGCAAATGGTCTCAATTGTTATCATTTTTCTAAGTTTTAGTAACTCAATTAAATATTGCAAATTATATTTACTAGTACTAATTTAAAGCTGAATCAAATTAGAGGGATTTCGATGCCTGGGTCTGAAGTGAAAGTTGGAATCTAATGCGTCACATTACACATTCAGACACTACACATTAAATCCTGTGAATTTATATAATATGTAAATGTAAAGCATATCTTGGTGTATGCAAAATTTAATATAAAGGCAAAGGCTACATGAACTAGTTCACCCGATTCATTACATATTATATAAATTCAGAATATATAGTGTCTAAATGTGTAATGTGAGATTAATAAAATTGATTCCTCAATAATGAAAGCAATTATTTCTAATTATATCGCAATTACATACATTGAAATTATATAAATAATTCTTCCATCAATTTAGGTAAATCTGAATATTTAATTTTATATAGTGATTATAGTATGGGTCCTCATTGCTCGTGTGGCTTGGTGGTATGAAAAATGAGCTAATATAGTAATATGTAAGTCATTTTTTTTTTGGGAAATGTTTTCTCTGAATTCTAAAACAATTTTATACAAACTTGCAACCATTCATTTATAATCTGCATTAAAAGACCAAAATTAAAATTGTAATTTTAATTTGTGTCAACATTTTTTTCAAATAATTTTTCAACGGATTCTTTATGCTTAATATGAATAGTAAAATTAATATTGATCAATTTTTATCAGAAATATTTTCAATACATTTCATACAAAGATTTTGTAAAATTTAAAAAAAAAAATTATTACTTTTCCTTCTATGAATCAAAAATAACTTTTTTAAAGGTGCATTTATTTTTCCCCTTCTTTTTTTTAATTATATTTACCTTTACTATACTTTATTTATCTAACAACAAAATATAATTTTTCTATATATTTTGCACCCTTTTCGATTTATTCACGTAAATTCCAATATAGAATTGATACCGAAATTGTACCAGTCATCCATTACGAACGACCTATGACGATAATAATCAAAACCAAAATTATAAAAGGGAAATTTATATTTTTTTTTAACCGATTTTGAAACGCGGTAGGATAACACCTTTTTTTTATCCATCCTGTTAACTATATTTTCTAATGGAATTTACACTGAAGATGGGTTACACTAAACGCGCGCTTTACAAGGATATGTTATGCCATGTTATAGAAAGTACATGGCCAGATTGCGCGTTTTAAAGGTTGTTAAAGAATGTTGTTTTTTTTTGTTCAAATAATTTTTTTTTTTAAAGTATTGCTAATAAACCGTCAAAATGCCGATATGATGCTTGTTTAACGATTTTTTATTGGTCCATAGTAAAAAGGATGTTTGAATTTTCCAGTAATGCGTATATATAAAATATTGATCTGTGTTGTGTCTGCCAAACACACGTTATTTAGGCATAAATTTATCATTTTGTTTTGGTTGATCGAAAGTGAGAAAAGGGTGCGATGTTTTCACTTTTTTTTTTTATTTTTGGTATTTTGTTTGTTTTTGATAAAGTTTTTACTTTTTTTTTAACAAGGATATTTATAAGGAAATGTTTTAAACACGAGCTAAATTGTTGTTTTTTTTTGTTGTCGAAATTTTATTTTACAAAGAATTATTATTATAAATATCCGTTTAAATAAGAAAATAATATTATATGAAAAAGGGTTGAAAGGATGATTATAAGGAAGTGTGCTTGGCTTACGGTTACAAGGATTTTTTTAGAGAAGAATATTGTAACTGATTTAGAATTTTGGTCTGGGTTAGAATCGAAAATATAAGAATTATACTAACGATTTAATACTATGTAAATAACTGAAAAACAGGCTTTACTAAATGAAGAAACTAATTGAAGAAAATAACTAAATTGCTGTAGAAATGTAATCACTTTCATTTTATCTATAAAAGGAACAATTAAAAGTATTCAAAACTAATTGAAAGTAAAGAACAGATGACCAGATGCAGCTAAGAAGTGGAATATTGAAGGAAATAAGCTCCGAATTTATTAATCGCTCTCATACATAAATTTAATTAATTTGTTGGCTAAGTTTGCGAATTATATTCCAATTGAAAAACTGAATTAGATTTTCAATTTTTTGTTTTATTGATAGCATTGATATTACTGAAAAGGTGTTGGCGGGATAGTATTTTTCTTGAGGATTGAGGTTAATTCGTGTTTTTTTAAAATAAATGGCAGGTTGCTATCAATAAATGTTTTTAATAAATATATATAAAACAAAAAAACCTCTAAAAGAAGAATGAAGCTCTTAAGTGTACTATGAACATTACTTTCATATTACTGCTAATGCTATACCTAAGAGTCTCGTAAGTATTAGATATTATTATATACTGTACGATCATTTTAAGTTTAAATTTGATATATAAATTCTATACAGAGCCTTCAAAATTATGCAGTATCACAAATTTTAACAGTTTTTAACTTATTTGCTCATTGGCCAAAGCAAGAGCTGTAAGTATCTTCTTTTGGGAGCACCAATTTAAAATGTTATCTACAATACTATAGATAAACGTTCAATCCAAGTAATTTCTTAACAATTTTCCCATAATTTCTACAATTTAACCGTCAACCAAATTGCGCAAAAGATTAAAGAATCTTTTAAGATTTTTTTTTTTTACATTTGTTGCTTACTGATCCTTAACATTAATCGTATATTGATCGTATTTATATATTTTTTTATTACATTCTTTTACATAACATAAATAATGTCATAGACTAAATTTTTGCTTGATACTCCAGTGCAGCTGATAACCTTTTGCCAAAAAAAAACAATATTCTTACAAGTCGAAAATAGTGTGGGAAAACCTTAAATTAAAAAGACAGGTTCAGATTAATACAAAATTTATCCTTCCAAAAAAATGAAAAAAAAAAAAAATGATATAACAATGCGTAAATTTAACTTGTCTAAAATGAGAAAAAATTCTTATTTTTTTGCACCCCCAAAAAACTATAAATTTTGAATAGATGAAGAATTTTTTTTTTTTTTTTTTTAACTTCAATTATTTCTATGTATATTTGTGATACAAGTAAACATCAGGATCATCAAACATCCGTTGTCCCGTTAAAAGTCCTTTTTTATTGAAAATAATAATATTTTTTGTTGTTGTACTTTGTATAGTTGATATAGTTAATAATTGATCTACTCTTGGTGATTCTGTTGAAATCAAAAGAACAAAAAGGACTATGAAATAAGAATTGCATCCTTAGAAGAATAAACAACAACAAAATTTAATAGGTGTGGTAAATACGAAATAAAATCTTTGATTTATATGAAAAATTTATATATGTTTTTTTTTTGGCATACCTGATAACTCCTATAAAAATGATGGTGATGTGCAGGTCAGTGTTTTGTATAGAGAGATTGCACACGTGAAATTTTTTTTGTTGCATGATATAATATATAAATAAAATTGATTTTGCAAGACTTTAAAGACGATTTTGAAATAAAGTTTTAATAAAAGAAAAAAACAAATCTTTAAAAAATAATCATTATTATTATTTATTTTTTTTTATTGATGGAAAAATTGATGCATGAAAATTGAGCAGATGTTTTTCTTTATATTGGATAATTTATAATTGTTGTTTTTGCGAAATATTGTATATTTGATTCGTTTCAATAAATTACAATGGAGATTTAAGAAAATTTATATCAATACATTAAAGTTAGTATAATTAAACTTAAATTAGAGATTTCTGACAAAAGCTATAATTTTTACATCGAAGTTTCATATCAATTGACAGCGCATTCTGATGCTGAATGATTCTTAAAATGTGGTAATTTACGGTTTTAGAATAATCTTCCGAAACAATTCAAAAGTGCGAAATAATTTACTAGTAATTACGAATAAAATATATAATTGATAGGTTTTTCGAAATCCATTTGTCGAATTCCGTAATTTCTACGTTAAGGTAATACTGTTTATCGTCTGTAGAAAACTTGTAATTCAGAAAGGATTATCAATTATATCAAGTAATTCTGTTAATTATGTTCAGATGAAAAAGAAACTATGGAATGTGATTACATTTCTGTCCGGAAAATACCAAAACTTTTCGGCAAAGTAAATTATTGATTTCTCATGATGTAAAAAATACAGTTCCCAGAAATATTACTTAAAATATTGAAAAAATATAATTCTATTTTTAATAAATTTTTAAATATAAGCCATATTTATATGATTTGAAATCAAATTTCGTAATTTTAGTGATGAATTTTCATAATCTATAAAATTCTATATTAATTATATGCATACAAATGGTTCCATTTTACAATGGCTAATAAATTTAAGCTAGAAATAGATTTTTGCTTACTGATCTTAATTATCTAACCAACATTTAGTTTTGAATGATAAAGTAATTTTTAATTGATTTAAAGATAAATTCGGTAACAAAAAAAAAAAAAAACAGATAATTAGTTAGAAGGATATTAATTAAAATTTAAAATTCCCAAAAATTATAGGTTTATTCAATTCTGAGCATGGCGATTAGATTTTAATATACTTTGTCCTTTACATATCTTAATTAGCATAATAACGAACATCTTTAAAATTACGAAAAAAAACATTAACTAATTTTTAACAGTTTTTTAGCCCTTCATATTAAAAACTTATTAAAAATATCGTTTTTAAAGTAAAAATTAAACTCCTTTCGTCATCTTACCCTTATGTATTTTTCAATTACAAATTATTACACAAATCTTTACATTTTCCCTAAAAATTGGTAAAAAAAAAGTTAAGAAAAATATCGTTATCTGTCAATAAATAATTCGCTCTTACAAACTATAAAATTTCAGAAAGAAACCCTTTAAAAATAACTGATTTTTCTATTTAAAAAAACGCAGTTAATTAAATCGAAATTATAATTTTAATACATATATCAAAATTCAACCAAAAATCACCCCATAGATTCAAAATCATTTTTTATCACTAAATTGAATTTATACAAATTAACAACTAATTTCTCCATCAAAACTCTTCATAAATATCAAAATAAAGCTCTCTAAACACTTAAACACCCTCTCAAATTACTCAAATATCCTTAAAAGTCCTTTTTAAAATGTATACAAGATTTTTTTTTTTTGAATAATAAAAAATACTTCTTCAAATACACTCAAAATCCTTTTAAATCACGCCTTAACATTATTTTAAAGCTAATCAAGTCCTTGAAATCCTTTTTTTTCGAAATTTGATTTTTAAAGATTTTCTTAAAATCGTTTTTGCATATACAACAAAAAAACTACTACATTTGTAATATAAAAATCCGTGTGAAAATTTACATTATAAAATCAGCTTGAACCAATCATTCCTGTCACCATAGTTCACACAAATACATATTTAACTAAATATATATTTCTTGTATCCTTCAAATCCTTTTTGATAATAGTAAAAAATAAAAATATAAAAAATAAAAACCGAATATAAATTTCCCTTTTGTTATGCAACGACATCCCTTTTTTTATACAGAATTTTTTTTTATATATACATATTTATAGTGTGTTTTTTATGAATATCCTTGATTTGCGTCTGCTCCATGCCATCATAGAGATTCCGTTTTTTATTACGACTTTTGGGGTGAGCAGATTTTTTCCTATTCAAGTTTTATTTTTTATATACATTAATAATCCTGCTGGTATGCTCTTTACTTTTTTGTGTGATAATGTTTATATCCTTTTTGAAAAAAAAAAAAAAACAGGATTTTTTATATCCAACCCCTCAGGGGAAAATATTTACTATATGTAAATCAAAAAAAAAAAAAAAATCTTTTTTTTACAATTTTAAAGGATATAAATTCCATATTGTACATAGTAATACAATGAAATTTGTATATATAAAAATTTGATTTTGTGAATGTGTTTACATAAAATATGTCCTTATGTAAATTATCAACCCTTTTTTTTGTTGAAGATTAACACTTTTTAGTTATTTAAATGTGTTTTTTTGATGATGCTGTGAACCAATTGGATGGAATATTTAATTTAATATATTATGAATATCCTTTTTTATTTTTACAAAATGGAGAATTATGGTCATAATAACAATTTAATGAAATATTAATTAAAATTGTGTTTTATTATTAATTTATATTGAAATTTTACAGATCCAGATAGAAATCCATGGCTAATTGAAACACCATCATCACTAATACACCATGAAAGACGAAACAGTATTGCTAATATGTCACCACCGAAACTACAACAAGCTTTATCGCCGCAACCATTATATAAACAGGATTCAAGTCAACAATTAATTAAGGAATCTTCAAGAAAACGTACAATATCAGATGAAAAAATTAATGATGAAATTCCATATAAAAAGTTACCAGATATTAAAATTGAAAATAATATTAAAACTGGAAAAATTCGTGTTGCAGGTAAGGATATGAATTATTATATATTTGTGATATACATTTGAAATAATTATGCCAGGTTTCACATTGTGAAATTTAGCGTCTGCTAGAGTTTAAACCTCGGTTTAAAGTATATCCTGGTTTCTCTTTGGTTAAAATGTGGTTTAACTTAAGCGGGAGATGAGTTAGAGCTTAATCTTATGAAAAAGCAAAGGATTATTGTTAAAATTATTCAGCATGTAAAAAGTTAGAAATTAAATATTTTAATACTAAAATCTGTTTTTTACTGTAGCTTGTAGCATTCTGCATTTCATTTTCTTTCGTAATTCTTGTTATAATTCATATTTTTCGGTTTAGCTTATTATTAGGTAAACATTCATTAAGCTAAAGTTGTGGATTTAAAACGCTTCAGTTGATTTAAAGTTGATAATAAGCTCGAAAAACTGGTTATAAGAAGGAGCTAAATGAATTTTCATATTTTATAAGAATTAATTACATACGTGCCTGTAGTAAGGACATTTTGTTTGGGTTGTTGTTTTTATCGGTTTACACAATTTTCTTCAAAATTATTGTTACCAAAAATTTATAAAATAGGAAATAACAAACACAGGTTTCTTATTTTCTTCTTTGAAATTGTGCCACAGCCTAAATAGAGCCTTCCTCAAAGTCCGTATCATTTTATTGCAAATTCGACCTACTAATTTTTATATGGCACAGAGTCCATATAATTTTATATTCTTTATAGTGAAGAAATATATAATTGAAAAAACCTAATGGCTTTTAATAGTGAGGCATTTGTTGTAAGAAAATGGTCTCAACTGTTACCACTTTTCCCATTACATATTGAAAATTTTATTACCGGTTAAATGAGTACTTAGAACGACATAAAATGTCTCCATCTTGAGTTGAACTCGAGATCTAATAGTATGTCAAATTAAATTCTGAAGTTATTTCCCCACTATAGTAATGCTAATAATATTAATACAATTGTCCATGGATGATAGAAATTAAATTAATTATTTAATATAAAATTTATTTTTACCAAATTTTCTAATCACATTTCATATTACATGTGAATATGAAACTATTTGAAATGTTAACAAAACTGACCTCATCGTATTTAAATTTTATTTTCACTATTCATTCATCATATTTCAAATACTATCAATAAAATTTCATATTCAATGAATGAAAATATCAATTTTATTATTGTCTATATAATAAAATCGTTTTTCTTACTTAATCCTTAAATTACATTACATATGAACATAAATAATTAGAAAACTATGTAAAATTTGTGAATTAGGCTAATTTCGAAATATTATTTTAATTTTTTTTTTTTATTATTATGTTTACCCATCAGCATAATTCTTTATGTAGATTACGAATAACCAAAACAAAAAAACTCAATTTATGCTTTGATTTTATGGAAATTGGTCAGATAAATATGACCTTTGTGTATGTGCACCCCTATAAAAATAATTTAAATACTTCTCATCCCGATGACCTTTAAAGTATTATATCCCTAATATAATTGGAATTCCCATTGTTTTGTTGTTTTTGTAAAATGATCGCGCCGCAGTCACAGACTTGCATTATTGTAGTGGTCAGTCAGTCATGCAAAAAATTTTTAGGGTGCAATTTCAAAAGCAAATTTTAATTTTTTTTTGTTGTGGGAAGGGAAACAATATTATTTTTATGGTACTAATAACTAACTACATACCTTGACGAGGTTTTTTAGGTCATTATGGAAATATTTTTTTTTAATAGCATTTTGTTTACATTTTTTATTGATATAAATTTGTTGTTTTTTATTAAATTTTATGAATTATGAACCTGCAAGATTGTCGTTGTTTGTGTGGTGTTTTTTATTGTGTGGTTATTTTTTTGTAAATGTTTTTTATCGGAAATTAAAACACCTGATCATTTTTCATTTTATGTGTGTAGATAATTGAATTTTATAGGGAGTTATGAATAACGTGACAGTTGACATAATAATGATTAGTATTAATTTCAATTAAAGCACTCTGAAAAATAGGTTAAATTAATCTGGTTTATTCATGTTATTAGTAGCTTGTACTTAGTAATGCTTTCTATGTCCCAAAAATTATTGAATTCTTACTACTGTTTATGCAAATTATGATAATTTGACGCATGACATGCATTGCAGTGGGATTCAATAAATCGAGAGTAGTGGCTGAAGTCTACAAGGAGAGAAGAAATGACTACTAGAGAAAAGGTTTCTACTAGATTAAAATACAGTGGACCCCTAAAATTTTCGAATATTTACATAATAACAAGAAGAGTGTAACAATTCTTAGCCTGTCATACTGCAATAACGCTAAATTAAGTTGCCTGATGCAGTGACGATATCTGATTGCTTTTAGAATTTGCGAGATTTATACAGAAGACCACGACCAAATCAAAAATTCATAGACTGACTTGCATTGAACGTCACAAGTTCCAAGATTCTTACTGGAATCAATGAAAAAAAGTTTTTTTACTAAGTTCAACAGCCAGTGGATCGATATATTACCTCAGGAATATTGTTATTTATATATTTTAAAAACTGAATTTTAAATATTTTTCAGAAAACTTTAGTTTATTTTTAAAAAAAATGCTAGCGCCAAAATAACCCTTCATTATACAAGAAAATTGATATTTCTCTTACAATTACAAAGATAGAACAAATCAATTATGGTCTATTGATTTTGTATTATACTATACAAACTTTTTCAAAAAATCCTTTAATTTCTACCCTTAAAATTTGCAAATTTAACAAAACAAAAAATATATTTTTAGCCAAAAAACCAAAAAACTGATTCTAAAAAAATTTATTTCGTGAGAAATTCCGTTAAAACAATTTTTTTGTAAAACATATTTTTTCCAAAAAACCGCCAAAATTTTCTATATTTCAGTTTTCATCCCTTAATATATCAATAATCAAAATTACTACAATATTTTTTTACTATAATCATAGAAATATGGTATATAAAAAAATGCTGTAATAAAAAAAAATTATATTTTTAAGTAAACGCATAAAAACGTCAACCCCAAAAAAAAAATTACACAAATTGTTTTTTTTTTTTTTTTTAACAATTTCTTAGAAAATAAATACTTTTTATTTTATTATTTTTTTTTACAAAAAAAAACTAAATCTAAATCACGATAAAAATATTTAACAAAAAAAAAATTGCTTTGGTGTTATACCAAAGAAGGACAACCTGACCATTTCCGAACTAGCTAGAAAGAGATATTCCATATCGTCTTATATTATTAGATGAGCACTTAAATATAAATCTAAGAAGGGTGCAGATCCTTAAAAAAAAATGTAAAAAAATAATTTATATTTCAAGTCCTGTTAAGGACTTCATCAGAATATTTCAGTTGTATTGGTGAAATTTAATAAAATATGCGCGATCATTTTTGAAAAATAATATAAAAATAAATAAAATTAATTTTTTTACCTGAAATACATAAAAAAAGGACCTTTATTTTTTTGCGATTTTTTATGATTCTTAGTTTTTATGTATTATAATGTATTATTTAAAGAACCCTCAGTGTTTCCTCTTCACCCCAGCGTGATTAATGATTTGATGTAGAAACCGTTTTTTTTTCTCGGGATAAAAACTGTTTTTTAAGGTAAAAATTTGAAATTATTAGAAAATATAAAAATGCATATTTTAGTTTTGGAAGATATAAAAATAACCAACAAATTTTATTTGTGAGTTTTTTATTGCATCGTCCTTTTTTGTTGATTTCAAGGCTAAAATCTTTATTTTTTACCTTACATTTTATGCTATAATATTTTTTATATGCATATAATTTTAAGGATTTTATGATGATTTTTTTACTGATGTAAATTTTTCAGAAGTCAAAAAGTAAAGCAATTTTTGTTTTGCCTGGTTTTTTTTATGATTTTGGTTATACTTTGGTGTGGTGAAAAACTACTTGGAATTCACTTTTTATTTCGAACTACTATTTAGTAACAAATTTTATTACTTAATTATATATATGAAATAATATTTTCAAATTTTGGAAGTAAAACAGTTGGTTGTTAATTTTATGTCGATAGGTTCTTTTTTTTAAATATATTTGAAAAGGTTTAGAGTTAATTTTCTTGGAAATTGATAGTTTGCAAATTAATCTTTATGACTTCTTGGTTTTCTTAAAAAACTGACTTTTTTGGTAATCATAAATATTTAAAGTTTACTTTTAACTAATTTACATAAAAAAAATGGTTTATTACCATGTCAAATTTGAATAAGTTAGGATATTTTTAGTTTGTATAGAAAATTTTTAAATTTAATTATATCCAATGAATTAAAATTTACATTTGTTCATTGATGAGGTTAATTTCAAAATTTGATTCTTGATTTTGAGCATATAATTTGTAAAGCAACGAAATACGGGTCGTGATATAGTTAATAAATGTCCTGTATATTATTGTATATTTACTATAATTCATAAAAATCAATAAAAATATGATTTACTGTCCAAAAAATCGGAAAAAACTCCATAATTTGTAAAAAGCATACTTTTAATCATTTCATAAATGAAATAGTGTATATGCATATATCTTAATGAACTATTACTTCATTAATCCAAATTGTATTAAAGTATAATACTCGTAGTTTGGTTGTTACTCTCCTTATAATTATTTTATAATCAAGATATTTTCCCTTACCAACTCTATTAGAAATTATTTATTTTCCCGTCCTCCTAAATTTTAAAGACCAAATCTGGTTTCTATATGAGACATACAAAGTCTTTGACAGTCTTAGTATTTTGCAAGAATTCCAAATATTTATTCCTATTTATTGATAAATAAATCAAATAAGTTCATATACCTAACCAACTTTATATAAATTTATATTACTTGAAAAGTAATTGGTTAAAAGTAATAATAACTAAATTTTAAATTCAATATTTCAGAAAATTTTATTAATTTTTATATTTATTATTTAATTGTTAATGTTTTTTCTTAAAGAAATTTCAAAATTTTATATTAATATTCTCTTTTTCCATAAAATTTCTTAAAGTCCATAAAAATTATTAGAACTATTCAATATTTTATTTCAACATTACAAATTACATCTAAATTTAACAAATTTTGACTTTTATATAATAATCAATAAAATTAAATCAAAGTAAAATACTATATTCAATCCAAAACTAACTAGCAAATATCCTTCTTCACAACAAAACCACCAACATTTTTCATATTATAGAAATAATAATTTCATTAATTATACTACAATAAAAAAAAACCTGTTTCACATACAATCACACACTAATAAAAATAATAATAATAATAATAATTTCTAACCCTTCATTTTTTTTTTATTTTCGTCTATTTATAATATAATTTTCGCACATTATCCTAAACATTTGTTTTATATTAATCACCAAAAAAAATATACACTAACAAACATTAATATAATCACAAAAATAAGACTAACAGGACGAAATTTCCAACAACAACATTATAATGATAATAATAAGAAGAAGAATCAGAGTATCAGAAGAACAATGAGAGTCCAGCCACCTTTTTACACACCACATTCAAATTATATTTGGTAAGCGTCGATGTCCTTTCTGTACACTATACTATGATATTATTATTTTCCATATACTTTTCTTGTTGCTGCTTACTTTATTCCATCTATCCGACCAGCATCCTTTCTTATAGAAAAAAAAACTATAAGATATTTAAACAGGTTTTTCTTTTTTGCCGCAAATTTCTTTTTACAAAGTTGTACGGTGTAGTTGTACGGCGGAACGTAGCCAGAGTAATTGTCTTTTGAACATTATAATCTAAAGAAAAACTATATTTAAAGAGAAGAAACTAAAACTTTAACCCTCTAACTATTCCCCCCAATTGTCTGCACATTGGAAATCTTATAAAATAAAGAAAAAAAATTTTTTGGCTGGTTTTCCTCAAATTACAATGAAACATAAATATTTTCCAAAAACAAAAAAAAGTAAAAATTTCCTTTAATATTTTTGGTGCGAAAATTTGAAAAGAAAAAACGAATAATTATATATATTTTATGTGACAAAACCATACTACTCTAAAACTTTTAAGGATGTTAAATATATATTTTTTCAATGCTACCATACACCCCACATTTATCCCCCACAATAAAAAAAAAATAAAAAAAATCTCCACAACAATGTTAAAAATTCGAAAATATATAACAATACATCATAATCTTCTCTCTGCCATTCATACAGCTACAATCACATTTACATATGTATTTTAGAAAAAAAAAAATATAATTTAAAAAATATTTCTCCTCATTTTGTATTTAATAGCCACACCCACTCATATATCCTTTATAATCAAACCTGAACATTATACAATATAATCTTGAACAGAATCCACAATAGCTTCCACATTTATAAAAAAACGTAATAAAATCTTATATATTCACTTAATCATATTCACTAATACATATATATTAATGTAAGGATATTAATTTTCCTAAGGATATTCTCCTTTTTAATCAATTGTTGTGGAACGTAAAATAAATGTGGAATTTAATTTTCGAAAACTTTTATTTTTCTTAATAAGAAAAAGAATTTTTGTTTAGTATTCTTCATTGCATCCTTTTTTGTAGTTCTCCATATAGTTTAATAGGACATATTTTTATATACGTTATTTGTATACACAAGTTTAAAACGTAAATATATATATATATATATATATATATATATATATACATATAATGAAAGTCCTTTTTTGTGTCCTTTTTATGAAATAAGAATATATATTAAAAAAAATTACATTTTTTTTACGATTTTTTACTTATTTTAATATTCAAAAAAATATTGGAATTCTGACGAGAATTATATATGCACACACATACATATAGTCTATAAGGATAACGATATATATATGTATATGAAAAATATCATTATCCTGTCGCAAAATATAGGTATCCTATCGGTATTTGAGTATATGTTTTTTTAGTTTCATATGAAACACGATCGTGACAACATTCAAATTACAATTTATTATATTTTTTCTGGTGAATTTTTTTTTAAATAAAATTCTATAATTTAATACGATTTATTTAAATTTATAATTGTAATTTATTTAAATTTTATTTAAATTAATAAATAAATAATAAAAAATTTAAATTTATTTAAATTAAATATACATAATTTAATATACATAATTATTAAAATAATTAAAATATAATATTAATTTTATATATTAATGAAAAGTGGAGTGGAGTGTTCATTTATGGTGACTTAACTAATTTAAAAAGAATTTTCAATTGATGTTTTTAGAAATATTAATTATAAAATTTAATATTTTCTAATTTTATTATAAGATTTTTTTGGATTTTTATATTACATATTTTTTTTGTTGTTAAAATGGTTATGTCTGAGATACGATGGAACAATAGTTGTAGTGAAGATAATAATAATTCACTTAAACGAAATTTACTTAAATCATCAACAAATTTACAAAATCGATGTGAGTACATTTTATTTTTGTAATTTTGTTGTAAAATTAATTTAAAATATATTATAAATTAGTGAAAAATTAAAGTAAAACTTGGTAAAGATTAGTACATTTTAGTAAAAAAAAAAATATATAAAAATAATTTAGATATTGCGTATTTATAATTCAGATTAAAAGTTGTGTAATAATTCTTTGAAAATTAATATTTATTGAAAATAGTACTTGTCACTATTGTAATAATTTAATTTTGTCTTGAGAAAATTAGTAAATTTCTGTAATTTTATTAACATAAATAATTTTTTAAAAGAATTATTTATTTAATTCGAATTTATATATTTAATTTCATGTTCATAACCATAGGTAAATCGTATTTTTTCCAGATTCCATTATTAATAAATAATAAGGAAAACTACTGAATTTATATAGATTGTTTTCTTATTGATATTAGTGGAATTATTCATATATTATTAAAAGAAGTTTTAAATTTATAACAAAATAATTAAATTTTTTATTAATTTTAGCAATAATACGTTTTCTACATCCAACAAAAATTTCTTTTGATATTAAAAAAGCAGACAGTTTTGAGTTTTTAATTATATTGCTTATACTAAAAGAATTATACAAAAAGTTAAATATAAATTTAATCCACACTTCTTATAAGTCAAATACTTTTAGTTTACTAGCTAGAAACTGAAGTATTAAAATGTTCAAAAACTCCAAAAAAGAGAAAAATTGTTAATAAATTTAATATTTTCACAATTATTATTAAAGTATAAATATAAAATGTATTTATAAATGTCCTTTATATTACATCACAAAATTATATTATAAGAAAGACTGACAAATATCTAAGGAACAATGATCCTATAATCAGATTATGTTGCAAATTTTTACTTGGAAATATTTTATTTATTTTTATGAGAATTGTCTTAATATTATTTAAATTCCTTTTGGGTCTTTAACCTAAACTGATAATAATATTTATAAAATATTTAGGAAATTTAATTTTTTTTTAATTATTCACTAATTTCGAGTATTTAGAATAACTATAAGTGTTTTCAAAGTTGAAGAACGTGAGAAATTATGTTTCGTTAACGAAATCTAATATATGTAATTATTTGATTTTGTTGGGCTGTCGAGATTTTTAATTAATTTTCTTCAATCTCTGACACTGAGTTTTAGCTAATATCCTTATCATTATCATATTCCTGTACCAATCTTCAACTAATATTATATATTTTGATAGAGATTATTATGTTAGTACAGACCTCTTTCCAATACCATCTCTTCGCTCATCTAAATTCTTGTTCAACTGGTGAACGGAGACTATTTAACCAACTATTGGTTTCAATAATATTTCGTAAATTGTCAATATATCAATGTATACCAGATTAAAATACCAAATCGTTGGCAGGATACTTTTTTATTATTAAAATTAAATCTGCTATACATTGAATAACTAGTTAAATAAATAACCAAATAGAATTTTGGTAAGTTATATTAAATTTTAAAGGACATTATTAAAAATTTTCTATTTTATTATAAAATATTAGTAAATATAGAAAAATATTGATCTTTTGGTACTTAGAAGTTTGGTGTTATTAAAATTAAAAATATTTCAGCAACAATTCCCGCAATATAACAAATTTTATATCA
The DNA here is from genome assembly GCA_963920725.1 of Rhamphomyia laevipes. NCBI lineage: Eukaryota > Metazoa > Arthropoda > Insecta > Diptera > Empididae > Rhamphomyia > Rhamphomyia laevipes. Next base: position 17,278,829 of record OY987258.1, read on the forward strand.
AATTTTATTTATGTTAATTAATAAATATATTTTTATATTAACTTAATTATCTCAATAAAATATGCACCCTTTTTTATTTAACTGGCTATCTTTATTTAAAATTATATCTTCTATGTTGATTACATCAATTCATAAAACATATATATTATAAATGTTTTTGTCCTGTGCCATCATTTAATTTTTAATTTTCGATTTTCTAAATAAAAACAATAAATTACAACAATTTTTCAATAAATAAATAAAATTCCATCCAATAAAATATTTTTTTTTTTTTTTTGAAAAACTATTTTAATTCTAAAACTATAAAAATTAAACAATTTTAAACATCTGTCACCCTTCACTGAACATTTTATTCCTGATGATTTAAAAGGGATATCTAAATACATTCACCCACGCAATCAAAAACGAAAATTGTTACAACAACAATAACTATAAAAAAAATAAAGCAAAAAAAAAAAATTATAATATAATAAAAATAAAAATAAATAAATAATTCACCCCTGACCCTTAAAAATCTGAAAACAAAATCGAATAAATCTTCAATATTTGTATCTATATATGTCAATTTATCTAAATATCTATCTTACAGATACAATCGAATATTTACTATTGTGTTGTAATTATTTTCAATGTTATTTTTGTATGCTTTCACAGAAATACAACTTTTTTTTTTTTGCACCATAACAACAACAACTTATAAATGAAATAATATTCTATCGGTCAGACTTTTGATATACTCGTATATATAGCATTTATTTATACTTAAAATGTAATCTAAAATCACCACCAGGGGGTGTTAAAACCTAATATAGAAAAAAGTCCACAACAACAGCTTAAGTATATCACACCGGAAATTTGAAGAAGGACATTAAGTCCTTGAAAATAAGAAAAACAAAAGGTACAAAAAAAAAAAAAATCATGTGTGTCTACTAAAAATCTATATAGTATTTAGAGGTCGGGGAGTTACTTCTATTTTTAGTAGTATATAAATATTATAAATATATTTATATACTTTATATATAGAATTTTGTTTATTGCCGAAATTATCGATCTGTATTATAAAATTGGCGAAATCTTTATCGATTTGACCGATTAGCAAAGTAATAGACTGACGGTCAGCCATTCACCAATACAATCATAATTATATGTACCAAAAAAAAACAAACCATAAATGAAACAAACAAAAAAAAAGTTTGTTTCAAAAATGGATAAAATAAAAAAAAATATGTAATTTTTATCTTGGAGAAATAGTAAAGTTCAATATACTCTTATATACATAGATACGAAAAAAATAATTAGAGCGTATAGTTTATGAGAATGGAGAACGAAAAAAATTTGCGAGACGTGTAATATAAGATGAGTATCGAATTGTTTATATATATATTAGTCTATGTTTTCTTTATCCAGAACTAATTAGATATGCTGAAAAAGACCTTGGTAAATAAATTTATTTGGATTTGATTTAAGAGCAGAATTATACCTGAAAACAGCTTAGAGACTCCTTTAAGATGTTGAAAAAGTACTTTATTGACTGATCAAAAACACTATATAATAATATCGAAGCTGTTTTTGTAGGGTACACTAAATCTAAAGAAAGAAAGATTAAAAAAACGTTAACTACACATCCCTTTTGAGATCAGCTGGGAATCTGTACAATTGTAAACTTTATACACATATTCACCAACGATAGTATTTGTTGTGAGTTTCTAAAAATAACAATCGTACACTATTTCGTATCAAAGATATTAAAATGTAGAATGACAAAGATTAGATAAGATTATAAAGGGGTCGTTAAGACAGAAGTACGAACCACCGCCTCCCTATACTGCAACCTAAAGAAATCTATTGTGCCTACCCTAATAATATTTGATTAGTTAATACCCAGTATTCTGTAGAAGCATAGAGTTGAGGGTCAGACTTCTGATTTCGACAGGCCTCAGAAACCCCTTGCCCAGGTGTCAGCCTTTTTCGGGCAACAGCCTTGCAATCGCAGAGGATGTGTTCCGAAAATTCTTCATTATCCGAACAGAACCGACAGTCACTATAATCAAACTTTCCGATTTTTTTTATGTGATACCTGAGCGCGCAGTGACCAAGTTATTGTACGTAGCTCGGTTTTGTTAAGTGTGAGGACTTCTTTAGTCATTTTGTTTGAGAAATTTAAGAATCGCTTCCCTTGACGTATGCCTGGGATGTTGTTCCAGTAGGAAAAGTATTACAGATTAATAACAACGCAGTTTACTACCTCCCAAACAGTCAGTTACGAGTCTATTAAAAAGATGTAGATATAGACTCATGATCTGTTTTATGTTGCATCTTACAATATTCTAACTTTTTAATAATGTTAGAAAATATAGCTTCAATTCAAATTCAAATCACTTAGATTTTCTTCAGTTTACATCCATTTGATACAAAGATTAAACTTTGAAGAGATGCTATGAAATTAGAGTCTGTAATGCTGCATTAAACCTAAAAACCATATTGTCCTCAGACATAACTACAACATGTTTAACAGTTATATAAGCATTAAAACTAAAATTAAATTAAAAAACTAAATGCATAAATGTACAAAGTTTATCAATTTTTTTCTAATTAGTTTGAGTTCGATTGAAAATATGACAAACTTATGGCAAATTTAACTATCTAATTAATCAAAATAATATTTGGCATACTTCAAGTTTATTATTTACGATTCTTTAAGGATAATATATACCCAAAATATTCATGGAGATCATCGGCCTTCTTGTGATGATTTTTCTTACTTTAATCATTCAAAGAAATCGATACCTTTAACTAATTAATTTCGTCTATATTTACTTACCCCTAAATCTAAATTCGCTCATCCAAATTTTTTTGTTTCTATACCAACACAATAACAACAACAAAAAAACTAAAAAAAAAAAAAACTTTCTCATCAATATATAATTTTTTTCTTACTATACTAAATTTACGCACACACGTAGCTCACATGATACCATCATAATAGATAAATTTTATCATAAAATAGCATCTCCTTAATTCATAGACCTCCTCACCATCATTGAGCACATAACATATACAATTAATTTAATGTCGATATTAGTCTATACTGTCTGCCCATTATTATTATAACATTTCTTATTAGATTTGAGAAAATTCTTAGATGTCCTTTTGAATTATCCTAGAGAAATCTTACATCTGTTTTTATATAAATAAATTCTTAGTTAAAATTGAGCACATTTTGCAATATACTAAAATTCTGACACATATTTTTAATATAATTTCTTAGTCTATATTTCAATTATTTTACTATTGACCAATTTTCATCAGTTCGACTATTAAAGACATGGTAATAATAATATTTATCCGTTTATAAACAAATCGATTTTTCCTTTTATGTTTGTTGTTATTTTTATATATAATTTTTATTACGATAAAATGCTGCTGCACCCACACATTCATTATTATATTAACATTAAAGTCTCAAGAATTATTATTTTTTTACAAATGTCCGGCTATAAATTCAAAAATTGACATTCAATTCTATATTATATTTCATAGCTAGAGCAATACAATTCAGCGGTTATAGTAGAAATTTGTGCAGGATATTCTTTACATGTAAATATTTTTGTTAAGGATAATTTTTTGAAAAGTATTATTACTCGATTTCTCATATAAAGGAAGAAAAAAAAAACCCCAGGTTGCAAATTGTAGAGAAGAAAAAAAGGATATATGACTTGGGACCAGGTGGTCAAGTTTATAAGTTTTTGGTTTAGAAAAATACTTTGTATAAATTTTATATAGTTTATGTTTGAAAATGTGATCTGAAATTTATATTTTTGAAATTTTTATGATAATTCGATTTTTCATGGGTGCAGACAGTTGTTTAATGTGTATGCATTTTTTTTTTTTTTTTTTTGATAAGTTTTCGTGTCTGCTAATGAAAGTGGATATTTTTAAATGCCAGCTATAAAATATCCTTTCAGTAAATGTTTTTTATTTAAAGTTAATTGTAATTTTTTTTATTACAGATATTAGTCGGCTGTCTAGATCACCATCTCCACTACAATCAACTGGTAAGTTTAAAATATAATATTTAGGAATATTAAAAATTATCGTTTTTTATTTATACAATTTTTTAATAGGTTCAAGTATTAAGGTTACGTAAATTTTAATAATTAATAAAAGTATTCAATATTTTTTGATATATTCAAATTAGTTTTGATTCAATATTACTTAGTTAATCGGTCCAACAATACTAGTGGGTCAAAACCGATGAAATAGTTTCTCCAAAGCACTAAATGTTTAACATCCTTATTTCTTCTTTAACATCGTCTTTCCACTGGAAATTGGGTCTTCCTCTTTTTTTTATTCATAGATTTGGAGTTGAGTCTTCCCAATGTTATGAACTAGTTAATCTAATCTTTTGAAAATGTCAGGATCCTTATATTGCTCGTGATTAAAACAGTAATGTAAGGATCCTGACGTTTTCAAAGATTAGATTAGCTATTTCATAACATTGGGAAGACTCAACTCCAAATCTATAAATAACAGAAAAGATGAAGATCAAATCTCCAGTGGAAAGATGATGTTAAAGAAGAAATAAGGATGTTAAACATATATATATAGTCTCTAGAATAAATTAACATTTAAAGGTTAATAGATTGAATAAACAATTTCTTCGTTCTGATTCATTATCATATATTTATCAAATATTTTTTTTTTCATTATTTTCGCTGAACCTTCTTAAGATATTAAAATTCTATTAAATTATTATTAAAAGGATCAATTTTTCATAAAGTAGTGACAAAAGTCATGGTAATATTTCAAGTATTTAAAAAGTCCTTTATCAAAAATATGTCAAAATAGTCAATTAAATTTTATATTAATTCCAGAAAAAGGAATTGAATCATAATATTATAAACTACCTTTTATATTCATTTCAAAATGACATAACAATAATATCCTTTTAATATTATTCCTTTTGCTTGTATATATATAGTAAAATCAAGGTAAGGTAAGATAAAAAAAAGGGTTATGTCAAAAATATTATCACGATCTTCAAAGGGTGCAAAAAGAGTTAAGAGATTATTTTTTCGATACTGATTTTATTTTTATTTTAGAAGATAATATTCTTACTTCAGAAGTGTGTAGTTTATTACTTCTTTAAAAAAATGTCTTTAAATAAAAGGATATAAATATATTTATATATATATATATATATATCCAAAAGATAGTGAAATCTATTTTTACGTATACACACTATTTTTGGTCATTTTTTGTCGAATGTGACGACCATCAGACCATCTGCTTTTTCAACTTATAGTTGTTAAATATTTTTTTTTTTTTTGTTATGTCGACTAAGAATTTATGTTTTGTGTCCTTTTTAGAGTCCTATTTAACCCTAATGTGTAGTCATCATACATATATCTCCCATATGGGTGCTTAAATATTTTGAGGGATTTTTGTTTTCTGTGTTTTGAAGGTTCGTTTTGTGTTAAAAGAAAAAAAAATCGATTTAATGTGTTCGTACGTCAAGAAAGAAGCACGAGTTTAACACACTTCCTGGTTGTTGATGGGTTTTTTTTAGTTTAGGTGTAAAAGAATTGGAAAAAAAATTTTATAGGATATTATTTAATATGTGTTGTTGTTAATGTTGTGTAACATGATTATGATGTAACAAAGATTTTTTATTAGCTAATGGGAAAGAAATTGTTATTATTTAAGAATTTTATATTTGTTGGTTAAGTTTAAAATTGAGGTATTATTTTTGTAGGTAATTTTCTTTAATGAAGTAAATGAGGTGAAGTGTTAAAGAAATGACAAGGTAATAATAATTTATAAGGCAAGATAATTGACAGAAGGCATTTGGGCTTTATATTTAAATTAGAAACTTTTTAAGATTTTAATATCAAATAAAATTGTTCTATGAGAGAGTAGAATTATACACAGTAAACTTTTTTTTTCTAGTTTAATGTAACTAGATTCAATATTTAACTGGATTTATGGTCAACAAATAAATAATTTCAATATATTTTTGCTATATTCTTTCCAAATTGGAAATTATTTAAAGTTTTACAATTAAAATAGTGATTCTATTTAAATTGACTGAATTAATTTCTTACTAGAATTCCAGGTGGTCCGACTTTTTTTCAGGTTAATTCGCTATACATTTCACTGATTTCACAACTAGATTTTCATGCTTTCTAACATTTATAACTGAATTCACTAGATCCTCCATATTTAATTACTAAACTTCAAAGTTGTTTTTACTCTTTTACAATTAAACTAGCTAGATATGAAAATAACTAGAATAATTTAGGTTATAACTGGAACGTAAGTATCTAGATAATTATTCAAAAACAAAACTTTTACTAGATAATTTATTTATTTCACTGTTATTCTATTTCGAATTGAACATTGAACTATTTTTAACTAGAATTATCTAGTAACAAATTTATAACTAGATTTTTAACTAGAAAGCTAGTAGTTTCGCTTCTTTTTAAATTTGACCTAAATCGAGTTAAAAAAAATTAGAATGTAGAGAGTAGAACAATATGTAGTTAATTTAGATTTTTAGTTCGAAATTATTATATCAGGCTTCAAATATATGCCAATTGTGTATAGTCATTGATGCAGCTACCAAATTCACAAGACTTTCCATTAAATACGCCATGTCCCGGAAAGTCGTGTTGAGCCCCAGTAAATAAACATGATACGAGCTAACAATTTTCTTTGCAGGAGATGTAGCATAATATCAGCTTAGGCTCTATCTACCGAATAAGCTAATCTCAATGTAAAGGAATTATATCATTCCTAGAAGTCGTTACTGCTTTATCAATCATATATAATGTTATTCGTATCCAAATACTGTCATATATCGATATATGGATCAAAAATTATTTTCTATGTCCTAGATCCTAGAATCTTACATAATTTACATACCTTATTCTAAAGTATTGCCGCTAATCCACTATAATACACATTGTCCACTTATTACAACTGAGCATTCTTCAATATATTTTCAATTCTATTATAAATTATATAAGCTCACCAATCATGCAGTATATAAATTTCTTTTAAAATATCTAATTCATATTCAAAATGCAAACTAAAATATTTTATTCAAAATTTATATTTTCCCAGTTAAATTTTTTTTTATGATCAATTTCTATTTGCATGATTTAGCAATTTCCATATTCGAAAATCATATATTCAAAATAATATACCATTCCAAAATTTCCATATGCATGAAGCATAAAATTTAACAATTTTTCGCCAGTGATTTCTTTTATATATTATTATCCTTTTTATAACCAATTTTAAATATTCAAAACGTTCTTCTATATCACAAAATACAAAAACAAAAATCACATTTACATCTGCTTCTATATAGAAATATTATAAAAAAAAATCTTTATGTACGGAACGTATATACGTACACCTTCACATTTTATTTTCACACGAAATTTAGAAATCAAATTTTCAGATTTGATTAGAAAATATGCTGACCAGCATACCATAAGCTATGAATATGAAATTCTAAAATATTTTTTTTTTATTGATGATTTTAATATTTCACGGGATGAGGTATACAGAATTATTGTTGGTCCAATTCTTGTCCTAAAAAATATCTCATTTTTTAAAACAGTAGCCATAAAAAAAGGGTTTGAATTTGAATAAATTTTACATACCGAAAATATAAAATCATACAAAATTTATGAAAACATTTTTTTTTTCGTTATATAAGATGAGAATTTTTGACTAAATATTTATGGAAATTTTCAAGATAATACACTGTTTTTAAAAATTGGTTCTGTGGCTTTAAAAAATAGACAAATATCAGTTATTGAAAAATAACAGAAATTGGAAATAACGAGAATATAATTTAGAAAAGCAATAAGATACATAAAAATATTGACAACTGAACAATGATTTATAAAGCAGTAAGGACTTCTAGGACTGATATAATTCCTTTACTTTGAAATTAGCTTATTCGGTAAATAGAGCCTCAGCTCAGCAGATATTATCGTACATCTGATGAAAAGAAATTTGAATATTCGTGCTGTTTATCCTAATATGTTAGGAAATATTTTTTTATAATGCCAATTCATTGTCAAATTATTCGGTTTAGTTCTCTTAGATAATATAAAATTCATCTTTAATTATAGATTTTTCTAATAAATCCTTTACTATACTCACAAAACTGCGTTTATCAAGATGCTCAGACCAGACTTCATATTGACAAAATTTTTAAACTATTACTTTTCTTTCAGTCCAACTAATTGGAAATGTTTTTTCAGGACTACAGTTTAATGAAAGAAATGTCCTAATATTCTACTCTTCTTGCAAATGTACCGAATTCTAGGACTTCCATAGTTTCTTTTCAATGGATTCCGTTTGAGATACTAAATTTTGGGATAAAGGAAAACTTACAAACTCTAGATAATCTATTCATACCTGTTCAATATGAAAATAATAAGAGATTGCGGCTTAACTTTGACTCAGTATAAAATAATTCTGGTTATATTCTTTCTTTATCCACCAAAGGATTCGTCTCATTTTTATATTTAATTCCTATTTAAATATAAAAAATTAATAATTTTCATTTAGCTGGTTAGTTTAGCAAGTTAGAACAATTTACTGCTGCTGAGTGGTGTATCAGTCTTTAATAATTCTAAGCCTTTTTTTCTTTTGTGAGGAACGCAAAAGATCAGTTCGACCTTATCGATCTATTGTGCGTTTATAGTCCATTTTCCTACCAAAAACTAATAGACTTAAAGAGGCTTAGGATATTTGAAGGGGACATATTGACCAGTTCTTTGGTGGTAAGGATATCTTTTCCTACAAGCTGCTGTTTTCTCCTTCCGAGAATGTGGTCTGTCTTTTCTTTGTCATTTATGTTAGCTTTCTCTTATTCAGCTTTCAGTACAATTCAAATTTTAACTTGATTGTACAATTCAAATTTTAACTTGAAATTTATTAGATTGTGGATTATTTGCAACAACTTTTTATTTTATTTTATTCCAAGCAGTGTATTATGACTTTACTTATTTTCATATTTCTATATACTCTCAAGGTCTCAAGTGAATTTTATGATTTACACACCCTTCTCTCTACAAAAAAAAAATCCCATATTCATTCAAGGGAATAAAATATCAAATAAAAATGTTAAAAATTGAACAGAAAAAAAAAACATATTTATTTGAATATGATGAACGAGGGTGGAATATGAAAAATATATCGTCAGAGCCGCAACATTGCAAAAAAAAGGTGCAGATTTTTTTCTTTCTCGAACCACCTTTAACATATTTTGTGGACAGCAAATTTAAACATAATCTCACATAAAAAAATAAATTATACACAAATTTTATTCATGGAGTTTTTATTGATGATGTATAAAAATAATTTACAATTCTTTTCGCATAGTTAATAAAATTGAAATAAAAATATAAAAAAAAAGATATTTTTTTTATTTTTGTTATTCAATTTCAATTTTACCTGAAAAAGGACATTTCATAACAATAAAAATTTAAATTTATACAAAATAACTATTTATATTATAATCCTTATTAGGTAAACATTAGAAAAATAAAAACATTTTGAAAAAACATGAAAATTTACTTAAAAATAAAAAAATCCTTTCAAAAATATCGAATTTATATATGGACAGGAAATAACACTTTGAAGTTTTTTCAAGCGCATCTAACATTTTTACACTCTCTGCGAACTTTTGCCAACCAAATAAATTATAATTTAAAATTCTTTTAAATGACTAAAAAAAAAGGTAAAATGCAAAAATAAAATAAACTTTGGCATATTATTTACCTTTGGCCACAAAATTTCAAGAAGGAAATTGCATATGAAATTCACTTCTATAAGGTTAAGAATTTTTTATTGAAAATTCGTTGGACTATAAAATTGCCTTTTTTTTATATTATCCTTTAGATTTTTAAAAACTTGTTTAATATGCGCTTAAATATCTTAACTGGTTCATATGAATAATGTCCAAATAAATAATGTTTTTTATTTATATTTTGTTTGAATATCCTTGGCGTGCATAAATAAAAAAAGGTAATTTTTTTTTAAATATTTTTAGGGTAAAGCTAGCATTTTTTTTATGGATATTGAAATTGTCTTAAAAGGAGTATATTAAGAAAAAAGGATAAAAATGTTAATATTTACTGTGATCTGCATATCAAAGAGGATATTTGTATTTATATTTTTTTTTTTAAATTACATGTAAAATTTGAAGCCGACAGGCATTATTAAAATATTGACCACATGTGTTGAAAAAATTATTTAAAATTTATGAAAATATAAATTTCCTTTAGGGCTTTTCAAGTAATTCAGAAGCAAAAATTGTGGCCTTAAATTAATTTTTCTTTTTGCATAATAAATTTTATAATATAATTTTGTAGACGATAAAGATAATGCTAAATATTATTGAGACACTGTTTAAATTTCTGATAATTTTAGGTAATTTAGAGTGTCATTAAATAAAGTCTCATACTTCCAGTTTAAAATTACTTAAAATTTTCAAGTTTTGATAATTGGGCCATAACAATTTCAATAAATTATAATTAAAGTCGTGGATTTATAGAAATGTATAGAGTTTTGGAATATTAATTGACATCCTCATAAAATATATTTTTACTGGTTAACGACAACAAGTAACCAATTCCAATTTTTTTATAATATTCTAGTATCCGAGGATGGCGGTGACAGTACTGGACATAATAGTGATCGCTGTCAATCACATAGTCCTGATCCAATTAGTCATATGGATGGATCAACAGCATTGAATTTAACAAATGAAATATCACGTATAACTCCAACATCACCAACATCATCAATTTTGCACACAACACCGCCACCACCAACATCATCATCATCATCAGTCGGTGTTTTAGGACAATCTTTAAATTTAACGCCCGGTATTATGCCAAATGCATTAGGTTCTTTATTGTTACAATCACCATTATCATGTTTAGCCGGTGGACCAACAAATATTTCTGGTCCTGGTTCAGTTGGCTTGAATACATTACAACCACAAGATTTTACAACATTTCAACATGCACTGCAGGCACAACAAGTAGCACTACAACAGCAATTTAAAAATTATATTGATATTTTAAGTGGTAATGCTGCCAATAGTCCAATTGCTGCTGCAGCTGCACCAACTAGTTTAATTACAAGTAAAGATGATCCAGCTATAACAGCACAAGTAGCTACAGCACAATATCTTTTACAAAATCAAGTACAAGCATTAACACAAGCAGCACAACAATTACAAGCACTTCAGAAACAACAACATCTTAAATCACAAATAACATCGACACCAATAATTTCAAATAATAGTCCAATAAACAGTCCGGCTAGTAGTCCATTACTTCATCAACAGAGTAGTACAGCTTCAGCATTTACATCTCAGACAACACCACCAAATAGTGTAGCTAGTATTTTGCAACAGCAAGTAAGTGGTATGCTGACACCAAATACACCTGGTGTTCAGACTCCACAAATGCCAAAGAATTTGGCTAGTGCTACTGCCCGACCTGGTGAACCATCGCCCGAAGAAACTACCGATTTAGAAGAATTAGAACAATTCGCTAAAACATTTAAACAGAGACGCATTAAATTAGGTTTTACACAAGGTGATGTTGGTTTAGCAATGGGTAAATTATATGGAAATGATTTCTCACAAACAACGATATCAAGATTTGAGGCATTAAATTTAAGTTTTAAGAATATGTGCAAATTGAAACCATTACTACAGAAATGGTTAGCCGATGCAGATCGAACAATACAAAATACTGGAGGGTAAGTTCTAATCTTTTTTTATTTATGTAAATCTTTGATATTTATATTTAAATTGATTTAAATTAAATGTTTCAATTTCTTTTTTTCTTTAATATATTTAGTGTTTTTGATCCTGCTGCTTTACAAACAACAGTCACAACACCTGAAATAATGGGACGTCGCCGAAAGAAACGTACATCAATTGAAACATCAGTTCGTGGTGCATTAGAAAAAGCTTTTATGATTAATCAAAAACCAACCAGTGAAGAAATTACCCAATTGGCAGATCGTTTATGTATGGAAAAAGAAGTAGTACGAGTTTGGTTCTGTAATCGCCGACAAAAAGAGAAACGAGTTAATCCAGCATCAGATAGTCCGACTGGAGCGAATGGTAACGAATCACCATATATGATGATGCATTAAAGATTTTTGATGGGCAACAACAAAGAAATGTATTAACGTCGAATTCAATATCGAATCATTATAAAAATAATTTGGATTAGTGATTATTTTCATATAGCAATAAAAATCAATGTCCGTCGAAGGTGAGCCATTTACAGGTAAGAAATAATTTTAATATAGATGTAATTTTTCTATATAACAGTAATTATCTTTATCGATATGCAAACTGACCGGGTTTCTGTAGAATGTTTTATGGTAATTTAAAAATATCGAAAATTTTCCATAGTAATTATCCCAATAATTTTGATTAATAATGTTACTCCAGTTAACTCAAATATAATCAATTATTCTAATAGCTTTTTTAAGGATTTGGTTAGCTGATTAATGGCCATTTGCACGAACTAATCATAATGATTTAATTTGCACTTTAAATCATTTATTCTGTACTGTTAACAACATACAGGTACTATAAGTAAGGAATAATTAATTAATTGCAACGACAAAGTAAATCCTTATGATTACTTCGTGCAAATATCCCCAAATAAAATAATTCGTAATATGAAAAATATATTTAGGACAAGCTATTTGAAATATTTATAGCATTTTCAAGTCAAATTAATCGGTTTCTATAGCATTTTCGCAGCAAGAAGTTTTGTAATCATATAATTAATTTCATTTGCAATATTCCTAATTTTTATATGAATTAAATGGTATACCAAACAACGACAATTTAACTTGGAATATCTACATATTTTTATAGTATTTAATAAAGGTTTGGAATATTCAATCTTTATTTCAAAAAATTGTCTAGAAATTTATTTTGTGAATTTTTAATATTGTAGATTTAATAAAGGACACAAAAATGGTTTATAACATTAACGTGTATCTTATTTATTTATAAACCACAATGCATGACACTATACCAAGTGCAAATTAGTTCGAAAATAGTATAACTTGATTGAATTCGAATCAAAATCATTACTAAAATTGAGCCAGGTTCATAATTATTTCGTTACTAATTCAAAGTGGGAAATCAATTTGTTAAATTAAATTATAATTATTAAATATTGGAAGAACAATTCGTACCAAAAATATCACATAACATTTACAGATCAATGAAACTACGATCAATTTTATCTAATTGATGAATTAATCTTAATGGCATCGTGTCATATTCACAATGAAGTCCACTTTAAACCTAATTTATCAAAATATATTATAAAAAATTAATTTTTTATTACCGTATATTAAATATTTATTACCGTATATATAAAAATTCGTAATTTATGTAATTTCAGGTAATTACACAACACATCATTTGTCATTAATTAGTATAAAAATTTTGCGTTTTGTATTTTTGAGAATTATATAAATTCATAATGTAACCATTCTAAATAATAATTTATTTTATTAGTAAATAAATATTCGTTTTTATTTTGTAATAATAATTCTAAGATAATTAATTCTAATTTTTAATAAATAATCTATTGGATTGTCGTTGTATCTTGTGTATTAAAATTTTGAAAAAAAAAAACATTATAAAAAAGATTTTGTCATAATAATTTTAGTAAAAATAAAATTTAAAAATTATTCAAATTTAAATTTTTGTTTTATAGTTTTTTTGTGCAAAATTAATATAATAATTATAAAAATAAAAAACAAAAAAAAAACTACTTAAATATCATAATCATAGATAAAAAAAAAATAAAAATAATTATTTTTAAATTATGTTTATTAAAATTATATAATAAGAAAAATTTGAAAAATAATTTTTAATATTTAAAATTAATTAAAATTAATAATTTAATGTTTTATTCCTAAATTTGTGCCCTCGTAGATGATTTTAATAATAATTGTATGTTTAATGCTTTTTTTTTTTAAAAAAAAAAAATATAAAAAAAAAAATATGTAATTTAAAATATTTAAAAAAAAAAAAGATACTGTGATAAATAAAGTATAAAAAATAAGAAAAATTAAAATAAATTAAAAGAAAAAATAAATAAAAATTGAATTGCATTTATTTTGGAAGAATTATATATTCTTTATAGACTGTTTTGTGGATATGGACGTCTTGAGTGAACTTTTACTAAAAATACCTTCAATTCTTATTACTTTAAAATTGCGCTAATCACACGGCATTTGCAACGTCGGTAGATTCCGATGTTAATATACAACTATTTAGAGCCGTATTTCTATCTGTCTCATTGCTCCTGCTGTTATACATTTGAGTTCTAGGTTTTTTTTCTAGGTTCTAGGTTTTTTTTTTGGTTGTTTGCAGATTAATTATAATACATGATTCAGATGCTTAAGGATCTATGTTAGGTGGAAATAGTAGGTGGCTAAAATTTACCAATTACAATTTACAATTTATATTCTTGTAAAGATGGTAAGTAAATACAATTTGACTACTTGTGTACTTTTTGAATTGTGAAGTTTTTGAATTGATTAAATTCTCTGTAACTTCATTCTAAAATAATCGTAACTCAATTATTTAAACCTAACAGTTCACTTTGGATGACTATGTCTTATTAGAAGTCTTTCGAAAATAGAAATAAAAAATATGTTTGATAAATGAGTTAAAAAACATACGCCATAGTAATTTATTCATTCAAGATAATTAGAGAATTATTGTAATTCAATTATAAGTAACATTTTGGTAACAGTAATAGTTAGGAAAAGTGTTAAATATTTACATCAACAAAACAATGCTATAAGTAAAATTCATATTTTATTACCAATCATATTGAACGCAACCGATCTTTGAGCTGATTCGAAATGGTTTAAGTTTAATGGTTAAATTGAGGTTAAGTTTAATATTGTTACAATTGACAATACTAAATAATGTAGTCGACTATAATGAATTTTAAAATTGTGTAGTATCTGTGTGAATATCTACTTGTATAGTAACATTTCATTTGAAATCGTAAAGCAGAATAAGAGAGTAGAATTTAGCTTTTCGTTTTGTACAATTTTGGTTTCAAAAACTTGATATTTTTAATTGGTTTTATTCTAGAATTCTAGAACCAATTCAGTTCAATATATCTATATAGCTCATAAACAATCTAATAATGCCATAGATTTATTACATAATTTAATTAGTATACAAGAGTGCTAAGAACTTAGCATTACATCTAACTATATACTTTAACTTTGTAAAAGAATGGAAAAAATAAGTTCATTAAATACCACGGCGACGAAAAATACCTACAAAACTAGTGTAACAGATAAATTATATTAGTTTTGTGGCAATTATGTAATACATTTTATACTAATGCAGAATTTGTATTTCAATTAATTCAAACTTCAAGTATTTTTCAAATATTAAACATATAATGTTTAAGAGTTTTGTGACCTAGTGGTTTATATGGCTTCAGGTATTATTGTATTGTAATAATAAATCAATAAATTAAAGAAAATTTTTCTTTCATCCGATATCATTTAGTTCAATATTTCCATTACCCACGCTCCTCATTAAATCAAAATTCTTGGTTTCCATTATCCAAATACAAAATATTCCATTAGAACAAATTGTGTTCATAATTCCACCCTTGATTTTAATCAAAACCACAAAACCATAATTGATAAAGTACAAAGAAACCATCCGTTTGTAAAATGATACTATTAAAAAAAAAATCCTTTTTTTTTAATGATTCCGTAATAATTGTCCAATCACAAATCGGAAAAAGACGATTATCATTTTTATAAAAAAATAAATTCACATGAAGGTATTAAATATCGCGATTAATTTTTTGGTGTTTTATATTGAAACCAGGACATTTACCCGCAGGGATAATACATAGATGACATCAAGAGGGTATATTTTTTTTTTTATTTCATTTCATTTCATTCAATATTTTTGTATATTAAATGCCATTTGCAATTCATTTTCTAATTTCAAGGCGTTTCCCCTATTAATGATAAGAACTTGTGCGTGTCCTAAGGTAATGTCATCGTTTAATATCAATTTACTCGCTAAAACACACAAAAAAAAATGATCTATAAAAAACAGTAGTATAATTATTATAAAAAAATTATTTACAAATGATATCTACAATAAAGTTTTTTTTTTTATAAATTTAGTTTTGTCGCAAAGCCACGCGTCTACTATTATAAATAATTCAGGGAAATATATAAATGATTATTTTTCAAATTAATTGATAAAAAAATACGATAAATATGTTCATATGAAATAGCTAAGTGGTTGAATTTATAAATGTTACTATAGAAAATGTTACGGTATATAAGAATTTTTCAGAAGAATAATAATAATTCTTCTTCTTTTCCCTGCGCTTACGCTACAGCCCAAAATGAAGCTATGAGCTCTCTAGTCTTTTGTCTCCAATGTTTACGTTGTGCCTTAGCGAGGTTTACTAACTGCCCGGTTGTCATCTTTTTCTCATCTACGACTTTTTCGGTGACACGCAATTTATTTTGTTTCTGATATGACATCTTAAACTTTATGTATGTTAATAATTTATTTTCTTCAAGTAGGTTCATTGGTATATTCGACGAAGGATTCTTCTTTCGAATGTATCCAGCTCCAGCATGTTGGGTAATAGTCCACGCTATTATCATTTCCCTGTGTTGTTTTGTACATTCGTATTTTTGTTTCTTCGTAAAATATTTTGGACTGCATTATTGCTGGTAGTATATTCTGTTCGCTATTCCTATTACTTTCTTAATTTCTTTTATCTTCTTTAATTTTCGATATAAAGGATCGAATTTACTGACTACTACTTGAAGATTATAGTCATTTATTGTAAGATTCTGGCTTAATCTTCTTGTCCTCCAAGTTTGCTTCATAACTTTGGTTTTTGACTCGTTGATTGTTGACTTGCAACCTTGTTTTTGCTGCTGTTTCTAGTCCACAAAACATTTCGTTAACTGCCATCAGATGCACGTCATCCAACGTATCCACCAATTTGTTTGGATTGATACAAGAGTATTCATGGATGTTTTTCTGAAGTAGTATTTTTGATGACGTATAATTTTTTTTATGCATTTCTTTAATTTACAAGTAATATAATTATTTAATTAATTTCGCATATTGTATCAATTTCCGAATCATATATTTTTGTGACTATAATCAGTGAAATTCAGTTTTTAATACTGATAACATTATTTATATGAATTAATAAACGTCAGAACTAAATTTAACTATTTCATGAAAAGCCTAAATTTTAACAATACTGAAATTTCTTTTTTTATTAAAATGACAACTTTAAATTCCCAAAGCCCATATTTTTAAGTTTAATTAGTAATTCCTACTTATAATTACCATGAGGGCTTCTAAATCTGATTCGGCTAGGACCTCGACATCTGTACTCTAAATATATCTGTGATATAAATAATTTTAAAAAATTTGACAGAATAAATGTAATACCTAATTTACAATTATTTAAGTCGACAAAGTACTTAAATGCCATACTTCAAATTCACAAAAACAATTTGAAAAAATCTAATGACTCAAAGATCATAAATTTAATGAGGATCAGAAAACTTTAAACATGCAAACAATATTTTTTTTTGCATAATTTTATCTGACAAGTGTGACGAATGACTGACTGTAAAAAGATAGTTTTTTTGTTACAATTTTGATTGTTTTTTTTTAAATAATTGAAAATGATATTTGCGTTTTAATTATATATTTTAATGCCAATGCGAATTTTACAACAAATAAAAACTATTGGCAAAAACAAAGTTTATAAAATCATATCATCAAATTCGGTATAATAAACAAGGCACAAAACATGCAAAATTGAAATTAATTCAAAGACTGTCAGACATTAAATTTATATAAATAAACATGAAGAAAATTAGATGCATCTTTTTTATTTATATGCGCATGCAAAGGGCAATTTTACAAAAATGCGATCTACATTTTTCTCTTAATTTATATTTACACTCTTTGAAAACACTTTAACTATTATACATTTGAATAACATAAAAAAAAATGATTTGGATAACGATAGCATTAGTTTTAAGGGGTTAAACACTTTTCAGTTAAATAGATCTGAATCCTTTCGATCCGAAATGAGAGAGAATTCTCGATGATCACACGAGAACTTTTGATTCAGCTGTAGCTGAATTACGATATTTTTCTGTGGTGTAAACTTTTAATATCGGATGTTAAATAAAATAAAATTGTTTGGTATTGTTCGCTGACTATATAGACTCGTACACAATTAACAGCTTACACTAAAAGTATCCATCCTAAAATTTTAGGAAAATCTATCAATCTCAATAATTTGAATATATATTTTGATGTTATAGATAAATGTGTCTTGAATAACGTATTCGTGACACTGTAACAATCACGTTAAGGGCATGCATCTCGTTAAGGGTTCCGAATATTAAATTTCACTTAAATTCCTTAAATATCTCTATAAAATATGTCATAAATTCATACTTGTAGTAAGTTCTGAGTTAGATCGGCTCATAATTGTTCTAATTTGGAAAAACTCTTTCCTTAGAAAAAACATTTCCATTAGAAAAGATATATCAATCATTAATTAAGACTAATATTTACCAAGGCAGGGAGGAATTACTTCCTGTTCTATGAAAGATATTTTTTTAATATTAATATTTATTTACATTATTTACATTTACCTAATTAAAATATTTGTATTCACAGTTCCGAAATGCTTTAAATTTGAAAACTATTGTGAATTACCCCTTAACAAAACTATTATTATTCATACTTTTAAGAAATAATTTTGATGGATTCCGCTTTAATGAAAAAAAATACCGCAAATATTCATATTCAAATAATAAATTAAAAATTCCATGTAAAATTAAAATATTGTTAATTATTTGAAAATTAAATGAATACATACCGTGTGCGTTATAGTTAACCAACTTAAATAAATTATTAAATAGATGCAGAATAAATTAATATATTCAGAATTTAAGTTGCATCCGTATTATGCATAAAATACCACAAAAAACAATAAATAGTAAATGAATTTATTATGAAATAGTTTTGTTAAATATTCATAAAATTTATATGAAATGTGTTGCTCAATTATATATCATTCAGACCTCTTAACAACGAATTCATATTTTTGAATCACTATACATAATTATAGTGAATCGAACTTAATTCATCGTAATAATTAGCTTCCAACTAAATATATTTTATGTATTGAATAGTTTTTATAGCTAAACTGAAGAACGTACTATTTATGACCTAGTCTAATCCACTATTTCTCTTCTTGTAAATTTTTTAACATACAAAATCAGCCTTTTTCGATATTATATCTTCAACCAATCTAATAGATATCAGAGTTGGCATAGATTATACGTTCACAGATAGTCTAGTAGATCAAATAATTAAGAAAATTATTTGATTATAACCTAACCTGTACAGAACTTTAGTTACCATTTACACTAGACAACATAATGATGGCTCCGGGAATTCCAGTCAAAAACATTTCAGTCAAAAAAAAGTTCATACAAATTTTTTGACTGAAATGCCTTTTAAAGAAGGAACTTCAGTCAAAACAATGGGAATTTCGGTAAGAAAAAAGTTCGACTGAATTGCCTTTTTTGTATTTGCTTTAAAAAGCGTTCCTTCAGAATTTTTCTGAATTATATTGGAAAATCGTTGAATTATATTGGAAAAGGCAATTCAGTCAAAAATTATTTTGACTAAAATTCCCTTTTTTTTTAACTGAAATGTTTTTGACTGGTATTCCTTGTCCCATAATGATAATGTAGACTGCAATTTGTATGTATTAAGAATTCTTGAAGTTGTATTTTGTTGTTATATATACAAACAATTAAGTAAATCCTTCAGACTACGTCCAGTGTATGTTTCTGCACCATAATTTTACAATGTTTTATTTATGACAATATCAGTAACAATAAAATGTGCGGCTAATTGTAAATTATTCCATTATAAAAATTACAAATATTTTTTTTTTGTTAATTTCATAAAATTTGCAATGCCATGAATAAGTTCCTTTTAAGCGCCGACAACGTTTATTTTAATGAATGACCGCTAGAATATTATTATTAAGATATTTTTGTATAATAATTTTTTTTTAATTATCTTCATGTTTTGCCGTCATCATTTTAGTTATTCCAATCCAGTTTAATCAAAATCTGCAAAATTTCCTATTTTAAATTTTATACCAAAAATAAAATTTAAATACAACAGAAATTTATAAATCAACATAATCACATTATATTTACAACTTAATTTACAACTTAATTTCAATTTATAAAAAGTTTATTAAATTATAAAATCCAATAGCGGTGCAACTATATCATATGAACTGAAACAAATCGCTGTTACTATACAGCTTTTTGTTAATGCTGGTGAAAGTCCTTTAAAAAAACCTTTTAATCCTTCATTTAAATAAATATATTTTGTACATGTTCTAATATTTCTACAATTATTATTCTTTATTAATGTACTAACATGTAAATGACGTTTAACAACTTCACATGGAAATGTTATAGTACATGCTAATAAACCAGCAATAGCACCACACATAACTAATGAATATGCTTTCATATTATCACGATGTTCATTTACATTATTATCATTATTATCATTATGACCAAAAAAATTACAAAGTGCATTATATATTAAAAATTTTAATGCAATCATATTGGATAAATGTGTCCAATTAATAAATACACCACGATAAAGACCAAAAAAACCATTTCTAACAACAACTCTTTTAATACCTCGAAATAAACTTGAATAATTATGTGCAGATTTTCCATACATTTTTCTAGTATTTATTAAATCAACTGGTGAAAATATAATTGATGATACAGTTCCCGCCAAAAAGCCACCAATAAAATTCTTTTCATTTTTATGATATTTAAAACGTGTTCTATTTAATATTTGGACACTTTCATGATATACTGAAAATAATGTTACACCATGTAATATACCAAACCATTGGCTAGTCATATGTCCTCGCCAAAATCCACGTAAACCATCCTTACGAAATATCTTACGTATTACATATAACACTGTATTCGATTTTAATTTTTCTTTAAATGTTAGTTGAACATTGATTTTAATCACTTGTAATGGTTGACTAACAAGTGTTGATGTAATACTAGCTATTGAACCAGCAAACACGGCTCTAATATATTCTTTTCGTCTAGGATCAATCATTTAATTAAAAAATTAAAAAATATATTAATTTTAAACATTAATTTAATTTGTTTTGTATTTTATATTAATAATTTAACTGAAATTATATTTCTACAATTTGTTTTTTTATATTTATATTTTTTTATTAATTTTAAATTTATTTTATTGAAATTTTGATTAGAATATTATTATATAATATTTTTCAAAGCCTTTTCATCTTTAAAAAAAATTAATGGTTCCGAAGGTTCAGAACTTAGCTAATAAAATAATTTAATTATGTCAAAAAACATGGCCATTTATTTGCAAAAGGATACTAGAATATTTAATTATTTGAGTCAATTTTACAGTATTCATTATCATCCCTATAAGAAAATCATGCCGCTTTCGGCACGTAAACTGAGTATGTATAATAATTATTTAAGTTATCGAATATTTTGTATTTACTCTATAATACTTATTTTTAATATATGAAAAGAGCTACTAATTTATCTAACAACATTAAATAACGTTATCGCGGTGAATTATGAAGCTGCTAATATCGGCTGAATCTGAATGAAATATTATATGTGAGTGAAAATGATTATAGCAGCTACTAGGTTCTTATTATTTCAAAAAATAGTTCCGAGCAATTCACAAAATAATGAATCATTTACCATTACTTCACTTAAAATATTTTAAATGTATTAAAAAAAAGACATCTCAGTAACTGGCGAAACAAGTGAAGACATCAGCAATAGACGCATTACAGCTAGATCATCATTCAGCAGCTTCTAAAAAATATGAAAGTCATCACAATTCTCTATGTGGACGAAACTTAGGATATGCTACACATAACACATGCGTCACATGTGTCAATATGGAATTGAAACATGGATAAGCAACACAAAGGATATCGCCAAATCTCAAATATTTGTAAACAATATTCTGTAGAATATTCTGGCCCAGAAGAAAAACAAACATTGAACTCTGGAGAATTAACTAAGACACTAAGACGATCATGATAGATCAATCACAAGAACAGCGCTGAAATAAAACCTTCAAGGAACTGAACGCCCAATAAATTCATGGAGGGGAACAATAATGATAGAAATAGAAGCAATTGATAGAGTATGGGCGGAAATAAAAGTGAGGGCATAAAATCGAGTCAGATGGAAGCTCTGTATATGGCCTGACCTATTGAAGAAAAAATAATAAAAAATATAATTAAATTTTGGATATACAAACATCCTCATATTAACAATAAATCCCACATAATGTTGGCTATGATTGGAATTATAAAATCAAAACTACAAATTTCAAATTTTTTATATATTAATAGTGGCCCCAGTGAATCGGGACATATGGTACCTACCTAGATCCTATTATAATTTTTATAAATTAAATTCAATAAAATGGGGACTTAGAATTAATGTTGATTTATGCAGTTTTTTGGTAAATGTTGATTTATTTGATTTATGCAGTTTTATTTGTATACATTGCATAGCCTACGTATTTCGATTAATTTATATTCCATGATTAATGCACTAATTGTGACCAGCTGTAGATTTAGGAAAATCATTTTATCAGAGCAATTCAATAATTTAGAGATAACAATTTTACTCCAAATCCAAACTGTGTCAATGATTTCAATTCATTGAACTTAGCAAATAATATGGCAATCCAAATCTTATCAAGCATTAAATATTTATTAACATATTATTTAGGAATTTATCGTCTTCATAGTTTAAAGGAGGTAATTAAATTCATCAGAATCGTGATTTGATTTGAATAAGGACCTGCGTGCCCGCAAAATCAAGGTAACGACACATATACACTTTTCGGTCCATTGTACCACCTATCCATTCGCAAATCTCAGTCGCTTTTTCGGTTAATCTTTGCAGAAACATCGAACTCCGGTTATCTTTTTCAGAACTACCGCTAGTTAGTCATCATGCCAGGGTAAGTTCCTCAAATGATTATGCCATTTGGTTATACTTCCTTTAAGAATGTAAACCTATGAAAATACTTGAAAATGGACAACTTCTGCACTGTTTTACTTAAAAATGTTTTGATTATATGCAGTATAAGTTTCTGAATTCGGTATAAAAAAAATTTCAGAAAATAAAATATTGTTATAAAATTAAAATTATAATTATTTATTTGTTCATATTCACTCGTCAAATAAAACATAGTTTAATAAAAGTGACAATTTATCATAACAACTGAAAACAATTGCAGTAACTACACAACTTTTTAACATAGATGGTGTAATACCTTTGTAAAAACCTTTTGCACCTTCAGTTCTATAAATATATTTTGAGCATGTTCTTACTGTAAAACATATTTTACCCATCAATTGATTACGCAATGAATTACGTATTTGAATACGTCTTTTAATCACTTCTAATGGAAATGTTAAAATACTAGCTAATATACCAGATACAGCACCGCACATAACCAATGTTGTTGTATGTATATCTTTAACGCTATAATAATTATTATTATGATCATAAATATAACCACATAGACGATTATAAATATAAAATTTTAATGCAACAAAATTAGATACTTGTGTCCAATTAACAAATACACCACGATATAAACCAAAAAAACCATGATTTTTAATAATTTTTTTCGTATGACCTAATAAACTAGTATTCGTATATTTTGTTGTTATTAATTTATCAGATATTTTTCGGGTATTAATAAAATCAATTGGTGAAAATAATATAACTGAAGCTGTTCCCGATATAAAACCCGATAAATATATTATTTTATATTTATGATTTTTTAAATTTGTTTGTGATAAAATACGACATGATTCTTCATATGTACAAAACAATGTAATACCATGTAATAAACCAAGTAATTGTGTTGTTGTATGTCCTTTCCAAAATCCACGTAATCCTTCGGTTTTAAATATTTTACGTATTGTTATAAATATTGATGTGTATTTTCGTTTTGGTAGTTCTGGATCAATTCCAACTTGTTGATTAACTTTAATAACTTCAAATGGTTGACTAAATAATGTTGCTAAAATAGATGATACACCACCAGCTAAAAATGTACGAAAACGTTTCTTTTTTTGTGGATTTTCTGTTACCATTACGTGTTTCAATAATAATAAAAAAAAAAACAAAGTTTATTTTTATTTTTTCAATAAAAATAAACAATTATTTTAATTAATAAAAATGAAACCGAAAAACATTACATAAATCTATTATAATTTATAAAAACTAGAAATTTGTAGTATAATTTTATTTTAATTACAAATTTTTTATTTTGATTAAATTAGCTTGAACGTCTTAGTTTTATGAATTTGTCAAATTTTTTTATTTTCGAAACACTAAAATTACAAAAATTTGAATTATTATATGTTGATAGAAATTGAAAATATTTAATGATTTGTTTTTTTTTTTTCGTCCAGGAAAATATACTACACTATATAAAATGATTTTGCGATGTTCCAGAGATGCGAAAAATCAAGAATTATTTTATCTGTGAAGAAATTTTATTAACCTCTGATGAATATGAAAGTACAGATAATCTGATTACCTATATTAAAGTGGTACGATGGGTCAATGTATTGGAGGAAGAATTTAACAATTGCATACACTTGTAGACAGCGATTTTACAAGTGTGTCCTTTATACTAGAGACTTTTGATCTTCTACTTACGAAGCAACTAATCAATAATAATTTTAACTTGTTTTATATTATTTTAGCAAACCCCTAAATATATTTAGAATCATTTAACTTTAAGTTTTCGTGAACCAATTCAACCAAATTCTAATCATCTCTTATTTTCAATATAAAACCATACTAAATATTAATTTTGTTATTGATTTTTTGAGCTATTGGGAATACGAGATAATAAAATTTATCAAATATTTTATTAAAATTTCAAATTTAGGAACTGAAAATTTTAATGCTGATTAATTAATTAATGTTTGCAGATTAGAAGTATAGTAGCACGATACCACTTGAACAGATACTTGATTACTCTACTGCTACAATTACCCACAATTTCACTTTAATAGATATCAATAATTTCAAAAGATTTATCCTTTCGAGAACGAACTCTCATTTTTACTATTGCACCTACTTTTGAATTACTCGTTGCTGTAGCTTCTGAAAACTTTTCTATATTCCGTAACGGAGTAAATATATGTAGATAAGATATGCTAGTTTTTGGAGTCGTTTTTAAATACACTATCGTTAATAATTTCCTTGTCAGTATATAAATACACAAGAAACCTTATCAATATTATCTAATGAAATGAGATTGAGTTTACAGCTTCGAACTTAAAAATTTAACAGTAACGGTTTATTTAACAAAATTGTTGAAATACTTGTAATAAATCAAAACATAAATAAAATTCATTATCTCTATTACATAATAGGCAGAAATGAATACGGATCTAACCAACTGTTGACAGGCTATTTATGAATACGTATATTAATTTTAAATAAATTTCGTCCACACTTTTTCATATATATATACACAACACACGAACATAATATATAAGAAAAAAGGACACCTGGACATGGACATAAAAAAATACCCAATATTGCGAGGGTGGAAATAATTATTATTACTTCGATACATTTATTCTAAAGGCTCTTTTTAAACTTATGCTGTAATACATTATAATTTTTGCAATCCATTCCTGTTTTTAGTCTGATTTTAAATATGTATATAAAAATTAAACCATTTATTCGTCATAGACAACAAAAAGGATATATATCATTCTCAAGGATTCCGAGAAACAAATGAAAAACAAAAAATATATAATATATAAAATCAATTGATATTATATCCAATTGTGTTATTTTGAATGATTGTACGTGTACGTAACATTTCTCAATATTCTTTGTATTTTTGGTAATCATCTAAATAATTTTGTTTTTTTTTTATATTAACGTACCTTTTACAAAATATAATAAGAATGGCGTCGGCGAAACGACATATTATTATTACTTATCCGTTAACGCCACTATTTATCTTCACTTGGAATATTTTATATCTGTTTTGGGAATGTGCCAGCCGGACGAAAACTACATGGGATATATAGAAAAAATAAAAAAATAAAAAGGATATTTGAAATTAAATGAATGGTCATCTTTTAAATAGAAATAATGTAGAAATAGGATAATGCATGTAAATTTATGTATGTTGTCAAAATTGGCTTTCTATATTTGGAAATTTGTCTGTAATATAGAATTAGAATAAAATATTATTATAATATTTTTAAGGATTTTCTTGAATATTGTATTTTTACATCCTTCAATTTTTTTTATTGATGTATTTATATGGTAAAATTTCCTGTCCAATACTATTTAATTTATGATATATTCAAGGATTTATATAAGAATAATCCTGAAAAAAAAATATAGTAAATTTCATATGAATATTTATAGAGTTTTTCATTATTTTTGTTTTTTGGTCCCTTGTGTGACTCAGTTATATGAAATTCTTTCATATATTAAAGAAACGTGCGGTTTTTTTTTTTTTTTTTTGCTTCGAAATAAATGAGTTGCTTATGATCCAGCACTGATACATATATGCGAATTGAATTTAATCAGATTTAGATTTATATTAATTTCCATATATAATTTTAAAAATAAAATCAAATATTACATAAAAAATATTTATTATTTATAATATTCATTCATTTATATAATTTTTTTTTCTTGAATATCATCATATTTCCATAAATAATATTAATAATAATTCGGAATATAAAATTTATATGACTATGCAAAATGCATTCATCTTTGTCGGGTCTTGGGTATCCTTTCATCAAATAAAAGCCATATATATTACTACATTTATCTGGCCAAAAATTATTAATATTAATATTATGTTGAGCTAATCTTTTGAATCTTTTAGAATATAAATAAAATAAAAAATAAATTTCATTCAATAATTTTGATTCAATAAATTTATTTATATTTTGTTATATAATGGTATCCTTTTATGATTGGTCCTTAGAGAGAATTATGTGATATGCTATAAATATTTAAAAATCGAAATACATAGTATAATTAATTGACATTTATGTGTTTTGCAAAAATTTAAAATATTGATTAATTTACAGGCAAGTGTAGGTAATTTAACAAAGATTCAGAGGCAAATAAATTAAACTATAGTTAAGTAAGAAACCACGAAATTAAGTGTACTCAAATTTCAAAGTTTACACAAGCAGACTGGCGGTCGTGGAATATTGGAGTACTACAGTGTTAGAAAATCGAAAATAAGAAAATCGAAAGAAATTATTTCCTTTAGTGCCACTTTACAAAATTATGAAGAGGTTTATATTTGGGTAATAAGGTTCACATCGTTTTGATATACCCATTTATATTAGAATAAATTCTCATGTGGAATTAACTACATGTAGACTTATTGCTTCTTCACGATTTATGTAATAGACTATTTTTTGATTTTGCTATCCCTTAAACCGAGAAAATTTAGGAATATTAACTCCACACACAAATGACTTTTTAAAAAGTTGAAATATTATTAGTTCCGGCTAAAAATTACATCAAAAACACAACATTCAACGTCAAAATTAAATGTTAACCCCAAACAAGTAAAACTGGGATCTATTTAGAAATGTAAGTGATAATTTTACGTTGATTACGTTAGAATCTAAAGAATTTAAAACCTGAAGTCTATGAACTAGTAAGAATTTACAATATATTAAAATAATAAAGGTTGGTGTTTACTTCTTCTTTATGGGTCCTTTTAATGGACCGATTACTACTAAATAATCTGCATCGAATTAGTTCCCGTTTGTCGTTTTGACTTGATATTTATATAATTAGTTTAGCTAGCTAGTAGTCGTAAGCAATTTTAAATATAAGATAAAACTACTTTAAATATACAATTTTAAATATAAGATAAAAAATTTTAATTTTTCTATAATTTTGCAGAAAAGATAACATCATTTTGGCTGATTTTTGGAGAGTTCAGTCCTTATTTTAGATACATTGATTACCACCATGAACAGTTCAGTATAGCCTAATAGCATATACCTACTCATTTTCATTATATATAAAATATTGATTTTATTTATCACAATTTAATTTATATTTACAAATTAAATTTACATTTTAGACGTAGACGATGAACCATAAAACTGAATTTTAATTATAATGATTTAAACAAATTCACATTTTGAATTCATATTATATGAAAACTGCAACATACTAAATAGCATATATCATTTTTATTCGAAACTGTACAATCATAAAATGAATAAAATTTATTTAAAAATGTACTCATAAATATGCACGAATTAAAATTGCATTTAAAATATTACATAAATATTTGTATATATTTAAATAAACAGTGAGACTATTAAGTGGCAGGCTAAACTTAGCCTTACGGCGACATTGGGCATAATACAATTTCAACAAGAGGTTTTTAATAAAAAAATTAATCGTAGAGTATCGTATTGTGGTTTGTATATTGTTCCTGTGAGCTAAGAAAAATGTTACAAAATGTAAAACTTTGTATAGTCAAATGTTTTCAATTCTTGCAAGCACAAAACATGAAGACAAGAAGATATAAAAAGATGAATGAATTAAAAAATATTAAGAAAATATACTAAATGAAAAAGATTCGATAGAAACAGTCACAAGGAATACAAACCAATCGGTTTTTGTTGGTTATTGTAAAAAATTGATTTATTGTGACCATTTGCAAGTATCAATTAGCTATCTCAGAATGACAATATAAAATATAGCCAAAGGCATCATCTGAAATTTGATAATATATAATTAAATTATTTGTTATGGTATCTTTTCTTTTTTTGGTTATTTTGTATATAAATTTCATTGGGAATAATAAAATGTTTAATAAATTGTTTTAATATTTTATGTAGATGGTTTTTTTTCATATTTTACATTATGTATGCTTTGATAAATTAAGGCAAATTTTGTATAGCTAAATACAATATAAAAATAAAATAATTTTTGAATTTTAAACATAACTAAGCGTGGTAATATGAACACAAGAGTTTCTTGAATTAAATGTAGAACTTCACTAAATCAATTGTAAATTTTATTATAATTCGATATTATCTACAAATTAAATTTGTTTAAAAATTAAAATTATCATTTCCAAACTAACTCTCAGTTTAAATCACATGTTAAGATTGGATTCCTTTATCTTCCACGCTGAGATCACCGAACGGCTATGATATTAAGAAACATAAGAGATACGAGGATAGCCAGATATCTTCAAAATTCTTGTCTAATATCTCAACTCAACATACTAAAAATTGGTAGTAAATATATGGAAAACTTATCTTAGCTATTCTATAGTCACCATTCTATGATTGAAGATAATGAAAAAGCAGATGAACTTAACACGATAAATTGCTACTGATGACATTTTAGTGGTTTACATGTTACCGCTCGATACAGATTAAATACTCATTAATTAATTAGGCCATTAGATATAGCACTTTGAAATGGAATAAGTAGAACGACTGTACGTATATAAAAACATTTTGGCGGATTTTGTATATGTACAGCAGAAAGTCCAAGATAATTTTGAAAATGAACAAAGAGAATTATCATGGGACAAGCGATTCTTATGAAGCATGCAGTGAGATTAGGTTTTACTCTATCTTTCATATGTAATGTGCGCGTATGGAGGAGGATGAGACAATGATATATTTGTAGTCTCTCGGTCCAACACAACCAGATTTAGGAGAAATGTTAGTTTCTTGCTAGAAAACCTTGAAGACGAGGGTAAATTTAAGTAAATTTTAATATAATTTTATTCATTAAAGAATTAAGATATGACACTTTGCAATGGGTTCACTTATATACTTATGGGTTCAATTATATGTTCTATGTTTTTATGTTCTATGTTCACTTATATGATCTAATATAATGTCCCAATTATATTAGTTTTCCATTAAGATCAATATTTTTTCAAGAAAATGTAAATAATATTTATATTATATTTCCATTTATGATATTGAGAAAACAAATTTCCCAGCTATATTTATATTTTGAAACCCTTAAATAATCAAATAATCAATTTAAACACCTGTCATACCATAATTCTACTCTTTACAAAACTACGAAAAATCTGTTTATATTATTATTCCAAGAAAAATTTCATTATTTTCAATTATAATAATTATTTATTATATTATTCAAAAATTAAATTAACTTTTCAACAAATTTTCGTGCGTTATTGAGTTAACCAATTTTATTGTCATTAATTTGTCAATATTTTTATTTATTTAAAATTAAAATCAATCAATTTTGTTTTATTTATTATTTTTCGTTACGTTTACCACGAAATTATTATCTGTCCAATTATTATTAAAATTTTATGGTTCACTTAAAATATATCCTAGAGTGTATTGTAGTGGGAAAGAATTTTTATTAGGGTCCTATTTTACAAGCACAATATTTTATTCAGTGTTGAATGTTCCATTGATTAATAATATTTTTTTATAATTTATTTAATATATTGACCTATTGACCAGTAGACACGCAAAACTATAAAAATGAGAACCAAAAAAAAAAAAGGAAATTCTATAATTAATCAAAAGTTAATTCCCAAAAAAATCAATAAAAATTTATATTAAAATTACAAATTTAAAGAATTGATGAAATTATTTACTATAGTATCAATAAATTCTAAAATGATAATGAAAGTAACCATAAGATAGTTATTTTATCATTTGAATTGAACTCCGATCTAGTGAATGGAATTCTAACCTAAATGAAATATGACACAGACGATTTATTAAAAATTGAATTCCACTATCCACTGTGAGAACAGCCGAAAAACGAGCTTTGTACTCTTAAGAACTAAAATAGACTTTCCATTGTGGGAGGAACCAAATAACGTGTTGTACTTCTTACGGAAACAATCGGTTCGTGACTTATGAACAATTCTCGTTGTAGAAAGACGATTTCTTTTTTGGTTCTTTCCACAATGGAAAGACAGGTTTTTCATTGTATGAACAATCGAAAAACGGATTAAAAGTGTAATTAATAACAATCAAAAAATGTATTGTCAGTACGGTAATTGTAGGAGAATTGGTGATAACAACGTACTTTTCACTATGGAACTACTTTTTATTGTCACGAACGTGTTAATTTTAAAAAATTAATAACTTTTTAGTTTGAATTTTTTATTTTACAAATTTTCTGGTAAACTTAAAAGTGGACTTTTTAGTTGTATACTGAAAAACTTGTTGCAGGCAGTATACAACTGATGTTGTTGCATCAGCTACTTAAGAATATATGAAAGAACCTGTCGTTATAAACAAAGTCAAGGATTCAAAAACAACATCCAAAAACAAAAACATAATTGATGGAAACTTGACATTTTTCTGGAGCAGAAAATAGAGGTCATCTAAACGTCATATAAATCTACATTATTAGTTTGTAATAAAAATGTTTTACATAAATTAAATAATATAATTTTTGTTATTATTCAATATTTAAGAATTTATATGTAAACTTAACATAGGAAACTTAATCAAAATAAACGCGATTTCATAATTAAACACTAAAATTGGCAATTAGTAAATAACACTATTTTTTCCAATCTAAATTTTTATACCCAATTTAATGCATGTCTTTTTTTACTTCTGTAACGTATTTAATTTTTATTTCAAATTAGGTGTTTACATATATTTAATTACGAATTATGACATGCCATCAGTGAGAATGAAATTGAACCCTGCAATAATAAATGGATTCATAAATTAAATCATGTGATTTTAATTTTTATTTTTTTTATATATTTTGAATTGCACTGCTGACATATCTTTTAAATAATTTAATTCTTTCACCTGAATTTATCTACAAAAAAGACTAGACACTTAATTATATACGAAAATTCATATAAAAAAATTATGTTAATTATTTAAAGCAAGTGCAATGAAATTTTGTCATGGTTAATAATTTTTTACGGATCTTAGCACATTTTCCAAGCTACTTTTTTTTTTGTGAAATATTTTTTTTTTTTAACGATTTTTATAAATTATTTTTTGATATTCAAAACTGATTTGTCTGGAAAAATTTATATGTGGTAAATTTAAATTTTGTTCAAATGTATAGAGTGATTCAAAAAGAAAATATGATATGGAAAAATTATGGTCGCGAGGATTTTTGAGCAGAGTTGATAGCTGATCAATGGATAAAATCCCAAGCTTCTGTATTTTTAAGGAAACTTGCACGTTCATAATATAGAAATTTTTTATGTATTTACGTAGTGTTTTCTCGTATATGTAGTATTTTCTCGCATGCAATAAAATATTGTTTTTCTCTAATTTAAATATTATTTTGTAGCTAGTTTTAAAAATAATTAGTTTGTACCGAAAGATGTTGGTGCGAATCATTTCCAATACTTAACAGAAGCATTAAATAAATTATTTCTTCAAGGATTCACTTTTCGCATCAGTCAGGTCCACTTTGCTTTACGCGACAAAGAAAAATTGGTGTTTGCTATCTTTAAAGGATATTCTTTGTTAACGGAATTAATTGTCGTATAATTTGATTGTTTTAAAACCCTTAAAAATGTTGATACTAAAAATTCATTTTATTTCACACCCTGTAATTTCGTTTGTGTATATAATTATATTATTTGTATTTAAAATTGTTATTATTGTACACCCTTAAGTCATTTTAATTAATAATAATTTTTTTTTTACTTTTTTTCACAGCTCATTTGAGCTTTGGCCTGATTCTACTTCTATCTTCTAAATCCTATAATTTTCTTAAATCTTCTTTTACGTTATTTGTACATCTTTTTCTTGGTCAATTTCCGTTTCTAGCACATTTTATTTCTATAGTATGATATTAAAAATCAGCTTTACAGCTCTAATGTTGGCATACTGGCTAAATGTCATGTCCATCATATAACCTCTGTGATTTGGAGAACCGTATAATATGTTCAGCATCTGACAAATTTAAAAGTTCTTGATTGGATATGTCCTAAACACCAAACTGATTTATTTTTGGACCGGAAATTATTCATAATCTCTCAAATATTCAAAGACTATTTTTTTCCCTTAATGTGAGTGTCCATATTTCGGCACTATAAACTGCAACAAAAGTTTTAATGAAAAAGTGTATAATTTTTTGATTTAAATAATTCCAAATTTGTAATAATAAATTTAATTTAAAATACATATAGGTAAACATTTAACGAGAATTACTGAATGTGAATTACTTCCGAAAATTTATTGCAATTAAATTTAATTAAGTAGACATATTCCACCCACAAATCAGAAAGAAACTGCCCGGATTTAATTATGTGCTAATTAATGAAGAAGATTTATAATTTCACTGATTCCATAATAATGAGTTAGCATAAGTTTTCGTGATATTAATGATTTTTCTATAAATATTATGCATATTTTAACAAAAAATTATGTGAATAAATAAATTACTAAACGAAAAAAAAAAATGTATGGTCATATTTATCAAACCAGAACAGAGAAATTATTTAATTTAACCTTTAGAATAACAAACTTTTAGAAAATGATACCAGCCGGTAACAAGACAATTTTTATTAACCAAAATAATAATTTAATGTAAAATTCTTGATCCAATTTTTTTTTTGGAACAAACTTTTAAGATTGTTAGTTGATTTAATAAACCACGATTTGTTTATTCAAAAACATTATACAAAAACTAATAATTTAAAATTATTTTTATTCTTCATGTAATTTTTATATGAATATTTTGTATTTTTTTTTTTAGAAGATTTATGATGATTAACTAATTGAAACTAATTACATTCTTATTAGTTATGCTTTTTGAATATCATATATTTTTATGTAGAATTCAAAAATCTTAATTTAAATGTAATTGGTTTTGTAATTATATATTTACAAATTAGGTTTTCATATATGTGATTTCAATAATTATTGTGGATGGAATGTTGTTATCATATATTAAAGGAATTTTATGTTAAATAGTTATTTGAAGCGGTTAATTTGTGAACTAGTATATGCATAAGAAATTACAAAGGTTATGTATTTTGTATATTTTACAAATAAATAAATAAAATTAATTAGATTATTCATGAAAATCGCTGGAATAATAAGTGAAAATGGAAAATTTGGAGTTTCTTATGTCAGCATAATTATGGGTATATTAACGTTTTGTAATTCATCAAATCTCAACCTTTGCAAATGGTCTGGGAATATTGCAAGATGCGATGCTAACAGAGCAATCAGCTAAATATTCTCTACAAACTTGGAAGAAGGCAAACGTAACAGTGGGGCAGGCCAAAATCGAGGTAAATATACAGAGTGTAAAAAGGTCTTAGAAAACTGAGTGTCAATTACTGAAAATCTGCTGCAAATGATCACATATAAGGAATCTGCTTGCAGATAAGGAGGACTTGTGGTGCTACATAGGCGGAATTATAATTTACGACTTTTTGGACACATATATGCTTAAATGGAAAAATGGAAAAAAATAGTAATTTATATTAATTCTTTAAGAAATTTTATAAAGGAATTTATTATTATAAAATTGACTCCGTGATCTACAAAGTTATATAATAAAGACACCTACAGCATTCACCTTCTCATTCCGTGTCATATATGCTGCTTTAGATAGAATATGGGTTTATGATTTTTGTATATGACGTCCTGGTCAGCCAGTTTCACATGTAAATTGAATATTTTTTTGTAATCGGCATGTCATTTATATGCCATGTTACAGTGCAATATATGTTCCAGGTATTACAGGCCTTTGGGAATATTTGGGAACCATTAGAAACCATTTGACAATGGATTATTTCCATTTTGAATTAACATTAAAGCCGCCTATAAATTAATTATTGTTAAATTAAAGAAATTTACCTATTAAAAAAACACATTTTTTATAAACACTAGAAAAATCACAAATATTGATTTATGCCGGGAAAATTGGTTTGTGCGTTTTTCCGGAAAATTCATATAAAAATCAACTTTTCTGAAAAATCAATATTTAGATTATTATTAAAAAAAAACAATTATTGCTAAAGGACTTTATTTATGCTGAAGGAATAAATATTGT
Organism: Rhamphomyia laevipes; assembly: GCA_963920725.1. Lineage (NCBI taxonomy): Eukaryota > Metazoa > Arthropoda > Insecta > Diptera > Empididae > Rhamphomyia > Rhamphomyia laevipes. The sequence continues at coordinate 17,314,166 of OY987258.1, forward strand.
GTAAAAGGATTTTTTTGTATAAGCTTTTTAAAGAAAACCTACATTTTAAGATTCTATAAAAGGAAGAAAAATCAAAAATGTAGGATTTATCTGTTTTTTTTAAATTAGCCTTAAATCATACAACGGCACGGCATCCATGGTTTTAGTGCCTTAATTATTTAGAATTATGTAAGATATGAATTTAATTAAACTGTAACCATATAAAAATAATTAAGAAATTTTGGGATTAGTATTTTAATTAATTTAAATCCATTTTTTAAAAATATATATGTATTTCGTTTATTACTTACTTTCGGAAAGTAAAGAGTTATTTTTGGCTTTTGGTTTTTATTTTTCAGCATCAAGAATGGAACTAATCAAAAGTTTTCATTATGGTGAGTGACTTCATTAAGATTAATGTTTTCATTCTGTATAATATTTTCTTCCTTATTATTTTCTTTCATTCATCTTTTCATATTTTTTGTTTTCTTACTTCTGATGACGATACGGACTGCCATTATGTGAGTGAAATATTTAATAAAGACTCGTAGAAATTACATTATTTATTTTTTCTAAATTTTTTTCGTAAACATTTTGTATCATTTCTCTTGAGAAGGTATGGGAATTAATTATTATTATTATCATACAGAGTCTTGGGATGGAGTAGATTTGGAGTAAAAGTCTATTATGTATAGTAAAATGATAATAATTTCAAAATTAAAATGAAAAAATAAAAAAAAAGAGAAAACTGGGAAAAACAGAAATTGGGTAAGTTAAGTATAACAAAAATTACGTGAGCTATTTAAGTAAATGAGTTTAACTTTTTTACATGAAAAATAAATTAATATTATTAATAATGATAATATTTTGTGATGAAGGCTGAATTCGTGTAATAAATATAATTTTTTTTTTAGATTTATTCTTTTACTAACAACTAAACTATAAAAGTTTTATAAAAGAAATCAGAAATTCAGTGACAGTCAGAAGAAATTGATATGTACATATATAAAAAATAAAATTATTTGGATTATTATCTTAAATTAATATAAATTTTTGAAAATCGTAATAAAAGAAGCGTTGGCGTCTATTTTCCCCGTATGTGTTTTAAATTGATTGCAGTACAAATTGACACATTATCGGAATAAATCTATTAACAGTATTCTAATCAAATTGATAATTCCTTATTCACTATTCCAATTGGTATCATACAGAACTTCTGTGCGGCTAGAACTTTGATTTCTTATAATATTTCACCAATTTTTCTGTTTCGTTCGGCACTGTACGAAGTCATGTACAGCCATGACCAAAATTTCTGACAATTCAGTCATGTACAAACTTTCTAGAGTCTTATTCCCTATGGAATGTTGAGATATATAGAGTTTGTTCAGTGAACTCACATAGTTTAGTGAATTCTTGTAGCTCAGTTTTAATTAACTGAGTAATGTAATAAGAGTGGCGTCGAAATATCAGCGATTTGCATGAAAGTATAAACGAAAAATCAAGTTGGATGTAGCGCCGTAGAAGAAGAAGACAATTTTGTTATATGTATAGTTAAATTTATAAATATATAGATTTTTTTCCTCCAATTTTTTGAAGTATTTTTCGCAGATTAAACTCTAATAATATTTTGTTAACAATTTCGTACAGTTAGATTTTAAATTCCTCATATATTTCTTATCCTTTACGCAATCAACCGCTCTTTTTTTCATTGTATCTATTTTGCATTTTTTCTCATTCAACAAAAATTTGTCCAATTTTTGGCGGCACTTTTTGTCACAAGAAGTGTGCATTGACCAATATTATGATCCCCAAAAAGCCACCGTTAAGAAAGAAAGAAAAAAATTCTGAACATCGGAACCTATTGAAGTTGTTTCATCATTTAAATGTATTTGTGACAATCCCCAAAACAAAAATTATTGTTTGTCCCACAAAAAATGAAATATTTTAAGCAAAACAAAAAATATGAAGACAAAAAATTGAACTTCTATACTTCAACTCAAAAACAACCTCTTATAACTTAAAAACAATATTCAAAAATTTTGATGATCAAAAAAAAGGATGATTTATATATCTTTAAACAAAAAAAAATATTATACTTTCAGCCGATTGAAAATAAGGTGCTGCTGCTAGCCACAACATCATTTTAATAATCAATCCAATTTTTGTTAGTGTTGTATTTTATATATTGAAAGAAAATCAAAATGGGAAGCCACAATCAACTTGTAATATAAACACAAATAACGACGGCAAAAAAAAAACTTTGAATGGATCACATTAACCGGCGTGGATCATAAAATTATAATCGCGTGCATAACAAAAGATTTTCAAAATTTTGTCAATCATTTCATTTCTTTTGCGGCATTTGATATTATAGTAGTAAGTATTTTTTTTCAGATGGAACTTTTTTTTTTTGCAAAACTTGGAAATTTGAATAAAATTCTCAGGGATTTTTTAATGGAATTGAATTTTTGGCGACTTAATAGTAAGTTAAAAAAATATATAGACAAATATTTTCTGGAATGCTAACAAATAATGAGCAAATTTCAAAAAAAAAAAAAAAAAACTAAAAGTAAAAATTTTTTGTGGAATATTTATGGCCTTGAATTTTAGACGAATCTCGAAATTTTAGAATTATTTTATATAAGATATTAAGTAGATTCCTATTAAGTAGATTCCTTAATGCAGTATGCGTCAAGTTTCCAGATAATGTACTGAAATCCAAATACTAAAGCTCTCTCTGTCCACTAAAGGTTTCGTTAATAACAATTGGGTCAATAATTAATTTTCTTTCACTTGCTCTAAGTGATTATTGAAATTAAAATGACAGTTACCCAATATCTCAATATCTGATATAACCAGAATTATGTCCTCTTAGTACCCATGTTAGTAATTGTCATTAAATATTAAGTAAAGATCTGAAGTCTATAAACAAATAGAAATATTGTAAAAAAATTAGACTACAAATATCTCTTAAAATTAATTAATTAGCTAGTAAAATTAATGTATGTTTTTCCGATTTTGTTAAGGACCTAAAATATGAATTATTTTTAAACATCATTTAGTATTAAATATGTCATCAAAAACCAATTGCCAACGAAATACAATTTAATAAATTGAAATAAATTGCTCAAACACTTCGCAAATCATCAAACGATTTTTTTTTGCCAAATACTATTTTGAAATTCACAAGGTAGTAGGAGAAAAGATCGGCTAAAGATCACTTGGAGGAAAAAGCTCCAAAAAGAAATTGGTGAATCCTGAAAAACCTGGGTTGCAATCAAATAAATAGCATAAAATTGCACACATAGTCGGTGTTTTATTGATGCCCTATGATCGAGGTGAAAGAAATTAGAAGTTTCATATTTAGCCATGTACAATTCAGTATCAGTATCATGACCTAATTACAAATGATAATTTTAATAAAATTGTCACATAATTATACAACTGGACATATTAATTTGAAATATTGGAGGACAACTTTTACGACATATTCAAGACTCACTCTATACTCTGCTGGTTGAGTCCACATTCTTACATTATATTTTTTCTGAATGGGTATTTTGTATTTTATAAAACAATCTATAAAATTACAAGTTTAAGGACCTTAATAATTTCCATAACTTAACCTCAAATCTTAAACCACCAAAATTTCTTAAAAATAATGAAAACTACATATATAAATAAACTTATCATAAAAACCAAACCATAACTTTTTCATCTCTTCGCATAAATAAAACTATGTTACGATTGCACATAGTAATTAAAGTAAGTAGGCGTGATGAGAAACTATATACAACAAACTAACTCCCCGATAAACTTTTAATCAATTTTCACGATTTTTCCATTCTATTTTTTCTTACCCAAAATAATTAAACTATTTAGTAATTTTGTATATATCCGTAAAATATTCAAGTAAGTTCATCTTTTGAAAATTACCGCTTTTTGATCCAAATTTTTCTAACTTAACATTGTCCACAATGATGGCGCTAACCAAAATATTTCCCATCAACTTCATTGATACCAAACAGTTTCTATTAGCTACGTAAAAGTTTAATGATAAAATAATAAAGAAATTTTATTATTTATTATTGTTGATTACCCAATAACTTTAAGAACTAATTAAAAAAAAACTACTTACCTAGGGGTATTCCAAAACTCGGAGCTTTTGAAACTGGTATTTGTAAAAAAAAAAAAATCTGGAACGGGAACAAAATTTGAGATCTCTTAACGGGAAATTTTCATAGCAACTCACTAAAGCTGACGACCATCTAACTATACCACATCAACTAGACCGAAAAACAAATTCATTAAAATCGGGTCATGATTACTGTAAAATACATAAAATATATTTCGGAAATTTTAGAACGGACCCACTGAATTAATAACCTAACCTAAAAACAAAAATTGATTTTACCAATTTCCATTTTCTCAGCCAAACCTTTTCCATCACAAAACATCATATTTATTCCACAACTACTTGTAAAAATTACAAATTTACTGCGCATCTTTGGTGAAGCAGCAAGTTTGATCATTGGTAACAATTAAGTTTATATATAAGTTAATTAGAAAAATTCTTCGCACTTCTTAGTTGATATTGGTGTAGGGTTAAATGATGATGATGATGCCTATATGCAATACAGATACACCAGGAAAGGTGAAAATTTAGAAACAAATTTGAAATTATATCATCATTCATGATGAACCATCACCATCGAAAAAAATAACACCAAACATTTTTTTTGTTTTTTGATACTTTAAAATGTGAATGATTGATTTTAGTTAAACGCGAAAAGGTCAAAAAATATTTCGATTAATGAACTTATTCTTTTATACGTTCAAATACGCAGATAACTTTCATCATTTTTTTTTTTTTTTTGTAAAGATGATCAGTGAAAAGGTGAAAATTAACCAATATTTAAGATACCTGAATTTCAGTAATTTTTGTTTTTTTGAATTATGAATTTAATCTTTACTTGGGGAGTTAATTTGTAAACTATTAATGACGAAGGATACCATAGCGAATTTTAAATGAATTTCTTAATAAATTATTTTTTTCTTTTTTAGGTTTACTTTTGGAATAGTATATTAAAAATATGGAAGCATATTTTTCATTGTTTTTTTTTTTATTATTTTCCTTATGATATATTTTCTTATTAATGCAAATTTCATTAATACAAGATTTTTTTGTTACGCATGATTTTTAATTTCATTCATTAAGTTTCAATAAGTTTTTTATGATATAATAATTAGTTTAAAGCACAATGAACTATAATTTAGATATTTCCTGCAAAGATTGATTTAAGGGCATTGTACACTAAAAAATAGTATGGAAGAAAACGGTGACACTAACATGTCCAAAAAGATGAAAATTTAATTTATATATTTTCTGAACATTGCAAACACAGAGATGCCATCTCCTCTACCGAGTGACACCTAACGACCTAACACTAGGCCGTCAATTATCTAATAATTATGCAATGTTCAAAAATAATATGCTGAATGAAACTCATTATTAAGATTTAGAAGATTCTAATGAATTGTTTGTTAATTGAGTAGTCAAATTCCCAAATTCATAATTTGAACTCAGCTGCGAGATTGTTTTAAGCTTTGTATTTAAACTTATAAACAATTCTTAAAAAAAATTGTTGTATTATTAGATAAATTATAATTACAATTTTTTTCTTTATTTGTAGCTCGACGAGCCGCATCGCATGATATCCTCTAAAAATCAGCCTTAAAGTATTCTTAATCTCAATTAAAATTTGTCGTACCAGCTAAGTTTGTCATTGAACGAAAGTTAGTAGAGCACAAAATTTTGTATAGAAACAAAAATTAACAAAAGTCAAATAAAATAAATTAAAAATTAAAATTGACATTTTACTTTTTCTTATAAAATTTAATATTATATTTGTCATTTAATTTAAACACAATTATTTAAATTAGATAATTGAATATAATTAAAAATTAAATATGTTTCAATTAAAATGAAATAATATGTAAGAATATATATAAATAATAAATTAAAATACGATAATCATTCCACCCTATTTCAAATTGATTACAAAGAAAAATTGTATAAAAAATTAAAATTAACTATTTATTTAATTAAAACTCTTTAAATTTATCGAATTAAAATTTATGCGAACTGCAATTTATTCATTAAATTCAATTTAAATGTTTTCTTTGTAAAATGTGTGGAAAATGGGTTAAAATTGAAATTGATCGATATGGGAAAAATTTAATAAATTTAATTTTTTATTCATCGAAATTATAATTACATATACAATAATCGATAATCTGATCAATTTTATATTTATAGAATAAGAGCTGACAAACGATTTTATTATTTCCCCGATATCACAGTGACTGCTTAAGTCTTTGCAGAGCTTAAACTCTTCGATTTAATTTATTTTTAAACCACAGATCGGTAGAGCTTAACCTTCACTTTTTATACATATTAACAATAATTCACATATTTGGGTTTAGCTAAGATTATATCGTAAATTTTGGTTGATATATACCAATTCAGCTTAAGTTACAAGCTTAAGCCACATAATCAGTTTAGTTAAACTTAAAATCGGGTATAAGACATTTAACTACAAACTCGATAGAGTAATAATGAATAGAATACGTCCTCTATCATTATCCTTCCATGGCAAAATAATGCCAATTCCAATTTGCAGTAACGTAATTTTATGTCGATTTTATATCAATGTTTCCGGTCCATACTATTCTAAGTCAAAATTACCACTTTTCAGGAGACTATAAAATACTGTCTTATTTCAATCCAAGTTGAAAGTCCACGAAAAGTTTGTACTTATTAGAAAGATAATTTATTTCTGCATCGTATCAAATTAAATTATTACATATTAATTAACAAATTAATTAGTTATGATTAAAAAACTAAGTGAGAATAAATAAATTTAGTTACATTAGTTGAATTGTAATTTGACTTTGAAAACGTAGTAATTTTTATCAGATTGCATTACAATATAAATTTCATATCGTACATCATTTCCAATTCAAGATAGAATCCTTCGAAGTTTGGTAAATTACTTAAGATAAATACGTTGTGAAAATTATGTTTTAAAGAGATTGATCTTTTGCAATTCAAACTTACGATAATAATGTCGTATTATTTAGCAAACAATTATTAAGAATACTTAGAACACTTCAACATAATATCAAATAATGGCTAGATTTTGTAACTTGACTTATAATAGAATGATTAATTTTAGAAATTATTAAGTAAATATAGAATATTGCCATGAGTTAGAATAAACATCAAAGAGCTACATATTTTCTCCTATAAGCATGAAAACATCATAATTTTTCCGAAAGCTGCCGAAAAACCACAAATGACAAGTATCCTAACTTGACTTGGAATTGTATAAACCGGGGACATCGATATATCAAATAAATACTGATCGACCAATCAAATACTATACCTCCAAACGAAGCAAAAAGTTATACGCTAGTTAAAACTACATAATTAAAACCATTTCCAGCTCCATAACTAAACTATCCTATTTTTTTTTTTCTCTAAAATTCAGCAATATTTTTTCCATTTTTTTTTTTTTGTTTTACTTCTATTTTCTGAATTAAATTCGTCGCCCCATCTGTTCAATCTTACTTCCCTCTGAAATTGAATATATTTTCTTTCAGGCTAAAACTTCAATACTTGAAAATTACGATACCAGAGCGAGATAAGCAAAAATATAAAAAAAATACCAAATTCTATTAAATTAATAAGTAAAAGAAAAATAGCAATGAAGATAATTTTAATAAATTGAAAATTACACTCTAAAAAAAAAGCAAAAGTCTGAATAAATACGCGGCTATTTTGCTTAGTCGCTTCTATAATATTTAAAAAAAAAATCATTTAATTAATTTATTATTATTAAAACAATATAGCGATTCCGTGACATATGATAGTTAAAGTGAATATATTGGTATATAATTTATTTACCAATATTATAGTTAATTTTTTTGATAAAATCTCTATTAAAATTATTTTTCTTCTTTGCTGCCTCTTCTTTTGGGTTGATGGCTATTAAATTGAATTTTAATTTCCTTAATTATACCTAAATAGCCATAGTTTAATGATATGATAATGATGGTTAATTATTTGATATCAATTAGCATGAAAATAGAATTTCTGTTTTTTAGAATGTGAATTTATTGCTGAATAAAATAATATTATTTACATTAAAAGATTTTTTTTTTTTTTCGGATTTGGAAATGTTTTATACTGAACAACTTATTTATCTATACGATTATAAAATGTACATAAAAAAAAAATAAGAGATTCCTCAAAAGTAGATTCCTAGAAACCAAACGAAAGCAAAAACTTTAATGTTTATATAAAAAGGTCAATTCAGTCAATCCAATCTTCCAGTCAAAGGTCAAAGTTGTTTTCATTTTTGAAAATATAAAATTGTAAAAAACTTATTTTATTAAAGTTTATTTGTGCAATTTGTTATCTTAAAGGAACTTTTAGTATAATCTGAACTTTACACTACGATTATACTATATAGGTCACTCAAAATATTACCAAATTATACTTTCAAAAGTCTCAGTGCAGAATCTACGAAGGATATGGGGTTAAATATGTTCGAAGTTCGAACTTATCGGTTCTATTCGCGTTTTATTGCTTTTGATTCTAATATTTGTTGGAGATACCGAGACAGTGTAGTACCGATATAAAAATTAATATAGATATATAGCTAAGTCAAACTTAGTAGGTTTAATGCATATAACGTCGGATCCCATAACTTTACTGTGGCTTGCTTTCAGTATTAATCTATTAATCCATTCAATATAAACTTTACCTATTCTTTGTTTTGTTAAGCTGTTTGAGCTGGATAAGCCTTTTCTAAATGAGTGAGCTGATAATAATATATTTTCAAAAATATAATATTATTCGCACTGTGCTTCACTTGCAGATAAAAATAACATTTACTAAACAGCCTTTCAGGTCTAGAGGAGGTTAAAGTATGATTAGGGCTGAGCGCACGAAATCCTTTTTATCTGAAGTTCGCTATCTATATAATACTTCTCGTTGACAGCAAATTATTGCCAAAAACAAATAAATATTATTAAAGTTGGTCTATTTCATTTCGAAATCATGATGGATTACGACATTTTCTCCCTCGTATTCGCAATTAAGTTTCTTTAGAATAAACTTTCTGTCAGTTCCAATTCAAAGTTTACAGATGCTTTCCAGGGTCCCGGCGTTTAGATATTATCATTTCCACAAATAAAAATACATTCTTCAATAAAAGTTCGGGAACATATACTATTAATAATTTTAAAATGTATAAATTATGATTTCATTTCTGCAAAAATACAATTCATCTTAGATAATTAAAATTTAGATACAACTGCAAAATTGCCCATATATTTTTAAGGCATTATTCCTAATAAAAGTATCAATTGAATTGCAAAAACTACTTTTTATTTGTTAATATGAAAAAACTCAATCCTGATTTTAATGTAAGAATAAAAATGTCCTCAGATCAGAAAAGCAACAAAATATTAAATTAAAATATAAAAAACCGGAATTTAAAATTTCCATCAATTTTTTTTCTTATTGATTTGACTTTGAGTAGATTTTGTTTTGGTCATTTTTCATTCGTATTATAAAAATTTGTGTTTTTTGTTTGTTATTCCCTGGGATGAAAAGTTCTTACGATACCGACAATCTTTTGATCATTGCGTCGTTGGTTTGCTCCATCATCCTTTAAGTATTTACATTGTTCTGATATGGTTCATAATAAACTTTTGCTACTGATTTTTTATGCTTTTTTTTATTGTATTGCGCTTAAAATTGTAACAGAAATAAAATTACCTTTTATGGTTGGCTGGTTAAAGATCTGAGCCACAGACAGACTGTCCAGGACTCTATTTAGCGCTTTAGGACCATTTTGGTAACATATTTTCACGTCAAACATAACATAGATGATGTTATGTTTGATCTCCATCTCGTGGGATTAAGGAAATTTACGGTTTCGGTACGACAATTATTGGCTAGATCGTTTAACTCTTTAAGATAAACGATATTTGCTAAGATATCAATTTCTGACTAATGGTAGCACTGAACACTTGCAAAATGAAGTGATACATAGCTACGACACGATTGCTTGTATTGGATGCCGATGCATCGACATGCTGGTCGATATACTAGTGCTCCGTTTACATAGCCAGTAGCCCTAGATATGTACCCACGCGTTCAAGCGGTTTACTGTTTTGTATTTCGCGTACAGCGTATATGTTTTTCTTGTCTTTCTGCATGCAGTTTTTTGAATTTCTGGTTTACACTATTTTTGCAAATTTATTTAATTTTGAATTATACATGAATTACAAAAAAAAATCTTTCAAAATTTATTACAATGTTTGTACGTTACGTTCAATAAATTTCGGATAAATATACATTACGAAAATGAATTAATCAAGTTTTCTGTATTTAATTAATTTTTTTCACTATATCATTTTTTTTTCTTAAATTAATTACGAATTCATTATTTTACTATTAAAAAATATGGCAATAAAGATTATACATATAATTTTTAATTTTGCATATCTTCATTTAAAATGCTACTTAAAAAATTATACGTTCTTTAAGACTATTTAATATAGGAATTAATTGTAGATATTCTTAAATAATGGATTTTTTTTGTTAAATAGCATTTTAAATGAAGATATGCAAAATTAAAAATTATATGTATATAATCATCTTTATCGCCATATTTATTATAAGTAAAAAATTATTTAAATTTAAATTATATATTTAAATTATACATTTTATAATTTAATTTTTATCGATTGTGTCACGATATATTTTTCGCATGAAAAACACGCATGCAATTTTTTTTCACGCATCAAAATCTTTTTCATATTTAAGTAATTTTTTAATTTTTTTTTTTGTAAAAACATTTTCTTTCGTAAATATTTTAATAGAAAATGTAATTTTTCCTTTTATCTAATTCAAATTTACATAATATTTTAAACATTTATTACTTGGAAAAGTGTTAAAATTATTTAAATATTAAAAAAGTATAATTATTAGTAAAAATATTCTTAAGACCAGAATTATGTGCGCAAAGATAAAATTTTATATAATTAAGTTTTAATATTAAAATTATATTATAGCATACATGACAACATACAAGATACTGTACATATATTAAAATCTGAGAAATAAATAAATATTAAAAAATAAATAATGAAAATAATTAAATGAATTATAATATTTATATTTTTAATTTGAAGAATATTTATATATTTTTTTTTAGAAAATAATTGTTAGTAAAACTGATTAAATAATCTCGATTTAATTGCTTTGTAACCGTGTAATAATTATTGTTTTATTACCTCTTTAAATTTATTATATTTTGTTAATAATATAGTGCAAATAATTAAAATTATAAATAATTTATTGTTAGGGATTTTACGCGAACATGAAATTAAAGGAATTATTATTATAAATGGAATAAAATTATTTTATAAATATTCTGTTAGTATAACACTTGGTAATTAAATGGACTGTGGTATAGTTATTTATGGTATAATAGCACCACATAATAGTTCAAAGGGTTAAAGTAAATAATTTATACATTATTTATTATGCGAACGTTTACCATCAGTGCTCGCACTTTTCGCATGTACACTTTGCAGATGTAACTAATAATGCGTATATCGAAAAAAAAACTCAAGTTATTATAGAATATAAACATCTTGGGTAGATTCTTCAACAAGTTACAATATCAGTAGATTTTGTTTCCATTTGTCTTAAGTTTATAGTTGTATTAACGACTAACGACTAAGTTTGTCAAATGCGCGTTGACAAACTAGCAAGTATAGACTATATATATGCAAAACTAAATGAAATTAGGTAATATATTTTACTAAATAGAAGGCAGTTGGACATAATGTAAACTGAGGAAATGTTGATTGACACTTTATATAGACTGAGAAAATTATCAGATTTTAAAACTTCTCAATCAAACTTTTTCGGAAAAAACTGGAATATTTTAGATTTCAAAAAAAGAAATTCAGTATTTTCTCAATCTATGATTGCTCGTTCAACAGTTTCGGGTATTAAATGCAGAAGCCAGCTTTTCCCAAAAGACTGGATAAATAATTTATGAGATACGCATTTATTTAATAAATACATATTTCAATATTTTCTCAGTCCATTATAATTAAAGTTTTACTCTATTTCGTAATTTACTTTCGACCTTTTGGACTATTACGTTTTCATCAATTGACATTTTCTCAATCAATATTTTTACTTTGGTTGAATTTTGAATTGTTACCCAGTGTACTTTTTTCCAGTCTACATTTATAACTTTACTGTCGCGGAGCTCTGATTTTTGTGACTTTTAAGGTATTAAAAATGCTTAAGAAAGTTTGTTAGCTTGTATACCAACATCAAAACGTGGTGGGTGGTTCTACAGGCTATTAGTCATAAAAGCTTAAGCATTAGCATTTCCTCTAAAGTATACATAAATAAAATAGATTTTTTTAAGTTTGATCAGAAATATCACTTTTAATAATCACAAATTATTATTTTCCATATTCAAAAAACAAAAAAGGGTAATATTCAACGTCAAATTAACGATATGCTAATACAAATAGTAAAAAATTTAAATTCACATATAAACATGATAATTCTTCGTACCCCAATATCACGACAGACAAATTCATTCCGCTCAATGATTATGACAAAGAAAATTGACATGCCACTAATTTAACTTTCCGTGATTATATGTAATATTATTATTTATGATTTAGTTTTGCTAATCATTTAATTATTTAATACAATAATATATAAATAATATATAATTTATCTAGTTATCAAAGTAGTAGCTAAAAAAAATTCTCTGTTAATTTACAATGGAAACAACTGAAATTTTTTTATATTTTAATTATGGACTGTTTATTTTAATGGCAATTTCATGCAAATTTTAATTATTTTAGAAAAATACTGTACGAAAAAACAACAACAATAACAAAAATATCACATGCAATAAAAATTCTTAAATCAATACTAAAAATTAACAGTTGTTAGAGAGTTCATGCTAAAATTTATTCTTATTTTTAATTATAGTTAAATATAAAATTGCATTTTTTTTATGTCAATATTAATTGGTGTTTGAATGGGTTCCACTTCAATAAGATTTTTTAAATTTCCAGTGTTTTTTTAAAATATATTTTAAATATAAAATTTCCATCCAAATCGAGTTATTTCTAAATTCTTTTAAATATATAATAAAATCGGAAATACATTAACTTAAAAATACAATAATTTATCACAAATGGAAAGATATTACATAAGAGCTTGGGAAATTCATTAAAGAGAGAGCTAGGTAAAATTTTTAGCATTTTCATTTTTCCAAATAATCTGAATTTACATAACATGAAAATTTCCTTGAATATCGTATGTGTAAATAATCTAATACTTACATAATTTAATTAAATCAAATAAATTAATTACATTTTCACTTTTAATATCACCAATTACAATATAAAATATTTAACAAAGTCAACCTCAAATGAGTCCCAGGCCATAGTTACCACTTTGGAATGGAGAAAGCGAATGAGCTGAACAGTTGCGCAACTGGCGGTTGTCTTAACCACTTTCGGGGGGAGGTTCTCAATGCAATCCCTAAAGGCAGAGCTTAAGAAATGGATTGATGACAAGTTTGCAACAAAGAGAAGTTTAAAAAGCGGGTTTTGAGTAGTGCAACTGGTTTAATTCTTGCCTAAATACATAAACTCTAGCAGTTGCTATCGTAGAATCAATCAAATAAAAAATAATGCTACTACCATAGAAACGTCCTTTTTAAATGTCATCTTATATAGACTAATAATTTTTTAAAAAAAGTGATTTTTTAAAGATCTTTGGCGTCTACAGGGTTAAATTAAAAAAATATATTAATTAAATATAATTTGTAATTACGAAAGCTCAATAAATTACTATCAAAATATTGGCGCCACTTTGATAATCAACTTAATGAGTATAATAAAAACCTTATATCTAATGGCAAACTAAACTGCAATCTGCAATGGCATTCAAAGAGTTTAAAAATTTGATCGGTAATACAATAGGCTAATTTTATGCCTAAGTACTACTCTCTGTATGGTTATACATCAGTCTATACATTCTCTTCAATTTGTATACTAAATATCATTAATTATTAATGGCATTATACAATTTTATTAGTGATTTAAATATAGAAAATATTGATTTCAAGAAATGATTTTTACATTTAGCTACATTAAGTCCCTTTTTACGGAGAGTGAAGTGGTAATTTTCCTCCCTATGGGATTTAAGTAAAACGTATACAAAAATTTATATGACATTTATATGCTCAAACTATTTATTCTGTAAAATGCATTTGCAATGCATTTTAAATTTATTTAGATTAATATATTCTTTTTTAAAAACTTGTAATTTGTGTTTTATTCAATTTTTCACAATATTTTTAATATGATTTCGAAAATTTATTGTAAAATAAAATTAATTTCGATTATTTAACTTTATATTCTTACATCTCCAAAAAAAAATAATTAATAACTAATTATAAATTAAAAAATAATTAATATTTTTGTTTAAATGTTGGTGGTATATAATAAAAAAAATAATGTTTCCCGATCATAGGGCCCTTAATAATGAGAATAAAATAAGTCGTGATTTCGCACACAATTAAATTGATTCAATAAACTGGCGCATCATTTTTCTAAACTTTCCCTGAACTATGAAATTCCTTAAATTTTTCTTTATTCACATTAATTACTATGATAACATACCAAAAATATTTCGATATTATTTGATTTGAAAACAATACAAATTCTTTAAAAAATCATATATAATAAAAATATTAAATATTAAATTCGATTGATTTGTTATTACATATTTATAACATTGTTCCACATAATATAACAATTATAATATATGTAATTTAAATTGACAATTTAAACTTGAACCGAAACACATTAATCAAGTTTTTCAAGCTTTTTACCCAAAAATCCTCTCAACATTAAAATTATGTTTAAAATTTATTTTATTTTTAATTTTTTTTTTTGATAGTGTAAAATTAGTTCAAAACCTCAAGGGAAATTAAGTAAAATTATTTATTAGAAGCACAAACAAATAAAAAATAATAAAAAAAAAATGAAAACGTGTAAATCGCCGCCATAGATTTAGACATTTTTATGATTGATTACGACGATATTATACACCAAAAATAATATAAAAAAAGGATAGCGCCATAATGTCGTGAGCGGAATATAGCGTAACATTAAAATTTGTTTAAAGACGAAGCTGATGGGCTTATTATGCATATCATAAAACATACGAAAAGGTAATACATAATTAAACCACAAGACAAAAAATTAGAACATAAAAATTAGATTAGAATTTTTTTTTTTTTTTTTGGGGAATCAATTTTTAAGGTGCACCAATTATTAATTTTTAATTTGTTAATATTAGAGTAGAAAGATTTTTGTTGTTGTTGTTGTTGGGTCGACAAATTTTTAATGTTGTGGTAAAACAAACGCAATTAAAAATAGATTAAAATATTTTATATTTTAATTTTTGTCGATAGTGTTTTAGAATTTGGAATGTTTCGTAGTTTTCAGATTTTTTTTATATTTATCTCAATTTTGAATTTCATTCATTCAATTATGGAAAAAAAAGTAATATGTAATTTAAAAAAAAAAACTTCTTTCGAAGCTATTATCTTAGTTACTTGTATAGAGAAAATGAAATTATTTTAATTTTGTCTTTGGTTTACTTTATAGTGATGTAAATTATTATAAAAATTTGTATATTAATGAAATAAATCTCACAAATGGATTACATTCAAGTTCATATAGATAGATTACTTCCCTTAAGAATACTTCAATATCGCTTTGGGTTTACATCACAGTACTAACCACTGTGGGGTTGTTATAAAATTATTTTTTTTAACAAAATGTTGCCATTTTTTTATGACCCATATTGTACGCCGCGGTTCAGAGAAACATATAGCTAGTTGAAATTGTAATTTCTGCAACAAAAAAAATGAAAATAATAAATTCATAATCTGGGTATATTTTCATAGAATCAGTTCTCAGTTAATCAGCTCATATTTAATTGGAAGACAAATTCTAATACTTTCTGGAAAAGGTCGATATATTAATTCCTTAATATTCTGCAAAATGGCGTACATTTACCGATGTAATGATTATAGCGATGAGGTGTTTATATGAAAATCATAATTAAGTTAGTACCAATAACATCAAAATAGACTAATTACAATTCACTATTTTTTACAATTGCCGATTATATAAAATTATAAATCCAGAATTCCCTCCACATTAAAAAAAAACTCAAAATAAAGGTTCTTAGAGAAATTGAACCCCAAAAACATGTTTGACGAATTTACTATTTATTTTAGGCCAAACTTATAATTTGTTGTAAAAATTCAACCCCAAATAAAAAGAGATTCAACCAAAATCTTTGGTCCGAATTACATACCAATGTGAGTCCAATTCTATACATCTTCGAGGGTACAAATATAAGCACCTCCATATGGAAATATATTTAATAGAATTACAATTCACTTCAAATTCCCGAAATTATAGAATTATGGCTTTGTGCCTACAAAGAGAGATTAATGTTTTTTATACACTTTTAATATATGATTATTGTAAAATAAAATGAAAAATCTTTATCCATTTTCAACCAGAAAACAAATATAAAAATAATTGTCCAAATAATTGTCGAAATAAACAAATTTCCAAAATTTCATATTTACTACATTAAAATTTTTGTTACAGTGTATTTGATGTCTTCGGTAATTATAAATATTTATAAAATTTTGTATTAAACAAATTAGCCTCATAAATTTAAGGTAAAATTCCTGCTAATTGATATAAACTGACATTATAATTATTAAAAAATTACATAAATTGATAATAAATCACTAAAATCATATTCATAATTTCAATAATTCAGTTTTTTTTTGTGATTTAATTAACAACTTGATATAACGATACTGAAAATCCATCTCCACAAATGAATTACAACATTTTCTTGAAAATTATTGTAGTTTTTCTTTTTTTTTTAATATTTTTTTTAAATAATGTTTTGAAATCAATTAAAATTAATTTAATTAATTAATATTAATATTTAATTATAAATTATAATAAATTAATATTAAAAAAATAAAAAATATTTGCACATTGACATAATTATGACTTCATAATATTTTTTAAATGAATTCCATAAAAGGAATTTTTAAACTTACTAATAAAAATTATTATTGATTAAATATTCATTTTATATTATAAAGTGTTTAATTATAATTGTAATAATAATGTATAAAATTTGAAAATATTTACAATACAACTCTAAATTTCCTGCATACAAACTCAATTTTCATGTTTCGAAGCCACCCAAGAATTACGTTATATCAAGGATTATGAAATATGTTGACAAAGGTCTTCCATTTCCGTTACCAGGAAACTTATTATTTGTTTTCATAGAAAGAGATACCAATGATACCAATGAAATAATTTAAATCATATAAATAGTTCAATCTTATGGCGAACTGCGATACCTAAAAGAAAGTTGAGGGTTTACCTATACAGAATAAAATGCTCCTCTACTGTATACAATAAATGAATTTTTGAATCGTTTTTAAGTTGTTGGTCTAAATCTAAAACGATATTCAACTTAGAGAATGTGAGCGTTTATTTTATGCAGTAGTTAAACATTTTCTTTTATAAGCAAATCCATAACTTTTTTTAGGTTTTGCAGTTTCCCATAAAATTAAACTATCTATATGTAGATATTTTTTTCTAATTTAAATGAAATTTGTCAACATTGCTTTTTGATTAAGTTTATGCAACGTCGCAAAATTTACAAAATATACCCCTGTCTGGTATCCTAGATAGCTATATTTTTGTAAGTAGTTTTTTGTTTTGATCGGCAGTTTATATATTACTTTTACACAGCGTCCCTTACTTAAATTTTTTGCATAGCTCTGTTTTAACCAAATCCGAGTGTTCAGTTTACCCTCAGGTTAGTAGATATTTTATTCTTTATTTATTAACAATAAAAACAATATATTTTTATAATTTCATTAATAAGTATTATGAAATATCGAAAGTAGTTACTAGTCGAGTTTATCTCAGGTCAAAGGATTTGATGTAAATTTTATAGAAAAAATTAAATGAAATAGTCAAAAAATTCTAAAAAAAAATTCTATTTCAATTCTTGAATATGCTAAGAAATTAAAATTAATCAATTTTTCAAGTAAACAAATTGGTTATTTTTTTTTGTAAGTAAATAATTCATTCTTAAAGACATGAACAAGTTGAAGAAAAGCAAACATTTGGAATAAAGTTATTTACCCTGATTTCAATATTTACTTTTAATATGTATATTTTGTTAATCAAGTTTACTTTAGATAAGATCATATATAATAATCTATACAGTTTAATTTAAAATATATTTTTTTATTTAACAATCAATCAGGTCATTAAATTATAAGTTTAAAAAAAAATAGGTAATAAAAAAGTATGATAATTAATATATTAAAAAATTATATTAAATATTTAATTAAATTTCAAGTTTTCCACAGAATTAATAATAATTAAATAAATATTTATATTTTTCAGGTGGTATGCAGTACATTTTTGTTTTTGATATTACGTTGTAAAATGCTAACTAATATTTGACATAAATTCTTAAATTATTTTTTATTGAAACTAAATCGAGTTCATAATTACTGGTAAATTATGATTCGTGTAGAGTAGACTATAAGCTTTAGAATACTTCAACACTTCGACAATAATTTTGTGATAAAAGTTCTGTTTATGGAATAATTTGCGTTTAACAATTCCCATTTTAAAATCTATTTTTTCCAAAAATTGAATTGTAGATATAGTTCATTAAAATAGTGTCTAAAATGAATATTTGCCGGATCTTTTATCATATAAATGTTATTGTTATTAAGGGCATTCCTTTTTTAGAGTTCTTTTATATCGCTGTTCTTTAGATTAGATTATATATATACGAGTTGTTAAACCACGTGATATCATATAAAGTTGTTTATACCCTGTTAATTTAAAATAAAAAGTCAGTACTATTTTGGAAAGACTTTTTCATGAAAAGTCAGTACTTTTTGAATTAACAAATTTTTCAGATTATATTTTGCTATCCAAGCGACCCGAATATTTTAAACGATCTCCGTTTTTGCTAAAAGCGCTTACCAATTTGCCCTTTTTATTGAAAAATATATAAACTGCTCTAGATTTCGTATTGATCATATATATACCAGGGTTGGGTATGGAAGCTTACATTACAAAATCTTGCATACAAAATCATGCATTAGAAAATCTTGCATTACAAAATCTATCATGAAAATCAAACAAAATCTTGCATACTAATTCCGCGACCGATTTACATGCAAGATGTTGTTTAATTTTCATGATATAATTTTCTTCGACGAAATAATTATGACATATTGAACTGGAAAAGGGACATCCTTAGCAAAATTGAGTTTTTCAAGCGGATTGCACAGAAATTGTTCTTCATTGAATTTTTTCATGTATACAGCATCTTATTGATGGCTCTTTAATCATTTTTAAAATTTGAGTGAATTTCGAATTAATTTTATTTTGTATTAAAAGATTTTTACTAAAATGATATTTTTTTATTAAAACATTGTCAGATTTTTTTATTGCAATTTGGATTTTCGGTCAAACTTTTTTAAAATGTTAAATTTTCTAGTGCTAGATTTTATTATTGCAAGATTTTAATGTTGCAAGATTAATAAAAAAATGCAAGATTTTATTACTGAAATTTTTTGTGATGATGTCTTACATACCGCTCCCATATACCATTTTCAGATTAAATTAAACATTTTTCAAAATATTTTAAACATTTTTCAAATAAAATTAAACATTTTTCAATATATTTTAATATTGAAAAATGTTTAATTTTATTTTAAAAATGCTTAAAATATTTTGAAAAATGTTTAATTTAATTTAAAAAATATTTAATTTAATCTGAAAATGGTATAAAATAACGTCAACACCAACTTTCTTTGTAAGGACTTGTTCCATTTTTAAAATCATTTTCATGATGAATTGCATATCATTTAAGTTATAATTACTTAGCTGTTTTTTAAATGCTGTTTACTGGAAAAACATTATAAGTATACACAAATGTAGGATTTCAGTCACATCCGTGTTCAGTTCAAAATAATTTGGATTACAAAAAATTCATTTTTTCAAAAATCTATAAATTAATTTAAACTTTATACAAATACAATTTTTTTTTTATATTAAATTTTATAATTACAGCAATGACTTCACAAGACTACCTTGTATCTTAAATTTGTTTTATGAAATTAAAACTATTTCAGTTTCAAATTTAATTACATATATTTTAAAAAAAAATAATAATGTATAATCTAAATTGCACAAATTTCATAAAATATTCTCAAGCATACCAAAAAGAAATTTTATAAAATTCTTTTAATATAATTATTTTTATTCATAACATAAATTAATCTTAATAAATTCCACCTTGGCACATTAATGCATCATCAAAAACATATAAATAAATAAATTATATTCTATAATAATTGAAATTTATATCTTTAACTTGTAATCTTTTCCAGTTCCATATGAATTACAATTCAAATTGAATTAATCCCAGAATTTTAAATTAATATTAAGTATTTAAAAATAAAAAAAAATTATATGCCTATTCTCAGTGTAGGGTAAACAGGGCAAATCTTCGCACAAATGAGCATTATTCAATGCCAGATTATCGCGGGAACTTTTAATCGTACAGTTTTGATAAAATATGCGTGATAAATAGCTGCTTTGATGAAATGTTGCCGTGTTGATATGTAATGCTAGCGATGATATGCTCTGGGTAACTAGTGAATGTACAAAATATGTAAAATCAATTAGTATAACATAAAATATAGAATTTAGTCAGAGTATCAAAGTCAGAATTCAGTATTTGTAAAAGTATATATTAAAAATATTAAAATTTATGAGAAAAAAAATTTCTTTGATGATTAATATTATAAATGACATCAAAAATCCAAAAATTTCTTATCAAAAATATTTTATCATACCTTTAACATAATTGATTATAAAAATAGATATATTCTCATTATCGTATCGATATAATAATATTTAGTCATCAAAATATTTTCAATTTCATTTTTAATTAGAATTATTACTAATAAGTCCAATAATTATTAATGATGATATCATTTTTATTGAATTTTAATAAAATATTTTCATAAATTTAATATGGAGAATAATAAAAATAATTAATTTAATATAAATATTCATCTAAAATAATGTAAAATTAAAGATTTTCATTTAGTTTATTAATAAACTTGGCGGTATACTAAAAGAATTATGCCATTAAAAATTAACTACATTTGTCAGAAATATATCAATAATTCCAATTTTTAGTATCTTCAATTCTCTACAAAATTGCATTACAGAAAATTTGAAAATTTAATCGCAACAATGTAAACTGTTCAATATTTTAAAAAGTAAACGTGTTTTAGGAAATGCAAGCAAATAAGGAACTTTGATAAATATGAAACGTAATTGAATATTACATTTTGGAGGATGAGTAATTAAGGATCGAAAAGAAATTGTTGTACATAATTGCTCTAAATAATTTTATAATGATTGTGTTTTTTATAATTCTTATTCAAAATTTTCAGAATGCCAATCATAAAAAAACTTTAAAAAACTTTTGAATAGTCAGTTCGATAAAAAGACTAAATATTAACAGATATTATGAAGAAAAAAAAGTTAATTTTCAATTATTTTATAGTCAAAAGTTCCGATTTTTTTCATTATAATGACACTAACCGGAATCAGACAATCAGATAATAAATTGCATTTAATTAGTTTTATATTAAAAGTGACAGTAAACTGATAGGGTTTTAGACAGTGTGATTTATATATTTTTTTTTTAAATCATTACGTGTAAGGATAGATCCTATACATATCCTTATAGGTCTTATGAAACTAAATTGCAAATTTACTTATATTGTATACGATGTCGTTGATTTTTAATATCCCTATCGTATTGTTCTGTGAAGACTATTACGAAAAAATATGTTAATAAAGTAAATAGTATTACCTAATACACCAGATTTACTTATACTTCTTGATTTCATCAATATACAATTCTTATTTTTTCGAATTATCATTCTCCGCCAATAACCTATAAAATAGGAGAAATTTGAATAGAATGAGTTAATACAAATCTTAAAAAATTTAGATATACACCACCTAAATCAACTAATGCTAAGTGTTAAGTATAAATTACAGCGGACCTAGTACTCGGTATCTAATGTACGAAACGACCCAGTAATGATAATTATTTAGAATTAAAGTTGTTTTTAAAATAAACATTTTCAAACAAACCTTTGAGTATAATGTATAAAAACTACTATTAATAAATTATTTATTACAAATTTATCAATTTAATATTCCTCATTTGATTCTATTTGCAGTTAAATACAAAACGGTTTCATTTGGATGATATATCCATAAATTTTTAATATATAAAAACGACAATATCATAAAATGAATACTAATTTTAATTTTTTTTGTTCAAGAAAAGATAAACTGATGAGTGGAATGTATATTTGCAATTAATTCCCAATGATGGCTGAAAACAAAACAAACAAAAAACAAACAGTTTGAAACAATTTTCAATATAATACATAAAAACTTCTTTAACTCATTTATATAAGCGATGAACAGAAAACATTATAAACATAAAAACATAAAACCTTGTCAAGCATATTTTATTCAAAGTAACCGGTCATCATCAGAATATTTATAACAATTCACATAATCATTTAAATGTGCGCGCCAAAGCAGAAAAGTGTACAACAAATCGAAAATCTAAATCTTGATCACAACTTTAAAAATTATATACATACGAAATTCAGCATACTTTTCAAAACATACTGAAGAACTTTTAAGCTAAGATCAGTCATCTGTCGATCGGAAATCTGGATTTATATTTTTTTTTTTTATTATTTTTTACCTGGTTTGTTTTTGGTTGTTTTGTAAAAATGTTGACTCCCTTTTTTTGCCTCTTGATTCAACATTCTGATGCATCCACAGCTAACGACAAAAAAATAGTATTAATAAATATATAGAATTACAGAATAAAGCTAAAATAAATGGTTTTCTGCACATATGTGATATTTGTATAAGCGTTACATTTTATATATCTTTCATTTCTTAATCTTTTGATTTGTGTAAAAAAAAAACGGCGAATTTAAAAACAAGTTCATGTTAAGAAAAAAATTAATATTTGTACATAAGATTTTAAAATGGCATCCTCATTATAATAATAAATAAAAAAAACTATAAATGCAGAGTAGAAAAGTGCGAAATACCAAAACATCATAAGTGTATAATAAATAATATTGAAAATTATGCACAACACGTTTAAAATTAGCATTTAAGGAGATAAATGAATGCGTAATACATTTAGAAATATTGTACAAATTGAATTCACGATGGACCACAATAATATCGAAATGCGATGATATTCAATATTAGACTGGATGTGAGTAGTATGGAAATCAATGTAATATTAAATTGATTGATTACTAAAGTAATGCACCTTCAGCTGAGTGAAGTCTGTCTTTAAAAAGTTCAGAATATAAAACTTCAGAATATTTCGAGCATAAAAAAAGGAAGTGGAGTGTAGAGTGTACTTTAGTAAGATGCATTAGATTACATTATTATGGTAAAAATGATAACGGCTGAGATCACAACAAATGTCTCAGTATTCAAAGCCTTTTAGCTTTGTTGTAACTAAAGTTTCTTTACTTAAGTTCGGAATGCATGTAACAATTAGTAAATTCATAAATTTCAAAACAATATCATGAAACCTCTATCAACCTGAAAAATGGAAAAAAAATATGTTTTATTGAAATTAAGTTTAATCTAAAGATGAAAGTAGTTTTTGAATCTAAGAGCTAATTTGAATTTGAAGATGATCCATATAAAATAAAATAATAATTTATTATTTGTGGAACCATCTCAATTAGAAATCAAACTTCTATCATTCGGTTTAAAGCATTCAAAGTGGTACAAAATAAACTTCAATTTATACTTCTAACAACAAGGTTATACCAAAGGATATATTACTTTTTAGTTCTTCAAATCAGATTGAATTTAACAAGCTAAAAAGGAGACAATTTTATCCATAATCAATCTTGAAGGATGGCTAATTGCAATTTTAATACTGGTATTCATTCATTTTAAGACAACGAGTAAGAACTCCTCACCAATTCCAACCTGAAATATGAATTGATCATCGTAACCGCATCGGTTCTTTATGTAGGAACATAATTCGGACTTCACCAATTAGATGGCCAATGTAGAATTATATCCCTGGAACATAATTCAAATATTACAAGTAATAAAAAAACCTTTTATAATTTACTAGAAATTATAAATATTATATAATTTATCTTTGGAACTATTTCTCACGACAAATAATTTATACAATTTAACTATTTTTTTTTCTGAAAATTTTACAAGATTAAATCATCTTTTAAATATAATGTCAATTGCAGTTTTATTTTTATGACTATATATTTTAACGGCAATAATTCCTTAAAAATATTATTATTAAAAACTTGTAAAACTACACATTACCATGATAAGATTATACTATATTTGTAAATATATGTGAATAAAATAAGATGCAGAAAGAAAAAAAAAAAACTTAAACTAAATTAAAATAAATTTAATATAAATTATAAAATAGAAAAATATAAATAATAAAAAACTTTCTTGTAATACCATAAATTCTGCATACAAAATCGATAAGATCACATCCAGCACCAAAGACAAGTTTATATAATTATTTCAGTAGAAAAAAACTAGTTAAATGAAGTTACTTACTTGGACTTATGGCACTGTAAGGTGGGAATTATTTTTAAATATAAAATATTATAGCATAATCTTTAATCGTTTTTATATGCATACCATAATGAATATTGGTTTGATGTATAAATATTTTGATGCCATTTAAAAGAATGTAGAAAAAGAACATAATTTTTTACTAATATTTCCATATATAAAATGGCTTCATTTACATATAATAATTCAAAATCTTGATAACGAGACATAGTAATCACAACAATGTAAGTCAATTTAATTTCAGACTAGCCTATAAAATTTAAAATAAGTTTAAGGTGGCTATATATTTACTAATTATAGATTTCATACAAAAAAAGGCCTATTTTAAACTTTTGTGCTTGTACAATTTATATTTCGATTTCACTATATTCGTCAACTTGTTATGGCTTAGTTACCGTATCTAGAAAAGCTAGAAACTCCGAAACAATGTCATTCAAAACTAAGTCCTCTAAAATCTTGGTTTCAAAATCTTTGATAACTTCTTTATAAGCTTTTAATTTTCAGAGTAAATGCTCTAACCAAAAGTTCTTCAGTTAGCTATTTTTTATTTACTAACATTTTTGTTCCAACTCCAGACCTTTTTGACAGATATGCATATTTTGAAATATGCTGAAACTATTTTGATTACATTTTAAAGAATGTTTGTGTTTATCAGCTGAGTAAACTCTGAATTTTAATATTTTGTTACATAAAGTTCCGTACATTATAAGGACACATTAGTTGAAGCCAGTAATGGAAAAGATTTTTTATAAATTATTATCCATCTTTAATTAGTCATTTTTGTTCAAATACAAAATGTCTGAAGGTTGGGTCAGTCTATTATAGCCCGGATCTTAAAGAGATCAAATTTCAAACCAATTTTACCATTCGAAAACTAAAATTATTCATTTGCATCGCTTTCATTTTGGTCGTCAATTAAATGTCAAAAAATAGCTCAAAGAAAGTGATTAGTTAAAGTATTAGTATACCATTTTCCATTACATAATATTTAAAATTCATTTAAAAGAATTTATTTATATTCAACTAAAATTATGAATCTCTCATGACAAACATTTTTCACAGAAAATTAAATTTCAAATTATTATTTATTGAGAACTTTGTCTATAGACGTCTATACTAACTAAATTTAAAGCTTAGCAAAATATGCGATATGATAAATCAACGAATCAACCTACAACAAAATTTCGATAACAAAATATTTATTTATTTACTAATTCTTTATAATATAAATTCAAAATAAAAATACTAGAAAATTTCTTTTTAATTTAATCAAAAATAATTATTTAAATAATCATTTTTACTAATAAAAAAATTTCAAAAAAAAAAAAATCATTCCCACGATATGAAACTGACCATTTGGTCAACATTTTATAATCATTTTTTTATTTAGCCTTTTATTTGTATACCAAAGTCTATAACAACATCACATTGATTACGTCTACATAAACTAGGTATGAAATATCTCAAAATGATATTAAATTTTTAATTTTAAATGTGCTAAAAAATTACTTAAATTGGCGCCATGCCGATATTTTTGATAGCACTCCTTTACATTTGTATAATATGGAATGGAAAAATTTATATTAAATTTCATATTTAAAAGTAAATTTTGGTCAGCGAAAAAAAAGATGCAAACAAGGGGGAGTTAATAATTCGTAGTTATGTTCAACAGAGAATTATCTCCAACAGTGATTTGTGTTGAATAGTAGCTTTATAGCAAAAAGTGATTAGTAAAAATATTGATTTGTTAAATTTTGACGCAATTTTTAAGACAGCAATAATGAATTTTATATATTTGAAAGGGACCCACTGAAATATTTTGATAGGGGCTCACTGAAGTTACTGACCCAAAATTTTATGTGCACAAACTAGCTTACAAAACTAACCGCCCCGAAGTTTTATAAGCGCAAACTAGCTTACAAAACTAACGTTTGTGCCAAATTTAATTAAAATTTCTTAGCAACATTTTAGATGAAGTTGCAGTAACATTTTTAAAATGAAAGCAACACGTTACAAGGACCAATAACAATAATAAGATGACGAAACGAAGCTGCGTGTACTGTCAAATCTGGTAACAATTAATTTTGTTAAGCTATAACAAAATTATTTTTATTTACTTTCCTACCAAAAAGAAGATTTCAGCGAAATTCCCTTTTTTTTAGGTCCAAGTCCAACACAACACCCAAAAATATTCTATAACTTCTAAATGATTACAAGTTTTATAAAAAATAATTTGAAAATATGTAATATCCTAGAAATAAATATTATTTTATTTTTTGAATACTAGTTTTCGTTATTTACTTTTGTTAAACAAATAAACTTTTAAAAATCAAATATAAAAATAATATTTAATCTGGCGGCAACTTTATAATCAAAATTTTAAAATTTCAATCGAATTATGTAATTTATCAATATTTAAATAATAAAAAATAAAAATTGTAATAAATTTTGGTTATTAGAAATTATTATAGAAACTTTAAAATTATATTTAAAATTTAAATATCTTTAAAATTCAATTTTTTTTTATGTAAATAGTGAGAGTACATTGATCTTTTTGAATAGTTTAATTATTCTAATAAGTTTTGATTAAAATTCAAATAATAAATAAAATTATGCGTGTGAAAAACAAATATTATTTTTCATTCTATCAAATTTATTTACCTACTTGCCAAAAATATTATAGAAAATTAGGTTAAATAAATAAAAAAGGAATTTTTGGCTTATTTATATTTGAATTAAAAAACTTGTATAATATTTAGCAATAATTATTTATAGAATGTAGCCGACTTGTTCAAATTGAAGTATAATTACTGACTTCAGTCCGCCAGTACAGTTGTGATCCATTTGTCATGATTTGTACTGTGGCTGTAGGTTCCTCTAATACAGTACGAAATTCCCCAATCCTTCCAGGTTATGTAATATAATAGCATTTCATTACATCTCATAGTTCCATATTGTTAGACTGCTTTCAAATCGCATCAAATCCTGTTAAAAAAATCCAAATTTATCAAAATTTACAGCAGAGAAAATGTACTTATTAATTTTAAACTTTTGATGTAAAGTGTTAACAATAAACCAAGATTGTTTTAAATTTTATTGGCTTGAAGCATTTTTCACAATAACTTTTAATGGTTGGGTTTAGGACCGTTAGTATAATTTTAATAATAATTGCTCAAATTTTTTTGTGACAAACATGAAAATTGAGGATTATTGTAAAGAATAATAAACTTTATTAAATTCAGTAATAAAGTCAAATTCGAAGTACTGAGGGTTGACGCCATTTGAAACTAGGCTAACGAAATATAATAATATTAAAAACATTATTTTATTTTAAATTTTAAAATTGATTCATTAAATTCAACTAAATCCACTGTAACGCAAAAAATGCAGTTGTTTCCTCTTAGATACATGAACCTTTGATACTTTATGGTTTTTTATGAATAATTAAATCATTGTCCATCCAATTTTGATGAAATAATACTTAGCCATCAATGAAATTTGATATTTTTAGCTTTCTTACTATAGCAAACTTTAAGCTGGTTTTCACTGATCTAAACAAATAATCAGTTTCATTTTTAAGTCAAGTCTTGGCAACGGGAAGGTGAAATTTGCATCTAAGATTTATTAGTATTAGAAACTCGATTACTATTTAAAATATTAATTTAAATTTAATTTACTATTTAAATTCAATTTCTCTATATTTTATTTAATTTTTATATCTTTCAAAATTTTCAAGATTTCAGACAAAATTTCTTAAATTCTAAATCTTTTTATAAACATCATATTTAGAAAATTAGAAAATTAATCAAATTTAATTATCCACGATAATATTTATTAATCATATATTGAAATAATTGTAATTACTATTATTATATCAATATTTTTTTTTAACAGGATGATATTTATGATCCTTAAAAAAAAACATTATTTATTGTCATCTATAAATTTCATCGTACCGCAGATATCATCATTATAACAACATTGCATAAAACACAATATAAATTCACTTAAATGAAATAAAAATTAAAATTAAATATGAACATAAAAATATAATTAAAATCAATTATATAACAATTAATAAATTGATGTTCGACAAGATAAATTAAATATAGACGTGTGTAAATAATAATTATTTTTTGTTTCGATTAAAATGTCTTTAATGACAGCATCCATGGATCCATAGTTAATAAACTATTTACAACAATATTTAATTAAATGCCATTAGCAGTCAATTTTATAGCAGTTGATTATTAAACTTATAATAATATTCCTGTTCAAAATTTATGATCATATAGAAAAATATTTTAATTTTAGTAACGTTTTACTATGTTATTAAATTAACACCTCTTGTTGAGCGTTTTTAATCAATATTATTATAAGTTCTTCTCTCTCTATGTTTTAGCTATTAAAAAATTTATTAAATAAAATACATAAAAAAAAATCTTACAGATACAAAAAAAAAATGTTAGACTTTTAAGTACCAACAAATGAGAAGATGTGCGTTAATAATTTTATTAAATACAATTTTTTAATACTATTCTTTTATATATTCGATGTGTAACTAAAATATAATTTTTGACAACTATAAATTGTAATATAGAATTCCTAAAAAAGAAAGGAAACAATTTTCAAAACGGAAATAAAAAGTAAAGTTCAAAAGGATATCGAAAACATTTTCCAAAAAAATAAGTTAATTATAATCCTAATTATCACAATCAACTACAAAAACTAGCCATCCAAAATCTTGTAATCTTCTGTGAGAGGTGGATTAGAAAGTTTGAAAATAGTTGCTAGTATCTCGAATGTAGATCGCTCATTTAGATCATAATTGGAATATTAAGAAAAAGATGGAGAACTGTCATAAAATATTAAACTTAGAAATATCTACAACAAGTAATAAACATGGAAATTAATGTAGATTTATGTAAATATTTAAAAATATGTTGAAATTAGTTTTAAATGGATCATCGTTCCATGTGTATTTTCTGCAACCAACGAATAAATTTAAAGAACTTTCATTACCGATATATTAATTTAGAATTATATGGAAATTAGCTCATTACCGACAATTTAAGAATGTACAGTAAATTAAATAAGTAAAGCACACAGTCCAGCATAAATTTATGAAAAAATCAAAAATCGTCTCAAAAAACAGGAAATTTGCTATAAATCGAAAATATCAAAATAAATTGGGAATATTATTATTAATTTGCAATGTTGCAATTAAAGTTTCTTCGCTATAAAGAATCGATATAAAATCATGACACTTATATGATTATAAAGTGGATGACATAGGATCAAATCTGATCTGTCGCTATTGAAAAGACAGAGAGAAGTTTTTGGGAATAAAAATACCCTAGAAAAACTTCTATTAAGGATCGTTGTTGAATAAAATTTGAAAAGAATATATTAATTTAGAATTACTTTGAAATTAGCTTACGGACCAACCTCTGCAAACTATATTAGTAATCATATTTTAAAGTCAAATAGATTTATGCTAAAAAACTAAATTTAAATAATTGTTTTAAAAAATATTCAAGATTTACAATTATTTGTGATATACTAACATTAAAAACGAGAATTAAATTTTAATTTATAGTATCATTTCTAAAAGCTTAAGTAAAATTATAAAAAAAAATGATTCTTTACTATTTATTACACATAATTTCCAATTTTTATGTAATCATTAAAAATTAAATTATTATTTTAAATTTATCATAGATAAATTTTCATTGATTATTCATATTTATTTTTCGAGTCATGCAAAATATAATAATAATTATTATGTCGTGTCAATAATAATTTTTTTTTTCAATTTAAATATTAAATTCTTATCTTCAAAACACCTGATAACGAAAAAAATATTTATTAATTTCCTTCTAATAGAAGAAATAAAAAATTATATCAATAAATATCAAATAAAAATTTATTAATTTAAAAAGAAATATTATTGACAACATGCAACTAGATTTATGATAAGAAAATCATACCTGAGGAATTTATTTATTATATTTTTAAATAAATTTTAATAATATTTATGACACATTTAATGTCATGTGTAGAAAAGAACAACAACAAAAAATATCTTTGATTAAAAAAACAACTTGAACAATATAAAAATTTTAGGTTTAGGGCTAAGTCTTGTAACTTATCATCATTATTACAGAAGAGCTCACTTGTCTTTATATTTTCTTTACAATTATTTATACTTTATGTTGTAATAATGCTCATTAAAATTTTTTGGTTGTCTTCTATACAGAATTTCTTTATTTTTATTTTTAAAAAAAAATTGAAAAAGAAAGACAGACGCCTACACATTAAGAGTCTGTTGAACATAAGACGATTTCCTCATGTTAAATACCATCTTCTTCATATTGGAAATATCCAATCGCTATAAAAAATGAAATTGTTTATTTTCATAACCAATGATTATATCATAAAACTATTATCTGTAAAATAAAAATATAGAAAATCTTCGTAAAAACTGTCCATAGCAGCGTAGCACCTTTCCAGTAGTATTTAAAGTTAATTGTTAATTGAAGAGAAGCAATTCAAAAGTTAAGAAATTTCATTTGGTTTCTTAATCAAAAAATATTTTCGTTCTTGTTTCTTAATTATGATCTTAAGTTTAAGATCATACTTTGAAAATACGATTGAAACACAAGAGCTTTAACAACTTAAAAGCCTCATTAAAATATAATGACACTATTTTATAATCTCCTGTACCATTAAGAAAAAAAAGATGGTATTTTACCACCTGTTTACTCAACAAGAATGGAAAAATTTCATCCTTGTCGAGGTTAAGACTTAAATTGAATTGAGAGACTACCGGTCTGAACGCAACCGAGATATAGGTAAAATGTTGATCAATTGTACCTACTCATCAGTCGTTTAAACTGTTCCGGTTTATCACTGAGTCACCGTAGTAATATCTGCCACCCATGCAAACATATTAAGAATCTTTAGGATTATATATGTAGAAGTAAATGCGATAATTTATTTAAATTCAGTAAGTAGTGCTACAGAAAACTTTAATTATATAAATGAATCTAATTGAAAAATAATCTACACTTTTATGACAATTATTGGAAAAGAACTGAAGCTTTTAATTGAAAATATTTCAATTCGATTCGGTTATTATCCAATAAGATTTATCTAGCACTACTTACTGTTACTGGAAGTATATAATAAATTAAATCACAACTTAAAATTTAAATAATTCCCCAGATATAAGTCAAAGAGGCGACATTCTGTGAATGTGAATTAAAAAAATTATTTGTATAATAAGGTCTATAAAGAAAACCCAATAGAGAACAAAGATCAGGAAAATTAGAAAGAACCAACAATCGATCATGTTCAAATGTTGATAATATCAACTTCTCATGGAAAAAAGTTATTTCCATGCTAAAAACTAGGCTGATATATCTATTCAATCCGAGATACTGAGCATAATTTTAGAATGTACTTAACAAATTGACGATGTTACATTGATTGTCATTAATCTTAAATATTAAATATATTTCCCATACTAATAGTAAAACTGATTCGTAGTATATATTTCCCTATATTTATTATCAGGCTCATTCGACGCCTATATTATTAATCATTTTATGCTTTTAATCTTTATACAAACTCTTTTAAATCTTTTATCCAATCTAATTATTTATTGAACTACATATATATAAAAAAATTAAAATCTCTATAAAAAAAATACTGAATTTCCGTATGCATAGGCGATGTTAATATTATATACTGTGATTATTTTAATCGTGAATATATCGCAAATCTTCTTATCGCTGAAATATCTTTAACCGCAAATATATAATAAAAAAAAAATGCCTCCATACTATAAAATACCAACCGAAAATCCATCCTTGAAACAATTTTAAAACTAACAACAAAACAATTTTTTCACAACTCAAAGTGTTTATTCTTCTGCCTGATGTTTCATATATTACGCGATCACTAAAATGGCTAAAATCGTGATATACTTGAGCATGCAAAAAATTGGATGATTTTCATAGCTCCCTCAACTTTCCATCCAAAAAAAAATATATATATTCATTTTTAAAGGGCTCTGGATTAAATATTATAAATAATTTTTGGTTAAGGTGCGCGACAATGCTATTGAAGATGAAATGATATGATCGCAATTTTTTTTCAATTTTTTCATTTTTTGCGTGATCAACGTTCGACTTATTATTATTATTTTCATGTTTTAATGAGACCGTGCAAAAGACATTACATTATATTGCACATAAGTATCTTCTATATACCACAACCAGAAATTTTGGTGTTTATGGCATATAAAAAATATAATAATAATAAAGAAAATTATATTAAAAAGATGAACACTGTTTTTTTTTTTATTCTGCAGAATACTTACTGTAAGAGACAACAAGCTGCAAAAAAAAAACAATGTATTTAATAATTTTTGTATTTTGTATTAAGAAAATTATCGTGATAAGAAAAATAAAAAAAAATTGACAGAATTTTAATCTAATAAATTTATTAAAGATTGTTTTAAAATATTGTAGTAATAACCGAAAGAAAATATTAGTCCTGAAAAATTTCATCTTAAAATCATAAGTTTTAACTAAATAAACTAGAAAATGAAATAGTGGAAAATTTCAAATAAATTCCTTATTTAAAATGACAAAGATTTTATCGAAATATATTCTAAAATTTGGAATTACCAGTTTACTTTAATTAAATGGACTTTAAGATCAAATTACTCAGGACTAATTCTTATTGCTCACTAATTCTTACATCTTTCATCATTTATGTGGAATAAATTTCTGCTTGTTCTTAATAATTTCCTTGAACACAAAATGTTCTTAGACAATTGATTGCTGGAAATCTGGAAGATTATCTTTCATATGTTGACGAGCAATCAATTGTCTAAGAACATTTGTTTTCAAGGAACTTTAAAAATGCTGAATATCATGATAAATTGAAGACTTAGTATATGAACAAAATAGAGATCCGTCAAGACTCAGCTCTGAAATGACAAAATTATGAATATACCTAAATATCATTAGAATATTTAAAACGAATATCAAATATTTCAGAATTTTGTTGTACCATTTCTAATCGTATAAAAAGTCACCTCAACTAAATTTCATTTCTTTACACTTAAAGTAAATCATAAAACAAAAAAATTTCATAAACTTTTACAAAAATCTAATAATCATAAAATTCTTTAAAAAATTGTACACTATACAAAAATATGTAACGCGCGCGTTCATTTTTTCAATATTAAAATTCCCAACAACAGCAAAAACGAAAAAAAAAAAAATTAATAATATTTTCTGCAGACATTTAATTTCACTAAAAAGTTACTTTTTTTTTTTTGTTAACCATTAACAACTCTTTAACACTTTCTGCACAACTTAAAATCTCAATATACAATAATAAAATAATATCAACAACACTCAATGCAAGCTCAGTGTAAAGCGAGTGGTATTTTAAAGGAATATAACAGAAGCAATTCACAAAACAACAACAAAAATCATATTATCAATGCAGGAGGTATAAATAAGTCTTGTTTTAAGGTGAGAAATTTAAGATTGTAATCAGATATGTCTGATTTCAAATAAGCCTTAATGGGTCCCCACCGAGTTGTAGCTATATATATAGAAATACATTTAGAGTCACATCTGTAAGTTATCATCGGGTTATCGTAAATTTTAACCATATAGCACCTAACTTTTTTAGTTGTTTTACCTGGTATTTTTTGTAAAGTTAAATTGTATTACCATTGCTATAATCATATGCCTTTTGGCTATAAACTAATAATAATAATCAAATCCATATGACATTCTTTATCGAAGGGAAATATAAACTGTGCCAATTTAAGTTAGTCGCCAGGTTTGCAAATATATTTGAAAGTGACATAAACATATTTTAAACAAAAAAAAAATTATTTATATTTTGTATTTTCTATAATATACAAAAATGTATAACAAAAGTAAAACTAGGCTAAATTTTTATAATGTTCATTGCAATTTTGTATTTCAAAATTCCAATTTTACTGGTCTCCGAAGATTTTTTTGTGGTATATACTTTCTTTATAGTAACTAAATTCAAATAATTTCTAGGTTTACTTAGTTAAATTAATTATTTCACTAGTAATGGTAACCGATGAGGGCTTACTTAACTCCTTTATATAATAGCAGATGAGGTTATCGACTGAAACATACAAAGCTCTATTTAGACCCAAATTATTGGACGATCACGAATTGAATGGTTGATTCCTTTGAAATCGACCAACGTAATATAAGTGACGAATTTATATAGCAAATATTATTGAATCTATTTATAACATTATATCAAATTTTGTGAAAGCTCCTTTAAGTCCCCGTCATTTTGTATCTCAATATAATGAAGATATAGAAATTATCATTTTCAATATGTTTCAATTAAGTTCATTGATTTATAAGGTTAAAATCTGATCCATGCATAAGTATTTTTCATCCATGCATAAATATTTTCATATTTTGCGTTACTTCCAGTTTTCTTGTCCAGTTTCTTAATTCTAAAAATCTATAATTTACAATGCTTTGTTTCTTCATAGAGGCTGTATTTGAAAGCCAACTCCGGAGAAATTAATATATTTGTTTTTCAAAATAAATATCAAACTATTCACTGGACATTCTTTAAATCCACAACATAATAAGCCAATTTTTTTGTTATGTATTTTGCATATCATGCCAAAAGTATGTTACCTTACGAAATACCTTTCAAAATTTACATACAATCTACATAATACCCGCGCTACTGATCATTAAAGATCAATGTATGTATATAAAAAAAAATATATATTTCGTTGGATCATTAAGGGAGTAAATATTGGGAATATATTCAATGATATTTGCTATACTATAGCTAGCTAATGATATCGTACTTATTAAAAGGATTGCCAGAAGCTTGTTAAGGCGAGAAATTCGGATCACTATAATCAATTTAGACTTTGTGTGTTCATGTATAATGAGCCTGCGGGTGGAACGATAATGAGATGATCTTCAATATATTTTTTTTTAACGTAACAAGAGAATGTTGACGGTGGTGGTCAATGGGCTGTGTTACGTGCTAAGCAGTTTTTTTTTGTTGTTGTTGCAAATAATAATAAACAAATATTCACATTATAAGATGAACAGAAATAATATTATATTAAAAAAAAGGATGTGCGTGAGTTAAAATCATGCTTGCTAAAAAAATTTAATATATATATTTTTTTAAGGTAGTGTTATATGTAATTTTCTGGCCCATTATTTAATGATCGTTTAAAGCTCTGTTTTTCGTGCTTTTAGGCATATTCT
Organism: Rhamphomyia laevipes; assembly: GCA_963920725.1. NCBI lineage: Eukaryota > Metazoa > Arthropoda > Insecta > Diptera > Empididae > Rhamphomyia > Rhamphomyia laevipes. The sequence continues at coordinate 17,350,465 of OY987258.1, forward strand.
CTAATATGCCAATTTAATTTTTATAAAAATAACGTAAAATGCAAAAGAAAATAATAAATTTTAACTTCATAAGATTATGTGTAAAAAATATTGTGTGAGAAATATAATAATGTTAATGGTAAAGGTCCGGTAACTATCAGTAGTATTGTGGGCTGACGATCATTCAAAAACATGTAATAAAAAAAACTAAGAAGAGAATCATGAATGAATGAAAAACCATAAAGACACACGCGAATTGTGACTCGTAAATCGTTTAATGTGGCTTATTGGATTCCATATCGGAAAATCTATTTTTATGCTTTAAATAACTATCTTGTTAGTAGACAAGGTTATTCTAACAAAATCTTATAAGTTAAAAAAAGTAACGAAATAGAAGTCCTTAACAATTTTTTTATTTGAACACAAATATTCATCAGGTTACATATTGGACCACCAGACATCAGGTTACATCATATAACTTACTTAAAGTGAAAAAAGATCAAGAGAAATTTATTCTCTGTCTTTTAACTTCATAAACCGCCGCCGAAATTCATAATATAAGAATACTTTAGCAATAATATTAATACTAAACCAAAGGATAACTTTTAAATTTATATCAAATTCCTAGTAAAATAAATTTTTGCTAGTTAAGTATTTAGTTCCATAAACACTTAAGTAAGGGCTACTTCAGTTTAGTTTCGATTCGACTGATTAAGTAGACTGAACACAGCTATCGATTTTGTCAGTTTGAAAATTTGTTATCATATTTTTTTCTGGCGTTCCTGTAATTTTTATTTTGTTTATTATATAATTCCGGATAATTTTTAATATCCTTTATAAAATTTTCATCAGCCATGTGTAATCACAAATAATGTCAAATTTGTTTTCTCTTGAAATTTCCTTCAGATTGGATTCGCAAAATTCCAATCGTTACAAACTCTTTCGATTTCATTCCATTCGATTCGTTCCGAATGTACCCAAGGCATTACTCTGTAAATAAATATTGGCTAATTGGATCAAAAGAATGACTAGTATATTAAAAAAAAATTAATTCAAATCTTCAATTTATATTCTAGTTATTAAGTCAAAGAATGAATGTGGAAGAATGGACAAGGTATGATATTACACAGTGGCACATAAGACACATAGTACATATGTGCCCACTGAAAAAAACCACCCTACTGATTCTTGGAAATAATCTAATTTCTAGGAAATCTTAGTGATGGAAATTCTGTGATTTGGAAGCCAACAACCTGGATTAAATAGAAATTGGGTTCAGCTTATTCTGAGCCTAATAGCATTGGTATAATCTGGCATAATATTCCATTATTAGTTGTCATATCCTCCGTAGCTCATACTGTCGTCAGCAAAACTTTCCAAATTCCACGAGCACTGCATTACTGATTTGTAATTTCTAGCAGATTACATTTCACTTCAACTTTCTTGAATTCCTATTAGTTCTACAATCATTTACTCCATTATGTATAAATTTGTGCAGAAGAATCCATTTGTTTTTTTTTTTTTTCAAACTAAGGACTCTCAATTTTTCTTTATCTTCGATAATATTAAAAGTATATAAAATAATAATATAATCATATCTTATTCAGTAAATCTCTAAACTTGTTTATTGTAATATTTACAAAATAAAAATAAAAAACTATGCTTCTTTAAAAAAAAAAATTCTGTAAACCTCTAATTTCCCTCTTACCTAGGCAAATATCCTCGGTTACACAATTTCTCAAAAAACTTATATTAAATGTGAAAAATAAATTTTACATAAAATATTTTACAATTGTTTTTATAATTTTATTTTTTCACGTGTATCACAAAAAAAAAAACGTTTCTTAAATTATTGATTATGTCCTTTAAAGGATCCTGAACTTTAATCAATTTAAGTTGTTTATATATAATTCCTAAAGAAAATAATAATCTCTTAGAAGAAAACTTTCTTTTCGTAGCAGATGAGAATTCATTGAATATTATGTTTTGTTACATTGTCGGAGATAGGAAGGCCACTGGAGTAATATTGTAAAACTTCAGAAAATTTCACTAACAATAAATAGTATTGCAAATTGCAACGCTTTTACATGTAGGAAGTTTGACAATTGTTTTATTATTTTATGTTTGGCTGCATTATAAGAAACAATACGATTTATACTATAAGTAGTCATTACATCTGCATTAAAAGAGACATGTAGCTGCAATGAAATTGTTCACTGTAATAGTGGCCACCTTTGATTATTATATGACATCATTAAATTATTGTTGCGTTTACACAAACATAAAAAATGTTATAATTATTTTTATTATTTTAATTTCTAGCTCCGACAATGATTTGTTGATTCTAGCTTTTAGTTGATCCTTTATATAATAAGGAATTCGAATTAGTATATCTCCTTTAAGATTTTTCTTAAAGTTTATACAGAATCTTAAATAGACTTTCTCTTTTTTTTGTATTTATTTTTCTTTTTTTATTTTTGTTATATATTTTCTATGTTCTTGTGGATTAAAGATTTAATTCTTCTTCATTCTCGTCAATGACTTTCATTAGCTACAACAACGAAGGTTATCGATTAACCATATATACAGAAATTTCTAACTATAGTACCATATACACATATGTCAGTAAATACCACAATAAAGTAGTACAATCCAAAAAAAAAAATAATAATAATAACAAGAAGGAAACAAGGATAATATAGAATAGTATCCTAGAGGTTTAAGAGCCATAGAGTTATAAAAAAAAATGTTGGTATATAATTTCTATAATTTAACCTTGTGTCATGAAAATTTTGGTAAAACGAATGACTCTGATTTCATGTACCACTAAACTATTTATATATATAAACATCATTTATGTATATAAAGTCTATTTCAGGATTTTTGTACTACGTCTCCTATAATTGCGTACAATATTTTTGTATATATGTATATATATAAATAAATAAATAAATGAAACTTCTAAGGAAAGCTAAAATAAAAAAAAAAATCATCTTCATCTATATTTATTTAACACAGAAAACATTTCTTTTTTTTGTTTGGTGCCCTCAAGTTATTGCGGTGGATTTGATGATGATTAGGTGCCAGGATGACTGCGTGTTTGCACCAATGTGTTCAATAGTTCTACATCACTATATAAATATATATATAGTGTTAATGATTAGGATTTCAGATGGTGCGGAAAAATGAATGAAGGATATTTACGATTATACATCTTCTCTGTTTGTATATATATAATCGTTAATATTATATGGTAACAGCGCATATATAAAATGTGGTGGTATGTGCAGTATTAATTTTTGTTCTATACTCTTAAATATTTTATTTTTTTTTGGTATGATATATATTTTTATATGATACATAACACTTCTATATGTGGTCAGATATATTTATACGTATATACAATTTGGATGGCCAAAATTTAACCTTGTTTTTTTTGGATTTTATTTCCGATTTTATTTTTGTTGTTTCTTAAATGATAATGAAAAAAAAAAAACAAGAAAACAAAAAAAAATTATTTCATCTTGACCTCGGACAAAATATTTTGTGTTGATCCGAAAAAGTTATATAGTTTTTATATTAATATACAAAATACAACGTTAGTAAGGTTCAAACAATTAAATCAACAAACGAAAAAAAAACTATACAAATATTTAGTGTAATTTACTTAACTTTATAAGTCCTTTGACCTTTAAAAGTTGTACGATTCAAATCTTATTTAAATGCTAACTAAAGAATCACAAATGAAAGTTTGAATAGAAAGTCGGATGAGAATTTAACTAGGAAATACAAATTTATTAGAGGGTTTTAAAATGATGTTAAATATTTCTTGATTTGTAAAATTTCATATTTTTCGTAGATCGAAATTAATATTAAATTCTTAATAAAAAAGAATAAAATTAAACTAAATCAAATTACGGATCAAAAGTTCGTAAAATTTAAAATTTGACTATTCGTTATTCAAAATTTCGATTTAATTGATCGTTGTGAAAATGTATTTAATTCATTATAATTATATAAAATTTAAGATTAATATAAATTTTCTTTATTCATTTTGGTTTTCCTTAAAATTATATGCGAATTTATATAAAATTTTAATACTTTCAGAAGTCCAGCACAAAATAAGGATTTCCGAACAATTCCGCACCGAAAATAAGGCTTAGTTTTATATTAGTAAACAATGTTGAGAATGATTTATATAGTATTCAACTTCGAAACAGGAAAACTGTTGTAGAACATAGTGAAAGAGATAATATCTCAATCCGAGCTGTAGCGCAATATATTTATTATTAGAAAACTATGCAGAATATAATTTATTTAAGAAATAATATGTTTAAAACAGTTTGTAAAATATATTTTTGAATTTAATTTAAAAAAATGTTGAAATCAATCATAAAAATGTTGAATTGTATCATTAAATCACATAATTTAAATTAATAATATTTTCTTTATATTTGTACTTACTAGCTATTAAAACTATATTTAATTCTAATTCGAAACTTTAAATATAAATTAATACTAGAATAGACATTAGTTTTTTTGTTACAAAAAATTGAAATTGTTTAACCATTTTTATTGGAATTGATTTCCAAATGGCCAACTCTATCCAAAAATTAATAAATATTCTATCAATAAAATATAAATAACCAAGTCAAGTGATTACAAAAAAAATTAATCAAAAATCTTAATAATAAAATAAACTTTAATCAATTTCTCATTATTTATATATAAAAAAATATTAATTTTTAATTTTAATATATTTTCGATGAAAAATTCAATAAATATTAAATAGTATCAAAATAATAAAATCATAGAACAACAAAAATATATTATATAAAATCAGTTTGTACGTAAATATAAGTTTCTAGTTCAATATCTTAAATAAATATTTAAAAAACATAAAAAAAATATTCCCATTTCCCAACCATTTATACAAAATAAAAAATTAATTCCCAATTTTCTTTAATTCTCTGTTTAGAACAATTGCTCTACAAAATATTCTGGCCCACATTTTTTTTTGTCATTACAAGAAACCGAAAATAAAAATAAGACTTGTACTACCAAAGAAACTTTTTACAACTCATATCTCGAAATTAAGAGGGTGGGTTATAACTACCAATTCAATGTGACTTTGTTAGAAAAACATTTTTTTTTAAATAAATACCATATTAAAATTCTTTGAACTGTAATGATTGGTAGAAAAATATACAATTTCTTTATTTTTGAAATAATATAATTTTCATTTTCATATAAATCATTCTTAATAATTTCTCATAAATTTTTAAAAAAAATAAAAAAATTTGATCCTTTTTACAGGATACCCAACCAACAACACCGAAACCTTCATTTCATAAATATAAAATATTAAAAAAAAAATATTCCAACCCCTGAAAATGTACAATCAAATATTTTATTAACAAATTCCTAACCCACCCATGACCCAACCACCTTTTCCGTCATTTTGTTACTATCTATGTATAGAAAAAAAGAAAAATTCAAAATAATTTTTCATATTTTCATATAATAAATGTATAATATAGAAAATTCAAATCTCCACATCCTTACAACAACAATAACAAAAATCCAATTTCTTATTATGGTATATACACAATCAAAATTTATATATGATTCGTCCTAAATTTCAAGGTGGCAAGAAGAATATTTATGTATAGAAGAGGATAAAAGAAAAAATTTAAAAAAAAAAAAAGTTTATGAAAATAAATTTTCAGTTTTCTTTTTTTTTTATTCTTATTTTTATGTATAATATTTCGTATATATACGATGACAAAAAATAAAATTATGCGTCCTTTTTCAATAAATTCCAACTAAAATATAATATAAATATTTTCCTACTACTATACTTTACCATCCGGCCCATTCCACCCAAATGAAAATTTAAAAATAAAAATAATCCCTGTACACCCCCTCTAAAACCACCCCTCGTTCTTTTATACATTTTACCTTTTATATGCATGCATATCGTAAAATATTATATTTTATGCGAAGACATGCGCCCCGGAATTGCCCAATAAAAAATCGTTTTAACGTCCTGTATTTTTTTTTTTTTTTTTTTTACATTTTTCAAAAATTCATATTATTATTATATTTATATATGGGCGGTTGTGTGAGGCATAAATTCAAGTTTTTTTTTTGTTATCCTTTTTATGTTTAAAATTAAACTTTTTTTTTTTATTCAAAATTCAAAGAAAGTTATTGTGAATAGCTGGATCCTTACGTATAGTATTAGTACTTTTTAACGTAGCACTACAACTGTATATGTATAACTAAGTGCTCCTTTTTAAATCATAATATTTGTTATGCTTATTTATGCTTATAAAGCTTTTATGCTACACATATATATTTATACATAAAATATCCTTATTGATATTTGTATGTGTGCTAAATATAGAATATATGAATACTACAAATAATACAAAAAATTTATAATAAGGACCCTCTTTACATATTTTCTATATATTTTTTTTCTTATATTTTTAAGGATATATTATGACAATATTTATTTATTTGTGCCTGTGTGTGTGTATATTACCAAAGTCAAGGAATTGTTATAGGGAAAAGTTTTCAAAAAGTAAAAAAAAAAAATGAATTTCTGTTTTGTGAGTATTATATGCTTGTCATAGGGTGGTTTTTTTTAGGTGGGTGGGTGGCTTGAAGTTTCCGATTTTTCTTTTTTATTTTTCAAAAAAAAAAAATTTTATTTTTATTTTAATTTTTCCTTTTTTTATATACATATAATATTTTTTAAGGGGGTGTTCATGCGGGTAGAAATTATATTTATTTTTTTTATTCTTATTATGTATAGTGTATTTGTATTATGAAAATTTTCAATGGTTTTGTATAGTGTTTTTCACTGTTAAAAAAAAATAAAGAAAAAAATGAAGAAGGTAAAATGGAAAATGGAAATATAAAAAAAAGAAAATTCTATTTTGTCCCAAAAGATGAATTTGTATAAAAGAAAATGTAATATGAATTTTAGGAATGGGAAACGGGGGATGATATACAATGATATGGCATTGTAAAGCTTTTCAATTCGTTGATGCTTTATGTAAACTTTTGTAAGCAAGTGTGTATATGATTTTTTACAAGTTTCAGTTTTTTATATTTTCAATATAAATTTCCATTATTTTTTTTCCTTTCTATTTGAAAAAGAATGGAAATTTTTATTTATTTTTATATGTTTATAAGAAAATTTTGTATGGCTTTTTTTTTTCTTGGGAAAATGATGGGTAAAATAAAATTGCACCACAATAAATTTAATTTTCAGTATATTTTCTGTTATATTGAGTGGGTAGAGGAGACTTAAGAAATGTTTAAAGGATGATGGAATAAGAGTTTTATAAAACTTAATAAATTTTGTAATAAATTTAATTTTTAATTTGACTGATGGGAAATTGTTTTAAATCATAAATCTTAATTTAGAAATTCACTTTTAAAATTACTTTGCAAATTTAGAAATTGCTATACTTCTGTAATATATAAAATTATAAATAGTAAGCTTCTCTGCGAAATCAATAATGGAAAAGAAATTATTCATCATTAATTTTAGATTTATACAAATTTTATTAGAAATTTAAAACATTTTGTATTTCATATAAATTAGTATTTAGATGAATATTTACATATTAAAGTAGCAACAATTAAATTTACTTCCTTAGGACTTTATGTTTAGATATCAATTTCGTACTTTAAGTCATTCAAATATATTTTTCATATGTAAAGTAATTTGTGATTTGGAATATGTACATATAAAATCCAGTCTAATTTGTACTTAAAATAGTACCAATATCCAATACCAATTAAAGTTAAAAGTTATGATGATATTGTGATAGGTTTTATGATGATAGACAATATTCTCATATAGAATAATAAAATTTTCATATTTAATATAATTAATTAGTTTATTTCAATTTTAGTTTCTATTATATAATGAACAGCAAAACGAAATAAATTTTGTGGATTTTTTATTGTAATTACCTACAATATTCAATTTTCTACAAATTTTCTAACTACAATATATTAAATTAATAAAAAATCATTCATTTCTAGCCGATTTAACTAACTTTTTTAAATCAATTATTGGTAACTCAACTCAACAATCAGATTTGATTCATTTTGAAGTAATATTAGGCAGGTGACCACTAGTTAAAACTAAAAATAGCATCAGAAATTTGACATGAATAGACAAAACTGGGTAACAAATAAAAATAAAACTTCAAGATAAAAATATATTCTAAAAAATTACGTGGGAGGAAAAGTGTAAAAATGGATAAACCTAAGACCAAAGTGTAAAGAATAAAACTTCAATACATTTTTAAGTGTCAGATTTATAATTCAAATCATATAATTATTATATGTACAGTAAAATAGTTGACCTGATAAAACATTTTTCGATTGGCTTGCGAAGCAATAATATTTCTCGAAAAATACTTTTGAGAAGCACTGCTGAAAATGCATGGTTAAGGTCAACATTCGAATATCAACAATAATCAATGATAATTTGGTAAATTCGGTTTTAATACTAATTATATTTTTCATACATCATTTAATCTAATTTTTGTATATCCATAGAAATAAATTATATTTAAGCAACATACGTAGTCCAATCAACATGAAATATTAGGCATTGAAGATATCGAAGATATATCAATATTTTATGTAGATGGCAAATAATAAACATTTTTATTTTACAATTATCTTTAAAATAACTAAATTAAATATTAATTTTAAATAAAACAATACATTTTTTAATATAAGTTAATTAAACTAAATAAATTCTCAACTTTAGTATGTAAAATTATTAATTCCTTAAAAAATAACAATTCAACTTAAAGTAATTGATAAAAATATATTTATAAATTACATAAAAATAATAAATCTATCAAAATAATTGATAAATTTATTAAAGTAAATTAAATCTAAACTCTTTTTTAATTTGAATTTTATATTTTAGTTACAATTTTCTATAAATTCTATAATAATAATTATTGAAATATTTAATAAAAAATAATTTTTATCACTGGTCGGAATAAATACTTAAATATATACTTCAAAATATAATAATCTTAAATTTATATTATTTCTATGTAATATAATCAATGAATAACGAAAACTTTAAGTATATTTTCTTGTATATTAATTTCTTAAATTTTCATGTTTTCATTAGATTTTCGCGGCGAATTCATTTATCTTTAATTTCTTTATGCTTCTCTAAAAAAAAACCATGCATTTTTTTTTTTGTTCTCTTTTATTTACACATTTCTTATTTGTATCTTTTTAACTTGTTTTTTGTCGCTGCACATAACCAAACAAATAAAAAAAACACCACAATTGCCCCCCAAAATGTTTCAAATCTACCTAAACAAAACCAATACATAGTTAATTAATGTTTTCGAAAATACATGTATATACAACATAAAAATATTATTGTTAATTAACATAAAGACTTTTTCAAAAGATTTGTGGGCGCGCGCATTCACTACCGGCGCACTTTAATCGCTACAAAAACTCCATTGGTCGATAATAGAAATTTTTTTGCTCCCCACCAAAAAACAAAAAAAAAAGTTTAATAAATAATGTACAAAAAATGTAATAAGATTTTTGTATGTGTGTGTGAATTTTTGGATTTTGTTGCTCCCCATTTTCTTAACACTTTTACAAACATAAAGTACACGTGTGCAGATGCAAAACATATAGATACAAATACATATAAAGGTGTAAATATCAGTTAAATTGTAAACAAAAATTTTATCAGATATTTCCCATTTTTGTTGTTGGTGAGCGGTTAAATATTAGAGAGAGAGAGAGAAATGTAATATGAAAAAAGATGGCTGGGCTTTGATAAGTTTAATTATTTTTTGGGAGATATGGAAATTATATGGTTACAAAGTTTATTTGTTATTCTTTAAGTAGTAATATTATTAAACCCATAAAGAAACTGTCCAAGCTTAACATTTTCAATTAATTAGTAATATAATTTTAAATAAAGTTTTACAGTCCTGACAATATCATGACAATAAAATCAATGTAACATAACAATCAATTTTATAATAGTTACAATAAAAATATTATTAATTCTGAAAACTGGGACTCTTTATGGACCAAAAAGATTATTAAGTAAGGAAGGTCTCCAAGACTTAAAATAGGGTATTAAGTTACGAAGGTCTTTTAGTATGTAGTAATTAAGTAAAATAATAGCTTACAAAATTACAAATAGAAAAATATGATACAATGAGGACTTTTAAATTTAGCTACAATATTCGACCTTTATGCAGTGTCTTTGGCATTACCTATATTAGGTAATTGTAGCTTTAAACTCTTGAAAGATTTCTAAACCTGAATTGACAGATTTCTGAACTAAGATTCTAAATTCAAAAATTTTAATGAGTGATCCTATAATCTTAATGAATAGTCCAGTAATGACTGATCCAATAATCTTTAGTTTCAGTAATCTCATTACTCATACATTTTTTATTTAGTATTAAAGTCATAACTGTCATAATTGATTTCTTCGAAATGTAAATCAATTAATACATAACAAAAATCATATTTTTTAAATCACGATTTTCTTGTAATACTATTTTCCGAAGAACCTCAGCATACCCCAAAACTTGATCAATATGAAAATTGATAAGTAAAAGTCTTTTAAAATATATTTTCTCTCATATTAAATAATTTCTCTTTAGTTTTTCCACATACACGCACTTATACATCGAAATACCGAAATTCAGATATAATTGCTACTCTCTCACTGAGCAAATGCTCCTGTTTTATAATTGACAATTTTGTATTTTTTTTAGGGATTCTTTTTTGTTCCAGACAAATGTCAGTTAAGTCAAGAAGCTATTCTGAAGCTTGAAATTTTCGTTCTGGTTACATATTTTTTGTATAATTTTATTGTTTCAAAAAAAGCAACATTTTGTGATACTGTAACTTATCAACAAAATACAACACTGTCAAAGAAATTGAAGAAAAAAAGTGTTACTCTATCTACCCCTGATTATAACAAAGTTGTGTTAGTATATACAAAAAAAAACTTTTTGGTAATATTTTTGTTTTGTTTTTGTAATATTTTTTATGTTTTCTTCAATAATTTTCTATATATAATACATAAACCAACATTTATGTACATAACATGTTGCCAGATAAAGATATATTTTATGTTTGTTGTTTGTTTTTTTTTTTTGCTGGTCTATAATGAATTTACGGAAAAATTGAATAGTATGTTCGCGGTATAGTGTAGTAACGGATGGTCGAATAAATAATTAGTTTTCTTCCTTATCGAAATAAAACAAAAACAAGAAAAAAAAACTACGAAATTATGAAAACCAATTTTTATATAAACAAAAATCGAAAAATTTGAAAACATATTTTTAATAAATTTCCTTGGAAAATTGAAAATGTAATTTTAATTATAGTATATAATTTAAATAAACCGCGAAAAGTATCAATTTTTCTTGTTGGTTTTTTGTTGTATTTATTATTAATTAGTTTTATTTTTCGGTTTTTGACAACTCAAATATTTTGACATAAGACATTTGTTTATGTTTTATATAGTACGTGCTCAAAAAAAAAATCAAGTTTTATTTTGAGGTTAATATTTTATTATTCATGTTTTTGTGTAATTAAGTTTTATTGTAAGGAAAAGTGTAAAAATGTAATTATTACAAATTTTGTGAAACACAATTAAATAAATATTTTAAAGCAATGAAAAAGGATAATTTATCAAGCTGAATTTGACAGGATAATTTAAATTTGTTAATACATAAATTAAACATTACATAAACAAGTTTATTGTAATTAATGAGTTAAATTACAAGTTGAAATCCAGTAAAGAATGTAAAGCAAAAATTAATTAAAAAATTAGTTACGGATTAAAAAAGAACATTGGCATTAAAAAGGTATAATTATTTTAGATAATTTAAAAGATGAATTAAATATAGTAAATACATTTTAAAAAAATTATTGTTTTCGTTAATTATTCGATAAATAATTTTCTTAATAAATTCTGTAATTTTTTAATATTAATTAGTAAATTTTATTCAAATAATGCTACGGAATCATAAGAAAATCGTAATTGAGTTTGTGTAGGACGAATTAATTTGCGTATGGTAAAATAAAAAAAAAACTAAATACTGTCGAGATTTATTTATTTGAAAATTCATAATAATCAAAAAAAATATGAATTTCTGCCGGGAAAATAGTAAAAATCATAATTTATAGAAAACATAATTCATATTCGTACCTTCATTAATTGAATTCCTTTAATACACACATAATTGTTTCTAACATAAATTAATTTTTAAAATGAAATAGCGTAAAGCATGGATTTATTTCATACTTTAGGCAAAATATAATATTCATCGTACACTGTACTGTACTTACTTCTAGTACTGTACTTCTATATTCAAAACCAGATATTAACGTCATTATGAGTACTTTTTTAATAATATTCAATAAAAACAATTAAGAATTCCGTGAAAATTAAATTAAGAATATCAAAAATATCGTCTTAATCAATTTATGCTTACAACAGCTCTAATATGAAAATTTTATGCTTTTCTACTTGTGACTAATTTGTAAATGCATGTTCTAACTTAACATAATCTCTTGAGAATGTTACCAAACAACAAATGTCTCATTTTTTAAAGTAATTAGTAAAGTTAATTACAAAAGTGAGACCTTATCAACAAAATGCATCAAGTTTTTCACCCAGTCTAATGATTATTTTATTAATTGTATACTCATTTAAAAAACTACAAACTTTGAACGAACATCCTCGAATTTAACTCTTGTACTAAGGAATTGTAAATATAAAAAAATACTTACGCCACCGCCGCTATAATTCAAATATAAATTTAAAGAACTAAATTAAAAGAAATGCAGATATAAATTTAAAGAATTATCACCTTCACAATTTACAATTTGTCCTAATAAAAAAGAATAAAAAATCCTTATTTTTTCAGTTAATCCTTATTTTTTCAGTTTTAGACATTTTTGGTTTATAATTTTTACAAAATGCAAATCTACTCAAGTGCATTTTCAATTTCACCTAATTGTAACGAATATTTGACTAATAGAATCTTCATAATAAATGACATATTTTTTAAACAGCTTGGAAAAATGACACAATAAAGTTGAGTGTTGAATGGTTATGCAAAGAAACCAACCAGTACTAATATTTAAGTTCAAAAGAACGATTCCTTTTCATATCAATACTAACCAAAACAATATTTGATATTAACATTTTTAACATTAAAATATTGAACGAAGTCGTGAGTTTGGTTCCTATACGAAAATATGTCCAATTATTGCAGGAAGTAACTTGTTATTGACGGACAATAATTATAAGGTAAATAAAAAAGCTAATTTCTTCTACAACGTGATATAATGATTTATTTAAATGGTTAAGGTATGAATAGGTAACACTTATCACAGAAACTTCAAAAAGATAACTCCAGGTTTTGTTAACACAATAAAATAGCACAAGTTTTGAGCAACGTATATGAGAACGTTATTATATATCGAACAAGTATTGTTGATGATAAGAAAAATGAAAAAGCTATAAAATATAATTCGGCTAAACCAATTCAACCGAATTCAAAGATCGAAATAATTAATTACAGAAAAGGATCCATTGAACAAAAAACGATTAATTGGTAAACCATTTTTAATATTTGAAAAGATTAACTTCAAAGATACGCTCATAAAATTGGATGCAGTCACTCAAATACTACGTTAGGTTAGATAAATTTTGAGTGAAGTTCCATATAAATAATATTATTATTAATAATACAATTATGTTTAATGAATATTTTACATTCTAATGTAGATCATGTAATTCTGTGTAATAGGCGTCAAGTTTTGAAGTGGTTTGTCCTTTTTGAAAATAAAACTCCATTCCATAACTAATGTCACTTCTTGTTCCGTTTACAAACATTTTTGTTTTAACATTTTATTATTTATTATCCTGCAGACCAACTTATTCAATTTGACAGTCTTCGAAGTTGAAATAATAATGAATAATAAAAGCTTTACTATCCATATCAAAATTTACATCAAAATTGGTTTTATGTTTCTTAAACTTAATAAATTTTAATATTAAAAAATTAATGTATAAAAATTTAAATTCATTACATAATGTTTCCACCTCATATAAAAATTGTTTAGTAATTAACACGTAACCAACAAAAAATAACAAAATTATTAAAAATTCACCTGCAAGGTGAATAAAGATTATTATCATATTCAAAAGAATTCTCAAATTCTGTTTTTCTTAATTATATTTTTCTGTTAATTTTTTTTTCCAAATCAATTTACATTTTATATCTTTATATATAAGAAATTACTAAAAAAAAAATATTTTTTAATTATAAATTCTTTATAAATCAATTAAAAATTCATACAAAACAAAATTTCTTATCAATTTTTAATTTATGGTAACCAAAAGGCAAATTTTATATCAAAACTTATAAATATAATAGATAGTAATATGATAATAAATAATGAAAAATTAATAATTAATTAACATTGATAAATTATTTTTCAAAATGTTCCGCAAAATTTAATAAAAAAAAAAAATATTTTCGTAAAAAATTCCCATAAAAAATTAATAATTATAAAAATAAACGTGGAATAAATGACGACATTATAATAAAAAAAATTCACTTCCTTACTACCACAAATTGAGAATTAATATTTTTTTTATAAGGGTTTGGTGCGCAATTTCTTAACTGATAAGTGATAAAACCGATCACCAAAATATGATCATTTACAACAAAAATTAATAATAAAACCAAAAACAAAAATTAAAAATTAAATTGCGCAAATTTATTTGAAGAATTTAATAAATAATAAAAATGACTAATAAATATTTAATTTATTATTATTATTATTTAAGGTATGTTTAAAAGAATTTTTTAAAAATAAATATAAAGAATTTTTCTATTTTTCATTTGTAGTATTAAAAAAATTCAATTTTCAATTAAATTATAATTGTAAAATTATCAATAATTTCAGTATTATTTTAATGATAACTTATCAATTTTATTTATAACAAATTTTTGCTATTTTTAAATTATTTTTTTGATAAAATGTAATCATTTAATTAAAGTGCGTATGCGAATTTTGTTATTATTAAGATATAATTCGTAATTCAAAGTAAATTTTTGTTGATAAGAATCAGACTAATAATAAAATTTATAAGCTGGAGGACATAATTCGAGGTTACACAAAGTTTACAATTATCCGGGAAAATAAAATACTCAAGTTTTCAAACCGTTTTAGATAATAAAAAATAATAATATTTACATTTCCGATAGTAATAAATAATTCATTAATTCCTGTAATAAATTCATTAATTCCACCGGACAGGAGAAATATTGATACATCCATGAATTGAAATGTATTCACTAACTGAGATGATGAGTAATACTGATTTTAATTTTACATGTTGAAGTTATTTAACTTCCATAAAGAACTTTACGAGAAAACCATTTCGTCAAGGGCTATAACATTCGCGCTCTTTTTCTAAATTATGTGTAAAAAAATGTAAACTTGCTGGCTCACTGCAACTTAATATATTGTGTTGTTATAAATGACGGGAAGTTATCCCAAATTTAGTTTTTAGTATATCCTGTATTAGTGCGATCCCGATATTCATTAAAAAAAAATATAAACGGGTTTATTTCAATAAACGCTCATTGTCATATAACAATGCTAATTTTTGTAATTTCGTTATTTTTGTATAATAAAAAAATACAAAACAACAATCGGAAAATTTAAATATCCGGTTTTCGAAAATAACCGTTAAAAAACTGGTCACTCGAGTATTCGACACTTGTTTATCCGAACCCTATAGACTAGACATATAACAAAAAAAATTGTCCGACGAAAAAAGAAATACAAAATTTATTAATATTTTTACAATATTTTATAAAACTTTCCACTTGAAATTTAAAGGAAATCTCATAATGAATTTGTCATAATTTATTACTTTTAAATTATCATAAGTATTTGTAAAATTCATAATTAATTAATTGTAGTATACTAAAATTTATAGTAATACCAAGAATTCATATAGGAAATCAAGCTAATAATATTTATTATAGCTTTTGTACCAATATTTAGTTTCGCATAATTTTCATTCATTTTTATAATATAAATTTTAAGATTCTTTATATATTAATATTAGGCAAATTAAACATTTATTATTGAATAATTGTAAGAAACCGAAGTCCTATAATAATTATATATATTTCAATATTATTAAGCTTTGTATATAAAATTAATAAATTAAATAACAACGATTTTTAACTCAATACCATAAATGCTGAGTGTAACTAATTCTTAATATAACCATTTGAATTGAAATTTGAAATTTACATATCCTTTAATGTTAATTACACCGGGAGCTGTTGGGTTGGAAATATTTTCTAAATGTTCATATCATTTGCAGTTATCTATATTTATAAGTATTTAGTTGGAGACTAATATAGCCACACTGAAATAATTTGAAAAGACTATTTTTACACCTCAGATAGTTTCAGAAAAAATCATACAAAGAAAAAATATGTGATTAGTTTCATTCTTAAAAAGTTCATTGAAATAAAAGGTTTTAAAAGTAAAAATTATATTTAATGCCTTTATATAAAGCCATGGAAAAGTGTTTGACTTTATTTCAAACTAGTATAAAGGAAAAGTATATAAAAACTGAATTACTTAAGTGTTTACATTTTACGTATAAGCTGAAAATTAGTGATTTGATTATATATACTTCGTGTTTTGGTTATTTCATATTTGAGGAAACTTTAATATATTATAATATCTTGCAGGAACTCCATCTGAACTGCAGCTAACCAAATACAATTTCCTAAATTTATTTAAATAACTTCTCTAATATTGGCGCATTTCAGAAAAAGCATCCTTAAGAATATCCTAAATAACTTAAAATCATAAAACCAACAAAAATAATATCTGCGCTTAAAAAAATAAAATCTTACAAAATTGACTAAATTTTTTCTTTAAATATCGTTTAATAAATATTAGAATTTAATGTTATAAATGCATGTCTAACTAAAATTTAAAATGCATGCGGAATGCAAGAAATTTATAAAACTTTAAAATCGCATTAACCATCCAAAAAATGAAGATTATAATCGAAATTTCCTCTTAACCATCATAAAGAATATTTTATGATCGAAATTGAATAGAAATTATTCCATTTTTAAATATGTAATGGATTTTTTGTATATTACAGAAATGTACATTTAATTGGTTGAAGGTTTGATTATATCCATTTAAACATTTTCACAAACTAAATCAAGACTAAAATAGTTCAATTATGACAACTGTCTAAAGAGATTTCTATAAGAACCAGTAATCTTTCGATTAAACACTACGGATTAATCCGCAATATAGTATCTATAAGCACACCCCCATTATATTCATAATTGTCTAATTTTCATCGTTATTGCAAAATTTCTTACCTGCAGTCGGACCTGCTTAAACCTCGCTTAATACGCTCAATTCTAAACTATAAAATTCTATAAATGTACACATTTTTATAGTAATTTAATTCGGCATATATGAAGATAAATTCGTAATTATCATCATCGTTATTTATTCTAAATATAACCACGAAATTTACGTTTTTTTTCTATAAATTCATTATTTCCATAAAATTTATAACCATCTTCCATTACTCAGTATATTTCATAAGAGTATGAAATAATAATTATTCTTAATGTAAACGTTTCGGTTATGTGAAAATTATTAACAAATTTATAAAAAGTCCATGAACGAACAAATTAAAAACTTATAATCTTTAAACTCCCTAATTACATAATTGCTTAATTTATAATAGCAATGGGCATCATAATATGCGTTATCTAAAATGATATGTTAAAGATTTAACTATTAAAAGGGAAATAGCTTTCGATTACAAAAAATATAATTTTAGTGATTTAAATTTTTTTAATGATCAAATATTATAATGATCATTTATGAGCACTGTAGCGGTGGTACAGTAGTAATAGAGGAGATGCTTTAAATAAGTAGTGTGGACTAATCAATAAATATTTGTAAATGTACTGCGTTATATCAAGGTAACATTATTGAGATGGCACACATTTTTCGATATACTAAACACATAATTAAATAAATTTATATTTTGTTGACAATTTCCCATTCGTAATACAATTGCTGCTGCTGAAATTAAGGAATCCGAGTAATCCATTTATTTATTTATTTTTGGGTTAGAGAAAATTTGTAAAAACACTAAGGGAACACGCGCGCTTCTCGAAGTATTAGATAGTGGCCCACTAAAAATACTTCCAAAATGTTAGTATTATTATAAAATTGTTTTAAACTAATTGTTATGACATTACTACGGTAGTACTTTTTAATAATTACGAATAAAATTTACTCCGAAATATTTTTGGCAGAATTGTCAAAATTCGACACTTGGGGAATCAGTCCAATGTCGACAAATATATTGAATGTTAATCATAATTCAAAAGTATTATTCTAACGAAAGATTTAGCTGAAAGTAAGGAAGGACAGTACTAATCACTCTGAAGCCCATATTATGAAGCCCTTCTAAGCATACGTAACTGACTAACGTGATAAAAAAGTATTAGGTCGTTAAAGTCGTAAAAGAGTTAAAGTCGTTTAGACATTAATGCTTCATAACTGCAGATTATATGATTTGTTGTGTCATTTTACATAGGTTAGGTTAGTTTATAGTGGAGGCAGAGGTCCATAGCGGTACCACTTTTATGGAAAACTAACTCTGAGTATGTGTCTAGTAATCTAATAAGTCGAAAGATTTCGTAATTGCAGCAAAATTGAGAAGTTTCCTGGTGCTATACTTCGAAAATCGAAACCTCTTTCATTTTACATATCATAGGTGGAATTCGAACATAATTATCTGATGTACAAGTATGCCAGTTTACACTAGGCTACTGAGGCCACTACTCCGTCCCACTTAATATCAATAAAAATTGTTTCCAATAATTTTTTTGTGAACATACAAGCAAATTATTAACTTTATTATTTAATTCAAATTTATCTTGTTTATTTATAAATAAAAAGTACTAATTCAACAATATTTACACCTTTAGGTAAACGCTAATTTACGAACATAAAATTGTATCTTGTATCTACAAAATGTGGCATTAATACGACATAATAAAATTTTAAGAACTGCTGTAAAGAATACGTCATTCTCTTAAGTAATGTAATATCATCTCAATAATAATAATAATAAAAAAAACACTGAAAACCAGACCTTACCACACAACACCTTAATGAAAATATTGAAGAAGTACGAATTTGAAAAATAACAAAAACAACAAACTCACTTGTTCCACGAGTTAATGTTTAACTTAAAATGTGTAAAATTGATGATTATGTACATTTTTATTTTATAATTATTTATTAAGAGGCGAAACATTCAATTTTAAACAAGTTTTTTTTTATAATAACTATAAATAATATTAAAATAATGCCGCTTTTGGTTGCACAACAACAACAACAGTCACAGCAATCAGGAGGACATTGGAGTTCATCAAAATCAACATTATCTTCAACATTATCAACTGTATCATCAATTTCATTATCATCACCAACATTAATTAGTAGTTGTGACCAAAATACAATTATTAATTCTACTAATGTTACTAATGGGCGAGGAAATTTCGAGATTCAACAGCCAATTGATTTTACAGTGACCAAAGGTTATTCACAAGATTATTTAAATAATAATAATAATAATCATAATAATAATGTTAATGATAATCTAATTGTGGACAATTATAATAAAAATTGGATAGAAAAACCAGAAAAATTTTCAATTAAAGAAGAAATTATGGAAAATAATTTTAATGAAAAATATGAAAATAATATTAACGAATATGATAATAATGAAAAAAATCGTGAAGAAGAACAAAATGGTAAGATAATTTGATAAACTAATTAATAAATTTTCTTTAAAAATTTGAATAAGTGAACTAAACTAAGAATTCCTCAAGCTTTTCTAAGTCTATCGGTAGTCTATGAAAAAAAAAATTACAACACTTAGTAGAATATGACGATAATATTTTTCTGTTATCATTGGCAGTGTTAGTACCTAAACGTGAGGCATAATTTTTCTAATGATATCAAAATTCTAAAGACTGCATTAATTTACTGGATGTCTTCGTTTTCGTTATATTAAATATTAAATCATACTTCTACATTAAATCATAACTTCTCAAACTAAACTGATTTATTGTAGTATTAGCGATATTTACCATCCGTGATATTGGTTTTCAAAGTTAAATTTTCATTCTTTCTTTGAAAATAGTTTTTATTGAAAAGAAAATCGTTGAAATTCCAACACAATTTTCATTTTGATACGTCATAATCATAAATGATAGCTACAAAATCAATTTACAACGTTTTTGCATCATATAAAGCTTTCAGAAGTAGTCCTTTAATTTCAAAATAAAGATAAATGAAAAAATAATATAAAATTATCGTCTATAGTTTGTATAGAAACTTTTGATGGTAGAGTACAATACTAATCTAGAATAGAAAAAAAACGTTTTTTCTGTAAGGCTTTCTTCAACCTCTAACATTTTTCTTCAGTCATAATCATAATTTTCTGGTACTTACTCATTTCAATAAATTTTTAACCTTATCAAAATATTGCGGCTACCACCTATATCGTAATATTAGCAAGGAATTCATGATTTAATCATTTCATAGAACTATAATGTTGCAACTCTATTTAAATTATTTATATACAATTCCATACTAATTTAAAAAAAAATTATATTGCCCAACAGTGAAAGCTTAAATCTATGCCAGAGTTTAAACTAGCTAACTTTAAGGCAAATTTTAATTGAAAAACAATGAACTTAAGTAACAATCGGTTTAATTCTTGAACTTAAGCTCTCACTGGGAAATCATGTCATAGAAAAATATTTTCAAGAATCCATAATAATTAAACAATTAATTCAGTACTGGGTGATTTTTATATATTTATTATAAATTTTCTAGCAAAATTAGTCAAACTGAAAATTTAAAATTTACTAATACTAAAATTACTAAAATTGATTTTACTGACATAAGTCGACTTATAGGTAAAATTATTTCCAAAATAATAAATTAATATTTATTCAAAAAAATTATTACTATTATTGTCATTGCAATTAACAATAATTGATCAAAAATGTCAAAATATTTTCCCACATAAAATTTATGTATTTATAGAAAATTATAGACAATTTTCTAGAAATCAATTGAAAATACCAAATAAGAACAACCTTCAATTTCATATTCATGATATAATTATATTATATACAATCAATTATTATTATATAATTTTTTTTTTTAAAAATATATAAATAGTAATAATTTACAAAAATATTTCTTAAATTATTTTTATTTATTATTTTTTTTTTGGTAACTATTAAAATGAACATCCGCAATAGTTTAAAATTTAAAATTTTATAATTTAAAAATGATCTCTTAAAAAATTTGTAAATTATGTTGACCATTAGAGATCCAGTATTTATTCATTTTATTATTATTATTATTATGTATATTTGAAAATTGCTTTAAATTTCCGGTCGCGTGTTTTTCAAATTACATATTTATACGAATATTAAATTTATTAGATATTTTATTAAAAAAAAAAAAGATTTTATGAAAAATCATTAAAATATTTTAGTGAAAGTAATAATTTTGTTGAAATATCAAGATTCATATAAATGCAAAAACCGTAAATTTTGCAAAAAAAACTATTAAAGTTTAATAAAAATCATTATGATATTATCCATTTCCAAATTTTGTAATCTTACTGTAATGTTTATTTTTCACACAACACCCTCAACAACCCTGTCGTTGAACCTAAAGCAATATGAAAAATATTTGAAAAAATAAAGTTAAGAGTGATTGTTTTTTATGTGTAAAGCTAAATCTTGCTTATAATTAAAAAACTTCTTGGATCATCTATCAAAAGCCTAATTTATATTAGGAATTTTTGAAAATCCTATTTTAACTTCAATAAGGGAATTTACTGTATGGGCATCCATCCTTGGACAAATATGGATAAATCGAATTTGAAACAACTAAACAATTTAATAATTCGACCTAATTAAAATGCATTGGATGTTAAGAAACTATAGCCCATTTAGATTTGAGTTGATAACAAATTCTAATAAACTTATCAAAATTGGAATTCTAATAATTTAAATTACAAATAATTTTATCAGGGACAATTTCCCTATAGCCTATACAAAAAATAATGTTTATTAAAATGCAATTTTCCAGAAATTATTAAATTAAAAAACCACTTGAAAGATTTATTTTCTTCTTATGTTGGTTTGATTACAGCATCTTTAAAATGATCATCTATTTGGGATTTCTTGTTGGTTATTTCTAAACATTCACCCTGTTTTTTTTTCTCATAATCAATTTTCTTACATTTAAATCGAGAGTAAAAAATAAAAAGGGTTAAAAAAAAACCTTAAGTTATCTAAGTTATCTGTTTATTATTATAAATGTATGCACCCTTTTTTTGTGATGTAGATTATTGCGCTAACAACAAGTCCTTGAGTAAATTTTATTTTGCAATTTGAAAGGGTGCGTTTAAAGGATTTTTGATGACCTGATGTTCGTATATATCAGGACACAAAAAAAAAATGGAAATCATTGAGTCAAGAAAAAAATACTAATAAATTGTTTTGTGAATGTTGGCACACTCCCCACAAAATTCTTCTATATTAAAATCGCGTTTATTTTTTATATATATAAATAAGAAAAAAAGGGTTAAAGTGGCAATATTTATTAACCCTTTCACTTAACAATATAATAAAAAAAAAGTTTTGACAAATATAAACGCAAAAAAAAACAAGTAATGTTCAAAAATAGATTTTCATTATTCATTTAAAAGTGTTTTATTTTTTTATTATTTACTTTCTTAACTTTTCAAAGGGGATACAAAATAAAGACTGAAACGATTGAAAAATTATTGTCATGTGTCACGGATTGTTATGTTAACAAGGTGTTAAAAATATCTATGGATTATTTTAGTTGGAATATGATTGTGCTAACAATATTTAAGATATTTACGTGCAAAGATATAATAAAAATAACGTTATTACATAACAATTATTATGAATAATAAAATTTGATTTTACAATCAATATTTGAATTGAATAAAATTGGGTCATACACATAATTTTCTGGTTAAATTAGTTTATAAGGAGAGGAGACCTTAGAGACCTTATTTGAGTTCACATATACAGAGGAATTAAACTAATTAAAATTATACTCTTTACCATAAATTTCGATATGGCAATTTATAATCAAAATTCATCCGGAATAACTTTAATAATTTATCATTTGCAGATAAATTTAAAATTTCTTCTCAGCTAAGTCTGCTATAGATGAAAACTGCATACGCTTTCTTGGTAGTTCTGCTGGATATATGACTTAAATCAACCGGTGTTGTTTTTGACCAACAATTATTTATTGGTGATCGAGATTGAGAAATATTATTTTGAAGTCTGGAGTACTAAAATTATATTTGAGCCCAGTATCCCTAAATGGTGTAATTGGTGTTATTCTTTCATGAGTTGGAACAGATGTTGGCGTAATATTAGTGTGAGATTCACAAGTTATTGATGCAATAACCGGATATGTTTTTGGTGGTTTCATTATCATAGATTCTTGATGTAATTTTAGTAGAGTTGAAGGTGGCATAAACAAGTTTTTTGCAGCTAAAGTTGATTTCGATAATGGATCTGGAATGTCTAATTTTCCATGACTTTGCTGATATACAGCCGCGTATTCTTGATTTTTTTCTTGTTTTATTTGAGGATAATATGTAGACGTATTTCCAGATAAATTTTTCAAAGTAGGTTATGTAAGATTATTAGATGAAGATACGAACAAAGACGTGAATTCTGATGTGTTGTTGTTTTGATGAAATAGCAGTGAAAATCAGTGAATTTTGTTTCTGATTTTTTTCTGAATTATTAACAACTTCAGAGTTTAGATTCAAAAGGTTTAGTATTATTTATATTTCTAGTTATGCTAGAATGTAATAGCGTTGAGCGTTCATTAGATCCTAAGTTACTATCACTTTTATTTTGATTTTAAATGCGTTTCAGTAAGAGTTTTAAAGCGATAAAGAGAGCATTATCTTTTGCTAATATTCTAATGTTCTGAGGAATTATTCTATAGCAAATCTCATCTATTGCAATTTTTTGTCAAGTGTGTTGGGATATACTTCACAAGATCTTCACTTTTTAACAGTTTGCGGGAATGTAATCCTCGCTATTTGTGTAAATAAGCCTCCGTTGTGCTTTTTTTTTTTTTTTAATTTAGTAATTATTACAAATTGGAATTTTCAGAATGAAGGAAAAATTACATTTTGTCAGTTTGCATTGAAAGTAATACTTGATAATAATATTTACATTTTTTCATAACTAATTAAAATCAATCTTAAAATTATCGGAAGATATATAAATCATACAAATCCATTCGATTTCCCAATATCACTCATATCTGAACTATGTTAAAGTATATCCCAACTTGTATTGTAGGATATATCTTACAAAATATAGACAGAATTCATTATATTATCAAAAGACGCAAATTCCTCTATTCAGAAATAAGTACTATCGGGCCATTGTTTACCATTCTACCTTTAGAGGTATTATCAAATTTTTTTTTAATATTGCCTAACGACCAACCATTTTACAATAATTATAACAATTAAATTTTCAAAATTTCAATTATAATAAAAAATACATTTTCTTTTATTTTCAGATGATGAAAATTTAGAACAAACTGAAAAAGGTAAGAAAAATTTAAAATATTTTATAAATTATTCATTTATAATATTGCCCATTTCGTTGTATATATATACAATGTTGTGGTACAATAATTCTCATGGTCATTCATCATTAATCTATAAACTTAAATGCATTTTTTTTATTATATTTTGGGGAGTGTATTTACTCCACCCATTTTTGCATAAATAAAAACTCTGAAAACTTTACTCACATCCATTTATCCATATACAAGACTGCAGTGGTCAAACTGGACTAATAAAAAAGCAAGAATTTTTTTCGCATATATTAAAAAAAAAAAAAAAAAATCTCCTTCGATTTTAAAATTAAAATAATTTTGCAATTTTGTTATATTTCGAAAAGAACAAGTTTTCATCTTTATGTTTGCATATCATCATGTACACAAGAGCATAGAATCTATAATGCTTTTAATATTCATATAATCCTAATTTACAAATCAAAATAATCTTTTAATGGTAAGCTAAAAAAAACAGCACGGTTAAAAAGAGAACATGCAAAAATACGGAAATATTGACTTCAATTTAGTTTTTTTAAAAGAAGATCAAAATTCCTATTTTAAAGGAACGACGTTTCATTTGTAAAGTATAATTTTTTTTTAAAATCTTTATCTTGTAATTGGATTAATGAAAATTCGTGAGGATCTTCTGAAGCAGTTTTTTTTTTATTATTATTATTCATTTTATAATTTTTATGTAAAGAGTTATTAGATTATATTAAATTCCATCAACCACAAAAATATTGCGGCTTTAGAACATATAATATAGAATTGATCAATTATATGTTTATTTTAAGTAGCGCGTTCTTTAGCAACATAGTGAATTTATGTTTAATGTGGAAGTGGATGCATAAAGAACGATCATAATATAATATTAATAAGTTGTTGTTTCGTTCGGTCTGTACACTGACCGTCATTGGGTCGTTTTCGTTTTTATTATAATATAAAAGATATTTCTTTACATAAAATATTCAATAATATTATAATTTTGTCCCCGGCAGCAAAAATTGAAAAATAATTGTAATTGATAAAAAAGATTATGGCATTTTGCATCTGGAAAATTGAAAATGACTTCGGATAAAAGAAGTTATAATTTTGGTACCGAATTATATAAGAGTTGAAATTTATAAATATTGAGTAATCCTTTGCGAAAGATAGTTAAATTCCATTCGTAATCACAAATAGAATTTACTCATTACAGGTTTTTATCAGGTTTGTTGGTATAATTATAAGAATTGAATAGAGAAAATTGGTATAGCAAAAGGAACGAATTCAAAAACATCGCTTGATTATATTATAGAAATAGTTAAATATTTATTACGATTGTAAGGCTTTGACTTGATATTCTTATGATGAAGATTTGTTTTTACAAACTCTAAAATGTAAATTATTTTACAGCATTGTTTTCAAAACTGTGAAGCCTAAAGCTAATGGTAACTTGTTAATTCGAGTGTTTTGTGACGCCGAAACTACAATTTCAGCTTTTTCTTAGTGAATATTTTTACTTGTAGACAGCTGGTAGTATCGGTCATACTTTTAGAACTAGTTTAGTTCAAAAACTTATTTGTTAAATTTCAAATGGCTTGAATAAACAGGTTCAAGCCATTTGAATAACGCTTTCCCCTACGTACATAGGGGATGAAAACGTTAACGTTTTAATAATATCTATATGAAAACTTTTTATAAACTGATTTTGTCAATCAACAATTTTTTAAAAGAATGATTTTATAGACTGATTTTACTGACTCATAAATTTTACCAATATTTCTACCATTTTACTGCCTGGGACAAAAATTTTACTCTATATACAAGTCAACTTGTTCTCTGTCAAAATGATAATTACGTGCACGTGAATATTATATCATCCACGGCGGAAATATTTGTGGGTATTATAAGATTGAATTAAAAAAAAAAGGGAGTTGTACTATTATAATTTTAATATAAAAATTACAGAATATTAAACGATCCAGAATATCCAACTGTGCTTCTTTTTAAACTACAAAATTTTCTATAAAGTAAATTTTAAATAAAATAACTTCCATATAATTTTTATTTTATTTTTTTCTTTCTACCTTGATATCGTTACTCAACGATCAAAATTTTTATGCGTGAAATATGAAAATGATTTTCTCTCAACCGCGCGCCCATTTCTCATCTTTCCTTTACGTATACTATACAGTTTTCCTCCGTAACATATTTCCTGAATGGGAAAATTATTAATAAAAGAATATTTACTATACTAAAACCAAAAAAAAAAAACGATGATCAATTTTGAATATTCACAAAATATGTAGAAATATTTTTTTTTTATGAATAATATCTTGACTTCTTATTATTATGCTGATGCTTTTAAAGGATCGCAAAAAAAAAAACCTTATAATTTCAGTTGGACTTTATGTGCTACAGTAAAAATATTTTGTTTTCTGAGCTGGTATGCCGAATGTAATTTAAAAAGATTTTTTTTGTTCAAGTCAGTCTTTATGTTCTGTCGATTATCTAAATTGCAAAACGATTTTAGTGTTTTGCAATTTGTAATTATTTTAATTAAAAATGTATAACGATATAAACTTTATTTTTGTTTTGTTTTTTTAGCATATATTAAATGTTTTGAATATTATTAGAGAATTTTTTATATAATTTATTTTAATATGATGATTATGATGTTCGATATGAAAATTATACAGTTTAATATGAATTAATCAGATTACAGTGTAATAATATGAATTGGATTGGATTATGTAATAGTATTAAATATAATTTTTTTCTCAAAGATATTGAAGTAGATACAACTTTACATTGAACATAGTTCTGATAGTAAACTGAAATTTTCGAAAAATGTATATAGCTTATTATTCGAATATCTGATTAGAAATAAGAGAGAAAGTTTCTTACCAACGGCAACGGATAGCCCAAAACTGGAATATTGTTAAATCAGAAATTTGTAAAAATATTAAGAATGTAAAGAAAACCCTACAAAAACGTAAAGAAAAATTTGTTTTCTGACTTTTAGAATTGAGCAAAATCTAGTTTTTATATCCGTTTTTAGTTTAAAACCTTCAATCACAAATCGTCGTAAAATATGTTGGTAAAATAATGTGATAAATTCCTATAATGTTAATTAATTTAATTAAAGTTTTTAAGTTACTAAAAAAAATGTTTTTATTCATTTGCCTGGTCCACATAACTATAAATAAATACTAAACCATAAAGACCATAATAACGTAACAGTTCAGTCTCCAAATAACGTAATCATTTTATGCCGCAAACATTTAGCTCTTATTGGGGTTATTTTATCACACATACACAGCCTGCCAATTCTGCGAATCTAATTTTCTGCAATTGTCATACAAGTTTGATGAATATTGACTGCTACATCAATAATTATCTTATTAACATT
This sequence comes from Rhamphomyia laevipes, assembly GCA_963920725.1. Taxonomy (NCBI): domain Eukaryota; kingdom Metazoa; phylum Arthropoda; class Insecta; order Diptera; family Empididae; genus Rhamphomyia; species Rhamphomyia laevipes. The sequence goes on from OY987258.1 coordinate 17,378,720, forward strand.
TGTAGTTCAAATAAATTTAATTTGTCATTAAATATTAATGTTAATAAGATAATTAGTGTTGAAAGCGCCAATTTTCATCAAACTACGAACACAAAATAGCATTAGGAAAATAAAATTTTAAGCGATGAAATCGGAAAGATTAAAAAGCATGATTTTATTCTATAAAAATGACTGGAATGACAGCTTAAAGAGAATTATATCCTACCTGTCTAAAGCAATCTAATATTTATCAATCCTCCATTTATATTCCCACTGTTTAATTTTGTATAAAATATTTTAGTAAAGTTCCAGCCTATCAAAAATCAAATTATAGTTAAAAAAAACAGTTCATGCATATATAATACCAGTTAGATCAACTCCAAAGGCTAATAGAAAACACTTTTCCAAAATCCTTGGAAGCATGAAATTTCTATACAAAACAGAAAACTAATTTCATTTACCCTTCATATTTTTGAAAACTATCAATTTTAAATAAAAACCTTGGCCTACAGAATTATAATCAAATTTTGTTTTTCTTATAAAATTCTTTTAACATTTCACTAAATTCTATTTTCTCTATACTTACACAAGTACTCTATCAATATTTCAATTTATTTATTTCAATGAACATTAAATATCCTTATGATAACATTTTCTTTTAAAACTCTTAAATATGGACAAACTCCTTTAATCTTTCAAGTGCAGTTTTTGCCCTAAAACCCCCAATTCATTTCACCCTCACTGCCATATGCCATTTTTCCAACAACAACAAAAATCATTTTTTTGTGCGACAACAACTACCACTATGACAAAAGTACAAGTTTGTAAATCAAATTACTTAAAATTCCAATCAGAAAATTTTTCCGGTTAAAAGGATAAATTTTTCTTTTGTAAAATAACCAAAAAAAAAAAATTTTAAAATTTAATTTTTAGACATACATTTTCTTTAGAGTCCTGATGCGGTTCTTAAGTGTATTTTAAAAAAAAAGAAGAAAAAATTTAAGGATTTTTGATTGCAGTTAAAAAAGGGAAAAATATGTTCCGTATATGAAAAGTGGTAAGATAATGGCATGTAAAAAATTGAAATTTTCAACCAGTAAAAATGAATTTTCTTAAATGGAGGTTTTTTTTTTACAAAAAAAAAATGATAAACCTAATTTTAAAAACGATAAAAATGTTAATTTAAGGAGTTTGTTGTAATCGCAGTGAAATTTCAATTTATTTTATTAATTAGCATCAGTCCTGTGAAATAATTATTTATGTTTTAAAATGAGATATCATGGAAATATAATACTAAGCTACTTTGAATTGGCCTGCACTTGCTAACCATACGCAATATTCCACAAGCTTGCATTCATAATACAGCGACCCGATAAAAATATTTGTAGAGCACCATACATCAGCGTAAATTAGACAGAGCCACTCAAAATGTGATATAACTTCGGTATGAATGAATATCTTAGGATCTAGAATGGAGATAATTCAATCCTAAGTCTATTCCTGAGATTTTTTCGTGGACATGACTAACTGACAATTTTAAAATATCGAAAAGATTAAAAACAGTTTCGTCAAATTCACTACAAAAAGAATAACTGAAAAACAATTTTGGGGGAAGCTAATCACTGAAAATAGGGGTAAATGTTATTGTATGCACAACATCAGTAAAATATTTGAACAGAAATTGTTTGGACTTATTGTATATAAAACAGAATTTTGAAAAAGATTATAGTATAACAGCAAAAAATCGAAGTGTTCATTAGGTAGTTGAATATATTGAAGAAAAAAAATATTTACATAATTTGTTAAATATAATCTCCCTTTAACATCTAACTATATAGTTGATTACACAGCCATCTTTAATTATATCTTTTGCAACATGCAAATGAAATATTACGTAATTTACGGAGTGAATAATTCAGTTAACATCATAAATAATTGAACATAAAAGAATCTATTAACAAACCAACTTTTTTATTTTACAATATGCTATTATAAAGTATGTAAAGGTCGAAAGGAAGTAAGTTACTTCATTATTAAATTTATACTTGTGATTATTATACTTGTACACTGTATGATCTTTATCTGAATTCAAGATACCTCTACATTGGTTACGATATCGCGCCTTTTTAAGGGAAAGCCTGTTTAACTTACCAATAAACTCCTTCTCTTTCCTATCCAGCCTCTTCTTCTTATACTATTAAAACTTTCTTTAAGCTAGATCTTCTTCATCCATTAGGATGACATATTCAAGGCAGCTTAGTCGTTATCTGAATTCAAGATACCTCTATATTGGTTACGATATCGCGCCTTTTAAAGGAAAAGTCTATTTAACTTACCAATAAAATCCTCCTCTTTCCTATCCAGCCTCTTCTTATACTCTTAAAACTTTCTTTAAGCTGGATCTTCTTCATCCATTAGGATGACATATTCAAGGCAGCTTAGTCGTTTTACTCGAATACGGTCCATGTCTCACAGTTAGTTCTTATTTATATATATTCTTGTCCAAACCCTATTTAAGCACCACTCAACCGAAATTTGACCATTTTAGGGAAAAAATAAAGTAAGCCTTCTCATCACTACTGGTCCAGCGTATATGAATACGGGGATGATGAGAGTTTTGTACAACTGCACTTCATACTTCATACCTCCTAAATATAATAATTAATATTGTTCTTACTTAATTCTTAAATGAACTCCTAAAATATAATCAAAATGTAATAAAGTAGCTATTTTTATGATTGTAATAATTTCATATCCAATTTTCAGCATGGATAACCATCTATTTTTTGTTGTTTTATTAATTTTGAACTGGAAAACTTTTCATTTTTCCTTTTCCTATATATTTTATTGTTATAATGGCAAATTTAATGGTTTCACATTAAATGATATGTTAATGTTTAATCGTAATCTTCACAAACTTTCTGCACAAAATAATAATATAAGTAAAATTATTTTATTTTTATTTTTTTTACATATTTTAAGAATTTAATTACAATAATAAAATAATATAATTCGCAACAATTATTATAATATCTATTTTTTTTTAACGAGTAGATGTGTTTGTAAATATTGGACATATGCATAATAAATTTATGATTTTTTTACACGCAACATAATTTCCGGTTATAATTTTCCTTAAAAAATAAAAGATATATAGAAATTATTTATTATTTCTATAATTCCGTAAATTATTTTAAAGATTTTAAATTTATTTTTGTTTCAAAAAAATTAAATTAAGTCAATTGTTTTATAGTTTATTACTTTACATAAATTTAAGTAAAATTTTTTATAATTATAATTATCATATTTCATATATTAAATATAAGTTTTGAAGTAAAACAATACTTTAAGGAGATTAGCTTGACTGGTATATGATTTTATTATTTATGTTTGTTACCATAATACCATAAATATAATTAAAAATTCTTCCTGTTCATAAATTCTTTATTTCAATTGAGTTTCTCTTTCTGGGCATTACTGCATTAAGTCATAAATTTAAATTACAATAAATATGAAAAATAAAAATATTTAAATATTACAAAATAGAATCATAAATTTTATAAGAAGTCGTACTTTCTTTCCGATACATCTAGTTTTTATAGTAATATGCTGCTATTTTCTTTTCGTACTAATCAAAAAGCTGTCACTGTAAAAGCTGTTTTACAAAAACTGCTACTGAGAGTACACTATAGTAAAAGAAAATAATTCCCAACTGTCAAAATCTTCCAATTCGTTATTCCATGGGTAAAACCAGAATAACGATATAAAAAGTGCAGACGTTCCCCTACGCAAATTCATAAGATTGAACCAAAATTTCCTTTCATTTTAAAATTAAAATCCAATTTTTATGATATTAAAAATCATTTTAAAATTAAAATCCAATTTTTATGATATTAAAAATCCGATTTTTATTGATATTAGTATAGGTCAAGTAAAAATTTAAAAAATATTTAATTAGTGTATGCCATTTTAAATCATTCCACCAACAACCTCCATAGAAACGGGTTGGAAATGTTCTATTTTAGATAAATAAAATATTAGATAATTAAAATTATATTCACAAATTTTTAAGTAAATAACTAAAGTTAATTATTTTTAATAATAAAGATAAATATTTAAAGTACGATCTTAACCTGGTTAATTCCTAGCTATAATGCAATCCACTACATAAAATTACATTACCAGCTCGAATATCCCAAAATACATAAATATTTAACATATATTACGATGCCATATGCAGCATATCGACAGAATAGTCAAGCAATATGTTGTACACGTCGATCAGTTACGTATTGGTTATAGAGTTATGAAGTGTATCGATTCTCTGGATTGTAGATTGTAAAATTTCCATTCGAAACAAAAAATAATTATCAAAACTGGTATCAAAAAAAATTTAGTTTGCTGGTAAAAAAATTTACCAATTCCGGAAGAGTTCCATGTCGCCAACAGAACTTCCATAATAATTTTAAATTTATCAAAATTACTATTTAATCCTTTAATACACAAATGAGAAAGATTATAAATATTCATTATTATCCTCTTATTAAGTATATCTTTTTTTTCCAACAAGAAAAATATTTATTTTAAATCTCATCTCAAATAAAATATCCTTTTTGCTTGAACAGAGTATTTTCAAGGATCAAAAATATATAAATATAAAAAATGAGGCGCCAAGAATCTTCAGATCATTCTTGTTGATTAAGCCCTTAATAGAATTTATATCTATCTACCTGAAATACCAAATACATATTTGAATTTGCCACCTTAAAGATGACCTGCTGTTTTTAATAGATTCATCCACAATTTTTATACACATACACACTCTACAAAAAAGGATATTTAAATATAGTTTTTGACTTTATATTTTGCATTTCAAAATTGTAATAGAGTGACTTATGTCCACCGTTTTTTTTTTTTTTTTTGTTGCTTTTCTGATCCGATAATCATTTCAGTTTTTTGTTTTCGTTCTTTGTTTTTCGGGTTTGGTCCTTTTTTGACCATTTGTTTTTTTGTTGCTGTATTGCTGTTGATGCTATTATTTTAAATTTAGTATTATTATTTTTTTATAATGTGTGCATAAAGATGAAAAGTATATAATCATTATGTAGCATAAAAGTAATCATAGGGTTTAACAAAAAAAAAAGTCTTTTAGTTTATCTCTCTTATAAGGAATTTAAAATTAAAAAAAAAAGGTTTTTGCCTTAAAATGATTTACAGAAATGCTGATTATTATTATTTTTTTTGTATGTTGTCGAAGATAAAATTTAAAATATTTTTTATATATATGATTTTTTTTGGCAAATCAATTAATTATAATTGATTAGATTTTAATTGAATTTTGAATTAGTGTTTGAAAAAAAATTAATTATAATATTTTATAATATTATATGAATTTTTGGAAATTTAATTACTACTTAAATTAAATTATTCGTTTTTCAATAAAAATTAAAATCTTTAATTAAAATTTATTAATTGACTAAATAAAGGACTGCAGTACGATTTCTTCAAAATAATACGAGCAATAGTCAATCTCTAATCCTTTTGATTTTATATCCTCCTTTCAAATATTTTCGAATATTTAAATTCGAACATAAATCCACTCGGATACCGGGATGTGAACTATCTCTGTTAATGTTAGCCAGTGACTCATAACAAGTACATTAAAATCGAATAGTAAATATAAGAACTACGAATTAATTTCACCAAAACCGGATAGTAAATATGAACTACGAAGGATACGCAAACTAAATTCTGTCAGGATTATCTGGAGACGTTTAGCTTTCAATGTTCGAAGTATTCTATTACTTCTAGATCCCGAGAAAAAAACAACATTTTCAAGTTTCCAACACTAATAGATCTGCTGGAGAATAAAACAGCCCGTGGAACAGACAGATAGAAAGACAAAATGAAACTATTTCTGGCTGTAAGGCATTTTGTACCAAAAATATATGTAAAATTTATTCCAAAATATGATTTTATTAATCGAGTTCTATAAGTTTGTCATTGAGCATATATTTCCAGCTACACAATTGAAAGTTTGAAGAATGTACAACAGGCGGGGGTTGGTCATACATTCACTAGGTGGCGTTCAGTTCTTCAGTCCCAAGTCATGTTTCTTATCAAAAAATTGCAATTTCTTTAATATAATTAATATTTGCAAATATTGATATTTAGTTTTAGCGAAAAGTATACGTTTACAACTCCAGCTTTTATCATTCGGCTACAATTATACAATTCTATTTCAAACTATCCAGAAAATTTTAATTTTCGGATCATTAATGAATTACTTGAATCCATAAAATTTTGATTATTATAATTACTTCCTTTTTTAATCGAAATAAATGGAATAATTTTATTTTTTTCGGTTGTTAAGTGCAACAAAATTATTTCTTTGCGTTACATATTATCAGGCCTCTTAATCAAAAATAGTGTATAATTAAGTAAAAAATGAAGAAAAAAAATCCTTTTAATGATTTATGGCTGCAATAATGAATTTGAGTTAATTTTGACGGTGTTTTTTTCTTCTATACAATTTTGAAGATTACAATTTTTGTTGTATTCAAATTGTATGCAATCGCAGATAATATTCATATTCGTTTTAGATACTTTTCTTTTGAAAATTTTGATTCTTGCCACTAATGCTATAATTGTAGCTTTTAAATATTTTATGTATATTCAAAGAATCATCATAATTTCTGATGTGCGTATTGATGTAGTGGCAGTTGTTTGTAACCTGTTGTGTTAAAATCTGTTTTTTTTTTTTGTATTCTTCTCCGTCATTTTCATTGTTATTTAGATTTCTACCTGTGCATTTAATTTGGAAATATTTATGTGAAAAAAAAAATCGGATTTTTTTTTTTAACCAAATGTTGTAGTTTTAGATTGATTTCCTGTTATGGGAAATTATTTGTTTTTAACAGAAATATATAGGAATAGAGAGCAAAAGTGGGTACGTAACATAGTATCATAATTGAAAAAGTTAGTTAGATATTAAATATTAATTACTTTTAGCATTTACTAGCCAAATAAAACATATTTTATAATACATTCAAAAATCTGTCTTATATAAAAGTGAACCCTCACGACGTCTCTGTTTTAGATGTAGATGTATCCTATTTTCATGCCTCTGTTGTGATGGTTCATCTCTTGGCAACAAAATAGAGTAATATTCTAATTTATATCACTTAATTAGGAATTGCTGTTGAATAATCCCCTTAATTCTATAGATATATAGGTCACGAATATTCAGTGCTGAATTATGAAATTACTCTTCACATAATTTCTGATTTGAATAATCGTATACATAGTTAATAACTAAAGACTGACCTGTTCTTACAACCGATATCACATCCAAGCTCCTTCAGATATTATTACATTCCTTAAATTCGTAGTCGATTAGAGCAGAGACGCATATTTTATTAATGAAATATGTAATTGGCACAAGGCGGTAGATAGTTAGGGGTGGAACTATATACATCGATTGTAATTTTCTTCATTTCTGTCAAACGGGTAATTACAATATAACCCAAAGATATTCATCAGCAAGACTGAAAGCCAAACTAAAAAATAAGAACATCCACCCAAAAAAAAATGGTAACTAATATTGTACACGACCGGTCACTATTAACAGCGCGCTACTGACACAATATAATATCTACTTTGTGTGCATCAGTTAAAGTACAAAATAAAATATAAAATCTTATTAAACAATTCTGCATAGCTACTACAATTTTCCAGAAAGTTACATAAAATTTATTTAAATCCGAATGTGAGACCGAATACTATTTTTTACAATAAATAATTGACGTACTTACTTCATTTAATTATGTAATTATATTAACTCTGATTTTGTCGATATCTGAAAAATGAAATAATTTATTCAAACATTAATGAATTTATAGTTTTCAATATAAATTTATTAGGAAACTAAAATTTCAAATTAAATATATTTTAAATATAAAATTTTTATATTTATAATAATTGCTCTTGTTTACTCACACTTCAATAACTAAATATTCAGATTTTAATAAGAACAAAAATTATTTTATGCATACATTCACAAAAATACCATAATCTTTATTTTGAAAATAAAAAAAAACGATTAAAATCCGATTAACCCAGATTAGAAGGCGTTAAATTTTATAAGATTGTAAAACGAAATTCAAAGAAATTATTGTATAATTAATTTCCAAACCATAGAAATTTAATATAAAAACGACATAGTGGAATGTAACATACAAATAACACGTCATTATGAACGTTAAAGCTCCCCAAACATTGTACAACCTGGTTGTAAACGTACTCTCAACTGGGTTGTAATTTTTAACTACACACAGATTTCAACTTGGTTAACAACTAATGTTGCCTCTTAGCCTGCCGGGTGCAGCTCATAAAAAATCATGGGCGTACTCATTATTATTATCCGTGATTTGAATATTTTTCCATTTTTTCCAAGCATTTTTTATTTTTCATCCAGATTTTCAGAAACGAACAAGAAAATTATAGATGAATTTTGGTTCGTTTGAAGTGAAGTATGAAGTGAAGTATGATTTTTGCAAAATATATGCCAAAATAAAAAATATTGATGTGATTGTCAAATCGAGAAGGGCTAAGAAAAAATCCAGATTTCACAATTTCGTCTCAGAAACGTGAAAAATAAATAAAAAAACATATTTTTTTAAAAAAATTATTGATTTGTGTGCCATAAAAAAACCTTATATAAATAAATTTTAAATTGTTAAAAAATAATTATTTTTTATTAAAATATTTTAATATCTCTTCAACCGATTTATTAATCGTTAAAAAGGTTCACAACGTTTTGTAAATTTGCCCACAAACGATACAACTTAACCGAGTTGTAAATACTTTAATAAATATGTTGTATAATGTATGGGTAGCATAATAATGTGTCCTTGAAAGAATACAATGTTTCATATTGAATTATTAAATAAAATTACATTTTATTTTACATGACTTTTGTAATTAGAACATAACATTTCATTATCGTATAAAAATTATCAATTTGAATAAAAAAAATTTTTTATGATTTAATTAGCATTTGCTTCCGTGAATATAACAATTTTTTTTATAAGCCATAAAAAAAAATAATTCAGAAAAATGTAATTAAATTAAATTTAAATTTATATTTGAAAAAAAAAAATAAAGAAATTATAATTGAACTTATTTTCTGTGAAAGTTTCTTTAAAAAGAAATAATAATTTTTATGGATTTTTCATATTTTCGTATAGTATAGTATAGAAAAAAAATCTTATATATTTCAAAAACTGAATTTATGGATTACAAAGTCAAGTTGGGGTTTCTCAAATATTTCTTCTACGAATCAACTTGGTATTTTTTTTGGATATGTCATAACTAGAAGTGTTGTTACATTGACATACCAAAATTGTTAAATATGACATTAAAAAGTTGAGATTAAAAACATTTTTTTCTGCTAATTAGTGATATTTCTCACCACTAATTTAGTAGTTATTTGCAGTTTAAGGAAGTCAAATATCAAATTATTTATTACCAGAACATTTCTTAAAATGACTGACAATATAAATTAAATCTTTTTCAGAATTTTTCTAGTGTATTACCAACATCAATACAACAATGTAACTTTTTATTATATCATTAACACAATTTATTATTTATTATGTGAAAAATTAAAATAAATAATTTTAAAATAAGTAGATTCATAATTTGCAGTTCTTTTATGTTCTTTGGTATTAATGAAATAAATAATTACTTTGCTGTCCAAACAAAAATTAATTATTTTATGTTCTTTTGTCTTAAATTTATGATATATATTTGGAATTATTTATATCAATTCGCAACATATTAAATAATATAATTGAAATATTTCAATATGCATACATAATATAATTTTAATTAATTTATTAAAGAATTTTACTTAAGAAATAAAAAGAAAGTATGTATAATTGAGTAATTTGTATACACATTTACTTCCTATGTAACATTTGTATATTATCTTTATTTACAGCTGCCCATACATTGTACAAGTTGTCAACGTGTTGTTAACCGGGTTGTGAATTTTCACTACACACATTTTAATTTGGTTTATAACCGTCAGAAAACTGTTATTATTTTTTTGTTTTTTGATGTTGTAAAAAAACATCAAACACATTTTTTTTTTGTTTTTTTTTTTTCAGGATAATGTTAAATGTCAAAAAAATATCTCTAATGAAAATTGGGTTAAAAATAATTATAATTTTATATTACTTCAATGAAATAAAAATATTAGTAACATAAACATATAAAAAACATGTCTTTTTGACTTAAAACGTCATTTTGGTTTACAACTTTCTCATACACGTTACAAATTACAACCATCAATCAACAGAAATTAAAATTTTAATATTTCTGCAAAAGATATATGAACCGTCAATGTTTTGTAAACTTTTCCACAAACGTTACAACTTGACCAAGTTGTCAACACGTCGCTAAAAATGTTGGATGATGTATGGGCAACATAAATGTCGATATTTGGATGACTATGAATCATATTATATTAATGGGCTTACGAATTAACACCTTCACTATCTAAAGAATTTCAGTCTAATTTCTTTCCATTTCAATCTAGCAAATCTAAACATCACCAAAATTTTAAACTAATAACAACTCTAATTATTTGCTGTTCCAAATACAGTTTTAGTTTATTTTTAATCAATAGTTGTCATGCAACTACATAACATAACATTAAACTTTATTGAGCTCGCAATTATAGAACTTTATCATCGACTAATCGTTACTTAAAGTAGCAACTTGCTCTACAATAAAATGACTACTAATGCAACTTACAATCGATTGTAAGCTTGATAGTTTTTCCTATGCAGCTACGATGTCACAGCTGATATAAGTTTATAATTTCTCTACTGATAAAAAAACATATTACAGAGCTTAATCAATTAGGTAGTATAAAGCTGACAGCTACATTTGAACTGTTTGAGATCTAATTTTAAGCGTTTTCACGTCCGCAGTTTTGAATTCTACTACTTATATAATCTAGAAATATTCAATACAGCTTCGAAAATAAAAATTTCGTTTATTTGCATCAAAACTGCAATAAATCTTTGCAATTTTATTAAATTTTTAGTATATTTTATTTCAATTTTATACATTTCCTCAAAAATCTTCTAGCCAAACTTCAACTTTTAATATCAACCTTACTTAACACTTAACTAAGAATATAGTTCCGTTCAAAAAATACATCTGCTTTTTTTCTTATACCCCACATAAGAATCTTGACATCTTGACATCATATTTTTCCTTTCAACAACAATTTTTTTAATGTCATCTTCATCTGAAAAAATAGTGTTAAAAAGAATCTAAAAAGAGTTACTTTATCCTTTTACGTTTTATGCTCAATTAATTTCTAAAATAAAATTTTTGGTTTTGTCATTGCATTATCCTGACATAAGAAAAAATTTAATTTCTGATTATTATTAAATTCTCAATTTAGCACTGACAAAAAATGCGAAAAATTGAAAGTCTTTCAAACGTATAAGATTTCTATATAACCAAAAAAAAATGTTCCAAAAAGGATTAATTTTTTGAAAGGGAAAACATTTTAAATGGCAGGATGTATGTCTAGATCTCAATTATTAAATAGAAAATAGTTTTTTTCTTTCCATATTGTGTAATGCTTAAAGGTGTACAAACTTGTGGGATCAGTGGTGGCGGTGATTGCTTAAACCTTTTTTTTTGTTTACAAATCTTTTAGGTTTCTTAAAGGTATTATTTTCATTAAATTGCATCAATTTTTCATTAGTTATTAGCATATTATTCCAGCAATTACATTCAAACTGTAGTAGAAAAAGTAGTCTGGCGCTTGCATTACCAGAAAAGGTTAGTAAAATTTGGAAACTACTGCGCTCGTTTTTGCTTTTCATAACTACCCAAATAGTGATTACCAAGTAAGAACTATAATCGTCCTCATCCCCACAAATTCTGTATTTCTTCCAGTTATTTCATTTAGAATTGTTTCCTACCAACAAAAACTGCAATTTCGTTTGTCCGTCCTATATTATAATTTAAAAATTTTAGATTTAGCGCAGCATATGTACTGGAAAATTGTTACATGATCATTTACAATTCACCCGCAATGTGGCAAATTAGTTCCTGAATATATGGCCTTCGCGGCCTCCTTACTCTTGAAGTTATCTGAACAAACCTCTCTTGATCTAATATCCTTACAATTTCTTTAGTCTTGATTGTACATGCATTACATTTCTATACCACAAAAAAAAGGATAAAAAATTTTCAAAATCCAACTCAATTTTAAATGAAGATACTGAAAGGATTTTGTCTTTAATACTGTCGAAAATCTTATACTGTTTAAGATTACGTAATAATATCCATTAAAAAAAATTATATTGATGCATCTTGCGTAAAAAAGGATATTTAATAAGAAATTATCCTACAACACACAAAGGATTAAAAATCTTATATACGTATTCCAAGAAGTAATGATTTTTTTTTTATGATTTTAAGGATAATATAATATTGCATACAAAAAAAAACATATGCTCACATGAACAAATCAGAAAAAAAAGGATTCTCATTTTTTTTTTTGCAAAACAAAATTTTTCTTATTATTATATTTTTAACTTTCTCAACAACAACAAAAAATAATGCCGAAAATTGATATCCTTTCGATTTTCAAAAATTTTGATTTTAATGATTTTTTTTGAGCATGTGTGTAAAGGATATGGTTTTAATTTTCAAAAGGATTCTGTTTAGCGTGTGTGTTTAGTTTACCTTTCAGTTTCATTATTAAATTATTTTTTTTTTATTTTTCGATTTCTTTTTTGTCAGCAATTTCGACAAATTTTTTATTATATTCAATACAACTGCAAAATAAAAAACCGAATTTTTTAATTGATTAAAAAAATATAATTATATTTAATTTGAAAAAGGAATTTAATTTTAACCAAAAGAAATGGGAGGGTTGAATATCATTTTTCTTCTTATATTCCTTAATTTTGAGTAAACTATTATTCATTCGTAAAGAAATTATCAATACGACAACAGAACCTTTTGCTCTGGACGATTTACAATCTCTGAAAAAGGAAAAAGCGGATAAAATCTGCAATCCTTTAAAAAAAGTGTTAAACATTTTTGAAATTAATTCATTTATTTTTAAAGTATTTATTTTTATTATTTATTATTTATTTTGAAGAATAAAATATTAACGCGTGTCCGGCATATAACGTGTAAGAAATTTGACATTTAATTATATAAATTTTAGGATTATGTTTTACATCCTGAATATATATCGGAAATTTAATAAATTGTCGAATCCTACTGAAATTATACAACCACAGTAAAAACTAGCAAATTCAAAAATTTTCATATTGCCGGGAGCCATTGAGAAGATTTACCATCTTTCGATATGAGCAATGTTCTACAGAATAGTTGAAATACGAATTGATTTTCTAGAATAGACAGTAATTTAAGTCTCAGATTCGTAATTGATAACTTAAAAAAAGTAGTAATTTAATTGTAAACATAAAAATGCTCTAACTACAGATAATCCAGAACCCAGGATCAATAATCAATTTAGTATTTCAAGACGTACCATTTTAAATATCATATCTTTCTTATTAATAAAAGCTCGGCTAGTAAGTATAGATTAGTTCCACGTACTAACAAGCGATTGCATGAAAGTTATATACGATATTTCTAATTATTTCTTATCGCGATTTAATTTCTATTACTATGCGATACACTAACGACTTCGATGCGATACACTTCAATGCGATAATTAAAAAAATATTTTATTAAATTTCTACCATATTTTTCATTTAATCCATTTCTTTTTAAAAACGCCATTTTTTTACCTTTTTCAACCAACAAAAAATTTACCCTATTCAAATTTAAATCATCATCAAAACAATTTCATTTTTTAAACTTTAACCCTCAATTTAAATAATCTGGTGAAAACAATGCTTAAACCCCTTTTCATTATTATACCAATTTTTAAACATCCCTTAAATAAACACACACATAATCAGCATCATCTCCATTTTACTAAAAAATATCAAATATTGAAATTTGTATAACTAAATACGCCATATGCAAAAAGAAATCAAATCATTGAATATTTTTTTTTTGTATAAATACTTTCATCAATCATAAAAATATCGTTTTTTTTAAAAAAAAGGGGTTGAAATTTTGTTTGTTATCTTTTGATGTATAAAATATCACAATCAACAATTTTTTTTTTATTTTTTTTTTATATCAAATACTCAAAATTACATAAAGGAATAAACGAAAAATTCATTAAGGATAATGTACAATTAGTGAAATTTAAACCCTTGATATACCACGAGCCTATCACACGTTTAATACTAAAAAAAAGGGTTGAGATTTATTTAAAAAAATGGTTTTAGATGTTACATAAAAAAATACGTAATTATTTACAGGTAAATAAAATTACTTTGTATATGTAAAAATGTATATAATAATTTTCATTATGTAAATCCAAAATTTAATCATTTTTTTTTTCGTCGTTGTATTGATTCTTATTCAAAATGACTCCATTAATTTGAATATTAAATGCGCATGTCTTTAGAAATTTTTCCACATTATAAAAAGTTATTGTATATACAACAATAAATAAAAAATAATAATTTTCAAATTTCAGATAAATATTGGATAACAAATAAATTTCCAACATCAAATCCTTGGTTATCATCAGTAATAAATTCATCAACAGTCGTCAGTTCATTGATGTCATCGTCATTAACAACAAATCAAATTTCACAACATATTCAAAATCTTCATAATAAATTACAAGAAGATAATCAGCTGATTAAACAAAATGACCACCAGACACAACAAACCATTCCAAATGAACAACAACAAAAACTCATTGAACCTTTAATGAAAAAGCCTAAAGAAGAATTACTAATACAATCAAATATATCAACAACACAACCAATACAAACATTAATGTCAACAGGATTTGATACAATATCAAATTCATTTATGCCAATGTCTACAGAATTTCTTTTACCCTATCAACAACAACAACAAAAGTATAATTCACACCAAATAACCCCACCAAATTCACCCGGTCAACAACAGAAATCTCCATTAAGAGAATCTAATTTAATATCATCTTTACTACCACCAATATCATCATCAGCCTCTTCATTAAACTCTCAGCAATTAATAATGCCACCAACATTTTTACCATCATCAACATCATCATCATCAGCAACAACAGCAGCAACAGCAACTTCTGTTCTTATTGCTGCTGCTGCCGCAGCATCAGTAATTAATTCAACAGCTACAAGTGAATCTAGAACAAAAACTACAACGACAATTCCATCATACTTGTTAATGCCACCATCCTCATTACGGACAATACAACAGCCGTCATATTCACCATTGTCTATATCAACAACAACAACACATTTACCATCACCATTATCACAACTACCGGCAAAAATTCAAAACGATGTTAATAATAAAAATGATATAGTTCCAACAATGTTACCAACATTTCATGAATTAATGCTACAGCAACAATATCATCAACAGCAACAAATTCTCCTTCAATCTTCATTAAGATCATCCCCTATTTCTTCATCCCCAATTACATCTATACAACCAACAACAGCAAAGAAATTAGTTAATTCTTCTTTGGATGTTTCATCAAATTTTGTTGGTACTATTTCCATAGATTCATCGTCGATTCGACAACAACAACAACCGTCGCAACATTTAAATCATACGAATTATAATCGTAAACATCTGACACATACACCACAACTACTTAATCGTCCACAGCATTTCAATTCTTCGGCATTAATTTCTTTATCAAATTTATCGTCAACATCATCTCCACCACCACCGACATCATTGTTGTTGTCATCCTCAACACCAATTACCGAATCTAGAAACTCAATTTTACTACCACCACCACCACCGACAACACCATTACGAAACGAGACGTTAAAAAAGAATTCTGATAATTTTTCGGCGTTAAATAGTCTAGGAAAATTAACCCCAACCGTCATTCCTACTACTACCACTACAACTACATTATCATTAACATCCCCCAACAATGATGAATTTGGAAATAATCATAATGAATTTGGGGATGATTGTATTAAAGTTTATGATGGTAAAGGTATTAATAAAGGCAATACTAAAATATTACCATTAACAAAGAAAAATGGTATAGAAAATGCCGGTATTGTTATTGGTATTGGTATAGAACGTGAGAAAAATTTATTTGCTTCACATTTTCATGAACGAGATCGTCTAATTCGTGAACATCAACTTAAACAACAGAAACAACGTTTACAAATGAAAAGAAATTACCATCATCACAATAGGGATCCAAATAAAAATGATGGGGTGGTGATACAGTCTGATTGTGATGGTATTGATTGTAAAAGTGCGGGTGAATTAAGTCCAACAAATAGTAATTCTATTGTTGCACGAAAGAAACATATCAACAATAATAGTAGTTTGAATCATCAGACTGATTTTTATCAAACAAAGAAACTGGGGGCTAATATAAAGGGTGAGTTAAAAAAAATTCTATTGTATATCCATATAAAATATATTCACAAGATAAGAAAAATGGTAATTTAAAACATGGAAATTTAAACATGGATCAATTATTTTTAAATATATTGTAATATCGTATACATAAGTCCATAAGAAAATATTTTTATCAGTTAAGGTTTTATTTGAAATTCAAAACAGCCTTTTTCAATTTCCGATTCAAACTTATTTATTTGCAAAACCATTCAAGCTTATATAATTTAGAATAATTTTAAATAAACATATTCGACCTTTTCATATAGGATTTTATATTTTGTTGACCATTAGCATTTAAGAATTTCTTAAAAGGATCATATTAAAAAGCAAATTTTTGATAGTATTTATATATATAATTTATATGTAAATAGTTTTCCTATTAGTTGTTATAAAAAGGGTAATTTATAAATGGTAAAAATATAAAATGTTTTAAATATATAAAGAAGTTTGGGTTAGCATGAACAGGGTAGAAATTGATCGAAAGTTGACTCAGTGTTTAAAATGTTTCACTTGCTTTATCTCCTCTATTAAACTAATCATATCAGTGTATAAAGCTACAATTACAGATGGCATAATGATAGAAACATAAAATCATGGCAACAAAGTTTATCCTGGTTTGAAGAATACCAACCATAACGCTGGAAATTAGAATATTAATTTGCTAAATTTAGATAATAATAAGGTCAAAATCAAAATAATAGAGAAAATACTCAAAACTTTTGTTGAATTGCAAATGTAGTATAATATTTTACTGATCTTCTAGTCATCAAACTCCATTACATTTACTGATCTAGTCAGCAAAACTTATTACTACTAAATGGATGCATGTCAATGCGCTATCATTTTTTCTTTTGAAGCTATAATACGAAATGTTTTATTACTGGTACTAAATTTGCGAGTACATAAAATTAGAAAGAATTTAAAAAAAACCTACATTTCAACTTTATCCATTACAGCATGAACTTAGAAGAATATTTATATATAGCTTTTCCACCATGCTCCATGAAAATCTTATATGCCTCCAATAATTTTGTGATGAATAGTTCTTTACAACAACTAATATTGAAACCTTCTTAATTAATGTTTTGCAAGTCTGTTAACTAAGTTCTTGTAAATATTGAGTACAATTCAGTAATAATGAAAATTATGTGATATTGAAGCAGTCAGTCCCTTTCAATATGAAAAAGCTTTAATTCTGTCTTCATTTTTCTCTTAGTGAGGTAACTTACCTACTCTTTGACGTGATAGAGGTTTAGGAATTCTGCAGTACAACTTGATAAAAGCATTTTTGTTTAATATCTTTGCCTAATTTTATTTGTCAAGAAAATATAATTTCACATTGTAAAACTCTTAAAAAAAGGATCTAACGGAATTTAATGTGATGAAAATTGAAATCGATAATAAAATTTGGAAAATTATGTATTGGCTACATCCGATTTGTATGTATTCAAAAATCCCTTACAAAATGTTATATCTCAAAAATCAAATAAGAAGCAAGTTAATTTAACCTGAAATATCTTTATGATTTTCACCCTCACACATTTTGTATCCCTTTTTATTAATATCTCTATAATTCAACAACCGAGGACTTATCATTCTTGTAAATACATAATTTTATTGGATTTTTAAATTATCAATTTTGTTCATAATTTTTTAACACACAATATTTCATTACATATTTTAAAATTAGATAAAACACAGTAAATTTGTCACTAAATATTTTTGTTCATTACAAATTATTCCCAACCGACAAACCATCCCCAACTTATTTAGTAAATACGAACCGACCCATAATTTCTGTGTCCTTTTGTATCTTCTTGAAATATTATGCAATTGTTGTTGAAAAAACCTCCCTTGTGCGTTTTGATCATGTTTTTTGGTGGATTTTCTTTAAAATTTCTAACCCTCAGAAAAAGTTTTTACAGATTTTAGTTTTTTTTTATTATGTACAACAAAATTTTTAAGTGTACATATATAATAATAAATATATGTATGTACATAGTAAAAATTTTATTGTATCCCTCATACAGTAAAAAAGGATGCGGCTTTTAAGGATTATTATATGTGACCATATGAATTTTTTTGCGGACTTTTGGTATGAGCTGATGAAATAAATTGTCCTTATGGAAAATATATATAAAAAAAATGTGGCACCTAATGGAGTTGTAAACATTCTTTTGATTATATACATTTAACAAAACAAAAAAAACAAGGACATTTTTGTTGTATATTTTAAAGTGTGTAAAATATTTTATGTGGTGATGACCGAAGAGAATTTCAAATTTTTATTTATTTTTTATATGCTTGACATTTTTTCTAGAAAGGTTAAAGGATAAAGTTTTTTTTTTTGTGGTGGAAGGAGAATTTTTAGTTTAAAATTGGATTTTGTTGTAATTTTTTTTTTTTTTAAAAAAAAGTAAAAGTTTTTTTTGTTATGGGTGTAGTCCAGTAATATTTAATTTGTTAAAAGTTTTTCTAATTATTGGTTAGGCGGTTTTTGAAATTTGCTCGAAAATTGTATTTAAAATTAAAGAATTTCAAACAAATTGTATACTAAAAAAATTTAACACTTTACCGGTCATCTATTAGCACACTGCACTTGCATTAATTCGGTAGTATAGTCTCTTCTAGGAGGCGCCTACGCTACTAATATAAGAATGAAATTTGTTTCTCTACGTTTTCGCTCTATTTACTGATTAGTATGTTTAAGCAGAGACAGATCTTTGCAGAATTCCATAATTGTATAAACAAAATATACTAAGGTCTAAGTTACGAGTTTTAAAATATCTATTCCTAAAAATTAACCTATATAGTTAAATGGAATGTCTTCGTACTTCGTATAAATGATAAATCTAATTAGTAATATTAAAAAATTAAAAATAATATTACATTACTAATTTAATTACGAATTGTAGAATTGTTGGTTTCATATTTCCTGGTACTATGGTATAAGTACATAAATATTTAAAGTTAAATGTAATTTATGACTTTTGACTAAGAAACCATCGCCTCCCACTCCCGGTATTTAAGTGTCGGCAACGGAAACAAAACTCGTAAGTGACATTTACAAAATTTTCCAGAGCGGTTATTTTATGATTTCATATACAAATTAAACTCATGTTATTAACACTTAATTACAGTAAAATCACATATCAGACTATGGGATATAACACGTTCACCTTGCCATTTAAAAGAATTTAGCGGAGTTCTGAATAGTTTTGAGTATACAAAATGTTTGATTGACTTATATACATAATTTTTTTTTATATACATACATAATTAATAGTCGTAAGTAGATTTATGAGTTTTGTTTCTGTTTCTCACATCTCACGATATGGATTTTGGGATTTTAAGACTTTTTATGGAATCCTTACTAAAGTAACAAGACATTCCTTTTGCTGTCACCAGAAAAGTATTACAAAATATCATGAAAGTTTATATAACCAAAACTTAAAATTACTAAAACTAAAAAAATGTTAAATACGACAAATCAAACTTAAACATATAAAATATATCTTTAGAAAATATGAAATGTACCAGTCAAAATAATTTGTTTGTTCGTCTGGAATTTTCGTTTACGTAAATCGATAGCCAATATTTTGAATAAACTCCAGACACACTACAGTATTTATATGTATATAATTATCTTGTTCTTTTTTTGTATTATTAATATGTTAATTATTCTTATAAAAGGTTCATTTATGATAAATTTAATTAATAATTTATAATATAATTTTTCATACTTACCCATAATTTTCTAAATTTTCTATACCAACCCCGCCAACCTAAAAAAAAATATAAAACAATTTTTTAATTAATTTCTTTTGTACATGTTTATTTTTACGACTACAGAATATAAATTTAATTCTTATACTATTATAATTATAAGGGTGCAAAAATTCTATTTTCTAATAAACATCCCTTAGCCATAAAACCCCACAAAATAGATAAAATTGTTCATAAACATATTCGAAATGTCAGCGAAAATGATTTTCTTAAGAGAATAAAACCTATCGAATAGTTTTCCCCACCCCAAAACAATTAAAAAAAAGAAGAAAGTAGTTTTGATATTTAAAAATGACTAATAATTATTCAAATCCAGATGGCGCAATAAGATTTATAAATCTATAGTCTAATAGCTTAATTGTGATGTGAATAAGGAGAGGTTATTCAATTAAATTTAATATTTAATTTATTCCATTTCATTGTATTGAATTTAAATAAAAATTTGGCATTACAATTTATTCTTAACTCCAAAAAAAAAAGTGAATCAATCTTAAATTCCACCCAGATAACAAAATATTCAAAATTTATAAAATGTCTTTTACATTTTCTATTTTCCCAGACAGACGACATTGCGAAAACTTTCTAGAATAGTAATTTTTTTTTTTTGGGAAAGCAGAAAAAAAAATTAGATGATTATAATTTTTCCACAAAATAAAAAACTTTTTCTATCTTCTATGTAATTTTTTCTTTTACATACATATTTTCAATATTTATGTACCTTTTAAGTCCATTGTCCTCGACAGCATGTCAATGTTCATTTGTTTACTCAAATTGGACACAAAATCAGAATGAGATTATTTTAGAATGTGAACGTTGTAAATATATAATATTTTATATCTTCCTTTTTTGGTCACACCATAAATTTTGTCGTTTGAACCCCACCTCCCTCAAAAAATATCGCCTTCTTCTGAACAGACTTTTTGATGATATTTTACCCTAGTAAAGTCATTAGACAAAATAGAATAAAAATGTTTAGTTTTCGACGCAAAAACTAAATCTTTTTCTATAAAGCAAATAATCAGTTAAGACATTTTGAAAGACAGTAGCATCATATGGAAATATGTTGTCTGTAAATCGTTTTGAATATTGAATATAGTATAGAAATATATGTAACAGAGATTGGGAGGAATTTATGTCTTTTTTAATAGGTTTAAGAGAATTATATATAGTCAAATTGGGAAAACGTAAATGTTTCTGGAAACATTATAATAAAATATTTCACAAAATTATTTGAGTTAGTTTTTACGATTCGGAAATTTAATTTTTTTTTTTTATATATATGTTTGTGGACAATTGTAGAAAGTTTAAGTTGATTCTAGTAAAATGTTTAAATTATTTTAAGTAATTATTATGAGGCTTTGGAATTCTGTAATAGTAATTAATTTCTCAAAAATTTTATATAAATGCAGATCATTTTTATTTTTATTAATTACAGAACTACTTAGGGGCTCTTGTGATATGGCCTTGTAAATTAAAACCCACCACCTAGATCACTGCTTTCGAAGAAACAAGTATATTACTAGCAATTTGAGAACTATTGCTGCCCATCTAAGTGGGTTAATACTGATTAAAGATATTACTCCGCAGAGTTTAATAGATAGAGTATTTAGAACGTTCTAGACTTCAAGACCTCCTACATCTAAACTACTGTCCGAAGTATTGACGTAAAGAAAGGTGTTCTAAGTACTTTTCCTATTAATCATGAGTTCTCAAAATAATATCGTTTTTAGTAAGTCCCAGTATAGAAAGCCGCAAAATAATAGTTTTTTGATTTCTCTACTTAAAGTATATAGTCTACTTTTTTTAATAGTGAACTTCTACTATAGAAGTTTTTAAGATTTATTTGTAGTTTCGTTAATTGATTCTCTACTGGTTAAGTCATGTATACTACATCCACAAGGATTCCACAAACCGATATGTTTTTGCAAATTAGAAATTAGAATATGTTTTTGGCAAGAGATTTTACGTTTTGCTGTTCATTACTGCAAATGTGCCAACGATAGTGAGTTTTTCCGATACGATTTTCGGCATTTAAACAAATATAATTAATAAAAATACACTAATCTTATTTTCACACCTTTACCAATTTTGTGTGTCCCCATTGTGAACGAATTTTAGCACTAAAACTGTCATTATTATTTACATTTCAGTGAAATCAAACTACTTTTAATTTAAAAAAAGCGTACTAAATAGTCTATAAGTGATGCATAAGCCGCCTTGTAATTAAAAGTAATAAAATCGCACACATAGTGCGAAAAATCGAAGACGAATGCATTGATTTGATGGATCTTTTAGTGTTATTCGATTAATATTATAAAATTTTATAATTACTTTTATATTCTTTAATACTAAAGTAGAAGAATTACGTTTTTGATAAAAATAATAATCCTAACTACATAAATAAAATTAATTTACGTAAATCTTTTATTCAAACTTCAAGAATTTCCTTAACATATTTCATCAAATTTCTTAATACTATTTGTTAAGCTCTTTTGCATCTTATCCTTAATTTATACTTTATCATAATCATCTCTTACGATATCTTTTTATCTTCAAAATAAAAAATATCAAATCCTTACAATTATTTTTTACCTAAACAATTTCCAAAAAAAAAATTAAACCAAAAATATCTTTCAAGAAAACTCGTGAGAAAGTCCGTTAAAACACACAAATTTATTTTCGAAATATTGAATTTTTTGAAGAAATTTTCAAAAATTGCACTTATTTCCAAAAAATTAGATTTATTTTGAATTTTTTTAAAAAAAAATGTAAAAAGTTTTATGTTACCCCTCAGTAATTCATTATTATTATTACAATTTTTTACAAAAAATTCAATTTTTTTAAAAAAAATTTCTAAGGGTACGTCATTTATACAAATAAATTGAAAATTTCTATTATTATGCAACCCTAAAATTCATTTTTTACCTTATTTTTTAAAAAATTTATTATTATATGCACACTGATTATTTTAGCATTTTTTTTATTAATAATATGCCAATCCTGTAAGGATATTTTTTTAAATAAAGGAAATTTAATCAGGTCATGGGTTATATTATTTTTTTCTGATTTTTTTGAAAAAAAATCCTTAAAATAAATTGTATTTTTTTTTTATAAAAATAAGGTTTTTTTGAAAAAAAAAATTATATCCTTTTATTTATTTCGGAAATTTTGATATGAAGGATTTTTATTATATTTCATTTTTTTGGAAAATATTAAGGTGGATATAATTTTATTTTTATTTTTGCAAGGGTAATTTATTTAATTCGAAAATTTACAAAGGCTTAACGAATGTACCTGCAAATATATATTTTTTTTGGAAATTTATCAAAATTTAGGGGTTGTTTTTGAAAAAAATTGTAATTTGGGTTTAGAAGCTGTAAACTAAATTTTGGAATTAAAATAATTCAGATATGTATATCAGATTTTGTAATGGGAAATTGTAAAACTAATAATCAAAAAAATTTAGTTAGTAATCAATTTTTAAAAAAGATAGTAAAATTTGTGTAATAGCAGACAGTAATGTCAAAATCAATATTGGCTGACAATACATACCTAATATTTAAATAATACTAACTACTTAAGAAAGTAACGACTAGGTTAGGTTAGGTTATAGTGGCAGCTGGTATCAGAGCCTCACATAGACCAAACTGGGTCCATAACGGAACCACTTTTACGTATAACTAACTCTGCTTATGTGTCGACGCAATTTCTTATTTCATAAGTCGAAGAATTTCGTAGTTGTAGCAAACGAGAAGTTTCCTGGTACTGTAATTCGAAACCTCTTCAGAGGTGGATAGTGGGGCTCTAATAAAATACGTCTTCTATTCCTAGTATGCTGTCAGTCTATGACTAGTTGTTGTTCAGTATATTCTTTAGTATTTGCAGCTTGCAGGTCAGTAACGTTTAAATGTAATAATTTATAGAAAATTATAAAATATTGTTTTAAGTTCGAATATGTCGAAATGAAGCACATTATTAAAAATAATCAAATTTCTATATGTTTTTTACCCCCGTGATTATGAAAGACGATTCCGGATGAGATTCTTAGTAGTGTTGGATCCTCACCCACTAAAAACACCTTTCTGTTCAAAATTAATAACTAGTCATAATATACTAACAATTAATGTATTTCTGTAAAGCTAAATATTCTAAATCAATAGGTCACTCATTAGTGCTCTATTGTTATATATATAATGTGTCGTAGTTACTACTTTTTAAAACATTACCCAGTAAACAAATCAGAAGGTATTGTTCTTCTCAACCTTCTTATTTGGTTATGATATAATTTATCCGTTGAATAGCTTCAACATCTAGTTTGATGTTTAACAGCATTTCCAACCAATTCTATTAGTAATGTCAAAATAAGTATTAAGAATACCTAATATTTTATCATTTTTAAGTACTAGATACTTAAAAGCTGTTCTGGATACCGGACAAAAATAATAACGTTATTCATTGCATTACATCAACATATAAATTTTAATTCCGTTCTGTTTTAATTCTATTATTTTATTATATTCCAATTTAAAAAAATATTATATGAAAAGTAAATGTTATAAAAATCTTTTAAGACAATATAATATCGATTCGGTAATAACTCAATTATGAACCAATTTAAGGTTTGAAAATAAAATGTTCAAACTAATTTTCATACAAAATAACTTCAATAGCTTTTTGAGGTTACAATTTCCAACTGCGTGGTAAATGATTTATTTAAATTAGTAATTTCTCCTAAATTAATAATATACATATTTAGTTTAAACTCATGATAGGAGAGAAGGTACTTAGAATGGTATAGTTGTCTTGTCATATAAACATTATATAATTTAAATGAAATAGTAACGAAAAACCGGTTTATTAGTGTTACGTTATTAAGAATATTCGGTTTGCAGCACAAATAATTTTACTCGTAATAATTGTAGTAATTTCATTATAATTTTATCTCTTTTTATTTAATGATATTGCAGATTGACCCTTGGCCATAACAAATATGCAAAAAAAAAACATTCTTCGGAGGTCAAAAACACAAAAAATTCATACACACATATACAATTTACTTACATTACATATACATTTTTACATAAACAATACATTCAAACGAAATACCCAACATAAAAACCATAAAAATTAATAATTACAATATTAAATTCATAAATTTTATACATACATGCATTTATATGAAAATTTATATTCCACAAAAAATGTAAATTTAAAAATAATAAACAAAATTTCCAGTAGACCACACCCTTTAAGGATAAAACAAAAATAAAGGACATCACAAAAAAAACAATAGATTACTTGATATTCATCCTTTCCTTACCCCTCCAGAAACCATAAAAATCATATTAAAATTCAACATTTCTAATAATATGAAAATTAAATTGTTTTCTTATTTTTTTTACATTCCACAATGTTCCACACAAAAACATGCATACAAAATTAATGCACACATTTGCACAATTTAATACGCAAATGCAATTTAGCAAGTAAAAAAATATACAAATATACAATGCAAAAATATCCTGTTTTGATTACGTTCCACACAACAATAAACCAAAAAAAAATTCAAATAAGAATATTTTGTGCATAGGGGAAATTATGAATTTGATAGAAGAGAAGGGATTTATAACAATGCATTTTAAATATACACCTTTATGAATGTATTGTGTTTAACCCCTCCTTTTACAAAAAAAGGATGTTTATTGTAATTTTCAAACACACACAGAATTCTTCTTGTAAAAAAAAAAATCACTTCACATTTTTCGTCCTTTTATAATGTTTTCTTCTCACTATATTTTTTATTTTATTTTTTTGATTTTATATATTAATTTGATTAACGATTATATTATAACCAAAGACGAACGACGACAATCTTATATAAAAAAATTTCGTCCTTTTTTTCATTTTTGTTTTTCATTAAGGATAGAAAAGGAGAGTCGCAATAGATTGCATTTTAATGGTGTCTCGTATAATATTAAGATTATATTTTT
This sequence comes from Rhamphomyia laevipes, assembly GCA_963920725.1. Taxonomy (NCBI): domain Eukaryota; kingdom Metazoa; phylum Arthropoda; class Insecta; order Diptera; family Empididae; genus Rhamphomyia; species Rhamphomyia laevipes. The sequence continues at coordinate 17,405,056 of OY987258.1, forward strand.
TTTATTAGTGTAAAAATATGCGATATAATAAATACATATAAGAAATCTTCAAGGACAATTTTCTTACCTATTGCAATTCAGTTCAATTTAATTTGTGGATGAATAAGGACTAAAATATTTAAATAAAAAATATTAAATTTTAATTTTATTGTGTTACATAGGGGATTTTGCTATTGAATTAATTAAAAAAAAAAATTAAATTTAAATATAAAATAAATTTAAATAAAAAATTAAATTTTTATTTTTAATTATTTTTATGGATTTTGTATGTAATTTTAAATTTTTTTAGTAATGTTAGAAGATTGTGAAGTGGTGATTTTTTATTGTGATTTGTCTATCATTTGAAAGACACAAATAAATTTAAAAAAAAAAATTGTTATTAAAAAATGATGGTTTTATCGCAAGTACGATGGGATGAGGATAAAAATAATAAAAAATTATCAATTAATAGGGAATTAATTAATACACCGACTAAAGTTCATCATATTCATCATCATGTAGGACGGTCACGATGTAGGTTTAAATAAATAAAATTATAGATTTAAATAAATTATTGTCTTGTTAATTTAAAATATTTAATAATTACATGAAATTGCAATCTCCTAATTTAAGTTTTAATAATTAATTGCTGATATATTATTAAAATTTTACAAAACCTTCTATAATTTATACTAATTTTTAAATGTTACTTGGGTAATCCTAATTTTAACATACATTATTATGAAAGTTGTGTTTTTATTTATTTGCAATGAATACGTTTTTTTTTTGTAGCCAATTACTCGATTGTTGATTGATACCAAATTGAAGTATATTTGATGTTCAATTTTGTTGGAATAAGTTAATAATATTGAAGTGAAATCTTTATTTTACTATTTTAATTTTTAAATTTCTCTGTTGATCCTGAAATATATTTAACAAGACAAATTTCTTTTTTTTTTTTTTATTTATTAAATTGAAACTTATTAATACAACTCATTTTTAATACTAAATATAAAATTTTAATCCATACAAATTATTAGTACATAAATTTGCATATAATTAAAATAAAATTATGATATTTATTATGAGAGGATTTGATAGATACACCAAAATAAACTATAAAATCTGTAAAGTTATATTTGCCACTAGGTAATTTTAAGAATTTGATTATTAACAATAAATTTTAATTTAATATATGTATTAACTAAAGTTGAATATTTCTGATCAAACTTATTAAATTTCTAAATATAAAATTTTAAACAATAATTAAATCGATTTATACTAAAAGATGGTCATAGTTACTTACATTATTTCTTTACGGTTTCGATTATCTAAAGGTATTTCTAACCATAGCCCTCCAAATAGTCAGTCCTTTATAGTTAGTTTTTAATTGTAAATAATAATAGGCCACTAAAATGATTAATAATATAATTAAAGATTTCGGTCTTTATTTGCAAAATTGATTGGGAATTGGGACATCTAGTGTGGCACATCCTCAGGTGTTATTTAGTATTATTTATATGACATTTAAACGAAACTTTGACTACACAGGCAAGAATCTAGAATTAAGTCTTCTTTAAATCTAATATATACATAATGATTTATATATTTTGATTAATATATTTTAGATCTATAAACGCTGTCTGCTTTACTAAATCACATTTTATTTCTTTTACATTAAATCCCGAAAGTTTAACATTAACGTTTACATTTCACCAATAAAATTTCAGAACAATAAATATAGTAATTAGATATAAACTATTATACAACTCTGCAATCTCAAAATTATATTAAAGATATTTGATTAAATATTAATATAAACACTTTAATATCTAAAATAAAAATCAAATTATATTTTCTTAGAATTGCATTTAACAAAAAATAACAATCTAAAACAGTAATCATTAAAATCGACCATAACTAAATTTTTTATTCTTATATTTTAACAAAAAGGTAAAATAAAATGTCCTAATTTTTCCTAATTTATCGCTTTAGTTTATGACATCCTTTATATTTTTATTTTTATTTTTCTCAAAATCTACCTTGAAATATTGTAAATTATTACTTCTGAAAACAAATGATTTTTACCAAATCTATTAAAAAAAATATATATACTCACCTGCAAGAATGGGCACATTATTTTTTTATCCTTAAGGATCTTAAGAATGTAATATTTTTTTTGCTATTATTATTCTACACACATAATCTCCATAACATCAGCATATCATGTTACAATTTTCCTTTTACTCAATTCTAAATGTAAATATTTTTTTTTAAATTCAAATGCAAAATTAAGTAAAAAAAAACACTCAATTCCCAGTTCATTTTGAATAATGTCGTTTTTTTTTTTTTTTGAAAAGATTTTATATAAAAATTGTTCCAAATTTCTTAACATACAATTAGAAATATTCAAATTGTCCTGGACTACCTGGCGGAATATTTTTTTAGTAAGCATTTAAAAGATACACATTACATCCCTGATTTGACTACACAATAAAAAAATATTGTCAAAGATATATTTTTTATATTGGATTTTTCTATTCAAAATTTTGTACTACAGCATTTTTAGAACTAATAAAGTTAAAGAGTTTGTTAAGATCACAAAATATTAAAGAAATTTTTATTAAAATAATTAAATCAAAATCAAATTTTTCAAAGGACTAAAATATAATTTTTTTTTTATTCCAATACCGTCAATGAGGCATAGTCCTTTCTATTTATAGAGATTTCTTGAATTCTATTTTACAATTTGAACCTACTTATTTGATATGGAGTCCGAACCATAACTTTCTTAACAGTGAGGATTCTTTAAATCGCAGGAAGCTAGTAGCTTTTTGTCAGTAAATGGTCATTAAAACAGTAAATCACTTAGACCAAAATCCAGTTAACGGTCTGGAATTGAACCATTGTATAATATCTCTACGTCTCTGTCACCCTCAATATAAATTTCAATACAATCGAACTATATTCGCATTACCTTATTGAAATTTACAAGAAAAATTCATATTCCATTTTCTAACTACGTTATTTTTATCACACTCGTCACTACACTTAAACAAATTTAATCTCATAAATTTATTAGCAAATTTTTACCATAAAATACTCTTAATGTAATGAAAAATGATGAAGGAGTTTACCATGTCCTTTATACTATTTGATATGCAAACAGTATTACAAACTATTATAAAAAAGGTTATGATGCGCTCTAAAGATGTACAATAATTTTCCAAATCATTAAAGAATTTGCTCGGTGATTTTTTATAATTATAGGTAACAAAAATGAGAAACTGTGCAGAAAATGAATAATCATTATTTATAAAAGTTAAAATCCCAAAAGAATCTGACTTTGTATATTGTATAATAGAAAACTATATAATAATTACTAAAAGAAGAATACAAAAAAAAGGATATAACATTAATTATATTCACACACAAAATAATCCTGTCCTAGTATTTCTGGTTGAGAAATTAAATAAATAACTTTTTACATATGAAAAAACTACAAAATCTTTCAACCAAAACTGATCATAATTCTGTCCCTCCATAATTTATCTCTAATGCATCTTATACCCCCACATTCATTTTAATATATAAAAACAAAAAAGTAAACTAAAACTATATTTTCTATATAAAGAAAACATTATTCTTCGATTTTGACCATCTCAAGGGACCTATAAATTTAATATACCTCCAACTCCTTTTCTCACACAGTATTTTTTTTTATCCCATATACAAATATTAAAATATACTAGCAGAAATACAAAATATCATCACACAACCAATTTTATACAAAGTATAAATTTTAAGTCCTAAAGGAATTTTTTTTTTGTGACTATACATGTCCTTAAAATGGAAATCCTTAAACAAAGTCATAACTCAAATAGTATTGCATATAAATAAAAAATTGTATTTTTGGTATTATTGTCCCTGTAACAGAAATTATATGAAAAGGATAAAAGATTAGTGAATAAAAGTGAGTGTCTCATATGTAATGTGTTGTTGATTGGATGGGGGAGGAAGTATGCAATTGTATAGTGAAATTTATCTAATTTTGTATATGTACGAATAATATATTTTCACCTTTCTATAATCTACCAAAAAAAAAACTTATTTTCTATCGAATAGTTTTCATTTATCCCCCTTTAAAGAACTTTAGTAACAAAATTAAGAATTTCTTGCAAATGACATATCTTATATAAATTAAATTTCAGTCTTTTTTGCATTAAATATTCTCTCCCAAAAAAAATTATATATTTTTGAATTTATTCAATTGAAAACCATTTAATTTTTTGTCTATCGCAAAATAAATATTTTTGTGGTGGCTACCGAAAAAGTTATAATCCCTTATGTACTTTGCATGTTCTAATCGTAAAGAGAAAACATTTTTTTTTAAAAAAAAAAATATAATTTTAGAATGTGAAAAGGATATTTTATTGTATAGCCTCGGAAATATATATGTAAGATACACTGTTAAAAATAATCTATAAAAGCCCACAAACAAATTGTCTTAGACAGTCATGTAAATTTTATGTAATATTCTTAGGGCCGTTTTTTCAATGAAAGTTTAAACTTAAGTATAACTAAACCGAGTTTATATTTAAACTTGGTTTAAATTATGATTCGTAAAAATACGCACACTATACAGAATAAAGATAAACTGAGTTTAAACCACGAAATTCGGTTGTTTAATTTTATCTAAGTTTAAGGTAGATAAACTTAGTTTATGCGATTGAAAAAACTAATTTTCGAATTAAACTTAGTTTAACTTTAAACTGAGTTTAAACTCGCATTGAAAAAACGGCCCTAACTCTCCTAATTTCTATAGTAACATTAATACTAAATTTTAATTAAAATCGGCATTTTGTTAGTAGGTTTACAGGTTACTTAAAATTTAGTGAAATAAAATTATTGTACTCACTGAAAAATATTAAATTTATTAGGCACTAATTGGTCAACTTATTGGTACTTTAAATAGTTTGAAAACTTAATATTTTGGTTCAATTTTGGCAACATACCAAAATTGAACCAACATATTTTACACAGTTCAATTGACATTGAAATTATCAATGTCTATAATTACCGGGCACTTTCTTAATTCTTAGTACTACTTATTCTGAAAATGAAAAGCTTATAAATTGTGAAAGATTCGGACGGAAAAGCTTATAAAATTCCAAGGATTCATAATCCAAAACAGATAAAATAAACTACAAAACTGTAATTTTAATGTTAATCTTTAAAAACCCCTATTTTTTTTACAGTGTATTTTCTCATGCAAAATAAATAAGAATTAATTCAGTAAAATTATTTGGATATTGATGCAAACCGATAAATATTTTTGAATGAGGGTGTTCTTTGCAATATAAAAACTGCATTTATAAACATCCCTTAGAAATCAATATAAATATTTTTAGTTATTATCCTTTTTGAATATTCATGAAAAATATATAACCGAATGCATCCTTTTTACAATTTTACAAAAATACATTCTAACCCAACAAAAATTTTACATAAACGAACTATGAAGTTTGCCAATATAATTTGGTGTTTTTGGTCGAATACGAAAAGTTATACGTGATTATTTCGAAATTATTGATTTTTTTTTTGTTAGAAACATTCTGTAATTTAATTTATTCTATTTTATATATTATTTTTATGATTATACCACGTACCAAAAATAATAATAATAATCTTTATTATATTTATGTAAATTTCGGTTTTTATTTTATCATTTATATAGATTTGAATAGACTATCAAAATCACCATCATCACCGCTAGCACCAATACCGTTGTTACTTGGTAAGTTTTGCGTTTTACTCTTTCATTTTTATTATTAAAATATTAAATTTTACGGTATAAAAAAATTGATTATTCTTTTTTTTTTTTAATGTATTTACGGTTTCTAATCTCCTTAAACAATTGTCGAAACACACGTTAAAGATTATTGACAAACAAAAAATGATGTGAGCCTAACGCGAGACACAAGAAGGACTTACGGCTTTTATGTTTTTATTTAAAAGGAGATTGGTTTGACATAATCACGCAGGATAAGATAAATTAAACCATAAAAAGTTATTATTTTATTTTAGGTGAATCTTTCTTTTGTTGTTAGGATTCCGTTACTGGTTTGAAAGGGTTGCTAGTTGTTACATCAGAATTATCAGAAGGGAAACGATTCAATAATTTTTTTTTTGTGTATTTTCTTTCAAGGTTATTTATCATCCTTTTTTTGGCTATGTGACTTAAAAAAGATTGTGGAATAGAAATTATTGAAGAATATGAAATATTTAGAGGTAGAACCTAAAATAACAGTTTGTTTGTAATGGTATTTTTTATGTTGGATACGGATATAATAGAAATTTTGAATGTTTAAAGGACTAAATTAAAGTTAAATTAATTGAAGGATCAAAAGGGTTTCGGAATTGTTAAGGAATACACGAGACAAACGCACGCATGATAAATAGTATAGTTTTAATAACAATAATAAGGAACATTTTAAGAATATCTAAAGTTAGCATTGTAAAATCAGTTTGTAATCTTATCCATATCAATAATAGTCAATATTCCTGAAGTATAAATTGAATTTTCAAAAATCAGGAATAAGCATATTTGGAATTTTTAGACACTTTCTACAATTAATTATTCACAACTTTTTTACTTTGTGCGTTCGTTTGTCTGGCCATTGAATCTACAAAGCCTAAAAACTACAAACTACAAATTAAAATTCTCTAGTTCATCGTCCCAGATTTTGGATACCGAATCCTTGGTACTTAAATTCCCTAATAGTTTTATAAGCGTTTCACGTTCGGAATAAATGTTCTTACTAAAAAGTATTTGAAAGAGGTTGAAAAGTGTCTGGATTAGAGGTAGACCCGCCAATCAATTCTCAAAGTTTTTGCCACCATATTTTAAATTAGTGCTTGACTTATGTTATTATTTATAATTAATATATTAAATATTATTACTCTGTTCAATGTGGCAGTAACAAAATAATATATAATTCACAAAATAAAAAACTTCGTTATCCAATTATCCAAATTCAATTTATAATTTATTATTTAATTTGCAGCTTTTAAAGTGATAAAACAAAATTATTAACCCTTAACAATTTAAATACCATTTTAAATTACAATTTTACCATCACCAATCAACAAGTTAAAATTTAAATAAACCCTTCCAAGTACAACTGAATAATAGGCTAACAATGCCTGAAATTTAACACCTTTTTGATAGTCAAATTAATTTCATATATTAACAACAAAAAACCCCTTCTCAACAAACATAATTATGTATATTTTTAATTCACCTAAACCAATTATTATGTTAGCATTAAGTGAAGGTAATATAGAACCCCATAATTTAAATATCAAATTATGTAAACATGAATTTGATGCTTTTCATTTTTTAAGTTCATTTTTTTATTTGAAATCACAACCCTTTAAATAATCTTGCATAATAAAATTTATAATCAACAACTTGAAAACATTTACCCAGAACCCTTTTTTATTCACTTCCGCTATTTAAAGTCAATTTAGTGGTTTTACAAAAAGGATATTTTATTAAATTTGAATAAAATTTTGTTTAAGTGTATTTTAAATGCCCAGGTATTTAAGAGTTTAAATTTCAAATAGGCAAATAATTGATAGATTAATATCTAAATTAAAATATTTTAAGGGATGATATGTAAAAAAAAATTTATGATGGTTTTTTTTAGTCAATTGTTATAGGGTGCTATGATATTTATGAGCGCGCATATTATTTAAATTTGATAATAAAAAAACAGGGAAGTTAAATAAACGAATAGGTAAATTTGTTTTTTTAAAAAGATATTTATTTTGGGTGATTATGTCATGGTCGTTCATTATGGTATGATATTAGAAAATGGAATATGTTGTCATCGTTTGGACAAAACAATTGTTATTAATGATTTATTATTATATACATGATTTAAATGTTAAAAGGTAAGATTGTTCATTTGGTTATTATAACTGGATACATTTTATTTAGAAAATATGCAAATTAGTTATGTATGTCGGCGGTCACCATTATATTATATTGCAATGATAAGGACGAATCTTTATAACAACAATACGTTTATCCTTATTTCTCCATTTAAATAAAATATGTGGAAAATATGACTTAGGTAATATCAAGCGGGAAAAATTTACATGTCATTAGAAAAATAGATTGAGACGGGTTGATGTGTTGTGCAACATTTAACCAGCTAACAATTTGTATAAAAGAAAAACTTTTAGGCAATACCAGTGGGATGAGGGTTCACATATATTGGATTAGAGGTGGACCCGTCAAATGGCTCTAACAGGCCCTGGGTATATTAGTACGAAACAAACATTTGCAAAATTTTAAACTTTTTTGAGTACACTAACTGCTAATGCAATTGATCATTATACAAATATCCAGACAAAATTCAAAAAAAAACAATTGGTGTTTTTATATAACTTAAATTCACATCCATTAAATTAAATTAAAAGCCCATGCTAACTCCACAGGAGAGAATTGCTGATGAACTACAATCTAAAACAAAAGACGAAAGAAAATAAATTAATTTGAAACTTTTGCATCTTTACTAATCTATAAAATAATTATTTCATAAAAGTAAAAAACAAGATGTTTTCTTTCAGGATTTATTAGCACCTGATTTTCAGTACCTAAAATTGATTTAAAGGCGATCGAATGATTATCAAATGATTATGGTGCAAAATCTCTTAGGGTTGACTGGTTTTGGATCGACTATCACAATGATAAGGACAATCTTCTCTCCATTACTGAGGAGAGGAGATTGTCCTCGAACTTGTCGTATTTTATGAAATTGTTTATGGAAGTAATTAAATTGAATTTGTATTAACTCGTTATTAAATTACAAAAATTTCATTATTAAATTTTCTTCATAATTTTTTTATACTGAGTTTATGACCTTAAAAATATAGGAAGAACTTAAAAAAATTTGGAAATCTTAAGAAATAATATGAACATAATAAAGAAGATTAAAATTTAATGTAATTTACCTTTGATATGACAAAAAATCTGATTCAAAATGGTTGAATATTTACATAGAAACGTTTTATTTAAAATAAATAAAATTGATGAGATAATTTAGCGCGGGAAATTTGTATTTGAAACATATGAAAGTGAACTTTACAGAAAGTGAACTTTAGCCAAAATATCAAATTGTTGGTTGAGGTAATTTATAGTGAAGTATTTTATTAATATAAATTATACGGGATAGCGATTATGTAATTCATAGAACTGTGCAATATTTACAGAAGGTTTCCCAAGCTTTTAACAAATACGATCTCTGTCACTGTACATTCTACTGATCTGATTGAAACAAGGTAAAATTACTTCAGCAAAAGTGATATCCATCACGATAAAGGTATTGAATAGATCAAACAATGTTAGCCATCGATAATTGAAGGGTATTTGTAATTAAATGAACTGGCAAACAACTAATCCATAGATAATTATCTGAAGCTTAAACCATTCTGAACAAATGGGAAATAAAAAACAATGCTTTTAGATGGACAGACCTGGAATGTTTTGGTAACACAAAATGCGATTTACCAAAAGAACAAGAAGATACCAAAAGAACAAGAAGAATAGATGAATAGTTATATATTATATTATTATGACAGAGCATTATAGACTTTTAAGAAAATATATTGTACGAGGTTAGGACTGTAATTTGCATAGGATGCGAAGAATTCATAAAACTTGTCCATAGAATACTACGGAATTTAGAATGTTACTTTCAGAATTAAAGTAACATTAAGAATGTTAGAGCGGTTAATGTATATTGTAAATAAATCCAATAAATATATAAAAAATGGAAGAAATAAGTCAATACCGACGATAATAATATTGGAAAACCACTCAATTTATAACTAATTTAATTAAAAAAAACGATATTTTCACCATAAAAATCAATAAATTTCATCGAAATTTTAATTTTATTTTATTGTCTCTTACCAAATAAATTTTTAAGAAATCGATTTTGGATATAGACACTTCTAAATTTTATATATAATTCTATTATTCAGATGAAAATTTGGTCTAGAAAATATTTACGATAATGTGAAACATTGTCATAAATAGGTCCTTTAACAATAATGCAATAATAATAAATTATTAGTGTAATTATTCAAAATTTATGACAAGTTAAAATAGTATTATACTGCATTGAATTAAATATAAAAATAGACTGCTAAATATGCTAATATATAACACAGTTCACTCATTATATTCTCTACCAATATCCAATTATTTTAAAAAATAGTTTTAATTAAAAACTATTTCAAGAAATTTAATCATTTTGTGGGAATTTAAAAGAAATATTCCGTAATTGCTATAGCTCAGTAATAATGAATTCAATTAAAAAAAATCATTTAGAATCTCAACAATTAGCAGACTCTCCTCTTAAACTAACCTATTAGTTTACATCTTTTAATTTGGGTAATTCATCACTCAGTCGACTTCAAAATTAAGTTTATCTTTCGTAATGTGTAGATCGTAGGCTCGCTAGATTATACCTAGAGACTGTATATAAAATTGATACAAGTATAAAATTCTTCCTTTTCAGAAACACGACGCAACTGGCTGCTTTAGTTAAATGATATGTGGATATATTTACTCTACGGTTTCGAAATTTAGTTCGCATTAAAATCGTCTATGTTAACCACAAATACTTTTTTCTTAATATTCCTTCGATTTCCATAAGAGTAGTTAATTCATTTTTTTTTTAATATTAATTTCCCGGAAAAATTAACGAATTCCATTAATGGACAATAGACAAGCGCCATAATTCAAAGATTGTTTTTTTTAAATAAAAATTGTGCAACTACAATGTCAAGCTAAGCTCATTTGTTTGCAATACGTATTCAATATGTTAATCCGCTCATACAGTAATATGGTAAACCTCAAGAATAAATTAAAATTAATTTTAAAAAAAATCTCTAAAATGAAAACTATGATCATTTACCTTATCTATAATACTTAAAGCGGATTAAAAAGTCACAACAACTTTCTTCTCTGTAATAATAAATAAAAAAAATATAGCACCAATAAAAAATCTGAAATTTTAGATTAAAAAAAAATATTCTGTATTAAAAAAAGGACATCTGCTTATTAGTTGGTAATCATGTTCATCCATGTTGGCAATTTATATATTTACCCTTTTATAAAATATATTTATATTTATTTTTTTGGTTTTTTTTAAATTATCCTACGCATAAACTCGTATATGGTAGATTCAATGTCAAAAGGATATCATAAATTCAATACTCATAAAAAAAATGCAACAAACTAACTAAATTTTTTATTATATAAATTACAATCCTTAATTTTTTATTTAAGATATTAAAGTTAGTAACAAAATATCATCATCCATAATTCATCAATTTGGGTTGGTGATTATTATTGTTATATTAATATTATACGTTTTTCCAGAAACATAACTTTTTTGGATAGCTATAATTTTTCTATACAATTGAATTCTGCACAAAACTACCCTTAAAATTTAAAATTATTATTATATACATTATTTTTGGCCAGTCATTAATGAAATTTTTTATTTTTTTATTTTTTTTTTACATTTTTATAACAAGGATATATGAAAGGACATATGTAAAAAAAAATGAATATGATATAAACGAGTTATTATAATAAATTTTGAAATGGTTTTATTTTTAATATTTTGAATTTTTTAGAAGGGAAGAATTTTGAATTAATGCAGTGATTTGTTACATTATATCCCGGCCATAAATATTATAAATTTAGATTTGAAAAGAGATGCAGATTTGTGCATATATATATGTAAACCGAAAATAGAAAGTATAATTTTGTAAAGGGGTGAACTTTGATTGGCTTTGATTGTATATTTTAGAATAAGTTTTTGGTTTGGTTACAATTTACGAAATGCCATTGGAATATATTTAATATCCCATTTTATTTTTTATATAATATTTTAATGCTTGAAGTTACAAGAATATTAAAATCTTAAGGACAATGATACCTACACTAACTTTACGGAATTTTTATTCAATACAATTGTATTAATTTGTTATACTTTTTTAGTATTATTTTTTTGGGTTCGACACAGAAGGGAGTAGTTTTAATTTTAAAGTTGCGTTTTTTTATTTAATTTTTTGAAAGAATTTTACATTAAATTTTGGAAGTTTCTCAAAGAGGTGAGAATTTCTTATTGAAATAATATGGAAGTCATGTAGTTTTATTGTTCAAAAAATATTTTAAGTAGGTCAAATATAACGAATTTTTGGGATGGCAATTCTTACTATGTTGCTATTGTAAGAATAAAACGTGAAAATAATTTTTTTTTTAAATTTAAAAGTGTATAGTCAAAAAGGATCAATAAGATTTAAGTATTATTACAATTTTCGGATTTGTGATATAAATTTTGTTACTCTGGTTCACTCGATTTTGTATTATTATCGTCTTAATGATACTTAATAAACGTGTTATTACAATTAAAAACTATACTAATTTTATATGCAGATTGTGGTACCATAAAGTTTATTTATTGTGAAAAAACTATTAATTGCTTTTTTTAATACTGCGATATTTGTTGTCAGAAAATAGTTTCAACTGTTACAAAGTATTTTTTCAGTTTTCCAAAGTATTTTTCTTAGTTAGTATTTCTGAAAATCGAAATTACATAATGTAATTTTTTTAACTGGTATTAATATAAAGCTGAATCAACTCAGAACGATAACTAACGTTATCGATATATAAATTGTAATATCTAAATTCTAAATTAAAAATTTTAAAGATTATTTAGTTAACTTTTCCTTTATATGGTTTACTTCTAATACGAATGGTAATAAAGTTTTCGTGACTTAACTGAATGTCTGCATCAAAAACATATTAAAATGTATGAAACACAGAAAATCGGAGTTGTATGGCACAGGGATAATGGTACAGCAAGTGCGGTATTGTATAGCATTTTACACCGCAGCCTGATCTTAGCTTATCGACTTAAGATTCTTCACAAGCTTCCATCACGTAAAAAAATGACAATGTAGAGATATATTTTAATATATAAGCCTATTGAACTCATTTTTACTTTCCTTTTATTGAATTTACAATTTTATATATGCTAGAGGTTCCTTTTTATAATTTAAACCTCATAATTACAATTCGTTATATGTTATAACTTATAACGACTAAGCCATAAAAATAAATTTTGCTCAAATGCATTTTTCTTCCAGGGTGGAGGAGATTCCATTATCTAGTTTAAGCTCGTTAAATTTATTTAAGTCGGTAAGTTCAGTCACCATCTAAATTTCCGAATTATGTAACAATGTATTACAACAACTTTGTTTTTTTACAAATTAAACTACTGTTAAAAATAATTACGAGTTTTATGCCCAGAATTAGATTGGTAACTTTTAAATAGATTGACAACTTAGGTTATAGTGTCCAGAAAGTAGCCCAGTTATTATTCGTATACTAAATCTGCTTACACCATAGTTGGACAAACCTGTTCCTTATACAGAGTTCCGCAGTTGCATTTGTGAATTCATGCATGTTTTAATTTCCAATTCTACTGACAGTCCCCGGACAAGTTTGGATCGCATTCAATATGAGAAAATATTATATTACTAAATATTATTTAATAAAAACATTTGCAACAAAAACTATATCCATAAATTCTCAAAATAATAATATTTTATTAAAAATATATAAAAAGAAAAATTAATAAAAACCAATTTAATCGCTGTTTTTCTTCCAACCCTTTCATTAATAAGAAAAAAAAAACAATTTTTCTCAAATGGGCGACAACCAATAAACAACATCAATCATAATATTTGATATTACATATATATAAAATAAAATACATAAAATATTAAATAAAAATGATGGTAACGTATGGAATTTATAGTTTTTAAAATATTTTCTTTTTTCAACCCTTACACTATTATTTAATTATAAAATCATTATTACTCCTTTTAGAATTCAATAAATAATCAGTATACAAAAATTATATACATCGAAATATCCCAACCCCCATTTTTAATTTGACAGCATATGTGATGACAATATAATTCTTTTAATGTCAGTGGTAGTTTAACTATCTTTTGGGGGGTTGTAATACAAAATATGAAAAATTGTAATTTATATATTGGAAATTAGTTAGATTATTATCATCAATTTATAAATGATCAATCAAATATGAAAAATATTATATATATTTTCTAAGAAATCTAGAATTTATTAGTTTATTTAATATTCATTTCAAAACTACCCCCGTTTTTTTTTTTTTTTTGTTTTTCAATAACAAACCCTCATAATAATTGGTCTTTTAAAACACTAATAGTTAAAAATTTCCACTCTTTTAGCTTTTATTACGTAATTTTCATATAAATTAAGGATATTTTATAACTTCTTCATTTGAAAAACATCAGAAAAAGGTTAAATCTCCAACAGCAACATAATAAATACTTGAGTGCAATCTCCAAATTAATCTAATTCATCTTTACTATTTTGTATCTATACAACATAAAAAAATATATTAAAATGGAAAGAAATTCAAATTTAGCAACAACAAAAAAAAATGTCCTTTTTTTTGTTGTCTGATGGATATTATTATTATTATTTATCCTGTTGCGATATGTTATTTTTTCTCATTTGTATTTATATTTTATTATTTTACATGAATGAATCCACTTTTCACCAGACATTTTTCTTAGTTTACCATCTACATATCCAATTTTTGGACCAAACATAAAAATATGGTATTAGTGTCCTTTTTTTGTTGATTTTTTGGACAACAACAAAACTATTAAATCCCTTTTTTTTTGTAAAATATTATAACGTTTATAGGTATACTGCCTTCCAACAACAACAAAAAAAACCATGTTTTATCATAAAAAAACAAATTTTTCTGTGGTCAATGTTGATAAGCTTCAGAATATCCAATCATCTGGAAGATTGAATAAAATTTGCGTCCATAAAATCATTGAACATTTTATGTGGAGCTTGTATTATGTTTTTATGTTAAGGTTTTATTTTCTTTATATTGTTTTTTTTTTTTTTTTTTTTGCTGGATAAATGGAAAATTGATTCTGGTCTTTGGTTTGTGTGTGCATTTGATATTTTATAATAATATTCTCTTCTTCTTGACTAAAAATCAAATTATCTTTGGGTTCAATGGAAATTTCCACGTAATAGATGTGTTTTTTTTATTTGAGGAAAATAGATGATGAAAAATATATTTAGTCAAATAATAGGGAACATTTTTAGTAAAATATTAAAAGATTTAAATGACTTGTTCATAGATATCAACAATTGGCCATAATCGATATAATAACTAAAAAAAATATATTTATGTGATAAATTCACCAGCAAATAATTTAAAAATTCTTCATTTTGATGGCTTTTATGAGGCAATTTAAATTTTACATATATTTTTTTTTAATTACCATTCCAGATAACGATGATAGTTGTGATGAATTAAGTGACCGTGAAAAATCTTCATCACCAATCCCACCGTCTGTAAATCAAAATGATATCATCCGTAAAAATCAAGAAATATTAAATTTAACAAATAACCACATATCCTCAAAAGATCACCGCAATAATGAGACTCCATCACCGAATCCCATAAAAAAATATGATCATCAAGATTTATCCAATAATTTACAACAAAATATACTAACTTCTGTAATAGATTCAGCTGATCATGGTAAAATAACATCCAAAAATAATCTTACTGCAACATTTGCAGCTATGCAAAGTCCATTGGCGCCATTATTTCTTCAAAATCAACTCGGTTTAGCTGGTATAAGTCCACATGATATTCAACAAGTACTTCAGGTTCAATTACAAAATTACATTGATATGGTACGAAATCCAAATTTACAAACTAATAGCAATAATAATAATAATAATACAAAAGATGAGATTTCTGCATATCCCTTAAACAATAATCTCACAAATAATAATTCATCACAAGCAGCAGCATCACAATTTCTTTTACAAAATTCATTTCATGCAATGGCACAAATTGCTCAACAACAATTTCAAGCTTTACAAAAACAGCAAGAACACATAAAACAAATGCATAATACATCCACACCATTAATAACAAATTCACCATTACGGAGTCCGTCAATCAGTCCAGTTCAACATCATCAGTATCATAATCGTATCAGTAGTCTGGATGATGATGATGAAGAAGAAGATGATGACTGTGATGATGATTATTTGAATACACCATTATCATATTTGAATGGATCGCAAAAAACACCACCAAATAATTGTGGAAGTATTGGTATTGGAATGGGTGGTATATTGACACCATCAACACCTAGTAATGGTGGTACATTTACGCCACATATGACTGGAAAAAATATGACAACAACATCTCGCACAATGTTGGAACAATCACCGGAAGAATCAACCGATTTGGAAGAATTGGAACAATTTGCTAAAACATTTAAACAAAGACGAATTAAATTGGGATTTACTCAGGGAGATGTTGGTTTGGCAATGGGTAAATTATATGGAAATGATTTCTCACAAACAACGATATCTAGATTTGAAGCATTGAATTTAAGTTTTAAGAATATGTGTAAATTGAAACCTTTGTTACAAAAATGGCTTGAAGATGCTGATACAAGTATACCAAAACAAGGAGGGTGAGTATTTATAACAATTACATCTTTCGAAAATTTATTTGAAATTTTTTATACTTTAGGCTTTTTGGAACAAGTCCATTATGTAATCCATTAACAACACCGGAAGGAATGGGTCGTCGACGAAAAAAACGCACTTCTATTGAAACGACAATACGTGGTGCATTGGAAAAAGCTTTTGCATATAATCAAAAACCAACCAGTGAAGAAATCCAAAATCTAGCAGATAATTTATGTATGGAAAAAGAAGTAATACGAGTTTGGTTTTGTAATCGTCGGCAAAAAGAAAAACGAATAAATCCACCTGCAAATGGTATGGAAAGTCCAACACCAAGTCATAGTCCAGCTAGTATGTTTTGTCTTCCAACAATGAATCGATTAAATAATGATATAAGTGGTGGCGGTGGTCCATTAATTTTAAACAGTTTATCATCACCTCATCATTATAATCCAATGTTAATAAAACATGAATGACCCCCACCAAATTCAATTAGCCCAACGGTTTCTTGGTCCATAAAAGATTACCGATCAGTGCCGCCCCATCAAAAATTTGAACAATTAAATAGTTTTCAGCAATTAAATAGTTTTCCATCAAATCCGCCAATTGTTGGATCACAAATATCTATGTCCCACCATCAGCAAAATATTCACCAACAACAGTTACTTCATCATCAGCAGCAATCTCACCATCATCATTATCATCAACAACACAATATTCTTAATTCTTCGTCGTCATCTTTAATGGCATCAGTCAATCATCAAAATTCCTTTCGACATATCGACTGAGTAATTGTCTAAATTGAAATATTGGACATTCAAAATTTATTACATAAATTTTTATGTCGTAGTAGATGGCGCTGAAGTTGACGCGGGCGTTAACATCGGAACGGACACAAATATTAATATAAACAATAAAGAGGGCCCTGTTTTAAACAATTATAATTTCATTCAATTTAATCATATCAATTTTTAAACTAAGAAAATATATCATAAAATAAAATGTTTTTAATAAGAAATTAAAGTAAATATTTTGTAAAAAATAAAAACTAATTAATACAAAATTAAATTTAAAATATTAAATAATTAAATTACGTATACTAGTAAAAACAAAATTATAAATTTATCTTGTACGAATTTATGTATAAAAATTTAATTAGAGAATATAAATTTAATAAAATATTTAATAAAAATAAAAATATTATTATATAAAATATGAAACTAAATAAAATGAAATTTTAAAATGTAGTCATAAAAATGTTATGTCTATATAAAAATATGTAATTTAATTTGTAATTTTTATTAGTATAATAATTGAGATTTAAGTTCCTAAATAGAAATTGTGCATGTAAAAAATATTATTAATTATTGTAATATTAAAAAATTAAAAACATAAAAAAAATCCACTTTAAATATTAAATTATTTTGAAAATCGTATACGAATCATTTACAAGAAATATTTTTTTATTCAATTTTAGTTGGTTTCCTTTTTTTTTTTTTTGTAATTTCTTAAAAAAGGAGAAGTAAAATCAATTTGGTAAGTTAAATTTTTCAGATAATGCAATCCTTAGAAGATTTTTAATCAAGAAATCTATCATTAATTGATCAAGTTGATATTTTGTAGATCAATCAAACTAAAAATATAAAAATATTAAATGTTTACAATTTAATTTTGAAGTATAGAAAAACGTAGATCACAAAATATATTTTAGTACACAATTCCAGATATCTGCACAAGCTTAAAATTTGATAGCAAGCAACTCCACAACATCGAACATTGTGGATAACTTCCTCAGAGAGCTGTAAATCATACCAAACCATGAATTTCTCCTCTTGAGTATTTCTGTAGTTAATAACTTAAAATTACTATATAGAGAATGTAGAATAAAGCAAGTAAAAATGTCTAGTAATAAAATACATTATTGATAAGTTTTAAGCATTAATTTTTAATTTACAGAATTTTTATTTAATTCAAATTAGACCAGTTATAAAAGGTTTTCTATATAATTTTAATAATAAAAAACTGAGTTATTGCAAATATAATACACATCAAAGGTAAAGGATACCAAAGCCACTTCAGATTCCAAACTGTTAGTTTACAACAATATCATGAAAATGAAAAATATTTACTGTGAGAATTGCATGCTTCGTAAATATAATGTTTCAATAAATATCAGCTCTTAAGTCTTATTAAAAATTATGAGCTTACCAACAATAATTAAGTTTTATTAGTACACCTAATTTTCATAAGTTTTATGTCCGATTTCAAAGTGATATCTTAAACTTTTGCTAGAGCTTCTTTTCTTGTATTTCTGTACAAGCTTAAAGATAAGTCTTCCTTAAAGTGAAGTTTAAATTAAGCCGCAGATGGCTAGACCTTAAGGTTCACTTTTCAAACTAGTGTGTATAACAAATAGAAAATAAATTTATATATATTTTAAAAGTTATTAGTTAAATGATATTTAACTAATCCTTATTTCCATCTTTTTCCATCCTTATTTATATATAAAATCCACAGTAATTCAGAAATTCCAATATTATTTTCATTAACGATTACATTATTTTAAATTATCATTCACAATAATTCACATTTGTTGGTTTTAGCTAAGTTTAGGGCAAATTGTTATTGAGAAACGAATTAAGTTACTGGCTAAAGCTACACAATCGGTGTAGTTAAGCTTGAGCTCAAGCTTTCACTATGACATCGGAGATTATAGTTGAAATTAATTATTAATCATTAAATTAATAAAATATATTTTAAATTTAAGTATAATAAAACATTTTGAAGTTATTCGCCATTTTTAAAAATTATGCTGTACCTACTTTAACTAATTTTTCAATCAACTTATAAACATTGCTGATTGAGATAGATCTTTATTTTTGACTGTTCTTTTATTTCAAAATAAATAAATTTAACTGAATAAATTAAAATAAATTGTCAATGTATTATTTACAAAATGTATGTCAATTAATCAAAAATCTTATAATAAAAATCATATAAATAATTCAAATTCATATTTTGTCCCAATTAAAAAATTATCCAAATGTTATCATATTATGGATATATATGTATAAGAAAATCCCTTTAAGTAAATAAATATCGTACAAATTTAAAGACCCAAAATAAAAATGATTTACAATATTATTACATAGCCTAAAAATAAAATTAACTTAATAAAATATTGTTTTTTTTTTTTTACAATAAGTATAAAAATTCCTTGAAATCACAAAAACCCTTTATTTGGTAAATTTTTAAATATGTTGGTAAAATATATAAATACCTACTTAAGGGACAAGGAAGTCACATCATAAAATAAGGAAGTTTACCGAGTATTCTTGTTTTTTTTTTCGTAAGTCAAAGTCAATTCACCCTTTATTGTCGTCCTTAAAGTCTTTCTCTCTATATATATACATTTATTACGGATGTTATTATAGCCAAAGGGCGCGTGCCATTTTGATGTAAACACATTTCAATGCACATAATAATAAAAAAATCTCAGCTTTTTATCCAATAATATTAAATTTACAATTTTACAATCTAATATATTTATATTTATATATATAAAAGTTTTGATACCAGATTGAAATCGGAAATATTCAATATTCAAGAATATAATCAAACAAATCATTATTTATATTCTTGACAAAATAAAAAAGGGTGCCTAATATAAGAAATGTTTTCATTTTCCAAAAAAATAAATAAATAAATATCCTTTAAATTGATTATAAACATTTCCATTTAACCCGTTTGATTGGCCTTGTTTTTGGTATCTTGGTATAGAAAATGTAAAAAAAAAAACTTTAATTCTTTATCTTTATATAGTTTTCTATTTTGTTGGGTGAAAAATAGTCTTTCGTGAAACGGATGTGATGTCATAAATTAAAATGTCATTTAAATGTGACGACATATTGTATAATATATAAATGGAATTTTGTGTCATTAACCATTGGTGTTACTTTTATATATTATTAAGTGTTTTTTTTTTGTTGTTGGATTGATTGGTATTGTTTTGTTTTGTATTAAATGTCCTTGTGTAGTCCTTAAAATTGGTATGATCATTTATTGTTATATAATGTTTATTATTTTTATGATAAATATATTATATTTTTTTTTGTTGATAAAAAATGATTTATAAATTTAATTGAATTTTTATTATTTTTCATATAAAATTTATATGATTTATAAATTTAAATGATTTTTACTGTCCAAATCTTCTTAATACAACGAATATAAAATTTTTAATTTTCGTTGTATTAAGACGATTTGAACAGTAATTCACACAAATCTGTCTTCAATGAATATTTGGAATTAATTTGATGGTAAAGGTTACTTTGAAAACGTATAATTATAATGAAAAATAAATAAATTATAAGTTTCTATAGTTTCTATAAGTTTCTATATTGACAATAGTCGCTGTATCAGTGCACATTTTATTTTGTACTCTGTTTGCTACACTTGGTTACATAGGACCCCAATGAATTTCGTTACATTTTTATTGCAATTTTTACCTACTAATTTTATAAAGCTTCCGAACCATAGTAAATAAATTTTTATTTGCAACAAGCTATTGGCTTTTAATTGTGAAACATTTGTTGTGAAGCAAATCGTCTCTCAACCATTAGCATTTCTTCAAGTTATAATTTTTAATTTACAATTTAATATAACATATTTAATTTACTGGTCTCATTTAACGTTGAATCAAATTAGAGTGACACCAAAGCCTCGATCTGGAGTTGTACCCGAACCGTAATGCATCAAAGCATAGCACACTAGCACTCCAACAACGCAGTGCATAGTAGTATTTAATTTAAACAGGTTAAGTTTAAACTGAAATAGCAGATTTTTTCATAAATATTTAAACAAAATTTGACTCAGTAAAAATCTTATAATAAACAATGTCACATTTAAATAAAAATCATTAAACAAAAATCCTTGTTTATAATCAAATATCCCTGGGGCACTTTTCACTATATTATATTCAAGTCAATTTGGAAAAGCATTTGTACAATATGTTTCTATTTGATAAAGAAAGAATTTTAATTTAAAATAGATGTGATTGTGATACCTTATCC
Source organism: Rhamphomyia laevipes (assembly GCA_963920725.1). Lineage (NCBI taxonomy): Eukaryota > Metazoa > Arthropoda > Insecta > Diptera > Empididae > Rhamphomyia > Rhamphomyia laevipes. The sequence goes on from OY987258.1 coordinate 17,426,773, forward strand.
TTTGTCCAAAAATCCATTTTATTTATACGCACGCAATCCTTGAAAAGATGAAGAGAAAAAAACAACATTCCATTTACACAAAAGCATTATAAATATATTTAGATTTTAGGTCTGTTTGGAAATATGTCTTTCTTAAGAGGCCACTTTTGATAATCGTTTATTTTTTTAGAATACCAAAAAAAACCCTCTAACCTGCTAGTTTTTCTTCCTTTACAATTTCTATATCCATGAAACTAAAACCCCCTACTCTTAGTTGTTATACAGAAGAATGGTCAGTTTAATAAGGAAATTCATTTTCGTCCTATATATTCGAATTATATTTAACCAAATTCGTATATTTTATGGTATTGTGTATTGTCCAACTTACCAAACATATACCACCACTCCTCCTACTCACCGGGTTCTGACATCCTAAACAATTTTAATGCTTCAGGCCAAGTAAACAATTTTTCTCATTTTAAGTAAAATGGTTTTGGGAGTTGAAAATAGCTCCTTATGTCCACGTCCAGTTTCTTACAAAATAAAAACCCCAAATTTTTGATAATTTTTTTTTAGTTATTCACAAATTTTCTATTGAAATTTTGTCGGGTTTGTTCTATAATGGGTTATTGTAAAAAAAAGGTATGGGGTTGGATCTTGCGGTAAGTTTTAGAAATAAATGAAGAATGATTTCATAAACAAAATGTATTAAACCCTACATAAAATTTAATATAAAATTTTATAGATACAAATGGTTTTAATCTTGTTTTCTTTTCATTTATTTATTTAAGTTTTGGACATTTTCACAAAATTATTCACAGACAAAATGAAGTGTTAAGGAATTTGAAATGTTTATTAATGATGTATATTCCAACAACAATATTTTATATAAAAGCAAACTATTAAAGATTTTGAAATATATTGCTAACATTTAGTTAAATATATGAAATGGCTATAAAAACTAATCTACTTTGAATTCAATTTATTATTATCTGTAATTAAATATTCTTTAATTTTTAATTAAATTCAATTTCTAAATCGAGGATGCTTCATTCAATCAGGTTAGCTGATGAGCATCAGAATCATACAATACTGTTATTGTGGTCTACTTTATCGACCCATTTAGTTCTTGGTCTACCAGTTGTTGTTCGGTTGCAATTAGGCTTTTATATAAATTGATAATTGATATAATTAAACGTTTTATATTTTCAATTAAACTTTTCAATTCAAATTCTACCTTTTACAAATATAATTGTCTTTTTAAAAAAATATTCTTTAATCATTAATAAATATTAAACAATCGGGAAACAGTGTCAGAGTTGCAACAGTTTCTGTAATTACATCTATTTAATATCAAATTTAAACATATTTCCACAATATTACAAAAATTTCCATTCAATTTTTGAAATATTATCCGAAGAAATTTGCATAAAATATTTAAAATAATTGTAGAGCTACAGTACATAAAAATTTGATTAAATTTTTTAAATACTTATTACCTCTATCATGGGGACATTACTTTGCCATAATTATGCGATTCCGTATAATATCTTATCTTTGTTCGTTGAAGCTATCAATTGAACTACAAATTCAGCAATGTAAATAAATTTTTCATAAGATCTTCAGCATTTTTTGAAAAATTTTAATAGCAAAAGAGTGAATTTGATGATGTTAAGCCCATTTTAGTCTTTATACTTTTACAAATCTTCGATTTCTTTAGTTCTTTAATTAGTTGCTTTAGTTCATTATTAATTCATAAAAAAAACTTCATAAAATAAAAATTAATCAATTCATTAAATTTCTATTTCATTACAAAATAAACAAACATTTTTTATAAAACAAATAAAATTAAATTATTTGTAATTTAATCATAAAAAATAAAAGTTATAAATAAAAAAGCAAATATTTATTTAAAAAATAATGTACGTTTTTTTTAACATAAAAAAAAAATGAAAGAAAATTTTCTTTAGAATAAAAATTTCCATTAATTTAAGAAGGCAAAAAATATTAGAAAATATTTTTTTTATATATTTTCCTTTATGCAAACATTTTTACTTGGAACAATATTTAATTTTATTTTTTTTATAAGGATTTATGAAAAACAAATAAATATCCTTCTTCGATTCCTTATAATATTTATTTTGAAACGGAAAAAAATAACAAAATTATTTCATATTTATTTTAACAATTTTTTATGTTTTTTTTTTTACAAAGTTTATACATTATTCAAAAAATATTTTTTTTTATTTTTTATACGTTACTACAAATTCATGAAATTATTGAGAAAATTCTATACTATATAAATATATTGAACAATTATTTATATATAACTCAGAAAATGTATAATATAAAATATTGGAATAAAGGATCTGATTGATTCTCACAAAATTGAAAATTGACTTTTTACAATATATTTTCCCATAATATAAAATGTTTTTTCCATTCTTCCTTTTGCTCGTATGGTGCTCCAAATCACAGTCCACCCCAAAATTTTCAATCATAATATTTATATATATAAGTATACTATATCCATCCATTCCATACCTATGTTATAGTCTATCTATATCTATAATGTTGAATTATGGTTTTTTTTTTATTTCTTAACTTAAAAATTTCTCCCAGTTCGTATAAAATATTTTCCATTTTGGATATTTGCCAAAATGAAAATCACGCCCAAAATTTAAAATTTCCATGCATATAAATCTGGGAGTAGGCTTTTTTCGGAAAGTATATATCAATTGGAAAGGATGAATATATTTTATGAAGGATTTAGATTTAGAATATATTGAGAAAAAAATTTGTATGTACTCTATACATTAGTTAACTTTATTTCATAGTACGTATTTATTAATATATTAAATTATTATTCGTAAAAATAAACGAAGTCATTCAAGGTTCAATAATTTTATAAATTTCTATATGATTTTCAGACAACAGTGATAAAGGCTTGATATAAGAAATAAGATTAATCACAGAATCAGATAGTCCACAGAATATCGTTATTTTGACACCACGTTCTTATAGTAATACAAATAAAATAACAGGCACGTTGACCAAACGTTTTATAAGATATTCTTCTTTATGCTTTCAAAAACAGATTTTCAGTCTTTCAGAAATGTAGATTACTAATCGAAATTCAATACTAATTGAAGAAGGTTAAAAATGATTACCTTATTCAAATAATATAAATGCTCTCCTGTTAAGTGTTAAGGTTAAGGTGAAGCAAATATAACAAGTTCTTTTAGATTAGAAAGTCTATGATTATGTGCAAGTGCAATGATGGGCAATTAATATATTCAAACCAAGCAATTCTACCAGTTATGAGTTGAATTTGTTAAATTTTCAATTATATTGGAATTTATCTAATGCAGAATAACTTTTTTTTTTGAAATTTATATCTCGAATCTGTTGACACTTTCATAAAAATGGTTACTCTTACTTTTATCAAAAAGATATAATTAATAAATATTTAAAAATGAAAGTTAAACCAACAAAATATTATAAATCGGAAAACCAAATATAGGTTCAAATTTTATGTATTTAATTATATAATTTATTCAATTAATTATAATACAGCAAAAATATTAAGGGAACTTAATTGCGTACCGATTTACATTTTATAACATATTTATTAAATATATTTGAATACTTTTCTTTTGAACAAGTTATATGATCCCAAAATGAATAATACCTTCTTACTAGTAAAAAGGTTACGATAATGAAATACCTGATTTACATTCTGCTTATTGAATGTAAACCAAAAAAAAGTTGAAAATCTTAGTTGAAAATTTCCAATTAAACTTCGACTTTTAGTACAAATCAAAAAAATTATTTTAATTCAAAATAATACAAGGAATTTATATTTACTCAAATGCAAGTCCTTGAACAAATATTAACTAATAAATAAATAAAATTAACTTTAACTCAAATGTCTACACTTTACAGCAATTTTTTTTTTGCCCAGTTAAAATTGATCCGTAACAAGATCTAATAAAGTGTTAAAGTGTTAAATGAGAATTTTCAAAGATTTAAACCATCCATTTAACCCTTTTTTCAGTTTTGATATACTCCATACCTTCCACCCCTGAAAAAAACTAAAACAAAACCTATTTACAAAACAAAAAAAAATCGGGATATAGGATACAAAATTTTGGGGCCATATTATTTTTTTTATAAAGGATATGGATACCTCATTAGATATATAATATTTCAATTTAAAAAAATATGACACTCTAAATACCAAAGGTATCAAAACAATGAAAATTCAATTTTGAAGGACATCCTATTAACTCTATTATAAAGAAGGGTGTTAAGAACATTATCCATTTGTAAAGTTATATACCGGTGTCAAGACTAGTATGGGTATATAGAAAAATTAGTAAAATGATTTTTAGGACTATGAGAGGAAAAGATTTAAAATTACAAAAAAAAATTTATAAATAAAAATTATATACTTTTACAAAAATGGGGAGTCTTTGTGTGTATAGAAAAATACTTGTATACATTTTTGTAAAATATAAAATTATCTAATTTTTTAGATGATGAAGCCCATATTTACGTTTAAAATTATATATACTATATGTATTTATTTATTTTTATACAGAGAAGATCCTTTTTTACAGGAAGAAGTCCTATTGTTTATGCTTCTAATTTTATTTGAAAATCACATTAACCTAACTAGTTTTTTTCCTGATTGTAATCATAATGGGATGAGAAAATTTTAAGTCCTTATAGGTTTTTTTTTCCTATTTTTCCTTATAACTAAAAAAAATATATATAAATTGTGAAAAATTTTCAATAGAATTAGTTAAATTCTAAATTCTGTAACAACAACAATTTTTATTGGAATTACTTTTCCTCTTACTACACTCAACATCAAGGACTAACGAAGCATTAATTTTCCCAAATAAATATATATATATATGTATATATAGACTTAGAAAAAACAAATTTCTTTTAGTATATATTTTGGAGTAAAATAAGATTAAAGAAGATTTTCTTCTGCACAATGTCAAAAAGAAAATCAAAAAAAAAAATATTTTCGCTTTTTAACAAATATTTTTTTATGTTTTTTTTTACATTCTTTAAATGCAAAAAAAAAAAAACATAAAACGTTATATAAATTTTCTTTTCAAAGAAAATGAAAATTCTCACCATTATTATATTTTCGTTCTTATCAGCAACAAACCATCCTTCTTTTTTGACGACACATCAATTCGCCATTGTTTAAAACGCTAAAAGAAAAATTTCAATTTTGATTATGGCCGAATTTATTCTTTCATTTAGTTATTTTTAAATGAAAAAAAAAACGTATATCAATTTAATTTAAATGGGGTTACAGGGATTATTATTGTTAATGTATAGTTAGTATATACGCAAACAAGTTCATGATAAAAGTTGTATTGTATTCATATCAATGGAGGGAGTAGGTAAAATCTAACGACCCTTATAATTTTAAAGTTTCAAATAGAAATGGAAATTGTGGTGGTGGGTTAGTTTATCAATGAAAATTAAAAGCGGTTTTTTTTTGTATTTTCGATTAAAGGTACCCAGAAATAATACAGTAAATAATTTTATGAAGGGATGATTTTCAAATCAAAAATTCAAAAAACGTATTGACAATTGTTACAAAAAAAAGAAAGGTAAAATTTAAATTTTTGTGTTATTCGTTTTGTGAGATTTATATTTTTTGTTGATTAAGAAAGAGTAGAGGGGAAATGATGGGTGTAATTACTTTCAAGCAAAAATAGTTAATACAAATTATTAACTTTCTCATCATGTAGAAAATTGGAAAAAACTTGAAGTAGTAATTTCCGCGAAGAAATATAATATGCATTAACCATTAATTAAAAACATCGTAAATCAACAGATTACTACCATTGGCTTCAGGTTTCTGAGTTCTAAAAAGAACGATACTACTTCATTCAGCGTCAGCAGCTACAGCTATTGAGTTAGCCATATTAATATAAATTTTAAAAAATTAGAATTACGCTTAAAAACAAAACCATACAAGTTAAAGATTGTAATATTTTTGTTTACAGAAGTTATGTAATTGTCAAAAACTAAAAGTAATAACAAAAGAAACAATAATATTTACAATAAACTTGTCCTATGCCAGAAACTATGATTTGCAGTTGACCATTTATTTCAACTTGTTTTAGTTTAATCTTACTAAAATTAAAGTCTAATACCTTGCGTTATAGAGTTTGATTACTTCATGGAGCATTCTTGTTAATTTTTCCCATAGTCCGTAGGTCTCTCTGCATCCACAGAAAAGCTGATGAGCTAATACAATATTAGCGATTTCCCAGCCCCGATTCAGCGATTAAAGATTAATTAATTTGAGACGGTCGGAATATGGGGGCAAGTTGCTATCGTATTTAGAAAAAAATTATACAGAAAATTTTCTACAATTATATTTAGGGTAAACACTCATCCACTCTCAAATATCTCTGTAACAAAAAAGTTTAATATATAAACGTTTAGCACGAATTTAACTTTTAGTTTTTAAATGCGATGTTAAAATTACGAATTAAAATTAACCAGTATATTCCCGTTTAATTAATTTTAAATTTCGTAGATATTTTTTTAAAAAAAAAGTAATTCAATTCTCAGTTTACTAAAAGGATTTCAACTTTTAAAATCTGCTAAAAATACACACATTAAAATTGTGCGCCATCTGTACTTAGAAAGCACAAACTTTTTCCGGTTCATAAATTTTTGGTACTTACATTCACTTAATATTGGTTTGAGCTTATACTTTCAATGAAATGTACGCATATCCATACACACAATTAAATATCATTCACAATAAATTTTAAATTGTGAATTTATTGACAGTTCAACAAAAAAATTCAGAAAACTGTCAATTTTTATCCAAGCAGCACGTGTGTTTGTTTTTATTCATTTTTTTACAATCATTTCATTTGACAAAGTATAATACTGTAATATAATTAATTGCTACAAATGGTAAAAAATTCAACAAATAATAAATTTAAATAATTATAAACATTAATTTAATCTCTTTTACAGGGTAAAAATAAGAAAACTAAAAAAATTCAAAAACAACGAACGGCACAATTAAAACGACTAATAAAACCTACTGATGCCAGAATTAAAGAAAGTCTACGTGAAAAAAAGAAAATACGTGAAGATCCATTAAAACCAAAAATAAATGAAGTACCACAATCTAGTTCAGCATTATTTTTTCAATATAATACACAATTAGGTCCACCATATCATATTATACTTGATACAAATTTCATTAATTTCAGTATTAAAAGTAAATTGGATATTATACAAAATATGATGGATTGTTTATATGCTAAATGTATACCATATATATCAGATTGTGTACGTGCTGAATTAGAAAAATTAGGTGCTAAATATAAATTAGCATTACGAATAATAAGTGATTCAAGATTTGAAAGGATACCATGTTTACATAAAGGCACTTATGCTGATGATTGTATTGTTAATCGTGTAATACAACATAAATGTTATATTGTTGCAACAAATGATAAAGATTTAAAAAATCGTATTCGTAAAATACCTGGTGTACCAATTATGTATGTGGCATCACATAAATATGCAATTGAAAGAATGCCAGAAGCATATGGAGTAAAAGCATAATACATTTTTATTAGAAATTTAATAAATTTTTATATTAGGAATAATATTTTATGATTTATCAAATAAATTTTTTTAATTTATATTACATTGTATCGAATTTGTTTCCTACTTTAAGCTACTAAACTAACCACTGGATTCTAATTTTTAAATGCATAATCCAAGCGGAATCAGCAGTTCGTTGAAAATTTAAAATTGTGGACTTGACCTTTTACTCTCAAACTGAATAAGTACATAGTTTTGCAATATCAACTTCAAACAAGCAAATAACTTTTCTGTATCAATTACCACATATTAATAAATTCAATATCTTATCTGCAATACCAACGCACAGTTAATAGAATTTTTATAATAAATAACAATTTTAATAAAAATTCTGTGTTAAATTTTTGACAGTAAAAATTTAATTACTTCAACTATTTTCCTATAGATCCGAAAAACTTGTACATAAACTGTAAATCAAACTACTATTAATTCAATGTTAATTATATTGGTTTTATTATGTTAATAGTGAAAAAAAATTGAATGAAAATGCATTTCTTTTTTCCCTCTCCTCTTTAGTTGTGTATCTCGGTAAATTGTAACTTCTGTTGCAAAGAAGACGGAGAGGCTTACAGAAATCATAAAATAAAATTAATAAAAGTGATGAGAATTAAGTAGTAATATACCAAAAACAGGTAAATATTAAATATTTCAATTCAGCTGCCCAGCGCTTAACTGATTGTATTAACCTGAAATATATTTTCCAAATAGTAAGAAACAATCATCCAATTAAATTGTATATAATACTTACAATATCATCAATTTTTAAAATAGACCGTACTGTTTCGGTAGCTAATGTTATAGCCGAAGTACTAACCAATAATGGTTGAACTACGTTTTCAGCTAAAATATCTGTAATAGCACCTTTACGTACATTAATACCAGCATTTTTTTCACCTTGTGCATGACGATTTCTTAATTCTGTTACAGTTGCAATTGAATTTAAACCAGCATTTTCAGATAATGTTGATGGTATTACTTCCATTGCTTCAGCATATGCCCGGAAACAATATGCATCAACACCTTCAACAGTTTGAGCATAAGCTGCTAATTGTAATGCCATTTCAATTTCTGGTGCACCACCACCAGCTATTTGAGCTTTCTTTTTAACCAAACAACGTACAACGCATAAAGCATCATGTAATGAACGTGCTGCTTCTTCCAAAACTAATTTATTTGAACCACGGCAAATAATTGATACTGTACGGCCTGGATTTTGTATACCAGTAATTTTAACAAATTTACTTGTACCACTTGATATTTCCTCAACTAAATCAGCTGATACTAAACTTTCAGCAACAAAATGATCTAATGAAGCAATTGGACGACAACTAAGTGTCTTACAAACAAATTCAATATCTTCACGTTCAACATCTTTCACAACTAAACATTTGATTTTATCAAGGAAATGTTGAGCAAGATCTGAAACAGCATCGCTAAAATTTTGAAAAGAAAATTACAATAAAATTTTTTGGATTATTATTACATAATAATTATAAAAAAAAAAAAATTACCGTAAAATAGATTTTTGTACCAATAGTACATTACATCCAACTTTCTTGATTTGTTTGACAATGTTCAAAATATAAGCACGTTCTTCTTTAAGAACTCTATCCATAGCAGCATAATCAGAAACAATAACACTATGGTCCATCTTTAAATATTTATAAAAAAAATAATATTCAAAATAAATTTAAGAATAACTATAACTTTCAAGTCGAAATAACAGATTTGTAGTAATCACGATTCAAATTACTGTCCTTTGCAGGTTTTGATGTTTCTGGAAATCCGTAATTTCGACTATTAACATAATCTGGACAATTATATCGTTTTACTTACATCAGTTTTTGGCGGTGAAATACAAAATTGAATTAAACCAATTTTAGCTTTTTCAATACGTTTTGGTGCATTTGTACCGGCTGATCGACTTGTAAATACTAAACCATCAATCATTTCAGTATCTTCAACTGTACCACCTAAACTACGAATAACTTTGATATTTTTTAAATCAACACCAGATTCATGTCCCGGTTCAGTTACTTTTAATACAGCTTCAACGGCAATTGGTGCCAATAGACTACTTTGTTGTGATACAACTTTAGAATTTAATGATGTTGATGCACTCTTTATTAATGATTCTTTATCATTTAATTCAATTGGTGTTGACATATCTGTTAATATTTCAACAGCTTTAACTGCACAACGTTGAAATGAATCAGAAATTGCAGTTGGATGCATTCCTTTTAATAATAATTTTTCAGCTGCTTCTAATAATGCGCCAGCAAGTACAACAACTGATGTTGTACCATCACCAGCTTCAATATCTTGTGCACGAGATAATTCAACTAACATTTTAGCAGCTGGATGTAATACATTCATTTGTTTTAATATTGTTGCACCATCATTTGTAATAGTTACTTCACCATTAGCAGATTGGATCATTTTATCCATACCACGGGGCCCTAAACTGGTACGTATAGCATCTGAAACAGCTAAAAAAAAAATTTATTAGTCAGATGACTCAGAATATTCGAGATTGTTTACACCCCAACAACAAAAAAAAAATTGAAACAAATGGTATGTTATATTGATTTTTCTCGATATATTTACAATAACTTTATAAAAAAAATTATGAAAAATAATAAAATATAATTTAAATAATTACATTTATTTAAAAAAATTACCTTTTGCTGCATTTATATTACTGGTACGTACATCTGCCGGTTTACTTTTATCTTTATAGGCGAGTCCTTTCGGTTTTACATGAGAAATTGTTGCTTTTGGTGCCATAGTATCAAGATTTATATTTTTTCAGTTAATAAATAATTATTAAATTACTTTTAAAGGACGATGATTACGGATTACAAAATGCTCGAAATACTTTTTCTGCAACAAAATAAAATTTTCAGTCACACAACTTCAATTCAATTCAAACAATTTGACAATTACAATATTTGACAGTTTAGTAGGGCTGCGTTGAGTAATTAGTTTATTTCAAATTGAATGTTTCTGTCGGTACTACTCGAGATTCGAAATTCGATATTTTCCATGAGAATTTGGGGCGCCACAAAAAATTTTGGCCTCGCGAAAAAAATGTTTGATCCACCCGTCCTTGGACTTTTAATTACTTCCGTTGTTAATTTTACAGTGAGAAACTACCATCTTAGTTTACAGTGAGAAGTTTTTAATTTTGTAATAGTTTTTAACTTCAAGTAGTCGGTATTTAACTGCAGCCTATAAGTTAATCACCACATCAACTAAAGAAGCTTTGAAAGGTGTGCGGGTAAATTTTCAAACTTTATTGAGCAACTGCTCTTTCTGAACATTAAAAGTATAAAATAAAAAATACCTGATAAAATATAACAACAGCGCGTCGGTGAGTACCCTGGATTCATTTAACATGCATACATATTTTACATAAAACAACTCAGAGATATGCTTTATCATTAATACATAGAATCGCGGTATTTTTCATTATATTTTATGAAATTTGTCATTTTTAAAATAAAAATCCCACTAACTGGCAGTAAAGTAGAGCGTAAAACACAAAACCAAAACTGTTGAAACAATTGGAAATAATGTATATTGGTCAAATATTTGTAAATCTAATTTGCACTCATCCCTGGTCAATCTATAGTAGATATCAAGATGGAAAATTTTCAACTGTCACTGTCATATTGTTTTTCGATTTTACAGAACGGTTGAGGGGTGTGGGCCTGCAACAAATATAAATTATCAAAAACAAATAATTTTATCTATGAATATTACACAATAAAATTGCATTTTGTATAATATTTTAAACGTTTAAGTTTTTATTTACCTACTCAACAACATAAAATATACATAAATTTTATAAAATTTATTAAACTAAATCAACCGGGAAAATTTTACATTAGTGAAGTCTTTTTTTGTGTTGGTACATATATAGCAATTTTGGTAAGAAAAAAATATTTAATAATTTTATGTCATAATTTTCATGATAAAATTACTTGCCGGTTAATGATAATTATCTACAAATATATTGTAAAATAATTTTCATATACTTTTCATATAATAATATTGTTTTCATCATCTCATAAATGTGCTAATTGATAAAGAAATTTACATTGTTTTAATTAAATTATAAATGAGAAAAAATATATATCATAAACATAACCCTTAAATGAAAATATAGATTAATAAAAAATACCTATTTCTTTTACTAGACCTCCAAATTAATATTTCCAAAAAAAAAAAAATATGTCAACTGGTAGTACAACATTACCAAAATGGCAATTAGCAATACTTTTAAGTGCTCCAGTTGCTCTTGGTGTCGGCTATTATATATATAAAAAGAATTATAATGATGATTCAGATGTAAATAATAAATCAACAAAAAAATCATTAGAAGATTTTAAAAATAAATCATTATCAATAGATGGTAATGATAATAATGAACAACTTGATAAAAATCATCAACAACAACTAAAAAAAAGTAATGATATAGAAATAATTGAAAAATTAACACCAATTAAAGAAGCTCAATTATATAAAAATGAAGGTAACACTTGCTATCGAAATGGTAAATTTGATGAAGCAATACAATTTTATGATAAAGCAATTGATATATGTCCACAAGATAATAAAGTTGATTTATCTATATTTTATCAAAATCGTGCTGCTGCTTACGAAATGTTAAAAAAATGGAATCAAGTTAAAGCTGATTGTACAAAATCATTACAATGTAATCCACGTTATCCAAAAGCTTATTTTCGACGTGCTAAAGCACATGAAGCTACAAAAGATTATTTAGATTGTTTAGATGACGTTACAGCAACATGTATTTTAGAAGTATTCCAAAATAATAATACAATTATGTTTGCTGATCGTATATTAAAACAAACTGGTTATAATGATGCCATTGAAGGTATGAAAAATCGTATACCAGTATTACCATCTAAACAATTTATTAAAACATATTTTCGGTCATTTTCATCAGATCCATTAATAACAATGAAATTTGATGATATTAATATTGAAAATTCAACTGGTTTTATTAAAGCGAAATTATCATGGGATGTGGATAATTTTGATGATATTATACCAGCATGTACAGACGAAATTGAATTAAGTGAAGGTGAATCACAATATAAAGTTGAGGCAACATTATTAAGAGGAACATTTAATATGTTGCGTGGCTGTTTTACTGAAGCACATCAAGATTTAGCTTTAGTTATTGAAAATGGTGCGTATTATAAAATTAATGTTGCCATAACTAGAATGTTTTAATTAAGTTTTATAAAGTTACTATTATTATATCATTTCTAAGGCAAGTTCTTCCTTTTCCAAGTTAAATTAGACTTTTTTCGAATCAAATTGATTTTTTTCCAAACCTCTGAGCAGAAAAAAGAATTTGTAGTGTCATAAAAGATAAAAAAAATACCAATTTTATTTGAAAAAAAAAAAAAACATTTGATTTGTAGAGAGAACACCTTGTTTTGGAAATACTATTTTTGTCAAAAATCACACTGCAATTAGTAAATTGAGACTTTGTAGGGTGTTATGTATTAGATATTTAACAAGTTTTTAAATTATACAATACGAAAAATATGCTAATCTGTAACGTTTTGTTAATACAATAATTATTGGCTATAAGCTTATTATTAAAATAAACATATATTAATCTTTTCATTTCTTTTTAGACGATGCTAATGTTAAATTACGTGTAAATGCCTTAATAAAACGTGCCTCACTATATATACAAACTGAAGAAAAAGAATTAGGTTTAACTGATTTTGATACAGCTGAAAATTTAGATCCAAATAATCCAGATGTTTACCATCAACGTGCACAAATTTATACCTTACTTGAACAATTGGATAAAGCATTAATTGAATTTGAAAAAGCTGTTAAATTAGCACCAAAGCATGGTATGGCATATGTACAAAAATGTTATGCTGAATATCGTATGTCATTTATAACACAAGATCAACTACGTTTAATGTCAGTTATGAGTGATTTTAAAGCAGCTGTTGAAAAATTTCCAGAATGTGTTGAATGTTATAGTTTAATGGCACAAGTACTTAGTGATCAAGGTCAATATGCTCAAGCTGATTCATTTTTTGATAAAGCATTGAAAATGTTACCAGAAAATGCATCATTATATGTACATCGTGGTATTATGTATTTACAATGGAATGGTGATATTGAAAAAGCATTACAATTAATAAATAAAAGTATAGAAGTTGATGAAAAATGCGAATTAGCATATGAAACATTAGGTACAATTGAAGTACAAAGAGCAAATTTAGATCGTGCCATTGAATTATTTGAATTAGCTATTAAATATGCTAAAGGTCAAACTGAAATGGCACATTTATATGCATTACGTAACGCAGCTATTGCTCAAATAAATGTTACAAAAAATTTGGGTATTGATATGTCAACAATAACAGCACTTGCTTCAGCTGGACTGATGCCACAACAACAATAAAAAATAAAACTAATAATGCATTTTTATGAAAAAAAAAAATAATATATGAATAGAATTCGTAGTAGATTTTATTTTATTATTATTATTAAACAATTTGTATTTGTTATATACATTTAAAAAATTAAAACAAGAACTAAGACACGTTTCAATTTAACAAAATTTAATTAGTGAATATTTAGTATATTTCAATCTAAAATATACAACAACAATAACTAAATACTTCTACTAAATATAATTCCACAATTATTATATTTTAATATAAATTAAAATTCAATTTGTTTTGTTCTTTTATTATTACAAAATTCAATGCAATTCATTATTTTTAGTTAGTAACAAAAAAGAAAAATTAAGTGGAGAAGAGAAAAACAAAATAATAATAAATAGTTAATAAAATGTTAGATCTGATATTTAAAAAAAATAATTTTGATTTTATATTTATAGTTTATTTGGCATTTGGCATATAAGCTATTATTACCAAACTGATTAAATTGTTGTTTTAATAATTTTGAGTTGTAAAGGTCCTTACTCAGGCTAGTAATCTTTTGAGAACCATACTGGGAAATTTTCGAATGCTTGCACAAGAGAAGCTTTTATAAAAACTGATTTATAAGTTTCGAGAAAATACCAATAAGCATTCAGAATAGCGCTTTCATAGAAGGTTTCTTATTATGTGATATGTGACCATCATCAAAATTTAAAAAAAGCCATACACAAATCAACAGAGTTTGTACGAAATTCCTTTAATTAATATTACTTTTTGTAAAAGATACAGCGAGTTTCCTTGTAATTTACAAGAATTACAGACATTTTCTGATTTCTGAAACTTTTCTTATCCGGTTTTTTAATAGTCCTTTTTCATATAATTTTTAAATTTTCTATTAATTCATTTACAAAAATAGTAATGTTAAATATAACTAAAACACCCAAATTGCAATTACTTTAAACTTTTTTTATTACATATAAATTTTTTATATACATATTTTCATTTTTCACTTTTTATTTTATTTTTTACAAATTTTATCATTTACCAATTAAATTAATCCTTTTTCAAAATAATTTTAATGTAGAATATTAATTTTGAAAATGATTTAATTAAATTAGGAATAAATAAAATTGCATAAAAATAAATAAAATTTTACTTTATATTGAAACCAAATAATAACCAAGCAAAAATTTACCAACAATTTTTAACTTCAAATCGATGGTAATAATTTCTTTACATTCAGATGAATAGTTGTTGTACACTTTAATTATATTATGAAAATTATTTTTTGTTTTTAGTAAATATAATGATTAATATTTTATGATTAAAACAAAATACCGTTTATGACGTTCTTTTTTATAATCCGGATCATTCCAATCTTGAACTCTGCCTGTGGCCACATTTGCAACATATACAGCAGATATACATGTTATAAAAAATGTTACCCAAAACAATTCACGCCATTCATATACTAAATTCTTTTTTTTATAAATAATAATTAAAAACATAATTTATATATTATTACAGTATACTTTTGTTAATATTTTACGTTGTAGAATCCACAGGTTCTATACATTCTATTTATATTAGAATATATTTTATCCAATTATAAAAAGTAAAAAAATTGGCACCGGAAATTTCGCTTAAATTCGTTTTTATTTTGGAAATGCAACCCAGGAATCTCAATCCAAAATTTAAATTGAACTTTTTTTTCGTTTTTTGGCAACATTTCCAAAAGAATAAGGAAATTTGACCTTAAAATACATTTCTTTCTTACTTATGTATTGGATTTACCAGTGACAGAATTTATGTTGCAGTGAAATACCTAATGGGTTGGATTTTGGATACATTTAATTAGTTTTAATTTGGACGGTTATCAATTCATCATTGATATATAATTTTCATTGCTTCTTTTACACTTAACTACAAAAAAAAAAAAGATTTATCGACATTTTCCAAAAAAAATAGTATTCAGACTCATTTTCCGAAGAAATATGACCTGAGGATAATATATAAAAATCTATGAAATGTATCCCATCAAAACCGACCAATTGCCGTAATATAATTATGAATCTATATATTCCATATTCAAACTACTAAAAATTAAATTACAACTCCAAACTGTTAGAATTGTAAAAACGAAAAATTAAGCTTGAAATATTTTAGGTCGAGTTTCCTATTTTATTTGAGCCAAACTTAATTTTTGTTATGGAAATTCAACCCAAATAATTAAAATGAAATTCTTCGGGCTAGAAAAGAGGATACGGCTTAAAAGTATATTGTACTATATTTTTAAAAGATGTTGCCAGCTACTTTGAGCAAAAAATGCATTGAACAGTCTGTTATACTAATTATATAATTTATAGAGGGAACCTGTGAACTCTTCTACGTATTTACATACTAAATAGGTACATATAATACCAAAAAATATATAATACAAAGAATTTCTTATCGTATGACCGAAACAATATATAACATAATATGATGACCAAAAACCCGGCATAAAATTAATATGTAATACGACTTCTTTGTCTATTATATATTATTTGGTAACATAATACTCATTTAAAAATATATCGTACTTTTGAAGTAATTATATTTGAAATTGGTGTTACTAAAATTGATATAATAGTTGAAAGAACATAAGTTATACCAATTATTGTACCCGAATAGTTTGGAGCTAAATCTAATGCATTTAATTTCATACCAGCATACCAAGGACCAAATAATATTATACTAAATGTAAATAGAACATTAGCTGCAGCTGCGTTACAATCAGCATATGATGCAAATATTAAAAATGTTGCTGGTCCTGCAGAAGCTTTATAAAAATAAATAATTTAATAAATAAAAAATATTTTAAAATTCACATAATTTTTACCTATTATTGTACACAATTTTCTTGAAAATGTAACATTCATTAATTTTTCTTTAATCATATAATCACAAATAAATCCAGGTATTAAGGCTGTAAATATCATTAATGTATAACTAAATGTTTTTCGTACTAATATTTCTTGATATGTATATCTTAATACATCCGAATAATATTTTGGTACTACTAAAAATAAAATATTAAAACCCCAACTATGACCAAATGTTGCAATATAATATGCTCTCATTGGTCGACTAGTTAAAATTTCATTCCATGGTATTTTTAAATTACTTCTATCAACATTTAAATCAACAAGATCATATTCTAAATATTCTACTTCAGTTTGATGAATAAACGGATGTGAAATTGGATCGTTATAACAAAAAATTATCTATATTAATATTTAAATATTATATAAAAATATAAGAGTATAAAATTAATAAAATTATTATTAATATAAATTTAACTTACAAATATTGTTAACCAAAAGATTGCACATAAACCCCAAAAATAATAAATTGGTAGTAAACTATTAAAATGCTGTTTAATAATTATAGGCATTGTGTAACCCAATTGATAACCAATAATTAATCCACTATAAATAATTGCACCACTACGTGAACGTTCATTAAATGGTATCCATCGAGATAATAATGAATTTATAGCTGGTGTAGCACATCCATAACAACATCCAATTAACATTCGTGTAATTATCAAACCAGTTGCATCATATTGTAATATTATCATTGGTGTCAGCATTGATAGAAATCCACTTAAAATAATACATATTGCTAATATCCATTTTCCACCAAATTTATCAGCAATTATACCACTTGGTATAGGCGTTAATAATTGTCCCCAATTAAATGCTACCTGAATTGAATTTTGGAGTGATGTACTCCATCTGTATTTAGCTGAAATTATATGTGTAATATCACTAGGTTTTGCTATCCCTTCTTCAATAATATCATCATAATCAATTTTTTGTATACAAACATTTCCTATAAACATATTTTTCATATGAAAAGTCATTTCGTAAAGAATAATTACAATGCTGCCTTTAATTGAATTTAATATCACAAGTGATAAGCAACACATTATTATCAAGATGTATCGCTGAGGTATTATACAACCTATGGAAAAGATTATATTTTAGAAATATATTGTTTTTATTTTTATGCATTTTGAATTCAAGTCCGTCGGTTATTGACATAACGCCATTTCTACATGAGATCACTCGAATCAGTTTTATGTCGTTTTAATTTTGGTTTAATAATAACAAACTTATATGTATTACATCTTAGATTTGTTCCCTCAATTTGAATTACTTTGGCATTTGCGTTTTCTGTAATAAGCGGAAATATCAATTCATGTTTAGTACATAACTTTATGCCTCAAATATTTATAGGATTTTAACACTCATTAAACTGAGATTAATTTAATGCCAACTTTTAGGCCTCAATCGAGTATGACTGTATAACTAACATATAAAAATTATAAACTTTAAAAATTTAACTTACAATTTATTGAAGTTTTTGAAGTTTTCATTCTAAATCTAATAAATTTTTATTAACTTTTCCTTATAATTTTATTATAAATTTTTATTAACTTTTCCTTATAATTTTATTATAAATTTTCATTTTTTCCTTATTTCTAATTTATATATATATATATTTATATCAAAATCATTAATTAAACTACTTTGATTTTTTTACTAATTTATTTATTTCCTACAAACTATCTTCTAAAAATGAAAAGCATATTTTTGTTGTAATTTTATCAATTTGATCTAATATTTTTTATGAAAACATCGATTAAATTAATCAATGGTGATTACATCATTTAATATAGTTTGTCAAAATATTGAAAACCTGGCAACCATAGTGCGATTGATCCACCTAGGCTTAGGTTTGCGTTTGCTAAAATATTTTGGTTAAGACAAAATTATAAATATTGAATTAGTAATTGAGTTTCTACTAGTTGGCATTAGTCCCTACCTCAAATTTAAATATTAAAGAATGAAACCGATGTTTTACTTGGATCAGTGAAAACTTGGTTTTAGTCAAATTGGACTCATCGATGATCTGAGCTTAATACATACAAGCTGCGTAAAACACAATAATGGAATAAGTAAAAATACATTTAATAACTAAAAGTCGTGTTCACATTTCCACTTAAAAACTATACTAAACTTGCTTTTAGTATTAAATTTAAAAATCTTTTTAACACAAAACTTATTCGTTACCTGATATATATTCGTTAAATTGCAAACTTTTTGGGGTATTCAATTATTTTCAAACTCCCGAAAAAAAACTTATTGTTTAACATTGAACTACTCCAGATGGTTGTTAAGACACCAACTTTACGTCGTCTTGAAGGACAATAAATACTATATGTATGCGCTACAATTTCCTTCCTTTTAGGAATGGTAATTGCCTTACTTTTACAATTTTATGTACAAAAACTTTGTCTCACCGATAAAATTATAGTAATTTCGAATCACGCCAACCTGTCCTATGTATAATGTTCAGAGATTAAGAACGGGTAAAGCCTGTTTTATAAAAAAATGCCCTCATTCCAAAAAATACTATCTGTATGCGAAAACTCTATCAAACGATAAGATCATATACGATCCAACCTTAAATATTTCCAGTTTTATAAGAATTTACATTTCCAACTTCTCCCCTTATCTAGTTTTAGTATTAAATAAATTTTACAAAAAACTATTTTGATAAATTTCTTAATTTTAATATACAGATAGATCTTAATTTTATATACTTATTATTTAATAATTATTTTTAACTTAAATTATATAAAAATAAGAAATTCTTTTACAAACTTATTTTATATATTTACATATATTATAATAAATAACACTAATAATTATCTGTACATTCTCTAATACGATATCGTTCCCTTTCTTCAGTTGTTGTTATATTTTTTTCAATTGGATCATTCCATGATTGTACTTCACCTGATGCCCAAATTCCATAAATGATACCTGATGTAATTAATATTATAAATCCTACCCAAAATACTAAACGCCATTGCTCTAAAGTGGCCTGAAAAAAAACATATAATTTATAAATGTATAATCATCGCTCAAATTTCATCAAGCATTTTTCAACGCAGACACATTTCATCGCTGACACATTTCATCACTTTTCTTTTAAAAAACAAAATATGCTAAAATGTGACCGGTAAAAATGTACTCGATGATCTTCTGTGGAACCATTATAGTAATTTTAACTTACATCTGGGGTCATTAATCCAATAAATATCGGTACTAAGATTCCAGTAATTGCACCGATACCATTTGAAATTGCCATTAATATACCAGAATAATTAGGACTTAGATCTAATGGATTTAATTTCATACCAGCATACCAAGGACCCATTAAACCCATACAAATTGTAAAAAGTATAACGACCAAAGTTTTATTACAACCAGCATAAGATGCTCCTACCAGAAATATAGCCGGGCCAGCAGCAGCTTTAATATTTAAATTTTATGAAAACTAAATTTTTAAACCGATTATATATTTACCTAAAATTGTCCAAAATTTTCTTGCCATTGTGATACCCATTAAATTTTTATTAATCATCCAATCACAAGCAAATCCAGAAATTACAGATGTTAACCACATAAAAATATATGGTACTGAAGAATAAAGTCCATTATTTTTAATTGACATTTGTAAAACATCAGCCATATATTTTGGTAAATCCACAATCAACGTATAAACTCCCCAATCATGTCCAATTTGGGCAACAATTAATGCCATTACAGGTAAACTAGTAAAAATCGCTAACCATGGTATTGGTAATTTTTTTTTACATTGTAATCCACCCAATTCTAATAATAAGAATTCTTTCTCGGAATCTTTAATGAATGGATGTGATTTTGGATCATTATAACATATAAATATCTACAAAAAAATAAACTAATTAAATTTTAATTATGATACGAGTAATTATATTTCATACAAAAATTATGAACCAAATAATTCCAATAATACTCCAAAAATAAAATACTAATTCCCAATTTTTATAATAATCAATAATTAATCCTGATAATCCTGTACCCAATAATCCACCAATTTGTCCTCCACCAAACACAAATGCACCAATACTGCCTCGTTCTTTTTTTGGTACCCAATTAGCTAAAAGACAACTTAATGCTGGAAATGTTGTACCTTGTGCGAAACCAATTAATATTCGTAAAATTATTAATGTAATTGATCCGCCGTGTACAATGCCAATAGGTGTTAAAAATGAAAAAATAGCTGATAATAGAATACTTAAACTTAATATCCATTTGCCACCAAATTTATCAGCAATTAATCCACCAGGAATATGTGTTATAACATAACCCCAAAAAAATGATGATAATATTATTCCTTGTAGTTCTTCGCTCCAATTGTATAAATTATCATAATTATTTGAATACTATAAACAAAAATTTAAAAAATTGATAAATAATAGTAATAATTATAAGGAATACAAAATATAATTGATAAAATTAAAGTTTATTTCCGTCGAAACCCACAATATTTTTGAATTAATAATGCAAATATTCGCTCCGTTCCATCCCAAACAAAAACTTACCATTTTAACTTTAGTTAAAGTTATAATATCGTCATCACGCTTACAAATTGATACGTCATTTTGTTTATTAGTCGAATGATTACGTTTAATTGTCATTTCTGTAATTGCAACCGATATACAAACTCTCATTGTATATGCATTAACAAGTGCTAGAAAACCCATTATTGCCAAAATAAATCGTTGTGGAATAATAAAAACTGAAAGAAAATCTTAATGTATTTTTATTTATATTTTAAAAAACAATTAAAAGCTTATTTTTTAAATCGTTTTCCATTGAAAGTATTAATCTTAATCGCGATCATTAACATAATACATAGTTTAGTTACAAAAAAAAATTATTAAATTAATTTTATATTTTAACTCCCTATAAAATATTTTCTACAATTCTGTGTTAAAGTATACTGACTTACATTATCTTATCAGATTAATACTGCATCAACAAAATCAAACACTTTCGTTTACCGTGTATACGAAGACGGAGCCTAACAATAAAAAACTATAAACTCTGCAAGTAGAAACTTAATTTTCATTATATATCATAAATTCATCATAATTGGTAATATGCAACCTAATCTAAAACAGGATATTCGTCAGAGCAGAGTTGGAATTGAACCAATTTCACAAATATAATTAATTATCAGAAACCTGTAATGGTGATAAAGGATCTCTATATCTTCTGAAATTATCATGAGAATGAACTTTACTAACATTTTCAATAGCGTTTCATTATCAGAAACCACAAATTTCATTATAATGTTCACTAGAGTTTCCTTGCTTGGAAAACATGTCGTGTGAGACTTTTAGTAGTGCTGCTTTTTCTTGTTCCTTTTCCTACCACCTTTTATTTACGCCTCAAGAATACGTTCTTTTCAATATCAACGTTTTTAGATTTAATTAAATCTATAATTAAACTAAAATATTATACACTTTTAAAATAGTATGAATAAACCATTTAAATCACATTAATATAATTTTTCTCATTTAAATGGTTAATGTTAAATATTAAAAATATTTTATAATACCCGGAAAACTATTATCTCAAGAATTCTGTGAATTTTACGAATTTCCCAAATGTTTAAAAATTTAATTAAATTAACAGCTGAGTAAACAATTTTTATTATTTCACTAATTAAGCTTTATATGAAATTATATTTACCAATATTTTTATTTAAAGCAAATATTGTAGATCAATATTAATGATATTAATGGTGCCAGATCGATTTTTAATGAAAAAACTAACAAGACAGAATGAATTTTAATTATTTGTTGGTATGATAAATTGCAATTTACAAACCGCTCATGATTTATCTAATGAAAACATTTATTTTTAAAAAAATAAAGTCGAAATGTAAAATGTAGTCTACATATTACATAAATTTTTATAAACCATATTTAGTTTCGAAATTTAATTTAGCTTAACATAATTAATAAATTAATAGAAGTACCTAATAATATATTAAAATATATTTTCTTGTTAATTGCTAATGATCATTACTTAATTTAATTTTTTAAATATTTTCTTTAATTCATTTAAAATCATAATTATTGTTATTAAAAATGTAAAATAAACTTACAATTTTGTACTCTTATATTTGTCATTTTAATGAAATCCTAGAATTATAAATATTTAAATCAATCACTAAAATACCAACTGTTTAAAATTATATATTTATATTGATTTAACAAAGTATTAACTAAACTA
The DNA here is from genome assembly GCA_963920725.1 of Rhamphomyia laevipes. Lineage (NCBI taxonomy): Eukaryota > Metazoa > Arthropoda > Insecta > Diptera > Empididae > Rhamphomyia > Rhamphomyia laevipes. Next base: position 17,450,063 of record OY987258.1, read on the forward strand.
AACTAAATATTAACTAAATATAACACAATTTAAACCAAACAGATTTTTTAAATTTAATATAATTAAAAAGATTTTTGCTATTAACAACCACGTTTCAAAATATAAAATAATGTTATCATTTATCACGTTAACTGTTGACTTTACGTGGTAACTTTTTTATGTGTACCTAAATAAAATGTAGTAGAATTTATTAAAAAATAAAACCTATATGCAATATACGAGAACTGATCGAAAAGTCTATTAAAAACACAAAAAACATTTCGACAAAAATGTTGAAACATTTAGTCGAACGATTTGCATAATTTATTCCGTATAATATGATTTATTTCCAATTTCTTTCGTTGATCGACGTTAGATCCAAATCTCTCTACTGCAAGTTATTTTTGGAAAGATGATATTTTTCCCCTTTCTGGGGCAGTTTTATATCAATTTCGCCATTCAATGGTTCAATTATGATGAAAAATGTTCATCATTTTATTTTCTAAGTAATCAATAGCGACTATGCCAGTAGCATACGTTTTACCTGTAGAAATCTAGTGCATATGTTTTATCAATTTAGCAGGATTTGGTCCACAGTTTTAAAACCCTGCTGAAAAATAATGTAGATAAACAGGTACCAAAACTAAACCACGAAAACATTGTTTTTTTTTGTTCGAAAACTGAAAAATTTAAAACATTTTATACGTAGCAATACGAAACATCAATAGCGTATAGCGTTGAAGGAAAAAAATGGAAATTATAGCCTCTAATTTCAAAACCGATTTTGACATTGGTTGAGCATTATTAGTGTATTTCATTAGTTTGAAATACACTAATTAAAGAAAAAATTTATAATTAATGTGTAATTCGGTCAATAATCAATTAATTTATTGCCCGAGAGAACTAGTAATTTTTACCTAATTTCAATGTAGTTACCAACACAAGTTGATATACAAGGTTGAATGTTGAAATCGAGGTCGGTAGCCCGAGTTCAGAATTCTACAGGATGGCGATCCGCGATTAAATTACCTTGCATTAAAATGTACGCGATTAAATGTGAGATATGAACATTGATCGATATGTAATAATAATAATGATTTTATATTATAACTTCAAAATATTTCAGTTTATTGTAGATTAGACATGCATTAATAACATTTGTTAGTCTAATTGAATATAACTAAATGATTTTTCGGTGAAAATCAAAAAATAAAATTCAATTTTACCCATTTGAAATATCCAATCTAAAACTTTTTATTCATAAATATAACATTCAAAATTCTTTTAATATTGGATAGCATACAGTAAATCAGCATTCTCCCTCTGTGGCACCTAAATTACATAAGTTACAATTCCTACCTTTCATGTAACTTATGTAATTTCCTACCTTCAAATTTCATGCGGTAAATAATTTAAACATAATAATTCTGCAACATTCTCAGAATTTTATGTATAACTACCTCTGTTCTATTAGAGCACTAAATAATGTACTAATAATGACTAAATGTGCTATTTAATATTACAATACAAGGGTTAATTTTGTTACAAAAACTAGACAATTTATAATTTCTCTTTCTCAGCTTTTTTAGTTGCCATAGCGTCAATATCATCCCATGGTTGAACTTCACCTGAAGCCGAAATGGCAATGATTATACTAGTAAAAGCAAATATACCAAATGTAACCCAAAACACTATTCGCCATTCATCCAATCGTGCCTAAGATTAATTAAAATTAAATTGAAAAATATTATAAAAATAAGTTATTAATCAAAAAAAAAAAAATTACATTTGGTGTCATAAATCCAACAAAAATAGGTGCAATAGCTCCAGTCAATGAACCAATTCCATTTGCAAGTGCCATTAATGTACCAGCAAAATTTGGACTAATATCTAATACAGTTAGTTTCATACCAGCATACCAAAGACCCATTAAACCCATACCAATACAAAAAAATATTACAGCTAATGTTATATCACAACCAGAATATGATGCAGCTACTAAAAAAATACCTGGACCCATTGCAGCTGTTATTATATAAGAAAAGCAAATCCATTTACTGACGTAATATGAAACTTATAGCAATAATTTACCTATAATTGTAAACATTTTTCTTGAATTTGTAATTGACATAATATTCCTAGATATCATACAATCAGCAGATATACCAGATAATATAGAAATACACCACATAAAAACATATGGTAATGCAGTAAAAAAACCATTTTCTTTAACTGGTAGTTTTAATACATCCGACATATATTTCGGTAGATCAGTCGACATAATGAAAAATCCCCAATCATGTCCAATTTGTGAAACAACAAGTGCCAGTACTGGCAAACTAGTAAAAATTGCTTTCCACGGTACTGTCGGATTTTTTTTACGTTCTATAGTGCCCATTTCAGCTAATAAATATTCTTTTTCTTTTTCTGTAATAAATGGATGCGAAGCTGGATCATTAAAACAGAACATTACCTTAAAATAATAAATTATGTATAAAATTTAAATTAAATATTTATAAAATTACCCAAAAAATTAACCATATAAACGCAATCGAAGCCCAAACATAAAATACTAGTTCCCATGAATGGAAATGATGTAACATAATACCGGAAGCTCCATTACCTAAAATTGAGCCAACTTGTCCACCACCAAATACAAGAGAACCAAACATACCACGTTCTTTTAATGGTATCCATTTAGCTAAAAGTACACTTAAGGCTGGAAATATTGTACCCTCACCCAAACCCATAAAAACTCTTAAAATTATTAAAGCTTTTGAACCACCCAGTTTAATAGCGGTCGGTGTTATTATTGTGAAAATAGCTGTTGAACATATACCTGCAGCCAATGTCCATTTACAACCAAATTTATCAGCAAGCACACCACCTGGAATATGTGCTAATAGGTAACCCCAATAAAATGAAGATAAAATAAATCCTTGAAGTTGTTCGCTCCAAATATAAAAACCATCAGCATTCTAAAATAATAATAATTTAATATTATATAAATAAATTATTATTGGAAACCAAAACAACTTTACTTTTTCATCTTCTTTAAAACCAAATTGCATATTCTTTCCTTTATCAGTACTAGGACAAACGTCTTTTGATTCGGTCTGGGTATGGTTAATTTTTTCAACAATTTCTGTCATAAGAATACCGAAAGATATTCTCATTGTATAACCATTAACAAGTGCTAGAAAACCCATTATAGCCATAAATATTCGCTGACGCACATAAACTTGAATAAGAATTAGTTATATAAAAAAGAAAATGATTTTTAGGAAACACAACTTTAATATAAAAATTTAAATTTTTTTATTTTTCGGTAAACTTTTAATTGCAATGACGTTTTACTTTCTTATAGTGAACAAAATTTTATATGTAAATTTCAATTGCACCGCCAGGTCAGAACTTTTAGAATAGCATGCAAAATTAATAAATAACGAAAGAAATGAAGATGATCTTAAAGGATAATTTAAAATTACAAAATACTTACCCATATTAAAACATAAAATTTAGACATATGTTAAATTTGCATAAAATATTTATTATTGTTATGTATATAATTTTTTAAATTTACAATTTTGTAATTTCCTTTTAGATTACTTAGATTTATAAAAAATATATTATTAAAAAATTTATAAAACATATTAGCTAAAGCACACTTGTTCGCTTCGATTTGCGAAAAAAATTTGAATCGGTAATTTTCGATTTAAACATTTTAAATTGAGCTAATTATTCAACCTTTTAAATAAATATTATCTACTACCTTTTATTTAATGGTTAAATTATTATATTTAACTTTATTTTAATTACTGAAATATATTTAAATTTTTATTAAACGAAATTTACTTGTTAAATTTAAACGAGATGTAATAAAAAGTGATCAGAATACTTATCAAAAATGCAACTAAAGAAATATAATTTGTTTACTATTTGTCATGCGTCAGTCCTGATAACACCGGCAGAATTGATAAACCATTCCATGGTTGAAGTTCACCAGAAGCGTAAAGTAAAATTAATATACTTATAGCAGCAAATACATAAAATGTACTCCAAAATACTAATCCCCATTCATTCAAAAGAACCTAAGAATAATTTAAGGAATATTATTTCTAAAATGAAATGGAAATCACAAATATTCTAATATTATTTATAATCAAAAAAAAAATATTGTTAAACTTACATTTGGAGATACATATCCAATTAAAATTGGTATCACAATTCCAGTAATTGAACCAAATGTAGTTGAAATTGACATTAATGTACCAGCATAATTTGATGTAAGATCTAATACAGTCAATTTCATACCAGCATACCAAACACCAATAAAACCCATACTAAGTGTGAAAGAGCTTACAACGACTGCTTTATCACAAGCATTGTGTGAAATCCCCATTACAAAAATACCTGGGCCAATGGAAGCTATTATAAAAAATAAGAAAAACATTAGTTCAGTTAATGAAAAAGAAAATATTATATAAAAATTATAATAACAATAATAAAATTATAAGAATTATAACCTGCAATTGTCCACATTTTTCTTACATTTGTAACTGTCATATGATTCCTATTAATCAGATAATCTGTAATAAATCCAGCTAGTATAGAAGACAGCCACATTAATGCATACGGTAATGCAGTATAAAGTCCAACTTCTTTAACATCCACCATCAAAACATCAGACATATAGTAAGGCAAATAAGATCCTATAGTAATTGCTCCCCAATCGTGTCCAATTGTTGCAGCTATTAATGCTAACACTGGTAAACTACTAAAAATTGCCTTCCATGGCGTTGGTGGAACATCACGTCCACGTTTTAAACTACCAATATGTTTTAGTAAATATTTTTTTTCTTTTTCTGAAATAAATGGATGCGATGCTGGATCATTAAAACAGAGTAGTATCTAAAATTGGCAAATCATTTATAATATTGTCATATTGAAATTTAAAATTCGTATCAACCTATACCCATATAATTAACCATGCAATTGAAATTATACCCCAAAAATAAAATACTGGTTCCCATGTCTGGAAATAATCTATCAAAATACCAGTAAATACAGAACCAAAAACTGAACCCATTGCTCCACCACTAAATACAAATGCACCTATTCTACCACGTTCTCTTAGTGGTATCCAGGTAGATAAAAGTACAGTTAATCCTGGCATTACTACTCCTTCACTTATTCCAATTAAAACCCTTATAGCGATTAAAGCTTTTGCGCCACCAGTGTTAATAACGAGTGGTGTTAATAATGTTACAATAATTGTTGACACAATACTCCAACCTAATAGCATTTTACAACCATATTTATCAGCAAGCAAGCCACCAGGAATATGTGCTAATACATAACCCCAAAAAAAAGATGATAATATTATTCCTTCATCTTCGTGGTTCCATTTTAACACATTCTTTTTAGTCTAAAAACGATAATTATACACAATTATTCGAAATTAAATTTACTAATTCATTGGAAGAATAAGATATTATTGGAAGAAAAAAAGAAAATATACCTCTAAATTTTCATCTATCTCTTTTTCATCCTTAGTACTGCAAATTGATTTTCCAGAATGTGTATAAATTGCAATATCTCTTAAAACAATCAATAAACAAATTTTCATTTGATATCCATTAACTAATCTTAGAAAACCCATTGATGACATAATAATACGCTGTTGTATAACATTCTCAGGCAGTACTCGTTTCGGTGCTTTCTTAATATGACCTAAATAGAAATTTTTCATTTTAATATAAATTTAACCCAATATTATGCCTCTTATCATACAGTTTAATTAAATAATTGATTATAGATCAATTAAATAATTGTCAGATAAAGTTAAGAGCAATGACTTAATTGAAAGTTTATTAATATTCTTATTACCAATCCTGAAAATATGAATATCTAATTATAAATAAACTTACGTAATATTATTTCCATTTTACTAATAAAATTTGTATTCCTGATTAATAAAAAAATATATTATAAATTTATTATCTTAAACATTTTATCAAAAATATATGTAATTTTGTAATTCAGTAAATTCGAGTAAATCCAATTTTTAGATCACTTAGATTTTATATAATTTATTTATTAAAATAAATATATTTATTTTTAAAATAATATTTTTCTATTTCCTACATCTAGCAACTCTTTTAAAATATTTATTTAAATAATTGAATGTTCATAGGAGAAATTATATAAGACCAAAACGTTGGAAAGGTAACAATCGGAGCCAAATCGCTACAAAAATGTTTGAAATATTCATTCTACATTGTTAAACTTATTTTATACCTGCTACGCTAATGGAACGTTACTTTTATAGTTACTGCCGAAAAATCTGAAAAATATTCCAAAATATTGTTTGTTCAATGCATTTAATAGAATAAAATGTAAAATACGTTGCATTACAATAATTTACGAATCTGCCATAAATAAACGTGTAATGTTGTTCATTGAAAAAATTGAAAGAAGATAGTGCAGACTACATAGAACATAAGACGGCAGTTTAAAAGCTGTTGGTCGTACTAACTGACTTGGATGCAAATCTAAATGATTACAAATTATTACAACCATAACAAAGAAAATTCACTGAATTTTAAACAATAAAATAATTGAGATCACAATTTATTATATTTGTCAAAAACGAAATAACTACTTTTTTGATCAACCGAGAAACACGAATTTTATGCTTCATTTTTTTAATTTAAGTTTAATAATAATATATTTTTGTTCCTAGTAATTGATCAAATACTAAATACTAAATTTTATAAAAAAAAAACTTATTAATTTTAATTCGACTAGGTTAATAATTGTAAATGTTAAAAAGTAATTAACTGCATTTATAAATTTATTGATAATTTTGTTGTTGTTTTTGTTTGTTATGCACGTATGACAGTATAATTTTAAAAAAAATCTAAAAAAATCATGTTTTGCGGGTCCTAACAGATGTATTTTTAGAAAGAGATATATAGGAATAGGATACAGCTAATACGATGCTTTGTACTATTTTGACACATATGATTATAAAGTGCTTATTGGTTTCAATAATTCTCGAGAAAAACTTCGATTTAACATTTTACGTTTCTTGCCAACCTTGGCTGATTAATTGTTAGTAAGGTCATACGTATACTTATCGAAAAATTTCTATTTAACTGGATGCATATTTTGTGTTTGTAATTTATTTTAAGCATCATGGATTTATTTAGAGATTTAATATAGGTTAAAAATAAACTATCAAACGAAATATGAAACTGACAATTTTTTTTACAAATTATATATTTTTAATTAAACAATATAATTAGTTAAAAAATTCTATTATTCTATATATAATTTTAAATTACAATTATGTATTATCACTTATTAATTATTAATTTATAATTATAAAGTGTAATTATCTTAAATTACTTTATTTATAATACTACAAATAATAAAATCATTATTAATATATTTATATTTGGCACCTTTAAACTGGTGCATTCAAATAGTAATTATTAATATTTTTCTATACTGAATATATTTTGGTAATAAGCGTATATTTTATATAATAAAAATGAAATCAAATTACTAAATCTAAAATTCATATTTTAAATATTTTATAAGTACAAAAAGTATTTGCTTTTTTAAACTATAAAATAAACTTAAAAATACAATAAATCTATAAATATCTAAACGTTAATACTATTTCCTTCAGTTGATAATTACGTTTTCTGTTCACCTTTAAGTTTTAATTGTTTAGTTTCTTCCATTTTAATAGGATCATTCCATGGTTGAACTTCACCAGATGCCCAAATTCCATATATAATACTAGTTATAACAAATACAGCAAATGCTATCCAAAATACTAATCGCCATTCATCCAATGTAGCCTAATCAATAAATATATAAATTAAAAATAATTTTCAATTTCATATAATTATATATACATACATTTGGTGTCATATAACCAACTAAAATAGGTACTATAATTCCAGTTATTCCACCAATACCATTTGTAATTGCCATTATTGTACCAGAATAATTTGGACTTAAATCTAATGGATTTAATTTCATACCAGCATAAAATGTACCCATCAAACCCATAGCAATCGTAAATAGAACAACAACATTAGTACGATCACAACCAGCATATGAAGCACCAACTATAAATATAGCTGGACCAACAGCAGCTATAAATATATAAATTAAAAATGTATAAATAAATTATAATAATATATAAATTAACATGAAATTTACCTAAAATTGTCCAAAATTTTCTTGCTAATGTTATTCCCATAATATTTCTTGTAATCAACCAATCACAAACAAAACCAGATGCTAATGAAACAATCCACATTAATAGATATGGCAATGATGAATATAATCCATTTTCTTTAATTGGAAATAGTAAAACATCAGCCATATATTTTGGTAAATCTGTAACCATAATATAAAAACCCCAATCATGTCCAATTTGGGCAGCAACTAATGCTATCATTGGTAAACTAGTTAAAATTGGTATCCATGGTGTTGGTGGTAAATCCTGTTTACGTTCTAATTGACCAAGTTCTGTTTTTAAATAATCTTTTTCAGAATCTTTAATAAATGGATGTGATATTGGATCATTGTAACATAATGCCGTCTGTAAAATTGAAAATATATTTCATTTTAAAATAAATCATTAATATTTTTTTTTATAATGTGTCCTTACAAAAATTAAAAACCATATTACTCCAATTGCACCCCAAAAATAAAAAACTGGTTCCCAAGTTGAAAAATGATGTAAAAGTAAACCAGATATTGCTGTACCTAAAACTGCACCAACTTGCCCGCCACCAAATACAAATGATCCTAATGCACTTCTTTCCTTAAGTGGTATCCAACTCGATAATAATACACTTAGTGCTGGAAATGTTGTACCCTCACCTAAACCCATTAATGCTCTTAAAGTTATTAATGCAGTTGATCCGCCATATATAATAGCAATTGGTGTTAATAATGTAAAAATAGCTGTTGATAATATTCCCAAACTTAATGTCCATTTACCACCAAATTTATCAGCAATTAATCCGCCTGGAATATGTGTAATTACATACCCCCAAAAGAATGATGATAATATTGTTCCCTGAAGTTGTTCACTCCAATCAAATAAATTATTTTCATCCTAAATAATATAATAGTTTAATAAAAATATTTTTAATAATCTGAAAGTTAAAAATATTTACCATTTCACTACTAACTCTTGCCATACTAAAGCGTAAATCATTGCCATCTGGAGCACAAACAGCTACACCTTCTGATGGTGTACGATTATGTTTAACAGTCATTTCTGTTATAGCAACAGATAAACAAACTCTCATTGTGTATGCATTTACAATTCCTAAAAATCCCATAATTGATAGAATAATTCGTTGTGGAACTATACAACCTGGAATCAGTAAAATAAAATGTTATTTTTTAAATAATAATTTTGACTACATTTAAAAATAGAAAGCCTTTTCTCACAATAATGGAATCATATAGTAAAATTGAGTATAACAAATAATATTCGCATCTACTTAGTAAACGATTAATTTTGAGTAGCCATTGTCAATTCTATATCTTGACGTGAGTGTTTGATAATTAAAATCGAATCAAATACCAGTGAATGTATTGTTTTAATTAAAGTGAATTTAATATTGAACCCATATTGAACGAAATGTGAATTTAAGAGTCAAATATTTTTATAAGGTGAACTGTTTCTGTCTCTAATCAAAGTTGGGTAGAGAAATAACTATTAGAAAACACTTCGACAAAGAGTGACAAACATAGAAAAGTGTTTAGTTTATCATGTTACATAATATCAATTTAATATAATACATATATAAAAAAAAATGTTTCGAATCAGCTTTTATTCTTTGAAATATTTTTATTAAGTCCACGTCCGTCACAACTTTCATAGTTATTCCCCAACTACTCTAAATAACGTAAATTAAAAAAGAAAGTTGTAATAATACTAAAAGTTTATTATTAAAACGCCTAAAAGTATGCTAGTAATTTATATTTGATAAGTTTTCTTATTTATTGATATACTGTTGCGTTGATATATAAACTAAATTATTAAAACCATATTTTTAATTAAAAAATGCTATATGAATTTTTAAAATTTCTTTTTTTCAAAAATCTAATGAGAATTTATATTGGTTAATTTTTATTAATCTAAGAAGATCAAATTTTGTTTTAGATTAGAATAACAAATCAATTTTTATTTTTATCTAGATCAATCTTCTGAAATCTCGATTCTTTTCATACTATCATACTTCAAACTATAACTATAAATACTATCAAACAAAAATTGATCTTGAAGTTTTCATGTTTGATTGGTGAAGAAAAAACTGAAATCAAATTTGAAACATCAAATTTGAAAAAAATCAATAGAAACCACATAAATAACAATAATGATTAATCGTTATCATTGAAGGCATTATTTTTGTAAATACATAAAAATATAATTGATCGTTGCAGATCATAGAATATTATTCGTATCGTAATTACGAGTAACATTTTAAGGACCTTCAATATATTATCCGATATCCGACTTCAGAATTTCTGAATATTTCGATATTTATCATTAAAAGTAGTAAAAAATATACATATAAAAAAGTGTATGTATAAGTGGTATACATACACTTAATAGGTCATTTAACTATAACTTTCCAATTGAAAATATTCCTTACTTTTGTTAACCGCAAAAGTGAATAAATTTCACTTTAAATTTTAAATAACCAATAATTTAATTAAATATAATCAATCACCTATTAAAATGTAAGTGGTTATAATTGAATAGAATTATCTTTATATAAATAATAATTATCGATTTTATATTTTATTAAAACCATAAAAATTGAACATTTTATTGATATAAAAAAAAAATATATAATCAAAAAATTGTTTTAATCTGTTTACACTAAAACTAAGGTCAATATAATTAAATTATAATCTAAAAGATTAAAGATTTTCGTTTTTTATAATATCGTTAATGGGAAATTCTATTATGTTTCGAAAACTTAGATAAAATTAAATGTTTCTATGAAATATTTATTAGTGTAGAAAAAATTGTACAGAATAAAAAATTGATTTATTTTAATAAAAACATATTTATATAATTTGGTAAACATGTTATTTATATATTTTGAAGTATTTTTTATGTAAAAGAAGCTTGTTAAAGTAATTAAATGCATTGGGAGTCAGGGTCGCGCCATCCATTGCAAAAAATGTGAATGACACATAGGCTACCAAACCAATAAGCATAAAACGAAAAAAATATAAAATATGATTTAGTTATTATCATTTATTTTAATGGTTAAGTTAAATGATATATGCTAACGTATCCAACCTACATACAGCAATTATATTTTTGTTACCCGAAATTTATTGAAATTGATTGAGATTCACTTATTCTCTACCTGTTTTCAAAACTGCTACCAGCCGCTTAATTTCAATAAAAAGGAAACTAGTGGAGTCACATTGGTAGAGTAGAGTGAAATAAATAAATAAATTTCGTATTTTTCACTATAGAATTAAATTTTACACACAGTATACGTTCCTGCTAGTATTCACTTATATTACAAGGACAATACTGTGTCTTCCTTTATATAACTTTTTCAAGGCCATATAATACGTATCTAAGGAAAGGAGCATTTAAACAATTAATATAAAATAAATCTTATAAAATTCTTTACTAATTTAGACATCAAGTCAGTTATTACTTTAATGTTACTTCAATTTGTAAATATATTTTGAAATTAGTATTTAAAATTATTCAAAATAAGTTTAATAGAATTTGTTCTTTAATTTAAATATAATGATATTATAAACATATTTTTTAATATTATTATACAAATTTTAAATGTCAACTTATTTTCAATCCTTGATATTTCATTGTGCTTTACTATCTCGGTCAAGAATGAAACTAATAATATAAAATTCATTCTCTAATCAATTGTCATGCTTCGTCCTTCGGTTATAATAACAACTGTTTTCTAAAATTGTACTTTCAACAGTCTAATCTGTCAGTCCTTTCTAAATTTATATTCAAATTGTTATTTAATTGACACTGATAACATGTTTGATACAGTAATTGCATAATATATAACAGACATTGTACAGATAAGTGGCAATATTGGTTCGTCTGGATACTAGGAAAACCACAGAGTCGTATTAGTTATATTGTTTTACATAACGGCTACAGAGGTTGTTTAAATGTACGTTTTTGTAAAAAAAAATTGTATTTTTAGAAACTAATGATTTATAAAACTCCATTCATATGACACTAATACGTAGTAATTCTGCCAAGAAATTACAGATTATATTTTGATTCGAAAGCTATTTAAAATAAAATATTAAACTAATTTTTATACTACATATTTTGCTATATCATTTCGAAAAAATAAAAGTGGTTCATTAAATAGTTCAAGTACATTTAATTGTACAGAGATTGATTTTATGTAACAAAACAGTATTTTTTTTCACTTTTAAAATTTTTAATGTTTTTTATTTGTGACACTACTGGACTAGTGTCAAAAAACAAATATAAAAATGTTGATTGTTCACTGTAACCATAAATTTAAATTATTAAAAGAAATATAAATTAACCATACACATAATAATTTCCAAAACATAAAATATTTACATAAAAGTAATCTGGTTTTTGCCTTGAAAAAATTAATGAAATATTTTTAAAATATAAATTATACAAATGCCAAACTGCATAATTAATTGAATTTTTACTATTTTTTTCTTTAAGTAACGACACGATCAAACGTTAATCTTTTAAAATCAATATGACAACGACCGTAAAGTCAATAAATGTCACATAAAATTATGTAAATCCTTAAGAGGCACACTTTTTATTTCCTCCTCACATAATAATTAACATAAATTTAATTTATTTGCATTGTTGTCATTTATTTTTTGTCAATTTTTTAATAAAACTGGTGTCCCTGAAAATTTCACAGACGCGTGGGCAGAATAATACAATCGAAATGTAAATGTTAAGATTGAATTTTAATAAATCATTTCAAAAATTGTTTCATAAAAAAAAAATCTGGAATGAAATTATGTTAAATAATTATTGATAATCACACAGATGTGATTATATGATTATCAATTTATTCAAATTTAAATGTAAATTTTTTTTAGCTATGTTATGTTATCACAAAAAAAAAGGTAATCAGAATCTGTGACATCATATGAGCTATTATGCTAAAACATTCATAAAGTCAGTGGCGTCCAATGACTTTTATTTAAAATTTGAAAATTTATTATAAAATTAAAAAATTTTTTGTTTTATTTGATATTTAAAAATATCCTAATATAAGGAAAGCGTCAGCAGATAGAGTAAGTTCCGATAGTCTAAAATTATGTCTTTAACTTATGAAGATGAGAAATATGTAAAAAAAATACATATTTAATTACTAATATGTATAGTTAACATAACTGAAGCAAAACGCGGACATAGTTGGACCAGGTTCTATTTGGTTATAATAAAAAATTTAATTTAATTTAAAATATCCACTCCAGCAATTATTACATCATCTTGACTTAGAGTATATTTTTTAAGAGACATTTCTTTCTATACGTGTATAGGGGAATTTGTTACGAATGAAAATCGAATCGAAATTGGATATTACTGAATTAAAACCTTACATGACTTTTATGTCAGAAATTAAGTAAAAATGATTGAATATATTGAGAAGCGGAGAGATTGTAAATAAATAAAGCAAAAAAAAAAAAGAAATTAGATACGTTTAGATTATTCGATTCGATCAATAAATTCACAGAGTTTTCAGAATTTTTAATCGAAAGTTTTAAGTGCAGTAAAACATGACAATTTTTGTAAATAAATAAATTCGCGATTGGAAAATACATTTTCAAAAAGTTACGCCTGTTCGGAACTAATAAATTACTATACAAAAACGATAACAAAAATTCCATGGAAATTGAAATTGATGCAAAAAATATAAAATTATTCTAAATTCTAATAACGAAATGACTGTGGACAATTTGAATTAATTTTAATGTAATAGTAAAATCGTTTAATGGCAATAATGTTGGTATATATATTTTTTTACTTTAGGAGAACGTTAGTGTAACAATCACAATGAAGTTACATGAAGTTACATTTTGATTTGTTGATAGTTAAGTCATAAATCACTTTACAGTTTACACAATTCCATTTTAGCAATAAATTGTGTTGAAATATGAGCTATAGTAGAATAAATATTTTTTTGGAAAAAATGTTGACAATCAACATTTTATTTCAGTATAACTTGATTTCCAATATAAATAATTAATAAAGTTTACCAATTTTCGAAAAATAATATCAAAATTATTAAAATGAATTAAATATCAAAAGTATTATCATTTTTACTATCCGAACGGAACCATCAAACCATTTTTGAAAATGAATTCAAGTTTGTGGCACTTCCCAGACGCATATGTCATGTATATGTCCTGTATCTTGACTGCAAATCGTATAAGGGCAAGTGAAGGTGTTATGTTAAAAAACATACAAATTTCGAAATGAAATAAAATAGAAAAAAAATATCGAATGACCAATAATTATCGATATAAAATTTATTTTAAAGATACCTACTTCAAATATAAAAAATACTAAAAAACTTATTAAAAATGATATAAACTAAAATAAGTTAAATAAATTATTTCCTAAATTATACGTAACTATACCAGAAATGAATTATTTCTGATATTGTTGGTTCCGAAAATAGAGTATTGACCAGATCTAACTTTTGTTTTGAGATTATCTGTAAAAAATGTATAAATCAGTAATAATTTTAGAATTTTTTCAAATTTAGTCATTAAAAAAAAATATTAATAAAAATACAAAAAAAAAACATTAAACAGAAATTATAATTTTATCTCATTATCAGCTTGGCGTGTGTTTTCTGCTTATAACTTTTATTTTAGTATAGTTTAAATTTATCTTTTTTTACTATATTTTAAACTAAATTGCGATTTTATTAATATTAATTTCTGAATAATTAATATAAATAATGATTAAATTATCTTAAATTATATTTATTTGAATATTTAAATTTTCAATTGGCACTAATTATTTTGTTAGTATTATTATGTCTCTATGAAATAACTAAAATGAAATAGGTCACAAAAAAAGTAATACCTGTACAAAATTGGGGAATTACGTAAATAATTTTTTTTAATTTTTTTGGGGACTTAGTTTTTTTATTTTATTTTGAGATGTAATTTTCAATTTTATCGAAATGGAAACTAACATAACTTATATCTGAATAAAATCGTCTACATGGTAGTACAATATAGGTAAGGGCATATAAATATTTTCAATTTTCAATTAATCGTATATAGTTTAACTTGACCTGGATAAACGTTTTAAATATTAATTAAATTTTAACGTTTAATCTAATCTCTTAAAATTACTGATTAACAAATAAAACAAATCATTATTATATAATCAATGTATTAAAGATTATTATTAATTGATCATGCGAAGAAATGTTTGATAATTTTACATTTTTTATTATTTATCTAGATTGGAATTGGAAGTTCACATATGTTTAATAAATTTATAATTTTATTAATTTGTTTTTGTAATGAATTTTCTAATATAAACAAATAATTATAACAATAAAAAAATTTAATAATTAATTTAAATAAACATAATAAAATAATTTATACTGTAATTAATCACTAACCAAACCAATAAATATAATTATTCTAATTACATATTTTTTTAATTTAAAGTAATTTTTTGTATAATTCAATATAAAATCTAGCATAGATGAATGAATAAAATTTGGCTGAGTTTTATTCATCAATTGATTACATTAAAATATAGTTATTTAAATAATGTAAAAACTACTTAATAAACTTTAGAAATCGATACTGAACTGATCGATATGCGTAATGCTTACAGTTTAAGTTGGTTTAAATTTTAAATTCAGGCTAAGTTATAGTATTAACTTGAATGAATCATTACGATAATTACATATTTATGATAAGAACATCTTTTCTTATTGATATAACCAATTTAATGGACGGATATTGTAGGCAATATTTGGAATAATAGTAATAAATCGTCAGTAAGAAGTTTTACGTATATGAAAACTTGATTATTAAGATTTTTTGCAGTGATCTATATTTTCTATAATTTAAAATTAAATTGTCATTGGAAATACAGCTGAAATTACAGTGCCACCGTCACTGTGGCGTGGATATCTGTGTAATATACACAGCTTTATACCTAAGCAATTACAATACGTTGAGTAACGGTGTACCAGAAAAATATATGCTAACAGCATTAAAACACGACTTTAACACAAAAACGGTGACGGCACAGTGTTTCCAACTTACGACTTAAATAACAAATCTTCAAATACGTTCTATATATGTAACGATAAAATCGGGTATAAGATTAAAATATATAGAGGCATATAAAAATAATACTGTACCAGCGTAAATTTTACAATTAATATAATTATATTTTGTCATTACATTATAAATAATTATATAAGGATTTGCTTGAAATCTAATCTAATCTGTATTTTAACAATTAAGTAAATCATATTTTAAAAGCACTAATTATTATTATACTATATTTAAATAATATTGTTGTCAACAACTAACTATTAAAAATATAATAAAAATTTATGTCATTAAATTAAATTTTATTAGTTTAGTTTAGAATATATTGCGTAACCTTAATTTTATGTTTAAAACCATTAATTGGCAAAAAAAAAAAATATCTGGAAACGTGTAATATTGAAATTGTTTTTATTTTAAATAACTTCATTTTAATTTTTTTAATTTTTTTAGAATTTTAAATAACTAAGCAAAAACGTAATTGATAATCACACTATAAATCATAAATGTCACAAACTAATTCAAGATCATTCAACTGTCATTAAATTCAAATATTTCTAAATTTACTCTCGGTTTTATTTAAAAATAACTTGTTTTTTTTTTTTACTTATAATTGAAGTTCAAGGTCATTTGTATTAAAATTCATTTTCCCATTTCACATTTTACATAATTTTAAATTATTAACACTTTATTAACTTACATTTTGTAGCCACTTTTCGCCATTTCGATAACATTTTTATCTAAAAATTTTATTTTATTTTTTAAAAATTCCAGGTAAAAATTTGTTAAAAAATGTATATCCAAATTATTTAAATTAAAATTGTTTTTTTTTAATTTAAATTTTTATATTTTTATGTATATATTCACATTAAATTAAACTTTTGTATTTTATATTTATATAGAATAAAATATTTATTTCTAGTTAGATTTTTAATATCAAAAATATTCACTTAAATTAAAATTATATAATTTTGTCAAATAACAAATAATCAAAATTTTATGTGTTTTATTGACGTTACATTCAGTGAAACGTCGAAACAACAAATGAGAGTAAAACTGAAATATTTCAATACTTTTATAGTCGAGGCATTTATTATTTCAATAACTGATTTTTTTTTTATTTTTATTTCTATATGTTAGTGATGATAAAATTGATATACGAAAATTTATCTTTATCGTTACCTGCGATAGATTTACGAAAAAAAACTATCTAATCTAGGGGTATGACAAAACGCGGAGTTTGTTGTAACAGTATAGTAATGCATTGTATAATATATGTAAGGACTATTTACAATAATTCAGATATCTTAAGACAACAAGAATATATTTTTTAATTAAATAAGAAATTTTGTCAATGATCTCAAATTTGTTAAGGATTACGCCAACTATAGTAACCTGAGTTCATGTGCACCAAATTCATTGACACAGACGACCCACTGAACTTATTGACCTCAAATTTAAGGTGTATCAACTACACCTTTTCCAAGTGTAATTTAAAAAGTATCAATTGTCATTCAGATTAGTAAATTATAGTTCAGAAAGCGTCAATTGTAATTCAGATTAATCAGTTTTAATTCAGAAAGCGTAAATTGTAATTGAGAATATTTGGTCTAAGGTCAAAACCTATGCTAAAAGCAACAATCGTGTTCCAAACGATGAAGGCACTGGCGTAATGGAACCATGGATTGAGAGATTGGTCTACTTGGAGAATATTATATGTAGATAATGCTAAAAAAAAATATTTTACTGGGGGTAATTGTGCTTGTGCTATGCAACACTGTACAGTAAGTACATCAAACTACAGCTTTAACAATGAATGATATGCCTGTCAGTTGTTAACTGCTGCTGAAAGTCTGAATATCTTAATTTAAAAATTCACTGCATATTTCATTGGATAATAAACTTTAAGTTTCTTATCTTCTATGTAAATTTTTAACATTGTTTATTTTTTGTTGGGTTTTATTTAAATTAAAATAAATCCATTCCTAAATCTAAATGTTAATAAAATAAAAATATAGATTTAATAAATATTGTCGTTTTTTAAATACCATTAAGGTATTCTGAATTACATTTGATACTTTCTGAATTAAAATTGACTAATCTGAATTACAATCGATGCTTTCTGAATTACACTTTGAAAAGGTAGAAATAACGAAACTATATGCTGATATACAAATTAATTTGAATTATTAACTAATTACTGTGAAATATTGTTATGCATAGAAATTACCATGTAAAACTTGGACGTAGATCAAATATTGAAGTTCACATGCATCGCATACTCAGAAGTTGATGATGGAATTATTATTTTTTATTGCATATTTTGAAATTTCTTATAGAGTAATTTTCATTTTACATCGTACTCCAATGCATTCTTATCTAAATATATTTTATGTATGTAATTAAAAATTATTTGAATTCCTCATTTAACTATAAAAATTAAACAAAACTTATTATTTTAAGTTCGAAACAATACAAACTTTTTCATTTCGTTTTTGGGTCGAATAGTTTGTAATAATTATTTATATGTATCAAAGTAAAAATTTGAATCGATATTGTTGATAAATCTTCGTGGAATTGAAAGCATCAGACTAAAAATAAGAAATATGAAAAAATAAATATGTAAAATACAAATGTTGTATGACCAATAGAGAGGTTACATAACCACTAGAAGTGCGACGCTATTTGTCAGTTGATCGCTTAATAAGTAGTAGTGATTTATGAACCAAAAATAATTTTGAAATACAAAAAGTTCTATCCACATAATTTTCAAAATTTGATTTTTTGTTATTAGTAAAAAATTCAGTAGATATCGATTATATTAGATTAAGAAATTATCATTTAATAATTTAAAGTATAGAATAAAATAGAAAATTTCTTAATTATATTTTTATAAATTTTAATTATAGTAATAGAAAATAATATTTTTTTTTTATAATGAAAAATATTTTTATGAACTTTAAATTTACAATCTCTGAATAATTGCAAAAATTTATTGAGATTAAAATACTTTGACGTATATATACTTAATAAAAGATATAAAATATAATTAAATTCTTTATCATTTTGGATGGTAGTTTAAATTATTTTATTAATATTTTATCTTTATTATTAATATTTATATATGCCAATATAGAATTAATACAAACTTAAGTAAACTTTTTTATAAAACATGATGTTTTTATTAATGGGATTTTTTAGATTGTATTAATTTCATTTTAAGATTTATAATTAATTAAATATATGTCAATTTTTATAATTTAGTCAAATGAGATTGGTGAATTTTTACCAATTGTAAAATCAGAAATAACTTTATAAATAAAAAGTTTGAAGTTTTTTCTAAATGACTGATGTCAGCTCATACCGATCACTCTTGTTAGGTCATAACACTAACTTCTGTTGAAATCACTTTTTACGAACATTATAGCTTGAATATTTAAATTGAGATATTCTGAGCAAACTTTGTAGACTATGAAAAAATTATTTAGAAATGGAAGTATTGCAATATGGAGAAAATTGGACTGTCCACTTTTTTAATATATGCCTTATGCCAACTTTTAATCAAGGTGAAACCTTTTCGATCATTTTTGATAAAAACAAACTTTAAATTCATATAAAAACAAACTTTATATTCATCAAAAAGAAAAGGGTGGTTAATTTATTGGAGTGATAAAGGTACAATTTATTTATAACTTCGAAACTATGATGAAATAGTTAGATAAAAATATCAAATATCGTATAATTTCTATTCAATATAATATATGAGTAATTTTTTTAAGATAACGTGATACAATTTTATTTATCTTATTAACCAAACAAGTTGTTATTGGTCCAGTCATATTCTAATCAAAGATTTATTCATGCCGAACACGCTTCAAGATTTAAAAATGTACTTTTGAGCAAAATATATTAACCAGTTTGTGGTAATCAATACAAAAATATTAACTATTTATGATTTAACAATAATTTTTTACTTTTTGCAATTTTTTAACTCAAATTTTTGACAAATAATTGAAGAATTTCAAATATCATTAAAATACAAAAATTTACATATTATTCAATGGCATTCGTTTATAATTTAAGAATATTTAAATAAAAATTAGTGAAGTAATTTAAAATTTAATTATTAGTACACATGTATAATAAAAACTTCCCATTAAATAAAATTAATTGAACTAATTTCATACTAAACAAATTTCTTTGTACTGACATATATGCAGAACATTGTTTTAAAGTTATTAATTAAATATACAAATTAACTATGTGTTTTGAATATTTATATATTTTTTTGAATTAATAATTACCACGTACGAAATGTTTTAGTTCGTCATTGAACTTGAATTTTTTGTTTTAAATGCATAAATCCAAAATCATAAAAAAAAGAAACTAGTATAACTACTAAAACTAGGTATGACTTCGAAAATAACCATGAGAATATTATTTAATATTTGGTTTTCCTGACTAAGTATTGTTTAATTAAAAAGGAAACAGTTCAAAGACAAATATACAAAATATTACTTTTGTACAATGTTTTTAAAGATCTATTCTTACCAAAAGCAATAATTTTACTTCTGGAACAGGTAAAAAAAAATCGTATCTATTATGCTGCCCATACATTATACAACATGTTTATCAATGTTTTAAAAACTTGGTCAAGTTGTATCATTTGTGGGCAAGTTTATGACACATTGACAAACGGTTGACAAATCGTTTGAAGAAATATTAAAATATTTTAATTTATGTGGACATTGCTTAATGGTTGTAAGTTGTGTAGTGTATGATGAAGTTGTACAACCAAAATGACGTTTATTGACGTTTTATGTGAAAAAACAAATGTTTTATATGGTTATATTACCAATATTTTTAATTGATTAAAATAATATAAAATTACATATTATTTTAATTATTTTTCACCCAAATTTTATTGGACATTTTTTTGTTGACATTTAACATTTACCTAAAAAAAAGAATGTTTTAATTATGTTTTTTTTTAACAAGAACAAAATTATATTTTTGACAGTTATAATTTAGGTTGTAAACCAATTTCATGTGTGTAGTTAAAATTTACAACCCGATTTACAACCAGATTGTACAATGTATGGACAGCTTTAAAGATTTTTTTTAATCTATGAGATATTTGAAAGTATTATTATTGGAAAACATATTTGATTTTGTTAAAATTTCCAAGAATTTACTTTTTATAGAATTTAATAGAAAATTGTTGTTTTTTCCATTTATTGTATAACAAAGTCATAAATCTTAATACTCTGAAATTTATTGTAATGAATAAAGGTATAAATATTTTCGTAATAAACATTTTTATTATCAATATTTTAGTTTATCAGTTTTTTTATATAATATAAACCGTATTTATATATATATAAATTAATTATTATATGTTCAAAAATTATATAAATTATTAGATTGTAAATAATATTAATTAATTAATTATTTAACTATATACAAAAGGATTTAATACAAAGTTCCTGTTAATAATTTTCAATGGGAAATGTTTTTATTGTTGGTTCAACGTTCATTGATATCTTAATCATTTATACAATAAATAGATAATATTTAATATAATAATAAATGATGGTTAGGTTTCGTTGATTCAAGTAGTGAGTTCCAGATAAACTACCCAGAACTCCAATTAGCGGTTTTAATACCGCACATTCGCGCGAACCCTATCGTAGCATTATATTAGATCCATCTCGTGATCGTGACGATAAGGAAATGTTCGGTTTCCATAGGACATTTTTTGATTGATTGTTATTATTAACTCATTAGGTAATATGTAAAAAAAATACAGAATTTTAAGTTTAATTTATATGTAATTGTTAAAAACTTATATTTCATCTTTCCAGACACAAGTAAAAATGTTCGTAATTTAATATTTATATATGCCACATAAAAAATAGTCTATATCTAAACTTTTAAAGAGTTTCAGAATGTATATTTTTGGTTGCAATATTTATTCCGTATTGATAAATTTTCAAACATTATTAGATAGATCGATCGATCCCTTGATTTTTAGATTTGTTACTTTGAAGCATTCATTTTTAGTCACTTTGATGCAAGTGATGATATCTCACGATTAAAAGATGCTTAATATATTTTTTTTTAAATAAAAATGATTTCAACTGATTTTGTTTTGTTACCATTTACCATTTCTTTCTAAGAACCGAATAAAAAGTGAGAAAAAAATAAAGTTCTTCAAATTCAATATGATCAGCTTAAAAATTTTTTGTGCTCCAATGTTAAGTCCGTATTTTGCAGTGCGTGTAAAGTGATTGGTTTCTAGAAGCTACAACCTACAAACTTTCGACAATCGCTGTCTGAAGAATATTTTGACGAATAGGCCACGACAAAAAAGAAAGCTTGATCAGGAGACGAACGTGCGGACGCGACAGTAGATTGGTCACACGATCCGTAAAGGCGACAATTCTATTGTAGGGCATGCAAAGCAATGGAACCAATTTACCTAAAGAGGAAGAAGAGTTGGTAGTCATAATTGAAGCACATTGTCAGGTGTTGTAGAAGCACATGCCCCTCGAATGGATGTAGCAGCTAAGAAAGTAAGTTAATTCAATATTTTCATGTTTAGAAGCTCAATATAATTTCATTAAAATTAAGAATTTTACAAATATTTTACAATTTCAAGGGAAATAAACTTAATTGTATCTATAAAAAGAAAACTACATCATAACAAGAGCTCTAGTTAATTCTGAACTAGATAAAATTATTTAAAACGTAAAAAAAGATAAAATCATATCAAAACTATGAAGAAGTCAATCAAAAAAATTAAGAAACAAACAAGATCATTATAATATTCTTATTAAATTTATAAATATTTTACCATAAAATTTCATAACTTCTCTGAAATTTATACTTAATTTATGCGCCATTATTAATTTACTAAAATGTTAATGTTCACTAATGCAAATTTAGTATATTCAAATTAAATATTTCAGTAATAACATTCAAAACACGTCAGAAATGTTATTCGGTCATTATTAATGGTGTTATTGATAATAAAAGTAGTATAATAATTAAAATTTATTTTTCACAAATATTTTGTTTTAATTTACATAATTTATAAAAAATAATTACCAAAAATATAATTTGTTTGCAAAACGTTTTTTTACTTAAATAAATTTTAAGCAAAAAATTTGTTAAGGTCTTTTATTTACAAATACTTGATTTTAATTAAATGATAGGAACTTGTAAAATTTTATATAAATTTAAATCATCTGAGAGGCTGTTTATAATTACCACAAAAGTGTCCAGTTCAATATTAGTTCACCTTCACCTTAATTGAAGAAATCCATTCTATAAATAAACTAAAAAACTAAGTCTGATTAGACTCTCCGAAACCTATAATCAAAGTTATATACAAAAATAGTAGGAATGTATAATTTTTGTTAATTACTTCAGTGCGATTCTGAGTTGTGATAAATTTGCGCATAATTAACTTATCATCATTTAATTGTGAACGATTTCTATAATCACGGTAAGTTTACTACAGACACAGCTATCCAGAAATAGTTAAAATTAATAATAATAGCTGAAAAAACATCAGTCAATCCTATAAAATTAATTAATTTACGTTTTATGAGGATTTTTCTAACACTTTAAACAAAGGGTAACACTATCCAGAGATACATAACACAATCCTTTTTTATAGGTAACGCTATCCCGAATCTTATAACTTTTCGTTCCACAAATAAATATTAGAAAAAAAAAATATTTATTTAATTTTATTAATAATTTATGAATTTATAAAAAAGTTCAATTTAATTTCAGGTATTTATTCAGTTCAGATATTTATTCAGTGTGTTAAACTGAATAAATGAGGATAAAACTGCTTTTAAAAATTAAATTTAATACGATATGAAATAGATATGAATAAAAAATTATTCATATCTACAATTAAATCCAATATTTTTGACCAAATAATTAGTTCTGCAGATGATGTACTACCGTGGGTGATAGATTGCCAATTACCATGGACAGGTTACAAAATTTTGGTAAAAATATAACCCATTCATATGATAATTATTATGATAATTATTCAAATCATTTTTTTTCTTTACGTTTCATGAGAGTTTCAAAAAATTAAAAACTAAAAAACTATTGATAGTTTCAGTGGGTCTTTATCAAAACTTATATAAAATTATATAAAATAAAATGTTCTCTAGAGATATAAAATTTTGTAATAATTCTAAAAAATTTCACATTGCACTATTGTTAGCCCCTGCCCTAGATTAACAGCTTTTATACTATATTATGTAAAAGGCATATAAAGTTTAAATGTAACTATGAGTTATTTGCTTTCATTTAGATTCCTCTAATTTTATCACAGTAGACTGTAAATATAACCATCTTTTATTTGGATACCATAAAAATTTGAAAAATAATTTAAATTTCGTCTTGTTGTGTATTTTTAAAATTAATTTAATTCACAAAAGTACGATTAGTATAGAGACGAAAGTTAGTACTTGAACTTGTCAAAAAAAAGAATAAAAAATTTATGTGTTAATAAATTAGAAAAATATTTACTTTTTTTCATAAAAAAAAAAATATTATTCAATTATTTTTTGATTAGATTGTCAAAATAACTAAATACTGTGAGTATATTACAATATTGCAATTCAGAAATCTAAGTAGTAACAATTATGTTATTTAAAGGAATTTGTATAGGTTGTTAAAGTCGTAAGATATTTATCCTATCTGGAAGTAACAAGATTTAATATGTAGCGAAAGAACCCGAGCTTAAGAAAATGTTGTCTTCAGATAACATGCACGAATACTTTTTATTCTCTCCACCCTCCTTTTAAATTAACAGAAAAGTTGTTATTTTTCGCATTTATATTTATGCTACATATCCATATTTCCATGTTGAAGTCAGTATTATTCTCAGTCAAATTATTCAATCTTAATGTGGATTTTAAAACATTAAATCCGTTTTATTTGATTGATTAAAACATAATTTATTTATTATTAAAAATTAAAATATATATATGTAGTAATAATATAAAAAATAATTGAAGTTTCAAAACTAATTAATAATAAAATAATAATAATAAATTGAGGACGCCTACATCCATACATAAATTTGTCAATGTTTCCATTCAAAGTATCTATAGAACCAAAAGAATTCTACCTTGTGTTCATTTTATGAACTGACTCAGCGTTTAACAAAAATTTTATCTATCAAGTTTGTATTATGGTACACCACAAACGTCATAAATTTGAAGTTTTTATAGACTTAATAATCAGTTATTTCATATATTTATACTTATCGTTTACTTTTTCCCCCCAGTCTTTTTTGAAGTTTTATTACTAAGACTTAATTATCGTATTATCTTAAAATACTTGCCCATAAAAATTTCAAAAATTTAAATAGAGATAACATTTCATTTATAATATAATCTTATCATGAGATAGAAAATTACGAAATTATTTTAAAAATATTTTAATTGTATATATATAAATGACAATGATGTTTTAGTGCAAGCTTTGACCCACAGTCCAAACCTGGGCTTTTAATCGGATAGCATTTTCATACAAATTTCAACGAAAAATAAAACTTTACATTTCTGCCTTTTTCTCATAAAATTGCAAGACCTTCTGGCTAGAAAACCAGACTTCTGGAAATATTCGATATATGTATATATTTTTTAAACCTTTTACTGTCAGTTATGCAAAATTCAAAATTCGTAATGGATTAAGCTCAGATATATTTAACACCGAAAACAAACAAATGTTAATTGATAGCATTTAGATACTACTAATAAAAATAAAACATTAAAGCTTGAATTAATAGGCTTCCACTTACATATGAGTTAACAGTTCTGAAAAGAACGCTAATACTTCCCTACGCCGTCACTTGGTAATGCAGTTCATTCAAAATTGAACAAAAATGCTTAGTTATAGAACTTATAGAACCTACGTAGTTCTAAAATTATGACATGTACTACCAACTATGTCTACAAATAAAACTATTCGCTGAAAAAAAAACAGAAATTGAAGTTCTGGCATCATGTTACAAATTAACAGGTTACCACTAGCATTAGGTTGGTTTTACAGTTCTGAAAAGAACTTTACTTACTTCCCCATCCACTGTCACCTGTCAATTTAAGGTTTTAAGATTTATTAAAAAAAAAAAACGTGGTACTTGCAAATTGCATAATAAAACGTTAAAAACCATTATCAAAAGTAAAAACAGATATATAAAGAGCAGCAAGAATCAATCATATGCAATCGATATTTTTTTATGATAACATCATCTTTCAGCTACCAAAATAATTGAATTATTATACAAAATGCATCAATTACCTCATTCCATTAATTATTTCTAACCTTATATATTATAATAATAATATTATAAAGAAAACATAGAATTTTTTGGTACACCAACCAATAAAATGATTTTTCGGCCCTTCAGCGGAAAAATTGGCCGACCTCTGTATCGTGTAATGTTAAGAATTCATTTTTCAATTTCTATTATCAATTAATCTAATTATACTCAATAAAATATAATATAATAACCAAATATATAAACTCAATTCTAAATGTAGTGTTGTTTCCAAAGAGAAAATTTAACTAAAATTCTTTTGTAAATCATATTTAAATTATATTTTTAATGACTTACTTTTATTTTTTATAACACAGCATAAAAGATTTCTTTTTTTATATTGTCCAGATTGAATTAATAATTCTGTTTCTAAATTATTTTCGATCATAATTAATTAAAAAAAAATTATTTAAATTAACAAATTAATTATGAAAAAGGAACGATAAATTTTTTTAAACAAAATTTTGGACTTCAAACTTAATTTTAAATGTGAAATAATTATTAATTTATAGTTTTATAAAAGAGAGAATTTGAATTTGTTGATAATGAATAAGATTTCACAAAAAAATACTCTCATTTCGTATTTTGTAATACTAGGGTTTCTACCATTTAAGAAGTGTCTATAGTTTAGTTTACATAACGTATATTGTTGTAGTCCTAGTAATGATGATAACAAACTATTAATCCTCCATCATCATTAATAGTTGATATCATAATTTTCTAGCACAACTGTTAAGATTTAACAAGCATGACGCATTTTATAAATTATATATAGGAGTCCGGAAGTTCAAAATTCCGACTCGTTTTGATACAACATTATTTGTAAGATTTTGATTTATCTGAACTTTCAACCTACATCATTATCATTGTTTTGAAAAATACCCGTTTTGTTTCGGTGTTGAGGTATGGTAAAACTGAATAAAACATTCGCCCGCCAAAAAAATTTTTATACACACTTCCGTATTATTAAAAAACTTGGCAACATTATTCATTTTATTTATTGATTAAGTTGATTTCTCAATAAAAATAATTTCATATTGGCCAATCTGAACCTGATAAAATATAAATATGTACATCAATTTTGAAATTGTGAAATATCAAATGGATGGTTGTCCCCATGGGCTGTCCCTGTTATTAAATGTAGTTTAAAGTTGTCGCTTAACAGAATCATATGTCGTGCTGTTGCGAAACATATAAACAACATTTAATATCGAAAATATCGAAATTTGTTTGAAAATATATCGAAATTACTAAATTTAAATGAAACCAAAAATATCTCGCAGTGACAAATATTATTAATTTAAGAGTAGAGTTGCAAATTTTTTTAAATTTAAATAAATATTAAAAATATTTAACAGTCGAAAAATATTAAAAGAAAACAAAATAATATTTGGATATTCCTTCATTAAGAGAAATATGTAATATATTATTCACTACACTACACTTCTGTGGCACTACACTTGCATTTCTTTAACTTAAAATATTTATATAAATTAAAATATATTGTAAATTGTAACTCTAATTAATAATATCTTATTTCGAATTTTTAGGTTTCATATCTGATGCCCTTTTACTTTGAACTTTTCAGATTTTACTATAAAATCTCGGATTTTATATTTCAAAAGAACATAAAATCCAAATCAATGATTTGTTAGGATTGGTATATTTTTATAATATATATTTTACATATGGATTATCATTTCATAATTATTACAATCTCATATGGTTGACATTTCAAAATATACCAATTATATCAAACAAAATTACTCTAGAGTTACTCTGATAAAAAAACTTGATTTTCCAAAATAGATCCAGAGCAAAAAACAATTTTTTTTCGGTCAAAGAAACATTCATAATAATTTCGATATATACTTATAATTTATCGATTTCTAAATTTATATTATCCTTTTGTAGTTTATATATTTGCCGCGCAATAGCACGACTTGTAGTTATAGTTGTGACAAATATAAACTACATATTTATTGAGAGGATGACACATGACAGCAATCTACAAAGGTGACTTTTGGTATTTTTTTTCTGGTTGGTTTTGCAAAGTTAAATAAAAGAAAAAGATGTAATTTCGAAATCAAGATAAACTCTTCCAAAGGAATATACTAGAATTATAGTACAGTTTATAAATATATTTGTTACTTTATTTACATCATGGATTAACTCAATGTTTTCTATATATTGAAAATTTGGAAATGTAAACAAGCACAAAAAAATATTGAAATTCTTCCAAAAACAATAATAAGTATTTACACATTTTACCTATATCAATATTTTAAATCGTGATATAACAACCCAAAAATTATAAGAAAGAAAATATATTTATATTAATTATATTTTTTAATACACAAAATAACCAAAAAAATGGATACAATATTAGAAGAATTAGGAATACCTAAACAACATATCAAAGAAACATCGATACCAGATCGTTTTATATTAATTGTGGATAAATCATGGTTAAAATCATTAAAACAAGATAAAAAAATTGTTGATTTTCCTATATATAAAAGTGGTGTTAATTGTGGTAATAATCGCAAGATTTTACCAGAATTAGGTCATCCATGGACAAAAGTTTATATACAAAATTATAAAAAAATAAATCAAAAAGTTATACCACTGCCAAAAATTAATGAAAATTATAATTGTAATAATAAATTACCAATGTCATATACAGAAATTTTATCATATATATCCAATATGAATTATAAAAATTTATGGGAACAAGGATATAAAAAATATCCAAGTGCACATATTAAATATGCAACAAAATTAAATAATAATATTATTGGTGTTGGTAGTAATAGAAAATCAATAGAATATAATATATATGATAATGTATTAAGAGAATTAATACAACGTACATTTCATTGTACAATTATAAATTCAAAATATTGTCGTATTAATCAATCACCATCAAACACATCAACAAATGAAATTAATAATTCTACTACAACTAATAATAATAATGTAGGTGGTGGTGATTTTTCTCAAATTAATGAAGAAGAAGAAAATCATGAAAATATATTACCAGCTTTAATTGCTATTGAAACAGCAACATATATTACAGTAATATTTTATCCAACATCTATAGAAACTAATTTATATGATTGTATTACATATAGTCCAGCAATATTACAAAAAACATATAATAAACCATTATTTATATTTTATCAAATATTACAATTAACAAAATATTTACATGGAAATAATTTATTATTAGGTGATATACAATTAAATGATATTTATTTAAAAGAAAATATTTGGTTACAAATTATACCAAAATTAGAATCAAATTTAATACAATTTAATTATGATGAAACACCACAAATCTCTATAGCTGGTGGCGGTGCTGGTAATAATAGTTATAATGTTACAGGTCCACCTGGTACAACAAATACAATAATAGATGATTCACCTGAAGAATGTATTAAATTTGATTTAAAATTTGCATATGATTTACAACAATTTACATTACGTGAATATTGTGAAATGTGGTGTTTAGGTCAATTATCAAATTTTGATTATTTAACAATATTAAATAATGCTGCTGGCCGGAAAATTGGTATCCCAGGCTATCATCATATAATGCCATGGGTAACTGATTTTCAACAACGTAATGGTACAAATTGGCGTGATTTAACTAAAACAAAATATCGTATAAATAAAGGTGATGCACATTTAGATTTAATGTTTACATCAGCTATACAATTAACAAATGCTATTGGTGTATCAAATAATAAACATGGTAATATTAATATTGGAATTGGTACTAGCACTGCTATTAGTAATAATTGTGTAACATCTGATAATACAATACCACATCATGTATCAGATTTCTTATCAGAAATTACATATTTTGTATATATGGCACGTCGGACATCAAAAAATGTTTTATGTCAATATGTTAGACCAATTTGGGTACCAGCTGAATATCCCGCATCAATACAACGATTACAAGAATGGACACCAGATGAATGTATACCAGAATTTTACTCCGATCCAATGGTATTTAAAAGTATACATGAAGATTTACCTGATTTAGAAGTACCTGTATGGGCAACATGTCCAGAAGATTTTATTGCTAAGCATAGAGAAGCATTAGAAAGTCAATATGTTTCAGAAAGATTACATTATTGGATTGATTTAAATTTTGGCTATAAACTAACTGGAAAAGCAGCTATAAAATCGAAAAATGTTTGTCTCAGTCTTGTCGACAATCATAAAAATTTAACACAACGCGGTATTGTTCAATTATTTAATCATGCACATCCACCAAAATGTTTTCCCAGCCAATGGTTTGGCCGCCAACCACCACGAATATTCACAAATAATTCAGTATTACAGTTAAATCATCAACAACAATTAGCACGTAGTTCTGAAGATCTATCAACAAATGAATCTCATAATAATTCTAATCAAAATATAAATAATACTCATCATCAAACAACAAATCGTCATCGTAATAATTGTGAAAAGACATCAACAAAACGTCGATCCGGTTCAACACAAAGACTTTCATCTAATTCAATTTCGGGTAGTAATAATTTAGGTTCAACCTCGAATTTAAGTGATATTACATCAAATATTGAAAGATCAACAAGTTTCTATCAAAATTTACAAACATCATCAACATCTTCATTAATGAATAATACAATTTATTTACCAAAAGATTATCAACCTTTAGCATTATTAAATAGTTTAGAAAATACTGAACAATTTTTCGTAAAAACTTTTCTTGACAGAAAACCAGATATATTAAGTCCGTTAAATGAAAAATTACAACAAAATGATTTATTATTTGATATGGAATCATCTGGCAATTCATACACAAATCGTATATTTATGGAAAGTTTTGAAATGAATGCATCAACCAATCAAAATAATAAAACAAATTCAAAAAATTTAATTGTACATCAGTTATCAAATTCACTAAATAATTCTAAACAAATTTTAAATGATAAATTTGATAAAGATTTAAAAATAATTGGTTGTTTGATGGTTGAATTATTTCTAATTAATAAATTAAGACCATTAACAATGAATTGTAATGGATTGGAATTTGATAAACGTTTAGAATCATGTAAAATTGTTGCCAAGAAATTTATGGCCGACATACCAAAATGTTTACAATATGCTGTGAAATTATTTTTAAATATAAATGATAACAATAATGAAATAATTACAGAGCGGGGTTTACCATATCCAACACCTGAAATTGTATTAGAACCGATTTTAAGTAATCTTTTAATACCATTTCCATTCAATTATTTTCGCATTTATTATCTAAATTTAAGGTGAGTAAATTCATTTATAAATAAATTAATATAAAATATTTAACTTTTTTTTCTTTTTTTTTAGTTTACATAATTTTGAAATGGCCACAAAATTACTTGATTTATATACACATTTTAATTGTGACGGACGTTCTTGTGCAAAATATAGTGATTTGGATAGAAAACGTATAATTTGTCAACGTAAAATTGCTGAATGTAAAGTAAATTCATGTTGTAAACAAATTTATGGTCTATTAGAACCAATTGCATATGAACAATTTACACCAATTGAATTATTATTACCACACATATTTGATTTATTAAATTCGGAAGAGACATCAATATTAACAGCATGGTATTTATTTGATTCAGTTGCAGCAGCATTAGGTGTTAAAGATACACAAAAATTATTATTAGAACCAATTTTAAAATTATATGATGATCCACCCGGTGAAGGACAGCGTTATGATTTTTGGAATAAAAGTTTTGAAATTGATTCAAATTATATGAAATTTCGTATAAGTTCAACATTTAAAAGTCGTAAAAGTGTTAAACTTTATCATCATAGTTTTTTATTACGATTAATTGTTCGATTTGGTTTAAAATGTTTTTTAATCAATTTCATTCCATCATTAATTGAAGCTGTTGGTGGTTATAAAGAACCAATTGAATCAACTGGTTTTCATTATCATAGTAATAAAAGTACTAGTGATATTGGTTTTAGAGGTACAACGGCACGGTCAGCTAAAAATTTAAATTTGAAATTTTGTTGTTCTGCAACCGATGAATCTGATAATTCATTAACATTAATATCACCTGATCATTCAGATATGAAATCTGATCCGACCATATCGATTTGTGAAAATTTACAAGGTGGTATTAAATCAGATATTGAAGATGTTTTTGCATTTGAAACTGAAGAATTAGATGACAATTGTGGTAATGCTGGTGGTGGTGGCGATACTGAAGCAACTGAACGTAATAATAGTATTGGTGATAGTAATGGTGAAAATCAGTCAATTGATTCTTTTGAAATGCCAATAAAAGCAGAAGAAGCTACCGAAGATTCAATATATTTAGCTGAAAAATTAGCTATTAATGATATTATTTATGGTGGGAGATTATCGAATAATTCATTTGATGATGATAAAATATCAGTATGTAGTAGTCAAAAAGATAGTCCACAAAAATTATTTTTAGATTTACATGGACCTAAATCACCAACAATACCAATACCACCAAGTACTTATCGCCGTACATATGAATTGAGTACAATTGATTGTGAAATTGGTAGCAAAAAAAGTATTGATTCATTTGATTTTGGTGCTTCAATTGCAGCTGCTTCAGTTGCTGCTACTAACACAGCAAATGATAAAAAATCTAATAGAAATTTATCACATGAAGAAGACGCAGATGATTCAGTTGTATCAAAAAAATCTGCTGAAAAGAAATGTTTAATGCAACAAGATAATCGAATTTCAAAAATGAGTACTGAAAGTTTGATTTGGTTATCACATCGTTTAGGGCCAGTATTGTCAGCACGTTATTTAACTAGAAATTTATTAAGAATGTTAACTTTATGTTATGTGGGTCAAGAAAATTTATTACCAGAAAATTATGAACATGAAGAAAATGGTAATTTAAATTATTTTTCTGTAGCTGATGCAAAAGTTGTTGGTGATCGTTGTGCTGTTAAAATTTTAGAATGTCTCACATCAGTATCAGGTAAAAAAATTATTTTATAATATAATTAAGAAATATTAAATTTATTTTGTTTTCGTCATATTTAGTACTTTATGGTGAACAATTTATTCTTCTTCAATATTTACCACATGTTAGCGAATTAATAGCTTTATGCAAAAAACGAATTACATCAAGTTTAGAAGGTGCACTAATCAGTTCATTACAATTACTTAAATATATTATACCTTGTCTAAATGATAGTACAATAATGGAACATTTACAGGTATTTAATATAAATCCACTTTTTCATAATGCAGTTAACGTGATGATTTAATATAAATTGAGTTTTTTAATGTTCGGTTAAAGTTAATAATTAGTTATTACTAACAGTTAACATTGTTGAAAATGATATTTCGAGGTAGTAACTTCAGCCAAGAAGAGTCTGTTTTTAATAATGATTTGTTCTATTTCGACTGAGCGATTTAAAAGTCGAATATGTAACATGTCAGTATATTGACTATCAGCAAATATATTACTAATATAATTAAAATAGACCAATTCTGGTGAAATAATTTATATACGAAATACATAGAGAAACAAATATTCCAATATTATTTTACCAGAGCTAAAATCCGTGAAGTAGTTCATCTTATAATAATTATTATAGGTTTAATATCTTTGCTATTAAAAGATTTGTTATCAGCTAGACTGGTATTATAAAAAAGTGGATTTAAAAATCATAAATAAAACAAAATCGGTATAAAAATATTTAAATTTCAGGATTTAATTTTAGAAAATATTATTAATCCTATAATTAATCTTATTGGTACAACACGTATTGTAATGCCAAGTGGATTTCTTGGCAGAAGTGTACTTGCACGTAAATTACTTGATACGATTTATGTAATTTGTGTACGAATTGGACCAGAAATGTCTAAAGAAAATTTATGTACAAATGCTTTACAAAAATTCTTTTTAATATTTGACAAAGCTTATGGCTTAACAGAAAATTTTAAATTAATTGAATTAACAAATCAAGATCAAACAATACCAATACAACAACAAATCAGTATTTCACCATTTTCATCAATTTTAAATAACGATGATAATTCAATTGATGATACTACAGAATTCCAACAAATACGTGAACGGGCAATTGAAGAAATTCGTGATGTTTTTAGTCCAAATTTAGCACACTGTTCATATTTAGCATTTTTAAGATATTTAGGTGAATCAATTATGATAAAAACTTTAATAAATTTAGAATTTATATTAACACTTTGTCATGAATTTGAACAACCCGATTATTCAGCTACTGGTTATAATGATCGACAAAAACGTCGCCAAAATTTTACAACGAATCGTATTGGTGTTGGTGATCGTCGTGATGTTAATGAACAAGATGAAGAATTTATTGAATCACATAGTTTTGGTACATTTGTTGTTGGTAATCGTATCGAAGTAATACATTCACAACCAAAACAAGAAATTGGACCAAATGAATTATTAGATATGGTTGCATATAAATTTGAACAAATTAATACCACACGTCATTTACGTGGTAATTGGTTAGCATATTGGCGTCATGAAATTAGTCGTTCCGATAAAGATATAAATTTAAATTTAAAACAAATTAAATTACAAACATTTTCGGGTCATTCAAATTCAGTTCGTGCAATATTATCATTAGATAACGAAAATAGTTTTATGTCAGCATCAAAAGATAAAACCGTTAAATTATGGTCGTTACGTAGTGAAGGTGATGGTAAAAAAATAACACAATGTGAATTTAATTATAATAGCCATAAGAAATCTGTATTGTCATTAGCATTTTTAGAAGCAATGCGTTTAGTTGTATCATGTGATTCGGGTGTACATTTATGGGATCCATTTATTGGTAGGCCAATTGGTATTTTAGATAGTCATAAACATAGTCCAGTTAGTGTTGTACGGACATATCCATCGCCAAGTCCATTAGTTATTGCTGGTACAGCTGAATCAACTGTAAAAATAATTGATTCACGTTTAATGGAATATGTAAATGAATGGCGTGTAACAACAAATCAAAATAGTACAGTAAGATGTTTAGCATGTGCACCATCTGGTAATTGGATTGCTGTTGGTTTATCATCTGGCAATATTATTGTATTAGATGGTAGAACTGGTGTTTTAATGCGTTCATGGAAAGCAACAGATGGCGAATTACTACAATTGGTTGCATTAAATGATCAACAAATTATTAGTTCCAGTTTAGATTATAGTATATCAGTATGGAATATTGGTGATAATTATATGCAATATCATTTAAAGTAAGTCGAAATTATTTTTATCATTATTATACATATTAATATTAATAATATTATTTTAGACAACCACCAGAACCAGCTCACTGTCTGCATCCAACTGATACGGAATTAGTTTTTGCAACACCCACAAATCGTATTGGTATTTATACAGATGTAAGCAACAGTGATGCATCATATTCTATAACAAAATTACGGTCTGAAACTGTTAAAGGTGTTTTAACAAGTTTAGCTGTTTTACCATTAAATCGTATGATTTTAGCTGGTAATGACAGTGGAAATATTGTTCTATTTTGTTAAGAAAATAAAACATCAATGAAAAATAAGTATTGTAATTGTTAAAAAATAACATGATATTAATTTTATTTGGAATTTAATTATATATTTTATATAATATTCATTTTAAAAAGCGTATATACATGACATTATTTTATATTATTATAGTAATTATATTTTACAAAGTTTTAAAGTGATAAATAATACAAAGATTTTTTTTTTTTCGTTTTTGATTGTTACACAAATTTATTATAATAACTATTTTGTATTTTGATGGGTTTTATGTATTATTTTAAATATTTTACTCATAATATTATTAAATCTAGTATTAAAATAAATAAATAAAAAAAAATATTGGTAGATAAATAATTTAAATGTTTATATAATTTTATGGTCAGGTCATAGAGAAAATTATATTTATATAAGAAAACATTTTAATATATATTATGTAAAATTAGAAAATAAACATTCCTTTTATTAGAAAAATAAAAACCAAATTCAGAAAAAATTAAAATATTAAAAAATATATTATTTTAAAAATATAATTTAGAATTGGTCGCGCTTATTTAAAGAAGGTAGAGTCATTAGAAGATTATGAGAGCTTCGAAAGGTCAACTTTGGACCTAGTGATAATGTTATAAACGAAATTGTAACCGGAGTTGAAACGGATAGCGTTTTTTTTTTCTTTTTATAAAAAGCTAATTAAATTAAGAAACACGTTTAAATTGATATATATTTATTCGATAAATTAAAACTTACATTACGCGCTATAACTCTTAAATATTCTAGTTTAAAACTGTCAAATTTCTATTACAATTTAAAAAAAAAATAATGGAGACTAAAAAGAAATGACCCTTTTAACAAATAGTTACAAACAGATTAATCATCTTTTTTCAGAAAATTACAAAAGGATGAATATTTAAAGTTTTAAATCATAAACAAATCGAATAATACATTGCCAACCATAAGAAATTTGGATTTATTTTTTTATACAACTATACTACAAAATTTCACTCTAGTTCATGGTTTATCAATAAAACTGTTAACGGCAATATTTACATGTACAGTAGTAGTATTATTAAAATATTTTTTTTTATACGACATCTGATTTAATAAAACCAACATTGGACAACTTCCATTTAATTCGTTAAATTTTGATCAAAATAATATTGAATTATGTACATAATAATTCAAACACAATAGTTAAATTAAAATATTCACAATTTTAATTCTTCTAGAATAATTATTATAATTAAGCTTAAACGACTTCAAACTGTCCCACTATTTATTTTCTTGACTCCAAATTTTGGAATATTATTGACAAAATAAGTAATTTTATGTTGTGATTATTGTGCAACCTAATTTTTCAAGATAATTAAAATTAACAGTCCATTAATTTATTTTTGAAATTAACTTTAAAATTAAAACTAATCCTTAAATTAAAAAACATAAAAATTTGATAAAAGCTCATTATATAAAATTACATCTACGACACACTGATATCATATACCTCATTCATTATACACCGTAATTCAAAATTGTCCAAGGATAACAAAATAATTATATACAAATACAAAACAATATTCCAAAGTATATTTGGAATATTGGTAGCTAGGGGTAGCTGTACCAAATGGCATATTAAAATGCTACAATTAAAACAAAACAAAATATTAAAAATGGTTAAACCTGCCGTTTTTCTTTTCAACAAGAAAATTACACGATTTGTACAATACGGAGTTATTAGCAAGTAAAATTTTAAGTCGATCACTAAAATTTCAAACTTTGTAAACTAAGTATAGATTAATCGTTGATGAAAAATGTATTGTTGTCCATTCAGATTAAGCTTTTAGGTTAAGTTAGTTTAGTTAAATTTTTCATATTTAAGGTTTTTTATTTTTTCAAATATTTTCCTTAAACTTCAATATAATCATATTTATGTAATAACACAATTTTTCTGTTGATAATTTTTTTTTAAAGACTTTGTTGTAAAGGTTTATCCTAATCTCTAGCCAAAGTAAATCAAATGTTTTTGTTTCTAATGAATTATTAATAATAAAATAATAATAATTACATCGACGTATTGCATTTAATCTTATAGTCCAGGAAAATATAAATTTCATGGAAGAACTCGAAATAGCAACATCTGAAGATGAAGTTGAATATATATCTTCAATATTATTACTTTGGGAATGACACCTATTCATTTAGCCGCTGCATATAATTGTATTAACATAATTAAACGTTTGCTACAGAAAATTAAAAATGTTAATATTTATGATGAATTTAAATGGTCTCCGATAGTATATGCTGTTGCAAATAGTAACTGGTATATTGCAGAATTATTATTAAAAGCTGGTGGAAATCCTATTGATATAACAAGACTCAATAACGTTGTTAAAACTGATAATAATGGTATAACATTATTACATTTTGCTGCAATCCATACGAATAAACATGTTGTACAGAATATACTACAGCGAAAAACAAAGTTAGTTGAAGAAATTACAGTTTCATATCAGACTAAATAAAACTATAAAGTGCTGAATTGAACCATTTAGTATACTGAAGCCACATATTTGAAAGTGTATATACACAAAAAATATGTTGATTGGTGTGTGGTATCAGCGTCATCGTATCTATCTGTAAAAATGTGAATCCATCAATGTAAAAAAAAATGAAAATAAGATTACTAAAAAGGAATTATTACTAAAAAGGAATTTTTCTATCATTATCCTGATACGTGTTGGGAAAATAAATTGGCCCTGCTGAATTATGAAGATATACCGGCCCACATTTGTTGTTACATCGTTTTTAAACAAATCAGCATCATTTGAATTTTATTGTATTTACTACTACGATTATCTTAAAATAATTAATTAATTAATACATTAATTTCTATATTTTCTTCCGAATTATTTATTTTTTAAAACATTGTTTATGATATGATATAAGAATAACTTGAATAGCTACAGCTAGTAAATTTCTGATATAGCTCGTACATCGAATTGTATGCAATAAGGTCTAATTATTAATAAATATTTAATCAATGCAAATAGAGGCAAATTTTAATTTTTTTAGCTGGTCAAATTTTAATGGATTTAGAAATGAAAAATCCCATGCTTTCCATAACATTATCTAATATAACATTTTTAGTGTACGGAGACGATTTTATTTGTAATTAACGTTTTTCTTAAAAAAAAAATCAAGATAAATTATAAATAACAAATTTTTTATACGTATCTACATCAATTACATATATTCTTCAGTAACCATTCATAATGTCATAAGATTAACATTATTTATTTAAGTTTTGTTTCTGAATATTAAATAATTTAGATACCTATTATAAAAAATTAATGCTCAGTCATTTTTTGTATAACCGGAAAAAATTGTATTTTCTGTTTATCAAAACAAAAACACAAAAACTGTTCAAAATCGCCCCACTTAAAATTTTTTAGCATACATTTTATTTATGTATACAACCCAAGGTATATAGAATTTACACAACCAACCTCACCTCATTACATCATCGATTTAGAATCAGTTCAAATTTCTTCTAGTTTGGGAGTGTTTAAATTAGAAAAATGATGTTGATAATTTTTATTATTATTGCAATAATTACCACACTTTATTTTTACGTACGACATCGTCATTCATATTGGAAAAACCACGGTATTCCATTTGTCGAACCAATAATACCATATGGAAATTTGAAAAATGTTGGCAAAACAGTTCATATATCTGAACGATTTAATGAAATTTATACACAATTAAAATCACCACAATTTCATTTTGTTGGATTATACTTTTTCATAAGACCAATAATTTTACCAATTAATTTAAATTTAATACGTAATATATTGATCAAAGATTTCAATAGTTTTACATCACGGAAATTATATTATAATGAAAAGGATGATCCATTATCAGCACATTTAGTTAACATAGATGGCTTGAAATGGAAAATATTACGTTCTAAATTATCACCAACGTTTACATCTGGTAAAATGAAATTTATGTTTCCAGTTGTTGTTGAGGTTGGTCAACGTTTGTATGAGAAATTACATGAACATATTGCTGATAGCCAGTCAAATCAATTTTGTGAATTAGATATTAGAGAATTTTTTGCTAGATATACAACAGACGTAATTGGAACTTGTGCATTTGGTATTGAATGTAATAGCCTTAAAGATCCGAAAGCCAAATTTCGTGAATATGGTGAGAAAATTTTTAATCAGCGTCGTTATGGGCCGCTTATGAAATTTCTAACAGATGCTTTTCCGGAACTTTGTCGTGCATTGCATGTGAAATCTGAAAGAGATGATGTCAGTGAATTTTTCATAAATGCCTTAAAAAAAACAATAGAATATCGTGAAAAAAATAATATCAGACGTAATGACTTTTTGGATATGATGATTAAATATAAAAATACTGATAATTTAGATGAAAAATTAACATTTAATGAAATAGCTGCACAAGCTTATGTATTTTTTGGTGCTGGTTTTGAAACATCTTCAACAACTTTAACTTATTGTATATATGAGCTAGCAAATAACGAAGAAATTCAACAACGCGCACATAATGAAATTCAACAAATTTTGAATAAATATAATGGCGAATTAACATACGATGGTATTATGGAAATGACCTATATTCATCAGATTATTGATGGTTAGTTAGCAAATAATAAAAATATATACGAAAAAAATATTGGAAATAAT
Source organism: Rhamphomyia laevipes (assembly GCA_963920725.1). NCBI lineage: Eukaryota > Metazoa > Arthropoda > Insecta > Diptera > Empididae > Rhamphomyia > Rhamphomyia laevipes. The sequence continues at coordinate 17,491,050 of OY987258.1, forward strand.
AAAAAATAATTTTTCTTTTTAGAAACTCTACGGAAATATCCACCAGCTCCCGTTCTTTTACGGACTGCAACTGAAGACTATCATGTTTCCGAAATGAATTATACTATTAAGAAAAATACATTGGTAATCGTACCTACTTATGCTATTCACAATGATCCTGAAATATATGAAAATCCAAGTGTTTTCAATCCTGATAGATTTTCACCAAAATTTGTTAGAGAACGACATCCATGTGCATATTTACCATTTGGTGAAGGTCCCAGAAATTGTATAGGTATGAGATTTGGTAAATTGCAGACATATATTGGGCTTGTGTCTATATTAAAGGATTTAAAATTTAGTTGTTGTCCGAGGACAATTAAATCAATAAAATTTAAGCCAGAAATTCTTATACTGACAATTGATGGGCAGATGATTTTAAAAGTTGAAAAGTATTCCCAGAAATAAATGTATAATAATTTTAATTTTTTAATATATGTTGATGTAACTCTAAGGTGTTAAACTGATGGGATATAAGTTAAGTTGAATACATTTCATATTGATATAATTACATTTACATAATCTATACATACAGATAATATAATATATAAGAAATATATATAGCTGCAACGCTTTTATGTTCAATATATGAAATTTATTTAAAATAGTAGTAATACAACATAGTATTTGAATTTGAATGCTCAAGAATTTGGTATTGCAGTGTGGTGTGGTAAGCTTTTACTAGAATAAATAATAATTGACTTATTCACATTTCATGATGAAAATAGTCTGCATAATAATAATTCGATTTATTTCATTAAATTTAACATTTATATTTTCTTGAATTTTCTGTATTATTAAATTTTGAATATTTATCTAGCTATATGTAATGTCAATGGATATTATGGGTTTCATTCAATTCAATTAAACAATATATATTTATGGAACCAAAATATCTAAGTTAAGTTTTCATAAAACTAATAAAAACTGTATTTACGTTTTACTAAAACAGAGTTTCAGTTTAAAAGGAGGTAATATTATTGATTGTTGGACATAAATCTTATAAATACATATTTCAATTTCTAATTTCAATTAAACTTTAAAGTATTGATCTTTATTACCAGCTACAATAGTAATAAATGTTATTAAGTTAGAAAATAATTTACTATGTCACATTTGATCTTTGCACGTTGGTTTGTTCGATTTTCTTTGTAAACGACACTTTTGGTTCGTTAAAATTTTGATTTTTGGCAATAACAATCAACAAAATAAATATATATTGACATAACCACGGACAACATACTAGCATATTATATGCAGAGACCCCGACATGTTACAATATTGGCAAAGACAAAATGATGCAAATTATCATGTTCTTAATAATAATATTGCCTTAAGTTTTTGGTTCAACTCCAGACCGACATTGATGTCGCTCTAAATTGACTCAGATTTAAATGAGTACCAACCAGAAACATAATTTCCAATAAGGATTGAAACCAGTTGCTGACAATAAATGTTTCAATATTAGAAGCAATTAAATGTTAGCTCGGTTTTGTCTGTAACACCATTGTAATGTATATAATAAATGTATATGGTCCAGTGAAGGTGTCATACTTTGTATAGAAACATTTTTATATTTAATAAATAATTTACGAATTACTAGAATGTATATAATTTTAATTTTTAATTCAATTCAGAAAGAAAATTCAATTTAGAATTTTTAATGAAAGTTTTAAAAAACTAATTTTTCTATTATTTTAAATTTTTTAGTGATTCAACAAGTTTGAATATTAATGGTTCAACAGTACATAGAAATATTCTTCAAATTTCTCCCTATATCGTCAGAACTGTCTAATAATGAGTTTTTTTATGTACCAATATTTGAAAACTATCAAAAAAAATTATATGCAAATTTCGTAAAATACATACTAATGGATCATTGAATCATTGAATGGAAACTGATAAATATCAATACTGAAATACTGAACATTTTATGGAAGTTGGTTATTAGTGGTCACACTGTTAATACAATTTTATGAAAGGTATAGTTTTTTATGTCTAATTATAATATTTAATACTCGTATAGATTAGGTCATGTCATCGTTTAATAAATTTTAAATCTATCCAAAATATTAGTTTTTTTAGTAAAAAATTTTGTGCACTTTTACCATAAATGCAATTTCTTTTTTCAGATTGTAAGAGATTGTATTATTTATTATTATTTGTAAACTTGATTTTATTTTGGAATAATTTAGTTTTTGCAGACAACTAACTAACTCTACAAGATCATTACAGATTACAACCGGTTGTGTTCATATTTTTAAACGTATAGCTAGCTATATATTTATATTTCCTTTGGTTGATGCTGTTTTTTTTTTTTTTGTAATGAGTTAATTTCTGGTTTGGGATTTTTTTGAAGTTGTTCAATTCACTTGATGTTGCTGCACTAAATCATCATACATAATAATATGTTGCATATATACATATAATCTTATTTATGTTTCGTTTATAGTTTTTTGTGTTTTGCAACTTAAAAAGGAAATAAACGAAAAAAAAAGATATTAATTTTTTTTATATATACATATATACAAAATTCCACCAATAAAATATGTTGTTATTTTTTATATATAAATATTCTTTTCTCTTTTGGCATCGTCGTCTCTGCAAAAATAAAAATTTATGTTTTTTTAATTTTTGTTGGTCGCGACGACGACGTGCTTGGATTTTTCTTTTTAAACAGTTTTTTTTTTAGGGGGATTTCTGGAGATGCAATTCCATTTAGTTTGTTTTTGTTGTTGGTTTTTTTGTAGCCTAAGGATGGATGGAAAAAAGCAATCAATGATTTTTGTTGAAGTTACTTGTTAATATTGCTGTGCGCTTGGTAAAATGAGGATTTGCAGAGGACAATAGTGCGTCTAGATTGGATATAAAATGATGGACCTTGTTAGAAAAAATTTTTTTTTTTTTTTTTTTACCAAACCATGAATATGATACGTATAGATAAAGTTTTGTAACCTTGAAATCTAGGCTCTTCAAAAATTCAAGGTTACAATTTTATATAAAATAAGTATATAAGTTGAGAAGAAAAGTTTAAGAGGATATTTTCCACCAATCGAAGATATTTATGGTATGGATATATTATGTATATAACAATCCTTGTATTTTATTATTTTTCTTTTGACGCAAAAGGACAAGAGAAAAATATGAAGAAAATTGTATATTTTAATTCAAGAGACTGGCCTTCTGTAGTAGCTAAGAGCAAATATAGAAGAATGAACTTATTTGCAAATGTTTATAAAAAGTATAGTATAGTTTGGCAAATATTTGAACAATGTTTTTGGTAATATTGTTTGTGCGTATACAAACTGATTTTGAAGAAACTTTAAGGTAATAAATAGCAGTAATTTAAAAATATAACTTTACTCAAGTTCTAAGTTGGACTTTAATAAAGTTAAATATAAACGGATTGTAAAAGTCTAACATTGGTTAATTGGTTGGTTTGAAGGAAGTTTGTGTAAGAAAACCCTTCACGTGGTTCTAATTGAAGAATATAGTTGAAAAATAATAAAGCTTAGCTCAAATTCGCTAGTATAGTTAAGTACTATCAAAGTTGTTAACTACTTTTTAAACAGATTGATTAATTTAAAAATGCAATATTCATTACTAAAGAATATTTATTATTTAAATACCAATTCTTTTATTAAAGTTAATCTATAATCAATAGAAATGTCTAATAAATTGTTAAATTGCTTTCTGCATTCTTATGCTTCTCTTTGGCCAAGAAATGCTGATTAAACATTAATCCACAAATGACAGAACTTGTGCTTTTCACAATGAAAAGAGAAAAATCATTTAGGCATCTATATATGTTTAAATGGCATATCTCTTGTCGGTAGGTCCCAAATATGTACATGGGACTGTTCTTACATCCAAAGTTGAAATGGAAACACACAATTGCGGATAGAGCAAAGAAGATCATAATGCTTACTTAAAATTATAGTAACTTTTAAAATTATACGTTTAGACTTAGTCCAAATATATAAGTCCGTAATAAGGCCAGTTATTATACATACTGTGGCATCAGTGATATGATAGCTGATTTTCACTTTTCTTGATCTAATTGATTTTTCACTTTTCTTGTACTGATTCTAATTCAAAATATCAAAAAATAATATGCACTATTTATGCATAAAATATCTTTTAAATATCATATTACGACAAAATCATTACATAAAATAATTCAACAATCCTTGAATGTAATATAAATATATTTTTTTAAACTCTCCTAAAAATTCTATAATCTAAATTTTAAAGATTTTTTTATGAAATTTTCTATAATATGCATAAAATGGTTTGGTACCTGTACATCCTCATAAATCCTTTTTTTTCGTATATGGAAGGATTAATCGAAAAATTTGTTTTCTGATCTTAAAACATTTAATGTATGGTTTTATTCCAATGTACGAATGTACCTTATGGGGGCGTCGCCATCATATCATGTCATTACATATTAACTAAAAAAATATAAAAACATTTTGGAATTCGAAGAATTTGTAAAATTGAGAATGGTTCGTATGCTATGTTAATAATACCAGGCACTCAGATTATATAGAAATTACAATTATTTTTATTTTCCAACTCAAGAAAAATATATTATGATTGGATGGTACGATACATATTATATACATAAATACAAAAAATATGTTTTTAGTATAATAACACAATATGTAAAACCTAAAAGTATGTTGAAACAAGTTTTTAATTTGATACAATTTTATTTAATGATTAATTGCTTGATAACACGCATAAAGAAACGAATTATGTTGTCGATTATACATAGTACATATACTCAGAGATAGCTAAACTATTTCCAATTCTAAGAATTGTTTAACTTAGATAAATCGAACTTATTGTTTGTAAATTAAAATTATAAAATAAGAGACTAATTTTGTGTACAATTTTAACGCGTTTATAGTCGAGTGGGTCGAGTGTAGTAACAAAAAAAGGCTTAGTTTTTAAATACTAGTAACATCTATAAAATAAAATTAAACTTTGGGTCTCATTAATGTACGAGTACGTGTAATGCACTTAAATATTGTATTGGAGATAACATAACTTTTAAATATGATTTTTTTTTTAGAAAAATTCAAGAAAATTATGAAAAAAAACTGAAAATCTAAGAATATAACGTAATTTATCTGATATGACAGAAAAAAAACCTGTATATTTACAATTATTAATAAAATTGCGCAATTTCAAAAATTATATATTTCTATAAAAATTACTATTATATAATTTCAAATTATATATAATATAATCCAATAATATATTTTTTGAATATTTATCTGATATAAAAAGGTTTATAGAATAAAATAAAAAAAACGCTAAGAAATCGCAAAAAGAGGCTCAACGAGTGATTACAAACAGGATCACCCCTTAAAGAAAACCTTTTGCGAATGTTCTTTATAATAAGGAAAGTTCTTAATAATACAATTATTGCGTCCGGTCTCTTAATTCATTGTTATAATTTGCACCTAAATTATTTACATTATCAATTATCAAACTTTTCATAAGACTTTATTTTATCTATCAAAAAATTCTGATGAAAAATAAAATACTTAGTTTTTAAATACAGGAAACATCTAGTATACTTTCATTTACCATCACACTTTGATTTTTCAAGTATTCAACTAATGGGTAGGTTTTTTTTAACATAAATAATGTCAGCTATAATTATTTCAATTAATCTGCATATTTCAATAATATACAATGTATATGTTAATAATTTGTGTTACATTTTTACCATAAACTGTCCTTATTTCCATTTTTACAAATATACGTATGTAAATATATGAATATACAATGAAAAATTAAGAGGATATTAGAATATTACCTAGCTAGTAAATAAATTAAGTCCCTAAAACTGTATAAGAATGTTTAAGATTGAAATTATAATTTCTTTATTAATACATACTAAACTAATATCTAATAACTAAAATGTTTATAAGAATTTTATATATAAAAGTACATTTTAGTATCAAATTTATTCTTGTTATAAAAATGTATATAAAAAATTTCAATTATTTCTAATTAATTTTAAACGAAAAATTTTACAAAAACTAATCTATAAAAAAAAAAAAAGATTATACTTTTTTCAATACCGAATTTTAAATAAAATATTTTCAAAATACTTCTATACTTTCGAACCATCTATATCTATAATATGTACTATATCTATCACACTATGAATGAATAATACTGTTTCTAAATATATGTGCGCCTGCTACCAAACGATTAAATTCAGTTTAATCATCCACTAAGCAGTGCAACCACCGCCAATGTTTCGAGATAATCCGAGATTTTGAAAAAAAAATAACAAATGCCACACATACAATCATAGAAAAAAAATTAATTTAATTTTATTTAATTAACTTTTAAAATTTCAAATCAAAACATAATTTTTTATTTAACATATTATTATTAAAATTTGTTATAACTAAAAAAACGTATTCAATTTTTCTTTGATTTTACTTACTTACCCATTTAGTAGAACATAATTCCAACTACCAAGTATTATTTCTATATCAAAACATACTACCTTAACCATAATGATGATGATGATGATGGTGCTGTTTATTATAAATTTTCTCTTTAAGATTTTTTTGATCATGATAAATATCTTATTATGAACTATGCTGTCTACCAACAATTTTCAAAAGCCTGTTATATACCAGCGATTGTTGTTACTATAGAAACATTTTTTTTTTCTAAATATATTTTCTAATGTTTTTCTATTTACAAGCGAATCAAATTGAAAATATATCTAATCACTAATTTTCTTTCTAAATTTCAATAATATTATGTAATCCTAGTATAAATGTTTGTTAGAATTTGAATGTAGAAACACTTTTTTTTATGTTGAAAAAATATAATAAATAAAAACAACAACAAACTAGAGAGCGACAATCTAACCAACCAACCAACCAGTGTCTTAAATACAAAAGTTCCTGTAAAAATAAAAACAACAGATTTTGTGCAGTCCTTCCCTTTTCATAATATCATTTTTTATCAATTTGTTATATATTTTACCTATGGTTTCCATATCCTAGGTAATATGTTCGCCTAGTCGACTGTGGAACAACCAGACGTGCTTGACGGATCAAAAAAAAAATTATTATTTGATTTTTTATTGATAAACAAAATTCTTTGTGCTCAACAAGTTCATTCGTTTGTCAACTTTTGTTATACATTTTTCGATCATATTCAATGAAAGGGGACCATCTGCTTAGCTGGAACAGTAAGGAAATTGATAAATCTTCCTTCGAAAGGTGTGTTGTTGTTTGTTGACAGTAAACGCAACACAAACGAAACGAACTTATTACAAAAAGAATAAGAACGATCATAAAAACAAGCACACAAACATACAAGACACAAAATTCAATAAGAAAGTACGAGAAGATTGTATTTTGGTTGGTGGGATAAAACGGAATAGAAATTACAACAAAAAAAAACTTTTATAAACACACAAACAACACAAAAAGTAAAAACCGACGACGATGCAGTCCGAATTCAGTCCAAATTGTGTGCGAAATATGACACTAAATATCCGGCAATCAGAAATATATAAAAGTCAAATTGTTCATTTTAATATTAAATAAAAATATTATATTCGAAGTGATTACCGAAATTTGGTACGTCCCTGCGTCCCTCAAGAAAATGAATTAAATAAAATGATTTTAAAATGAAAGGAACGAGCTATAATAACGCACACATAGCATCAATATTATACACTACATAAAGAAAAACTTCACAGTTTTTTGTTTTGTCGACAGTATATTTTGTATTTAAAAAAAAATCTGTTTAATTTTTACAGAGTGGCACACTGTAATTTTTTTTTTTCATTTTTCTTTTTATTTTATTCAGAAATTTATATAAAAATTATATCATTTTTAGTATGAAAATGTACTTTTTTTACTAAATAGAAACATAACTTTATAAAACCGTTTAAAAGAAAAAGATACTTTTATTCAACCTGTTTCTTTCAAACACTATTCGACTGCCAGGCGATCATAATACCAGAGTTGTAAGAGAATGTTTAAATAGCAGAAGAACTGTTAAAAATAAATTGTTGGTTGGGTTTGTACGTTTGTAGACTAAACCAAACTGATGAATTTACTACAACAACATTTTATAAAAATTTAAAATTAATGACGTTTGGATTTGAGTTTCAGTTTATATAGTATTTTAATAAAATCTGTAAATTTATATAATTTATGTATAGGCTTCTGATACTAAAATTATTCTACATTTCAGAAAATAAATCTTGATTTTATATTTTTATTTTGTATATTAGCCGTTTTAGGGATGCCAACAGTATTTATAATTGATATTACTCATTTTTTTAGTAAATAATTTAAAAAAACGTCGATTTAAACTTGTTTTACATTTCTGTCGATTTTTATCTTCGTCAGTCAAAATGTGTCCGTCGCAAACTCATTTTTTCGCATACCGCATTTAGAGTTCAGCTATTTCCATACACATTTAAAAAAGAATATAAATAATTTAACATTTAACTGTGAAAAATCAAAATAAATTTTGATGTGTTTGAATGTGGTGTCCATCGTGCCGAAAAAGTTGAAATTTGATTTATCTCTGGCCTGCAACGAAAAATCGGTGTAGCTCTTATTTTTCATTGGTTGAATTTCAAAAAAATACGTTCAAAATCTTTAGTCTCAATACCGATAGTTCTGTCGTTCTGTGAACTGTCGTTATAAAAATACATAACCATGAAATTATGAAATAATTTAACATTTTATTAATTGAGTATTTTCTAATTAGATTCTAAGGATATTGACTAAGATATTATTAACCAATAAATACACTATAATGGGTTTCTTTTTTTGTAATTGCTGTACTAATTAGACGTTAATTGCATATAATGATAATATTTAATTAAAAATTAAAAATTTATTATTTTGAATAAAACTTTATTTATAAAATTAGCTTGATGGAATAATAGTAAAGCTTTATCAACTCAAAATTAAGAAATTCAATTAACATAATTAACATTCAAGGTTAGTTTAAAATATTCAAGGCTAATAAATAATATACTAGTGGCAGCCCTAATATGTTATGTATTTATTTTCCCTCCTATGAATAACAAAGTCATTTTCTTTTTATGTGTCAGTGCACATTCAACCAAAATCTATACACAATCTTGCATGAGTTGGTAGAATATTATTTTCGAATATAATTTTTTTTTGTATGTTAAAATTACATTCTATTAATATGAACTCCTAGTAAGTTCGGCGCTGACATTTCACAACGACCCGGTTAACAAAGCTATTGAAAAAAAAAATGCTCAAAAAGTATATAAAAGTTTTTCGTTTCATCTTTCTCTGTCTGCCATTTGCGTTTTCCATTATAGAAACAAAAAAAAAATATTTATTTATTTATTTATATTTTGAATGAACTTAGTTAGAGCTAGCTATAGTAGCTAGTATATAATTCTCAAGAACAAAACTGCCTAAATCAACTGTCGCCATTTTAAATAAAATATTAATTCGTCACAATATACACTACTAAATCCGGTATAAAATTATATGAATATGAAATATGAATAGAATGATAAAATTAAATTTGACCGTCATTTACGATCGAGGACATTTCATTGAAACTCAAGGATTTTTCACCCTTTAAGCACCATTCTGACTCAGTTTTCTGAGGTGAAATTAAACTCTTTCTGATTCGGAATTTTTACTACCACAAACATATTTTCTTAGGAGAAAGAACGAGACTTACGATATTTATAAATTTTTATAAATCTCATGTCTTTTTCTTGCGTTAAATTATCTGTCACAATCGCAAACACGTTTTTTTTTGTAGTTTTAACAACTTGAAGAGAAGTCGTGATTTATTTGTTTTGGTAATTTTGGTAATTATATATTTTAATAATTTATTAAAATACAAAATATGGAAAAAAAAAATACTATGAAGTTAATAAGGAAATTCGGGAGTTACTTAAACGGGCAAAAAAAAGTTGTGTAAATAGTGCTAGTGATGCTGTATTGGATGAATATGAAAATGATTTGGATTTACAAAATCCATTGTCTACTCCTTCTACATTAAGTTATGATACAAACATCATTTCACGGTTCAACAATATTAGCGAATCCCGGATGGAAAATGCTGCAGAAGAATTTATTGTTGAATGTGATATTGAAAGTGATTGTACTTCTTTCGTAACAAGTTCAGACGAAACCGCAGAAATGGATAATTTTGTTATTCAAAATATTGCAAGTGATATTGCTGAATGGAGTGTAGAAAATAATATAACCAACCAAGCTGCCAATTCGTTGCTGCAGATTTTAAGAAAGTATCATCCAAATCTACCTAAAGATATCAGAACATTAAAAAAAACAGAAAAGAGTTCAAGTGAAATTGTGCCAATGGGAAATGGATTTTATACTCATGTTGGAGTCACCAAAAATATATTAAATTTTTTAAAAGTAAATTTAATTTCAAATCCAATAATTGATTTAGAAATTGGAATTGATGGTGTTCCACTTGCGAAAAGCTCCAACAATCAATTATGGCCCATTCTCGGATGTCTTTCACTTTATGATTATGTTTTTATTAATGGAATTTATCATGGATATAAGAAACCTTTTTGCGCAAATGTTTTTTTGACGAGTTTCATAGAGGAAATGAAAGAAATTATACAGAATGGTATAATTTTTGAAAATAGAATATTCACGGTAAATTTACGTTATTTCGTCTGCGATGCGCCTGCGAGATCATTTATATTGGGTAAGTTTTGAATTAGAAATCAAAATATGCATATTATTTTTATATTTTTTAAATATATATATTTACTAGGTGTCAAAGGACATTCGGGATATTATAGCTGTACAAAATGTACAATAAAAGGAATTTATAAAGAAAATCGTGTGTGTTTCCCGGGACTCAATTATACTCTCAGAACGGACAAAAATTTCAGAGAGAAGATACAAAAGGAGCACCATATTCGTCTCGATGTAAAATTGGATGAGCTTAACATTGGATGTGTCACTAGTAGCTCTGAACTATTCCTGGTACGGAAAAGGTTCAACTGGAAAAACTGCAGTACAGGAATATGCAGTTATGAAAATTATTAAAGGTATACTAATAAGATTTTAATTCGCAATCTAATTTTGATTGTATACTTAAATATTTAAACATTATTCCAGAATGTTCATTTAAAAAATATCCAGCCACAAGAACCAGTGATTTTATAGGAATAGCAACAAAATGGTTCCATTATGGTAAAGGGAGAATGAAGAAACATATGAAGAAAGATTGAAGTTTTTTTATTAATATTTTGTAATAGGCAGAATTAAAGACCTATTTTTTATTTGATTATGTTTAATTAAAAAGTGGAGGATCCAAAGTCGTCTAATTAAAATTTCATAAGGTATATTTGTTTTATATATAAATATATTTTATAATATCCTATTTTTAATTTGCAATAGTTGAAACTATAAAGAGTCATTGGACATTATGGTAAAGTGAGAATGAAGAAACATATGAAGAAAGATTGAAGAAACATATGAAGAAAGATTTAATAATAGCTATGCAATAGTTGAAACTATTAAGAGTCATTGGACATCGGGATGAATATATATATAAAGAAAAAGTGTATGTTTTATAATGTATATTTTTTTATATATAAATATATTTTTTTTTTATTTATAAAACAAAGAGATTCTAATAATTTTAAAGGAATAGATAATTTTTAATGTTTCAGTAATCAATAAGGAACTATTTATTTCAAAACTTAATTTTTGTTTGGTGAAATTTAACCTTCAATTTTCCTTTACAGGTACAATTAATAGAAGTAGGTATCCATCATAATATTTTTTACCATCTACCACTTATTTTTAATTTTCTTTATGGGCAGAATTAAATTGCTACAATTAAAATAAGGTTTCCGATTTCAAAACAATTCAATTTCACGAATCTATTCGAAATCCATTTTGCGAGCCGTTTCCGAGTTAGTTTTGCCATTCTATTCTATATCAGCTATCCGAATCATAAACAACTCATATTTCTGAATCTAAAACGAATTATAAAAATAATTCAAAATTCTGTCTAAAATGCATATAACACTTGAGTCGGAAGCGAATTAAAACAGAGTGGAAAAACCGATTCAAAAATGAAGTCTCCTATATATAACAGACTTGATTTTAGACTCATTTCTGAGTCAGCTTGCTTAAAGGGCAATATACAATATAAGTCATGGCCTCAATGAAGGCCGCACTATATAATTTTGAAGGTTTTTCACTTGAAATTGAAAATACAAAAAATATATAATTTTATTTTTGATTGTGTAGGTTAATAATTTTGTACAAGTGTTAGTGTAAATTTCAAATTCCAATAAACGAAAACATTTTGGAGCCATTATAAAGTATATAGAAATTTTAGGGATAGGAACCATTTGGATATTTTTGGGGAATTTTTGGAGTTGCTTTTTTAATATGATGGTCGCCGTATAAATTTCTCAGATAAATCGAAGCTTTTTTTAAGACCTTTTTTTCCAAATACAAAAAAAAACTCAAAAAAAAATTTTAAGTTTGTGTTTTGATTGTAAGAAAAAAATTTGCCTTGCGCGGAAGTTATTCGTTTTTTTTTATATAATTTTTGAGTTTGTACCCCAAATCATTTTTTGGGGACATAACAAGTGGTTAGTTGGTTTGGTACACCCACAGTTTTATCACACCGTCAGAACAAAAAGAATAATAATTATGGATTTTTTTTTATGGTTAGAAAAGAACTCCGCCTTTACAATTAATTTGGTCAAGTGTCGGTCAATGTTGTAAATGTTTAAAAGGGAAAGTAATTTATGATTCTTATATCTAATATCTTTAAGATTTTACATGTTTTTCTTTATTTTGTGTTCTAGTTTTTTTACTTTCTACTTTCTTATGCTTTTTTTTAATTTCAACTTTTTTGTTATGCGTGCGGTCAGCACCGGCCCACAAATGATTTTGTTAACCAGGCGATCAAGATTTTATAGAAAGTAACATTTTAAAAAAAATACTAAAAAGAAAAAAATATACAAAATTTCTTTTAGCTTTTTTGAAGAATTTTTTTTTTATTATATTATTTATTATATATACAAAAGTTTTGTAGGAATTATTATTGCCAAATAAAATGCAGTACAGTACAGTCTACACTCTACATACAGTGTCAGTGTTTTGTATTTGCTGATATTATTAAAATTAAAAGTTACATGGTGACGATGGGGGTGTGGTATTAAATAAGTATGAATGATAGATATTTCACTGATTATTTATCGATATTATTATTAATTCACCACTAATTACTAATTACTAGAACTCTACAGACTGCAATATTTCCAGAAATTGTGGAGAAAATAACTTAGTGGCGGTGTTAGATCTATTTCACATTTTCCTTATTCATCTACAAAAAAAAAATCATTGTGCATATAACACATCCATTTTATACATATAAATATAATGAAACTCCAGAAAACAAACTAAATCATATTTATTTATCCCTTTTCCTTTTCCTGAAATTCTGTTATGTTCTTATTCAATTTGAAGTCGACGAACGACATACATGTTAATGGTTTTGGTTCTTTTGGTTGTTCCAACATTATTTGTTTATAGGGTTTTGAAAATTCCTTTACGCGTAATTATCGTTCTCTTCGTTACCATGGAAAATGCACTTGAAGTACAATAAATAAAGTAGAAAACTGGTAAAGGTAAAATGAATAAAATAAAAAAGATAAATAAATTTTCATTTGAACTTATCCTTATAAAGTTTTTTTTTGGTTTTTGTTTTTTAATTTATTTAAAACTGTAAATTTCTTCTATTTCTTTGACTTGCATTTAAATTCTGTTAGCCTGATATATTAGACATGTGAAAGTGTTAAACGCCCACTATTTTTCTGAGGTTTTTTATTGAAAATGATGTGTCTCGAAGAAGTCCATTTAATTTTTCGAATTAGCATTTGATTTATAATAAATTTGAATTGTCAGAAAAGGGTGTGTATAATTTTATAGAAATTTCAAGTCAGTCCCAAAAATGTATATATAAAAAAGTAATTTAATTAAATAATATTAAAATCGATAAAACATAAAATGGACACTACTGTGACAATTTCATTTCAAATAATTAATTACGTATATAAAGTTAAATTTTAAAATAATTTTAAATAATTTTTGTGCCTTTAAAATGTTACCTCATAATTTTGTAATATAATTTGTTAGACGTCATCACATCATATACAATTTATTTATAGTTTTTGATATGTACGCCTGATACTTGTTCATCAAATTAGCAAAATGACGGAAATAAAGTTTTTAGAAATTCATTAGTAGCTGTTAGAGCTACCCTACTTTGTTACCAGGTTACCAACAAATTTAGATTGTTTAAATTTTGATATATATAAATTTAATATGTGTATTTGATAGTCTCTCTGCACTGATATTGAAGTAATAAAATTCGCTAAATTTGAAACCCAGAAGTAAACAAACCCTCCTTGAAAAGACATTTTAATATTTAATCTAAAATCTTGTATATCTAAAAATGGGTGTGGAATATTGTCATAGTTAGTTACCACATTAATTATATTATAAATATCAAATGATAATACCTACTTTTAATGTAAATAACTAATAATTATAGTATATTATTTAATAATTATAATATTTAACATATATATTTATTGATAATTATATATTGTGATATTATGTAAAATGTTATAATGTTACATTACGTAAAGTTCAACTTTAAATCATTTGTGATTATTATTTCTCCTTTTTTCCGTCTTCCGCCAATATGAACAACGTAAAAATTGATAATTATGTTTTTATACAGAATTTTTACTATATTCTTTCATCTCCACACCCATTCATCGATCCGATTTTATTTATTATATATGTATATTTATTTATATACATTTATTAGAATTGAATATATATAAGGTCCGTATTAGAGTAGCCAGTAAAATCGTATTTCATTCCAGTTTATAAATTATAAAATCATTAATTGAAAATAATGAAATTAAAATATTTAGATGATAATATATTTAAATTTATAATTTTATTATATGTCAAAGAAAGCCATTTAGAGATTTCTCGAAAAAGAGAGTTTAAGTGTTTGAGAGGTGATCGCACTTAGCAAAATGTTTGTTTATCCATTAATTAGAGTATATCAGATATATTAATTTAATATCACATTTTTGTGATTTTACTATTGTAATGTATAGCACTGCAAAATGAAGTAATTCTTATGCTGATATACTCTCGCCGTCGCCTCTTTCTTTAAAATGTCATAAAATAGGGCTGAAGTTGAAACATAATAGCAATAGATTAAAAAAAAAAGTTGTTTATAAAATTAATTGAAATTTCAAAATGGTATAGTAGAAAATTTGAAATAAACCGAATTTTACCGTAAAACAAAGCGTAACCGCCTCTCTTTTTTAACTATATACTATCATATATTTCTATATGATTAATTAATAGTATCTCCAGCATTAGATTCGTCATGGAATTAAGTTAAGTGCCACATAAATTTGTAACAATAATTGAGCCACGCCAAAACCAACTCCAAGTAGTGTTGGTTTAGGCCACGCAAAGTAAACTAAACGAATTTACTACCATTTCTGTAATACACCCAAAACAAAGCATATAAAATATTTTTTTTATATAGCATATAATAATACACTGGTGAACTAGTGTGCATACCTCTATATTTTATTTTAATACTGCCAGTTGCTACGTGAAGAATCAACGATAAATATATACATATAAATGTATACAATAATTTTTTTTTCGTGTTTTTATTCCCCATAAGATAAAACCAACTTTGATATTAAATTTTTTATATTCTATATATTCTGAATGCCTGGTAGAAAAGAGGGAAGCAAAACTCTTTTGGCGGGGTCTCGTTTTTCCTGGTCGTTTCGCTCCGGTTTTTTTTTTATTTGAATCCCATGAAATGAAAGTTCATGCCCACTCGTTTTCAGCCCTCAAACAAAATATTTTGTGTGTTTCAAATATTTTCTTCCTCTTTTACGTCTTTTTTAGATTTTTATATAAATTTTATCTACCAGTTTTTGTTCTGTTTCGTAAAAACCATAAAATGCAAACAGCACAAACAGCCTTGGTTTATTTGTGTTATATGTTATTATTATTACGCTTTCGTTTTCATATTATAGTAAAATTTGTTATACAATAGTAAATAGATAGCATCGTAATAGCAGATACGGGGAACTTCCTACTTTTGTGTGTAAATTCATTTTATATTCAATAATAAATGTGCTAAAAAATAATTGTTTATTTAAAATTAATATAGATAGAATTATACATATATAGCAAATATGATTAAAATCATCGTTATTTGTATATCACGTGGTTGGTTTAGTTTGTTTACAGGCTGTCGACTTTTGTGCTTTGTGGGAAATATAAAAATAAATATTCTTTTTTTTTTCTTAAAATTTTATAAAATGTAACGAATAAAATATGTAAGATGCGACGCGTGTTACCGCCCGTAAAGTGACCATTCGTCCCACATTGCGTGGGACAGTCCCACATTTCATGTAATTGTCCCACATAGTAAATCGTCCCAGCGTCCCTCTAACCAAATCGTCCCGAAAAGTGTCCTACCAAACCGAAATTGTCTGACAAGTACAACAATTGTCTGGTAAATTATGCACAGTTTTCTTTATTTAGAATGCCTCTTATAATATATATTTAAATTTATAAATTAGAAGAAAAGCAAGATATTAACAGGACGTGGTTTGTATCGAATGTGCAGAATTTTTATCGGACATGTTATAAATATTTAGATCTCTGGACAGAGTACACTACAAGGATATCCATGTATTTAATTGGATTCTTTTAAAATTTTAAAATTTGAAATAGTCTGGAATAAAGTCCAATTAAATTTAGAATATTTGGATAACAATATTTTATATCATGGGATTAATGAAAATGAATTGTTTGACGAAGTTACATTCGTCAAATAGTATGTAACGGAAATGAAAATAAAAATGTGGGAAGATGAATCATTGTTGGCTGATTTAAGATGGGTAGAAATTTTCACACATTTTAAGAAACACAATATTCCTTATCAAAATTTGAAGAAGTTGGTTTAATATTCATTTTCATTACCCGGAAGGAATGCATCAACGGAAAGAGTTTTTTCAGTAGTAAATAAAATCAGGACTCAAGAAAAATTAGTTTTTGTATTTTTAGTAAAGCCATTCAACATAATTTTATATAATTTTCAAATAAAATATAAACATAATAAATACGAGAAAACTCTTATAATAAAAAAATAGCCTTGCTAAAATGTTCTTTCTTATGTATTTCATTTTTGAATTGCTGAAACAAAATTCGTGTCCCACCTTCAAATGTTCAGGTTTTCCGATTTGTATTGTAAAGATTCGTTCAGTATATTTTATGATTTTTTTTTTTTTTGTACCACATTGGATGAGTTCTGGTCACTTTGCGCCAGGGACGTCACACGATGACGATATAAATAAAACCTTAATGGAATACGTACGTATATCAGGCAGTTAGATCTTTAGTTAATAAAATTGGAAATATATATGATGATTGAACAGAATGATGATGATTGATGAAGTTCCGAGCATTCAGATTGAAGTAAGAGCTGTAAATATATAATAGTATGGACACTAAATAGTTAATAGATGGTGGTATACCACCCTATTTGTGGTAGTACATATTTGAAACAGGTACTTTCTTGAATTTGGCCAAATTTTCAGTTAGATTCCATTTTAGGATACGGTCTTCTAAAAAGTAATATCATAGTTTTGTGGGTTCATCTGAATTAGTCAATGAAGAAGTATGGTTATATGTCATTAGTTTGGTAATTAGATGCCCTTTAAAACGAGCTTTAAAAGATTTTGGATTTATACGTTGTTTAGAAACTTTAATCCCGCAAAATTGAAATTGTACATATATGTAAGTAAAATAAGAATCTTTGTATTAACAATAGTTCGAGATAAAAGTCTACATTTAGATTTGATTTAAATAAATTAAATGGTGATATTAATTTTAAAAACCACTACAACTCAAAATTCAAACAAAAATCTATAAAATTATTTCGTTTTCTTACCACAAATTAATCCTAATATTATTATCTAAAATTGTAATTAATAAAATCTTTCATCAATTAATTTAAATGAAAAGGTGAATCATTACATACTTAGAATTTGAAGATAAATTCAAATTTGGACTTGGAGTTGTATGTATTTACAAAAAAGAATATTCCTGCAAAAAATTTAAAAAATAATTATAATTAAATAAATTTTAAATGTATTTTTTTTAAAGTTTGTAACCAAATCGTTGGAATTATTAATATTATTTCAAACTATATTGTAACTTAATGTTGATTTTTTACTTTTATAATCCGTTATTACCAATTCAATTCAAGGTAAAAAATGTGAAGATGATTTATTAATTAGTGTAAAATTACGTTGATTTTTTAATATTTTATATCCTTCCTGTTGACAATCACAAATTATTCTGAGTAAATAAATTGGAACCTCCTCTTCTCTAACGTAAAATTCTTAAGAACGTTTATGAAATATTAGACGATGGACAATCATTCATAATGCAAATATGCCAACCAGTTTTGCCAAAAGAAAAACAGAAGGATATTACCGATGAATGCTGTATGACATCGTTCTTCCCATGATGAGGATTTTTTTTCCATTTTTAGCGATTTCTCAAGAATTAAATAAAAGAAAAATGATTTTTCAGACATAGTGTTTAATTTGTATACAGAAAAGTGTATGCAATACAAGGTTTAATTGGTTTAATTATGTTCCAAAACTTTTTTTTACTGAGAAAGAGGAACCCTTATTGGTTTAAAAATTTTGGAGGAAACCTTACTGAAAATTTTAATAATATGGTTAATAATATATTTTTAAATTTAAGAATTTTAATATAACTGATGTCACAGTCACAAGCATTAGGAGAGTGCTGAGTGCGGGAGGTTGAAAAATGTAAAAACTGTGCAACAAAATATGCAATGTGATAATGGAGGATCAAAGACAACATTTAAGTACAAATGAATATTATTTATTCATTTATAATTAATACATAATCAAATCTGAATACGCATAGTGGAATTCTGAATACCCATTTAAATAATTTATACGATTTTCTATATATTGTTTTTGTAGATAAAATCCCAGGGAAACCCATCTGCACATCGCACTCGCACATGACTACTACATTACTGCAAAAAGTAAAAAGTACAGCATTGGTGAATACATTACGCTTGAAATTAGTTTGGACAATCTAATTTTGGTATCATTGAAAACATTACGATTGCAAACCTGAATCGGGTAATCTATTTTATGACATAATTTTATTATCGACAGATATTGGAAGGCTACAAAATCTTTTTTTTTTTTTGTTATATATAGGTATATTATAAACTTAAATATTATAAAAAAATTATAATTAATATTATCGATACGGCAGTTAGTGAGGTACATTCGCCAAATCAGAGGCCAAGTAGGCGAACAATTTTTATTTGGATTTTTAGCCAGTGCGTATAATTCGCTGCGCTGCTAAATTTGAAAGCTCTACATTTATTATCTCTATCAGCCGATATTATCGAGTTTTGATTGAAACCATTATTATATTGATATTATTCGTTTTGTTAATTAAAAATATATAAAATATAAGTTATATATTTGCTGTACTGTAACCAATTTCACCTAGGGGTATATTCGCCTAGTCGAGAAAGTATTTCCGTACCGCATTTAATTTTATTGCATTAATATTAAGGCGAATTTCTATTATATATATACACTTAAAATAATATAAAATAAATCAACAATTTATGAAAATAATGAGGAACATTTATAGGTATATGAAATTTATTTTATATTTTAGAGCGGAAAGTCGCATACTGTGCGGCGAAATGTTTTAAGGATCATCAGCATAATTTGTTAACACCATGTCAATATATTTGGGGGTATCAATATATTTGAATATTTTAATTTTTATTTTCTTGTTTATTGCTTACTATGTCAATAGCTATACATATTTTTAGCCCTATCAATAGCTTTACTATAATGTCAATAGATTAATAGATGAACTTTTAGTATATATGTTAATAGCTATAACTTTTATCCACTTTTTACTGCATTTTTAATATTAAATTGTTATAAACATCATTTATATATAAATTATAAATTAATTGGCAATTGGCATCCACCGGCAATAATTAATTAAAACGTTAATTAACCTTAATGCTCTAATCAATATCTAAAATATAATATTATTAAAGTACGTATACTGGTTTCCTTTAATTTATTTGTAATTTTCATATTCTACTTTGAGTTTACATATTTACGATTCATACAACTTCCCAAAGGAATTTGCATTAGGCTTTATCTTTTGTAGTATTGTGGACTAAATGGTCTCTCTATAAGTCTATTATCTTTATTTCTATCTTTAATTTATAATTTCAAAATATCTAAAGATTAAATTAATGTGCTAAACAGTAATATTTTATTACTAACTAGTTTGACATTAATTATATATAATGACAAAATTCAAAAATAAAGAAATATTTCATATATTCTACACTTAAAAGTTGAGCATGTCTATTTTTTACAACAAAGAATCATTAGCTAATATCAATATATTTGTTAATTTAGATTTTTATACCACTTTAAAAAAATAAACTTTGCAAAACTATTATACAAAAAAATACTGCCTAATCTCAATAATTACACCAGAACACGCGTGTAGCGTTAAAACATTTGAAGCTATTTATTTCAGGTTTACCAAAAAACGAGCAATAGTGCTCTTTCAAATGAATAGGAAGAAAGCCAGAACAATAGTAGACTTCTTTACATTAGGTCACTAAAACCATAAAAAGCATCTATGTACACACATTTGGTCTATCACTATTATGTGGATGTAATGATTCTTTGTTGTAAATGAATTCGACACTTCAAAAGCTGTGTTGTCATTCCTTCACAAACGAGGCGGCTAAAATAGCTGTAATGTTCCATTAACAGTAAGAGTTTGGTCAGTGACGAATAATTAGAATTAGAAGTGATATCACAATAAGTCAAATTGTTGCACTGATTATGGCTCTTTTTTTATCCTCTTACTCTAAATCTAACCTATCATAAGTCGTACTATAAACATATACTTACCATTTCATTACCTTAACTTGCAAATTTATTTTCATTCTGAAAGAAATAAAATTTTAAAGAAAAAAAAAGACATTTTGTATATATTTTTTTTTAAATATTTGTTTTTCTCTACTTATGGCAACTTAAAATTTGGATGGAAAATTTATTTTCTTTTTTACTTTCATGTTAATCATTTTTACTTACAGCTCCTTCATTTTTCAATATGTTTTATGATCTCTTTTTTTTTTGTTTGTTTATTTGTTTAAATAATTTTTTATATATATATATATATATATAAATATATATATATATATATATATATAAATATATATATATATATATATATTTAATAATTATAATTAAAGGATTATTTACAGTGAATTTTTATTATTAATATTATTTTTTTTTCTTAATAGGAAAGCTCTTTCGTATTTTTGAATAAATCACTTCATATTTTTTTTATTTTTCAACAGAAAAAAAACCAAAATTTAAAAATTAAGAAAAACTTTTGGTAAAGTTATAAAATAAATATTCATGAATATTCTTCATTTTTTAATTATATATTTTGAGAATTTTTAATTAGTAGGCATTTTTGATTGAAGAAAATAAATATATAATAATAGTACTAATAATAATATATTTATTTTTCTTTTAAGTTTATATAAAAAAAAACAAGCTATGGCTAACCGCCGTCTGATATTTAGGTATTAAATTAAATTATTATTTTAATTGGCAAATAATTATTGGAAGAAAATTGTTTACGATGAGGGAATTCAATATTATGTATAGAATTCTTCAAAAATGTAAGTGTAATTTGGACAGTTTTAAGATATCATCTTGAAGTAATAGAATATAATTTTAATTATTTGAATATACTTACAATAACTAACATATTGTACAGCAACATAATAAATTTAAATGAAAAAAATTCATATTTTGTTATTTTTAATAATAGAAAATTTTACTAAAAGTATAAAAATTTGCCGGCTGGGAGTTAGCCATTCAAAGAGTTCCAACAAGTGAAAATTTAGAAATATTACAACTTTAAATGTTATATTAATGAAAAGTTGAAATACAGAACTGTGTAAATTTAATATCGAAAATCTATTTTTTGACAACAGAAACAGATTATTTGAATTTGAATATATAAAAATGAAATATAATTAATTATCAATTATGCACTACAACAAATTCTCAAATAAAAATATAATTTAAAAATAAATACATATTTATAAAATTTATTTTGGAAAACTTTTACCAATTACTTTTTATAGTTTGTTTTTGAGTAATTTAAAATATTAATATATATATACATATATATATTTTTTAATAATATACAATTTCTATTTGTAATTCATATTTTATAAATTTTCATTTTGTTTTAATTTCTGTTTGACACACATTACAATAATTAAATTTTTAAGGTAAATATTTTTTAATTATTCTGTTTGTTTGTTTTCATTTAAATATGTTATTTAATATTTCTTTTTTTTTTTTGTTATTACATTAAAAAATGAATAAAATAAGATCCAAAATTATAATTTAATATTTCTTTTCATTTACTTATAATTTTATTTAAATGATTTTCTAGAATTGGTAATTTATATTTTTTATATAAAAAATTTAATAATTTTTAATGTCTCAGAACTATTTAAAATATATTCAAAAATAATTTGTAAGTATCGAAAAATTTACCAAAAATATCTCTGAATCAGCTATAGGAATAAAAGGAATCATTAATATCGTAGACACATAATTTCTCCGGCATAGATTATGGTAAAATTAAAAAGGAATTAGTAGAATTTGTTAAATATATAAAGGTATTTGTTCAGATTGAAATATTAGATAAATTTAATTTATAAAATTTCTAGAAAATAACTTTTCATTATATTCTTTACGTAATATAACAAATTAATAAATATTATATACATAATATTAACTCAGCCTATCTATTTTCTTGAATTAAAAAGGGATAGGAATTAGCAATACAACGCCCACTTCGAATTATACGAATTTTTAATACTTTTACTTATCTATTGTCAGAAATTCTACTACGAAAATTTCAATTATAAATATAAAATATTTTTTTTAAGTGATCAAATTTTAAAATATGAAATAATAAACATCCGTGAAAATAATATCGGAATTGCTAAAATTTTACAATTAGTAATACATTAAAATTGATTCGATTTTAATTAACAAATACCCACAATTATTTAAATTATTTATTGCTACAAAAAAAAAAATATAATTTAAATCGTTTATATAATAAATCCAAAATTCTTGCTGATCCAGGGACACAGCCATTTTTAATTTGGATATCATGTCAGAAGCCAAAAAGTTTTGTTAGACCACATTATGGAAAGTTAAAAATAATTTTAAAAAAATGTGTTTTAATGTGTTTTTTTTTTGTAATTCCTTGTTTATAAAATATAGTTGTCCAAAATATCAGAAATTTTTGAAAATCTGAATTTTTCTATTTGATTGCTGACATGTCCAAAATTATCGAAAAAAAAATTAAAACAAAATTGTACAAAATATTTTTTTTTATATATATATACAAAAACATTACTTACATAAATATTTTATTTGTATTTTTATTATAGATCACAAAGAAATTATTAATTATTAAAATTTTTGAAATTAAATAAAAAAATTATGAAAAATTTTAAATTTTATTTGAAAAGAAAATTTCCAATTTCTTTTATTTTTTTTTTCTCTAATGTTTTCGAATAGAAACCAGAAATTAATTTCATTATTGTTTTTCAAAATAGCCTCTATATTTTTTGTGTTTTCTCTGTTATATTTATTATTATTAAGAGAAAACAAATTATAAATATTTTTATTTATTCATAAATTTATTAATATCTTTTGGGGATGAATTAAGACATAAAGTAATTACTGGAATATTTTGTTTTCATTAATATTTTCGTTAATTCCTTCACTTCAAAAAAAGTTTTTATTTTCTGGTAATTCATTAAGGGAAGAATTATTATATAAAAATAAACCAAAGTGCCGAATTATGTAAAGTGAATAATCACAAATCAAAATTATATATCATCAAGACCGTAATTGTGATAGTTCCAAGCATTATAACAAATTCCCTGAATTGGTGTATGGCTTAAAAAAATGAATTAAGGTTTAATATATGCTTTTTATACAGAGCAGTATTTGAATTTCATTTTACAATTGAATTTGTTAATTAGAAAAAAATACGAATTATAGTATGGAAACAGTAATTAATTATTGAAATCAATTTAAATATTTATAGAAAATATGAATTATTGTATGCATAAGAACTATCTATCTAAATTATATTTTTTCTTCTTTAATTCATATTTCGGTATATTCATTATTAGTAAACTTTTTTACAATATTGGTAACGAAATAGTAGATTTTTTACAGTTACAGTGTAAAATTATATTTTATTCACAACTCTTTATTTTATTTTATTAATAATTTCAATGAAAATAGACGAAAGCAAATTTAAAAATTTTATTAAAAAAGAAAATAGTAAAACAAATATGTATTGCGCTACTATCAATTAATATGAAATTGTATAAAGTTACCAATGATCACAGTACATATCCTGCATAGATTTTGTTATATTTGAATATCACAAATGTTATTCGTCAGGAATCAGTTTATATATTTGAAATAAATTAAGAAAGAGTCCGTTCCGCTGATCTTTTAAGATGTTGTAAGTTGTAATGATTTTTTTTGGATAAAATTAAAAATTATGAAGGAGAGATTGAGATAGAACGGAAGATTTATAAAATACCACAAAGTCCATTTTTATAGTAAACATTTTTCATAATATTTTTTTACTCCACCTAATAAAATGTAATTAATTAGAAGTAATAATTTTTTATATGTCTAAATTCATCCCTTACGAATATTTTTTAATATACAAATTTACATAAATAAAAATTTTATATCGTTAATTTAATTATTCATTTATTTTTTTATTTGTATAACGAATTTTTTTATTTAATTTTTAAATTATTACTTTATAGCTTTTTATTATGAATTTTAACTTTTTTCTCTCAAGTTAAGCAATTTAATTGTACTTTTAAAATAATTTATTAATATTTTTTTTATTTTTGTTTTTATTTTAATAAATTTGTGTGTATTTTTTATTTATTTTCTTTCCTTTTTTTTTATTTTTATTAAATCTTAATTTGTTTTTATTATTTAATTATAAATTCATATAATAATATATGTAATTTATATATTTCTATATAATATACTTAATAATTATTAACTTATATATCACAAATTTCTATACATATACAAATTTCTGTTTTTTTTTTGTTTAGTTTATTATTTATTTGAAATATTAATTTTTAATTTTGTTAGATTTTGTTAATAGTTTTATAATATTTTTTTTTTGCATATATATATATATTTATATGTATACATATATATTTAAGAATAATAAATCAAAGAAAAAAATATTTTTAATTTTATATATGTAATATTTTAAACAATTATTAAAATCTACATAACTAATTAAATTACTAAATCTATATTTATAAATCAATTTTATTATATCCATAATATAAGGATAAATAAAATATATAATTATTAATTTCCCGAAAAATTAAGATATACAGCAAAAATCAACAAAATAAAAACAAAAAACATTAAAAATTCAAATACAATTTTGTAGGTAGTAATATAATGTATAAAACAAGTGAATTTTATTATGTAATATAATAATAATTTTATTTTATTTATTCACATGTGTATTAATTGATTTGAAATTATTGGCACAAAACTTAATTTTTATGAAAAAATTGTATTCAGACATAAATTTATAAAAATAAACGTCAAGAACTAAGAATATGATTTTTATCTGAATGTATTTTAAAGTGATCTTCAATATCTCAAATATTAAATGACATTGAAAGCTATAACAGGTAAATGTATTAAAATATTATTTAATTGAACATCATATATTTAACAATTTAACTGTTTGAAAAATTCCTACTCATGTATTTGAGATGGGCTATATATATATTTATAATTTAACATAAATTATGGAAACAAATAAATTCTAATTTGATGATCTATATTTACTCGTTTATAAATAAATTATTAATTAGAAAAATGATTGAAATAACTGCTTGTAAAATTAATTTAGCCCAGATTTTCAATAAATTTTTATGTATTGATATTGAATTTTAAGGATTTGTGTTTTATGATAAAAAGTTTTAGATTCTCGTTTTTTACAGTTTAACAATGTTGTCTGATTATAGTAAAATATCTGTAGCTAGATTATATGGACGAAAATTTTCCAAACTGAATTTTATTTTTTGATTACTATAAAATATTTGAAGGTATTTTAATGAAAATCATTAAATTGAACCGTAATGAAAATCAGCCCTTGATTTTGAGAAACTATTAAAAAGAAAAATATTTTAAAATAAATTAAATTTTTTAAATTTGAATTTTAGTAATTTTGGTAAATAAATTTGTGATCGTTAATCTTCAGATTTTTGTACAAAAGGCGAATTGATTCGTTTATTATTATTTTCGCTGTTATAGTTTTTATATGTTCCAACAGGCGAAATATATCAGCTAAAATAAAATAATAGGTGATTTTATATTTTAATATGGTTATTTAAATATTTCATATTCTTTTTCTTTTATATTTATATAATTTAATGAAAAAAAAAAACTGCATAAAAATTTACTTTTGGGGAAATATGAAAATTTACAAAATTATTTTTACTTTTTTCGCTCATATTTTATCGAAATTTGTCTTGGAAAGTTATGCCCCCAAGCAATTTACATTATAATTTTAAAAATTGCTAAAAAAAATTTTGAAATATTTATTTATATTTTATCTTTTTCATTACAATATTTTTTATTTTATATTTTGTTATTACATAATATTTAAATATTTAATTTTTCTGTTTTCTTTTTTGGTAAATTTGTTTAAATTTATAATGAATTATTTTCTTCTGGAATAATAACTTTAGATTATTTATAAATACAAAATAATTTATTTTTATTTATATTATTGTTTAAAAAAATTTGTTGTTGATATTATTGTTAATTTATAATAAAAAAGTAGCGAAAATACAGCAGCAAAATTTGTTGTTTATGGTAAAAAAATTATATTTTTTGTAATATAAAAAATTATGTGCAAAAGAAATAAAATATTTATGAAAAATTTATAATTTTTGATTATATTATTAATATTAAAGAAAAAAGGATGCAAAATTTATAAAAGTTTAATGATTTTAGCAAAATTAAAAAATTGTATTTAGGAAAAAGATGATATTTTTTTTGATTGTTTTTATTTTAAATTATTAAATTTATTAGTATTTTAATTATGTAATATTGTTAATTTAATGTGGATGAATTGATGTGGATTAATATTTTTATTGTTTTTTGGTTGTATAGTAGAAATTCACATAAAATATTTATTTATTTATTATTGTTGTTTGTAGGTTGGTCACAAAGTAGTCACAGATAAGTAGATTCACCTGTAATGGGACATACAAACATTTTTTTTCGATAATTGATAACAAACATAAAAAAATTTCTTTTAAAAATATACTAAAATAATTTCTACAAGAAAAAAAAAATTTTAAAGTATACGGAAAAATTATAAAATCTAATTTGCAAAAAAGGAAAATATAATATAAAATTTGAGGTGAATTCTAGAGATTTCTTTTTTTTTATTTTAGTTTGTATTTTTTAATTAGTAATTTATGAGTGATTATTGTTTTGGTAAAAAATAATTCAATAATATAAAATTATATGTTGCTTTCCTATATGATCGTGTTATTTGTAAATGATTTTAATCTATAATTAGGACTGCTTACATACATAAATAATGTAAATTTTATGGTTAAGTTAAATATAGAATATTTGTTATAAGTCCTAAGCAACAATTTGTCATTGTAATTATTCTTAAAACATTTTTTTATTATAACATTAAAAATTAGATTTTATTATAAGAAATTTTTACAATTTCTTTTTTAATAATTAAAAGTATGTTTTTAATTCTATAAATTAAAAAAAAAAAAAAACTAATTGGGTAGAAGAACATTAATTATAATGTAATTTTCTTAAAAGTTAGATTAACTGAATTAAAACCATTTACAAAACTAAGACGACAATATTATAAAATGATTGGATGAAAATTAATTACTGGGATGATGAATATTTTCTAAATTCGTTGTAAAAATGTTTTTTTAAATGTTTGAAGAAAACATTATTTAAAAATTTAAATTAGTATACAACAATATAAAACAATAATTAAATTACAAGTATAAATGATTTGCGATACTGGAAATTATGTTGGTATTATACAAAGTCGTTAAATTAGTGTTATTACGTTTAAAAATGTGAATTTTTAAACAAATATAATTAATTTTTAATTTATTTTATTAAATTGTTAGATTTTGTTATATGTTGTCTTCATAATAATCGATGATGAGGATGATTTGTATTGTTAATATGTTTTTGTACAATTTTATGTAGTTAAGCATAATATTATTATTAGCATTAAAAAAAATTATAAATAAATCAAATTAAAAATACTTTTGTACATTTTTTATTTATTATGTTAAAAACTAAATAAATACCATAATAATCCATTAATCAAATAATCATTGATGCATTTTTGTTAACAAATTTTAATTTTTTTTTATTAAATTCATTATTTTTATTAAATCTGAAAAAATATTCTAATAAAGAGATAATTTTTATTTTTAATATAATTTATAAAATTTATAAACAAAAATATAATGTACCAGTAGAAATTACTTTTATATGTTAAATTTGAAATAGATTAATATATAATTATGTACAAAAGTATTTTTTTAAAGCAGGATTCGAACAAACAGTTCTGTAAAAGTTGGGATTTTAAAACAGTAGAAAAAATATTATTAAATTTCGAAAAGTTATTATTGATAATAATAAGACGAAATAAAAATTTACAACAATTTTGTATTTTTAAATTAGAAAAATGTAAAATCCTTACAATTTTTCATTTAACTTTAATGTATCCAAACTCTGTTAGTAAAATTAAACATTTAAAAAAACATGTTTTCATAAGTAAATTCTTAATATTAAAAATATCTCAGAAATAATTCCAATATTTATGAATTTCAAAAGTGTCTGTTGGTGAAAGAATTATGGTAAATAGTTAGTTTTTCATTCGATTCCTGATTTAAATAAATAAAGGAAAACTACTTCTTACAAAAATAAAAAGAATATATTCATGCAAAAGTAAATTGAAAATAAATAAAAAAAAAATTTAGCATGCCACAATCGTAAATTTCTCATGCCACCATTTAAATATTTGAAGCTTCATAAAAGCATTAAAAAAAGGAATTAATATTTCTACAATCTTAGATTTTTAAAATCACAAAATATTTCGTCACGTGACTGTCCATTTCTAGGTTATTTTTTTTAATAGACGAAATACAGTGATCTTCATATCTAATTATATTATTATGGTCGAAAAAAATTTAGTATTTAGACATATATCTTTTCAACAATTATATATAAATAAAATTGTAGTATTAAAATTCCAAATTCGTCTATTAAACGGAATGTGGATTTGATTTAATTCCAAAGCATCAATCAGAATTCCAATCGAAATCGTTTGAAAGCTGACTTCCGATTAGTTTCCAGTTTATATTGTGAGGCTTATAATTTACATTTTAAAATCACGAGTCTTGTATTTTGGTATTCACTTTGGAATATTGAAATTTAAAAATTTAAATTTATGTAAAATTGTAGAAATATTTTAAATTACATTTTTTATTTAGTAAAATTTAAATTTTTTTAAATAAAACATCACAAAACAAAAACAATTTTTGGAATTAATTTTTTTTTTTCTGTTTTATTCAAAAATTATCTGAAAATTCATACACATCAGTTTCAGATAATAATTTATATCGACTAATTGTTAAACAACTATTTGGTGAATTAAGACTAGCTAATAAATTGAAGAATATTATTCTCTCATTTTAATAAAAAAATTTGTTACATGCAATAAATAAAAATATATAAATAAAATACAAAAATAGAAAATTATAAATTTTTTTAACAATTATATATTTATTATTAATTATTTTTGTATACATACACACCATGATAATAATAGTTTTAATAGTTGATTTTGTTGATAGTATAATCCCATAAAAATGTCAAAATTTGAAATATGAGAAGACATAGATATTTTTGTTGTTGGTTGTAGAAATGAAATTATTTTATTGTTATTTTGTTATGATTAGTACAGAGATTTAGAAGAGTTGACACATAATTCATTTTTTTTTTATTATTTTTTTTATTTATGAGAAATAATTTTCATTAATTTTTGGCCAGGCATGTAAGAAAATGAGAAGAAAAATACAAATATAAGTAATTAAAAAAAAGTTATTTGATATTTATACTTAAATTTAAAAAAAAAAAATCTTAAATGATAAATAAATTCATTATTTTATATATTATTGTATATTAAAACAAAACTTATTATAATTTTTTAACAATTATTTTTAAATTTTAATTACTTAATAATTTTATATATTAAAAATTCATGTCGAGCTCCACCCTAAAATATTTAAATATTACATAAATTTTCTTAAAAATAATACATTATTTAATTACTAAAGGTTTTACAATTAGTTTAATTATATATTTTTTATTTAAATTAAATAATAATTCCGTTTCTAATAATTATGATTTATTTAAAATTTCCGTAAAAATACATCTTCATCGAAACTGAAATCATTGAGATTTTTTATTTTTGGAGATGTTAGCATCTTACCTTCATTAGAAACGATGACATAATTTTGATGAAATTCTATAAAAACAGAAAAACACAAATAAAAACGATCTATACAACAACAACAACAAAATACAAATTATAAACGACAATAAAAAAAAACAATTGAATGTATATTTAGTAATTAAAAAAAAAATCAACTACAAATCATTCAAGGTAAACCGATTGATCGATTACAATAGAAGAATTCAACTAGGACAATTCCACTCAATAACAATTCAACTAGCACAAGAAAATAGTTGGCCCTAAGAAAAAAGTTGAATTGTCACTAAGTAGAATTGTGTATAGTGGAATAGGACTTCAATCCTGGATCTAATCATGTTTTCAGTGTGCTGGTCTATTAGTATAACTAGCAGTTATCACATTAAAATTTTTGTAAGGAATGTAATTAATATAAATTAATGAAATTTCAAAATAAAATAAAAAATTAGTTCTACTGATATAGTTGTACATGTAACTCTAATTTGTATCTCTAGTGCGTAACGAAATCTTGTGTAACAAAATATATGTTTTATTCATATTTTGTAAATTGACCGAAACATAATTTACCGAATGCAAATCCATTGTTATCAGTCTATTAGTAGAATACTCAATTTAGATTAAATTTAGACACACGTATTTATAATAATTTTTATTTTAAATACGTAAAATTGTCTATTCTAATGATTCATCGTTTCGTCCGATTTCTGTGGAACTAATATTCGAAAAAGAGGTTTTGTTTTAATTCTGTTCAGCAAAATTTGCTGGGATTTTCTTTTTGTTTGACATTTTTGACACAATATTTACATATTTAGAATATTCTGATGTCAGATTTGATATTTTGTAAAAATCTTCCACAGAAAAGTTAAAATTGAATCAACTTTTTCGAAGAGAGATAAAAATCCAACAAACAAAATTGAACTATGAGAGAAGCTCATTTATTCATATAAAATTTATGTCTTCGATATGTCGGACGAAATGATGAATCTTAAGTCTTATTAAATATTTTGGTTGTTTTCTCAGGGATTTAATTATTATGCATTTAATTTCAATCTGTATTAAAAATTTAATAGTGCGATTTAAATATACAATTTTGACAGGAATATTTTATTTAATAATTTTATTTTTATACGAAAAATATATTACAAAATAATGTAATTTACAACAAAAAAAAATTGTCAAAAATAATAATATAATGTAGCGTATTATCTTCTTAATTTTGACACTATAATCTTAGTCTACATAAAATTTCTAAATAAGCATTTTGATTAACAAAAAAAGCCTCAATTTCTATACCAAAATAATAGAGCATTTATTTTTCTTGTATACATAAAAATTAATTTTAAGCAAATTTTTAAATATGCTAAAAATAATTTAAAAAAACAAAATTTAATTAATAAAATTGAAACAAAATAATAAAAACTAAAATAAAACGATAACTATAATTAAAAAATGAAAAATAAAATGAAACAAAAATAAAAAAAGAAACTTATTTTAAATTAAATATAAATTTAATTTATTAGGTATCTCTTTTTTTATATATGCTTCATTGTTGGAAAGAATGAACATTGACAAAAAAAATAATTACATTTTTAATATGAATTTTTAATAAAGTTACTTTTATTTATTTTTATAATAAATTACTCAGTTCAATACGATTTAGAAATTCGAGCTTTTCGAGCATTTTGTTTGCTGAATATTTTTTTGAAACTATTTCTTTCGTATTCATTTTTTCGTAACTTTGTATTTTGGAAAATCAAATTAAATTTTTCGTATTTTTTGAAACCATTATTTATGTGTAAACAACATTAAAAAAGTGAAAATTGTCAAATAAAATTAAATTTATAATTATATCCATTCACGTTCATATGAATAGAAAATAAGTTTTCTGAATGCTCTTCTAAAGTGTCTAAATATTTTTTTTCCGAACTTTTTGCTTCTAGTGCTCAAAATTCTAGATGTTGCTGAACGGAGTAATTCATTACTGTCACAACGCCAACGCAACAAAAACAACGTATTTAATCTTCAACAAAAATTTGAAAACTAAGTAAACGGCCGGATTTTACATTAAATGAAATTTCAACTTTTAAAATAAGATTTTTCTTAACAAGAAATATTAATTATTGAAAATAAAATTGATCGTTTAAAAAAAAGTCGCGTAATCGTTTATTTTATTTGCATTTGGCGTTAATTTGAAAAAAATCTATGTTTTTTAAATGTGTTTATTTATATACAAAATATTTTATATTTTCTTGGCTAACTCATAATTTTATATTAACAAAAAGAACAAAACAAAAAAACAAATAAGAATTTTTGTTAAATTTAACAACAAATTTTTTTACCTATCGATAGGTAGAAAAATTGAAAACTTTATTATAGTGGTAAAGTTATACAAAATATTTTTTTTTTTTTATTTTATATTAATATCTTTTCTATATTAATAAAAATTATTATTCAAATTAATTAAATTACATTAAATAAAATACGAAAAAAAAAAAAAATTAATTTTTTTTTTTTTTTAATTTAAATTATTATTAACTATTAATATTATAATTATTACAGATTACGTAATTTTAATTTTAAAAATATAATTTTTTTATGTAATAAAAAACTTTTTTAACTAAAATAAACAAATTTTTTAAATAATAAACCGATTTTTTTTATGATTTTGTGAAAGTTGGGAATTTTGATATTTAAAACTAGTTTTCTTTTATTTTTATGTATATAATTTTATGGTATACTAAATAATTTCTAATGCAGATAATTAATAGGTCATTTTCCAAAATTATATTACTACTTTTTGCTATGTTATTGAAACTAATTGCAATAGTGAAGGGTGTATTTTTGGATCGTGATGATTAGATAAATCTGAACTATTTTTTATTAGAATTTATAATTAAATAATTATAGTTAATTCTACTTAAAACTCATTCAAACTTAAGAAACTAGTTTTTTCTGTATTATACTGAATATAGATATACACCAATTTTTCACAATGAAGGACCCGCTCCACCAGTCATGATATTAAAAAATTGAATATGCAAAAAAATATACTAAATAAAAAAGCCACTTTTTAGAAAAAAATTTCCAATAAAAAATATTTTATTTTCAATGATTAAAAAAGTCAATATTTACGGTATACAATTGAAACAATGTATAATTTTTATGGATTTTGACATTTTTTTAATTTAATTTTACATAAAAAGTTTACCAATTTTTTTTTAATATTAATTTTATCTGACTCAAGTTGTCTAGATCTTTTTTATTTTTTGCCAAAGATTCATTATCACTTTTTAATAGTCTAGTGGAGTGGGACCTTAATAATACAAAAATACTTTTATTTAAAAAAAAAAAAATATATATATATCTTTAAATTAAAATATATTAAAAACAAAAAAAGCAAAAAAAAAAAAAATTTTCCTTTAGTAAAAATTAAATTTTAAATCTTACAAAAATAAAGACTCATAGAACTATAATTTTTATAAAATTAAAGTAGTTGCGTTCGAAGAGTTTTAAAATAAACTCTCTTTTAATTTCATTCTCTCTTCACTCTCTCACAATCTTTATCATCATCATTACTCTCATCTAAACAATAATTATCAAATAAAGAACTACTATTACTACAACGTGTTCGTGTTGGTAATGAAAATTTCTTTTTTGTTGTACCACATGTAATAACACCATCACTACAACTCCTATTTCTACTACTACTACTACTACTACCAACAGCATTCATTGCACCAATAAATACATCATCATCATCAATATTATTATTGTCCTGAATAATTTCATCAACAGCTATTGATGATGAGGATGAATTTGATGCGGCAGCTCCTCCTGTTGTTATACTACTATTATTATTGGTATTACATTTTGTAGATGGTGTAGTAGAAGTACGACAATATGTTACAGGTGTTTTTATCAAATTTAAATTATAATTATCATCATCATTATCATTTTTATTGGAAATTATAAAATTTAAACTATGACTACGATTACGTGTTGGACAAGTTGTTGTTGCAGCTGTTTTTGATTTAATATTAGCCGCACTATGTTTAATTACGGATTGTAGTTCTTGTTTAAAACTACGAAGACTAAATAATGGCCCTAATGAATTAATTTGATTTGAAATTGTTGTTGTAGATGGTGGTGATGGTGATGATTGTGTTGATGTTGATGCATTTGAAGATTTTTCAAAATCTTCAATTAATTTCTCATTATATTTTTTATCAATTATTTTACATTTAGCAAGTGATATTGTTAAAGGAGATTTATCACAATTTATTATATCACTATTTTTATTATAATCATCTTCTTGTTGTTGTTGAATATTTGATTCAATTAAATAATTATTATTATTTTTATTAATATCATCCTCATCATTATTTAATGTTGATTTTTCTTCATTAAAAAAACCAATTGAACTTAATTTAATTGGTTTAGCTATAATTGTTGGTGTTTCTCTTTTTAATAATAATAATTCATTATTATTATTATTATTTGGATTTTCATTAATAAAATTTAAACGTGATTTTGTTGGTGAATATGATGATGAAGATGGCATTGAACCACAATCACCACTAATATAAATACCAGTAGAACCATAATTATTATAATTAAATAATTTTCCACATCCACCACCATTATAACTTGTACCTCCTAATGATGTTGATAAACTTTTTGATGGTGATGTACCAAAACTTAATTGTCGATCACATAATGATGAATAAAAATCAGTTGAATCAATTGATTGTTGATCATAACATAATGATTTATTAGATGATTTTTTAATTTTATTATTTAATTTCATTAATAATAAATCATCATCAACATCATTATCAATATTATCAATATAATTTGTACTACAACTAATATTATTATCAATATTTTTTAAATCAATTAATTCATTATTATTATCTTTTAATATTTTATTATTATTTCTTTTAATATTAGTTTGGGGTTTTTGTTGACCAAATTTCACTAATTTTATATTATTATAAAAATCTGGATTGTCGTTACGTTTATTAAAATGAAAATTTTGATACCAACGTAATTTATTATTATTTCGTTGATGTTGTTTCTTAATTACACCACCTGATTGTACATTTATATTATTTATACTATTACTATTTGTAATACAAGAAGATGATTTTTTAAAAAGAGTATTTGTTTTTGTTTTAAATTGTTGTGTTGATGATAATTTTGTTGATGAGATTATAGAAATTAATTTTTTCCGACAACTATTATTACTATTATTTTTCATTAAACTCATACATTTTTGTTGATCATTATTTAAATTTGAAGATAGTGAAAATGGTTGTTGTTGTTGTTTATCAATATTATATAAACAAACATTTTTATTACTATTATTGTTATAACAATTGGGATTATTAATGGTAGTATAGTAAATGTTGGTGGTACAACTATTGTTGATTTTATTACTACTATTCTGTTGTTG
Organism: Rhamphomyia laevipes; assembly: GCA_963920725.1. Taxonomy (NCBI): domain Eukaryota; kingdom Metazoa; phylum Arthropoda; class Insecta; order Diptera; family Empididae; genus Rhamphomyia; species Rhamphomyia laevipes. The sequence continues at coordinate 17,527,479 of OY987258.1, forward strand.
TTCATCATTTAATAAAATTGATGTTGTTGAATTATCATTATCAATATTAATACAATTACAATTTAAACTACAATTTTTTTTTAAGCATAATAAATTTTGTTTTGAATTTAAATTAATTAAAGTTTTACTACAATTACTACTATTATTATAATTACAATTACTACTACTACTATTTGAATTATTATTATTAGAACTAATTAAATTGTTACTATTAATTTTACTATTGTTATCAATATTTAATATTTCATTATTATCATAATTTAATAATTGTGGTGTTGGTGGTAATCTACTATTTTTTATTATTGAATTTGTAGAATTTATTATTGAAATTTCTTTATTATTATTATTTAAATTTTTATTGTTATAATCATTATTGTCATTATCATTATTATCATCCTGCATCATCATAACAACAGTTTTAACAGATTCATTTGAATAACTACTTTGATTATCATTATTTTCATTAAATTCATCATATATAATTTTATTTATATTACTATTACTATTAATATTATTATTTATACTATTATCTAATAATAATAATGAATTTTTTTTATTATTATTACATATTTTTATACTTGAATCTAACTCACCGGATTCCCAATCTTCACCAACAGCTGATGATGATGCTGCACTACTTATACTGCTGCTACTATTACTGCTTGTGCTATTTGTTCTTGATACATCGGGATTTATAGAGGACGGTGTTGTTTGACGGTGTTGATCTTTGTGTTGTTGTTGTTGATTAATAACATTACTACAATTATTTGTTGTCGAAGAATTTGTTGTTTTATTAAATAAATAATTTTGTGAATTTTTATTTTTCATTGAAATTGTATCAATATTAAAATCATCATCAATTAATTGTTTTATACCACTCATAGATGATGATGTTGTTGTTGGATTTGTTGATGATGATTGTATTATTGAATCTGATGTATTTAAAGAATTATTAATTGTACTGTTATTAATATTATGATTTTTATGTATTGACGATGATATTATTGTAGAGGTAGTTGTATTAGTTGTTGTTGTACCAGATAATGGCATTACTGATGATGATAAATTTTGTTGATGTAGTGGTGGTGATGGTGGTGGCAATGGATGTTGTTGCCTTTTATTAATTGTTGTTTTTAAATTTATATTATTTTTATCAGATGGAAATCCACTTATATTGGTGGGATTTATTTTTGTTGTTGGTACTACTACAGATGATGAATCAAAAAATTTATTTGTTATTGGTCCTAATTTATGGGATTTCTGATGTAATTGATTATTCTGTTGTTGTGTAGTTGTATTATTTCCTAATATTAAATTGTTGGTTGAATATAATTGTAACATATTTTGATTATCTGGTTGTTGTTGATTTTCTTGTTGTTCCAATTCATATTCAAAACTACTATTGCTACCATTGTTATGATTATTACGATTTGTTGTTGTATGATTTTGATTTTGACCAGTATATTGTTGTTGTGACTGTTGAAATAAATTGTCATTTTGCTGTTGATTGCCATTACAAGCACATACATTTCGAGATGAAATTGGATGTAAAATTAATTGTACCTAAAAAAAAAACGAAAAACAATTGTTAATAAGTTTTTAAAAAGAAAAAAAAAAACAATTAAAATATACATAGCCGAATATAATTAAGCTCTGAAATCTGGACGTTTTAAAATCAAGTTTTATCCGGATGTAAACTTTGTAAACTAGATTTTCCTGCTAATCGTTTTTATTATATTTTATTTTTAATAATAATAAAATAAGATAATATTTCTGTGACAACTTTAGTAATATAAATAATAACGAGATTACCAAAAAGGTCAACATTTTTATTTAAAAATGACGCTAATGAGTAGTAAACTGGCATTTTTGAATAGGGGGTCGATATATTTTAAATTTGATTAAATTAAGTGAATTATAATTAATGCGTGTGATTATATAGTTATTTTATATATTTCTAGTTTCCGATTACTGATGAAAACTTTACAAAAAAACCTTGACTAAATTGTTTTAAGTTTTAATAGACTAATCTATAACAAAGGCAATTAAGGTTACAAAAAAAATTAATTCATTATCAATATACTATTATATACAAATTTCTTTTTAATTATAATAAAACTAATCAGTTATCAATTAAACTGGTTTTATATTGTGCCAATTAATCAGTAGTAAAAATATAAAGAATATAACTAATTAAAGTAATTACAACTGGAATGAAAGTTTTAAGTTACCAATTTAGTTAGTTGTTCTTGCAATAAATTATTAATTGCAATTTAATTATATGAATTTATTGTTTTACCAACAAACAATATGGTCTTAACCATCAAAAACTTATCTATGAAAAAAATCCATAATTGAAAATTATATTGAACAAATACATTTAAAAAGAGAAAAAAGTAAAATTCACAAAATAAATATATCGAGGAATAATTTAACCAAAAAATTGATTAGAGACAGAGGAATAATAATTGACCCAGTTATCCTCTTTAAAACTACCGCAGTTAGGAATATTATTTAAGATTGAATTTATGATTTTGATATAATATTTAAGGATATAATTGGAATAATATTTACCGTAAAGTCTTCTGCAAAAACTTTATGTTCTTTATCTTTATGAGCATCTAATTCGAATTTTTTCAACTCCCACACTAAATTAATATTATCTCCATCTTCTACTTGCACTACAACATAAAAAAAAAATATTTGTAATTCATTAATTTGTTACAATTTAAATAATATATAATTATGATAATACAAACCAGCTTGATTATTAAGAAAATATGTATTAAACCAGAAATGAAATTTTTTCATTTTTAAAACTTTTTGATAAAGTTCAATTTTAACATCACCAGTTAATTCAATTCGTTCTTTTATTTCAATACTCTGAGTTTTACGAAAATCTATAGCGAATGTTTGAAGTATCTAAATAATTAAAAATTATCATTTACATTTTATTGTAAATACAAAACAAATATATATAATTTCTTAATAATAACCTGCACTGTTTCAGGCGATGAAAGATCTTTTAATGTTGATACACTACAAAGAACAGAACCTTGACTTTGAACTAATGGTGCTGATGAAAATCTAATTTTACAAAGCTATTTATAATAAAAAGAAAAAGTACAAATTATTTCTTATTTATATTTATAAATAAAAATTCAAATTTATTACTTGTAATGTTTGCCGTTGATATGGTAAACCAGATCTAATTAATTTTGAATAATAATCAACATATCGCCTTTGGGACGGTATTGTTACACCTTTTTTATCTTTTGTACGCTGTTCATCATAATAACCAAGTGCATCATCAGCTGTTTTTTTAAAACCACAATGTAACAAATAACAACATATCATTGTACCTATAAAATAATTTATAATATAATTTTTATATATTGTAAATTAAATTAAATTTTGTTTTAATAATGTGTTGTTAAACCTTTTTTTTATTATTATTACCTGTTCGCCCTTTACCAGCTTTACAATGTACAGCAGCTACATTTTTTTCATCACTTTTTAACCATCTATCTATATCATCACAGAATTTTTGTATCAGTTCAATAGTTGGTGGATTGTGGTCGGTAAATGGATAAACAGCAACTCTCTACAAAAAAATCATACATTAATTATTTATAGATTTAGTTTTTATAGAAAAAACGGATTTATAATTGATTTACTTACACCGTGAAATTTATTTTTATCATAACTACGTTCCGAGCATAAATTATAAATTTTATAATTATCAGGATGTGTTTCCTCCAAAAATTGATATACATCATCAATACGGTTTCTATATATACCTTCTAAATTATCAGCTGGATAACCCATTGCAATTATATTTTCACAAATATCTACAATTAAATATAAAATTTAATATTATAAATATATTCAGAACTTTTTTTTTTAAATAATTAAAGCAAATGGTTAGAAAAATATGATTAATTCAATAAAGTTATTAATTTTAAATGATAGTTTATTTTATTAAATTGAATTTTTAACGATTTCTCATATAGTCGTTGTTATACAGCTTTTATTTGTTACCAAATGAGAAGTAGATTACTAGAATTATACTTTTTTGGTTAATTCAAACCATTATTTTTATTAATTTAAGTTCGAAGAATCTGCTTCGTATGGTAAGATTGATTTTATTCTAAGAACTTCTTATTACTAGCAAGAAATGGTTGGGATTACAGATAAAATATCTTATGTACGATTACTTGGAAGCGATATATATCAATCCCTTTTTAAAATGTTGAGATAATTATTATTAAGTACAATAAAATGTTTTAGATTAAATCAAACATTGCACATTGAAACTATTATGAATTTCTAAGATTTGTGTATACCTTAATAATATTTAAATTAAATTGTCCAGAAAAGTGGAAATATTGCATTTCTAATGCTAGGATAATATTTTTGCTACTACAATGTATTATATATATAATATATTCATATATAATAAATTTAAATATTTGAATATATAATATATTTAAATATTTGATTAAATATTTAATTATAATTATATTTAAATATTTGAATATATAATATATTCAAATATTTTCGTTACTACAATGTATTTGAAACCAACAATTACAACAAAAAATTTCATAATATATTGTTATATATTTAATAACTTACATGCTAAATCTAAATTATAACCATTTTCAGTGTAACGTTTACGTTGTTTACTAACAGCATTACGAAAATAATTTTTCATTGATGATATTGCATTAGCCATTTTTTTTTTGTTAGAACTCTTTTCAGTTGTTCTCATAAATAATTAAATATTATTAGAAATATAATTTATTATATTCTTTTTATTTATTTGTTGGATACTGATAGTTGTTCGGCTATTATTAAAACTGATGCTACTGATGCTGGTATACAAATTGTTGTTAATATTATTATTATTTCTTTTTGATGTGCTCATAAATTTTTGGATTTTTAAAAAAAATTCTTTTTTCATATATATATGTTATTAAAAAAAATACACTTATTAACTTTTTTCCGTCAAAAAAAAAAAAAAAAACAATGAAAAACAATAAAATAAAAATTTAAAATTATTTAATAATACATAATTGATTTCTGGCTTTTTGTGTTTATTTTTTTTCTTCTTTTTTTTTCTGTTTTCGAAACCAATTTTTTACAAAATTTGTTTTGTAACTAGATTTATTATTATAGTAAATATAATTAAGAATCACAGTAAGAAAAAATTACAAAATTTTTTATTTTCTCAATTTAAATTTTTAATTTTGTGGATACAAATTGGAATATACACTTTTTTTATTTTAATGATTTCTTTTTTCTTTTACAATGTGTAATCAAATAAAAAAAAATTAGTATAAATCTACTTAAATATGGAAAATTAGTAGAAAGAAGAAATAATTCTTCTTTTAAACTTTTTCATTCCAGTGGCATTTTTTATATTTATTTTATATAATTGAAATAATTTTTATTAATGTTTTTTCTTCATTGTTGACATGATTTTGTTTAATTAATTTATTGTAATTATATGTTCTACTTTATATTTATAAAGTAATTTTTTCGTTTTTTAATTTATATAATTTTATTGAATTTATAGTTTTTTTCGTAATTTAAAGAAATTCATAATTTTGTATCCAATAAATAAATATTTGAAATTATATATATTTATTTTTGTAAATTAGATAATGAGATATTTCTGTTGTTAATCATTCCTTTCCATTTTCTGAAATGAAAATAGAATAAATTTTTAAAATTAGTATTTTATATAATAATTTAAGATGTATATTTAAAAATTATAACTAATGGTCATAAGTTTAATAAATTTAATAAAGTAACATTTAAAATTGAACAAATTTTGTTAAAATATGTGAAATTTCTTATGTTAAGCTTTCAACATTCCATAAATGTTAGTTATGTGCAATTTTTTATATAGATTTAAATAACAAGGAGTATTTAGACATAATCACATCCGGGACAACGAATTATAATATATGATTATTTAAAAATAATCATATATAATAAAGGCATATAGTGATGATATTTTGAATTACAAAAAAATGGATTCTGGAGTCAAAATTCAACAAACAATATAAGAAGTTTTAGTACTATTTTTTCTGTCCAATACATTCGTCATTAATTAGTGTAACAAATATAACAACTATTAGAGAAAAAAATAAATTAAAATTTTTAATACGGTATAACTAATTATTTAATATACATATTTCAATCAACAAACTTAGAAAATATTAATTTTTATTTAAAAGTCAATTTGCCATAAAAGAAGAATGATAAAACATTAAAAAACGCTATACTGGACTAATTAGATTTTCTCACCATACAGGAAAAAGTTAAGATTCGAATGAAAAATTAATTCATGTTATAGAACAGAAAAATTTCATTTGCAAAAGGTTAAATTTGTAATGCAAAACATATAAAGATGTTTTAAGATATATTCTATTCATCGATAAAATTAAATTAGAAAATTTAATTTCAGAAATTACAAAAAATATTTAATATATTTTTATAACTAGAGCAAATTATATTTTATCATAGATAATTTAAATCTACTAATATTACAACAATTTTATACAAGTTTTTAATTGTAAAGTTTATAGAAGATAAACGAATGGAAAATAATCATATGAATATTAAATATATCTATTTTTAATAAAAAAAAAAAATTATATTATTTCTTAAGAATATTTTTTTTTCTTGTCCAGAATTTAGAAATAAAAATTAAATATTTTTCAAGGTCTTGTGAAAATCTCTTTATGTATATTATACAATTACATACAGTATTTATATATCTTTAAAAAGTTAATGACACTTTTTTCATTATTATTATTTCTGTCTTCATTTTCACAACCCCTTGGTAACACACTATTATAATAAAATATATATATAACTGAAATAAATATAAAAATTATTATGTTATCAGTGATATATTTCCTATTATTCAATATACACTATTATATATATATAAGTATATATAGAAATTTTTTATATAATATAATATGTAATATAATTTATTATTATTATATATTTTTTTTAAATAATAATAAAAATAATGTGTCCAGAAAAAATATTTCATTTCGGAAAATTGAAATGCTGCGCGCACAATATTACTCTCAAAAAAATATATTTGAAGAGCCAGTGGGATATTTTGAATATCAATATTTTGTGATAAACTTGACAAAGTAAACTTGTAACCCAACTGTAAATTATAGTAGAGACAGTCTCAACGCAGTAAAGACACCATATACCAATAGAAAGCAATCCAATTTTTACGGCGTTCAGTTGATTTCATATAATTTCCATATCTGATTGCATATAATAAATTGCAATATATTTTGAATTATTTTTGACTGTTCGCATTGAAAATATATCGATTTTATGAAAATAATTAAGAAATAACTAAAAAATGATTACTTAAATGATTTTTATCTTGTTATTAATAGTCCTTGCATTTTTTATTAAACTTTTACAAAATTTAAATTAATACCAAATAAATACAAATTCCATATATAAATATGTCCTTGGCAATTTTGATTTCGGTGCTGATTTTACTAATATAAAAATATTTATCGCAATTCTAATGATGTATTTCTTGTTGGACTTGTACTTGTAGTGTGTGTATTATATCTTCATTTTCACAGAACTTTGGATAATTGAAACATATTTTTACAACAACATAATTATCATGAGATATAAATATCCATAATATCCACTGGTTCGGGAGAAGCACTATAAAAACGTATTATGTACAAAAAGATATATATTTAAAAATCAATCTTTATTTATAATATATAAAGGATAATTGAAATAAATTAATAAATACAATTTATATATTAAATAGAATATTTATATGGGTGAATAATCAATAAATGTACAATATAGGAAAATTACTCAGATGACATGAGAATGATTCTAACACCTGGCCAGTTATTTATTTTTGTTTGAATTTATGTTTAAAATCCTACCAAATCATTGGTCTCTACCTATTAACCTATTCGCAATTATTTTGCTCAAGCCACATATAGTAACTGTGGCTCCAATACCACCCATAGTTCAAAGTCTTTCACGACCATCCTGGAGATTGACAAAATGTATGTAAACTAACCTTTTATTTTTTAAAATATTTAATTACATAGATTGCAAAGTGATCATTATGTTCAATATTTTAAATTTGTTTAATTATAATTTTAGATTAAAACAAAAACCTGCCAATGAACACAAACGTGTGAGTCACACTATTTTTACAATTTGTGAACTACCATAAATTTAAATAGCTTCCAGTTTGAAAATTTAAATACGACGGAATTGAAAGAACATTTAATATCGTTCTCGCCAGAATGTTTAGAAATGTTACCGATATTATTAATATAAAACATAATCAACCTGTACAAGCAGGTGCAGTTGAAAACTGTAGTTTGACTGTAGATGCAGTATTATGTTCATAGCAAGCCTAGAGACTAGAGATATAATACAGGAGAATCATAATTGAGATTTAAATCTATTTATTTTTAAGACCAGGACAACAAACTGTACGTTTATTGATTATTCACCCATCCCATATATATAACCATTAAATTTCAACACCTTCAAAATAACTTGTTAATTAAATTTTCTGTAATATTTAATAATAAACTTAACAACGATAACAAAAATTTCAATTTTATTTTTATCATTAAAATTATAAAAAAAAAAAAAGAAAGATAACCAAAAACCGGCGACAATTCGGCTACAGTAAAAAAAAAAATATAGTACATATATGTATATACAATTTTTTTTTATATTGCAATTATTTTATGCTGTACAATTTGATTTTGATTCATCACCAAGCAGTCTCGCCGCCGTACATAATATTTCCTTCTATATTTGCAGCGCTTACACACACAAAATAAGTACAAATAATTTTATTTTTTTCAAGTTATTTATTATATTTTTAATCATAAATTGATTTTTCTTTACTGCTTTATTATTGCTAATTCTTCAATTCTTCAAATAGAAAAAATAAAAATATTTTTGTATTATATTTTTAATAGTATAATAACAAAAAGAGAGACGAAACAGCTGGCTCAGACGATACCTGGGCCCAGTGTAAAAAAAAAGTTGTTATCTTGAAAATATCACAAAAATAATAAAAAAAATATTACGTTATTGATATAGTACAGAAATTTGCCAAATAATAATAAGAAATAGATTTACAATAATGTAAATCAAAGTAAGAACTAAAAATGAAATTAAAAAATTAAACATATTTATAGATATTATAAAATGAAAATTTCCAAGATAATTTTTCATAGCTAATATAAATTTAAATTAAAACTAATATTAATTACGAGTTAATTAATATTTTTAAAAAGAATCTAGGGGTACACCAATACAGTAATCTTTACCAAGAACCTGAGAAAAAGACTTATAATTTGTTTGGGTCCTCGAAATCTAGTATAAGGAGATATACTTTTAGTATCGTTATGTTAAAACGAAACGTATATAAAGAAAAATATTTTTATTCTATCCTTAGCTTAATTTCTTGCACTTTCTCAAATTCTGAGAAATAATTACTATCCGCAATGGATTAAGATCTGATGTTTCCATCACCGAAAACAAACAAATATTAATATACTATTAGACACTAACTGCTTGATACAAACAGTTACATAAAAAGAAACCAACAAATTACCTACTTTTTGCATAGGGTTTCACTTCACTGTTCTGAAAAGAACGCTACAATTCCATCCGTTGTCACTTGATAATTCAAGCCATAATAAATTGAAAATAGCTAAGTTTTTAGAAATAAAATAGTTATAAGTATGACACATCCTACCAGCTGTATACAAATAAAAATATTCACTAAGAAAAAACTGGAACACTTAGTAGTTCCAGCGTCAAAGATTTACATAAATTAACACATGAAGATCGTATTTTCCACAATTCGGAAATTTTGATGACCCACTGAACTTCCCGGCCTCAAATTGTACAGGTACGAACTAGAACTCACAAAACTATAAAATATTGAGGCGTAACACCATAGAATCTCGGTTTTTTTTTAAATATCTATTAAAAACACAAAAAAAAAAATTGATTTCAACAATTTCAGATTTTTTAACCGGATTTTTCCATCGCAACACTTCTTGTTATTCTATAACTTCTATAACTATACTAGTAAAATTGAAATTTCCAATTGAACTTATATAAACAATTTGTGTAAATTCCAATTATTATTAATTTTTCAAACAATTCTTACAATAAAAACAATTGTATATAAGAAAATTTTCATATTAGTTTCCTGGCTTAGTTATAATTCTAATTTGATTACAAAAGTATTTTATTATTTCCTTCTGCCTAATGATTTATTAATAGAAACTTGTATGGATAGAGGGATGAAAGGCTAAAAATTTGTATTACCTTAATACTAACTGGGCAAAAAGTATAGGTTCAATGATCTTAAGATCCTTGCGGATATTAGAATCCTGTTGTTAAACAGAAAAAAAATATATATTTGTATATAGTTTTAAAAGCAGTACCGGCTTAAATAAATTTAACCAACTGACTAGTTGTCCTTCCACGAATTTACTAGTCAGAAAAGTAATAAAGAATTTCCAGGCAATTTAATTATTTAAATTAATTAAATACTAGAGATAAGTATATTAATAAAAAATCAATAAATTTGTTAAAACTGGTTTCTATACCCGCTAAAATATCATAAATTTATTGAAGATTGATTTTATTATTACCAAACAAAAATTATATTTTTTTTTCAATTGTACGTAGACCTAAAAATAGCAACTCTGATAGGCGTTGATCAAAATCTGTTATCTGTTACTTGTAGCTATATATAGTAGATAAGATTTATAATTTTTATTTTTTCAAATGTAGATATTTTCAATGCAATATTAAAAAAAAAAAACTTGAATATTGATAAAAATCAAATACAAGGTAAATTTAAACTTGTTACTCTAAAAAATTTCTAACTACTGATTAAAAAATGTATTGCTGGCAGAAGATATATATGATTTTATAATATGATTGCTGCATATAAATTTTAAAAATCTCTCTAGGGAAATTATTGCAATTATACATACAATATATATATAAATAATTTCCATTTGTTAATTTTCGAATACATTTTGCTTTTTTTATATTGTTAAGGCTGTATTTTAGTCATTTCTCAGGAGTCGCGTCTCGTTGAGCCACGTGCACTTGTTTAAATTTAAATCAATCAGTAAGCTTGAAACTTTATCTGTAATGTTAATTGTGACTTGCGGGAAATAGATGATTTGTGACTTTTTAACCCACATCGGTATTTTCCAGATGTGATTTTAAATATATCTAGATATATCTGTGGTTTCTAGAAGTTACAGTAATTCAACCTTAAACTTTGTATTGCCATTTTTATTTTAAATAAAAAATTCGGTATATTTTAAAAATTTCCCTATTATGACCTATGTAAATTTAACTGATAAAATATCTTACCTACAAATGGTAAAAATATCCCATAATAATCAAGGATATTTAACAACATTCTGAGAACACTAAATCTGAAGTGTAAAATGTTGTGTATATACTTCTTTTTAAATATATATTTATCAAAGAATATATATATAGAAAAAAAAACTGAATCTAAAGTAAAGTTCATCGATTTTTATTGCCGGCAAGATTTTTTTTTATTTTTTTTATAATTTCTATATAAAAATTATTTCATATTAGAAAAAACCCTCAATTACAAAATTCTAATATATTAGCCGGCAATTTAACAGTTTAATTACAATATTTTTTTATGATCAATAAGAATAGGAATTATCTAATAAAATTAAATATGTATTATAAATCAATTTTGTATATATTAACTACAAAACTGTGAGTAACTACTGGAAAGAATAAAAAGAATATGAACATTTTTACATAAAGTTTTCCACAATGATTCAAAATTGGTATGAAGAAAACTTTTTACACTTTTTAACAACACATATTTTTACACTTCTATTTTAAGTATATAAAATTATTTTCATTATTTTTATGTTTTTCAATGTTATAATTTAATATTCAATTTAAATAAATATTAATATAAATAAATTGTGAAAAAGGTAAAATAAGTAATACAAAGAACCAAATCACAAAAAGTGTAAATTAATTCAAAACTTTGTATATATATAGCTAAATGTTTTTTGCTGGTAAAATGTCATTTGTCAAAAAATTTATCACACTAGCGCAGTTTATACTAGAAGAAAATTGATTTGATTATGTATTTATATATGTACATTGTATATATATGTATATATATTTATAAAGACACAATTTTCATTTTTTTTTATATAAAACGAAAATATGTATAGGTTATAGGTAAATAAAATATGATGACAGCCGCTTTTTGTAAATGATGTAATTTTAAAGTAATCAATTCACTTAGATTTAATAAAACTAAAAATTCTATATATTTTTTAAATAATTCTTATTAATAAATTTTTAGATAGGTATATAAATTATTTTGTTATATATATCCCTATATATATATACCGTATATCTATTTATTTATTACAGTCTAATGGTAAACACAACAATAACTAACACTACTTGCTTTCATGATTTTTTTTATTTAAAAAAAATGATTAAATATTGTGCTACTGTCGAAATGTAATGAAAAATTATCGTATTATTTTTTAATACAGTACGTAATATTATCCTGCATCGAGTTCCGTACTTTGTGTCAGTGTCCCTAATAAATGTATTCGTTAAAAAGGATCACTAAAAAAGTTCAATTTATTTCCTATGATTTATATTACAATAAATTACATCAATAATTGATAAATTTATAATTTTCTTCTTAATTAAGATATGCTATCAACTAAGCTGTGCATCTGCGATTTAGAGAGTATAATATATTGTTATAAAATACCACTATTTAGTGTCACTTCACAATTATTTTCTTTGTACTTCCAATATACTAAATATTTTTAATATACATATTAGTAATTTGCTTATAGGACTTTATGAATTCGTTATAAAAAATACTTTTTTGCTCTGTGCATCGTTGAATAAAGAATTAAAATAAATAAATAAATAACAATTTCAGTATAAATAACATGACAATGTGGATTTATTAGAATTAGATGATAGACTTACGAAGTGATATGAGAAATTAAGCCAACTGCTGGTTTATTTTAGGGTCAATTTCAATTCGTAACACTTTATATACACATGCTGCATACATGCCTATTGTAAATATTTAAAAAAAAAAAAAACGAATTTATGTAACACATCAGCTGTTATAAAATAAAAGTTAATCTATTACTTTTAAAAATCTACTACAAAAAGTTGACACAATAGAATTTTAGTACATCATTATAATTTAATTATTTTAATAAAATAAAATTGTTTTAAATTCCGAATATATTTTAGATCTTGATATCAGTAAAATACTGTTCAAAATTATCCCTGTCCACTGAAATTACTGCAATATAAACTTTTATATAAATGCACTTTTTTGTTTCGTGTTCTCTACTGCACTTTGTGCAAATTTTGACAGTAAAATAACTTCACACATTTTTTTTTTGTTTCTACTTTGCACAATTTCTCCTTTTTTACATATTTTTCATTTTCAACACGCACACATTCAATTTAAAATGTCGGAAAATTTTGATATATGCATGTATATTGTATAGTTAGTATTCTCCATGCTCCATCCAACATTTTTCATACTCCCCCTCCTCAAAAAACAATTAAAACACAAAACTTGCTGCTTTTTTTCCTATTCTATCTATTTCTATTTCAGCAGCCACAAGCAGAAGAAATAATACAACTTTATTAAATTTTAAATGTATTATATCAAAATTTAGTTTTTTTTTAATTCTTTCATTTTATGTTGTTCACTTGAAAATCATTAAGTAATAAGTTTTTTTTTGTTTTTTTTAAAGTGTGTTTGTAGCACATGTTCTCCTGTAAATCACCAAACCAACTAACTAACCCATGCAAACATTTAAAGAGGAATAAAAAAAAAAAAAAAGCTAAATCAGATTTTTCTCAAGGCAAAAGTAGAGGGTGATTGTGAATTTATTAATATTAATAGTTACTAAGTCGAAATTAATTTGAGGTTATAATTTATATTACTAAAGAATTAGAAAATTAAGTATTCTTATTTAGAAAATATTCCTATTTTTAAACTGTACGGATTAGATTACTAAAGAAAATTTTAAAAACATACTTTTTGTTAATGGAAAATGTTATTTGAAATTTCTTTTTTAGAAAATATTTAATATTGTTTATTATAGAGACGCAAACGTCAGTTACCACTGGATTAACTAATAAATATAATCTATGAACCAACCATATTTTGCTACAGTTAATAATTACCAGCTTAGACGAAATTAATCAATAATTTGTATGGAATATGATCGTGGTTTGACAACAACAAAGTTTTTTTTTTTTTACAGTATTGATATTAACATTTATTTAGTACATCTTCTAATAAGGAAGTGGACTTATTTGTATCGTTTATACCTGAAATACACGTGCAGAATTCGGAATGCAGCGCAAAAAAATGATTTTTTGTCCAGAAAATAACCTCTGCACTCCATACAAATTAATTGTCCTTATTAATTGATGGTAAAAACAATTACAAAATTTTCGAAATTCAACACAACTCAACTCTATGGATAACAAGTAACAACAAAGTAATAATCACGAATAAACGAAAAGATGCATAATAAATGTTGAAACAATCGATCAGTTCAGTTTGAATTAATTCGTACAGTAGACTAAACACATAGTTAAGCATAGTGTTTATGCAATTTTTATTGTTTATTATATAAGCAATTCTGTAACTTTTAATATCTTCTACAAAATTATCCTCAGCCAATCATTATTTTTTTTTTTTTTAAACTGACAAATTTAACTTCTCTTGACATATGCCTCAGTTTGGATTCGTAAAAGTTCCAATAATTCCAAACTCTTTCGATCCGATTCGTTTCGAATCGAACCTGTGCCTAAAGTGGGAGTCACAATAGTTTCGAATCCGTTTCGACACGTTCGACTCGAAATTTTAAATTCTGACAGCCTATACAATTTTATATCGCATGCCGGATTGAAAGTCACAATTAAAGTAGTCGAAACGAATTCAAATGTTTAAATTATTTTATGCTTTGCGAATTGATCGAATCTCCGGATCAGCAATTAGTGCACACGCACAATAATTATTTAATTAACAATTATTCATCATCGTGTAGACAGAGTCTATAATTGGGAATCTTATAGAACAACCGATGATCAATAAATGCTATATTTTTTTGTAGTTATTTGAATTAATATCAAAACTTCAAAGTTTTAAAATACTGTATGTGGTAAAAATTATAATTAAATTTGTATATGCTATACTTAATAAATATGCATCAGTTTCTTTCAATAAATCAATAATAGTATATATATAGGTATATGTATAGTATAAAAAAATTCTATATAAATTTTTGTAATAGCGATTTTTTTTTGTGGTTTAAATTTGCAAAAAGTTTTTTCACCCCAAAATTTTATTATCGAAATTTATTATCTTCAATTTAATTGATTACAAGATTTTTGAAATTACGCAATACAAATTTAATTACAAAATTGCTAAGATAATGTCTGTATCTAAAAGAGGTTTATAAATTGTGCAAGCAAGAACAAAATGTTATTACAATTATACTGTAATAAATGATGAAATTTACAATCATAAATGATGAAATTTTATTTATTACTTATAATTAAAATTCACAAAATCTTGAAATAATAGGAAGATAACATTTATTATATCCTTCCTTTTTTCATATATTTATTAAATATAATTTTGTGACATTTAGTTAGTTAAATTACCAATTAATAAATGTAAAATAAGAAATTACTGACATTAATTATTCTTGAATATCACAATGTTGAAAATTAAATGATTACAATTAATTGTATTTTACAATATTGATTGCCAGAAAGTATTGAACCCAATTATCAGATATAAATATTGAAAGATTAGGTAAGTTTAATTTATGGTTTAGTTAATTGAATAAACATTACTAAAATGAAAAATTTAGTGATAGAGATTTTTTAAATTAAATTACAGACTTTTTCGAACAAATTGTAAATATGGAAATTTTTTTAACAATTTTCCAATACAACAATGCAAATCATTAAAAATCGTTCTATTAATTTATTACCGAACAAAACACAGCGTAAACGCATTTATAAAATATTACAAGTTACCGACTAATTACACCACGAAAGTTAAGAGCGCCAAAATGAAAAAGTAACCTCGCGCGACATTTAGTCTTGGTTTCGGAATAAAGCTGACGAGGAACTCGATAGGGAGCCAAAATTTCAAAATAACGTCGCGCGACATTTTGTCTTGCGTTTGGTATAAAACCGACGAGGAACTTAATGCACTGCACACATGATAATAATTCGATTTATTTAGTGTAATATTACTTCTTCTTCTTATAGTTCCACTGCATGAGGTTGGCCATCATTTCTCTCGATTTTTCTCGTGAACTCGCCGCTCTAAAATAATCAATGCATGACAAGTTGTAGAATTGTACCATTCTTCTAGATTTTTTAACCAGGATTTCTTATTTCTCCCCCTGTTTCGATTTCATTCTATTTTACCCTGTAGCGTTAGCTGCAGAATATTATAGAAGTATGTAAAAGGGCGATTTAGTTTCATGAAATAGATTAACATTTAATTAATTAAGTCTTCAATTTGTTACTCACGTTAAAACAAATTAAAGACGTCTACACTTGTATAAGTGTAGACGTCCTCCTAAAATTAGTTATTCCCTAACCCACAGTCTACAAGAATATTGAAAGATTAGGTAATTTTAATAGATTTTATCGAAAGTTTCCATAATTCTACTGTGACTCAATAAAAAGAGACTTTGTTTGAACTTGTCAAGTTTGTATAAAAAAAAATTGGCAAAATAATTTTTTTGTTCGCTTCGGAGATAATATAGTAAAAAAAATAGCGAATATTTAGATATACAAATTTTATAATTTTCCGAAGTTCCATCATAACCGGTTGTGAACACTGGGATAAATAATGGTATATTTATATAATTTTTGTGAAGTTTCTATAAGTCAGTAAAATTCGAATCTTATTCCGAAGTAAATAAATGTTCGATTTTGGATGGATGAGATCATTATTTCTATTATTTATAAAGATCACCCTATAAAATTATGATGAAACAACGAACACACACGAATACTAACAAATCTAAATGCATCCAAAAAAAAATTTCTCTTTTTCTTTCCTACCATATTCTTTGTACGCACACACACACACTCAGAAACACACACACTGTCAAATACGTTCAACAAAAAATCTTAAAAGAAAAAAAATATTTTTTTTTTGTACTTGGTACAATTTATGAAAAAAAATCCCAATTAAATATTGAGCTTTAAATCATTCATTTACAATCTTAAAAAATTATTGGAAAAATAGCTTAAAATTATATTTCCATATTTAATAATTTTAAAACATACAATAGCAAAAAGAATAAATAACAAAAATAGTAGTTAAATATTGAAAAAATAAAAAAAATTAAAAATAATTTTCTATTTTACAAATTTACTTTTTGTATTTTTGTTTCTTTATGAATATTTTCTGCAACCTGACTTTAAATATTATTTAAATTATTTACCATTTATTATTTTATTTTGTAATCCTTTAATAATTTTCACTGGTATATTCAAATTCAATTTATATGAATTTTATATAAAAAAAAAATGAAAAAAAAATTTCTTATTCCAACTAATAAAAATCTTTTTTTTTTTCACAACGCGAATAAAAAAATCCACTTTTTTCAATCTCCTACTCTTCTGAATTTCACACACACTAAAAAAAATTTCTTCGTTCTTTTTATCGAAATTAATTTCTTAAATATTTTAACTACTATTAAATTAATAGTAAATTATGAAATTATTAAACACACTACACACCAGCCATAATTAAAATATTTATATTTTTTAAAATTTTCTTTTCTTTTTTTTTGCTTTTTGTGAAAACTGAAAACCAACTTTGCTGCTTCTTTGCTGTTTTTTTCCTCCTCACAGCTCACACTTTTTTTTAGAAATGTTTCCAGTTCAACAACATTGGCAATACTACTGCTGAAATTTTTGCCAACCCAGTAAAATTTATAATATTACGTTTTGTATTTATAGAGTTTGAGGTTAAGCTGAATTTTAATAGGAGTAAAATTATACATAGTCATAATTTACCCGTATCGTTCCGTTTGTATTGGAAATTTTAATATTTTATATTTTATTAGAATTTACAATACAAATTGAAATAAAAAATACATCATTCACAATATCATATGTAAAATCTTGTGCAATCTATATATTAAAAGTTGAAATTACCTACAATTTACATATACATTGCTCAGTTCAACCTACTTCTAATCGAGTTTGCCATCGTCGTCGGATACATTATTGGAAAAAATCAAACTGAAAAAAATCTCTATTTTGGGCCCCTCTAATATAAAGGGCCCAAAATACAAATTTTACATTAAATGAATACACAACATACATAACATTTCGCATATATTATATGAGATATGAGTAGATGAAATCCGTTCAGAATCGCAATTCCTACTGGTCAAAATCCAAATACGTATACATACGTCGGTCAGTACTGACAATCTTTGTAGAATTCGTTCATTGTTTCTTATACCATCCATACCATCCAGCTAATCTTTTCCTTGTATAAATAAATCATTCATTGCATTGGAAAATTTTGAGAAATTAGATTTTAATATTAGAATTAAACTTCCGTGGCAGGGTTTTGCTTTTGACCTGTCTTTCGTGGCGGGATTTTACACCATAGTATTTTTAAATTTAGACGGGATTTTACACCATAGTATTTTTAAATTTAGATTTATTATATTATTAGCCAAAAATATTGGTTCCTCAAATTTTATTTTCAAATTAATTTTCCCTACAAATAAAATAAACGAATTTAATCACATCGTTTATTTTGGGGTAGAATTACAAAATTGATATTGGGACATTTCAATTTTAAAATTTTATTAAATTATTTCTATATAAATTTTGTATAGTTTTAGGGAAGGAAATTATTATGATAATAATAACGTATGCTGGTATTAATGCCCAAAACTTTGTTGTAACTTAATACCAACATGAGTGGTATTTACACAAATAAATTGGGTAAAAAATAGAAATATTGTAGGTATATATTATTTTTTGATCATTTTAATTCAAAATAAGTTTACTAGCAATTATAGTCAAGCATATTTATTAAAAAACTTTAAGAAATTGTTGAGCAAATTAAAGATTTGTAAATTAATATTGCTATACTATGAGCATTTCAGCCCGAAAAAATACCAGGTAAACTAAGAACGATTGGCAAATCTATTTTTTGTGCATATCAATGATTAGCATGCTTTTTTATATTTCTACTATTATGGGTTTTAAATTTTATATTTCAACAACAAATAAAACAAATCATATTTTTGGTGAATGGTTATTTTATTCTTCAAAACAATTTGCTACTACTATAATATATTTGGTTTTAAGTCCCGATTCGATATAATATATAAAATCTGATATAACCATCAATTATAATAAAAAAAACTAAATACCAGCTTTAATTTAAAGATAAATCAAATGTAGATTCAACACTTGAAATATTTATATAAGAGTGCGTAATGCTAACAAATATCCTAAAATAATTATTGAACGAATTTGTATTTTTTTTTATGTATCTATATTTTTTTTTTAATGCGTGATTTTATATTTTTACGATACTAATCTAATTCAATCCTACAATTTTGAAATACTCCAGTATGTAATTTAGATTCTTTTATTCTCTTCAATGAATTTAAAATATCATCTTGTGATATAGCTAACATTTCATGTTGACTTATAGACTCTTCACCATTAGAATTTTTAGTTTCAATACCCGGACCACCATTAACCAATTGATTTGTAGTGTTTGATAATGATTCATTTTGTCGCATAAACTGGCGCATACGAAATACAGATGCATTACGACATAATTCCTTTAAATCAGAACCCGAAAAAGTATCAGTTAATGCTGCTAAACGTTTCAAATCGACATTAGTAGCAGTATTTTCAGATTCTAAAATTAATTTTAAAATTTCTAAACGTTGTTCTTCATTTGGTAAACCAATATGAAATTGTGCTGGCATTCGACGTAAAATTGCTTTATCTAAATCTTGTGGCCGATTTGTAGCACCCATAACAATAACAGTAGAACCTTGTTCGGTATTAAGACCATCCCATAGCATCATAAATTGTGTTTTCATCATAGCAGTAGCTTCATGATCACTAGAATTACGTGATCGTAAAAATGAATCGATTTCATCTATAAATATAATACATGGTTGTATTTTAACAGCTAAAGAAAAAACAGCTGATGCCAATTTTTGTGATTCACCGTACCTATAAAAAATAAAATTATATTTGTTTTAGACACGTTTTTTTAAAATTATAATTTGATTGAAAATCTTTTTATTTTTATTTTAAAATTATATACCATTTATCTGTTAACATAGCTACATCCAAATTTAAAAATCTTGTACCAGCTTCTTTGGCTGTTGCTTTAGCAATTAATGTTTTACCACAACCTGGTGGTCCATGTAATAGAACTCCTTTTGGTGCTGACCATAATTTTGATTTATTAAATAATTCCCTATGTTGTATTGGTAAAACAACTGATTCTCGTAATTCCTGGATAACTGCATCTAGACCAGCAATATTATTCCAACTAACTGGTATATCATCTGGTACAACTAAATTTGCAGCAATCATTAATTCATAATCAGTTAAATTATTTACATTTACGTCAAAATCACTGCCATCCCTTAACCTATTATTTACAATATATACATTTTATTAATTTTAAATGTAATATATAATTTTATATATTTGCTTTTACTTATAAATTATTATTAATACAAGTTTTATACCTTTTAATCTGTTCTTCTGCACGTAATTTAGCTTTTTTCTTGCTTTTACTAGTTGGATCTAATTGGCTAATCATCCATTTAACAGAATAAAAAGTTACTAAAGATGCAACTGAGACACGCAATAACATTGAAAATATTTCATTTCGTGTTAGTTGTGATCCACCACCAAAATTAAAATTATTCATTACGAATTCTTAAATCTTAATATATAATAAATAACAATATTTTTTTGTGTTTATATGAATAATAAATTTATATATTAAATACGACCTAAATCTATCAAATGGAATTACAACAATTTACAATTTTTGACAATAATTGACTTGACACATTGGGAATGTGTGTTTGTTGATTTTGACGTAAAATGGATTTTTTTAGCCAACTTTTTGTCAATAAAATATTGCGCCATCTGTATTGGGATTTGGAGTTGATTTGCATAATAATAAATTTCCCTAAAAAATTTCCAAAATAACAAAATTTTCTGTTTTCCTAATGAGTAAATTTCGGAATAGACTTTATGTTTAGCATTCAATCGATTTTCCATACCAAAAATATACGAAGACGTCAAATTTTAATTTTAATAAATTTATCGCTGCATGGTAGCCCTTTCTTAAACAAAACTTTCATTTATTCAAATATTCATTACGAAAACAGCTCGTTCAAATCCCATCACATATATCAATCGGTTGAAAAAGTTTTTATTCGATATGTCAAAATGTTGTGTGAAAAATTAAATCAAAATAGCAGGATTTGGAGTTGGACATTCGACTGAATAATAAAAAGTACAACAGATTCATATTTAATGAAGGGACTTTTACGGAAATTTTTTATTAGAGAAGAATACTCTGCAATTAGGGGGATTAATTTTAAGGAAATTGCTATTAAAGAAATTTGTTTTAGGGCAATTATCGGGTTCGTGTATCTAACAAAAACCTTATAAATTAAATACACTTACCTATATTTCCGGTTTAATTGGAAAAAGCTATTAGTAATTTGGAAACAACATATTATTAAACGGTAGTAAAGTAAATAATAAATATATCGTTAAAAACTGCTATAATTCTACAAATGAGAACATTCCCATATTTGAATAAATATTAGCTTGCATTGCATTTATTTATAAATAGAAAATATGCAAAAGATTAAAGATGTTATGTTATTGAGAATTTTATTTTGTAAAATGGTTGATCTTTTATTTTTAAATTAACTATTTAATAAGCAAAATAAATTAAAAATCATTTTCAATAATACATTTTATTTTTTTATTATTAATTGTGGGAAGTTATTAACATTATATTTTTCGAAGCTGAAAACTAACAAAAACAATTGTATCTTTTATTTATTTTTTTATTATTTTGTTTATTTTGAAGAATTTTTATTGATCTTTGGATTGCATATATTTGATGAGATCAATAACACGGTGAGCATATCCATATTCATTATCATACCATGCAATCAATTTAACGAAATTGTTATTCAATGCTATACCAGCTTGAGCATCAAAGATCGCGGAATGTGTATCGCTAGTAAAATCAGTTGATACCACTTCATCGTCTGTATAAGCCAAAATCCCTTGCATTGGGCCACAGGCAGCTTCCTGAATCTTCTGTTTAATAGTTTCGTAACTAGCAGATTTACCCAAACGAACAGTTAAATCAACAACTGATACATCAGGAGTTGGAACACGAAATGCCATACCAGTAAGTTTACCATTTAATGATGGTATAACCTTAGTAACAGCTTTTGCAGCACCAGTTGCAGTTGGAATTATATTTTGTCCAGCACCGCGACCATCACGCCATATATTACCACATGGACCATCAACAGTTTTTTGTGTAGCCGTTACGGCGTGCACAGTTGTCATTAAACCTTCAACAATTTCAAAATTATCATGAATTACTTTAGCTAATGGTGCCAGACAATTAGTAGTGCAACTGGCATTTGATACAATAGTCATTTTTGGATCATAAGTATTTAAATTAACACCACATACAAACATTGGGGCATCAGCAGATGGTGCAGAAATGATAACCTTTTTAGCACCGCCTTCCATATGTAGAGAAGCTTTTTCAAATGTTGTAAATGCACCACTTGCTTCAACAATATATTCAGCTCCAGCACACGACCATCTAATTTCTTGTGGATCACGTTCACAAAATACTGCAATTTTAAATCCATTGACAATAAAAACACCAGATTCAGCTTTGACACTTCCTTTGAAACGACCATGTGTAGAATCAAATTTAAATAAATATACCATATATTCAACACTGATGTTAGGATCATTAATAGCAACAACTTCACAACCTTTTTCAATAGCAGCACGCAAGACCAAACGACCAATACGCCCAAATCCATTAATCCCGATTTTAGACATTATGAATAGTTAGTTATACGGAACTTTATTTTTAAATATTCAATAGTTATCACAGCTTTAAGAAAAATGGTTTGTTACAAAAAAATTCAAAGTTATACAAAGTTGACAGACAACATAGAGTTAATAAAATGGCCTACTATATTATTTTAAATATTTATTATCATTAAAGTATATTTTTATACGTTTTATTTTGAGTTTCCAAGACCTTCGGTTTAGCATTTGAAAGGAATACATACGTTTTCTTGATGAACTTACATTTGTATTTCGGTCCAACATGTTGTATATTCAAAAATAAAACGGTTCCTACTGGACCAAGATAGTATAAAGTTTATAAAGTTAAATTTACTCTTTTTGAAGGAAACTAGAAACGCTTGCAACTTGCAATACAAGACTGATCAGGTCATGCTGCTTCGGTCCACAAAATGAAAATAGTAAATTTTAAGCAAAATATGTAAATTTACTGGAAGAAGAGCATAAATTAGATTTATTAATTTGGTTTCAGTAAACCATTTTTTTAAAAAAAATCTAGATTAATTCTTTAAAATTATACAACTACGAATACGACGTCTGTATTTTCTTATTAATTTAAACTTTTATGTTCTAGAACACTTCCAGGTTATTCTTTTTAGGGCTGGGTTAATGATTTCATATGAGGCTATCGGCCTTTTGCAATAATATCATTCTTATAGAGACAACAGTATTTTTGGAATTCAAGAAGCTAGTATTAATATTTTATTTAAATTGATTTTATTTGAGCATCGGTAGGCTACAGATTGCATCAGGTCGAATTCGTATCAACTTACCTAAGTTAAGGAATTAAACTTTATTAATAATAATTAAAATATAATTATTAAGAGTTTAATTTATAAATATTATTTTACAAATATGGGCGCAAGATCCTAAGTACGATAAATGAAAAGTATACCAAATGGACAGTAAGTGTATAAATAAAAATAGTTCCGTAAATTATATTTCGATGAATTAACTTTTGTTCAGTTGTGAATTGTTTTCAAACAATTAACCGGGTACCATATATTATATAGTTTATTTAAATATGAACCTTCTGTTAAATAGATAAATTATTTTATTTTATTTTCTGCATTTCCAAATTTCAATAAAATTGTAGTTACCATACCAAATAATGATAATAAAATAATAATTTATTATTATATTTATTTGTTCTTTATTAATTGAAACAGGAATACCAATTGCAATTCTAATCTAAACGTCTTCTAAACTAATATCAGGACCACACATTGCAGAATTTGATGTTGGAAGCTGCGAATTTTGCAGCGGTCTACATGTAAACATTTTTTACTTATATCGTGATCGTTTCACAATTGAGTAATTTTGAAACTATGTATAAGTACAAAAAAGTCAAATTTTAATTTTTTTATGACTAGTCTTACCTAAACTACAATAAAAGTATATTGAAATTTTCTTTGAAACACTTTATTTTATTTATAATTAATCATAGAAACAACAAGTAAAATCTGTGTTCCATTTGGAAAATTAGATTTTCCATCTATGAAACTAATGTTATCATAATTTATTATCAATAATTTGTCGCTTTTTATAATAATTTAAGTTGATATAATTTTAAAAAAGCAAAAAAAAAAAAAAAATTGGTTTTTTCATTTTTTAAACCTTAAAATCATTTCTCTGGTGTATTTCATCTTTTATATATGTATATATTCATTAATATAATTTCATTTAAATAAAATAAAACTGTTGTTACAATAATAATATAATATTTTTTTTTAACATTAATATAATTTGATGTTGGATAAAGTTTATGAATACAATTTTTTTTTGTTAAAGATTTAATCCTTGGTTTGCATATGCTTGATGAGATCGATAACACGGTTAGAATAACCATATTCATTATCATACCATGAAATCAATTTAACAAAGTTATCATTCAATGAAATACCAGCAAGAGCATCAAAGATTGATGAATGTGTATCACCAACAAAATCAGTTGATACAACTTCTTCATCTGTATAATCTAAAACACCTTTCATTGGTCCATTAGCAGCTTCCTTTACTTTATTTTTAATAGCTTCATAGCTGGCTGGTTTACCCAAACGTACAGTTAAATCAACAACTGATACATTTGGTGTTGGGACACGGAATGCCATACCAGTAAGTTTACCATTCAATGCTGGAATAACTTTACCAACAGCTTTAGCAGCACCAGTTGAAGCTGGAATGATATTTTGGCCAGCACCGCGACCATCACGCCATAATTTACCAGATGGACCATCAACAGTTTTTTGTGTAGCTGTTGTGGCGTGTACAGTTGTCATTAAACCTTCAACAATTTCGAAATTATCATGAATAACTTTAGCTAATGGTGCCAAACAGTTAGTAGTGCAACTGGCATTTGATACAACAGTCATTTTTGGATCATAAGCATCCAAGTTAACACCACATACAAACATTGGTGCATCAGCAGATGGTGCAGAAATGATAACTTTCTTAGCACCACCACCGCTAATATGTACAGAGGCTTTTTCAATTGTTGTAAATACACCAGTTGATTCAACAACATATTCAGCGCCAGCACTAGACCATTTGATGTCCTTTGGGTCACGTTCACTGAAAACGGTAATTTTGTTTCCGTTGACAATTAATGCACCACCTTCAGCTTTAACGGTACCCTTGAAACGTCCATGTGTTGAATCATATTTGAATAAATAAACCATATAGTCGACATTGATGAAAGGATCATTGATAGCAACAACTTGTGCACCTTTTTCAACTGCGGCACGTAATACCAAACGACCGATACGGCCAAATCCGTTAATTCCAATTTTAGACATAGTTTAATTATTCTCTGCAATTAAAAAAAAAACATCCAAAAATTAATATAAAATGAATCGTAATCCAATATAAGTTAATTAACGGATATGTAACATATTACGTCCAGTATGGTTTCAGTGTAAGTTAAGAAGTCAATTTGATGTATATTGGAAACCAGCATTAAAAAAGCTTTGTTGAAATTTTAATGTATGACAAATAAAATAAAAATTGTTTTGCGAAATGCACTTTTCCGGTATTTGTATTAATTAGATATTTTACTTTATATTTGAGAAAATGCGTTTTAATATGAAAAAACACGTATTTAATTTACATTCAATTTTTCTTCATTATCAATATTAAAACTATGATAAAGAAAAATAACGCCCAAGTCAAGTCGGATTTTACAATCTAAATTTTTATTGCCGGTTTTTATTTCATTTTTTTTACAGAAAATTCTTTAAACTATTCTTATAATATAAGAATCAATGAAAAATTATTTATTAATATCATATTACAAAATTTTATTAGCTACTTGCAAAATTACTTGAGAAATATGAAATCTATATGGCCAAGGTTAGTAAAGGTCATAATTGAAGATTAAATTTTCTATTGCCTGAATTGAAAAACACGTTTAAAATACGTTTTTAAAATATTTTACGTTTTAAATATAAATCATTTTATTCTAAATTCACTATAAAAATTAATTAATTCACTAATTATAACATAATATTAATAAAATCAATCAATGTTAAATAAATGAAGCCATCATAAAATTATTGTATAACTTTTTTGATGAGAATTTTTTTTTAAAATCACAATTCGTTCTGTCAGATAAATATTTATTAACTTTAACATTTTAGCTTTGGTCTGAACAAATTTTTAATATTTTATTATTAATTTATTTATGAAATTTCGATAATTATTATGAATTTTTTTTAAATTAATACTCACTAGAAAATTCTTGTGCAGAGAAATGTATTTTTAAGCTTACGCGTCAACCAACAGCACTCGGCTTACTTTTTCTTTCTATTTTATGAAATTCTAAAATAAAACTTTTATGTATTTGGAAAGAAAAGCTTTTTACTAGAAAGCAAAGTTGATTTTTTAAAAGAACTTGCGTGCAGTTAACATGTCAAATAAATAAAAATGAACGAATTATATTCGTAAGAAATTAATGTATTCGTTAAATTTTATAAAGTTATTAAAAATAATAATATTTAATTTAATTGTAGTAAATTGTATATACTAAATGAAAATATTATATTTTATGATAATATATATTCTATTAGTTTCAAAAAGTATATTCGACAATTCGTCTATTTTTTTTCCAAAATTTACAATTACTATACTTTATTAGTCAAATAATAAATAATACAAGAACGATAAAAATTTAATTTAAGTAAATAAGAATTTTGTCTGATTCAGAATGGTATTTCAGTGCAATACGCAAAGACCTATAAGAAATGCCGTTCGTTTTCAAATCGCCGACGAAACCAGTTCTTCATACAAAGCTTCTTTTTAGCATTTAGCAAACTGTAAAGGAACCGTAAACGTAAATGTTAAAATAAGAAGCAACTGTTGTCAGTGTTTGAACTAGTTAATTTTAAAGTAACTAGCAAGTTTCGTTATCTAATATAGAATATTATTTACTACAAAATTACAAATTAAAGCTCTTTCTGAGTGTCAAATCAAGGTCATACTGATGTTTTCCCTTTCACAAAGCTTTTTTTGGTTATCAATCTGTAAATTTAAAAATATTTTAGTAATAATAAAGCTGGATTAAAACCGCTAATAGACGAGACGGTAAAACAAATCTCATGGAATTTGTCGTCACATCATATCGTCCATTAGCACTTTAATATTAATAAGATTTTCATTATTTTATAAATTTTAATATTAACTTAGACTATATACTCTATACATAATACTAAATTAGCTAGCAAGGTATAATTATAATGATGCTACTTTAGAGGTCCGAGCAACTCATTTAATGTCGAATTTGTTATAATGTATGTCATGACTACAACTACTTCAACCACAATTTCTTCTGAATGATTCCATTTATTGCCACTGTCAGCCAGAGCAGGAGACTAACTTAAATTGAAAAGATTAGATTGATTTTGTTGCTTTTGCTTAATGGGCGAAATTCTACCTACATGTATACTAGAAGCTTATATCTTCCCAAAAATTCTGATAACTGATAATAGGGACTTCATCAAAACATGAAAATCCGTCAAAAAAAATTGGGGATCTATTTTTGCCTGACAACAATTAATTCTATCAAGTTCGGAAAGTTATTGGCCTATTCTATCAGGAAACTACTTTAAATATTACAATAAGCGATTGCCAATATTTTTTTTAATCTCTGATGTAATTTGCCATATGAAAAGTTTAATGTTTTTATTTATTTACATATCTACATATAGTACTGAAAAAATATATAAACTAAAGAATTTAGACTGATTATTTATTTTGTTGCGAACTATTATTTTAGGTTCAACGATTGCTACAATAAATTGGACAAACAAAAAAAGTAAATTTCTTTTATATTTAAAATGCATAACAAAAATCCTATTAAGAGCGTATGCCGTATGCCTTTATATTTATTCTATTTTCATCATTCAGGTCTAAAAATAATTTAATCTTAGAAGAGGTAAAATATTTAAATAACATAAATTTTGATTATAATTTTGTACACAATTTGAATTTTGTAAATATTTTGATGAGTTTTATAGAAATTTTTTAGAATGATTTAAATATTGATATCACTGTGCATATTTTTAATTGATATCTATTTTCATATTGGCTACACATGATACAAAATGATGAAACAATTATTGGCTACACATACTTTCTTTATGTATCTGTTAAGTTCATTAATAAGAACATGCCAAAATATAGCTAGAAAAAGTCAATGTCAAATTCAAGGAAAGTCAATGTCAAATTTAAAGAAAAACTATTTAAATGTTTTGTTTTCAACAAGAATATAGTAAAGAAAAGTTACTTTAAAATAAAGAATAATTTATATAATTTATAAATATAGATTTTTATAATACCACCTAAATGTAAACACTTTAATAATTTCTTACGAAACTTTCAAATAATTCATATTATAAAATAGCATTTATTTCTATCTTCTACGTCAGGGGTTGTTAACCATTTAATTATTTTCCGGAACTGAATATCGAAACTAATAATTAATAATGTTGATCGTATTGTAAATATAAATATACATTTGTGATGTTATAAAATGTGATGTTATACATAAGTACGACCCGAAATATTAATAATAAAATGAAGTTTACATATTTTTATTTTTTTTCAAATTTGGTGGGTCACATGCGTAACATCACTGTTCCGCGATGCGCCGGTTAAGAACCACTGTTATATAGATAACTTTATACACTCTACAATTTAAATCAATATAGAACAATTATTTAATATACTGATACTCCAATGAAATATTATAAAATAGCAAAAGATTAGTAATAAAAACTCTTGTAATAACATTGTATTAAAAATATGTTTACCAAAATATAATATTTGTGACATTTACCCTATTATAATCGAAGATAAAGTATTTTTAACATAACATATTTATTTGTATTTCAAATTATATAAAAAAATTAATGTTTTTTTGAATAATGAAGCCATAGTTGTTATGAAGCCAATTAATATTATATAAATAAGGAAATTAACTTAAACGTTTTGGGGACCATATATAAAAAGCCAAAAATTTATGATCTTTTTATTCTCTTTCATACTTTATTTTTGACTGTTATGTTATTAAAAGTTGTTTATTTGACACAAATTTCACCGCAGGATATCGCAAGAAGTTAGTTTTCAAACCTTATTACGAATAGAATATCGCATTTAGGCTTACTCTAGATATATAGCAGATATAGCAAGTTAAATATATTAAATCTTGCTGGGTATATTTCCATTCTTGAACTTGAGTTAGTGTACCTTAAAAATAAACATAAGTTGAATCTCATTTAACTCCAACTAGTTGAGTTAGAGTTAAATTGGATTCCAACTCAGGCCAACTAGTTTATAAATTCAAAATTTTCAACTCAACAATTCAACAATGCTCAGCTCTGTGCATGGCAATATATAGTAACAATCGTAGTAATTAATTTCTTTAGTTTATTTCTTCCAAGCATTACTAAAAACATAATTCTAATATTATATACTCTTAAGGTTCAATAGTATTGTAATCCTTGTAAAGAAAGTGTCATTAAGATATAAATTCTGAACTTAAATAGCATCCTCTAAAGGTGCCGCTTTCGTTGTTCTTTAATAAATTTTTTTTTTTTACTTAATGATTATGTTATGATGTAATGGAAATAAAATATTGAACTAAATTGTCAGCAAATACAATTAAAATTATTTAGAACAAAATTTGTAATATAATATTTTGCATATTTTTAGGCAACAATTAAATCAAAATTTAAAAAACCCTTATTCTTTACATTTATGGTTCGTAAATAAGTAGAAATAATTGATTAGAGGTTTCCAGATACATAATTGTGTATTTTCACAATTACATAAGATACATAATTGTGTATTTTCAGTTTAGGGGGACGTCAATGTATGAAAATCTGTCTAAAAACAATATTTGTTGTTAGACTATCACTATATGAAAGCACAACTGATAAACATTTATTAATAACTCCAACCTCTTATTTACATTATACAATCTCGATTAAACCTTCACAAAGAATTTAAAACTCTGTTAGGCTCAACTGGCGATAATGAAATTTTTTTATTTATGTTATATTGTTTTCATTAATTGTATTTAACAATTTTATGGACTTATTCCTATTTGTAGTAGCACTACTCATATAACTTTAATGTTAGCTTTATCCCTATCCTTATGATTATCTCTCATGTGATTGAATTACCCATACTCAACACACGTTTGTCCATTTACTTCCTTAATTGAAGATAATCGTTAAAATAATTATAGATAAATTTGTAATAACTTTTAATAAAACATATATATTTTATTATTACTTATAACAATATTTTATTCGGCTTTATTATCAAAATGTGAAATAAATTCTTGAATTAATGTTAGATGTTATTCATACCTTAATAAACATTTCAAATAAGGAATTTATTTTTATTTAACAATTTCTTTGAAGCATTTCTAGAATATATATTAATATATATATATGTATGTATATATGTAGAATTAAAAATTAAATTCATAGCGTCATAGACTAGAAATTCTTCAGTTGTAGTTTTCGGGGACTTCCACACGCCTTTAAATTGAATGGTCTTTCAACGTCTCAACGTATATAGCTTTGCATAAAATTATTCAGATTTTTTTGTATAAAAATGATTAGATACAAAAGTTTCTCAAGAATTTTCATCTGAAATCATAAATAAACGAATTGGTAATTCGTTATGGTATAGCAATCCGTTATTTATCCCCGCGCTGAAACTCAGGCCAGGCTGAAATAGAAGGAGTAGGCAAACAGGATTTAATATTAAGCACATCCCTCCAAAAAGGATTTAATGTAGCAGCAAAATATAATATGATGACAGAACATTTTAGAAAATGCTGAAGTAGCTTTATTGTAAGGATTGTCACAGAGAGCAGCTGCAATTTAGACATATATATATATATATATCTCAGGCATTTGTGAATAAGTAAATAACTTAATTTTTGAACAACCGAGTAAAACCTAATTTTCTGTTTTTTTCTTAGTTCTCTTAATTGTTAATGTTATTATAATTATTTTTGTTTTCAGAAAGTATAAAAATAGTAAATATTGTCTTTCGTTATATCTATAACACCTTTAAATTGAAGAAAAATTAAAAGATATTTTTTCAGCCAAATTAATTGTAAATGGGATAAAGTAATTAACTGAACATATACATTTATTGACAATTTTGTATTCTTATTTCTAAAATAAAAATAAATTTGCAAAAACGAGGTAAGTTTACATATTACTTTGTGAGCAAAAAAAGAATTTGATTTTTCATGAGCTTTTAGAATAATAATGTGTGTAATTTAACTACCCTTCACGAAATTTTTGATCGCAGTTAAAAACTGAATAACTGAACATATTTTGTTTATGAATAATTACATGCATTTAAGGGAGCAGATTAGAAGTTGTTAAAAAGTTAATAAGATAACTTATTAATTTTTTGTCATTCAATAAAAAATATTTTATGATGCTAACTGGAGTTATTGAGTTGTCGTCAAATATCATTTGCATTTTGGTTTACTTATTTAGTTAATTACAAAATTATTTTCTAAATAAGTAAGTTCTAGTTCTATGGACCAAAATCTTTTCCAATTGATAGATTACAATTTACAATTAATATAATTCATTTTTCGTAAAAAACGAATTTAGCCAAATCTTAGTTATTTACTTATTCACAAATGCCTAAGATATATAAAATATACATAAAATGATATACGATATTTTAAAGTATCTACTGGTCAACTTTACGATTTCAATATACATAGGACCTAACTTACCAGTGTCGATAATAATAAAATTACGGGCATAAATGTATGATCTTTTCATTATTCACATATATAATGTAATGAATGAAATTACAATGACCATTGAGCAATTTGAACTTTTAGTTCTTGCTAGGATAATAAATATAGTTTTGTTTTAATGATAATTCTAATAAATCCATAAGTATCAATATTGATTTATTCAAGAACATGTAATTGAATAAATATAATGGTGTAATAATTGCCCCGTGTTGAAGCTTCTGAATATGTTTAAGTTAGCACAACAGGCTATTTATTAACATAATGTTACAACTTAAACTGTATTCAAAAAGTTTGAATAAAATATTTAAACAGGGGACACCCGGGTTTGAACCGGGGACCTCTCGATCTGCAGTCGAATGCTCTACCACTGAGCTATATCCCCACATTTTGATAACTTTGTAAATTATTTATTCATTTGAAGACTTACACAAAACTTACTATATCTATAATATAAATTTTTGCGTCATTGACAATCTATATTTTTAAAGACTTCCAAAACATAATAAGCGTTTTTCAAATAATTTTATCAATATTTTATCTTCCCACACTTGTTAAATTAAAAAAATAATAATATAATATTTCAATTTCATTCTAAATTTATTACGTGGGGATATAGCTCAGTGGTAGAGCATTCGACTGCAGATCGAGAGGTCCCCGGTTCAAACCCGGGTGTCCCCTAATACATTGTTTCCTTTTTTGGTATATAAAATTATACATACTCATCTTTTAGTACCAAAATGTTCATTTTGGGTTCAATACGCTAGTATATTTTATGTTTTTTTTTGACTGACTTTAATATTCTATACTCGAGCGTCACAGATCAATGGTAAACATCTGTTAAGTCCAACAAAACATGACGCTTATGTTTTGGAAGATCTCTAGCTCATATTTTATATAATCTTTAGTGATGTAGTTCTCTGTTGCATTTCTTCTGAACGTGTGGAATCCTCAGTAAAATTAATAAAACAAGATATCAACCTTCACTACATATTGTTAGCTGATGCAATGTGATGGAGGGAAGTTACCACGTCCAGAACTACAAAAAAAAAATGTACCCGCTGTACGCGAAAAACAAAACAGAAAACTTCGCAAAGTTATTCGTGTCAGGGGCTACAGTTGTGTTTACGCGGTATTGGCCAATGAAAAAGAAACGATAGAGCACTTCATTAGGGTCCAGGAATCTTAGTAACTGCTTAGTTACTATCTTAGTAACTGCTATCTGAAACCGTACGATTCCTTAACCAAAAAGGATAGATCTAAAATAACTTCCTCTGTTCTAGGGTTTACGCGAATTAGTTGTAGCAAAGCGCTAATAGAAATCCTGGAGTTTGTCTGGGGCTTTCTTTCTCCAACCCACCAACAAGCCAATAAAAGTATTTACTCAAATAACAAAAATGGCTTTAAAAATATATGAAAAGTAATTGAAATGGAAGATTATTTAAACTAATTAAAATAATATTAAAATAATAATACTAATAATACTATTTTTTACAAAGATTTTGTTTTAACAAACGCCGAGTCTTGAGCTACCCATTCGTTAGCAGTTCACTCAAATATTAAAATTTATATTAATAAGTAGTTGTGATGAAGTTATTAATTGTTAACATTCCCATAAATGGCTTATGGTCCTGGAACATCTAATGTGTGACTGTGATATACTTGAGCGTGTCATTTATCAACACTTGGGACGTAAAGTAATGCACGGTTGATCGGCTCTTTCAGCTCTATACCTTTGTAAAGAATATTTCCCTTCATAAGAAGGGCAAGTGGAGATTTTGATACGGATAGTGTTTACTGCTTCTTAACCTAACCTAACCAAACATATAAAATAAAACCATATGTTATGTAGTGACGGAATCAAAATTGAATTTATGTTTTATTATCAAAACATTTTTTTTGATAAAAATTATACTTGAACAAGCTAAATATTTTTGTAAACGTTGCGTATATAAATAATATTGAAAACAAATAACAATTCAGATAAAATTAAATTAAAAAAAAAACTTGTATAAATACTTATTACGGATAGACATTTTTCAATTTTAGAAGATAATGGTAACAATTTATTGATACTACCCAAATAATTGAAATTAATTTATAAATTATTTTGATAAAAGACATTTAGATCAGTAAATTATATTTCTTATATATAAAAAGTATTTCATATTCAATTGAAAAGTGTTGTATTTCCGTATAGATAAATTTTGTGAAATGCAGTGCCTTTGTTTAGGGGTTCCATTGTACTTGACCCCTATCCCGGTCAGGACACTCACCAGCCGTCTCACACTTATCGGTTTGTTTGTTTTAGTTCTTTATTGATGTGTCAAGTGTTAAAATTATCTAGAAACTGTTGAAATTATCTAGATAAATTTAGTAAAATCTATAGAAATAACAATCAAATCAATAATTTTTATTTTGGCATATTTTGATATATTAATTTTAATATCCGCTCAAGGTAGCATTAACATTAAAGAATCTAAAGTTTAGGAAATGTATAGAATGTATGTAGCTTTGATATATATTGTTGTAGAGCGATTAATTTTAAGTAAATTTTAATAAAATAAGGAGGTAAATAAAAATTGAAAAAAAAAAATAACGTATTCACGAGAAACCAGTAAAATTAAATATAGTATTGAATGATAATCAAAATCAGAGATGAAAACCGGGATGGGAACTAAAACCAATCCAACACCTAACACTGTTTTGAAATTAAGTATTAACCAAACCATTTCAAGTTTGGTTTTGGTTCAGTTAAAATCTAAAAAAAAAATAGTATTAATTTTTATTAAATTTATAATTCTTTTATTTGTTTTTATTATTTTTTTTATTTATGTATGTATTTATTATTTAATTACAATTTAAAATTATACAGAGAAATTAATTAAGTAAATTTTTTGATTGATATTAGTATTTATTAACAAAAAAAAAAAAATGGAACCAAAAAATTAAAATTTAAAAACCAAATCCAAACTTAAACGAAAACTTGCAGGTAACCGAACCTGAAACCACAGAAAAATAGAATGTGTTTCCATCTCTGATCAAAATGAAAGTGATCAATTAAAACTTTACGTAGGCGCGTAAATAATATTTCAACTTTACTTAAAAAAAAGTTGTTTTTAAATTTATCATCTTAGCGTACCGGTTTTTGAATTATTGTTTATCTGGTCTAGTATATTTTGCGTATTTGGACCAGTTGAGGTTCATTCCACATTTTCATATAAATGACATTTTAAATGTAAAGCTATATTAAATTATTTACATTTGCAGTCATAGAAAATCTTTATTTTATTTGATAAAGATTATTTCGCTTTAAATTTTTATACTTTTTATATATAAATATGTTTTGCCTATGAGTATGCAATTCAGTATAATTTTAGTTTAACAAAAAAAAATATCATATATATAATTTAAATAATTTTAAAAGAAAAATTGTTTTTTTTTTTTTCAATTTTCTATATCAAGTTTTACCATAAATATTGCCTTTACCATTTGGAATAAAAGATACAGCGACATCTATTGACGTCTAAAAATTGAATGCTAAAAAAGGTCTTTCTAAATTTTAAAATTCGTTCATCCAGAAATACAAGATACTAAAAAATATATTTAAAAAAGACTAAATGGAGAGCCCCTTTAATTAAATTACTAATGTAAAAAATCATAGTGTGTTATAAAGACAATGCAAAAATTCGACGCATACGAACAGGCTTTATGTGGATTTTTAAAATTATGTTAAATACGCTGACTATTTATATCATAGTTTGTGTTTGTAATTAACATAAAATTTGTGGTACTTCTAAGATTCTAAATTTATTTAATAGTTACTGTAACAAACGTTGTTATAATATTTAAAATAACTAATAATTCAGTATTTATTTAGAATATCAAAACTAATTATTGATCATTAAGTAAAATATGACATTTGATAATACAATTAATTTAATATTTTGTTTGAGATATATTCTAAAATCAATGATTTTTATATTAATCGCACTCGAGTTGAAGTTAAAAAATGACTGTTCTTCAAATAATTCCTCATAAAATGACCATTCATTAATGACTTATTATTAAATTTGTTTATTTTACAAGCTTAGAACAAACTAAATAACCAACCAATTATTTTCTATACAAATTCGTGATAGAATCAAAAAAAAAAAAAAAAAATAATATAGTATATATTTTTTTTATATGTTAAAAAAAAATGAAAAATCATCAATAATTAAATAAATTTGATCCTTCAAAAAAATATTTATTTTTGATGTATCATCAAAATAAAAGTACAATCAATTTAGATTGTAAATTAAACTTGGGCTACAATGTATCGATCAGTAACGTATAAATCGGAATGAAATCGATTCAGAAAGGATCAAATCGAAAGTGTTTGGAGTGATTGAACTTTTACGAATTGAAACTGAAGTAAATGTCAACAGAAATAAAAGTTTCAAAAAAAATATGATATGAAATATGGCTGACGAACATTTTATAGAGAATATTAAAAAATATCCGGAATTATATAATAAACAAAATAAATATTACATGAAAACCAACATCAATTCTATAGCCATATGTTCAAACTAGTTCAGCAGTCGATTGGGTAATGTATGAATTGATTCGAATCTGACACATTATAGCCCAAGCTTTATTTTGTTTATTTTCAAATACTTTTTCTTTGATGATATTGAAACTTAATTGAATTTTATGAACACTTATTTTATAATTATTAAAATCGTAATTTAGCTTTCCCTTTCAAATTTTAATTATTCCAAAATCTATATAAATTTAATTGGATTCTCAATCAACCGAAAAATTTTATCAGCTACCTAAATTGAGAAAATAATGTTGTTGATAGCTGGCGAAGGAAATAAAATTATATATAAATAAAATACATATACCAAAATTTTAAATGAAATCGAAATTATTCAATAAATTCACTTTTAAAGCATAAAAAGACAAACTCATCGAGTATAATATCAAAAAGCAGATTTTTTGCGCGCACCTTTTCATCATAGTTTTTGAATTTATGAAAAGATTTTGTTTCTTTTTTTTATGGTAAAGAAGTCACAGGTGTTAGTGAGCCAAGTGCGCTGGGAGTATAACTTTCCCCTTCACATTTAAACTTCTTTTTTTTTTTTATAAAAAATCATATGTTTAAGAATTATACAGGGTGATATAAAATGTAATCTTGGAGAAATATGTAGAAGCATTTCTTCTCTGTTTAGTATGGTAATATATCAGTTATAGGTTAAAATTAGGTAAAGTTATTAAAATTTTGTAAGGACATAATTTTCTGTTTTTTGATTTTAAATAAATAAATAATTTTTTAGCTGTTATGGCATTTAACTCGCGCTGAACAAAAATTGAAAGAAATTGCTGAAAAGAATTTCGAATATGTGGAAATTAAAGAAATAATATTATTTTTATTTTAATTAGTTTTGACAGAAAAATGTAGAAGTAAAGCTTTTATTAGTTTTGACAGGAAAATGCAGAAGTAAAGCATTATTTCCATCCATATACAATTTGATTAATCTGCATTTTAAGATAACAAAATGCCAAATACAGTTTTATGGGACGTCCTATTTGGTGCTCATTCATTTTGTCTAAAATTACTAAATTGCATTGAAAATTTGTGATAAACCTGTGACATGTCCAGTGTATAATCGATCTAACACACAATTAGTCGGAAAATATTTGGAAGCTTTATAATAACAATCTCTTAGACCAATAATATTAAATTTGTAAAATATGTTTATTTTTTTATGTTGTGTCTAATTACAATCAAAGTTGGAAAATTATTATAATATGAAAATTTTGATTATAAATTTACATAGATCGTATCATTTTATTTAAATATAAAATCACCCTGTAATATTTATTTATAATAAAAAAATATATCCTATAATATTCATAATTTTAATGCTTCATCATTTTTATTCCAATAAAATCCCACAATTTTGTTATTGTATATCTTTTTAAATGAACAAAGACAAAAACCATAAAAAAAACTCGAACTTTTAATCTTATAATATTTTATATTTTACATAAATTTATTATGTTAATAAAAGCTATCAAGCAGAAACTTTATTAAAAAAACTATAATCAATATTGCAAAAATTAAAAAAAGCTTTTAAAATAAATAAAAAAGTTTGTTTAAGCATTAAAAATTTTATATATTTAGTCAGAAAATTAATTAAAACAGAGCATAAAATTTATTAATGATCATAGATAGAGTATTTTAAAATTATTAAATTAAACAAATATGGCAACTTTAATATTCCCACTTGAATTTTTTATTTATACACAAATAATATAAATTTCCCCTTCTTTATATAATATTACCATATTATATTGCCCATACATTACACAACCTGGTTGTCAACGTGTTCACTACACATATTTCAATTTTGATTACAACTAATATTACAACTGTCAGAAATGTGTTATTTTTGATTTATAAAAAACCATCAAAATCATATTTTTCTTTTTTTTTTCAGGATAGTGTCAATCAAGTGTCAATAGTTTAATATTATTTCAATCAATAAAAAATATTGATAACATAAACATGTGTTTTTTATATAAAACGTGCAGAAACGTTATTTTACATAAATTAAAATATTTAAATTTTTTTCCAAGCGATTTGTCTGTCAACCTGTTGCCAACATTTTGTAAACATAACCACAATCGATACAACTTGACCAAGTTGTCAACACATTGATAAACATGTTGTATAATGTTTGGGTAGCTTTAGAATATTTTTAATATATACATTATCTGTAAGATACATGAGCATATTAATATTTATGTAAAATCCGGTTATAAAGGATCTTCAAAGTTCCCAAAATGAGAACCTCAAAAATATAGAGAATAGAGAACACTATAATAAATTGTTTATACAAGTCTACAGAAAATACATAATAAAATTTAAAAAAAAAAAAAATTATATTGCATTTCTAAGCAAAATGCTCAAAAAAAATAATAATGTTCAAATTTCCATTCCAGGCCCCCAGTCCAGTTTTAAATTACAAAATATCGTGATCGTGTTTCGGTTATAAGAAAAAAAAAATATCGATTTTTAAATATATAATACGAGAATTACGATTTTAACATTTATTTTGTTAGCATTTTATAAAATTCAGATAGAGTTTTGTCGTATTTGTGAACGGTCGTGCGTTTAAGAAAATTAGTTTGATGATTAGTTAAAAAAATAATTATTTTTAATATCTTTTATAATTATTAGAAATATTTATATATTTTTTATTAAATTTACAAAAATTTTATTGCTAATATTCTCAGTTTATGCAAAGAAGAAAAAAAATTAGTAGAGAACAACATAAATTGATTTATATTTATGTAATTTATGTTATCTGGAATTTAATGGTGCAATTTGACAGTGACATTTCGATATTAATTTAATAATTTAATATATAAAAATTTAAAGAAAAAAATAAATTAAAAACAATTATTTTTTGTGGTGCTAAAATTTATGTAAAAATTGTATATAAAGTTTGAAATTAGTGTGCTTATAAAAAGTTGCTACAAAATTAATATTTGTGATTTTGTAAAAATAATATATATATTTAATATCATAAATTCAATTTTTTTTGTAGATAATAAATTATTTAT
This sequence comes from Rhamphomyia laevipes, assembly GCA_963920725.1. Taxonomy (NCBI): domain Eukaryota; kingdom Metazoa; phylum Arthropoda; class Insecta; order Diptera; family Empididae; genus Rhamphomyia; species Rhamphomyia laevipes. The sequence continues at coordinate 17,567,749 of OY987258.1, forward strand.
TAATTATTATTTTTTTTATAAAAATATTGTGAATTAATTAAATTTGATATTTTATTTTTACATATTTGATTTTATTTAAAAAATCACCAGAAAAATATATATTTTAGAAAAAGAAAGTATATTTGAAAATTTCACCTAAAAATTTAAGGTGAACAGAAAAAACCAAGAAATTATTTTAAAGGTAAGTTTTAAAATGAATAAAACTGATTTTCTTATGCCAGTTTTTGTTATTATTTAGTAAATATTTAGATAATTTAATCAAATTATTTACTATGCTAATGTTATTTATATATAACAAAAAAGATTAGAGAATTTTCTATTTAAAGCAATTATTTTGACCTAAATGGACTATGTCAAATATTAACTGAGATAACAATTTTAATATTTGTGTATTATATTTTGTTATCGCTGAATTATTTTGATATTTAAATAGAATTGCCATTTCCTGGATTGGGAAATTCTAAAAAAAGATTTTAAAGTTTTTTATTTTATTTAATTAAAATGACAAGGAAAATATATTTTCTTATATGATTCAAGTTCATAGTCAAGTTCATGGTTAATAAAAAATTAATTTAGTATATAAATTGCATTTTTTATGGTTCGGTGATTTAAGAAATAATTTTTGTTTTATGTTTTCATTAATTTTTTTTAATAGTTTCGGTGATATTTCTGATATTAACGATAGTTATAGATAATTTTGATTTTATAGAATATGTAATGTAAAAATATGTAATTGGAAAAATATACTTTAAAATTGATTAGTATTGATAATATTAATTTAAAGCTCGATCAGTTAAGTGTAGTTTTGTTAAGTTTATTAAAAAGCCTCTGTTGTAATTAAATGTCAGTATTATTTTAATATTATTATAAACAATACAGAAAATAATTACCTAAGAATCGACGAATAAAACTCGATACTTTTTGATTTTTGATCACTCGATAATTTTTGGTGTTAAATAATTTTTTATAAAGACTTTTATGAGTCTTGTTTTCTAGTATTTTTTGTGGATAAGAATTTAATTTAAGTACAATCAGTAAAGATTAAAACTACGTGATTAGTTCTAGTAAATGGTCCTTCACGACATTGAGATAAATATATAAATAATTCGAAACAATTTCCTCCCACAAAAAATATTAATCAGTTGAGATAAATTGTTAATGAAAGTCTATGCGAACATCAACAATGGCTGCAAAATTCAATAATTATTTTAATTATTTCGCGGTTTACTAATAACAATTTCTGTGGTGTCTTAAGTGGCTGCTTTCACTAAAACAGCGGTACTGTTTCATCTACAGACCCGTGACAAATAATTCACAATAAGCCAAATGTCTGCAGCCTGTAGTGACTAGGAGGCCATGTGAGTCATCCTTCTAAAGCTTATCTAACCTAATAATAATTTAGTGCTACTCATAATAAAAACATACAGCAGTAGATAGGAATCCTTCTGGTACTTTACTATATTTAATTATATTTTTTGACAATCGAATATTGCATGTGCGAGCATACGTTTTTCATTAACATAAGTAAAAGCTTATTATTAAATTAATGCGTAAAAGTTAATATTAAAATTAAATTTATGAAAATATTGGTGGAAAAAATCTTTCAACTTCAATTAATGAAATTAAATTTTACATTATCGAGAAAAGACTGTAAATCATAATTTACTAAATATTGAGAAAGGTAAATTAATTTTCTTTATACCTTTTGCCCAAAAATATTTGATTAATAAAATATTATTGTTTTTATATTAAAATATATTAAATTGAACAGTCTTTTCGTCTCCGAAGCTGAACTGATCCAGATAATATCTTGATTTCCGCCGACTGTTTCTCACACTATACTGCGGACAGTTGCACAATGGTTAAATCATAAGATCATAAATTGAGTTTACTTACAAAAATTAAAATTAACCAGTTTTTGCACCGTGGTGCCCTTCAATCATAGAATTTCTACAACAACTAATAATGGATAAGGTTAATTTAATTATTAATATTTGGTTTGAACTTCTAATTGTTTTCGCCCCCACAGAATTGGAGAATTATTATATGATCTAAATTAATTTTCTCAAATTCATTGCTAAATTTGAATTTGTATATATTTTTTAAAATTATATAATATCCGGCAGAATTATATTTACCAGCAAATTATTAATTTTGGAATATTCATTTAACATAACTATATAAAATTTAAATATTAACATTTAAATTATCATAAATATTCAAAAATAGTAAAAAACGATCTATTTTTTTTAATTTCAATAATTTTACAACTTTCCTTAATCAAAAATCAAAAAAAATATATTATAAATTTTTCATCCATAAATGTAAAAATTTGAAATTAAAATTTTATTTCCTCTTTACTACCATTTTTACTAATGATTTTATTATTATAGATATACAATTATATTGGTATCTAAATAAAATGAAAAACCGGATTAATTTATTTATGAAACGCATCAATAACGTATAGTTTATACTTTTAATGCATTATACACGACTCTGCGTCATTAGTTGCATTACTGCAGAAAAATTCTTTGCATAATTTATATGAAGCTAAAAAGAGTAAGTAAATGACATAGAGAAGTAGTAATGAAAAATACTACAAAGGTAAATTATATTTTCATACAGATGACAAACTGCATTACTGCATATAAGTGCAGTAGTAGATACTATTATGTATGTTTTGTAAATAAAAAATAGTTCATTGACACTATAAATAATAATTATATGACATTACCAACAATCATAAATTAATATTTATTTTATTTCTCAAAAAATGTAGAAGCGTTTGTAAGATATGACAAGAAGGAATTTTTTAAAAATAATTTTGTAGTTACTATTATGTTAACATGTTAAAAAGCTTTTAACCTAGGTGTAGTCCAAAACTCGGAGTTTGTTAAAAATGTGTTCTTGATGCTTTATATTGTTTCACAATAAAAGGTTAAGCTTCACAAAAGTGATCGTCTAGTTTAACATCATTTGGTTTCTTAATGAAGATTTGCCCAAAAGACTTATATCTTAAACGAAAAAAATGTGAATTATAGAATTATGAATGAGAATGAATCATTTAAAAGTGTTTTAGTTATTTAACTATTTAAATATACTCTTAATTTTGACATTCAACTGTTGGGTTTTCATAAATTTAAGCTATATATTCATCTACCCTTTAAGTTATACCACAATTTCAGTATAGTTTGAATTGAGAAAGCAGAATATAACTTAAAATGAAATTTAAACTATTACTAAGGCTTCAGCTCGCTGTGTGAAACAGAGCATTATAAATCTGAAATATTTGTTTTTTATATAATTCGGAAATATTGATAGGAATTCACTGAATTTATTGTCCTCGAATTTGACGGTTATCAACTAGATCAGCAAATTCAAATGTCAGAAATAAATTATTATAAGGCAACGCCACGCAGTAGTATCACGTATTTAAGACTATTGCTAATGTACGCATTTATAAAATCTGGTAAAAAAAAAAATGATTTATTTCGAATCCACTTTTACGACCAGATTTTTCAATTACAACATATCATAAATTTTTCATGACTCCTCGTAAAATTAAGAAATATTTGATTGTTTATATGATGATTTATTTGATATGGTTCATTTTTTTTTATATTGTTGTGTGATCTCTTCTCTGTAGGGGATCATAATAAATCACTTATGCAAACATGAGAAAACAACATGAGAATTTGTTGTTAATGAAATTGTAATTTGGGGGGCGGATATATTTGATACCTAACATCAATCAATATTCTGAACATTAAAATAATAATGATTAGAAAAATTTAAGTTTCGAACCTAATGAAAGTGTTACTTTCCTTTTTGCAATAAAATTTAAAAATATAAATTTTGATTTGGCATTCATACTGTTTCTGTCAATCAGCAAAATGATATCTTTACCATCTTTAAATTTCACACAGTGTCATTCTATCAGTATAGTCAGACACTCACTGTGTGATCTGTATAAATCAAACCACAATTGATTTAGTTTTAAATCAATCACTTAGAAATATAAATTGATTATTATTATTTTTTTTAGAAATTTTTGGGTTTCCAAAATTTGATTGCTAAGTCAATTTCTCAGTGGTTTTGTTAAGTTCTGTGTGTAATGGTAACATTATAAAATAATATGTTATTCAATTATAAGTTAAATTTTAATGTTTATTGAAGATCTCAATTACAAGCTAGATTTCAATTTATTTAATTTATTACATTTTTTGTCTTTTTTTGTTGACTAACTAATGACAGTAAAGTTATATATTTTGACAGATAATTTAAATATATATGTCACGGATTTTCAAAATATTTAACATTATTAAAACAAATATAATTGATTTGTAAAAATCACATTTTGCAATATTTTTTTTATTTTACGAGTATTTATGGAATAAATATTAAGTGTTGTGACGGACTTGATAATAGAAAAAATAGATTTTGGTCATATGAATTTTTCATTAAGTTTCGAATTATATTTAGTATTTATTATTGTATTGGTATCCAACATGTTGGTTTGAAACATGTTTATGTCACCCTAAACATGTTGCTGCAATATTTATTATGTATACACAATATTACTATATTGCTGAGACATTTCAATTAAATTTTGGCAGCATATGTTAGATTTTTTGTTGGTTTTTATAAAATTTGGGGTCCGTAGCATTAGACTTCACTAGGGCCCTATAAAAATTCCAAAATTATATAAAATAAATCCTCGGTGCCTGAAATGAAAGATGTTAACAGAGCATTACTTTTACATAGCACTTAATAATGTCTATAACAAATCAGTAAAGACATAACTACGAGTTATGTGGTGCTTCGCCTTTAACAACTTTTTTCCATGTCATTTACTTTCAAAGTAGGTAATAACTAATATAATTATACGAACATCCATTTAAGTATAAAATGTTATATATTTATTATAAATCAGTTAAATAAAAATCTGTTCAAAAAATCCAGATCAAGGAAATTACATAATAAATAATCAAAAGAAAGTATATAAAAACAAGTATGACATTTTATATTTTTATTAAAATATAAATAAAATTAATTGAAATTTCTGAAAAGAAGGAAATTTCTTAATTTATATAAGAAGAAGTTTATTCAACAATCGATCGATCATTTGAAACGTGTTTATTAATGACATGAAAATAAAATTACTAGAGTAATGAATTAATTATTTTTCCTAACAAAATTTGTTAAGACAATTTTAAATTCTGGTTTTTGATATTTTAAAATATAAAAATATTTACGTTTTATAACTAAAACGACTAAATTAAGATTTAATATTTGTTAAAATTTCTGTTCAACAAAATTTTGATGGTTATTTTAAAAGACAAAATCATAAATATTGAATTTTTTGAGTGAGACTTTATAAAGTTTATAATATAATAATAAAAATTTGTATTTTCTTATTTATACAAAATAAATGGATTTAATAATTGGGTTTATTAACAAAAATTCCTAAAGCCATTCAATTTGTCCGACTGTCTGTTATCGCCAATTCTCCATTCGAACACTACTAAAAGAGTTTACTTGATCTCACCTTAATTTGATCTATATTTGAAATTTTGGTCCCATAATTCTTGGTATTTATATTTTATAACTTATCATTTACATAATAAATGCTCTTACTAAAAGTAACGACCGGCCTAGAAATTGACCCATCGATTTAATCTAACATTTTTAGAAAATATTCATTTTAAATTAAGAAATGTAATTAAAATCACCTCGAAAATATGAATTTTAATAATTAAAGAAAGTAATTTAATAATTAATTATTAATTTATTCATATAATTTCTGGAAAAGTACAATTTATATCTAAAAATGAACCAGGTATTAGAACAAAGACTATTAACAAAAATATAAATAATCATTATGATAATTACTAAAAATACAAACTAATACCTTAATTTGTTGGAATAGCATATTTTAAATGAATACATATATTTATTTAAAAAATATGTTAAATTAGAAATTTGAATAAATATTCACAAGTAGAGAATTTTTTTCTTTTTTTAACTTTTAATGAGAAAGAAATTTTTAAAATTAATATTTACAAAACTATGGTAACGAAAAATCAACATTTTAGAAGTATAATAATTCATTGGTAGCAGCACTTATGGTTTGACGGGAAATTGTATACATGCTTGAGGAAGTGTGGAAAAAACGGATTAAATTTTGAGTATTGGGTCAGATTTATAGCTTCCATTTGTGTTTATAACATGATCGTTGTATTTCACTTTTTTTTACCACCAAATGCTTAAGAGCAAAATTTTTAAATACTCTGTATGTCTCTAATACTTTATAGAGGTCTCGAGGTCTAAGAACAAAATTAGCTTATTTGAAGGAGCAACCTACAAAAAAAATACTGTTTGATGTACATAGAAATAACAGTTATTTATTATAATGATCATGTAAAGCAAGTAGCGTCACAATTACAGCTTAAGAGCTTGTTGATATTTTGCGTGCTAAACTTCATATTGAGAAATAGCTGTGAAAAGGATCATACAAAAGCTAGAACTGTAGATTGGATGATTATAAAACTATTTTATGTACAACTAATTTTTCTAAAATTGTAAAATATATGAAATGTCAAAAAGAGATTTCACTGATGCAACGATCACCAAATAATCTAAATAGCTCATGACAAGTTTCATTTAATCCATCTAATTAATATAAAATTGATATATTTTTGAATTTAACTCTCTCCAAATTTTATTATCATTTTGTTCTTAATTCTAAATAATATTTTTAGGCTAATCTGACATAGCCTTAAATCTATATTAGTTTAATCTCATCTATATAATCTCCTATATATAAATTTCACTTCTACTTTCACAAAATTAACCCCCCAAATAATGAAAGAAAACACAAATTTCGACTATGATGATTTAATTTTTGATAAAATCTGTAGAAAAATTTTAATTTATTTAATTTAAAAATAAACAACAAGATAAAAAAAAGAAAGAAACAAAAACCCATAGACAAAACAAGATTATTGAAATTTCAACCAAAAAAAAACATATATAAAAAATACAAATAACATAAAAACTTTTTCTGGTTTAACCATAAAAGAAATAGAAAATTGTTGGTCAACCATGTAACCATTTTGTATCTTAAAAATATTATATTTTGTAAATAACAATTCTTTGTTTGGGAAAAAAAATAATGTAATAAATTAAAAATACAATAAAAATAAAAAAAAATTATCTAAATTATTTTGTCTGAATTCGCTAAATTCTTTTATATGTTACAAAAAAAATTAAATTAAAATTATCCCATAATCACGAAAATTAAACTTATACAATTTTTTTGTTAATGCGATATAATAAAAATAAATAAAAAAGTGAGATAAAATTGACGAATTAATCTAAAGCTTTATAGTCCAGGCAATTTTGCACTTCTTTCAAATTGAAAAGCTTATAAAGCATTCGATGATACAGTACCAAATGTTTGGAGTCATAACTTAGAAACATTTACCTTTCGAATAGGAGCGTTGCCATGAAGTTTTGTAGTGGATCTGGATAATAAAGTGATAACAGACAGACAAATTGAAATCTTAAGGCATTTTGTAAGTTATTATACAAAAGTGCCTAAAAACAGAGAAATTACTTTCTTGATTTCATAAGCGTGAATATTTATTTAAAGCTCTTTCATATTTATATTGATAATTCGCAAATTAATGCTACAAAATAAAATAAATTTGTTTAAATCAGGTTTTAATTTTATACAATTTTTCTGGATTAAATTAATTAATTTAACGATTTTATTAAATATATTTTTTTTGCATAATGATTCATCAGATTATGTTGATTTCGGTTGTTATAGTAAATTAATGCATTTACATTTAAATTTACTATTAAAATCTGTGACAATTTATAAAGTTTGAGCTGGATTTTTTTTATTGAAGTTTCTTGAAATTATTATGAAAACTTTTAATAATTTTTTTTTTTTAAGTTAATGATCGTGATTAAACTTTCCAATCGTGCGAATTTTTGGAAATTTGGAACAATAATTCGGTGACATGACATAAGACCATAATGGCTTTATTTTCTCACTCATATGAGATAATAATATAAAATTATAAATTTATTTTAAATATTTTAATTTTATTTAGATATTTTTTTTTTGTATTTTAATGTCATCAAAAAATTAAAAAGTTTGTAGTACTGATCCTTACTGATCCATAACAATTTATTAAAAGAAATTGATTTGACATGGAACCAACATCAGCAAAAATGGATTTTGAAAATTATTAAAAATGTTTATCCAAATGCTGTTTTATTGTCTTGTTAATGTCGAAATGCTTGTAAAAAACCTAAGCATTATGCCGGTTTGCCTGTAGTATATCAAACTTTCAAAGATATTTGAATACCAACCTCCTGAGGAAGGAATTTTCAACCAAATGATTTAATAACAAGTTTTTAAGCAAACGTTTTTATAAAATTTTATATTATTTTTCATTTTTTTTATATATCTATAATATTTATTAAATGAGACATAAGACCACACGGCTTATTAAGATCCCTTCTGTATTTTGTGATTGTACAAATAATTTTTAAATAATTTTTAAATAAGTTCTGTCACAACTAGGAAAATTTTATACACACGCCACAGGTGATATGAATATTTGAATTTTGTAGTGGTGCTCTGCAATAATTGTTATTACACTAATCAAAATCATAAGTGACAAGACAATATCTGTGTATGGATTTTGTATTTGTTTGATATAATTTAGATTTTTTTAAACTAAATTTTATTTAAAAATGTTGTGCTTTTTTGCATAAATAACTAATTCAGTTTAACAAGATACAAATCATAATTTAAGTATTGTCATCAGATAATAAATTCTCAAATGCCACGCCACGAAATATTAATATCCATATTGGACTACCGAGCTTATCATAAGATTTGATGGAAAATCGTCTTGGTTGGTACGCGAGTTTGTTTAAAGCGTGTATACTTTTCGCTAAATTTGTTTGCTAATCTCAGTTTTATCATATTACATATATCCAAACATAAATGTAACTAACTCAATCAAAATTAATTAATTGATAATTTAGTATTTTTTAGCATTCTTCTAAATTCTATAAATAAAAGTTTGACGTAAAAGATTTAGGAAAATTGTTATTTCCAGAAAACTTTATATACTCGAGTAAATTGAAGATGGCCAAGATGATTTCATCCATTAAAAAGGTGGGATGGGTCGACACGCGCTTCTATAACGATTCAGCGTTCTACTGAAGGGTACAACAGGCGCATTTATTTATTGACCTATTTGAGTAGGGTCTCGTAATTCCCACTATTTGTTCCAATTATTACAATATATTGCCTGTATTAGTCTGTATATACAGGGCATGAATCATAAGAACACGACACGATAGTATAAACGATCGTGAAAAAAAACGATAGACGATTGTCGTAATTTATTTTTGATATCAAGAGAGACGATAGAATTGCTATCGTTTTTTAATGGTATAAATTTTAATTTGGTATAATATTACCAACTTAAAATATTAAATTTATTACCAACCCCACCATATAAAATGACCAGCTGTCACTTTCAAGATATTTAATTTTTTTTTTTTAAATTTTTTTTTTAATATTATTGTTATTGTTTATGTTTTAGGTAATGAAGTTTTGTTGTTTATAACCGAATTTGTTGTTTGTTAAACATTATAAATTTTGATTTCATCTTCTGAAAATGAGTATGGAGTGATTAATAAAAAATTGATACGGAAAAGTTTATATTCAATTCGTTTCTAAAAAAAAACATGTTGGCCGATGGCCGCATTCTGCATTTTTTCACAAGATAGCATTTTTTTACAGGCAAAACTGTAAAAATATAGCTTTGTAGCAAAATTTTCTCTCTAGAAATGAATTCACCATTAAGGAATGGGAGCAACCCTTTGGAACTTCCCAATAAACCATATTTATTTCCCCGTCAAATTTACTATAAGAAAATATACAAGACAATTTATTTTATGTTCAGCAAAAGTGCTAGCGGCTCATATCAATACCAAGTTGGTAAAGATTATATGATAGGTATGGCGTATGGCACAGTCGCACAGTGCACAATTTCAACAATCTCTTCAGAAGTACATACAAAAGAAATGGAAACGACAAGAAATGTAAAATAACTCAATAACTCGATAAAAATACATTGCTTATTTTAGTACCTACATAATATTATAAATATTTTTATTGTGTGTATTTTTTCAAATTATTTTTAAACATCAATAAAACTAAACTAACATAATAAAAACATAATTTTAAATTAATATAATAATAAAAATATCATAATTAAACTTAAATTTTCATTTGTAAAAAATTATTAAACTTATTACTAAACTTCACGATTGCTTATTTGATATCGTGTAAATTTAATAGATAAAACGATATTCATTTCACGATATCGTTTCATATGATTCTGATTAAATGGTCTAAAATCGAAATCGTTTTATACACGATACGTCATTATAAATTTGACAATCCAGTGACGACTGTCGTCTCTTATGATCCTAAATTTCAATTAAAACGATACACGACTATCGCTATCGTCTCTTATGATTAATGCCCAGATTTTATATAAACAGTGAAACAATTAATTAATATTTCTTCAATATTCACCCTATAAAAACATAATTTTAACAAATTGTTATCTTTACGAACCAGAAAATTTCTATTTTTTGCTTCCGTTTTTAATTTAGAACTTTTACTTTCAAATTTATATTATACGAAACATTTTTAACCTTGAAATTTATATTGTATTTTTGTTTTTAATAACATTTAAATTATTATTTTAATTTTTTAATATTTGTAAAAATAATGTAAATAAATTTCATTAACAATTTTATTAAATATAAATATACAAACAAAATCAACCACAAAAAAAAAATTAAAATTAATAATAAAAAAAAAACAAAAAAAAATTAGTTACATCTTTCATAAATTTAAAATAATAAATTTTTCGGTACATAAAAAACATTTAAAAAAAATTATATCTTTCAGATTTAAAATAACAAAATCGTGTAATAATTTAATAAGATTTTTAAACAATAACATTAGAAAATTATAAGCGTGACTTTAAAGACATAATTGTATTTATGCATGGTGACTATTTTATAAAGTAGACCTTGTCAGTAAAATTATTTTGAACCGCAAATTTTGTGGGGTGTTATTATCACAAAGTTAACCTTTTATTTAAAAGTTAATTTATTGTGGTTTCTTAAAATAAAAATAAAAAAAAATTATGTATTTTAACAAAGAAATGAGAATTAATATTTTGTACCATACGAGGATATGACAGATCATTTACCTATTTACGATTAACCATTTTTTTTTTGACAATTTATTGTCTGTAAAGATAAGATGAAAAAATAAACCGCGCAAAAAACGTGCTCACCAGACGAAAGCATAACAAAATTTCAATTCAAGTTAACATGAAAAGAAAAAAGTTAAAAATATCTGACCTTGAACAAAATCAAAACTAAAAACAAAAAAGATATCGTAATAAAAGCATAAAAAAAAAGTTTTTCATAAAAAATATAACTAAACTAAACATAAAAGTACTCGTGTTTATTTGAAGGAGTGCTTGATTATTATTACTTCATTTCTCAGTTTTAAATTAATTTTTTTTTTTGAATTATTTATTTGAAAGCCCCTTGTTTATAAGATATACTAAATTTCTCGGTATATCCATCAAATATGTTTTTGGGTCCATTAAAATATTAAGCAATTTTACTGATCTTTTGATAATAATATACTCCAAAAGATTGCCATAGATTTTGTATTGTTATAGTTTGTGGGAATTGTAACACAACATAAGTTAATGCTTTCAATTTATATGTTACACGAACATTAAATTATTTCTTAATTACAATTGACTTAAATTTTATTAATTGAATGTTTTTTTTTTAAATTATGTAAATATATTGATAAACAATTTTTTTGAAATTTTCAAAACATTTCAAAACTTGACAGAATTAATAAGTTACAAACATGTTTGAGAGGTAATGAAAAGTTATTAAATTAATTTGAACAATTAAATTGATTTAGACATTGGGCGGTATGTGTTTAAAATCTAAATGTCAATATGTTATGTTTGTATATCTTTTATTGAAATTATATTAATAATTGATAATAATCAGTATCATACATGTATGATTGATTCTTTATACAACATTCTAAAATTTAATTTAATTGGATTGATCAATATTTGGTATTGCATTATTGGTATTTATTTGTTTTTACTGAAAATCCAATATTTTTTTAAATAATTTGTTGTAACAGCATGTTTGACAGATTATTCTAACATGTTTGATTATATTGAATTAACCTTAATATTGTGTCAAATTTATTTAGTTTATTTAAATTTTTCAAATTTATACTTTAAAAACTTCAAAAATATCATATACATATAAATGTGAAAGGTCAAAACCTTAGAGGTCAAAACATGTTAGAAATTTTAACATAATGAATTTGATGCACTTAACCCAAGAACATCGAATAAAATATATGTCCTAATAATTTTCTGTTGAATGATTAATTGCCAAACAAAATATATCCATAAACTTTAATTTCCGAATATGATTAATTAATTGTTAATAAAAGACTTGATGACTTTTTTATAATTATACATATAAATATGTTTAGATTAATATCTACAATTATCTATTATTATTTGTTGATGGTTTTTTTTTTTTTAATTTTGAGATATTATTATTAATATTATGCTTGTAATTATTATTTGATTTAATTTCGGTTTCATTTACAAAGTTAAATGACCTTGCCAATAGCATATTAATTTCGGTTGTAGGATTTATTGAGCGTAAAAACAAACATAATATTTTAATAATCAGTGAAGGTACAGTCAAATTTCTATAAGTCGAACTTAGTTATTTGAATATTATTGTGCGAATTTGCAGTGCCAGTGTAAACCTTATCCATAGCTTAAATTTCGTTTTAACTAATTTTCTGCTTTTTCAGTGCAACTTTTAAGTTAAGGCTTACTAAATGAGGTTAAACTGAAGATGGCTAGATCTTATGCTTCACTTTTGACACTTTATAGTTTTAGTCTATTAAAAGTTAATTGAAAAAATCTTCAATTACATTTTTCATCCACAAATTACAATGTGACATTAATTTGTATTATCAGCTGATTCATTTTCATTCACAATAATTAACACTTTATGTTTTAGCTAAGCTTAGGTCAATGGGAACGCAAGGGCAACAATCAAGAAAGCACTGCGGTCTTATCAATCAGTCCATTGTGTGCTATTAGCACTTTCTCTAACACAATCTAATAAACTCATAAAGAAGCTTAGTATTTTTGAGTGGGCTTGCTAGTTCTTTGGTGGTGAGGAACTTAGCTCTATTGTAAGTCTATAGGAAAAATATTCCTGACATATGTACTTGGAAATCCGGAATTTAAAGAAATTAATTCCTTGAAATTACCATAATTTCATAACTTCCATCTTATAATACATTGTTCATAAAAATTCATTATATCAAAGTTTGACTGCTGAATGTTTTAAATTAAATAAAATTGTTTTAATGGATTGAATTTCAAATTAATTGTTTTAAAATTTAAACTTTTGGATTATAATGCAACTATCTTTTTTTTTTTTAAGAAAAACTTTTGTAAACGTGAGAAATTGGTTCTTGAGAATAGTAATAAAAAAAAACTCTTTAATTTTATTACTTATTATGTTTTTTGAAAAAATCAAGTTATGAATAAAATTAAAATTGGCCTATATTTATAACAATTGCAAATTTTATAGTTACAATTTATTCGGTGTGGACAAAAAAGTGTGAAAACAACAAATTTATTGTCGACTGTATAAAAATGATGGAAATATAAATTACTAAAATATAATTACTAAAATGAAATAGAAAATTTAAAATTAAATTTTCTGTAACATTTTTAATTTAAATTATTTATCAAAAGATTTATTTTAAATAACTTATCATAATTTATGATGAAATATATTTTATTTTGAACTTGATCTCTTACATAATCTTGATTTTTTTTTTTTTTGTTAATTTTTAATAATTTGGAAGTTATATAGATATATTTATATTTCCCTTGCTTAAGTATATCTATTTATAATAAAATATCGCGATTTTTGTAAGCCAGCTATGGAAAAAATATAAAATTTATAGCTAATACAAATATATATCCAGTGCCAAGGTATATGAGTATATACCAGAATAATTTATTATCTGCTGTGGAATATGGATATCGATTCAGGTCTGATTATAAGTGTAATGATAGCCAGGCCCGGTTCTAGTAGTTTTCTGTGTGTAGGCGCGATGCGAATTTGCCGCCACAAAAATATAAAATGTAGTAATTTTTAAATTGAAGTCGCTACGCTTAAAACCGGGCCTGATGATAGCTAACAGATTTCTGCATCACCAATTTTTCTTCATATCTGCATCGGACACGCTTTATATTTACTGATTGAGGTTCCTATTTTTATCGCCTGACGAATTCATTACCATTTTTTAATCTTGATTAATCAATGCGCCATGTATTTTCAGGAAATTTTTATTGAAACGGATAATGAATTTCCTATTATAGCAAAATATATGAAAATTTTAAAAAGTTAGTCCTTTTAGGAATTTACGTTTCAAGAGATATGATATAATACCATTTCCTATGGGGTAAAATGTCTAAAAGATCGGGTGTCTTCTGTGATTTAAAGAACGCTAAACGGGGTGTGTAAACACCGCTTCGATAATCTTAAAATACATTCAGAATTAAAGTCATTTATCCACGATTAAAGTAAATTTTATTCTTTTCTTTTCAAAGTGTTTGGGCGTATTCGGTACAACGAGCATTACATACATTTCAAATTAACTATCTGGTTTTTTTCATAGTTCGGTTATGTCAATAACCGAACTATCAACTATGAAGCTAGACATGAATATGGTCCGAATATTGACAAACTTTTACTTTTTTTTTGTCAGTTTCCTTCACAAAAAAATTATTTATTAATATTTTATATTAAAATCTTGTTTCCCGCTTCTATCAATTAAATTAAATTTATTAACAAATTTTAATATTATACCATTATGCAAAAATATGTAATGCAACATAAATTTATGATATTAATCTATATAATGTGCAATAATTTTTTTTTTGTTGATATGCGTTTTTAAAATCCTCTTCGCAAAATGGCTAACCTTGTAACTCTCTATTTGCATTGCAGCAATTAAAAAAATATTCCAGATTAAATTAATATTAAAATGTAAAAGTTTATACTTTCTAAAAATATGAAATATTTTTTATATGTGGTTTTGATATAAATTTTTTTTCGGTTTTATGTCAATGTGTAGCAAATTTCTTTAATATTTTTTTTATTATTATTATTTTTTTAAAAACTGGTATATTTTCCGCCCGCTAGAGTTTAAATTTTCATTGTCATAAAAAATTTGCTATTTTTCTGCAATATAGTTAGAAAAATCATTTGTGCAAATAATTGAAATTATATATTTTAATATATTTCTTTGAATTCTAATAAAAACATATAAAAAAGGGAAATAAAAGTTATTATTTCAAAAAAACAAAACGGGCGGGAAATATGTCATACCGAGCGGTTTTATTAAACCAAATTGTAATTGATATACAAAATATACTAAAGTTGAGTATGTTTATTGAATGCGTGTAGTTAAATGGCGGTTATTGACGGAAGTAAAGTAAAAAAATATTAAATTAAATTTATGACTGTTTATACACGTTGTACGTATATGCGTTAAATAAAAAAAAATTATTCGTGATTGATATGTGTTCGATATTAATGTTTTTTGCTCGGATTATTAATGAAAGTAAACTTTGAAAGCCTCCAGGTATAACATGGAAATAAGGTGTCAGAGCCTAAAATATATACATATATATAATCATTTCATTAAAATGTATTTTTGAATTAATGTTAAATTCAGATTAATAAAATTTTTAAATGTTATGTGCACTAAGTAATTATTAATTTAGTATTATGTAACAATTCATTTATAAATAAAAATGGTAGTATATAATAGAAATGAACATAATTAGTTAATTATTAGCCTAATTTAGCAATGTTCTATTTTATTTATCAGACTCTAAGTGAAATTGCGCTTTAATTTCTTCTGTAGTAATTCGAAATTTTAAATAGCTGGCCCTACAATCCATACTTCCATACTTATTTAAGTTTGGAATTCGTCGATGAATTCATAAATATAGGTTTGGAACGAAATTGTAATAAAGAATGCCAGGATGTTATTTATATTTTAATTTAAAGATTTTTGGCGGTGACCAAAAGCTTTAGTCTCATGACAATAAATGAATATTTGTGGTCGATGCCCACAAGTCTTTTCGGTTGTAAAAAAAGTAAGGCACAATTTTATGCGATTGTCTAAGCCGTAATTAATTAATGATTAAGATTGTTAATTATATCCATCGGTTTCGAGTTTCGAGTGTTGCACAATTATTGGACTGAGGGAAAAAATCATCACGTTCCTATAATTGTGAAATAATAGTTAAATGATTAACTCTTATCTACAGTAATAATGAGAGGAAGAGTTAAGATAGTGTATGCGGTGGAGTATTCGAGTATAAATAAGAATTATCTTGTCTTGATCATCATCGGGAGCAGGAGCACACACTGGTTATCTATTTAATTATACAAATAAATAAAAAGTTTAAAATTAGTATTGGTATGTAAATTTTTGAAGGAAACGAATTATAGATTCAGTAAGAGTAATTGTATTACTTATTTTTAAACATATGGGTCAAGTGTTGATGTCACATAGAGATAGCGAATGATACTGTATTTCTAACTAACGATATTGTATATAACGATTTATTTCAATAACTTTATAACTATAAATTTCTTCGGATCATTGTAATATCTTGTATAATAGAAGATCTTGTTATCCTATGTCAATCAGTAGAGCGCATCAAATGGTTATCATTAAAAATAATAATTTATCTGACGAAATAAAATGTATTAAATTATATTGCCATTTACTTAAAAATTAATCATTAGAACTAGATAAAAAGAGGTCACGTCTTGATACAAATCACTTATTAATACCTGGTAACATTATAGAAATAATTATATTCAAATTTTATTTGTCTATATTTATCCTCGTGTCTGGGTCATAAGTATCCCAACTTATTTGTGGGTTTATGAACTTTTTTCTTAATGAAATTTTCATCCATTTGAATTTTGACCAATTTTATAACCATATATCTTTTGACGTACTCGTAGTTATAAATATTTCTTTCTTTTACTCTTTTATGTGGTATCAATAAATTACTTTTTTTTCAATTTTTAAAACATTAACTTTTAATCTCTAATCTAATTAAATATTATATGTTTGGATATTAAAATAACAATAATACATAATTTAAACCAATTATATTTATTTTTCATAATTCTATATATTCGATCAAGTACGGAAACTTCAGAAGAAAATGAAAAAAAAAGTAATATAAATAAAAAAAAAAATTTATAACTTTCATTTTTCATAAAATTATTTTTCTACATTAAATTATTTCATAAAAAAAAATTATATATTTTTATGCGTGATTTGAAAATGTAATTATGATAGCATAACTAAATAACCAGCCAGCAATAGAAAATTGTACTTTATCTAATGATGGGTCTATGCATGATTTGAATAATTGATATAATAGTTTGCTGGGGTAATAATATATGTAAAGATATTTAAAAAGGTCACGTCGTTCCATAACAAAACTTTTATTACACAATTTAATTTATATAATAATTTAATAATTTTTTGAAAAATTGAATTATTTTCTTGTAGTTTAAAATTTTGAAGAATTTAGCAAAATTAATTTTTTTTATGTTCGGATAAATTATGTTAATATATTCGTAAAAGAAGTAATTTATAGTGATTACAGATCTTTGATATATTCTTAATCTTTATATAAAATCAGTCCACATATGAATTTCAAACTATACTTATTTGTAAAATTATAACATAAATGTGACCATATATATTTACTTTGAAATTTACTTCTCCCTATAAGGTATCCGTACAGAGGAAGTTTGGATATTAATATCCAAATAACCTGTGATAAGGTCAAGAGTACAATATTGTAACTTGTATCCCGATATTAATATTTGTATGTTTGTCATATCAGAATTTTAATAAAAACTTTGAATCTTTTAGTACGAGCATAATTATTGTACTGACACATAATTAGCACCTACTGGTCAGTATTTATGTTTAGCTATAAATACTGGCCAGTAGATGTTGACCAATACCAATAATTATTAAAAGATTCAAATAAAACGGCGCCACGTTTTTGTACCTCGGAAACTCTTTTAAATAAAAAAAAAAGTTGAAATAGAAATATAATGAGAGTAGTTAAAGCGGTGCCGCTTTGTTATTGTTAGTCAAGTTTATGAAACTGAAAGATTGTTCGACATCAATTTTTCCATTCTATCAGAAAAAGTTATAGTATTATCTTTGACTGTATATATAATACGGGACTGCTAGTAACAAACTCCACTCCCGAGACAAACTAGGGCCAACATAAGACACACGGCTAGTGTCAAAACTAAATCTTGTCAATTGATTTAATTTTAATATACATTTGGTATTAGATTTTCAAATTTATTTATTAATTAAGAATTTAAATAAACAAAAACAATAAGAAGTAATTTCTAAGGCTGGCGCCACTTCACCTGGACCAAGATTTCTTTTAGTGAAATTTACGAAACTGACAAATGGTTGTCAGTCCTGTATATAGTAAAAGAATATTATATGCAATCGTTTTCACAGAACTTTTGTGATATTTCCAATATGCGTTTACAACCATATAATTTGATTCTAATTCTATTATATATTGGATAGAACTATATGTCCCAATTAGTCAATAAATTATTAAGTTGGATTGAAAACCGTGTGACTAAATAACTATTTTATAAAAATATTTCTCAAAAAAATATATTTTTTTAAATATTTTCATATAGGTAAAACTAATTAAAAATACGATTATTAAATTGTTTAGAAATTATTAATCCAGTACAAAGTGCATTACAAAATGCATTACAAAATGTCAATATAAAAATATTTAAACAAACTTATTTAAAATGTCGAGAAAAATTGGTGTACACTACAAGTAGTGATGTAAGCAAGATGTTTTGATTCTAATCAATGATTTACAATTATATCATCAAAAAAAAAATTAAAAATAATATTAAATTTTCTATTTTATGACATCACAATGACGCTAGTAAAATATAGAAAATAAAACTGTGGTCGTTCCTTAAAATACATTTCAATAAATTTAAATGTTTTTTTTTATATCGTACAATTTTATTTACCAACGTCAACCATATAGTAAAAATTCAGTAATTTTAATATATTTATACTGACAAATAAATATGTGGATTTAAAATTTATCTTTATTTGCCAATCAATAAGAATTTATCACATAAATCTTTATTAAAAAAACAAAACAAATAAAAATAAATAGAATCAACAGCATAAATTTTAAACGATTAAAATAGGTTTTATTGAACGAATCATTGACTGGTTACATTGGTTACATCGTTTGATTTGTCTTACGATTATTAAGTTACAATTTTTGCCATAAAAATGCATTTCCTCATCACGAACGTAAAAAAAGCAAGCAAACCTTTAATAAAAAACTTATTTTTTTATAGAAAAACCTTAAAAATTACATGCCATAATAAAATCATCAATTTAAAATTTAAAATAATTATTTCAACTTTACTTGACTTAAGTCCGCAAATAAAAATGTAATTTTATGAGTTACAGATGTGTCCTGAAATTGTGATAATAAGGAAACCATCTAGCGACAGGAAATTTAAAATTAGTATTGCTTTAAAAGAGATACATAAATCGAAAACAGGCCAATTATAAATTGATATTATAAATTTGAACTACCAAAAGTACAGTAAAGGAATTTGTTCCTTTAAAAATTAGTAAAGGAATTTGTTCTGAAAATGAAAATTTATTAAAGTACCAAGAATTTGGAATCCGTAACTTATAAAGTACGAAAGATTTTGGATCCGCACTTTATAAAATACCAAATATTCGGAAACCAAGATCGGGAGAGATGAACCTAGAAACTTTTACATGACATTGACATAAGTGATAACAGACGGTCGGACAAAGTGAAACTTTAAGTAACTTTTACTTTTGTACTAGTCTTGTAGTTTCTAAATCGAATTTTTAATAAGTGAATGTTAATTGACATCTAATTTGTTGGTTCTTTCAATAGACCAGTTCAAATTTGCAATACGAATGTTTTGTTTTTCGATAAGTAAAGGTAATTGAACATTATTAAACTTGGACTATAATGTATTAATCAGTTCAGTATCGAATCGACTGGTTAAGTTATCGATTGGAAATTGATCAGTTTAAAGTTTTATTCCGTCTTTTTTCCTGGTGTTTATGTAATTTTTATTATGTTTATTATATAATTTCGGATAATTTTTAATTACTCTATAAAATATTCGTCACGTGTTTCTCACACATATTTTTTTCATTTCTCTTGGCATTTGTTTCAGTTTGGTTTCGTAATCATTCAAAACTCTTACGATTTTCCAACTTATCGATTTTTCATGCAAAATATATGAAAATATCAAATTTGATCTCGGTAGCTTCAATCTTTCAGTAATATACAACTAAATATTTCTAATAGTAAATATTTTTGATGGCCACTTTTGAAGCTTAAAAATGAAAGTGAGAATGCGATGAATAACTATGTGTGCAGAGGATAAATACAGAGGAGTAATTATGTTCACAACATAGTATAAAAAGTATATAATATATGTTGTCAAGCAAAATTGAGGGCCAAGTCATAGTTTTATCGTAAATAGATACGACAAGTAGAACAAAGAATTCCATATTGATTATTATACTCTGGAAGTATAATAATCAATTTGGAGAACTTGCTACCAGTGCTACTTATTCTATGATTGTTTTTGTCATGCGTGCTCTATCTATCCGACACTGGATGGATTCACTGGATATGGATTAAGTTGTTACCAACTATCTTAACAACATAAGAAAATTTAAAAATTTACTTGTTTCTTTCAAATTACAAAATAGCAATTGATTGATTTTTCAATTGATATCTATGTAATTCCTGAAATTTATAATTCAAATTAATATTTAAAATGTATTTTGTTATTTTTGCAAACAATTTGAAACATATTGGATATTGGCTATAACCATATATAAATTCGTTAAATTTTTTTAAATTATTTGATAAATATTTTCATATATGCCAATTCTTTATAATTTTTTAATAGACCATAACAAATTGATAAAAACGAAAATAATTTATTGTGTGTAATTTGGTTGTATGGGAACTAGCAAAATAAAGTAATATTTCTGAAATATATTTATAAAAAACAAACATTAAAATATGATTTACACTTTATTATACACCTCAACATAACCAAAACATTTTTATTGTGGAAAATTTAATTGTTTGATGTAGTAAATGAAAATAAAGATTTGAAAAAAAAAATCTGTGATTAGTTAGGTGACTGTGGTATGGAAATCGTCATATAGTTGATCGTTTGGAGGCAAAATTGAAATTTAATACTTTATTATTATTACAATAATGATGAGTATATAAGAATATGTACGTACAGTAGTAAAATGCAAATTACAAATAATTTGAGGGATTTTGAATATATTACTTTGCAAGCAGCATAAATATAAATTTTGAAATATTAGATTAAATAGTCAAATTATTATGGTAAAATTATGAAATAATGCGATTTAGAAAGTACAATTAGTAAATAAATTTGGGTGGGCCAAAATGGATTTTATTAGTTTTTAGTTTCCCCAAAAGGGATTCTATTAGCTTGCAAAATGTGTCCAAAACTTTAACTGAATGAACTGATATATAGTAGCCAACCAACTCCACTAGTTTATATCATAAACTAATTACTAATGCGAACTTTAGACACGCGAGCAGGGAGCAGTGTAAAAACTAAATTTTCTCACATGCTTTAGTTTTAATATAAAATTACCATGTAGATTTAGTTAGGTTTTAACAAAGGTTTGGAGAATTGTTTAAAAAAAAGAAATAAAAAATATTTATTAAGTTTAATAATGTAATAAGTTAAATAATAATTATTTGTTAAGTTCATATTTTATATATACCGGCTTAATATTTTTCTGATTCTTTTAAAATACTTATTTAAAAGGTTTACTTAAAATTTAATTTATTAATTTTTATCTTGCCACAATCTAAGATCTAACTTTATCTTGAGTACGATTTTGAAATAATATTAAACTAGCAAATGGTTATCAAGGGTACAATTAACATAACTCTTGAATATGTTTTTCTCAAACTTGCACGAACACGACGCACAGCAAGGCATTAAAAAATTGTTAGTTGAGTTACCATACAAATAAAGATTAGTTATTACATGACAACATGACCATAGTCTGAACTATTTAATCCTTGTGCAAACAAGGACTAAAATATAAAATTAATATATGAGTATGCTAGTAGAGTTATGGTACTATAAAATGTTGGGTTAATAACTTAATATTAAGTGAATTAACTGAATTATGGTGATAATTCGATCTTGCGGAATAATTCACCTATAATTTAGTATTTCATATGAAACTACCTTCTGCTACTGAAGACAATCTGCTTACCCTGAATAAATTCGGTAATCACCGAAACGCATAAAAATTAAGTATTATTAATTAAGTATCGCTTTAAAATCTAAATAATATCGGGCGACTTTAATTTGTTTTAAGTGGCGGCTGTAATTGCAATTAAAATTCATGTCCTTCGAATTTAATTCTTGATATGAGCTATCTTAGTGCATGCATTATTAGATTAGAACCCATTTTCTAGCCATTTTTCCTACATCACAAAACTTTAGTAAAAATATTTGTAATAATGTGAGATTGATAAATAGCTTCATAAGTAAACCAGTAAAATATATTCACCATTTTTATTTCTAAAAAATATTTCCTCTTAAAATAATTTCTATTTACATTAAAAATTAAATTTTCTGTTTAAACTTTGTGAATTATAAATATTCAATTACATATTTCAATATTATGTAGTCAAATCCTATTATGACTGACTCTAGCCAAGTAATATTTTGTTGTTTTACAGCTTCTTTATTGTTTTTCTTAGTTAAAAAGGTTGGGAAAATTCGTGATTTGATAGTCAATTTCATTGGGTAACCTTCGATCTTGCACACAACATATTTTAAAATTCAATAATTACAAATAGATGATAGTAATTTTTTGTTGTTGTTTATAATTTCTTATACACTGTTGTAGTATAGTGGAATCACGAACAAATTAGATGCTTCTGGATGATTTTTTTTAGATGGAGGTGAACTACGCGCCGTCATTCAACAAATTATTATATATAGAAATTGAATTGAAAAAAAAAAATAGATTTAATTTAAATGCGGAAGTCAATTTTTTTTTAGGGGTTTTATATTTAATTTTAGTTGGACAAGTAATCCATTTTAATTTTTGCGGAAACTTAAAGCAATGCTTTAAGCAAAAATAAAAAAGATTTTAAGTTAACTTTTTGGCTTTTAAATAAATTCAAAAATATAAAAAAATCTATTAAATAATTTTTTTAGTGTGCTAATTTTAACAAGGACATTAACTCAATCACGATTAATTAATTTCAATTAAATAATTATCTTGATCAGTTTCATACATCTAGAGACTTTTCATATGGTATTTTATTTTAAAATCATCGAATTATTAAGTGCGGATTGATTATGAAATTGATTAAAAAAAATTGTTTAAATCTTATTGATCAAGAATTATTCGTTATTGAAATTTAATATATTTGCTTGTTTCGTAGAAATCTTAATAGTTAAAAATCGGATGTCATCAGTTGATGTCAGATGATGTCACTTATCACTATGATACTATTTGGGCTATATATATTTGTTTATTTAGCTACTTGTGAATTTAAGTCGTTTCCTTTACATAATTTGAGAATTCTGAGGAAATTCTCTGTTCCTATTCCGAATTATCGAATTCTAAAACCTTTAAGATTCATACTATGATATACAGTCTTGTAGAACCTGAGTTATTTTAAAACAGCTACATTTGCTTCACATTACTATAAACTTAAATATTCTGCACAACTTTATCTGGAACGCGATGAAATAATAATTTTCTAGCATATATTTTTCATATGGGTTTAAAATTATAGAGCATTTTGAATTGCTCATAAAAAATCATAAACCGTTGATAATCACAACAAAATCTCTACGTCGACTTAGCAAATCATTGAGCGAAATCACTTGATCGAGCATGAAAATTGCTTGGTCAAAATGATTACGAGAAAATTTGTATTTTTACCAAGTATTTTCAAGAAGGCCAACACTACGGATATGCTTATAGATTTCCATTTAAGAGCCTGGCTCAATTTGTTAGTGAAAATCAAAATCATGGTGTCGAAAATCATTAGTGAGAAAATTACGAATGGAAATGCGTGAACCCTTGTAGTACTTATTTCGCCCAAATAATTTTTGACCATATAATTTTTGGCTAAGTGAAAGCATAACCTTCAAATGTACTCAGAAATGCGAAAAACTGATCAAATCAACGTTTTTATATTTGTATTTTTTATAAATGATCCGCATTAGATCACCACAATAAAAAAAAAAACAATATTTAATCATGGGAATAACATAAATGCACATAACATTTTACATATGTCATTATTTTTTATCTTATCCAGTAATAAATCTTCGAAGTGTCAATTGTAAAACAAACAGAAAAACCATTTTAAAAAAAAAAGTTGTTATAACATATTTTGAAATCCATCACTCTGGAAAATCCATCAAGTGTAGATCTTATTTTGGCGGGAAAAACAATGTGTTCATTGTAATATTTATACATTAAATTTTTATAAAATTAATGCATTTTGTTTTCGCTATATTTAGCATAATTTTTATAACTTATAAATATTTTAAATTGACTTTTTTTTATACGGTATTTTGTTTAAACAGAAAATGAATTTCTTTATTCAGAAATATGTTTTTATTTTAATTTAATTTTTTTTATATATAAAATTACATAAATCTATATATAAATATTTTGATAGTTTTATTAATGATAAAAACAATAAATTATTGACCATAATTTGCGGATACAAAGAAAATAAAATCATAAAAAAAATAAAATAAAAATTTCTTTCTTTTTATTACTCAATTCTGTCAGATTGATTAATTTTATTGAGTGTGAAATTTTAATTATATATTTTACATTTTGGAACCGAACGACAATAATTATATAAAAATCAAAAAATCTGGTGTAAAATTATTTAATTTTGTGAACAAATTAAATTAAGTGAAACTTTCTCAGTTTTGTTTTATGTTTCTGTATTTTGAGGTGAAAAATTTAATTTGATCTTAAATTGAAATTAAGAATTTATAGTTGAAATTAAAGTTGATTAAATTTATGCTTTAATAAAATCAATCTTAGTTTTTATGTTGGGAAATTTTCATTGAATACTTTATTTTAAATATGTTTTCCCAAAAATTATATTTATTTAAATTTAAATAATTAAAATGTTAAGCTTAATTTATTTGTAAAACTATTAAATTATATTTGTTTATTGTTAAATTTCGAAAAGTTTTAGGTCATTATATCATGAACAATTAATTAACTTGAGTTTTTGTTACCAATTTATTCGAATAATGATTTTAAAGTTATAGCTCTTAGTTGTGCATCCAGTTTGGCCATGTTAAATAAAAATATATAATTTAATAATTAGATTCCTTTAAATACATTTAGGAAATAAATTAAAAGAAATTAGATAACACTATTATTATAATATAAAGTGAAATTGATACAATTGTAGTTTGCGGCCTCCATATAGCCAAAACCAGTCTTTCATAGAGGACGTAAACATTTAATGAAGAACATGTGGCAAATGGAAATAGAATATAAAATCTATATAATGGAAGTAGGATTCAAAATGGGTACACATAAGGGAAATGTATTACAATCCCACACGAGATATTTAATATACATGTCGGGAGGAATAACATGATATTACATGAAATACTTCAAATCTGACCATTCCGAAGTTAAGGACTTATCGAATTTCTTCAATTTACCAATTTCATATTTCGTTTAAATTGTTTCTGGATCGCATATTTTTTATATTTACATATATATTTTATGTTTCAATTTTTAATGAATTTAATATGACTAAGATTTCTAATATAGTTTAAAATAATAAATGTAGTCAGTTTCTTTTAAAATTTCTTTAATCCATTATATTGAAATTAAAAATATTATGTTAAGGTAACGGACTACATTTATTGTTACCATTTTTTTTAAACTACATCGTAAAAGTCAAAAAACCTTAGTCATATTAAACTAATTAAAAATCTTTTATAAACTATAAAATGTCCAATTACTTTAATTAATTGTTTGTAGCTATTAAGTTTAGACTATTAATAATACCATCATTTAAAATTAATTATCTTTTATATACTTTGATAGCAATTTTTAATTTAACAGATTATTTTAACCGAATGAAATTCACAAATTTATATTTTCTTCTAAATTGAAATTTGTACGTAACAAAACAAGATTTTTATTCAATTAATTGTGATTTTTTTTACTTAAAGACAAATTACGCAATTGAAAACATAATTTAACATCCAAACATAAATTAATTTTTTTTTTCTATTTCTGCAATATATAATTTGCAATTTATGTATAAAGACAAATTGCTTATACGTAATAATAATTAATATAATTAGTAACAAAATATTTTTTTTACCATATATTTAATTTAACTAAATACAAAATTGAGTATAGAATTAAAAAATCATTTATTATTAATTTTATTTTATTTTGTTGGAAAATTTTTAGTTTTTAAAAAAAAACTTCATATGTGAAATTTAAAATTTGTGTGAAATTAATGAAAAAAAATAAGATTTAATTCATTAATTTCAAATTTTCCTTATTCATCATCTTCAAAATTTAAACTAATGATTTAGTTTTAGATGAAAGTGTTGATAATATTACTATTTTTTGGATTTTTAAATTAGAACAGAATAATTGATTTATTATATTTAATCAATATGAATCAGTTTTTTTTTACGAATGTGACATTTTTTCCTTATTGACTCCTCGTGACAGCATCATAGAGCCTCATTGCAGATTTTCCAACGTACTGTATTATGCGATATAATAACGTTTTACTGATTTTTTCCGGTTTACAAAATACTATGCGAATGCGACACGAAGTATTCTTAGGACGACAACACTACAGATGCCTTGAGGGTGGCATTTAAAAGGCTGGCTTAGATATGGATTATATCACAATGTGATAATCTTCTGTTAAAGTTTGTCACTGTCCTTTGGTTTAATATTCTACATATTATCCGTAAGTTTTTAGTTAGTAGTATTTGTATTTTGTCCATGTCTTGTAACCCAGTCAAATTTCGGTTTATAGTACGGATTTGAAGCGGGAATTGATTAACCGTATTTTTGTATCGCTATGAGTTTCTCTCAGTATCAGAACTTAATTAGTATATTAAAAACTTATTTGAAATAAAATACTAAATTTATCATTTCTATAAAAGTTGCGTATAGTATCCGTAACAAAAATTTAATAATTTTAAACCTGACCTAAATTTTTTTAATAAATTTTCATAATATTCACTCAAAAAGAAACCACAATTTTACGAAATATTCGCTTTTGTCACATACGATTATTTGCGCATACAAAAAAAAATTTTTTTGTACTTACAAAAAAGAACATACTTCATTTTTTTTTCACACATTATTAATTCGTTTTTGTTGAGGAGTTGTTTTAAGTGACATGGCATTATATCATATTCATATATAAAATTTTTGGTAATAAATTTTACTCTGGGGTCTACAACAATCAAACCACCATTTCAAAAATTTAGAATGATAATGTTGGCAAAAAAATTTCATATCTCAGGATGTATTTAACATTATGGTAAAATTTCAATTTCAAAATAATTTTTACCACAACAATGTACAATTTTATTTTTGACCTGGTGCAATAATTTCCCAGAATTGTTGAAGTTCTCAGATTACATTTTTATTTTTGTTGTAAACATATTTCATTATTAATTTAGATCTTTTTATTTGAGTAGATTTTTTAATGTAAATAAATTATTTTAAGTTTTTTTGACATTATTTTTGTGGTATAACATTATTAAATTTCATATAAAGATATATGCTCATAATTTGGGGTTTGTTGTATTAGGAATTTCAATAAAATTTCAAAAATTTATTAATTTTCAAATGTTCTTATGAGGGAATAACTATAAAACTGGCGTTGAAATCAAATATTACTCTGGAATTATAATGTGATTAATTGGTCATTGCAAATTTGGTTCCACTTAATAGCATTTAGGTAGTATCTGTATTATCGTATATCGTTACGAAGGCTATTTCAGAGAAATAGTTGATACTATTATATCAACAAAAATGGGGGGTAAAAATTGGGAAAACAACTTGTAGTTTAGCTACTACATATCAAATAAAATTATTATAAATATTTTAATCATTAAAAAAGTTGTTGTCTATTTATAAATGGATAGCTTGCAGCGGTTAAATCAATTTAACAAGTATATATAACTTCTTAGGTAGATTTTTTAGCCCTTAGTGTTAAGAGATTATATTGTATGATACGGTAACTTACGGTAGTTGTATTTATTATAGTATAGTATACCAGGGCGCACTTAATACGAACCCTAATAGTAACAACAAAGAAATTAAAGATTGAAACTTACATTATTCAATTAATTCAACCGAAGTCCAATAAATTTATTGAAAATTATTGTATTCCATAGATCCAAATCGAAAAAGAAACAATTTAGCACTGCATATTTACAACTACCCGGCGTTATTCAGGGCCAGATATTATTGTATTGGTACTCGAACAAACCAACTAACAAACCTTAACAGATTAAACGATCTAGCCAATAAACGGCCTATGAAAACCGTACATTTCTTTAACGGCATGAGTTGGATATAACATAATTCATTCATGATGCTAGAGTTTCCAAGTGGGTAAAACGTTACATGGAGTCCTGGACAGTATGTCTGGACTCGACCCACCAACCAAAAATTGATTATATTTTCAGTTTGGTCCAAAAGCGTCTAATTAAAAAATTATTAGCGTATACAAATAACATAAGTAAAAACTTTGTCAGCTGCGTATTAAATGTCAATTACGTTATTAACTTTGTAATACTATTTAAGAACTGGCACAGGAAATTAACAGATTAATTCAAAATAAAATTACTACATAAGATTTGGAAAAACGACAATTTTCATTATAATAAAATCAAAGGAATTCATTAGTCATTCATTTATGCTTAAATAGACCTTATAATTATGTAATATCTGGAAATACTAATAATAAATATTTTTCCGTAGGAGGTAATAATAAAAAAGTTCTTGTTATTAATAAATTACAAATTTATGTAATAATATTATTTATATTTAATTATAAAAGTTGAAGTGTGGGAATATTTATTTTATTTTGAATAATATGATTTTATTTTGCAAATTATATGAAATTTATGTATTCGTAATTTACGTATTATAAATAGTAAAATCTTCTCAAAAACTTTAAGGTTTGATAATGCTACAATTAATTTATTATAGGTTTAAAAAATTTTAGAATATATTTTACCAGAATAGGAAATGTCGAGTTTTTTATAGAATAAAATTTGAAATTTGTCTTTAGAAATATTTTTGTTTACATTGAAAATTCAGTTCGGTTAAGGAAATAAATTATGTTTTGATACCATAATAAAAATGTAATTTATGATTTTATTTTGGCAATTAGTATTTTGAATAATCAATTTGAAATTTAAGTAATAAATAAACAAATTTAAATAATATACAT
The DNA here is from genome assembly GCA_963920725.1 of Rhamphomyia laevipes. Lineage (NCBI taxonomy): Eukaryota > Metazoa > Arthropoda > Insecta > Diptera > Empididae > Rhamphomyia > Rhamphomyia laevipes. Next base: position 17,597,676 of record OY987258.1, read on the forward strand.
AATTTTTATTTTATTTTACATATAAATATTTGAAATTGGAAGTAATAATCAAGTTTAAATTTGTATTAATCAATATTAAATTTGAAAATGGTAAAATATATTAACTTTTTATTACTGTGGTGAAAATAAATTTAAATGGTTACCAAAAGTAATTATCATTTTACACATAAAATATTTTTTAACCCTTGTAGACAAGACTCACTTTATTTGAATTACTCAAGAGACTAGGTTTCTCGTAATTGGAAAATTTTCGTCTTAGCTCAATAAGCCCATTAATTGGAACTTTAAATGGCTATTAATCATTTTAAATTGTATTATCCATTTTCAAAATGATCATTGCAAAAATTAGAATTGATTAATGTCAAATCGTGAAAGCTACTAATCTAGGAGTACAGGAAAACGCGGACTTGTTAAAACAGTTAAAACATTTCCTGTGCCAGTTCTTTTTTTTCAGACCTAATTTAGTGTTGTTTTTGAAATAAATTTGTCGTTTTTCATTTAGAATTAAATTTCTTGAAACTTCTTTAATATTGATCATTAAAATTTTGTTTCATATTTCTTAAAATAAACATTCTATTTAAATTAATTATTTACGTTTTTTAAAAACAATTTAATTTCCTATTAAGAAATTGACATTATATTATCACAAGAATCGATTAAGTAACTTTAAATTATGTTTAAACAAAAAAAAAATATCGATTATATTCACAAAACTTAATTTTATTTTGAAATTATATTTGCAAACTTCAATTTTAAACATGATTTTAACATTAAAAATCATAAAATTTACTTTATTTTATGTGGGACTGAAGCATAATTATAATACGAACATTATATTTAAATATGGAATATAAATTATCAATGTGAATTTGAAAAACTTGTTAACCTAGAAAAATTGTATACAAATAAATATTAGAAAAATTGTAGGATGTATTTAGATATATAATTTACCATATTTTTTTATTTAAAATTTATTTACCCATCATCTTTTATGAAATTATTCAATAGCCAGAGTCATTCAATAAGTCAGTCTTGTGCCAATTAAATTATTGGTTAATATTGTACAGTGAAGTGAATGATAGATATATGTTTTATGATCACAATATATAGATAATAATTTAAATAATATATATTCCGTGCGTCCATTTTAATGGAATTGACATTTGAACTTTTAGCTGTCATTTATCGAGGTAAAATCATAAATTTTAGAATATGGATTTGGATTATGTAACAATAAAATTCTCAATTATATTCCAAAACTTTTATTATAAATTGTGATTTTTATAAATTCATCGTTCATCGGAAATATTTCAGAAAAAAAAACGTATTGCAGAATGAATAAATAAATCTTTAATGTAATAATGACCTTTAAAGTTAAAAGAAGGGAGATTGTTTTCTTTAGTGATGAAATAATGTGAACTGTCTACCGAGTTTCTATTTGAAATTGAAAAATTTAACTGTACCGAATGTTATTTATATACAGAGTTGAGATGTACATAAGTACATTCTATTATTCTGCATAAACATCTGTTTATGATATTGAATTAGCAATTGAATTAATCAATATTTATTTAAAATATTGGAATTTTAGAAAATTGACAAAGATAATGATCAATTTGCCATTAAGAAATATTTTATATACCTAATTATTTAGATTATTTTTATATAAGTTATAATTAAATTAATAAATAGTACACGACATTCTTTTACAGAAGTAAAATTGTGAACAAAATAGAATATAAATTAAAATTTCTTCGAAGTATAAAATCAAGTTACTGTCTTAGTACTTTTGTTTTTTTAAATTAATACTTTGTATCTTTATTTCAAGTCTTAAATTTAAATTTTTAAAGTTGTTTCTGGTTTTATTTGAGATATTTTCAACTTTCGTTTTATTTATATATGTATTAAAAACGATTTATTAAAGAGAATTTTTAAAGAAATATATTTTTTATTGGCCGCAGTGAAAGTGACTTTTATTTTGGTATTTTCTTCTGAAACTTTATATTTGGAAAAAGGATTTTTCAAAAATAACTCTGAAATTAGATGTACACTATCAATGTATTTTTGAATTCAAAATTTTATTGTATGATTGTATCCTTCCTTAAAAAGGCTTGTCCAATAAATTTAAAGGAAAATTCGTAGTAGAACTTTGAGACTACGTTTATTAATAATAGCAATAGTAACACATTTGAAACCCGATTAATTTAATATTTAAAATATATGTATTTGTACAGCCTTTTACATTTTTCTCGTTTAAATTGTCAGACCTTAGATACAAGCTTTTGAAACGAAGGTTTCTTATTTATATATTATAGCCGATTCAGATTTCTGTAGAATCGCTGAACCTTTAAATAATAATTATTCCTGTAACTGAATCTGTTACTGGATATAGCATCTGATGTGCTTTACATATTTTGTTTTGAACTGACCATAATCGACAATTATTTTTACCTTATTCATAAAATATTCCCACGAATTAAATTTCTAATTAATATATTTTTAGAAAAAATCTTATCATCTTATGATTTTTTATGATTCTTTTTAATTAAAACAATTAACTTAATAATTACATTTTTTTAAATTAAAACGATATTTTTAATGTCTGCTGAATTATATATAAAAAAAAAACGTTTGAAAGAAATATAATTATCATCTTAACAAATTGTAATTTTTTATCAAGGACACCAGAATATTTTTAATATAAATCGTTCTAAATAAATTTAATTATCATTTGAAAATAAAAAAAAAAATCGGACTTTTAACAAAAAAAACATTTAGTGGTTATTTAGGAAATCTGTAAAATAATTTGAATTTCAAGACCATTTGCAGATTTTAATTATTGTTAACGTGAGAAAAGAAAAATGTTGTAAATTTCATTAAAACTACAAAAATAAAGATGAAATTCCAAATAAATTGTAACTCAATTTTATGACCGAATTAAATTAAATTTTTATTTTTGTTAAAAAACAAAATACTTTAAAATAACAAATACTTAATTAAAATCAAATAAAATAAAAATCGTAATGTTAAAAAAGTCAAGACATAAAAAAAAACATCATTGAAAAATGAAAATCGAAAGGTAAAACATGAAACCAGTTTTCTTTTAGTATTTGAACTTTTGCCATTATAATTGTGATTGCACACCACAACAAAAAAGCATAAATCGCACCCAAAAGAAATCAAAATATGAAAAAAAAAATCGAAATCATCGGTAATGTCATCGCCTGTGTTGTTCACCTCGTAACCTCGTCTCGTCTTTTGGTTTGCCATAGATCGATTATAATAGTATTTATATCAGCTTTGTAAAATAGTTTTAGAGACTGTGAAAAACGTGCTGTAAATTTGAATTTAGAGTATATTTAATATAATATTAAGTAGACCAAAATTATCAAAGGACCCAGACAATTGACGAAGAGTTATGGAAAAACTATAAAGTATTGTAGTAGAAACATATAATTAACAAATCGAAATTGTTCAAATCAATTTTTCTTTATGAGAAGACTGTACAAAAATTAGAAATTGATAAAATGTGGTTACAAGTTTATTTCGTGTTGATGCAGGTAAAATCTAAGTTCAGTAGGTGGCTATAAATTTTTCTGCTATATGTAAAGTTACGATATCCTATAGAGATCTAGAACTTTGTACACATTCCTAAGATTTTTAACAAAACTCAGTTTTAACAACCTCCAATTTTAGGTCTATCCCTATAGGTTAGCAGTCTTTTATGCATTATTCAAAATATTCTCAGACTTCAAAACTTAATTTTAAATCAGAAATTTGTGGTTACACAATCATTCTATATAAAGATTCAACTCTTTTTTGTAAATATACGAACAATGATTATTTTTGGTGGGTGTGCTTTATTGGCAAAGAATTAAAACTGCATTAAAAATAGTAAACTTCCTGAATATTTCTAAATATTTTGGATATTTACCAGGCCACTTCATATGTTATGGAATTGTGTTAATTTATCTATGAGCATTTCTATTAATATCGGTTTCCTGATTTGAACCTACTAATTTTATATGGATTACCAAACAACACATTTAAAAAACTTTAATTGCAACAAGATAACGTCTGCATTTTTCCATGTCTTCAAATCACATATTATACCATTCATTTAAAGGGAAGTTTCGAGAGACATCAGCGTTACGGTTTACAATAACACAACGATTCCATCGATCACTGTAAACAACAACCCGACTTAAAATCGTAGTCGAAAAAATGGTTCTGAAATGTAAAGGCCCTTATGATAAAATTGAAAATTATAAACAATTCAGTCCTATATTATTTTGTAGTAGCATCTTAGCCAATAAAACATACCAGACAAAAAAACTATTATGAAGATTTTGTTTACTAAAAGTTTGTGCTATTTTGGGATGAAACTTACCATCACCTATAATAACAATTTAAGTTTTGAACCTAAGGTAAATAAATGTTTTACTTTATTATATTTGCAAAAGCATAATTCTTAAGTGCATTCCATTATTTTGCATGTGATACGACGGACACAAACTGTATTTATATTTGAATTATTTTCAATATAAATAGAGACCTTTCTAAATATATACACAAAGAAAAAAAAATGGAAGAAGATAGAAAAATAACAAGTCAAATTTTAAGTTTATCTTCATTTTGAAATCACATAAATATTTTTATATTTATTTATTTAAACGACCATGATTCTTCTTTGTTTTGTTCGAGCATAATAATTTATGAAATTAGATTAAATTGCTGTTAAATAATGAATTTTAAATAAATTTAATTTATTTTAATTATTTCATTTTTAAAGTATACTTTTTTTTAGTGAAGGTAGAATTGAACGAGCAATATTTATTCTTCTCAATTTTATATAGGAAATTGTGTTAATTTAAATTATTATTATGAAAATAATAATTACTATTTAATTACAAACAGTTTTTTTTAATTAAAATACTGATTCTGTGTTCATGCAATTGGTGAAATTTTAACAATAATCATGATAATCAGTGTAACAAATTAGTAAAGTAATTAGATTTAAATTAATGATAGGGGTAGAAAACTAGCCCAACTCAAAAACTATAGACAAATTCTTCAAAAATATTTAAAAATTAATGAACCTTTCACATCTTATTTTAGAATTTGCGAAATTTATATTTAAAAAAGTGTAATCTTATATCATTTGTCCCGGAAAAGTGCGAATAGGAATTTCACACACTGATAACACGCGACACCTAACATCTAAGTCTGTCTAAGTTTATGGTTTATTTTAAAAAGAACTGGATCCTTTAGTTTGTTGCTTGGTTTAAAAGGAAGAAGAGGTAGAAAACATTTTTATGATAGTTTATTTTACTCTATGTAGTTAGTCTGAACGATTTCAAAATGCCCGCCGCAAGATATAAATGATATATAAATTTTATATGTTATCGCAAGGCCGTAAGAGAGGATACATGCTAGTAGCGTTTCATCCTCTCCCCTGTATCCTAAACAAATCGAAGTTTCCGTTAAACCTAGTAGAATATGACCAGTCACAATCCTTGTATACTTCTTACAACTGTTCACGAATCTAAAGATAATTATTATGTGAGAATCTTGCCACTTCCTTCAAACTATCAATTTTATAATTCCCTTTCTAGTCAGCTTCTACTATTAAGAATTAGCAATTACAGAGCAGGTGCGATATATTATCAATAATTGACATACTCTACAAATGTGCAATGGCGTAAAATGGCTTGTTCCGTTCCGATGTTATATACGTACTTATTATTGATATTTCTTACTTATATATATATCGAAATATTGAATTTTGGAGATTCCCAATCAATTTATATGATTACTAATAGAAAAATCAGTATAATTTCATTATATGTTTTTAAATCAATATTGCGTATAAAATATAAAATTTACAGGAAGTTTTATAGGAAGTTTATTTTTATTAATTTTATTATATTAAATTAAATAATTTCTACAAATAATTTTATTAATTTTCTTTATTTTCATTTCTATTTCCAGATAAAAAAAAACATAATTTATAATGTTACCACCGAAATTATCTGTGATACAAAAACAAATTTTAACAATTTTATTAATTTTATTTGGTTTAAATTTATTAAATGAAATAGAAACATTGGATAATGGTTTGGCACGTACACCACCAATGGGTTGGCTATCATGGGAACGTTTTCGTTGTAATACAGATTGTGAAGGTGATCCAGATAATTGTATAAGGTAAATTAAAAAATACAATTTTTGTTTATATCAAATATTTATTTTTAAAATAAAAAATAAAATTATAAAATTAAGATATTAAAAAAAAAAAAAAAAATTAAATCATAACAAATTAATTTTAATTCTCAATTTTGTAGTTATTTAATTTGAGTAGAAATTTTTTAATTTACCATTTCTGTAATATATTTATTCAGACTTTTGAATGTCCATATAATAATTAAGTATTTATTGAAAATTTTTAATATAAAATAAAATGGAATAATTAATTTTTCATTTCTAAAATGTGTAAAAGTACAATTGTAAAAGTTTTATTTACTTTTTCCAATATGATTTTCATAAATAATATGAATAAGTAAACTGGAATATATAATTATATAAAGGCGCCTATCCATTAAGCAATCTTTTGATAATGTATTTATGATTTATTTTTATAAAAAGAGATGCAAGATATGAAAAAAAAAAACATATATGAGTATAGAAAAAAAAGTGTTCCATTTTAAAAAGTTGGACTTCAGAGAATTTTGACGTTTAAATTAAATTTCCATTTTAATTTGTTTAGATTTTATGTCAGAGGTTATCTCTTTTTACTGCTTATCTCTTTTCAATTTCTCCCAAAAAAACATTTTCCAAAAAACTAGTGGAAGAAAAAAAAACTAATTTCAAAAGAATTATTCATTCAATTCTTTTAGGGTAAACTATGTGCCAAAAACAAACGGTTTCTACATATGAAAAAACCAGCTCGAATGTAAACCGGTGTTGCTACTGTCCACATTTTACTTAGGAAACTTGCGGCAATATTACGACTTACCAGATATATCCAATTGTACGAGCTAGATGCTCGATGTGCTATAGATGGAAGTAGTTTTAATTCGGGATTCAACGGGCACAAGTGGCCTCAGTAGGGGGTGGCCTTTAGCTACTCCTCATTCAAACCAACTGAGCTGGAACCAATAAACTATAATTTATATTCAAATCCAAATGTTACAAAATAAAATTGTTAAATTTTCTTTTACACCATGCGGCGTTGTTCAAAATTTTATTACATACAATTTATTCCTTATTCGGTTAGAGAAGAAACTTTTTCAGGGGTTTTCAAAAATGGAATTAATTATGGTGCGCTTCATTGCATTCAATTATGTATTAAGGGGAGATAGTATTTGGAAAGGTTGGAAATATTAATTCATTGAATTTTGATGTTACAAATTGGTTTAAACAGGATAATAATTCAATGTGGCTGTATATTAAATTTATTATTCCTACATCATTGTAAGTTTAATTCGATCAGTCTCACCAAATTTGGAAGAAATATTAAGTAAAATCTATTAATTATTTCAATGTTATTATTAGTATTTGCCCAGACTAAACTTACAAATTTGCTAATACAAATTAAAAATATCAATGACACATAAAAATACTGACACATTTAATTTATAAAATTCTATTGAAAATAATAAAATATAATTCAAAACTTATAAAATGGTTTCCCATAATTGTAGTTCTAAAATATTCTTCTAAAATTGAAATTGCAATTTCATCCTAAATATAATTCGATTTTCTTTATAACCAATTCTTTCACAAGAAAGTGGGTAGGTACATTATGCACTTTACAATTTCACGGGTCATTTGATGATCGGAAGATACGATTAATTAATTGCAGCGTTTCTATGAATAATAAGTGTCGGAGCAGTAACTAGATCAAGAGAACGAGATTTGAACGAGATATACAAATACCTGGGTAAAGTTGTTATACTATTTATTGATACTTGCGGAATTAAATTAATGGAGGATCTGCAGTGGGATTCTGTAAGCACATTGACATTGACATAGACATCGAGATATATCAATGCTAGATATCTATGTGTAAAAATATGTTGATTCTATAACCACATTGGCAATTTTAAAAATATTTCTCTAATATATTTTAAGCTCTTTGTGCGACATCTGTTAGAATGTTTATTGAACTATATATTTGGAGTTTCTGATGTTTAAAAATTGTGCCAAAAATTCAAAAATTTGTTTATATAATTAATTATAATTGTATCCGTATACGAAATTCAATTATACTTAACCAATTTACATAATTTAAAATTATGTTTTGCATTAATTTGAAATAAACAGTTATTGTAATTAAAAAAAACACTTTAAAAGTTTTAAATTATGTATAATATATGTATTTATATTTAAGCATTTTTTTTTTTTTTTTTTGATATTTCAGTCAATAGAAATTGAACATAAATTGTTATTAATTGAATTTAAATTGGTATTTAGTTCTTTTAATAATTTTTTTTTTCTTTGTTTGTTTCCAGCAGCTTGTCCATCCATTTTCCTATCTACTAATTCAATTTCAAATCTCATCCTTTTCCTCTGTGATGGTGTTACGATATTCTAAAATCAACCACAATTTCTGCAGCATTTGCTTCAGCTGATTCAGGTGAAGGGATTTCAGATTGCTGCTTGGCCACAAATTTCTAAAAAAAAATCTTCCATCGGACTTAAATCTTTTGCCTTTGGTTCACCACCCGTACCAGAGGTATATTTTTTTTGCTGCTCTGGTTGCTTTTAAAACCTGGCACTTGGTGTCCCTCCAGCTCTGACGCCATCCATCAGGGTTTTTTATTAGCCCACCCAAAGAATTTAGCTGTGACGTTATGGAGTCCACTTTCGCGTATATTCTCCAAGAGCTGCTGGCCCGGACAGCTTATTTTTGACCAAATCCTTATTAATAAAAAAAAAAATCAATAAGGCATTCAAGCTGTCCTTTTTTGATTCATATTCTATAGCAAAAAACATATAACATAAATATTTAATAATTGAATTGAGTAAAAAAATCTTTTATGGTACTTACCAATATTTTACTACCTTTAAACACTTTTTACAAGCTTCTCTTTTAATTCCACAGCCTAAATTGCTATTCTATAGATATAGAATAATAAAAAAAATTATTTAATAATTGAAATAATTATTAAATAACCTTCACTTTTAATTTACACAGCCTATATGGCTGTCGATAAAAATATCTATGTGTGGGCGAAAAATATCAATGTGTAACTTTACAGAATACGAAATATCAATGTGGAAACACGAGATATCAATGCCCACAAACGATTGCAGCGCCATCGTATGAAATATAAAATTTTATCGATATCAAAATATTTATAGAATCGCAAATAACAATATCTATATCAATCTCTATGTCAATATCAATTCCACAGTTTACAGAATCCCACTGCAGATGCGTTATTAAGAAAGCCGAATCTTTGATAGGGTATTTAGAACTTTCGGTTTTAGGAGGGGATAGTCTGACGTGCAAATATACCACGAGATAAAAACACTTTCTTTAGACTAGCAAATTACCGCGAGAGGCACTTTCAATAAACTTGTTGAAACTTTTTTATTACACTTTATTTGAAAATTTATTTGTCAATTATTGACTATTTAATGATTGCCCAAATGATTCTGATGAAAGTTTCCAAAGTTTTATTAATATTAAATCAGCGATGTTTCACCTCCTCACAACTCACTCACGTATCACGGTACAAGAAAAGTATGTTCTTTTAATTTTTTTTCACTTGGCATGGCAAACATACCAAAACTAAATTTTTGATAATTAAATCGTTCCTGAACATTTTTATGTAAATGAAAATTACCATAACTATAATTGTATTTATAGATTCTTTTAGACTTAACTAATTTTTGAAATTTTAACGTGCAGAAGTGATTTTTCACAGTTATATTTTTTATATGTTTATAGTAATTTTCTTTGTTATTTTCTGTTTATCTGGTAATAGTAAAAAAAAAATCTGCAAATGATTTTATGTTTCGGTGCAAATTGAAGAGTGTTTTAGCCTCGGTTTTAGCATAAGCATTAAAAAAAAATTATATTTTTTCAAACTCATTTTTTTATATATATTTTTTTTTGTTAATAACTATAAAGTGTCTTTTGTCTATTTCGGTCGTGATATTATTTGATATTTTAAATATTATGTAATAGGAATACAATTTTTTTTATGATCTTATATATTTTAGAGACAAACGTAATTCTTATAAAATATATTTATTATTTGATATTTGCTCTTTTTTACAACACTTGTGATTATTAAAATGGTTTTGCTTGTTTAAAGAATTATAAAAAATAAAATCGTTTTTGTACAAAGAAATATTATTGCGAATGAAATAAATTTATTTTATTTCGACTTAATTTATTTTACAATTACATGTAAAAATATATAAGTTTTCAACAAAAATTGAAGAAGAAAATTAAATACGTAAATGTCGTGCACATCAATTAATTTCCACAATTGATATTTATATTTTGTACCATATGTTTTAATATCACTTTCCAGAAGATCATAAAAATGACAATTTCAAAATTGGAAGTTATTCCAAGATTTGCTAATTTTTTTACACAATTATTTTATTTCATTTCCAGTTTTCTATTAGACGTGTTACAGTAAAAAGTTAAATATATTTAATAAATGGGAGTCTGGAGACAATGTTAGTTAGTTAGTTACTAAGGGGGATTATATCCACAATACCAGGCCAACTAGTGACCTATAGGTATCCCCTTGTATAACAACAATATTTTCCCTCCACTGCTCTGCAAGCCTCGCCGCATGCTTAACAAACTTTAGTAGATCCCTGAACGGGTTCCCTACCAACTGCTCAAGTCTACCGAACCGGTAGTTACCTAAAATACAATACTTACTCATGTTCAAAGCAGGGCAGTCACACAGCATGTCTGGAAGTCTGGAGATATAGTTTGGATATGAAGATCAAAGACCTTAAATATATATAAAACTGGTTGAATATAAATTAGACTAATACCAAAATTTATATTACATAAAGATAAATTATTTAAATTGGAATAGTCTATTGTTACTTTTTAAAAATTAAAAATTAATAGGAAATTAAGTTATTTAATTTGCCGGCAATATATGGTTATTTTCATGATAAATTTGCAGTTACGGTTTAATGACAAATTTCAGGTTCATTGTCATTTACTCTTAAATATGTGTTTAGCGTCTCATAATATTACATAAAAATTCATACTTTAAATTCGGAACCTCATTTTGGATATAAAAAATTAAAATCCATAAAATGTCACATACGTTATATCACTATTAGGCCGACAAAAATTTAATTTGGTTTTAATAAATGGCAAGTTTCAATATTATGGAACATAAAGTTTCGACAATTATTAATTTAGGTTTTTTATTACAAAAAGGAAACTGTCAAAATCAAAAATCATACAAAAATTATGACGTTTTATATGAAAATGTTCCAAAATCTTAAAAATACATTAAATGAAATTATTAAGATGGCTTTTATTATTTTGTAAGAGGTAAGACTACATTTTTACAAAATATATATCTATAAATAAATTTATATAAATACTTTATATGGGGGTGGCAGCAAATATTATTGGCACCCTGATGGCAAACACCTTAGGATTGTTCGCCGCTGGCTATAAATACTTGTTGTAATACATGTAGATGGTCCATGCAAAATTAAATATTATCATTTTCGCAAATATAAAAAAGAAATTATGTATCAGATTCAGATAATAGAAAAAAAAACGCCTAGTATGAAATTATAAGATAGATTAATTACGGTCAAATTGACTGGCTTATGATTATTACTCACATAACCACTAAATAAGTAATTTTTATCCAAGATAATTATGTTTTTTTTCTATTTTATAATTCGTCAGATGAAATTTTTGTTTAAAATCAAATATGACATTGACACACCCTAACTCAGATATTAACAAAAAAAAAAAACTCCAATCGCAATAAAAATTACAATTTGAAGCGCACTTTAGGTCAGATCTAAAATTTTGTAGTTTAAGTACATTTCGTAAATATCACAAGTTGCGGCTAATTTGTCTGAAAACAATTGAACTAACTCACAATTCACCGAATATGTTAATTTACCAATGCACAATTGACACAAAGTAAATAACACAATAATTAACTAGAATTATAAATTTAGTTTTATCCATTTCGACAATTTGGTTTTAATAATTTTTTTATTTATATTTACCATCGATTAATTCTATTTCGTTTAATTGTGTTTTCGAACAAATTATACAGAAAATTATGTTGCTCTCAATTAAACATATTTTCCTTGGGTCAATTATGGATTCGGTCAATTGTTTTCGAACAATTAGACTGATTCCTGTAAATTAAAATAACAATGAGCTAAGCTGCTAAGCGATGTTTTTATAATGAAACCAAAGAAACAAAAAAATTAAAATTAATTTAATATGTTAATGAAAAATTATATCATTTTTTTTTTGCTGTACAAAATTTCTGAGCTACTTAAGATAAAGTTGATAATTTACTAATTTTTAAACAAAATAAAAAAAATTTAAAAACGTTTGTCATAATTGCGCGATTTTATTAAAAAAAAAAAAGTTCTCATTTCAAATTGCAAAATGTTTTGTTTTTTTAAAAGAAGGGCATTTTTTAATGGGTGCAGTACAAAAACTTGAAAGTATCATAAAACTATGTAAAGAAAAATAATTAATTAAATTAAAAATGAGGTTTGGTAAGATGATATTTTTTTGTCTATTAATTCACAAAAAAAATTATAATTTTTAAAGTTCCCATTAAGTCATAAGTTATTTTCAGAAAACTACTGTAAGTAAATTAGTGTAGCCAGAAAAAATTGATATATTTTTTTTAAAATTACATTATATCTTTAGTGTAGGTCTTATGTCTTTCTCAAGCTACAATTTTCAATTATGCTACAATCTGAATATATCATTTTGTAATTATTACTAAATTTCTTATACGATTACTTAGTTGTCAGAATTCTATTCTAATGCATTCCATTTCCTTTTTTGTCATAAATATCGAAGAACTTAAGTAAGTAAAGCCTAAAATTACAGTTGAAAAACTTTCTTCTATATCTGTGCACAGCTTAATTTTAGCTCTGCTTCGATTAATTGGAATATTTTTTCTTTCTTTCTTTACCGTGCGGTATGAGACAATAATATACGACCTGTTAACAAGATATCAAACACATTTTACAAGTTTGCTTTAGTATACTTTGGAATACTACAGAAAAATGTCATGCTGAAGTATAATGTACCCTAACATTCAAATGATTGGTTTTCCATCTATAATTTTTGATTTACACATTTATCGTCAATTTCGTTGTTCGTTTAAATGTCTAATTCTGATATAATAAATATATGGAGAGTAGTAGCCCTATAATATTCTGATTCATTGCCATATAATCAGATTCCCAGATGACTAGTTATCGTAGGTTCTCGTTAGTTTAATTTTGATTTGGATTTATGTTCTAGTTTGCATAAAATATTTCCCAAACCCTTTAAAGATATGTTTTCACTATTATTGCAGAATAGTTTTATTGTCTATTATTTGATATTATCAAAATATAAATTTCTTTAAGGAACTGGATTGTTAGAGTAACTATATTAAGGTTAAAAACTAAAGATTTCATTAATTTCTTGATAGCATAGATTTCATCAAATTCAGAAACTTTTTAAATATACAATTACAAAAATTATGGATCGTTTTGACTTTTATAAAAATGACCTTCTCTAATACATTTTTAATTTATTTCCTAAATTTTAATATACACATTTCCTTGATGTTAACACTAACATTTAAATGCAGTCCATTTTTGTTTTTAATATTGATTGATTTAGATAAATAATAAAGAATCACCACCTCTACATAATTCGGTATTGTTAAAAAGAACTTCCCAGTAAAATACAAAAAAGTTATTAATTTTTAACTCAACTTACTTCAATTAATCTAGATCAATCAAGTGTGAAAAATTAATAATTCATGGTTTTTATAAATTGTAACCTTTAAAATTATAAAACTTCTTTGAATTATTAATATTTAAATTTTACAAGGTTGATTAAACTCATTTTGTTTGTGGTTTTATTTTAAATTAATTTTCTTTACCTTCTGGTATTTTTAAAATTGAAAAGAAAATCATTTTTCAACATAAAAATTATAAATTAGATTTTATAACCATTTCCGATCCAATTTTTTTAACTTTCCATTTATTTTTGTATACTATTAAATATTAAATATTAAAATTTTCCATATTCATCTCTAATATTAAAGTAACTATAAACTTTTTAGATCTTACTACTAAATTATTACTTATTATTTTGTTCTACTATAATTGAATTTATTGATTTAAATTTTAAATAATGTGTTTAATATACAGAAATATAATGTTTAAATAATGGTATTTTAATTGAGGAAATAGAAAATCATGGTAAAGAAAATATAGTACATCTTTCGAAAATTACGGGTAGCTATTTTGTTATATACATTTTTTTCTATAATTATGCAATTTGTATTGACGCCAGGAAATTGATCGATAATTCATTACACATATTACATATAAACCTACCAAATTTTGATTTTCGGCAAGTAAAAGATTTCAATAAACTATAATAGAAATTTATTATTCATGGGAAAACATGTAGGCAATAAAATCTTGAGTTTTTCTTGAAGCTATTCTTTCCACATATTCTTCAACACCTTTACCTTTTTACACAAGGGATGGACCATTAGTAATCGTTAAAGAGAAACTGGCATTTATCAAAAATAAAAAACTTTAAGATTATCCATTTTAAGGCATATTATAGGAGTTCTAATGTTGAACTAATCACTAATATGTAGTATATTTGTAAAATTTAATTTTTAATCGTTCATCTCGTACTGCGTGTTTTTCTCAGTTGTACAAGGGAACGCAAATATATACGAGTAGTTAGAATCATCCTCGAAAAAGCCATATTAATCTTCGAAATTGTTGAATATCCTCGAAAAAACCATATTAAAAATTTTCCAAATTACTAAATTTTACTATACAACAATTGGTTTAGCGGGGATCGTCTTCAATTTCCCGTCTTATTTTAGAACATTAATATTGTGACAACTTTAATTGGAATCTTGTCATCTTCTATGAATGATGATAAAACTACATATTATAGCAGAATAAGTGGACGGTTAGCATTATTATATGTAATACTATGATAAATAATTTACACACTCTAAGCCTCTTCATTATATTACATCTCGTGACGGTCTTGTGATACATATCTCTCCATATTTTCATTTATCTGCCAACTGAAGTTCATCCATTTTTTATGTATACATTCAGTTTATAATACAATACAATTAAAAGCCATATACAATTTTCCATTCCTACTTCGTGGCTGTCCATAGCATTTTCATATTTTCGGCTTTTCGATGACATCCATAAATTGTGTTGTTCATCGTATTTCTATGAATGTTGGTTATTCCTCGAAAAAACCACATTAAAATTCGTTTACTCCTAGTATGGATATCTCTAAAAAAAATAATTATTCCAGATTTGTGAACCATATTCCGGAATTATGGACATACATATATCAAATATCAGTTTTCTACTCTGGCTTATTTGTTTATATTTAAATTAAAGATAAATTTTAATTCCCAAAATTGTTTCCAACGATGATGCACTGTTTGGTTATACGGTGATCCTCTTATTTTTGAATGATATAATTTGACCTAAGTAATTCTAATCATTAATATTAAATATTTACAACGGCTTTTTATTGTTTGTTTTGTTGAGCTAGTTTTGATGTAAAACTATACAAATCTAATAAATTTCCTGGACTACACCAATAAAAAATTATGCTCTCACTTTTTTTTTTATGAAAATTTGCGTAATTTCTACATTCTTCAGAAATCATCAAGGAAATGGAAATTTATTTTCTTTAAAAAATATGAATTGTTTTTTTTTTTTATATTTTAATTATCATTTATTTAAAATAGATATTTATAATTTTATGTTACGACTTCATTGATAATCAATTATAATTGATAGAAATATTATATCTTTTTTCTGTAGGTCAAAAATGGTCATTTTTTGAACTGTTCATTAATTATAATTTGACAAGATGATTAAATGATACATTTTGACTGACAATTATATTATCTGATTATGAATCGTAATTTAATTGATTGTATTTCGGCATGATATTTAGAGGCATTTTTTTCTTCAGTATATATCAATTAACAAAATTATAACCATTAAATTATAATTACTATTTTATTTCTTCGAAAAATTATATAATTAAATAAAGTCAATTTAATTAATTTAATTTTTTATATGAAATATTAAAATTTTATAGTTGCATATGATTTATTATTTACATTTTGTTAATAAAAAAATATGAAATAAAAAGTATGTCGAATAAGATTATACGCATGAGAATTACAAGGAAAATTTGAATCATAATGAGATTAGGAATTAGGCCATCTTCACTTATTGTGGGCGTATGAAGGAGGAGGAGACAATGAAATATTTGTTATACTATTATTTGACCCTCAGTCTAACATAAAATATATAGGCAATTAAGTAGTTTCTTTCTAGAACACCGTGAAGATATGAGTAAACTGAAACAGAATAAAGGGATTTCATTTATTAAAGAAGTAGGATGGATGAGTTGACACGGTGTGATAATGGTGTAACGATCGACTGGAGTGTACTATGTGACCTAAGTGCAAGGGAATCTCGAATTTCCCACTCCTTTAAAACCAACCAACTATTTTAAAAGTAATATTAACATTTAATCAATAAGTTGTAATATTAAGAATAAGCCAATTAATGGAAGAAGTTAGGAAATAGGAAAACAGTTTGAAATCTGGTTTACTGGAATAGTTCCACAGGAATTAGAAATAGAGTTACTAATGTGCAATAAATGGTTGTGTACAGGTTTTCTGGTTCCGCAGAAGGATATCGATACAGATAACAAAAACTGGACAATTTATAATCAGCTAAGTCTGCAATGTAGTCGCAACGCGGTGATGGTGCCCCTACAGTCACTTACAATTTCCTATATTTGCAATTTTTAAACTGATTACATAATTCCCAAAAAAATATTTGAAACATCGTTAATTTTATAATAATTATTTGGACTGCTAAAAATCGCGGTAATTGAGAAATTTGAAAACGATCACAAAACAATCAAATCATAAATGGTAAACATTAAATTAATATTTCATATTAATATTTCCGACAATAAATTATACGTTTTCAATTTCAATTACCTAAAAATAAATCTTTGTTGCTTTCATTTGATTTGTAATATGATTTTTATAAATAAATTTAATAAATATTTAATTCATTTTTAATGTCATAATAACAATTTTTGTACGTGATTCATTTATTTCAAAAATTTCTGATTATTAAATTAAAGAACTAATCAATAAAGTCACGATTTCATTAATGATTCGTCCTAATTCTAAATCATTTTTTTTTGTTACCATACATTATTTTATAAAATTGTTTTTAATTACATTATCAAAATTAAGAGTTTTTTTTATTGCGATTCCCTAGATTACAGCATTAGAGGTTAAATTATATCTGAAAATATTAAATAACGTATTTCTTGCTAATGATATAATTCGATTAGATCGTGGATTAATTAGGTGAAGGTTGTCATAAATAAAGATCCCAAAATCATGAAATATTTTCGAGAAAAAAATAATTTGTTATTAAAAACTCATTAGGGAATACAAAAAAAAAAATGATCTAAATTTGTTTTTGCTGACAGCTCTTATTTTTTGATATACTTTAATGGGTGTAACTAGATACGAAAATTAATTTGTAAATTTGTAAATTGATATTTTTTCAAAATAGATAAAAACTATTTTTAAACAAAAAAAAAAATAATCAGTAAAAAAAATTATTATTAACTTTCGATTATTTCGTCACTTGAATCAGTTAAAAATCCCATTAATTTTTCTGTTGATAAATTATTTAAATTATTGTATAGTTTTCGGTAATTTGATAAATTTCTGTTATTGTAAAAAAATAATTTAATAAAAAATTTAAAATTTATTCATCTTTAACAAATTTTAATAATATTTTATCATCCTGTAAAATTTGACTTCATGGAATTAAGGCCGATGCAATTTATGAACAAATTACTGGGAGCTGAAATGATTTAATTCTGCCCGACATTAATGTATTACGAAATGGAATATTTAAGTGGCTATTCTTAAATCTCTTTTTCTCTGTTAAAGAACGTGACGAGTATGTTAAAAAAGTTGGGCACATCATTTTTCTTCTTCACGTAGATTTTCATTGTTTACGCTATAGAGTAGATAAAGCGTAGACAATGTAATGTAAGGTATAAACTATGTTGATTTTGTGAGATCTGTCAAACGCAAAATTATTAGTTCATTGTTAATCCAACACGTGAAGTTATGTTTGGTTTTGGAATTTGTATTAATAATTTCATAAAAAATGTTAACATGACAGGAAGACTAAAAAATCAAGCCGTTAACATTGAAATTATATGGAACTAATTTTATATTCATAAGAAAAAGAATCGGCTAACCGAGGGTTAGCACTAAATATGAAGTTTAACAATTTCAGAAATATATCATTTGGGAATTTGTATAAAATTTTAGATCTGTACAGGATCTCATTAATTTGGTAATATTGGTGACCACTGATCTTAGTGGTCCTAGATTTTACCCAAATAATTTTTTTTATAGATTTTTGGAAACATATGAAGAAATTATATTTTATCAATTTAAATTTTTTAAAACCGTATTTTTCCATTACAACATTTTATAGTCATACTATAACTCATCGTAATATATGTTGAAATATGTATTATAATTTAATTAATAATTCACACAAAAAACACAATTGTATAAGTAAAAATTTCAAAATTAATATAGAATTTCTTTAAAATTTAAATAATAATTTTTATGAATAATTAAAAATTATATTTAGTTTCCCAATTAATTTATTCAATTTAAAACGATAATAATAAATTTACATCCGTGAATAAATTCTTATTTAATATTGTAATTTCAATATTAAATTATATTTCGGTTTGATTAAATTATTATTGTAATTAATAATTTTGCAATTATTGTTGTAAAAGTTTCCATTAAACTTAAATTTTTTTTGAATAAATTTTTTAAAAAAATTTAATTTTCTTTATTATATAGTTTGTTATTAACTTTTATGATCTTGAAATTTTATCTACAAATAATATATAAAAAAATAGTAAATTCTTTAAACTGAAATTGCTAATTTTACAGTACATAATAAAAATATTCTTAGTAAGTAAAATACAAATTTCAATATTTTTAATGATAATTTTTAGAATGTATTTCAATTTAGCAATTTCAATAAATTCAATTTAATAATCAAATCTTTCTAAACTTGTACCTGGATAAAAGTATTAATATTACAAATTTAATAAATCTGAAGTCGTCTTCTAAAAAATAATATATTTGCTGATGATATTATGACCTTAACATTCTAATATTTATACGTCTTGATATTAGATGCGCTCAATTAAAAAAAAAATTAATTTTGCATAATTATTTTTATTATTATTATTTATTGCATATAAATGTAAATATTTATATTTTACCAGTATTTAATATAATTTTTATTTAACAACTAAACAGTTGAATGAGTTTTAAAAATGAATGTATAATTTAAAAATGGTGAAATCAATAAAATAATTACTTATAAATGAATTGCTGAACGAATCAGTAATTTTCAATAAAAAATTCTTCAATGTAATACCAAAATTCTTCATATTCCGTCCATTCCATCATTATATTCTACATGAATAATTGGTTGGTATGCTACCTTCAGCTTAGAGACTGGACTATGTTATTTAGTACATATAATTATTATTAAGGCATCAATTCACCTAATAAATTATAACCAAAACAATGAGGATGTAATTAAGGGTAATTTGTAAATTAAATTAAAATCAAATATAATTATTTTATTTTCACATTTCTGGAGGCCTAAATATTTAATACCTAATTGTAAATAAATGTAGGGTACAAGGCAATCTTGAATTAAATAAAAAAAAAAGTTTTAAATGTTAATAAATGTGTCTATATAAATTGTGTTCGAGCACGAGCACAATTTATGATTTGTTTTACATCCTGTTTATTTAAATGTATCCAATTTGTTAATGCTGTTATTAAGGATGAATAATCAAAAGTTATTACTCCTCTGTATCAGATTATTTGATTTGTTTTAAGTTTAGCTTACTTTTGTATATTGATGATGTAATAGTTTCGAATAGATTTGTATTGTATATTCTTCGTTATATCTAATGTATTTGTTTGCTGAAATTTCCATGATTTGCTATAGTACGTGTAAGCTAATATTATGGGTACGCTTTGGCGATCTGAATATGTAAAAATAATAATAAATATAATAGAACTATATGGTTACGCCGCCTAGTTCAGCCCTGAATAGGTAAAATCAGACCTAACGAGGTGGTCAGACTCCTAACATGTAAATTCTCAAATTTGGCTAGGATTGAATAGGATTCAATTTGAGTAGTTGTGTTAATAATCATTATGCTATTACACTTCCCATTTCCTATCTTCATTAAGAAACGAAAAATAAATTATGGTACAGCCCAGTTTATAATTAATTCGTGATTGAATTGTGAGACACTGAACTCATTCAAGGTTCAATTATTGAAAAATATTTATAATCAAATTTACTAGTAACTGTTGCTATATATTTTAGTTTTCAGCATATTATGAAAAATATCTAATTAAATAGATAGTAATTTCATTTGGATATAATTGGATTAATTGTTTTGGCGAGGCGAACCGCTAGGGTTTATGCACTTAGACCAAAATTAAGCTTATTGTACTCTTCGTATTCTTATATATGCTAAAGGCGCCGCATCATATAGAACCCCTACTGTAACCTAGATTCGCTACTAAATTAGATATTAACAATAACAATAGTAAATATTTGAAGTAGAAACGAAAGTTTCTTCTTAAAATGGTTTATTTTTTTCTCATAGGTTTTTTAGTTCATTCTATTTTAAATTTATTATTTTCGTATAAAAATAATAATATTAATAATATTAAATTTATTTTAGTGAAACTTTATTCCGTACAATGACGGATCTTGTCATTTCTGAAGGATATGCTGCTGTTGGCTATGAATATATAAATGTAGATGATTGTTGGTTAGAAAGATCACGTGGTCCACAAGGACAATTGGTACCAGATCGTCGAAGATTTGCAAGTGGAATGAAAGCTCTTTCAGATTATGTATAATTTATAAAAAAAAAAACTTATTATTTTTGAAAAATAATTTTGATTTATATAATTTTAATATAGGTTCATGCACGTGGCTTAAAATTTGGTATCTATGAGGATTATGGTAATTATACTTGTGCTGGATATCCTGGTATAATTGGTTATCAACATAATGATGCACAACAATTTGCCGATTGGGATGTTGATTATGTAAAATTAGATGGTTGTTATTCACAGCCAATTGATATGGATAAAGGTTATCCAGAATTTGGTAGATATTTAAATCGTACAGGCAGAGCAATGATTTATTCATGCAGTTGGCCAGTTTATCAAATTTATGCTGGTATGAGTCCAAATTTTTCATCAATTATTGAACATTGTAATTTATGGCGTAATTATGATGATATACAAGATTCATGGGCATCTGTAGAAAGTATAATTGATTATTATGGTAATAATCAGGATAATATTGCACCAAATGCTGGTCCAGGACATTGGAATGATCCAGATATGGTAATTTTGAATTTTGTTAATAAATTTGAGAAAGTTTTTTATTTTTTTATTGAGATTTAATGTTAATGACACACTGATGAATTTCCAATATAAAATATTTCTATTTTAATTTCAGTTAATAATTGGCAATTTCGGTTTAAGTTATGAACAATCAAAAACACAAATGGCACTATGGGCTATTATGGCTGCACCATTATTAATGTCTGTTGATTTACGTACAATTCGTCCAGAATTTAAAGCAATTTTACAAAATCGTAAAATAATTTCTGTCGATCAAGATCCATTAGGTATCCAGGGACGTCGAATTTATAAACATAAAGGAATTGAAATATGGTCAAGACCAATTGCACCAATTACACAAACATATTATTCATATGCTGTAGCATTTGTTAACCGACGAACAGATGGTACACCAAGTGATGTTGCAGTTACATTAAGAGAATTAGGTTTAACATCACCACACGGTTACAGAGTCGAAGTAAGTAAACCAATCGATAATTAAATATTTTTTTTACTTAATTGTAATTTTTAATATTTTTATTAATTTCTTTTAGGATCTTTATGAGGATGTTGATTATGGTGTACTGAGCCCACAAACTAAAATTAAAGTTAAAGTAAATCCATCTGGAGTTGTGATTTTACGAGCTGATGTACAACCAGATAGATTTTCAAGAACACCATATAATCCGTTGTCATATTACCAGCATTAAATTATTTAAATTTTTTGTATGCAATTAAAATTTAGTTTCCTTTTATATATATAAAAAAAAATTAATCGATTTAAGTGATAATAAAAGTAAAATAAAAAACATTTATAAAAAAAAAATAACTTAAAAATATTTTAAACATTTTTATGAGTATACTTTATAGAATACTTTATGTGGAATTTAAAATTTAACTGCCATAACAAAACTGGGCGCACTTTAACCTATAGTCTATTCTACATGTAATATTATAATATTAAATGCCTAATTCAACAACATTAGGCCCTTTCAGCACTTTATTGCACTTAGTTTCAGCACTTAGTTTTTCTAATATATTTACAAAAAAAAATTGTTAGATAAGAAGGCAGCAAGATTAACAGAGAGTATTTCAAAAGTATACTAATAGCAATTTTATTTATCTTAAAATTACAATCAATTTTCAATCCACAATCGATTAATAACTAAAAAAAATTAACAGAAAATAAAAGAGTAAAGTATGGGCTATGCCCGATGAGTTTAGTACCGATTTGTTAAGTAAAGTTCAAATTTGTTGTCTTCATATATTTTGTATGGAAAATCTATCCAGGTCAGTGAAATCGAATCGGATTGCAAACCAGGCCGTAGATAATTAAAGCCGCAGAGCCGTAATAATTTTTATGAAAAATTATCTTTGAGATACTCCAGTCGAGCGCTTACCGTTGCCGATTTGAAACAACAAAAAAAACTGTTAAAACTGGTGGTACGAGAATAAAATAGCATTAATAACAGATATTGCCGCAATGTCGTAGAGCATTTAAAATGGTTACACATCTGATAACATATTCAACGAATCAATTAATTCAGTAAATTAAATAAATTTTAGTAAAACTATTTCTATTATTTTTATACCACCTAGTAAAAAAATAGACCCGTTAGGTTAGGTGTGCAAATAAAATACCACAAGGCGCTTCATTTCGACTTTATAAATTAGAATCGTGTAGCTCATCGTCTAGCTATGAATCTTCTCCAATAGTTACTCTGAAAATAACATCGCTGTACTGTTAAATTAATACATCTACTACAATTTACAGTTCTAGTACATTAATCCAAACCAATCCAAACATCATTTACACCTGTACTCGAACTGTCACAGACAGCTGTAAATTTTTTAAATACCTATAGTTTATTTCTCTTTACGATTTTAAAAACAAAATAATATTATAGTTATAGTTGTATTTTGTATATTTGTGAAAAAGTAACAATTTATTTTGTAATAATTTACTAAAGAAAACCCCTACAATTTCTGTAATGTCCAAGCCTGCAAAAAGTTCTATTCGTAAAACCATTCACAGAACAACAAGTGAAGCTCCATTAAAAAATGCTGAAAGTCGTACAAAAGTATTAAGACATTCATTACCACCAGAAAATAAAAAAGACAAAGACAAAGGCAATAATGTCACCTATCATTCATCAAAAAATAAATACCATACTCCAGAATTGAACACTACACTTGATTTGGATGCAAAACTGGAAAAAATACAGTCTATACATTCATTAAAACGAATAACTTTAACAGATTTAACACCACGAACAAAAGCAATTGTATCATTTGAGGTAATTTTGTTGAAACAATATAATACCTATTTAATTTATTTAATTATAATATTCTGTTTACATTTTTAGAAAACGAAAAAATTAAATTTTCCACCAGACAAATCAGTTTATAAAAATCTAATTCCAATTAATATTAATGATTCAATTTTAAAGATTTTAAATAAGGATAATGATCATATATGTAAATCTTTAAAAAAGAAATATACACCAAAAGCAAATAAAGATCCAATACCAGAATTATCAGATTTCTTAATACCCATCAAACCACTACAACTTAAATTACCACCATATAATAAACCAGATATTTTAAGAAAACCAAAAAATAATTATTTTCCATTAATATATAAAATTTGTACGGAAAATCATCCGGGCTATTAAAAAGTGCCTATTTACTTTTGTTTTTATATTTTTGTATTACGACTTTTAAATTAATTATTATAAATAAAATATAATTGGTTTTTAATTTTTAAAACATTTAAGATAATTGGAATATTTCTTTAGTCTTTTTTTATGTTAACTTTCATATCATAAAATTGGTTTACAAGTTCATTTATAAAAAAAATATAAATTATACCTATACGAAAACTGAAATACATAGTACTGTACAAAAATAACTAACCTTTAATCAGGAAATAAAACCGGCAGGTATATATGCGATCATCATATCCCAATCCCAAATACAACATTATTGGATTGTGTTCAGCAAATTTCATTTATTACGAGGTGAACTGTGAACAAATGTAATGGCCATATAATGGTTGAAATCTCTAATAGGCAAAGCGCAAGCAGCCAATATATTTGCACATAGAATGTTCGATCGTTCGGTGCAGCCAAAATATTTAAAAATTATTAAGATCAATTCTTGCACTTTGAAATTATAAAACTTATAATATATTATAAACTGTTTAATTTTTTTCACTTTCACCAACAAACTTTAATAATTATTATGACGCGATTTTAACAACGAAATAATTTTTTTTGGCGGGCCCAATATAAAAATACAAACTACAAAACTACAGTTTTTATATACCAAATTTAAATTATATTACTATTAATCGTTTTTAGCCCCATCTATAATTAGAAGTTTCAAAAAAGAAAGTAAATAATTTTTTGCAACATTTCTTAATCAAATAACTATATAATTCCAATTCGGAAATCGCAATTAAATTTATATAAATGATAATAGTATAAATAAGAAAAATAATACTATTAAATTAAATAATTTAATTTAACAAATTTTAACAATTTTTTTGTTGCTGTGGCTGTGGCGTTGTATCAATATCCACAGTATAGAAATAGATGCTAAATTTTCTAATGACATTACTATACTATATAAAATAATTAATTAAACCGCCAAAATAGCCGGATAGTAATAAGTTTCATATTATTGAAAATCAAATTTAAATGTAAATAATTTAATGTTTATTGAAATTGCAAGTACTTTTTTATATATACTATTTTATATATTTAACACAAGCAGATTATATATATAATTATTAGAATTTTAATTGAATTTTATTCGGTAAAATAAATTTGATAAGTTTTTCAAATTACACATAAATGTCTCAAATTAAAGTAATACGGTATTCATATTCATAGCCGACGTATGTGGTTCATAATATTTATTTTTGGGAGAAATATTTAATGGAAGGGTATTTTATTTTAAATATTTAAATTAATTGAAAAAAGAGATTTCAGGATTATAAAAGTGCCATATAAAATATCATTTCTAATTACCATTACTTTGGTATATATTAAATACATTCGGAAGTATTACATCTATTATTTTTCCATTTGATTTGGATAAAACAATCAATACAATTTATATTTACAATAATAAAAAATAAAAACAATTTTAAATTTATTTTAAGACTTTTATTTATTTAATATTTTAAATGAACAACCTACATTTTTATTTGATTTTTTTTTTTTTTTTTGGTTTTTATCTAAAATATATAATATTAATAATAATATACTTAATTAAAATATAAAAATGAAAACTTTAAATTTTGTTTAAAATTTATTTAACATTTTAAAAATTACACTTTCTGCCAAGGTACATTTATATTTTAATTTATTTAATTTAATTTCAATTATAACCAAGAATTAATTCAATTTTTAAAAAAATATTATATACCGTATACATACTTTAAATTAAAAAAAATATTCGATCATTATTCAATAAACTAGAACTTTGCTCATTTTGTTTTATGAATTTTAAGATTGATTAATTATCTGAAAAATATTTTGTTAAAAGCTTGATTAATTTGTGTTGAGGTGTGAATGGCATTCTTTTTCTGGGTAGGTTTTTATATTATCGGAATAATATTCATCATAATCCTTTTATACAGAAAATTACAAAAACAAGATTAATCGGCTTTTTCTAGCAAATTTAATAGAAGCATTCATCGATGAATTGAGCTTGAGAATCAATCAAATATGATAACTGATGAAAAAATCCATTGAGGATACACATTTTTGTGTATAAATGTTACATTATAGAAAATGTGATTTTGAGATAACATTGTAGATTTCATTGAATCAAATAATTTTTCTTCAAGCTGAGCAATTAAAAAAAATCTAATTTACTTTTAGCTTGCTTGGTGTATCTGCCAATATAAGTTTTATAAACAAAATATAATTTTGTTATAATTAAATTTGAAAATTATAATAATTGTTAAATAATTGTTATAACATATTATTATAACTACTATGCACTATTCTATTAATATTTAAAATTTGAATATAATATCAATATTTTTATGTTAAAGTTTATTATTATTTTAAGTAAACATACAATAATTTAGTTTTGGTTAGAAATTTTTATTTAACATTTTAATAATTTAAAGACTTAATATATCTCAGAAACGTTACTTAATATTTTTTTTAAATTTTTTTTTTTAATTTTTAATAGAAATTAACAATATTTTGTTTAATGAATATTTTATCATTAAAAAACATAGATTTTCTTTTACAAAATTGGTATAATTATGTAGTAGTTTTATAGTTTACATTGAAAAGCATATTGTTTAAACTAAACATCAACATATATATCAGTTTTATATTATTAGTTCTGAATGACAAAGAAAGTGATTCCTAATTGTAAAATTCATTAAAGTTAAAAATTTCAAAAGGTTTTTTTTTTTATTATTACGACTTTTATTGAACAAACTCTCACTTTCGATTTCAACTACGAACAATATGAAAAACTTATATGGAATTTAACAATATATCAATTAAGATTACTAAAATTTTGCCTGATTACCAATTTTATTCTATTAATATATAAAAATTCCTAATAGTGCACTATAAAATCAATTCTAAATATAAATCACAAAACATTCATTAAATTCAATTTTTAATTAATTTATTATATAATATAAAGCTTTGATTTGTTCAAATTTTAAATAAAATATATAATTTTCGAATAATAAGCAACAATTTTATTAATTTTATTTCACTCTTAAGATGTTTTATGGGTGCAGTGTTTAAAACGTTACCAATCATCATTTATAAAATTAATATATAGATTTGAAAGATTTCAATTTTATATTCACAAATAATTTTTCAACTTCATTAGTTTAAAGTCGTAAGAATTATTTAATTCTTTTTTATATTCTTTTTTTTTTTTTGTGGATAAATCCAAACACGAAAGCAGAAACCTAAAATAGCAATTTTTTATTTAATTACTATTGTTTGAATATGGGAATGTACAAAAAAAAAACTTTAATTAAAATGTATTAACAGAAATTAAGCTGAAAATTTCGAATAACCAAAAATAATTTTAATGCATTACAATCTTTCTAGATTAACTACAAACCAAATACAAATAATTATCACATATACTAGTCTAGGTAAAAATTATAAAAAAAAAGTTTAGTAGTTTTAGTGCTTCAATATTATAAATAACGCAAATTTGTACAATTTCGTATCCAATTTTCTAATAATTGAAGTAAATTCGCATTTATTTTCACCAGAATAAGAAATTTTGTTAATTTTTTAAAAATTTAAAATTTTATTAATCATTTTCGTAAAGAAAAGTTAAAAACAAGATTGTGAAAAATGTGAAATTCATAAAAATAATAGTTTCTGAGCATTAAAATTTGATAATTTCATGAATATATTTACAAAATTATGCATGTCTGAAAAAAAAAAAATTATCTGTAATATGATTAAATTTCCTTAATTTTATTGCAATAAAAATTTAAAATTCTTCATAACAACTTATTAATGAGTAATTTTAACTTCTTACCCAGAAATAATAAAACAAGGATTACGAAATTCTTTTTTTTCAACAATTATTTGTAAATTTATTTTTTATTTTATATATTTGTAAATTTTATCCCCAATTCTTATAATGAAATGATAATATGTAACTAAAAACACTATTTATAATAATTTTCTTAAAATAATAAAAAAAAAAAACAATTATAAATGAAAATAAGTAACTTTTATTAACAAGTAAGATTTTTCTTATTGAAATTATAAAATGATAATATTCAAGGATATAGAACACAATTCTTTGGAAAACATAAAAATTTACAAATTTTCAAATATCTCTTAATTTTATTAAAAATAAACAAAATAAATTCCTTCTTTTTTATAGGATTGTGTGGCATTATTTCTAAAATAAAAACAAAAAATAACAACAATTTCTTATTTAATTAGATATTTATATAAATTTTAAAATAATAATATTAAAATTTGTTTTTTTTTTTTTGTCATTTTTTCTTTCTTTATCGGTATATTAAAATAATTATATTTCTAGACTTCTACATATATAGTCTTGATTTCTTCATTTTGCAATATATTTATATATAATATCTTTATGTATATATATGTATTTTTTTATTTTATGGTTTTTTTTAATTACATTTCAAAAAATATAACAATTTTTTTCCTTGATTTTTCTTTTAAAATAATATTTTTCTTATTTAACGACAATTGTAATTTGAAAATTTAAATTGCTCTTTATACGCCACAATTGCTAAAATTGGATTTTCTATAATGATTTTTCAATATATTATATTATATAATATATAGAAATTATTTTCATTTAATGGCAAATATTGTTTGTAATAAAAAATAAAAATTAATTTATTCATTAAAAAATTATATTATGAATTATTATTTTATGTAAATTTCAAGAAATTTTATTACGCCACCATGAAAATAAAACTAATGGTGAATATTCTTCAAGATCAAATATAAAAAACCATGAAATTATTTGCATTAATAAAAAACCAAATATTATAGAAAAATCTATTAACTTATATGTTGTTGATGAGAATGATGATTTTTTATTATTATGATGATTTTCTTTTTGTTCATAATGATAATTATTTTTATTTAGATTAATATTATTTATAAAATTATAATTAATGTCATTAGATGATTTTATATTATTAATATAGCCATTTGTTTTTATATTTAAAAATTTATAATTATTATTTATATTTTTATTATTATCAACAGATAATGTTGAAAATTGTAATTTTGTGCTTTTATTATTATAAATTTTATGAGAATCATTTTCTTTGGTAAAATTATTAATTTTTGATAAATTAATGGAATTATTAATATTGACTGATTTGTTATTATTACAATTAATATTATTATGACTAATGGCTTTTAATGAATTTGTTGAAAAAATAATTGAATTATAAAAATTATTAAAATTCTTCGGTTTATTATATTGTTGTTGTTGTTGTATATTTTGTTTTACCCCAGCAAAAGTAGCATCATTTGCAACAATAGCATAGGGTATAACCTGTAACCCTCAGCTTGGGAATTTACAATACTGAGCATATGTCAAATCGTAACTTTTAAAACGACAATATTGTATATCATGACGTTGCCATGAATCACCAAATTTTTCAGCATTATTCAAATCACAAAATGCTGAATATCCTGGTGAACTCTATAAAAACAAAAATTGTTACATTTTATAAAATTTACATAATTATTATATTAATTTTTTGTTTTAATTTACCTTATTAGCAAATATTGTTACAATGAATTTACCCGGTTGGAATGTATCAATTACACGATTTATTAAATCGTTGTAATTTGATGTTGCCAAATTACTTTCAAAACTAACATAAGAGAATTCTGATTCTGGTGTTATGTGAATAGTCATATAGCAACCCTGAAATTTTAAATAAAGAAATATATTAATTATAATTTAAATAATACCATTTTTATTAAAACAGATATATTAAAATAAAAATGGTATTTTTTAAATCAGTATTAATATATACTAGAATAAAATATAAATTTATTTATAATTTTGAAAATAATTGTAAAGAACAATCTAAAAATAAGAATAATTTAATGGTTTATACACAATTTCAAATCAAACAAGTAAAAAGTGATATTGATAGATTGATTATATTTCGTTTTAAATTTTTCGAAAATCATTCGAAATTAACAAGATATTTGATATATTTCGGGGTTTGGTGGTATTTACGAAATTGATGGATGATGATTCCAATTTCATATTTACTACAAAAATTAATATTATTAGAAACTTACTTGAGAATATTCTCCAGAAATCTTTTTTTAATTATGCAGAGAGCAAAATAAAAGAAAGTTGACATTTTAAAACAAAGAATCTACATTAGATTTCGTAATAAATTAAATAACTTACATTTTTTCCAATTCCATTCATTGAATAACCACATGGATTAAATAAATAATCATCAATTATCATTCCCGGAATGAGTTTATTTATTCCAGATTTCTATATAAAAACAAAATAATTTTTTTAAATATTCAATTATACACTAAATAAATTAATTTACTATATACCTCCGTAGCCTCATTTGCTTTTGTACATTCATCTTTTGTAAAAATTGACATTATTTGTGGATTCAATTCAGTCATTAATATTTCAATTGTTTGATCTGGTTCACTATAATCTTTCATAATATCAGCAGCATTGTCAACAATGAATTTCGTATTATTATCAATTAATCTTCCATTTCTTATACCGCCACCACCACCAACTCTGTTGTCTCCATTTTTATTAATTCCACCAATAATACCATTTTTTATTATTAGGCCATTTAATTGATCTATGACAATATTATTATTACCATGGTTATTTTGTTGTAGATAACGTTCTAAATCATTATTTTCATCAATATGTAATTTTTTAACTGGTTTCCCTCCCCCACGGCACAATGTATATAAATACCAACAATCACGATTAACAGAACCAAAACAGTAAGCACGACCATCATCAAACATTGAATCTAAAAATGCTACTTCTTCATCGAAACCGCTATGGGGAGAGTTCTAATAAATAAAAAAAATAAAAAAAAATAATTGAAATTAGTAAATTATTATATTTTCGCCTAATTTTATGCAAACCGTCTCAAATATTTGTTTGAAAAAGTTTTTAAATTGCTCTTCTAGTTTTTTCTCAATTTTGATATATATTAGAAAAAAATACTTCAACTTTTTAGCATGGATACCCTAAAGCTACTAACTACCTTAGTCAACACATGCCTAATCACGAATTCAACCTGTATGCCAAATTTAATTTAAAATGGATAATAATTATTATATGGTATAGAATATATCAAACATTCTTTTGGAAACTAAGTTGCTCATATATTAGTTTCCCATGAACTCACTAAAGCTACCGGGCACAAATTTCCGGACCATTAATTAGGTAATTAAATTAACAAAATTGTAAAAGTAAAAATGGCACTAGACGACGGATTTCTGAAAAAACAAGAGCATTTTAAAAAATAGCTTTTCAAACAAACATTTGAGTCGGTTAAAGCGTAACTACTTAAGTTAGAAACTAGTTGTAATTACTATAAGAGCTTTTTGTCTGTTTAAAAAAAAAAGTGTTTTTTGTTCAGCATGCTAAATTTGTATATTATTTGTTTGGGTTTTTTTTTCTATTCGTTCAAAAGTTACAAGGAAAATAAATCGAATGATTAATTTTTGATACACCCGATATAATTTTTAATATGATAAGTTAATTACCTGCAATTCAGGACGTTTAAAATTCTTCCTTGAATAAAATAAATCTTCAACTTCAATATAACCAATCTCTTCAGCCATGTGTAATAATTGTTCTAAACCTTGGAGAGGACTTGTAGTTCCACATGTTTTCAATATCCAGCGACGTTTTGACACAAACATGCTGCTCTCGCTGTAACAAAAATTAATACAAATAAATAATTTTAATCAGTTTCATTTTTGTTATATAATTATAATTAAACATTCCAAAGAAGAAAAAAAAAGAAAAAAAAAAACAACAAAATAAATATTTTTAATCATATAATTCCTAAATCTTAACATCTGGTCGTGTGAGAAAATAAAAATTTTATGGTTAAAAATTTTGCGTTTACAAATAACTTAAATAAACAAATTCCTTTTTAAGTAGTGTAAAACTGACAAAAGTTTGTTGATGAATGAATGAAATTTAATCGGATATAATTTTTTTATTTTGCAAATGTTATCATAAAACACTTTTATCTACGGAATGTTCTCATAGTGTTTGAAAATATTTTGCATTTTGGTTTCAAATTAAACATAGTAGTAGCGATGAGTCAAAGAGATAATATCGACTTTAAATATTTTATATTAATATAAGAAAAATAAATAAACTTTTAAGAATTAAAAGTTTTGGGAGAAAAATCTTGAATATAATAATAATCTTTTATGAAACAAAAAAAAAAAAATATACTATTTTTTTTTTAGTAGAAATTCAAGATTAATCGAGGAATTATATCCGTTGGATGATACAAAGATAATAAAATTTCCTCATGTGTAAGGTGTAGAAATTTTAAATAAGACGAAAATGACATTTAGATGAGCTGTATTTTATTAACATTGAGATTTATATGAGGTGTATTTTATTAACATTCTTGGATATAATTTATATTTCGGAAATTTTTAAATATGTAATACAAATTTAATATTAGTTTTCATCTTTAGATATAAAAAATTCATAAATTTAATATTTGAATTGTATTTTATAATGTATATACAGGGTGGACATATCGACGGTATGTCACTCAACTAGTGCATACGACCCCCATCTTGAGTTAGACCCAATTTTTTTAGGTTCGATTTTAAAAAAAATAAGTTGAATCATATTTGGGTCAGGGGTTATGAGACACAGGTATATTAAATGTTTTTTTATATTGTTGTATTATAACTTGGTATACGTTTCAGATACCAGAAAATCACAAAAAATTTAACCATATGGTGTTAATATGTATGTAAACCCAAATTGCTTTTTTCAATTATTTCACTTAGAGAAAAGAAAATTCAGAAAGAATTGTTAATATTGTTCAAAATTTTCAAATTTCAGCTACTATGTGGGCGTGTAGTTTCCAAACAACATATTAATAGGTAATCTTTTATAGATCGTTTTAAAGGGCAATTACGAATCTAATAACATATAAAACATACTTCTCCATAGACGCATTATGAAATTATGTATCGAAATATGTTCCTACTTTTTTTAAGACCGTATCCAGGAAAGTAAACGTTTTTTTCCTTCGAATACTACTACAAATAGCGTAGCTTTTACCGTCGATCAACTATATTTAGTGTCCATCTTTGTGTATATAAACTTTATGTGTCAATGTCCACAGTAATTCTTTGTACTACTGGTCTGCGATTTAAAAAGGTGAGTTGGGCGCATATCATGGATTCTAATATAAATATTGATTCATATCAATAGTATAAATTATGGAATAATGTAGCTTTCACATATTTTACGAGTACTCCTGTATTTGTATTTTACCCTGTATGTAAACCAAAATAGTAAGTTTCCAACTATTTTAGAAATATATTGCGACTTTGATGATATTTCAATGAAAAATACAAAAATTTGGGTCTGAGAAATAATGGCCTCACACATTTTTATGAGAAAAATTAAAATTTTTGGAAATTTTTGAATGCTCATAAAATCGAAAATATTTAATGTATGATTATGTAACTTTGATATAGGTGAAGGAGTTCTTTCGTATAATAGCTTCATTAAAAATATTAAAAGTATTTTCGAAAGTTCCGAATTTTGTGTAAGTAAATCAAAATGTCACAAAGCTCATTTTTAATAAGCTATGTAAGATCTCTTTCTACTAAGTTTCAGTTTTCTTGTCATTCTTGAACTTTTGAGTATTTTTACTTTCACATTAATATTAATCTATTTGGTTACAAGGACACTGAAATAATCATTGAGTTTTTTAGGTTGTATAATTGTTGGTGGTCGACTGGAGAGTAGGTTTTTTAATAAGACTTCAGTGCTTGGGGAAAATATATCCCTATAAGACTTCAGTGCATGGGGGAAAATATATCCCTATAAACTAACCAAACCACCAAATAAGTTTGATTAGATATTACTTAACTTGGTGTAGACAAATGAATATATATCATCAAAGTATATTTGTTGGTTTTATTTATATGGTTTTATTTAGCTTATCCTTATCCTAATTATATATATGTATGTAAATTTTCGTAAGTTATTTGTAATTTCAATTTACACAATCATTACATTTGTTATTATAAATAGTATTTGGTTACTTAATCATTAAATATTTTAATTATATAGACCAAGGAATGTTTTTATTAATTTTAAAATATAATTTTCTAAAATTATATATTCAAATCTAATGTAAATTTCCTATATAATTTCATCAGTTTTGTGCATATTATTTAATTATTATCATCAGAGTGTTCTAAAAATTGATAATTTCAGTTCAAAAGGTTACACGTTCAAAAGAAACTCAATATTATAGTAAAATATTACTACAATATATTTTGATAAATTAATTTATTGTGAAAATTGATACAGTTGTAATATTAGAATTAATTTTATTAAATATTGTCTAATTTACTTAATGATATTAGTACAAAAAAGGTCAAAGTTTATCGATTTTAATAAATGATAATATGTATTTAATTTCAGACTATATACAATAATAATATAATTTAGTATTTCAAAGTATATTGACAGGAAGTGATAAGTTATGTTGTCAAGCTAACTATATTATTTTAAAAAATTGATTTGTAGACAATAATTATAAAAGAAACCTTAACCCTGAAATTAAATTTGAGACAAATTTGATAAAAATTAATGAATTATTTTAAAAATATTATAGAAAAATAAATTTATAGTAATTATATATTTTGATAATAATTTAAAGATTTAATTATTTAAAATCTGGTGTGTAATTAATTTCCAGGAGATAATTTTTTTTTATATAACAATATCTTTTGAATAACAAATGTTCTTAAACTATAATCTCAATTTACACTTTGTCTAACTTTGTCACTTTTTTAAATATTAAATATACTTTGTTTTGTTATATATAGAAAAAAAATCCTTTTTAAAAATTTAGAAGACAATGAAAATGTCCTTGATAAAATTTACAAAAATATACTTCATCTCGTTTATAATAAACAGAAAGATGAGACTCTTCTACAAATAAAAAATCGATATTTTTTATATACATCTTTTTAAATAACATCTCTAATTTTATATATTTATTTTGGATTAGCTTCAACCCGTCATAATTCGATTAAAATAATCAGAAAACACCCATCCATTAATAAAAAAAAAAACCTTATGGTTTGTTACAGAATAGGGCTTTGATATATCGATTTGGTAATTTTCATTTTAGTACATTTACATTTAATCAAAACAAGTTCTATATAATTGACGGTTTCGTGTAGTTTGGTGAAATTTTCATTAATATGGTAATTATAGTGCCGAAAACAAATTAATTATAGTTTAAAAATATGGAAAATAATATGTAAATATTAAGAGAATTTGAACATATAAAAAATGTTGTATTGCTTCCCAGCCCAGAGACTCAGTTTTGTTGCAATGTTTCTTTCTGAAAGGTTTGGCAATAATTTAGGACAAATTAGTTGCAAAGAGTTTTCTCTACATTATGTTAAAAGCTTTTTTATATGATATATTGGGACAGTGTATGAACCTAGCAAGTTCTACAAGTCATAATTCCATAATGCAATTTTGACCCACTTTAGTATGACATATTCCATTAAGATTCATTTAATTTAATATAATCCACAAAAGAATTTAGCTATAATAATTTATACAAATTTCCAATCATAGTTCCTTAAAATAATTCATCCTCTTGATCCGATAAAAATATGCCACGTGATGCCCAAGGATCATCTGTAATATCCGCGGCATGTAGTGTTGCGTTGCTTAATTTAATCGTAGATACTTGCTGCTTGCCGATTACTTTCGTCTTCACTGAGAATTCCCCAAAAAGGCATATATTTTTTCATCTATAGTCAAACTGAACTTTAAACAAACTCTTTATAATAGAATATATAATATTTGTATATGTACTATAAATTTTCCATTGTGACGTCATATTCAGCAAACTAAATCTTACATAAATACATATAATACTTTCTCTCATTCTGAAAAGTGAATATAGTTATACATTATATATAAAATATATAAATTTTCCATCACTTAGTGAAATTTATAAAAAATTCGGAAATATAATATAAATTTTCCACTTAAAGCTGATACGTATTTACTTATTTAGTTTTGATATCCCTTTTCATATCATTGTATGTGTGTCTGTAATATTATGTGAAAGTGATGTAATATTTATGGAAATGTCAATTTTGTGTGGGTTGAACCAAAAATTACATAATAATTTTTTTCTTTTAATTTAATCTTTCTATGATGGGTAATTTGTGTGGAAGCTAATATAAAAAGTTAAAATATTTATTTGGAAATCCTTCGAGACAATGAAAAATTTAAAGAATTTAACATGCAATTATTTAATCCTATCGAAACTGTTGTGAACGCTGTCAATTTACTAAAAAAAAATAAGGGTAGAATTTAGTGTAATCTTAATGATTTTCTGCTAATTGACTTTGAATCTTACTTTTATTAAATATAATCTTAATTTAAATAGAATGAACTACAAAATATACAAACAACAAACTAAATGTATTCGTTGATATACTAACCTAGCATAATACTGACATTATTGCGAGCAGAGAGGATTAAAACTGCGAGATTTGTAAGGGCGGATAAATATAAATAAATAATAATTAACAACGAAATAATGTTAACAATCAACTAAATGATTTTGAGACAGTTAAATTGATTAAATTTGCAATTCAAGTAATGTAAATTAAATGGAATTGACCGCGAAACCATCGAAACATAATTTTCTGATTAAATTTACTGAAGGCACAACTGAAACCAAAGACCATCTAATTCTATGTATACTAAGCAAATTTATCGAAATTAACTTTACCAAAAGTAAAATATAACTATAATCACAATTGACCGAAGGAAACTTAATCGATTGAAACTTTCTTTCATAATTATATTTAAAATGTTCACAATTATTTAGTAATAGAATAAAATGTACGAAATTTGGAACAATTTCTAATACTTACTATATAATTATAAATACATTATTTAATTATTTTGATTTGGTTGCATTAAGAGAATTGTTTATAAAATAAATTCTATAAAAGATTTATGTTAAAGTTATTTCATTTGTACTTTCGTCACCTGTTTATACACTAATTTTGAAAATAAATGAATTAATTCTGAATGCAAAAATTTCTCCTGACCTAAAAATAATTCTAGTTGAATCAAATATTAGGTAAAAATCTAAATAATTGGCAGCTCTGTAGTTTTTTTTATATAGTCATTTATTAAACATTTCCCAGAAAGTACATTCCCGATTAAAATTTTCTTATCTTTAGAAATTTTCCATTCTGCAAAATAATCGCAATAAATTTATTCATATGAAATAATTTTTTTTTTAAATTGAAAGAAAGTAAAGATTATAGAAAACTTAAAGCTCGGCTTGAGGTAATTTTAAGCCCGACTAGAAGTATTTCTTTGAATTAAACTGGCAGATGGCGCTACTGGAAGAGATGTTTTACAATCAAGTATTATATTTTAATATTATTGTAAATGCAACAAAAACGATGTAACACTTTGAATTACGGGGAGCTGCAGCCTGTACAGTACTCAAAAATACCATCATTATAAATGATTCCAAAGGAAACTATACTGTGTTTTGAATTTAAATTCGATGATCATGTTCACGTGATAATGATTATGTAAAATATATTAAAATTGAAATTTGACCTTAATATTTATTTACTATACGTCTCTAGACAAGATAATTGTAAATTCATAAAGCTATCAAACAGTTTTTATGCTTTATTTATTCTGATTATTTACGGAATCCGAAACTTTGAATGAATTTATAAAAAAAAATATACATATATAATAAAAATTTATTATTAATAAATTTTTTGATTAAAATGGAAAAGTTTAAATAAGAAATCCACCAGGAAAAAGATTCACTTAATCTATTTTTAGAGGTTATCAGTGACCTAAAAAAAAAAAAAATTAATTTATTTATATAAAAATAAACTGGACAATAAACTCGGGTGTTTTAAACTTATTATTTTCCTATAGCTAACAAAATGTAAATGAACTGAATACGATAGGAAAATATTTAATATATGTATTATATTAATTTGATAAATTTTCATTTTACAATAGTAAATTTATAAATATTGAAATTCAAGTAATCTATGATAATATTAATGGAGTCTGAAAAGAAAAACAGAGGTTTTAACATTTGGGGGCATGGTACAAAAGTACAAAGATCTTATTGCAAATATTTTCTTATTTTTATCGTATATGTACTTAAAAGTTCCTTGAAAATTTTTATCATCTTAATTATTTTGACATTACAAAAATCGTAAACAAATTAGTAAAGTGTGATTTATAACATACGCAAGCAAGCATGAAACGCGGAAATGAAAGAAAGGTAAGAATGTTAAGA
The DNA here is from genome assembly GCA_963920725.1 of Rhamphomyia laevipes. Lineage (NCBI taxonomy): Eukaryota > Metazoa > Arthropoda > Insecta > Diptera > Empididae > Rhamphomyia > Rhamphomyia laevipes. Next base: position 17,636,637 of record OY987258.1, read on the forward strand.
CAAGTTCATAGGGTTTTATAACATTCGTAAGAACCAGAACAAATGTTTAGGTTTTGTAAATAAAAAATAATAAAAATTGGATACAGAACAATGTGCAGTTGCTTTTTTAATTTTACTTTTTATTACTAGAACTATTTTATACAATAAATTATGTATTAAAAACATTTACTTTTATAACCATTCCTTTACAATAACTATTGTTATTTAATAATGTTTTTCTAATATTGTGGCGTATCGCAAGGTTAGCCAGCGAAGTCTTATATGAAGAAATGGCTTCGCCGACGGTTTACGAACCACTTTTCTTATAGATACCTAACAAAAACGGTAAAGTTAATTAAACTTTAAATATTCTTACGGAATTCATAACATTCGTACGCATCTTATAAATATATTTCATTTTCATTTCATAACTTTTAACTTTCACATATCTCAACAATCTTAAACTCTTTTATATTTATGTGCCTTTTGCGTGTGTTATAAATCAGGCATAATGCTTACTGTTTGGTATCTACCTGTACGCTGTTTAAGGGATGATTCCTACACTAATCTTGAGCATAAAATTGAATGAGAGGAGGAGTTATATTCAATAAACACTGTGATACAAAATGTTTTTTTTTAATATTGATGATAATAAAGATGTGGATCTTTAGCCGATAAAATATTCAGGCGTTGTATTTTTAAGCCTCTGTAATGCATCGAAATACTTCACAAGAACCGAGGTACATCTAAATTTTTCAAAAAACCGAGGTCGCTCATTCTCAAGAATATGGAACCGGTGTCTTTACTAATCCGTAAAAAGAACTAGAGTTCCTAAAATTCTATAAGAAATCCTTACATAACACTATGGGCTTAGATCATATCTATACACACATTAGGACTGACCAAAAATGATAAGGCTCATTCTGGGAATATGGGGTCGAAATATATACATATACATATATGAAACTGTGAGGTTCTGATGTCCAAACGACTGAAGACGCATACATGGTCGTTGCTTCGAAATCGTATATTACTAAAATAGCTGTACATCTTGAACATAGTACAGACCTAAACAGTGATAATTAGAAGACGAATAGCTGCAGTGAATAAGAAACTAACTAATAAATTAAATATGTTTTTTAACTGAATTACCTTAAAACATAAGCATCAATGTTATCATTTCGAGAGAAACTTATTATTTCACATCGAACCGATTTGAGAAGAATTTCCCACATAGATCTGAAAAGAAAAATTAAAATTAAAAAAAATATTATTGATTTATAAATTTGAAACTCATATACTTAAATACTAAACACCCTATATAAACAGGGTATATTTATAATAATTTCTATCAAATCGACACCTTAAATGCTTTAATATTATATCACATAAGAACACCATAAAATATCAAAAATATGCAAATAAGTTCCAAAAAAAAAAAAAAACTGGTAGCTTTGTACATTAAAGTTTTTTTGTACATTAATTTTATTGAGTCATGAAATTTGAATATATAAATAAAGTGTTAAAATATTATAATTACAAAGATTTATATATACACCTCGATTTATACTGTTTTATGAGATAATAATATCTCATATAGATTAGAAACCTGTTTTGGACCATGAATAAAAATATGACCGGCAACATGATTGTTAGTATTTAAAATATGTAGACAACATACGATAAGTTTTGCAAAGAACATGAATAAATTATAATACATCGGCACAGGACATGATAATTCGAGGAAACGATTAGAAATTATAACAGAGGAGCAATCTATATAACAATATATTGAAATATAGAAAATCTTCTGTGCAACATAGAATATTATTTTTCAGAAATATTAGGCCAAGATGAAATAATTATTGTTTATTAAAATAATGGGCTTGATCGTTCCTGTTACAATGGCTATCAAACAGTATTAGTGCGATTAGTCGTGATATTATTAATTTTATATATGTAGCTATAGAACACATAAAACTTGCTTCCCACTGTGGCAATAACCGGAAAAAGATGGTAACAACCGAAAAACTGAGGAATCGAAAACGGGCTAAAAATCATCATATACTTTCAATTTTTAATCTTTAATGTTAAGGGGGTCAGGTTTAAAACTTTCGCAACAAAATATAGTTTTTTTTTAAATAAATGAGTTAAAAGCTGAATTAAAAGTTGTTCTGACTAATAATAAAATAAAAAGCTTACTCGTTTGAAGTTAAAAATTATTGGGGTGAAATGTAAAAACAATAAAAAAAAAATCTGTGTTCTATTTTTAAATTGGGCTTTACTTATATAAATAAACAATACATTTCAATAATATTTTGCATAAAAAACTGATGAATCAGATATTTTTATATTAAATTAAGTACAAACACTAATAATTATTATTATTGATTTTTCATTAAGTTGCATTATATCAATGTCAAAATATAAAATCAAAATCAACTTTTCCTAATTGAAAGTATACATAAATTCTGATTTTTTTATTACGTTCCCTGCCGAGTTAGTGCACATTTAGAGTGACGCTATGGGCAGTTGCTGAAGCTGTGTTTTACCGAGCTATGAACAGAGTATAGAACGAAGAGTAAGCTTCTATATAGTTACACGAAGAGTTTTGTTTTGTGTTACATATTTTAATCATTTCAATTCTATAGAAATTTCCTTCCAATTATTATTAATTAACCGAAGATCTTCACTTTCAAACACCAATTTAAAAAAAAATCCAGCATAGTGTAGCACAATTTCAGTACCGCTCATAGTTTCACTGTGAATGCGATCTGCTTGGACAATGGGGATCTAAGGACATTTGCTCAGTCTTTTTGTATTTGTGAGCTGAACAAATAATCAAATTTAAAATTTGCCAGCACAGATCACTATTTAACTCATATAAAATGTATGAGAGTATAGATAAACTCAACGCAAACATTTACCAATGCATAAATTACGAAAAATTTAATTTTGACCGCGTCCATGGTATCATCTGTCAATGCATAAATTTGACAACTAAATTTCATTTTAATAACAATTTTGCTAATAACATTATCTTGAAGAAAAGTAAATTTATTAATTTTTCACTTTTCCATAGTCAATTTAACATAGCCAAATATCTATTTTTTTTAATAATATAAAATAGCTGACTACACATTAGCATAACTTCTTTTAGAATACATACCCAAAACGATAATTTAATCACGAAACAAAACTGTGTACCTATCAAATTTAATTAAAATCGAATACATCGATTAATGTTTGGAATCTCCTCCCACGAATACTTAAAGACAAATTAATTTAATAATTTCCATTTATACAACTGACATTTCGATCACAACATTTCATACAAATTCCTTAACTCTCCTCGGGAAATCTTAGCAAATTATAATAAAAATTTAATTAATTGCTATAAAAATTATTCTTAAACAGCAACAAATTAATCAAAATTGGAATAGTTAAATTCAGATTCAGTAAATCATTTTATTTAGAAATAAATACCTATACAAAAAATAAATTGTAATTTTGTCATAGTTATAAGTTATAATATATTTAGTCACTTTTGATTTGTACTAGCACAAATGCTTTAAAATTCTCGCCTTTCTCCAGATCTAGAAGCACGACAAATTTCAAAACAACTGAAGTTATTAGTCTCTAGTTGATACTACCTGATTTCAATTCACATAACTTAGATGCCATACAAGGTCCCATTAAATCCCAAAATCTTTTTTTTATGAATTAAACTATATTTATCATACAATTCTCTTGAAATCGGGAGTTTGGGATGAAAATGGTCATCGACTGATATTAACATTAACGAAATATTCAGATTGCGATTCGATTTATATATTTTAAAGAAGCACATAAGTGCGCGGATTTAGAGATTGGGCTCGTCAATAAAATTTCACATTTATGTCAATTATAAATAGTTGGATAAGCTTTATATGTAAGATATAAAAAATATAAAAATTATTACAGAAGACAACATTTTCATTACAACATAAATAAAAATTAAAGCCAAACAAAAATTTCCAATAAAGTATACAGGGTGAGAACACTAAATAGTTGATTGACTTTATACCACACCCTATGGCACTTTTCTTATATTGGGCTTCCATTTCGAGTTGCAGCCAATTTTCAAGTTAGGTCGAAATAGCTTCAGAACGGGTCAATAGAGAAGTATGGTTTATATGCCATTCGATTCATAATTAATAAATGACATATATAAAACGTTTTATCAAAGATTTCGGATTTCGACGTTGTATGGGAAACTACAAGCCCCGCAAAGTTGAAATTCACAAAAATAAAAAAGAAAGGCGTTACGATTACGAGAGATTATTTGTGCCCAACTTTTCATTTAAAAGATTTATTTCACTTATAGAGGGAAACATTCTTCAGGAACAAGGTACATATTTTTGCCAAAATTAGCAAATTTGAATTTTGCGGGCAAATGATTTTCAAACTACGTAAAAATTTGAAATCTTTTATATCTCGTTTTATTGGGCATTTAATTACCAGTCTAATAACATACAAAAAATACTTCTCATTGACCAATTCTGAAGATATGAACGCATTTTTGTTAAGACCAAACCCGAAAATGTACTATATTTCGAAATCGAGGCCGAATCTTGGAAAGTGCCCATACATTTGTTTGCTTCGAATACTACCATAAATAGCGTGGTATACTTACCGTCAATAAATTATTAAGTGTCCACTCTGTATTTAAACAATATCGAAAAAAATTATTTAATCATCTGTTATTCACACCTTATTACATATTAATTATATTGTTATGCTCATTGTTTAGCGGGTGGTTCGTAAATATTTACAATTTTATAATTTTGAATGTCAAGGTAAAACTTATATCACACAAAAACCAGCAGCAAATTGTGTGTAATTTCATTGGTATTTTTCATTTATGTAAAATAAAAATAAATGTTTATATAATAATATTACTTGTGCTTTCCCTTTATGCAAATTCTATATATTTTTATTATAAGCTTTTTATATGACGCCACCGGGAATAGCGTGAATTCGCGAGTGAGAGTATAAAACTTAAAAGAAATTTCTAAGTTTTTTTTTAAGCATATGTATAACAAAAAAAAAAAACATTTTTTTTTTATAGATTTTATGAAAAATATTTTTACTTTTGCCAATTGGAAAAAGTTCAAAAATAAATTTTTGTTTATATACTTAATTGTTGTTATTTTAAAAAAAAAAGATTTAAATAATTTAAATTGAAAAAAACTTGTTGTGACGATTTTTATGTTTTGAATTTTATAAGGCATCAAAAAAAAATTATTAAATATTTTTGTATATATAATATTAAAAGTTATATACATTTTGTGGCCGGGAAAGAATTTATAAGTTTTCTTATTTTGTTATTTTAGGTGTTTGTCTGTAATTGTATGATTGCACAATGCACAAAATAATTTCTATTTTTAGAAAAAAACTTTCATTTGAAAATAAGAAAAAAATATAAAACTAATTACTTAATTACTACGTATTTACTTAAATTAAAGCAATAAAAAATATACTTAAAGGGTCATTTTTATATTATAAATATTGATTTAATAATTAGAAAGAAATAATGAAATTAAAGAATTTATGAATATATATTATATAGTAAATTTATAGCCTCTGTCAAAACGTGAATATTGTAAATATTTACAATTATTATTATATGATAAGGAAAACCAAACCTGATCATACATATTTTTATCTTCTATAGTACGAAGGAAAGCAACACAACACTACCAAAAAATCTAAAAATTAGTGTTAATAATGTAATAAAATGAAAAAATAAATATTAATTTCGGTAGCACAATTTGTAATCGAAAAATTAGTTAATTTTAGAATAGTACAATATATTAGCCAAATATATTTTTAAGTTTATTATTATGACTATAATAAATTTATATTTAGTTTGCATTCGGAAAGACCTTGATTATCACCTTTATACAAAACTTAAGTTTTGTGCATTTTTTGGTTTAACCATAAATGTCGTTGTGAAATTATTTAATGATATAGAAAAAATTGGAAAAATTACATCTACCAATTGATAAAATATTTATAAACAATGTTTTTAGTGCCTTATTAACAGAATTCTAATTACGATTCCTGATGAATTATGATTGCATTTCAAAAACCGAAATTTGTCTGGTTGGACAAGAGGTTCAAATTTTAATTGGATGCAATAAATTGGATGATCGCGTAAAATTAATATTAACTTTTAGAATGTTGATTTGTGTCTTTAAGATAAATTATATAACAAAATACTTTAGTTAACTTTGAAATAAATATGATTTCCAGCCATTGTGAGTCAGATTATCGATGTTCAAAAATTATATTATGATAAAAAGCTTTAAATTTTATGAATTACTAAATAATGTATAAAAGCTAATATGCTAATAAAAAAAAAAAAACAACTAAAACAAACGAATTATTTGCGTTCAAACTATAAAACATTTGTTTTGCTTCGGAGATCGGAAAGTATAAATTTAATTTCATAAGTATTTATATTAATTATTTTATATTTGGTAGGACAAAATATTATTAAAGATTTACACATTTAAAATAAAAAAAGTTATATATAAATATTGAAATTTGAATATAGAGGCAAATGTCGTCATCGTCATTGAAACCCAAACAACCACAAAAAAATAAGTTTATGGATTCAAACAGAATATTATATATGTATAATAGAAGAAAATTGGAAATTTCGAGAAGTTTTCTAATTGTATATAGGTATACAACAAAATATATTGGAAATTAAAGTTGTTATACATTTTTTTTAAATAATCTCAATCAAATTTTGTATATAGCAAAATATATTTTTGCTAAAAAAAAAAAAAAGAGCATGTTAAAATTTTAGATATAGAATTCTGATAAGAACAGACCATAAATCAAGTTAGAAAATGCATAGGTATATCCAGATAAAGCCAACACTATTTAAACATAAAACTATAAATTATTTTTTTTGTTTGTGTTGTACCGGCGAATGGAAAATTTCCAAAAATATATATGTAAACAATCTTAAATCCGTTTATAGTGTCAGAAATTTCATTTAACAATAATCGAAAAAAAATTTAAAATTAAATTTTCTTATATTTCACACAAAAACCGAACTTGCTAATTTGTATTTATTTTATGCAAAAATCCAACAAAATCAAGAAAACTAAAAAAAAAATTAAATTCAAATAATATGTAATAATTGAATGCCCATGCGTGTAAAAATGACAGCTCATACCAACACGACCTCCTCAACATACACATATACATAATTCAACTAACCCACCTCCCTTTAATCATAGAAACGAAGTTCACCAAAAACGATACGTAAATGATTTAAAAAAGATATCGGAAAGTGAAGTTGTACTAACACATATATAAGTATTTGTATAATATAGAGATTGAAAAACTCCTCGCTAAAGGTGAATCGAAAACGATATATTTTTGTTTCGTAAAATGTGTGTTTAGTAAATTTTAGCAAAACAAAAAATCAGCCATTTTTAATAACAAACAAAGAATGAGCCATTTTTAAAATTTTGTAGTTAACAATAGACACGTACGTGGAAAAAAATTAAGTAAGTATAAATTAAATTTCATAACAATAAAAATAATTAATTATTATTAATATTATAGGAGAAAAAATGAATCGGAGAAAGTTTATGGTGTCTAGGAACACTACTGAAGATGATATATTTGGATGCTCCAGTAACAAGAGTTATATCAACATACATAAGCCTTTATCAAGAAAACAACAATTTGATTTTTATATTAACAATATTATATTAAATTTAAAAATTATATCTAAAAAATAATATAAAGATATACATATATATAAATTAAAATAATTAAATTTAAAAATTTATTTTTATTTTTCAATCCATTTTCCAAAATAAATATTTCACTTTTCGCCTAAAAAGATTCTTAATGGATTCGTTAAAAGAGATTCACAAACATTACGCTAAATACGAATCATTAATGATCCACCAAAACGGAATTAAAACGAAGTACCAATACATACACCAAACTTCGTTTTTGATTTCAATTATCATGTGACTGGTGAATCGTTAACGATATAAAAATGATACACCTAAACGATTCGTAAAAGATGTTTTGTATGAGGAAGTTATTTCTTTTACTAATCGTAAACGATACTTCTTGTTTTCAGGGCTTTCATAATCAGCTGTTTTTTTCCTGACAAACACAAGAGAGAGTGGAAAAATTTGAAGTACTAGATTTTTTTTGTGTAAATCTTTTTTTTTCTATTTTAATAATTTCAAAATAATAAATAACATTTTTATAAAATAACATTATTTTTAATTTTTATGAATTTTATAAAATAAAGTTTATTAAATAATAAATTTATAAATAATTATAAAATTATTTAATGTCATAACGTATTTATATTATTAATTTTCTGTAGAAATTCGACAATTTTTTTTTCTAATTGTGTAAAATTGTACAGTATTCTCCCGGACCCGGTGTGATGTGAATAGTAGTGAATTTAAAGAAATTCTCTTGATATTTTTACATATGATTGGATGAATAATTATGAGCAAAGCAAACAACCAACAACAAAAATCAATATTATTTTTTTATTTGCATTGGTAGGTAAATTGCAATTTTTTTTATAGATTTTTCAAATGTTTTTCTTATTTTAATATAATATTTATTACCTTGGAATTTTCCTTAGATCAGCTGCATTTTTATTTGATGGTCTAAACCAGATTTCTAATAATTTCTCAACTCCTTCAAAATAATGTAATGTAGTTGATGTATTATTTATATTTTCAGTTTCAGCCATCGTAGTTTGTAGTAGCGGCAAGAATTTTCTTATATTTTTTTTCCTTGTGTCACACTTTTGTCGTCGATTGTCGCCGCAGCCGATTTCACAATATTTTCATAAAAAAAAAATTGTATTTTTTATCAGAAACACAACACATTAATAAAAATCCTTTTTCATTTATTTTTTATACGTTTTTTAGTTTTTTTTTTTATTTTATTTTTCTAATTCGAATTTAATAGTACAGGGTCTGGGATTCTGATAAGCATTAAGTAAAATAATAAGAATTACAAAATGATTTTTTTTTTTTCAAAAATAAAAATCGAGTCTGTATTCTGATATAAATAAATCGCTTATTTTGTCATTTTTTTTTCAGAATTCAGGCCCAAGATAATTTTTCATTTAAAATTTTCTGATAAGAATTTTCCTTTTTGCGTCATGCGATTTTGTCACCTTTTTTTTTTTGATGGATTTGTTTTTTTTTTTTGTACTGAGAAAATTAGTGTAGTGTAGGGAAAAAATTATATTTATTTTATGAAGAAATTCGAAAATCAAAAAATAAATTGAAAAAAATAAACTTAAACTTCGATTAAAATAAAGAAATCACAATTTTTTATTTGGTTTTTGTTAAAATGCAATTTTTTATGTTTTTAAAAACTAAACTAAAAATTATTATTTTTTGTATGTATATTATATTTAAAATATTGGCCGCGAGAGAGAGAAATATAACCCGTTATTCACTATCAAATGAAACTTCTTTCTTCGACGATTCAAAATTTACTAAAAAAAAATTCAATAAATTCTGTAAGTTCTTTTTCTGATTGAATTTTTTCAAATGGGAAAAAAAAGTTTAACTAGTACTAGTTGGTTTTCATATTTGTTAGTAAATTATTAGTTGGTTCTTAATAAAACCGCGAGTTCTTAATTTTATTAAAGGTTAAGGAGAATTCCTAATGCAAAAAATTTTCTATTGGGCGAGAAATGTCAATTTTCTTTATATGCAATATTCAATGTAAAATTAAAGTGTAATAAAGTTATTAATTCAAATTTTTGGATAATGAATAAATATTTTTTTTTTTTATTAAATATGTATTATTGAATTAGCAATAAAATTCTTTTAAATAATTTATCAGTTAATTCAATTAATTTTTGAATAAAATAAATAAATAGACTTTTGTTTGAAATTAAAATATTTCTTCGAAAATACCTATGAGATATGTAGGTATATTATTTACTTTATTACAAATTTCAGAAATAATATTATCTAATATTTATGGAACCAAAATATAGAATATAAAATACATGGTTAATTGTTATATATTTGACATAAAATTGAATAACTAAAATTTTATAGTTATAAATTCAATTAGTTACATTTTTAATATTTTCTTCAAAACTACAAAAATGAAAATAACTATGAATTTATTAATAATAAATTTAAATTATTTTAATTATATACCATTATTAAATTCATTATTTACATTTACCTTGATTTGCATATAAAATAAATTGACACTAAACTCACCAAAAAACATTAAAATATATGGTATATGGATGCAAATGCAAATACATTTTTTCTTTTAACACTAGTCCATGAGTAAAACGAATACAAAATAGCTAGTATGGCAACACTTATTATATTAGTCCATTTTTTTGGATTATGTAGTGACGTAGTGAGTACTTTAATTTTTAGTAGATTTATTTTCAAAAATTGAAATTTTATTTATAATTAATTTAGAATGAAAAATGTAACTTTTGATATATTGTATAATTTTGATTAAAAGGACAGAGTAAAAAAAAAAACTTGTAACTAGATTTTTAATTAAATAATAAATTATATAACTAATGTTGGATTCAGTATGGTGTTTCAACGCAACACAAAACAGACGCAGATTTTGTCCTACTTTTAACTTTATTTTCATAATTTTGCATTTTTTGAATACATGTATTGCGCAGCGCATTTTCGTCCAGTTTAAATTGGAATTTTTATGTAACCACTAGCTATTTATCTTTCTTGATTGAAAATTCTGCATTTATAAATTAGGGTTTCTCACGGATCTGACCGCACCGTGTATTATGTATAAACACATTAAAAATATTATTCGTTGAAGTTTTTAGATTAATATTATTGAATTGAATAAGGGCCTGCATACCCGCAAAACTAAGGAATCAGTAGTTAGACACTTTTCGGTCCACTGTACTACCTTAGAATCGCAAAGATAAGGGCAGATTTGGGGTTTTCGTTTAATCTTTGCAGAAAAACCGTACTCACCATACACAGTCCTGCGTCATGGGTGTTATCCTTTTAAGAACTATAACAGATAGTCATCATACCATTAGGTGGTTGTCTTCCGCAAAGCTGGTTCCTCAGATGGTTGTGCTATTTGGTACACTATTGCAGTGGTGTTAACCTATACCACACACTCGCATAAGAAGTGTTCCACCACCTCACACTCCTCACAGTAGTTTCTGTACGTTGCGGATGTAGCAGGCCCCGATTCTGTGGAGGTGATCATTTAGTGGGTAGTGCCCCGTATTATATAATTCTTTTTTATTTTGATTCGTTTGGTTTAAAATGCAAGTCCATTTGTTACGCGTCATACGCGTTTGAACCTACATAAATAATAATGATTTTGAAAATATTTATTATTGTATACAGGTGACAGACGATTCTTCATAATTCAGCTTTACTAACTACATGTATTGGTAATACTGTTCCAGTTCCCGCCAATTTCATAAATTTATTGTTGTTTTCATCGGTCTCATTTTTTAAATTCTCAATTGTTTTTAATTTTTAGAAATAAACGATAAAAATTAACGTAGTTTTACAGTGTTTTGTGATATCTTTATAACTTTTTACATATAGTTGTAGAATTGTGTAATTTCTTCGGTAATTGAAAGTATTTCTTTTATTCGGTAAGTTAATGAAATATTTATGTAGGTTTAATTTGTATAATTTAGAAGAATCTGTATATATAATTTTTTATCACTTTTTACACCTACTGTATTAAGGATACTTAATTCTTATTCCACTACAGTGCCCCGTCATGAAGTATTTATAACCTAAATATATTTATAACAATATAACATATTTACCTACCATATTCCATAATTATATTATACAAATAATTTTGCATCCTCTTCAAAAAAAATACAATAATATCAAAAAACAAATTTAATATTTTTATTCGATTATAATTAATTTCAACATTTTTATTTAATTATTTAATTTTTTACAAGTAACTATTCACCTCTTATATATTAAATATAAAACTATCACCATTTTCATATTATATAAAAAAAATCTCATAGGTATTTTCGAAGTTTTTATTGAGTATTGTATTATTTAATTATTCTTTAATTTCGAAAGGTGGTACCCAACCACCAAAAGTTCGGTCTAATTCTTCAGCAACCGCTAAACAATAACGATCACAATTTCGAGCGGCAACCACTTGAATACCCAATGGAAGACCATTTTCACTTAGTCCAAGTGGAACCTTTAATTTTAAAATTGTAAATTATGTATTTAAATTAATAATTCTTGGTTTTAATAAATTTACTACTTACTTGAGTGCACGGTACTTTTAATACATTAAAAATTGAAAAATAATGAAAATCATTAAATTTCAATAAACTGTAATAATGGAATGGTGTCGTCCTTGGTGAACTATGATAAAATAATACACCATTATCACCTAATAAATCTGATAAACTTTCATCGCATATTTTTGTAATTTCTTTTATTTCACTAGCTTTTTCTTTTGGTAAAATTGAATCAATTAATGAATATATTGCGGCCATTGTAAATTCACTTTTTCCAATTATTTTCTTAGCTAATTCAATAAATGGATTTAGAGTGACACCGTTACCAAGTAAAATATTAAAATCAGCTGGTTCTTGAGTCATCCAATATCTCCACATATTTGCAGATTTCTCAATGCCTGGTAGTTCTGCTAGTATAACCTTTTCACCAGTTAATTCTGCAAAATGTTCACACACTCTAAGAAAACAAAACATATATCTCGTAAATTCAAAAAATAATATTTAAATAAAAAAATGTTCATACTTGAACATTGTTTTTTGAGCATCTTTAGATATTGGATTACATTTAAGCATATTATTTTGTGGAATGTAATAATATTTTAATTGCTTTAAATCGATTTTTTCATCTAATCTCAAAGAAATCACATTTTTTGGACCAACCAATATCTAAAAATAAAAATAAAATTTTTTACTGATAGATAATTTTTTTTAAATAATTTAATTACTTTGAATATTGGTAATAGGTCTTTGGCATAGCGTGTCATTGGACCAGCTGTTACCATAGTTGATGTTTCTTTACCAGTTCGTAAAGTACAACCTCGCATATTCACTAATAATGCTGTTGATTTATGACCAAAAATACCACAACAAAATGATGGTATACGAATAGATCCGCCAATATCAGTACCTTTGAAAAACATTAATAAATGTAAATTAAATTTTTTCAATAATTTTTAGTTTCTTTGACTAATTATTTTCTTATTACCTAATCCAAATGATGATCCACATGATGTTATTAATGCTCCTTCACCACCCGATGAACCACCAACAGATCTACGATTATCATATGGATTATTTGTTTGGCCAATTAACATATTACGACTTTCGATCCATTTATTTACTTCTGGTACATTTGAAGTAGCAATAATAATTGCACCAGCTTCTTTCATTAAACGAACACATTCAGCATCTTCTTTTGCCCTATAATTACGTCTAGCAACTAAACCAAATGTATGTAATTTATCTTTAACAGCTGTACTATCTTTAGTTGTAAATGGTACACCCAAAAATGGTTTTTCTGAAAATTCATCTTCTGATATTTTCCCATTTGCAATACGTTCATCAATTTCCTTTGCCTGTTCTAATGCTTCCATAAATGGACCATCAACAACAGCATTTAATAAGCCATTTATGGATTTTATACGATCAATATATCCTTTACAGACATCATAAGCACTAATATCTTTATCACGAATTGCACGGGCAGTATCAATGGCACTTTGTATTAAATATTTTTGATTAGCTTGAATACCAGGACAAATACTTTTCGGCCCCCAGTATGAATTTAAACCGAATTCGAGAAGATTATCGAAAATTATATGAAAAATTTGTACTATACTACGGAAAATACTGTTAAAAAAATCTTTCATGATTTTACGTGCTTTGGATCTTCGTTTAGAGCGATTTTCTCGACGTTCAGCTTTTTCTTCTTTACGTTCAGCCTTATGTAATTTCTGTATATAAGAAAATATATATACATATTGCGTAATTTAATTAAAATATGTATAAAATAATATATTCTGCTAATGTAAATAATTACTTTTTCAATCAGATGTTTAGCTTTTGATTCACGTTTCTCTTCACGTCGCTTTGTTTTGTTATCCTGTTCTATGCTCATTTTCTAAATAAGTATTAATTTCAAATATAATTTTGGATTCAACACTTTTTAATTAATACCTTCATTAAATTATCAAACAACCTGTCGAATAACAAAATAACCTTTGGTTGAAAAAGAGAAAGTTTATTATGAGGTGTGAATCTGGATATCTGCAAATTCACAAACCAACATTATAAATTTAAATACATTAATTTTTTCATGTCACGTCAAATGTAAACAAATCGGCGCTTAGTTAAAAAAGAATTGGAAATTATGATATGTGTACAACTTCATGTAGTAAACATATATATTTAAAATTTATTTACGGAATTCCGAAATTTGTCAAATAATTAATTAGGTTTCGATGGTTTTTTATTTTCTTAAACAAATTATATTAATCCATTTCATTTCTTGATTATTAATTAAAAATGGTTTCGTTCTTGGCCTATGCAAGAGCTGTCCAATACAGATGCGGTAAAAAGTTAGTTTGGAATCTTATCTTAAATTTGAAAAAGATTATTTCCGAAGCTAGTCCACTGGCGTTAGATTTTAAATATTTTTTTTTTATTTTTTTCTTATGTTTTCTTCTGACTATTATTTGCTTATGTTTTCTTCTGACTATAAGAATAGGATCTAAAGAATTCTAAACTCTTGCAATCTATAAAAAACTAATTCCTACAAAATATGCTAGATCCAAAAGTTTCTGTTATATTTTAATTAATTAAAAGTTACTTTTTGATGGTGTGACCAAATCCTTCGATTATTTTTAAAATACAGGACGGAAGGAATTATAAGTCTAGAATTATCGTTCCATTTAAAATCATTAAAATATAGTCTGAGATGTTGCAGCCAACGACTATAGATGGTGAACAACAGTCATTTTATAAGACTTAGTTCGTAGGGTATCGCGAATATTTCCTACTATGTATACAGAAAGACAACGTACACCAGAATTCTTATCCAATTTAAATTAAATTTGGCACTATTTTTACACAGCTTGGTTTTTCGTTATCTAGTTCATGCTCGCAAATTTTGATATATTCATGTCAAAATTTCAAAATTATTAAACAAATTTTTGAGTTTGTACTCTGAAATTATTTGCACTTAGTATAGTTGATAGATTTTTTAATTTTATCTTATATATATAATGAATCCGCAATTATAAGACTGAATAAATAGTGACACCAATTAAATTGAAAATAAATTTATTTAATGACTGATGTATTTATAAATTTAAATTAATGATTACATTTTTAACAATAACTTTATTTATGTAGTACTACCTATTATAATTAAATAAATATATATAGTTTTTATTTGAATTAATTAAAATGTATATATTAAAATAATTTAAAACTTATAACTATCTTAGTTTATATTTATTTTTCACATATAGTATATATATAAATAGTTTATATTAATTTAAAATAAAATACTTAAAAATTATGTTTTATTATATATTATAAAATTTGTAAAGACTTTTCTATATATTTTTTAATTTATCTATTTAAATTTTAACTATAATACTTTGCGCTTTACAACATCACAAGTTTTTGTTTTAATTTAAATTTTATAAAAGAATTATGTATTTTGATTTGATTTTAATTTTATATCTCTTTTCTTTGAGGTTTTTTTTAATAATTTTACAGAATAACAATAAAGATTTTTTTAAATTGTGACAAATTTATTTTACATAAAACTAATAACAAAAACAAAAACTGACATTAA
The DNA here is from genome assembly GCA_963920725.1 of Rhamphomyia laevipes. Classification (NCBI taxonomy): domain Eukaryota; kingdom Metazoa; phylum Arthropoda; class Insecta; order Diptera; family Empididae; genus Rhamphomyia; species Rhamphomyia laevipes. The sequence goes on from OY987258.1 coordinate 17,652,539, forward strand.
GTGAATTGATCAATCAAAACAGATTTAATAAAACCGGATCAATAAAACCGGACGAAAAAAAAAAACAGATTAAATATTATCAAATTAAAGCTAAAGAATGTAAAACTTACTTAAAAAATAGATTATATCGCGATAAATGATTAATTTATCTAAATTGTTTTTTATTAGAAGAGATTATTCAAAATAATATAAATTTTTTTCCTTTGTAAAATTATAATTTTGAGAAAAATTCGTAATGGACAATAATGATTATTGGGACCAATATAATAATAATAATGTTATAATACATAAACAAATGTCCAAAAGAATGCATTGAATATAACAAATGCAATTGGAAAAATAAATCTTGCTCTACGATCAATCCACATTGCAATTTGATGTGGTGTCATCGTTGTCCAACCAATTGCATTCGTATCATTATCAATTGATGATTGTGAGACCATATGTTGTGTTGAACGATTCATTGATTCCATTGTAATATTACATTGATTATTATCTGATAAATCATCAACTGATTCAGTTTTAATAATTGGTACTGGTGGATTTTTCGATGGAAAACCCTAAAAATTTGATTAATTAAAAAAAATAAAAATATTCGTTAGCAGGAGAAATGATATAAAAAAATAAATTGTTTAAACAATTTAAAATTCAACTTACATGTACAGTTAAATAACTATTAAATCCTTGTGGTCCATTTTGGCTACTTGATATTGAATTGGGACCATCTAAACTAGAACATGATCTTGATTTTTGTAAGCCCATATCTTTTCTACCAGGTTTTGGTGTTAATGTTGCTTTTAATATATATTTGCTACTTACTTCTTTCAATTCAATATTCTTTTTACGACGCCAAATCGTATTGACAAATGCAAATTCAACTAAACTACCAAATATAAATCCAGTACATCCAAGGAACCATACTTCCGAAACTTTAATATAACTAACTTTAGGTAATGTTTTACCTTGAGCTGATGCGAGTGTTATAAATGTTAACATAGTGCTTGTACCTATGAAGAATAATATAATCAATAATTAATAAATAATTTGTGATATGATTAACTTTCAAATTTTATACATTTAGTTTGTAAATTATTTATAATCACATTTAGAAGGCGACGGATTGAGAAATCAGTGTTGATTTGTCTACTAAATATTATTTTTCCGAGAAGATAAAATCCTTGATATCAACGATAAATTCTTTGATATCTTAGAAGACTAAGAATGAAGCTGCGTGATATTGGTTACGTTGTATCAGCAACATTTGCTAACACAATTCATTAAAACTGATTTCGTGTGATAATAACATTAAAGCATAATTTGGAGTTATTTAAGCCTAATACAGGATAAATTTTCGAGGTGGAAAGGGAAATATAGTTTTTATCAGTTGATAAGTTTATGGCAAATGTTTTCTAGGATGAAAAGCATAGCACAATTTTCATTGACTATTTAGGAAAAGCTAAAACAATTACTGGCTATTACTTATTATTATTTGAACTTTTTAAATGAGTAAATTATATAAAAATATTCTCATTTTGCAATGAAAAAAGTCCTTTTCATCATGACAATACTACATCTCACACTAATCGATTACAATGGCAAAATTACATTAAAAGGAAAAATATTTGAAAAATATTTTGAGGATGGTTTAGAAATTGTGATTCATTGGAATATATTACGTTGGAATAAGCGTATCAAGTTAAAGGTGATGATGTTGAAAAATAAAATATAATAAAATCCCTTGTTTCAATTTTACTGATTATCAATCCGATTTCGTAATTTGCATAATATTCAATTTAATTCAATAATTTACCTAACATAATTCTGGGTGCTGATTGATCTGCTTGTAACCAAAATGATACCCATGATATAGCTACAATCATCATAGATGGTAAAAAATAATCCATTAAATAGAAACCCATTTCACGTGCCAAATGTACCGAAAAACTTAAAGAACTATAATTCCCAGCTGTAAAAATATATAATTAGAATTTATAATAAAAAATATTAAATATATTATTTTATATTACCAAATGCACCATGACGTAAATCACTTAAATCAGCATTAATAAATGTTTGATTGTACCATGTATTGAGTAAAACATATTCGGCAAGATGTAATTCTGGTGCTAAAGTAACAGGTGATTTCTTTTCCCATGTTAGAATTAATTGTGAAGTATTGTACATCCCTAAAAAAAATTGTATGTTATAAAGAGAGTTTTCGCATTTTTAAATAAAATAATAAATATTATTTTAAAGTGGTGAACTATAGTCCTGTTTCACATTGGAATATATAGAAATACGTGTTTTAAAAGATTAATTTTATTCGTCTGTTTGAGTCTCCGTCAGTCTTACTCTCCAGAAAAGTAAAAGAACCTTTAGTTAATATTCACAGATTTGGTCTCCGAATCCTTGGTACTTCATAAACATCCAAATGTACGTTATACTTAAGTCTCCAAAAATTATTTTTTGTTTTGTGAATGGAATAATTTTCAATATTTTTGGGATTATGACCTTAACTGAGATATGCCTTATGCCAGACATAGTCTCATATGTTGGATTATGAATGCAATCGCATACAACAAATAATTCAATTAATAATTGATTTTTAAATGAAACGTAAAATTTTAGGACCAGTTCTTTTATTCAAATTTCAATATAATACTTACAGCTTTCTAAATTGGTTGAACAACGTTGTTCATCAAATGGAAATTTTTGTAAATTCATCCAACAAAATAAAGTTGCTTTCATACGTGTTGATAATATAACAGTACCATCACCAGATATTGATGTTAATATATCTTTTTGATCTGTACCCAAAATACTTGATTCACGTTCATTAGCAAAAAATATATGTGGTATCCAAAGACGTTCTCTTAATGCTCTCTCACCTAAAATTGGTTGTTTACGACTTGGTGCTACTGTACTAAATGCCAAACGTGGATCAACAAAACGTAATTGCAATAAAATATGAATTTTAAATTGTAAATCATGTGCTTCTAAATTTTGCATAAAATATATATAAGCTCTTGTACTAACACGAACTGGTAATACTGTACGATTGCCATTTTCTTCAGAATATACTGTGAAAAAAATAAATAAATAAAAAATGAATATTTAAATCTTATTTAAAAAAACAAAATCTTGTTAGTAATGAACTAAATTAGATGTTTTAATACCGAAGAAGATGAAGATATTTTCTAACATTAAATTAATTAAGACAAAATCTTAAAAACTAGAAATATTTTGAAATTGTGATGTTAACGAATTAATATATGAATTTGTTTAATGATTAGATTGAATTATGGAATTATATAAATTATTTTGTACGTTATCAGCTTTTAGGTTAATCGTTTTATGACGCTACATAAGACTTCAACTTTATTTCATGTAAATATCGATATAGAAACTTTATAAGTTTCTAAAGTACAATAAAGTAAAGTAAATTACAATACTTACTTATTGGACGTTCCAGTTTGTCGTAACGACATCCATGTGTCAATCTTTCAATTAATTGTGTCTGTGATAATTTATCAGCATCTTCTAATGATGGACATTCTGAATTTTGGGTACTGGAATTAAAAGTTATATATTATAGTAGTAGAAATTTATAGTTTATCAAATCTTTAATATCTTTTTTTCAAATTTTCAATGTTTTTGCTTTTCAATTATTTTATTATGCAATTAGAAAAATATTATAACAAGAAGGCACCCAACCCATGGTAATAACTGCAATTTAGAAAAACGTACAAGAGATAATTTACACTTATAGGTAGACGGAATCGTACGGAAGTCTAAACTTTTCTGGGATATCCATACACTAAGAAAACAAAGGTCATCCTAAATGTGGACAAGGTGAATGAAACAGATACCAGAATTCCTACAAGGAAAGGACGCTACAAACTTTATAGCTCTATACTATGAACATCTGAAGGTTTTCTTAAGAATTGAGTATAGGAATATTAATATTCGAGTATAGCTCACTAATCTACCCTCTCTTACTCCTATAATATTATTGAAATTTTTACATCCGCAGTTTCATTTAATATCAGTTATGTTAAAAAATTGAATGTCAAATATTACGCAAAATAATCAATTAGAAGTTCAGTAACATGGAAATACCAAAATTCTTAATAATTGTATACCCAGTATCTTAAATTTTAATTATTTTATTGATATTTTGTAATAACTTAAAATTAAAACAATTATTTAATAAAAAAAAATTGTCCCTATCTTTTAAATATATATTTTAAAATTCACTTACAAATTAAATATCGAAAAAAAAAATGTTAAGTGGTTTTTGATGTGTTCATTAATAATTTTTTATACAAATAAAAAAATCATCATAATTATTTTAAAATTTATATATGATAAAAACCGCAAAATTTATATTGAAATAATTACGTTGAAAATTTATTGATGAACAACTTTTTTCTGCCTACTCTTAAATGTTTAAAATATATTTTCTTTTCACATTTTTCAAAACAAACCGAAAAACTATTATAATTTATTTATTATTTAATTATATTTTAACCGGCTAAATAAATATTTATGTAATTATTTTATTCAACAATAAAATTATCACTAGCTAATTGCATAATTTATCTTGAGGGATTTAAGAATATTTTTTTTTAATGTTTCCACTGTACGTAAATGAGAGCCTCCAGGCTTTCGGATTTGTTATTTTCAGAACAAAATATGACTAAATATTATCGTGAATATAAAATTTATTTAAACTAAACCTTCAATTATGGAGGCGGTAAAAATCCTTGTAAAATATAGTATTAAAAATTATTAATATTTATCGAAATATTTTTTAGTATTTATACAATTTTGTTCTATTTAATTTTCTACATTAAAATAATTTATAAGATTTTTAATTTTTTATGTTTTTGGTTTCTGAAAGCTATATCAAATTATCTGTTTTAGATCACTTAGAATATGTAGTACTCTTATGCTGCTTTATCGCATGGAAGACAATGACATAACACAAAACCTCTGCAGATTGAGTTTATAGCTTTTTTTTTTAAGATGATACTACATTGAAGTAATTAAGTAATTCCAGTATTTGTTGCATATGCCTTATCCATATTTATTTAAGATGATCTTTGTTTTCTTAGAGCAGTTGTCTTCAATCTTTTGCATTCTATGGAACCCTTCACGTTGATAATTTTTTTCAATAAATCCAATTTTTGGAAATACTTGTTGAAGTAAAATAATGTTTGATGGAAAGCTCCTATTTTGTACAATATATAGAAATCCTTTATTCCCTAAGCAGCATTGGTTTCAAATGGTTTTAAACGTTAGCATTTTTCCAATTTTAAAATCACAAATATTTATTAGTGGTACTAATTTAAAGCTATGTTAACTTAGTAAAATGATGTAGATATAGATGTTATTTTTGTAAATTTTGTAAATTACTCTCAAAATTGAAGGATATATACAGCTAGTAAGTGCAGTATTGCACATAATTTGGATTTTGACATTAAAAATTGAAGCTTTGTGGATGAAAAGAGTTTTTTCATCATGTTAGACAATGTTTTTCTGCATTTTAAATATATTCTCTTAGTAAGTGTAATATTTTTGGTCGCAGTCATAGTGACTTCTATAAATATAAAGTTTTTTGATTTGTTGATTTTGTGTTAAAAATTCGGGGTTTATTATCACGATACTGAAAATCCAGCATAAAATGGATTGGTGTAATTACGGGGTAAATATTTTATTATAAAGATGCAGTATTGTTGAATTGATTAATTAGTTTTCCGATTTCGGGAATAAATTACTTTTTAATGAATCGTTTTTCGATTTAAAATGTCATTTTGATACTCTATGTTCTATGATATTCTATTTAGGTTTCCATTTTTCGGAATCATCTCATTAGCACTTTACGGCTTGAACTACTAACTACACGATTAAAAATTTATATTAAGGAACTAAAACGCACCTTATTTTTAATGCAAAGGAAAATATTAGTTTTCTTTTTACGCATCAAAATAGTTGAATTATTAATTTTATGATTAATCTAAAACAGATAATTTTATGGGAAAATTATTTATTACGTATATTACGTTTTTTTTTTTTTTACAAAAATTGCATATTTATATATACACAAATGTACACCATACTTTATAAATTTGAATAAAATTTTGTAATTAATTAATTTTACTATATTAAATTTACTGGTATATTTATTTAAATAAATAACACGTGGAAATTTAATTGAAAATATTCAATTAAATTTTATGTTTTATTGAATATATATTTTGATAAAACATGTGATACACAATTCCATCCTAATTGATTTGACGGAAATATATTACATTTATTAATTATAAATATGATTGTGTAAAATATTATGTTAAAATATCGAAAAAAAAAACATATGTAAGTAAAAGTGGGTAGAACCTTTAGTGTACAATTGCGCTGAATTTATATTGCACACGTGATATTTCCAATTTACTAAAGATTTTTAAATAGATATTAATTATTAATATTTATGATATTGAAAATTGAACACATGTTTTCTGAAAATCTTGGGTAAAGTGATTTTGTCTTCATCATGCCAAGTTTTATAGTCCTGGATGAACTAACGCCATCCAGGTTTCGTGTCATTTATATTTTATAATTTGAAGCTAATAAAACTAATTCTATATGGATTCTGAACCATAAGTTTCATTAATTATTGAATCAAGTTAATAGCATTTTTCCTACCCTTAAATTTGTATTTTACTGGTATACTTATAATTGATATCGCTAATAATTCGGTCTGGCATTGAAACCAGAACCAATTTCATCATATTATACCACACTACAGACACAAAAACATTCTGGGGGAATCCTAATCACAAAAAGTCTCCGATAATTTAAAAAATACGGCAATTGTCACAGTACATGCTATTCTTAGGAAGCATGCAATGAGATTAAGTTTTAGTACATCACCCACAACAACGTGTCGTGGGTGGATGGGAGAGACAATGGAACATTTGTTGTGCCCTATAGTAAAAGATGATCTCATTCAATTAAGAAATGGGATGGATCGACGTACCGTAATCAATTATGTAGCATTTGACGTAATTGTAAAAACGTGCTCACTTATTTGTGGTCTGTCTGTGCGTGGGGTTTTATATTTTCCACTCCTTTAAAACCAACCAACCAAACCAACCATACCACATTGCGACCGTAACAATCTTTGATATTCAAATTAATTACTTACAAATATTTTTTACTGATACTACATTTTGATTTGAGTTAGTTAGCAGCACGAATTACTTTACATTAATTTGACTGCTGGTTAATTAGTTAGGCTCCATTATCTATTATAATTTTTTTATGGTTTCATAAAAAAGATTTTTAATAATGTAGAGTAGATAATATTAGATTGACGGTTCAATCTTTAATTCGGACACATTTGTATTTTTTTCAATCGTAAGAGGATTTATTCTTAAAATGAAAATCTTAAAAAAGAACCAAAGAATTCGAAGTAACATGGAAAATTAAATCCATATTAAATAGATATATTTAGATTGTGAATGGTATTTGTAATTTCTAGCTATAGATCTCGAGATTAAGCGATAATACACCAGACATATAGCAAAAACTTAAAGCATTTTGTACTAGCATAAAAATTTGTCTTACATTTTTATGCATTTATGCATTTTGTACTAGCATAATAATTTGTTTGAAATATGTAATTTGACTAATTTTTCCCCATGAATAAACAAGTATTTATTTAAGTTAATCACCAAAAACGAAATGATATTATTAAAATATATTTATATATTCAGTAAAATAATTATTCGGAAATAAAATATATAGTTTTATAATTAGCCTATAACTATATTTTGTTAATTAGCGTGTTGAATATATTTAGAACACTGTAAAATTTAAATATAATTTATAAAATTGTTAGAACAATATTGCTGAAATTTAAACTTATTAACAGAAATTTAAAAAAAATAGATTTAGTTTATTTTATGATGTGAAAAAATTTATGATTTTCTGTTTAATTCGAATTTCCATATAGTTATTTTATTTCGAAGAACATATTTTACTAATCAGATAAAAAACAATCTCAATTATTCTATTTGACAATTTGAATATTTTCAAATATTAATTTTATTCATAATTTAATGATTTTGTTGAACTATATAAAAAAATATTGTAATAAATTTGCTTAAAAACATTTGTATAAATAATAGTTTCATAAAAAATAAAAATGTATTGGAATTGCAAATATATTGTGAAAAATTAAAAATGAATAAATAAAATTCATTTAAATATCTATTTAAAAATTAATATTACTTTCAAAGATAACTAAAAGCTGAAATACTTGAAAAATTTCCATTATTTCAAAACAATTTTTAAAGATAAATACAAAATTGTGAATTCAAATTCATAGGTTAATTTATTATATCTGGTTAATTTATTATTCTATTAAACGCTTCTGAAATTTGAAAACTACTGGTACCAAATTTTTGGACTCCTTTAAATATTAATGATTATGTTACAGAGTTAGGATCATTCATCTCAGTTATTGTCAGTCGTTGACGTATTATCTTAAACACAAAAATGGAATGGAAATAGTTTTATTTATCATATAGTACGAAAGATTCGTGGATATATTTCTGAGAGCATCAACTAGATAATTTTAGTTTTCGAAAAGCATTGATATTAAGTTTCTAACAGTTCTGTAGATATAGAGAAAAAGCAATAAAAAACAGATAGACAGACAGTGAAACCAAAATGTATTAGCACAAAAAAGCCTAATAATAAACTATTTAAGTACTTTTTTTTATTATCTATTTTCAATTAGATTATACGTGATGAATAATGTTTTACAAGTAATTTAATATTTTTTGTGGTTAAGAAATATAATTATTTATTAGATTAAGAGCCAGCAGCAAAAGATAACTGAAAAATATTATTTAGTAAATAATGATTGAAAAAGCTACACTTGAAAAGTAGCCATAGTTTCATAAAAAAACTCATTGCTGTTACACTATTAAAATTAAATGTTTTATTATTTATTTAAAAATATTTTTAACTGAAAAACTTAAATATGATTAATGGCCATTTAATTTACCTACACAATTATTTTGAAATTATGAAAAAAATCAATTTTTTAAATAATTAATGTGAAATTTTAAAGAACTTTTTTTTGATTATAGGTTTGATTAGAATAGATGACCTGCATCATTCAAAAAATAATATAAGTTTAATATCAATTGCATTTTGTGTCCTGGTAAATAAATATTTTGGATGTATACAATTGTCTTAGTTTATTTAGTAACTCAACATTTCATAAATTAATACTTAAACCAGAAATTCAATCAATGAAATAAAGGTCTATAATTAAATGTTAATGATTGTGCCAATCTATTTCGAGCAATAGGGCAAATGTCCATGTGGTATAACTTATTAATTGTGAAATCTCTAATAATTGTCACATTGTCACTCCATATACAAATGAACCGTTGATTCATCACCTAAAAAGAACTGTCCAATTTGTAAATTATGTTTTAGATTCAGATATTTGAATTAAGATTTAGAATCCTTTTATAATGTTTGGAATCTGATTTCTGTTTCAGGAGTTTGTTGTATAGTTTTTTTCTGGTTTTTCAAATTAACAAATCTACAAATTGTTATTCACATAATCATGGGCGAATATTTTCATAGGGCTACATTCGCCTAACTTTGGAAATTATTACTCAAAGGAAATTTGGTTACACAGCTATAAACTGAATTATTGCTGGACGCGCGAATAGTAAATACTAAATTACTTGAGAAAAAAACCCTTAAATTTGGTGTCGTCTGTTAAATAAAAAACTTTGCTATAAATTATAATAAACCTAGCTATAAAATTAGACTGACACGTAATTCACATACACCACAAATTGGTTATCATTCAATATCCGACAATTTATTAATCATTTCCTATTATCTTCCTAAAATATTTTACATTTTGTTTTTAACAAACAAAACATTAACTTATTGACAGATAGTTTAAAAAATTACTTTTGTTAACCAGAAATTTCTAAATTTGTTCATAATTATTATTATCGATTTTAAAATTTTATATTTTTTTTTTTGAAATAAAAGTCTATTTTTAAAGATTATAATATAATAATAAACTAAAAATAATTTGTGTTTTAAAGTACTTCAATTGTTTCAAGTGATAAATAATAAAGATGACTGGATTCTGATTATTTCCAATAAAACTTAATGGCGTTCGTACAAATTTAATTTTTTTATTTTTATCAATTTTTATTGTTATCATATCGCAAATTAGTCTTTTAATAGACACTAAAATCATATAAATAATGATAAAAGTGTAAATGTTGAAATTATCTGAATTTTGCATTTTTTTTTTGTGTTTTTAAAAAAATATTTAAAAATTGCTAATTGGTATTGGTACCAAGTACAACAAATTTGAATTATTTTTTTATATTTTTCGAGTAAAATATTTTTAAACCTTTAAATTTAGATCAAAATTGGCCCATATAGAGACCAAATGCGTATTTATTTCAAATCTTCATTGTGCTACAGCCCGAGCTTGTAGTAAAAAATAAGTTCGGTAGTAGGGTTTAAAATAAGAGACTTGGAACTTGGAACTGGAAGCAATGTAAACACAGATAGCGAACAAAGAGAGAAACATAGACAGATAAGAGAGACAATTGGGACTGACTGACACAAATTAAATTTTTTGGATAATAAGGTTTTAATGGAATGACAACAAAACAATCGTCATTGATGACAGACAATTGGGAGTGACAAAAAGCAATATTTCAAAGCACAGGTACAGGAGTACAAGAAAAAACGCTGCAGCAATAAATTCGCAACAACACTAGAGGACTCGAGACTTTGTAGCAATTAAGTGATAGAATTCAGAAGTGGAAATTTATAAATGTGCACTTTCGAATACAAGCAGAGCATCAAGAATTGGAAATTCTATAACATGAACGAGAGAATAAGTCCACCAATGTCTAAGGTTAGATTAACATTCAGAAATTGTAAATTTATTGATGTGACCCTGTTGCCAAAATATTGATAATGTTCCTCAAACGAAACCAATAATTTTACAAATTATGTGAAAATTGAGATTTTTCTCAAAAAAAAAAATTGATTCTTTATAGTTGGAACATGAACGAGAATTTGTCTAATAATGCCTAAGGTTAGATTATCTTCCAGAAATTGCACATTTAATGAAGTTGTCTTATACATATGTTATCATTCTATAACTCTTACCCTAACCAAACTAATGTTTTTGTAAAGGATTTTCTATAAAAATTGAGAATCCTTTGTTAAAATTGAGTATTTTCTGTGCAAAATATTAAATTTCTGAGAAAATTTATGATTTTCTGTTAAAATTTTGGAGTTTCTGTGAAGTCTATGAAAAATATGAATTCTGACCTCCACTCAATCAATATTATTATTACTTATAAATACTTAAATTACTAATATTAACTACTAAAATATTTACTTGACTACTGTAATTTTCTTATTATGATCGTTGCTTATATTCATATGACCAATATTTGGTGTTACATTTGCTGGTGGTATTAATAAATCCTCAGCTGATGTAACAATAATTGTTGTTGTTATTGTTTCAGTTGAACCAATTGTAGAAATTGATGATTTAGTTGTTTCTGGTAACGATTCTGTTGTATTAATTCTTAAAATACCAGAATTTGTTGTATTTAATATTAAAATATCATCCGAATTTGTTGTATTTTTATCTAAATTTATTGGTATTGATGTTGTTGTTATTATTGGTAATGTTGTACCATTCTTAATAATATCTGTTTTATTCGAATTTTCATTTATTTTTGATAAAACTGTTGTTAAATTTGGTTCTGTTAAATTTTCTGGTAATAATGTTGGAAATTCTGTACCATTTATTATTATATCTTTTGGTTGTGTAAAATTTTGTTCAGGTGCAGTACTAGCAAAATCTTCTTTAATTGTCGGTTTAGAATTTTGTATAATAATAACTTCACCCATAATTAAATTAACATAATAAATTATTAATATGATTTTGAAAAATTTGAATTTTTCTTCCATTTTTTATTTAAATTTTACTTTTTTTATATAATTTTATTATTTGGAATTATTTATTTAAAAAAAAATATTCTTCTTTTTCGTTGTACACTTTTAAATTATTTAACCGACTTTTTAAATATTTAATTTAGGTAATTAATTAAAGAAATAATATTTTTTTTTTGTTTATTTAGTTAAAATCACATGAAAATTTCTGTTATTTTTTTATATTTTCTTTAGGATTTAAATTTTTATGTACGCACGAATTTTTCTCAAAGTTTTTTTTTTTTTTATTTAATTATTTTCTGATAAAGATTTTAATTTAATTTTTTGGTCAAGGTTGAAAATTAATCTTGGGTTCATTTTATTTCTGCTTTCTGATTTTGTGATTGTGTTTGTATGTTTTGTATATGTATTTGTGTAAAACAGTTAAACACTCTTTTAACGGAATTTTAAATTATTTAGAATCTCTGAAAATAAAAAAAATAAAAATTTTGTTAAAATATAATTATATAAAGAATAAATATTTAAAATATAAAAAAAAATATTTGTTTAAAATTTTAGATTATTTACGGAAGAAAAATTCTAAATTCAATTTGTTTTAATTATTAGCAAAATTTAATTTGAATATAATTTTTAGTTTTTTGTGCAAAATTATCATAAATTTGGTGTTATATTAATAAATTTATGTATACTAAAGGAATATTCCGCAATTAAGAAAGTTACTTAAAATTATTACTTTTTAACTACTAACAGAATTAGAATAAATCTTAATCCATTTTGACATTGTATTTATGACCTATATAACAAATTACGAATGAGACAGCCACTGGCGCGATCTAAGAATAAATATTGAGCACAATGCAGCCAATGAATATATTTAGTGAACTTAATCTATAAAGTCGTAAACACTAATGTTATACTTGTTTTTCCGAATAAGATATTAATACTGAAGAATTCAAGTTATTGGTCAAATCAAATATTGAAGAGAATCGACCGAAAAGTCAATTTAGTGAATTTCAACAAGAAAAAGTTAAAAGAAAAAATTTAAACCAATTATTTTTAAAGAAAAATCTAAATTATATTATTTTGTTTTTTTATTAATAATAAAATACGAATTTCCATCCAAGAAATGTAAAATTTAAGAAATTATACAGAACTTTCTAAATAGGGTATAATATTAAAACATAACCTTCTCTAATATTACTTATGGTTTTATAGGTAGACAGAACAATAAATAATGTTTATTTTGATGAAATAAACAAAAGTTTATTCAAGTTTAAGAGGCTAGATTTATTATAGCACCGCAACAAAATTTTAATTCTTCAAAGTTTTTTCGGCTTATACATTGCCATTGGAACCGGCCAATTATAAATTACCATTTCTGATAATCAAGAAAAACCAGAGTTCCATGAAAATTCTTTTAGTTATGAAATGTCTAAAATTAATCAACTAAACTTAACTTTTGAGAAAATTTAATTTTAATTAATGTTGTTCTACCTAATCGCCTGTATAAATTTATAGAAATAAAAGTAACACATTTAATCATATTAAAGTTAACTTTGTTATTCAAATATAATTTTTTTTTTAAAGAAAATCTAAATTTAAATTATTAATTGAAATGTGTTGCTTAAAACTTTTCACTAAGAGCCTCTTCACACTAAAAGATTTTTCAGGCGATTTTTCAGACGACTATTACAAATTTATACTAGTCGTCTGAAAAATCGTCTGAAAAATCTTTTAGTGTGAAGAGGCTCTAACAAAAATTTACGCTTAAAACTATACACTATTACTATGTTATATGAAAAATTAATGCTTAGATCTATTAAGCAAATATTATATAATAAACCAAGTGGGCTTAATTCTATTCACAAATTTAAAATTTAACAATTTTTAAACCCATAAAAAATGATTACTAAAGAATTAGAATTTTGTGGTTTAGGATCATTCACCACTAAAGCCACTCAGTGCGGAGTTCGGTTAATTTAATATTTTTCATTGTCTGATATTAATTACAATTTTGTCAAATAATAATTAAAATTTTAAATAGAATTTTCAAGAAACTTTTGAATCTAGTAATTAAAATAAAGTTAAACTTTAAATTGAAAATCGTAAGTTAATCATTTTATCGTAGATTATTTATAATTCGAAAAATCTTGATTACTAAATAGCTTTAAGCCATGCTTTAATCAAATTTTTATATAAATGTTCTATGAATTTTTAGAATTATTATAGAATTTTGGAATAAATAAATATATTATATTATTATTATTAAAATTAAAAATAATATTTTTCGATATATTTATAAAAATTACAAATCAATTTTCATATTCCATTTTATATATTGTTTAAAATTATTTGATAGATTTTCAATCGATGTTTTTTATAAAAAAGTATCATTAAAATATCGTAAAAATTCACAATTAAAATTAATAACTATAATATAATTAAATGAAATTGATTAAATAAAATTTCAATGAAATTAAATTAATTATTTATTCTAAATAAAAAATAAATTATATTTTTAACAATTTGAATTGAAAAAAAAAATAACTAATTTAATTTATCACTTTATATATTCAATATTTAAAAATTACCTTTTAGATTAATAAAATTTTATTTATACTATATAAAAATTAATTGTTAATTAATTTGATTTTTTAATATATAATTTTATTTTTGTTCACTTCACTTTTGATAATTTCACTTTTAATTATTCTTTTTAAGATATTTTTTATTTTTTTTCTAAAATTAATTAGTATATAATATATTTAAATAATTAATATATAAAATCAGTTTATTTGGTCATACCGCACTTAACGCGATATAAATAATTAATTGATTTTACTGCCAAGGCTTTTTAATTAGATTCTTACAAAATTTATATAGAATTTCTATATAACGTTCCGCAAAATATAGTAACGTCTATATATAAAAAATATAAAGTTAGTAAGAAGAGAGCATGTTCTTAACAAGCGGAGAACAGGTGAAAAACTGATTCGATTCAGGTAAAGTAAGATACTTAAAAGTGTTGTTTAAAATTATACATAATCAAATTCGCAATATTTTCACGGGACAAAAAAAAAATATAAACAACAACAAATTAAACTTTTCTATATAAATTTTCTTATCAGTTCAAAAAAAAAAATTTAGACAAACTTGTAAATTTTAATTAAGTGTATACACGAAAATCTCGCGAAAATTGAAATTGAGAAATATTTATAAAGCTGCCAATACATTATAACACATATTGATCAACGTGTTGACAACTTCGTCAAGTTGTATCATTTGTGAGGAAATATACAACAGATTGACAACCAAGGACTTATGTGGTCCTTGGTTGATGGTTGTAAGTTGTATTGTGTATGGAGAAGTTGTACTACCAAAATGACGTTTTTTTAAATTCAATGCCCAAAAACACAAGTTTTGATATCAATACTATGTTATCAATACTTTTTTATTGATTAAAGTAATATATTAAACTGTTTACTCAATTTTAACTTTTGTTTGTCTTTTGTCACTTGTTGATATCCTGAAAACAAAATTGTCTTTTTTTATTTTTTTTTAACGGTTGTAAACCAAGTTGAATTGTGTGCAGTGAAAATTTACAACGCGATTGAGAACACGTTGAAAACCAGATTGAACAATGTTTAGGCAACATAAGTTTTATGTTTAAAGTTTACAATCTCTGAATCCGAAATCCAAAACACGATGAATTTGTTTAGCGTTTTATCTTTTATGAGAGCATTTTTGTTTGTATGCATTTTAATATTAAGGAATATGTAATATATAATAATATTTTTGTTTTTAATTTTTACATAAAAATTACATATGTCTGAAGCACAAGTGCGCAAATTTTAGACATACACAACATTATACATAAATTTTGGTTGAATAGTAAAAATATTTTAATATTATTTTAAATTTTACGAGTAGTTAAATGGAATAACATGAAGTGTTGTGACGGAGATAAAATGCAAAAAATGGATTTAGCATAAATTCAATTTTTCTTTACGTTTTTGAGAGGTTGGAGATTCCAAAAATGCGAGAAAAACTACATACTTTCCGTATGAGGTCTGTATACAGCATTATTTCATATATTTCTATTCGGTTTTAATAAAATGTTATGGTTCATGTTCTAGTCTGTCTTGTATACATGCCCGAGATATTTGGTAGATTTATGCTCTAAGGTTATGTCCGAAAAATTAGAGAGGTCCAATAAGTGTTATGCTAAAATTTCCAAATTATATTTGATGTGTTCTATAGTAAAACAATAATTGTTATCCGATTTGCATGAAATTTGACACACAAGCTAATTTTGTGATCTAGTTGTTATCCATAAAATTTACGAATTGTATAAATTACACTTTTGTTGATGTCTTAAGAGATGTTAAAGTTTTTTTTACACAACGATCGCAATTTCAGTGGGTTCCTATAAAAATCTTACACTGTTATGTCTTAAGAGTTTTGAAATCTTGTACACATTCATATTGTAACTAATCTACTAGTTATCTTGTACCCCTAGATTAACAGCTTTTTCTAAAGACAAAAAATTAGAATTTTTTTAACATATTTTTTTTTTTACTTTAATCGCACATGTGATTTTGAATCTAGTGTAAGTAAACTGATGATAAAATAATTTATATAATATTTTCGAGTTGTTGACGCAAAAGTTATAGTTACATTTTTATTATAGTTTTTCTTTTTCTGATTTATTTATGGGAACTTTTGGGTTTTTATTTTTGGTATTAAATGTTACCTAGAATTATAACGAGAATAAAGCAAATGCAAGTGAATTAATATTACAAATTACAACTACGGATAATTGATTGTTGTTACTTTTTATTCCTATGTATATGGAAAATTTAATTGTTTTTTTATTTTAAAACTGATTTTCCGATTAAATAAGGCTAATTATATAAATTTTGAAATGCATATAGAATATTATAATTAAACAATTCAATTATTTTGGTAAGGGTTTACTATTTGCAAGGACAGATTTCCGACAGTAAAAGAGCTTAAAACACACTTTATGTTGCATATACATGAGCTGTTGACAGAGCAGATGAAATATATTCGGTACATGCAGCGTAAAATCCCGGATCTGTTAATTTACATGCGAGAAAAACTCTAAATTTTTTAAGTAAATTTTGCAATTACATATTAATTTTAATATTGTCAATTTACCAAAATTTAGTCACAATATTAGCGGTTTTCCGTGATGAAAGAACTTCTCCTTGCAGCATGAACTTCGGCATTATGTTTTGTGTATTAGTGCTGCAAAAAAGTATTTTTGTGAAAACAGGTTTTCACCGATTTTTGTTGGCCAAAAATGGTACAACTAGGTCGTGCTAGATGAAAAATATTTCTAGGCGCGCAGCTTGTATAGTACTTTACGTTGGTACTATAAAGAATTGGTGTAAAGTAGGCCAATTACGAAATCTTATCAACAATAATTATTGTTTACATTGATTTACTAGAAATTTTTCCATTTAATTTTATGACAAAGAAGATATTGTCATAAAATGATGGGCATTACATTAAAGCATTATAAGCTCCAGGTGCAACATTTGCATTATAAATAAATCGAAATTAAACATTAAAAATAATTTTCAATTGATAACTGAAAAATATTTAAATTTACTACTAAAGATGTCTGTGAGTTATTTAAATTAAGTATATTATTTATACATAAAGATTTCTCCGAAAGTTTCTGAACCATAATTGATACATAATTTGACAAATATTAAATAATTATAATGTAAAAATATCGTACAAACTCGAAAATATTGTTGCTAACAATATTGATTTTAATTTTTAATAAAACAAATGCAAATTTTGACCTAAAATATAAAAAATATGAAATTTATCGTTGTTATTTTAAAACCATAATTTATACTTCTTTAATTCTCCTTCTGTAAATAATTTTTATATAAATATTTTGTTAGTCTACTTTCTACTAAAATAAGATATATTACTCTTATTAGTACCCCTATAAATTCAGAGAATTTTTGGAAAAAACCCCAAAATAATTTTATTATCAGTTTTTTATTATTTTGCAAATTATGTATATATGTATTATTATTTACAAAACAGGAAATAAAATAATGTGAAAGATAAAATTTCCCTTGTAAAATAATAATAATGACGAGAGTGACTGACTTTTAAAAAATTCTTCCGCAATATAAATCATATCATAAAAGAAACTATTGCGTAAGAATACAAAATACAACAAAAATATGTTAAACTAAAAAAAAATAGTTTAAGAAATTGTTAATCCATTATTAAATGCATCTTTGATACTTCTCTAGATCCCTATTCTGGCTATTCTGAGGAAATGGGATCATGCATTGCTATAATATGTCAAAAATGTTTCCTAATTACTATATATAGATCGTCACAAGAGGGCTGGCTACTGATATCTTTCGATTTAAAATCCTATTAATTCGATATATAAATAATTAATATTCAAATTTCAATAAAATTAAATATTTAAAATTTAACTTCGAAATATTTAATTATATTCTTATTCTGTAATAATTATGCTAACATAAATATTGACACTTTAATAATAATACAATTTTTAGCTTAACGCTTATTATAGTTTGTATATTTTAAAATTGCACTTGAAAATACATAATATATATATATAAAATTTTTTTAATTAATTTATAAATTATATATACATAAATATGTTCACGCTGCTGTTAGGAAGCGTTTACGACCGCGAATTTCACAAATAAAAAAAAAATATAAAGCTCAAGTCCAAGGTGTTTAATAAATTTATAAAATTTATATATTTACGAACACTGAGCGAATATCGCGCTGCATTAATTTGGAAAAGTGTAATTTATTAAAAATTTATATATGTAATAATATTTACAATAAAGCAGATAACAAATTCAAATTTGGTGAACTTTTGGCATTAATTAACTTTTGGATAATTTAATTAATATATTCATAATTTATTTAATTACGAAATTAAAAACGTTTTATTTTTATATATAATATAAAATTATTTTGTTTCAAATTAATTTTATGGGATCTAACTTTCGGTGTAAATATTTTTATGATGCACTTTAAAAATTTCTAATTTGTAATTTTCAAATTATAATTTTTTTTAGACTTTCTACAATAATTCTGACAAAAGACTCACTAAAAACACTGTGTCACATCGTTATTAACATTGATATTTCTGCTTTTGATTTTCAATTCGATTTCTTGTAACATTTGTAAACTTTCTTCTAATCCTTGTATTATCCTAAACGCGGGTAAAAGAAAGTTATAATAAAAGTGAATTTACATGGACTAAAAATCAGTGAAATTAGCCTTTAATATTAAATTTAAAATGTTTTTTTTTTTAAAAAAAATTTGCTAAAAATGATATTGCATGTTTAGAATCGTAAAATTTGGTGTAGAAGTCAGCTAATAACTCTAATGACAGAAAATAACTCAAAATCAAATGTGAAATAACTCCATAAAATCATAGTGAGAAGAGAAATACTAAGTGATAGGAAATAAATTTAAAAAAATCAAAGTTGAATTATATGATATTCCAAATAAAGTGTAGAACAATCTTGTTTTTTAGGGAGAATTAAATACACTTTTTAAGAAAGGGAGGTGGAAATTGTACTGCACCAAATTTTGCAAACGAAAAAAGTGAAAATTTATTTTAAAACAATAATTTTCTCAAGAATTATAGGAAAAGTTTTTGGAAGAGTTTTTTTATTGCATTCATTTTTATATTACTATCTTACTATCTGGATAAATTAAATTTCAATGTTGAGGTTATATGGTTAGTGGAAATTTGCTGCACTTTTTTTTAATCGTGCCAGAATAACTCTAACAATTTTTTGGTTTAATTCCCACTTTCTATGTAAATTTTGATTGTATGGAGTTATTTGTAGTTTTGGGTAAACAAGTATTTTTTTAATTAAGGTTTTCCTCGATTTTTGTTGGTAACTGATAAATTTGTCTAGTCGAGCAGCTCCTGTTTTTTACAAAAATCTTACAATTCAGTTGAAAATATTAATTATACATAAAATTGTATATAAATCTTTTACTTTTAATGTTTAAATTTAGTTGAAAATGTATTTTTAATTTTTATTATGCATATATTTGACATATAGCTGACATTGGTCAAAAAGCGCAATAGTTTGAGGTACAAGAAGATACAGGCAATGGGCAGACATTTCTAAAATTTGGTTAAAAACCGCCATAGTTTGAGGTACAAGAAGGTACAGGCAATGGACAGAAATTTCTAAAATTATGTGACGGAATTTTAAAGTTAATGTTAGACAAGATAGTTAGACAATCATTCTTTCTATTAATAATAATATTATCCATAAATGTTTTTTCATTGTAATTATAACATAGAATCTTAGTATAATTAATTATATTATATTTATATTTATGTAAACCTTGTTTTGGTAAATAAATAAATAAATATTCTCTACGTTTTTCTAATGTTGGTATAGGCCAATTAATCGGAAAGGATCCTGATAAGGTAATAATATTACCCAAATTTAACTGACGCAAAGCAAAACATAAGAAACTTTTTTGTACAAGACTCAATTCTATTATCCATCATAATAAGGCGACCAAACTTGACACGCATACTCCCAAAGTGTACGAACTAAACAATAAACAGTTTTTAATACGAACGGATAAGAAAAACTCACGAGAATTGCGTTTAATAAAACTTAACATGGATTTTTTTTTAAATTTGATAAATATGATTAATAAATGTAAGCTAATCATCAAATAGACTCCCAGAGTTCCATTAACGTATTAGATTTATTTAAGGATATGTTATTAATTTGCTAGTCCATATAAGTGGAATATTTTCAAATGTGGATTTAATTCCCCTAGACCTAGAGTAATTAACTCGCACCGAAACAAAATAATCAACATTTGGTAAATCCTTGCTAGAGGCTGATTCTATATAAAGTTCTGGAAACTACAAAAAAAGTAAATACTATAAATAAAAATTGAATTGGATTTAGATATTATGTTCTAAATCTAAATATACAATTTTTAAATTTAACCAGACCAGAGTATTGTAAAAAACATTAGTGACGTTTGTAAAATTTCCATATAACGACAAATAATATTTAAAATTGTTAATAAAATCTAGTAAATATTTGCTCCATTATTTCTAACAGTTGCAAAATGATAAAAATAAATTTGTATATAAATATCATTGACTAATTAATTATGTTATCTTATAAAAGAGATAAAAAAACAGGAATGTCTTTTTATTAATTTTTATTTATTCTAAAAAATGAGTAATAATTATGTACAATTTACTTAAATATAAACTCTAAAAAAATTAATAATTATTATTATGATAATTATCTTTATTTCAAACAAATATTTAATTTTTCACCAGATTTTATATTTAGTTAATTGATTGTAAAAACTAAAATAAAAACGAAAAAAAAAACATATTTATTTAATATTATCTACCAATTTTGTTTGCAGAGCCGGATGGTAGTATTTTGTCGCCTGGAGCAAACTTCTTGAAAAGGCGCCTATATTGTTAAAGTCAAATTTGATGAAACAGCTGCAGGCAGATTTAAAAACATACACTTTCTAATGGACTACTTATATATATTTAGATTATTGTTATGTACAAAAAATAAATGATTTAATTAATTAATGGTACTCTGCGGACTTTAATTTCTGCAAAATATTTTATTAAGCCATCATAATCCAAAGACTCTGCGATAGTGCTTTCAATGGACATCAAAGACAATTTTTTTAAATTATGATAAGGCTATAATTTTTATAAAAAAAAATATCAAACTAACAAACAGGTCCAAAGTAAAATTAAAAACTTACTTCTCAATATCAATAATGAAAATAAATTATTTATCTAAATTTTAATTCAAATTGCAAATTAACACAATTAACTGATATCTTTAATACAAATTAGCACAATATTTAACTAAAATACTAATTAATACCAATATATGTATATAAACTTTAAAAATACAAAAACTATATGAGAACTCTAAATACATACTTCTGTTATAAAAAACAAAAACCAAAATCAGAGTAACAAAAAATTGAAAATATTATTTGGTTTTTCCAAAATTTTTGAAACGCAACGCTTACTATGAATAAATTCGAAATTTCTGTTAAAAAGTTTTTATTTTTCGCCAATAAAAATAAAAACAGTAAAACATTTCAAAGAAATGATTACATTTCAAAGCAATGTGAAAAATTTGAATTTTGTTCAATAAAAACTTAACATATATTGTAATATATATGGATAGGAAAAGCGCTCAGAAATGCCAATTTATCAAAATATAGATTATTATGTAGAAATTCGTGTTATAATAATATAGTCAGTAAACAGTATGATAGTTTTGTTGAGAATAATTCTTCAATTTGACAGAAAAGGCGCCTTTTTTTCAGTGTGATTCTGGCGCCTGGTGCGGTCGCTCCCTCGCTCCACCCATAGATCCGGCCCTGTTTGTTTGATTAAAAAATTAAATATAAAATTCAATTTAAAAAAAAATGTAATTTCAGGAGTTATATTTCTAGTCCTAATCAGGGCCGTCTTCACAAGTATAATCGCCCTAAGCTAAACAAAATTGGAAACATTACTATTTTTATCAAAAAAGTAATATTCGAATAAATAATCATACAAAAATTGATTATTATAGGGATCATTGAAACTCTTATTGAAATTATTAAGTACTTTGGTTATTGGGCACCATTGAAACGATAGCGCCCCTAGGCTGCAGCCTATTTAACCCAATGGATTAGGAGAGCCTGGTTCTACAGTATGTTTACGTACAGTTTAAATAATTAACATTTATATTTAGTAAAATGTGATAATTAATATTGTTCTGCTAAGATCAATATTCTAAATCTAAATAAATAGAAAAAAATATTTAGCTGCTGGGTTCATTATAGAACAAAAACTAGTACCTAAATTTATATATTGGAATTGTATTGGAGTATGGTAAAGAAATTAGATGTATACGAAAAAATATTTAAAAAAAATTATTTTGGATGAATTATAACAGGAGTATCTCTTTAATAAGTCCTGCAATATTTATTTCCAACTGTGAACCTTAGTTAACAGTAAAATGTGAAATTAGATTGACGGGCAATTTCTAATTCGGGCACTTTTTCTTTCAAATAATCAAATATTTAAATTCGGCGAATGACACCCAATAATTATTCATATAGCGATCGGAGTGGAGTCGTCAGCCTTATAGAAATCTGGGAGAATCAACTAGAGATTTTTAACTTTTTCGAATAGTGTTGGCCTGAAGTTTCGACCCTTTATCTGGAGAATAAAACGACAAAACAAGCTTAAACAGACTGACAAATTGAAACGTTAAGGATTTTTTTTACTATGAATTATTCTGTATAATTTTTACAGGGACCAAATAGTTACCAAAAATCTTTATTGTAGGCCCGACAAATTTGTTGGTGTGTTGAGAAGTGTGGTTTCAAAATTTGAAGAAAAATTGACTTATGAAACTTTAAGCAACTTTAAAGTTTTTTTTAGGAAAAATAATATTCAAATTATAGATAATAAATTTAAAATTTGTGACGTATTTCTTTGGTATTTACAAGAAATACTGTACTTTATAAAAATGTTACGCCAAAAAACGATAGTATTATAGCAATATATTTATGTATCTTAAAATTTTCAAATATCCAATTCTTTACTGAAATAATATTAAATCTATTTTTAAATTTTCTATGATTTTACAGAAGTAACAACAATAAAGAAAACTAAAAATACATTAAAAAAAACGATAAAAACTAATAAAATTAATCTATTATGTATTCTATTTCATTTAATTAATTTTATTATTTTAGTTTCTATGTCCAAATATTACTTCTTCCGTATTACAAACCAAGCAATACTCTACGAATAGTCTAGAATAATTTTTTTTTAAAAAACAAACAAACATATTTTAATCCTTTTCTCATTTTTATTGACTTAGTGCGGCGAATTAAAGTAAAATAATACAAAAATTGTGTATAATTATTATAATATTGTACATAAAAATTAGATATGAAATAATCAGTTAATGTGTTAAATTCTAAATTAAAATTAGAGTGCATTAAAATCTTAAGCGGATATTTATACAATAAAAAGAAAAACAGTCTTTAAAATTTATAAGATAATATTTTGAATTTCGTAATTCCTTTAAATTAAATATCGTATTTTAAAGTAACAAAACCTTTATATTATCAGTCAGTGTTCTTCGTAATTATCGAAGCTTTCTGATGACTTTAAAAGTAAAATTTTTTCTAGAAGTATTGATTTAATTAACAAATCAGTCACGGTTTTTAATAGAAACACGATTTTTAACTTTGGGTGCATTTGATTATGCTTGATTTTAAGTTATAATCAATTTTTTTAGAGAAAATTCATCGATTACAAATACTGAAAGTCACAAATGGTTTTAAAATACATTAAAATCATGCCTGGTTTTATTAAGTACCGAAAATACAATCTTCTCTGAACATTTTCAATATTAGAATAAATTTGCCCCCTCTAAATTCTAAAGAACATGTTAAGCTTAAATGGTATTCGATATAAATGTTTATGGGAATAGTTTTAGTTCATAAATTGTAAAAGATTTAATCACAAACAATGTCATAAAACTAAATTTTATATCAAAGAATTATATTTAAAATTAAAATACAAGGCTTTATTTTCTTTATTTTTATATTTTATTTGTCATTATTATCTAAATCCATTTGAACATGTGGTTGCATACATTTTAAACTAAATTCTATAAATTTAATATCTTTTAAATATTCTGTCATTCTTTTAAAATGTCTCTCAGTATATGGTAAACTTTCTTCTATAATTTTATTCAAACCGTTTACTTGAAATTTATTTGCTAAAATTTCATTTGTTAGAATACTTAATACCAATTGTGCTGGTCTACAATTTTTACTATTTGTATTCCATGTGACAGCATGTTTTAATAAACTCTCTTTTAGCAAATCATTCAATCCTCCAATAGTTTCATCTAAACCAAATTCATTATTTTTGATAACTTCATTGATAATTTTCAATGTTAGATAAGGTTTTTCTAATCTTAATGCATATTTAAGTGCTTTTAACATTTTTTTCTGGGCAATTAAATTATTCAATTCTTGTTCCTGAATAACTAATTCCTGTCGTTGATTAAATTCTGTAATTTTTTTCTCTTCAGTTACATCTTTCCATCTTATTAATTGTGAATCCGAACCACCACTATAAAAATTCATTTCATCATGTGCAATAGCTATTGTCCAAATTCTTGATTCATGTTTGTCGAATGTACCAATACATTCACTAGTTTTTATTGTCCATAATTTTAATAATCCATCTGCTCCAGCTGATAAAATTTGCATACCTTTTGATATAAATTCACCACGTAATACTGAACTTTCATGACCCTCAATTGATTTCAGACAAGTCATATCAGTCAGTGACCATAAACGCATAGTACAATCAGCTGAAGTAGTTAATAATACCTGATCAATTGGTGAAAATCGTACACACCATATACCTCTGCGATGTCCTCTTAGCGTACCCAATAATTGTAAATTATCTGCAGACCATAATTTTGTAGTTTTATCCTGTGATGCAGTAGCAATTAATCTATCATTCGGTGATATTGCAACACAATTAATATCCTTTTCATGTGCAATAGCAGTACTTGTGCAAATTAATGAAATTGGTTCGTCAACGGTTGCGGTAAATTTTTTTGGAATATCCCATATTTTCAAACATGTGTCCTGACTAACTGATGCACAAATTGTATGAGAAATTTTACCAAATGAAACTGAACCAATACTAGCTGTATGTTTTGTACCCTTTGCTACACATATACATGAAAAATCTGTTGGATTTATTTGCCAAATTCGTAAAGAATTGTCTTTACCAGCTGAAACGAGTAAATTTTTATGTGCAGACAATGTTAAAACTATATCTGTATGCCCTTTAAGTATTTTACAATTCATATTGATGGTGTCATATAATTTAATATCATTACTATTTGTTGCAACTGCTAAATAACGTCCATTCTTACCAACAAAACAAATATCTAAGATTTCGTCACTAAAACCAATTAATTGTTTGGCACAATGAAATGTACTTATATTATGTATTAATATATTATGATCACTACTAATTATTGCTAGTTGATTTGTTTTTGAACAATGAAGTAATTGCGTTATTGCTAGGCCACCATCTTCAGTGGCTTTTGTCACAAAACTGTTCGTTTGTGAATAAACTATTTTTGATTCAGTGCATTCCCAAATTTTAATACAACCCAATTCACCAGCAACTGCTGCATAGATTTTATTAATATTTTCTTTTGCAGACATATCATAATCATTTGGAAGCTTACCAAATTTTGGCAAAACACAAACACCTTCTAAACCTTCGTATAACGGGATTACACGTACTTGACAATTTTTCATTAGATCCCAAAGTATTAGAACTTTATCTCTACTAACAGACACGAAATGTTTAAAATCGTCGGTAAATGAAATATCAGTAACTTTAGAGAAATGGCCAGTAAATGTTGCATGTAATTCTTTGCTTTCATAATTCCAACAATTTATTTTATTATCACCATCTCCGCATCCAAAAATCAATTGTTTCTCTAAGCTTGGATGAAATCTCAATATACTAATAACACCTTGGCTACCACGTAATGCTGATATACATGTTTTCTTTTCAAAATCCCATATCCGAATTGAAGAATCTGAACCACCACTGGCTATAATTGTACCACGTGATCGAAATGCTAAACGAGCGATTGGACCTTTATGAGATCCCTTCCACATTTTTACCATATGACCATCATTTTTCGACCAAAGTTTTATTAGCCCACTTTTATGAGCTGTTAAAACATGATCTTCGTCTTCACTTAATGCAAATGTATAAATTATATCTTCATCTAATCCTTCTACTTCTTGATTAGCTATTTTACTAGCTATTTGACCTGTTTCAATGCAAATTATGTTAATTTTGCCATTATCTTGACAGAGTAATTGAGAACCATCTGATGTCCATGCTACTAAACCACCTGTATAAAATGCACCATATTGTAGATCAACATCGAATCTGTGTAATATTAAAAACAATAATTTCGATATTTCTTTTATAATTAATTGAAATATGCTTACAATTCTTTTAACTTTATATGAATTGCCATTTTATATTAATTTTTTTTATAAACTTTATATTTCTAAAAATCTCTCAACTAAACAAACTATAATGGCCAATCTATTTATTTATACACGTGCTTGTTGACAATTTAAAAAAAGTAAACATCTGCGACCTGACTGGACAGATTCCCTGGAAACCTTTATTAAAAAAATCTGGTTTCGAAATTGCCGAATTCTGATTTTAAAATAAAAAAAAAAAAATAGTCCCAAATTTAGGTAAATAAAATAAAAATCGTTTTCAAGGGAATTACCATTCCGAACAAACAAGATAATACAAAAAGTAATACTACGTTAAACGTAGTCGTAGAACGTGTAATAAAAATTGTGTGAATTCAGAATTTTTGCCTTGGATATAGCCGTTTTATTCTGACCTTCCATTTTCGCGGTTTATAATTTAATTCTGGTACTACCATACATACTATTTCCATTTGGTACCTACCGTTTAGTTAAAAACTTAATTGTCCTATAATTTACTCGAAACGATCGAACAATTTGAAATTTTAGCATTTTATGTTTGAATTTAAAAATATATTTAAATTAGAAATAGTAAATAATAATACAAAAGTTCCAAAAGAATGAAACAATAAAATAACTATTATATATTTTTTTTAATTTATTATACTTTACAAGATTAGTTTATTTTGTACATTTCTTAATTCAAACTTTATTTTTTTATCTATAACTACAATATTAAATACCTAAAACTGTATCAGTTGTTTCTTGAATTTCTTCGATTAAAATTTCTTCACAATTTTCATTATTCTCTTGTTGTTGTTGTACATTAGATTTTTTGGTATTATGCAATTTCATATGACTCTCTAATGCTTGTAATTGTATATATGATTTTCCACAAATTTCACAAACATGTTTACGATTTCCACTATGTAAATTCATATGAACAGCTAGTGAACTTTTCCTATTAAAAACTTTACCACATTGTTTACAATCAAACGGTCTTTCGCCAGTGTGTATTAAAGAATGTTTCTTTAATTGTTCATGCGTTAGAAAAGTCTTCTCACAAGTCTACAAAAAAATATTTATAAAAAAAAACAATTAATAAATAAATATTTTAGTATATATACTGGACAAATATAAGATTTATGGCCTATATGCGATCTTTTATGGGCAATAAGATTACTTGAATATCGAAACTCTTTTTGGCAAATATCACATTGAAATGGTTTTTCACCAGTATGTGTTAGCATATGTTTCTGAAATTATATTAATTATATAAAATAAAATGTGCCACAAAAAATATATTATTAAATTACCTTATAACCTGATCTTTGTGTCATTCCTTTACCACATATTCCACATAAAAATGGTTTTTCACCGGTATGCATTAACATATGAGATTTTAATGAACCAATTTGCCTATATGTATTATCACAAATTGTACATTTATGTCCACCAACATGCAAAGTCATATGACCGTCATAAGCATTTCTTGTTTTAAAACCCTGACCACATTCACTGCATAAATATGGTGTTTTATCGGAATGCAATTGTTTATGATAATTATATGAACTGTGAGTACTTAATAATTTTCCACATATTTCACATTTATATGGTGGTCCCTCAATTTTTCGTAATCTTGGTTTACGTTTTCTGGTAATATTATTGGTTTCTACACTATCAGAATCATTTTTGATCTCAGCCTGACTATCAGAATCATTTGCCTTTATTTCAACCGAAATTGAAGTTTCATCATTAATCAAATTTGTACTATTTAATTCCATATGAATTGTTTCAATTTCTCCACAACTATTTTCTTCAACTAAATTTTCAATTTCCTGATATTCTGTTATCATTTCTTCATTTTCATCTAATTCTGAATCTGAATATGTTGTTGCTACTTCAGTATGTGTTATTGTTTCAGTTAACTCTTCATCATTATCTTTATATGTAATTTGGGTCACAATTATTGTAGGATTGTCATTTTGCTCTTCATCTTTTACGTATTCTTCTTCTAGTTCTTCTGTTTCAATAATTTCGGTTGTTTCATTTGCGTTATGATTATGATTTTCTGTTATATTTTCATCGGTTTCATCTGGTTCGTCAATATTATCATAAAAACACAATGCACCATCTCCAATTAATTTTTCACTTTGAATATGACTTTTAGTTTTAATTTCAGCCGATATTAAATATTCACGTAATGTGGAATCACTTTTCATGCATGTATGATGAAAAATAAATGATCGACTAGCTTCAATAACACATTTAAAACACATTTTTTGTGGTAAATTATCATTCTCGCTAATCTAAAAATTTAATTAAATTATTTTAATGTTTCACTTATAACGGTGTGTATTTTTTTTGAAAAAATACGATATTGTAAAAAATCATTCACAAAAAGTATTTAACAGATAAAGTTACCGAAATTGGTGTGAATTCTTCAAGAACATCTTTCATAGTAGTTGTATATCCTAAAATTATTCCTTCTTTAAATAATGAACGTAGATCATCAGATTCTTCTAGACAACATCTGCATAGTTTCTCAAAATTTAAGTGATTTTCTTCAATTTGTTCAGCCTCAGCCTCTGCCATAATAATAGTTAATTTAATTTTGTTATATTTGTTTTGATTTTTGAAGTTTTATGTGATTGAAAATGGCGATTTTAATTTTTTGACACTTTATAGTTCACAATATACAACGTGGAATATATTTCCCTTTAGGAAAGTATATAGAATTTATGAAATAATTTAAAAGTAATCCGATTTCAAAGTAAGGTAAAAAGAAATGTGTAATGTATTTAATTTTGAATATAAAGTAATATATAAAGTAAATATACGGATATCAATATTGATTCAGATGAAATAAAGAAAGAAGTATTAATTTACTATTGATACTCAAATTATTTTTATATATTTTATTACTATATTGGACCGGACATAGTTCGTGAGTTCTATAAACTGATAAACTCACTCGTTATAAGAATATAAATCATTATACATTCTAATCATACTAATATATTATATTTTTTTTATGAGAAAAAGAAATTATAAAGTTTTAATTGTCTAAATAGCATAACCCATTTTAAGATAAATCAACTCTGAATTTAATTCCTTATTCGTTTTACTGAAAACTAACTTTTATATTTCTGTCAATGTTTTATCATATTTTTACTACAAAAATACTAAAGTGCTAAACAATAAACGGAACTAGCTGTCTCTATTAGTTTTTTAGTTTATATCATTTTTTAATAGGCAATGTGCGGAAAGTGATAGCATTAAAAAGTTAAATGGAGAGCGATGTAAATTTTTTTTTTTTCAAATTTCGTTATATAAACCCATTATTTTTGAATAATAATGGATTTAATTTTAAATTACTTATATATACATATTTTAATTCTTTTTTGAAATTACAATTATTCTCTTTGGACATTAGATCCTTAAAAGTCTTTTAATCGTTCATCTATCGCTATCGCAAATATAGGTTTTTAGGATTCATACATTGTTACTTTCCAAAAAGTTATTACAAATATGTAATGAAATTTAAGCACTTAAATTTAAACCGCTTAATATATATACTGAACTGGTTCTAATTTTAGTATTTGAGTAAGGAATTCAGATTATTTTTTATTGCGAACCGGGAAAATTTTGTAAATAATGATCTTATCTAACCTCATATTAAAATTAATATTAATAAATAAAGTGAATAATTAATTTATATAAATACTTAGAGTAAAAATATTAATAAAAGATGAATTTCCAAATAATATTGCGGAGTTTACGAAAAAATTATTTTAAAAAATCTTTCACAAATTTACCAAAACTCTTCTGTTGTCACGAAACTTGTTATGTTCAATTATCTACATCTCAAAAACTAAAACAGCAATCGGATCCAAAAATTTTAGACGAAAATTGGTCACAAATTTATAAATTACCTATAATTCCATTGGCAGCTGCATTTAATAGGTTAAAGATTTATCAAGGTGGTTTAACAGCTATTGGAATACCAGTCAGTTATGCATTAGAATCGTCTTCAATACTTCCAGATCATGCAGCAATAGTATTCAGTATACTTGGTAATAAAATAATTTTTTAAAATTAATATTCATTAGAACTAAATTTAATTCATATTTAAATTTAAAAGGAGTAACTGGTCTAATCACATTGACTATAGGAAGTTTGGTAATTCAAAATCTAATAGGAATAATTTACATAAATAATAAAATGGAATCATTAAAATTATCGTATGTGGATTTTTGGGGACAACGTAAAAATATACTACTAAAAATTGATGATATAATACCAAATTATGAACAAGCCCCAAGAAGGTTGGATTTTTATCAAACGGTTGCTACGAATCTAGACAATGGTATTAAATTTAAATTATTACATAGGTTTGCACATATTCCAGATAGAACAATGTTCACATCAATTTTTGGCGACTAAATAAAAATTCGTTTTAAGTTTATAGTTAATTTTTAAATTTATTAAAATAAATTTAAATACTAAAAAAATCTGTAAATACATATATTTAAATTTAACTCCATCTGTAATGTGCATAAGCACGATTTGCTTCACATTGTCGATGTAAATCATGTTTTCTTTTAACTACTCTTCCTTGGTTAGCAGCTGCATCCAATAATTCCCATGCCATTTTTTCTGGAAAATGTACTGTTCGTTCTTTTTCATTTGCTGCTTCAATTAACCATTTCATACCTAAGAACATTGATCGTTTTTCTGTAACTGGTATTGGTACTTGATAAGTAACACCACCTCTTTTAATTGGTGTTAATTGTAATAATGGCCGGCAATTTGAAATTGCTTGATGTAATATTTTCTTTGGATTTGTCTCAATTTTAGCCTTTTCCGCAGGATCATTTTCTAAATGATAACGTTCCAATTGTGTACGTTTAATATTTTCAAAACATTTTTCCAATAATGATCTGGCTAATGATTTTTGACCACCTCGCATTACATAATTTGTAAATTTACTTATAACATCGTCATGAAATACTGACACTGAATCATTATTTCGTGCCGGTTTTATTGGAATATGTTCTAATTTCGTTGCTTCACCAGTTTCAAATAGAATATGTTGTTTATCTTTTTTGAAAACTGGTTCAATATATTGTGGTGGATAACGTGACATGTGTTGCTGTTGTTGCACACATATCGCAGATGTTTGAGATCTAAACAAGATATAGTATATTAGAAATTATATCAGAACATTTTATAAACAACTCACAATAAATGTCGAAGTTTAGACATATTAACCAACATGACTAACAATTATTAAATTGATACTGACTATTGAAAAAAGGATTTGTTTTGACTTTTTCCATGCAAAAATAAATAATTTCTTGTGCCTGATTTACTTATTATAGAAATGAATGTTCTATGTGAACACTGAAGGTGAAAATAGCAAATTTATAAATTGTCACTGTTAGCGACAAATTTGTAGTAATATAAAGCTACATTCTCAAATGTTTAACCCTAACCATAATTACTAGTTAATTTTGTATACTACCGTTTTGTATTTGTACAGGATACATGACCACAGGATGTTAATAATTTGAATTTAAGAGTATTTATTAAGAGTCATAAATGTAACTTAAGGTCATAAATTTCTGAGTAAAATTGGGACCATAATTTAATATAATTTATTTCTACATAATTTATATTATATTATGACATAAATTATATGATAAATAATCTTTTATTTCAGAAATTATCCTACAACAAATGGAAATTATTGTGAAGATAAATGAAAGGAAAAGGAACATGCTTTTAGAAAATATAAAAGGTCAGATTTCTATTATATTATTTATTTAAAAATAAATATACATATATATTTTGGAACTTTTTATTAAAAAATCCATATATTAACGCTTTGGTATTCGACCACATGTCTGTAAATTGCTTATCTGTTCGTTCGTCTTACATATTGCAGATATCTATTTTACAATCTATATCTCGAAATTGGAACTTCAAGAATTTTGAAACTAGATAGACGACCGTTGCTACATATATTCAAACTTGTCCGCTAGCATAGTAAATGTTAACTTGGGGTATATAGTGAGACATATGTTGGGAAGGCAATTAGGCAATATACAGACACATAGTAAAATAAAATTGAATCAGATTAGTTATTTCCTATGATTAGTTCGTCCTGCGGTTCGGTTTTAAAGTATTTATTTTACCTATACATTCCCTAAAACTATGGAGATACATATTAAAAAGTTTGATTTTAAAAAAAAAATATTAGTAAAAGAAAAATATTAACTTATTTGATTAATTCGACTGCGACACTTTTGTTTTTGCAAGGTGGCAAATCTTGTTCGTAAAGTATAAAAAAATATTTTTAATGTTAAAAGGAATATCTACATCATCTGAGCCATTTTGCACGAAGTAATCAAAATGATTTACGTTGTCTTTTACTTAAATCACTAATTGGTTATTCTCTGATTTCACAGTGAGATTAAAATTAACATTAGTAGAGAAAAAGAAAATTTCAGAAAATTGGAAAATAATATCAGGGAAAAATAAAATAAATAAAAATGATTGATTTGGGCAAATTCCTCTTAATTGAAGAATTTACTTATTAACTTTATTCTGGGTTGCACCACTTTTCACTTGATCGGTTCTGATATTGATATTTCATCAGAAAAGAAGCCTATTAAATCCAAATATATATAAAGAATCAGCTGTTTGTCTAATTTTTTTTAGTGAAAAACCAATAAATTTTCATTTTGTAATTTTGATGAAATGATTAGTGGATAATAAAAAAAAAAACGATGAAATGTACAACAAATTTAGAATAATATAAGATGAAAATATTTAATCTAATTACAAACACTTTAAATATTATTTCAAATTTATTAATAATTATTATATATTATTAAAATAACGTACAGAAGAAAATATATATAATTTAAATTAAATAAATATTTAAATTACAATTTATTTTTTTAAATACAATAAATAAATTTATTATTCTAATGGTTTTTCTGGTTTAATTTTTTGCATTAATTTTACAATCAATTGTTCAACAGAAACTTTAACTGGTGTCTGTGTAAATTCATCAATAAAATTATCCTTAGCATGTTGTATAACATCTTTTACAACTAATAATGCATTAATACATCTTGGCTTAAATTGTGGATAATTTAATAATAAATTACATAATTTATCTAATGTTGTTGATTTACAAATATCATCAATTGTTAAAACTTCAATAATTTCTTTATATACTTCAATTAATATTGCCTGACTAATATTCATCATTTTTACATGATTAGTTATTTCAATTGCATTTGCAACAATACCATTTAATACTTCATCAATATTAACATCAGTTTTTTCATAATTAAATATAGTCATAACTTCTTTAAATAAATCTTTAATATTTTCAGGTTTAACATAAATTAAATATTTTTTTGGTACTAAATTTTCAAAATTCTCAATAACACATTTCGTTATCTGATCAATTTGATCATAATCAAAATTTTTACCAACAAAACCTAAATATTGTGATATTTTTTTACTATACTTTCGTATATTTTCATCAGTCATTAGTTTACGGAAATGTTTTATAGAAAATTTTTGTACAATTTTTAAAATACGATCACTTGTATAAACATCTGGACCAAATTGATATGATATGGATTGTAAATTAATAAAAGCTGATTCGTCAATTTTTTGATTTTCTTCATTAATAATTCCAGGTAAACCGGATGTATTCAATACTTGTTCAATTGGCTGAACTTCTAATGGTTTTGATTTTATTCGTAAAGTACGGATTTCCCTTTCCAAAAACTGGAATAAAAAACATTTATATTATCTATTAACGCTTTAAAAAGATAAGGATAACTCGGCAAGTAAATTATCGAGTACCGATTAATTCACAGAAAAAAAAATTCCAGGACAGATTATCGCGCACATATCATCACGAAAATACCTGTCCTGTTACAAGGAAAACAATTGGTACTAACTGCTATTTGATCTGACGGAACGTTGTTACAGATTACATTTCCACCACGGATAATATAATTATTTATTTATTTATTTATTTATTTATTGACTGTGTAATTTTTATAATATATTACAAAAAAGAACTTATGCTAAGAGAATCAGGATGATAATCCTTTACAACTAATTAATTTATATAATTATCATCTGATGATGTGTAATGTTGAAAAATCTAAGTTTTTATAAGGAAATTCAGTTTATAAAACCTTATATTCAAATTAACTTAACCTAAATAAATAAAACTTAACCTATATTTTAATCAACTGAATACCAACATTTAGTTATTATTATTAAGTTCTTTGATAAGTGGATTGATCGAGCATATACAGTTTTTAAAAAAATTTTCATTAATAATACAAATTTTGTCAGCTATTTTTGATACGTTAGCAATAAAATGTAACTCATTGGTAGAAAAAAACCAAGGGAGGTTGAGCATTAATTTTAGTATTTTGTTTTGTTTAATTTGCAATGTTTTAATATGTGATTTAGCACAATTACCCCAAATTGGCGATCCGTATAGCAAAATACTTTGAAATATAGTTTTAAATATAAGTAATTTATTCTTTATATTAAGTTTGGAATTCCTTGCTATAAGTGGGTATAAGATTTTGATTAGATGATCACATTTCTTAATTGAAGCTTGGATATTATCATTAAATGTGATTTTTTTATCAAGTATTATTCCAAGATATTTAATATTGTTATTCCAAGAAACAATTTCGCCATTTAGGCACAAATTCCGTGAAGGCAAATATTCTATTTTCCTCTTACGAGTGAAAAATATAGCTTGAGTTTTCGTAGTATTAATTTGTATTTTCCAACGCTTGAAGTAGTATTGGAATTCTAAGTAGGCACTTTCTAGATTGTTGATTATTTCAGTAGCGGAAGTGGATGATGTTATAATGCTTGTGTCATCAGCATATAGTCCGATGTCAGTGTGTTCGGGTTTCGGTATATCGTATGTGAAAATGTTATATAGGGTTGGACTCAATGATGATCCTTGAGGTACGCCAGCGGGTAAATTTAATAAATTAGATTTGGCTGAATTTATTTTAACACAGAATTTTCTATTGCTTAGGAAACTTTGTATAATTTTTATTATATAATGATCAAAATTGTTAGCTAGCATTTTGTGAAGTAGCCCATCATGCCATACTACATCAAAAGCTTTTTCAATGTCAAGACTAAGCATACCGATTGATTTTTTGTTTTTTAAATTTTCTGATATAAGTTTTTTAATACGACATAATTGATGATTAGAGGAGTGGTCTTTTCTGAATCCAAATTGTTCAAAAGGTATAACATTATGTTTTTCTGAAAAATCCAAAATTCTTTTTTTTATGCACTTTTCAAATATTTTGCCTAAGGAACTTATAAGACTGATTGGTCTGAAGCCATCTATACGGTTATAATTTTTATTGGGTTTGGGAATGCATACTACAAGGGCTTCCTTCCAGGCATTAGGAAAATAGCTTATTTTGAAACAACTATTGAATAAATACGTGAGATATATTATCGCTTTTTTGGGTAAATTTTTCAGTAAAATATTTTGTATATTATCTAAGCCTGGTGCTTTTTTATTTTTACTAGATTTAAGTATATTATTTATTTCAGAGGGTGTAGCTACCTTAAAATTTATAAAATTGATGTTGTTAATAGTATTAATACTGTTTGAAACTAATTGATCGGTGTTTGTATTGGAGTTGTTAAAAGTTGAATTATGGTTTTTTAGAAAATAATTAGCAAATTCTTCGGCTTTTTCTTCGTTAGTAATAAGGGTTTTAGTTTCTGTTACTATGTGTGGTATGGATTTATTTCGTTTTTTAAGAGCCTTCGTAATGTTCCAAAATGGTTTACTACATTCTTCTAAGGATTCTAATTGAGTTGACCATTCTTTATTGACAATAACCGAAAAATGGTTAGAGATTGTTTTTTGTAATTTGTTTAATTCTCTTTTGATTAAAGCATTATGCGTTCGTTGAAATTTCCTTCTTTTTGTATTTCTTAATGAAATAAGTTGTTGGAGAAAATATGGTATTTTAATATTTTTATAATTATTTGCGACTTTTTTGGGAATTGCAGCTTCTTTAGCACTGTCAATTATTTCTAAAAAGGTACTAATACCATCGTCAATATCGCGTGAGTTATTAAATCTTTCTACTGACATGTTTTGTAGTGATATTTTTTCAGCGATTTTACTTTTATATTTGGACCAATTAGCTTTATTAAATTGCCAATAAAAACTTTTAGGAATTATAATTGCTGAGTTTTTAATTTTGAAATGTACAGGTAGGTGGTCAGAGCTAAAATTTTGTGTCGTCGCAAGTGGAGTAATAAATTGGGAACAATTCGACAATACAATGTCTAATGTAGATGGTGAACCTCGTAACCTGCATGGAAAATATGTTGGTGTTGGTGAAAATAAAACCCCATAATTATGAATAGTAAGTTTGTCGTAAAGTATTCTGCCCCAAATATTATTACGGGTACAATTCCATAATGAATGACGACTGTTAAGGTCACCTGCGACAATATAATTACCTGGGAGCCTATTGAATATATTTAAATCATATGCAAATTTGTTTTTCAGTAACTGATTGGCATTTCCTCCTGGGAAATATGCCCCTACAAGTATATAGTTATTAGTATCGGTAGATAAATTTATTGCGATTGTTTCAATAATTTTTGTTTTTAAAGAGGGTAATTGACTATGTTTTATTTTTTTATTTATTGCAATAACAACACCTCCAGCTCTTTTATGCTCCCTATCTGATCTATAGCAGACAAAATTTGAACTATTAAATGAATGTTGTGGTTTCAACCAAGATTCAGTAATTATACCTATGTCTATATTATTATTACTTAAATAACTAAAGAATTCTATTGATTTTTGTTTAGATTGAATACTTTGGGCATTCCAAAAAATTATTTTTACATTATTATTGTTAATATTATTATAAATACTATTATTAATACTATTTATCATTGTATAAATATTTAATTGTAAGTTCGGCTAATGTTTTGAATTGCTCTTCTTTAGTTCTACATTGCTTTAATTTGGTTAGCATTTCAGTTGATAAATTAAGAAGTTCGTTAACCGAGAACAAGTTTGTATTATTTGCAACATTCAAAGATGCAACATCAGCGTAACTATTAACAATTTTATTTGTCAGTATATTTTCATTATTTTGTACAGTACCTGAATTTTCATTATTTAGTTGAGGAAAAGCGTTGGAATTGAAATTAAATTGCTGTGTATTGTTGTTTTTATTTACTTTTCTTCCTGTTTTTTCTCTTAGTGCCATTTGCAGTTTAATATATTGTGCTCTTTTTGGACACATAATAGAACTAGATGTGTGGTTACCAGCACAATTGGCACATTTTATTTGCGTAGCAATAGTTGTATCTTTATTTACAAATTTTGTATAGTTTGGACATTCTGTTGTTTTGTGGTTGAGAGCACAAATATTACATTTTGTGATGAGATTACACCATTTTGATCCATGTCCATATGTTTGACAATTATAACAGCGTGTTGGACCTCTCGATGATGCTCTGTAAAAATCCCAATGAATTATTGTTTGAAAGAGCGCTTTACAATTTATCCGCAAATCTTTTAACATTGTTGTTCCTCTCACAAAATAGAGTAAATAGGTTGCTTGGTTGACATAGCGTTGATTTTTAATATTCATTATTTTGATTTCAGTGCAATTGTTGATATTATTTTTCTCTAATTCAATCTTAAGTTCTTCGGGTGTAACAGTATGTAGTCCATAGAGAACAATTTTTAAAGGTTTGTTTTGCTCAGTATTGTGTCCGAAAAAATTTAACTTTCTCAATTTAAGTTCATTGTATAATTTATCGTAATCATTAATTGAATCACATATAATTTGTGTACCAATACTTGTATTCTTTATATTATACACAGAGATCTTGATTTCCTCAAGTAATTTGTGTAAAAACTTTGTTGTTTGGTTAATTACGTTAATTGGTGGTGGTTTAATCTGCTTAATTTCTATAACAGAATCGGTACACATGTTGTTCTCATCAAAATCATTTATTTGACTTAGAGGGGCAAATCGATTAGAATATTCATTAGAATTATCTTTGGAAGTAGATCCAGTTCCGTGTTTGGTCATGATATGTAAATTATTCGTGAGGCGTCCGGCTAAATGAACTTTTTTAGTAATTCCAGATAAAAATTTATCACCATAATCCGGTGGATTTACACGCGTTCTTTTGTTAGAATAAATTGTGATATATAATACCACAAATATTCTTTTGTAAAGAAGTTATTACTTATATTACACTATAAATTGCTACTTTTAAGCTCAATGATCTTACTCAGTACGAAGTGAGATCGTGACTGGATAATATAATTAGCAGATTCATTGAGCACACTGGAATATTTAATAGGTAATATTTTGACTTTTATAATTTTTCAATATATTTCCGGCAGCGCTGTTATTAATCGCGACCCGGAAAAAAAGAAATGTGAAGTTCATTCTAAATTATGCATCATTCTAAGATAATTCGGGATAGAATATACAAATTGAGTTGAAGATTTGTAATAGACAACTACAATTTCAAATATGTAATGAATAAATCTTCAAATAACTAAATGAAAGTATAATTTTTGGAGCGTACCCAACGTGGTATCTATACCGTAAATTTGAGTTTTTCTGAAATTTTACGCTAATCACAACTGATTTGAGCTTACGAAATTCTTAATACTAACAATATTAATTAAAAATTACCTCAATTTGTGCATTTTGAACTTGTCTAATATTTGCTAAACGTTTTATATCTGGACGAAAATCAATATGCGGAGCACTGGTTGTTTTTTCAAGTAATCGTTTCTGATATAATAATATATCAGATAAGAAATTTTTCTCTTCTTGTAAAATTGTTAATATATTTAATTTTTCGGTATTTTTTTGGATTTCTCGGCATAACTCTTTTTCTAATACTGCAAGACGTTTCTATAAAAGATAATTTTTTTAAAAAAACATTAAATACAATTTTAAATACAATTTACTTTTTTCATAGCTATTTCTTTAGACATTTCTTCACGTAATTCAGTCAAACTAAGTTGTGACTCGTATATATATCGTGTTAATGTTGACTCTTCTAATTCATCTAAATTAATGACATTACCAAATTTTCGACACATTGCCTGTTTAACTTCTTCCTCTAATATATTAATTTGACGACTCATATGCGTACAATCCGTTGTCATTCTTTGTAAATGAACAATATTAATACGATGAACTCTTTTAGTTTCTAATGTTTCTACATCTAATTGACCAACACGTGTATATAATTTATTAATCATATCCGAATTAAATAATAATGTATTTTTAATATCATTAATATCAGTATCAGTTTTAACATATTGCATTTGATCCATATTAACAAGAATTAAAGTTTCGACTTTGTTAAGTACTTTTTGTTTTTCGAGCTGTATCAAAATTTAAAATTATATTATTAGAATATTTTTTGGTTACCATAAATTTTAAATATATTAGACAAATTTTAAAAAAGCCGCCTCAAAGATTTTAAAATTACAGCTGTGTACATTTAGGGGTTGGGGAATGCACAAGAAATACTAGTTACCAGTTAATATTATACCGAATTTCGTAAATCTCCAAACGATATTTTGATTAACTATTTCAGTTCGACGTAAATATTCTGATTTAATAAATCAGAATAGAGACTCCTTTTGAAAATTCTAAGAAAGGGAAATTGTAAGTGATGATTAGAAGTCATCGTAAGATTGAAATCTACCATGGATAATCAGAAAAACCACGCAGAGATGAATGGATGGATCTTAGTATACCTGGTCTTGCATATTTCGTATCAAGATGTAGTAACCAAAATATTTTGGACATATCAACATGAGGCAGCGAAAATTTGAGAATCTCCCGTCAAATGTTCGATCGTTTTTGGTTTATTAAGATTGTAAGTTATTTGGTAATCTACCAGTGAAAGAAACAAAAAAAATCAATCTTAGATAACTGGGTAAATTTAATGAAATATGATAATCAATTGAATTCTGAATGAAATGTTATCAGTTGATTTCTTTGATATAAGACCGCTGGAGATATTATGTCTTTGACACAAGGTCGCTGGAGTAGTTAATACCCACACCTCGGAATATTTAAGACCAGCAGGAGTAATCAAACTGTAGTGAAAAAAAATACAAGAAATCCGTATCGAAATAGTATATTAATTTTGGCAGCACAAACAATTTTTATATTTTCAATTTAGTTCCTAGGAAGTGATACTTTAGTCCCTACAGTTTTGGCACTTCTACTTTCGGGAACAAAAAATTTCTAAATTTACTCCTATAAATATACAAATTAAATTTTCTTCTATACATTATTATTATCCGATATATCGAAAAATTAGATATGTTTCATTTGAAATAAAGCTTACCCTAAAATCCGTTAAATTCTTCCTTTCCGTAATAAATGTTTGTTCAACTAATCGTAATCGTTTTGTCATATCATTTATTTTCTTAGTCTCATCTTCTAATAATCGATTTTGTGAATAAATATTTTTTTCTAAATCATGTCGTTCTGTACGTAATATAAATGCTAATTCATATAATTTACTATCACAACCAGGTGGACAAACATCTTCATCTAAACGTATCGGTGCAATATCAACAGATTCAAGACTTTTTTCATCATCCTCTTCTTCTTCATCTGAACTACTTGATTCACTTTCACTTTCCGATTCGGAATCTTTTTTTTATAAATGAAAAAAAAAATTCAATCATGAAATATATATATAAAAATAAAAACATAATCCAAAATAAATTTTGAATAACTCTACTATTATCTTACCATCCTTTTTTTCTTTTGGTGGTTTATATTTCTTTTTAAATATCCTTCGCAAAAAATCATAAAATTTTGTACCTTTAATATTATACATAAAACTTGTTTGTATAGTTTTAATTTGTTCAGTCATTTTATCATTACTTTTACGTAATTCATCTGATAATCTTGATGCCTCAACAATATTAGCTAAAAATGTATTACGATTTTCAAATGCTTTTTCAGTTTTTTCAATTAAATTCGTTTCTAATTGTTCACAATCTTTTAATATACCCAATTCTTCGGTTAACGTTAATAAATATATTTCTAAAAATTTTGCATCTTTTTCAATTTCCATTTTTGAATTATTCAATTCATTTAATTCATTTTCAAAATCATTAATATTATCATCAATTTCATTTAATATAAAATCTTGTTCAACAATTTTATCAATTATCCATCTATATGATTTTTCAGTTTTCCATGGTAAAAATAATTCTTTACTATTTCGATTAATATCACCCGGTATTATTTCAATATTACTTAAAAATTCATTAAATGTTTTTTCAACTAATTCAAATGGATTTTCTAATATTAATATTAATTCATTATGATCTGGTAATTTATCAATATTTTCAATATTTAACATTTGCCATTCAATATCTTCAAATATAAATTCTTCATTTTCTAAATTTTCTTCATTATATTTGTATTCATAAATAGTTGTTATTAATTTTTTTTTATTACTTTTTGGTAAATCATCATCACTCATATCATCTGCTATTAATAATTCTTCAATTTCAATACCAGTACCAGATTTAATTAATTCTTTTAAATTATCTTCTGGATATTCTAAATTAATATCAATTGGTATAATATTTGGTATTTCTTTATGATATATTTTTGGCATTTGTTCATGTATATAATCTAAATGTTGACGTTTCTTATCAATAAATTCATAGATATTTTTTTTATCATTACGTAATTTTAATAATTTCATATTAAAATCATTTTTTTTATTAAATAATTCTTCACGGGCATTTAACAAATCCTGATATTTATATAGGACATTATTTGTTAATGGTGGTACATAATCGGTATTAATTTTTAATTTATAATCACCAATTGATTTTTCAGCTTCACGAATAGCACGTTCATCGGATGGATGATTTTTATTTGGATCTGGTTTTTTATATTTAATTTTTTCCCAATCAACAAATCGCTGCATTTGATATGATTTACGATGACGATATCGTAATAATAAACGATGCATTTGTTTATTAAATTTTGATATTAGTGTATCAGGACGATAACCAAGAAAAAATTTCTCTTCTGGTGGTTGTGGTGCTAACATTTCAAGACTTCCTTTAATATCTAATATTTCGATATTACTAGATAAGAAAAAAAAAGAATAATTAATATTTAATATAAATAAATTGTTGAGACATGCTATAGCAATAAAATAAAAATGAGGTGCTATTAAAAAAATCTTATACAAATTTTGGAAAATCGTTTGTTAGTGGTACCAAAGCTATATGGTTAACAGGTTAACTAAAAGACATCATCCACAATATAATCCTTCCTCATAATCGATATATTAAATTAAAATCACTGTATTATTGTGGGGATCCGGATATAGAGTAAGCCAAATACAAACCAATAAGTATTTATATTAAAAACATATAAATAAATTGTCTCCATAAATTGTATAATGTTTTGGTGGTAACATAATCAAAATCAAAATATGTATAGATCAACATTCAAATCGGCTACCAAATCCAGTAAGTCAAAAGGACATGTAGCTTTAATTATCATTTTATAAAATGAAACTGATTTTTACAAAATTATCCTAAGTAATTTTTGTAGAACAATTTCCTATTTTGCTTCACGAATCAATTCTTTCTTCACAAGTTTTTGGAAAACTAGATTTTTCAGCTTTTTCTGAAAGTGTTTTTCTTCTTTTTCCAAGTTTCAATCACGTTTGCACTAATTCTGAACCAACTAACGTTAAAAACTGCTGGGACTAAGAAATATATAAAAAAAATTACAACAAATGGACTTATCGCCCTTTTACATTAAATTAAAACCTTCTTTGTACAAGAAAATTATAAATAATCACTCAAGTGAAAACATTAAAAGATAAGCGAAAAAATCGGGAATATGTCGAGTGAGATATAAAGCTATTAGCGTCATAATGTCGAATAGTTTTATGTCAAGGTTCCGATTTTTTTTTTCAAAGAATGAAAATAGAAATGAAATATTTCTCTAAAAAGTTATGTAACTCTTTGTAATTCTCTCGTCTATCAATTCCATTAGCTTCAGATTTCTGGTAAACAATCTGGCCATATATTATTTTCATTACATGAATAGTTATTGCGGATTCCCATCTTTCTATCCATGCAGTCATATTAAAATGAATTAGTGTAGTTTTATGTAATCAATTTATCGGATTAAGATAATGGAATATAGTGCAAAATGTGATTAAAAAAGTGCTAATTTTCTAGTGCCAATTTTATAAACACGTTTTATAAAAGAAACATACTTATCTTCCACGGAATTCTCTTTCTCCTTGCTAACATTTATAAATATTTAAATATTTGTTTATAAAATTCAATATTTTTGTTTAAGAAACTATATAATTTTAAACTTACCTAGTTGCATGTTTAAGATTTTGTATACGATACTCAATTTCTGATTTTATCTCATCGATTTGTGAACTTAATTTATTTATTTTGAAGCCTTTCACTTTAATATCTTGTCTGTAGA
Source organism: Rhamphomyia laevipes (assembly GCA_963920725.1). NCBI lineage: Eukaryota > Metazoa > Arthropoda > Insecta > Diptera > Empididae > Rhamphomyia > Rhamphomyia laevipes. Next base: position 17,697,352 of record OY987258.1, read on the forward strand.
TAAAAGAATTATACAACAATTTATATCAATTCAAAAAAATATAATTTAAATACTTTATATACCTAATACCCTGCACTGTAAATTGCATATGTTCTAATGGTTCAATAAAATATTCAATAACTTTTTCTTTGCCCAGTTTTGCTTTTTCAACATCAAATGCTAATTTTTGTCTAATTAAATTTAATTGTTCACTTAAATTTTCAACTAAATCTTGTGTTATTCTTGGATCTAATTCTAATTCATCTTGTTTAAATTGTTGTGATGGAGCAATAGTATTATTAAGTTTCAATATTTCGTCATATTCATCACTATACGTAGCAACAATACTAAGAATTTTGGCTTTACGTTCATTAGATATTTTCAAACGACGATTTTTCTCAACTTCGATTTTTTGCTGTTCCAACGATGGATGATCTAAATATATAATGTCTTCGATTGTTCGCGGTTTAATAAATTGATTTCGTTTTTCGGATTGTATTTTTCTAATTTGTGGACCATTCCACATATATGAGAATATATTACCATCATGTCCAATTGTAAATAAATGTTTACCATCATGATTTGTAAATATTTTTGGTACATTTGAGACATTATTATCATGCATACCCATTATCCAATAATCAGTTAAATCTAGGTAATCCTCTTTTACAGCATTAATTCGAATCCTTCCACCTTGAACGGCCCATATTACATATTCATCACTATATTAAAGAAAATTTGAATTTATTAAATGGATACTAATTAATTCAGGGGAAATAGGCATGGAAAATTTACTTAATTTTAAATAAAATTTTTGGGTAAATTTAATTCACATTTAAAAATGCGATTATTTTCAATCAGAAATCAATTTTGATGCGTTTCATGTAAAGAAAATGCGTTTGTAAAGAGATGGGTTTATTTCGCATTTTAATGCGTTTATTTCGCATTCAACTTTATATCCGTTGTAGCAAATTCATTTAAACCAAAAAATACTTACATATAAAGATTCGAATAAATTTCTACATCATCTCCATCTGCAATAATTGTTGATCGAATTGGCTTCTCACGTCCAAATTCAATCTCATATATATAACCAGCATCATATCCACCAACTGATATCCATATTGTATTTGCTGGTGTATATTGTAACCAAAATATTGGATTTGGAACTGGTGGAAAATAAAGTGGTTCTTGTTCGGTCTCTTCATCAGAATCCTCTATATAAAAAATATCACAAAAATAAAAATATAAATAAAAATATTAATAAATTATATTATAAAGTATTTACTAACCAATAGCAAGATTGTCATCTATTACCATTCCGGGATTTAATTCTTTTAATTTTTGTAATTCAGCTAATCTTGCAGCTTTTTTAGCTTCTAATTTTTTAGCTTTAGCATCTAATTTAATTTGTAAACGTATTAAACTTTTTATAGATGTAAATTTAAATATTTTCATTTGAATATTATTTAAATTAAATGAAATTTCTGTATTTGTTGGTGAAACTGGTATATTTGTTAATTCTACAATTTCACCATTCGTACATGCCAATGCAAAAATATCCTGTTACGTAGAACAAATTAAATAATTAGATTTTAAATGAATATTATTAATCAAACTTATAACACCTCATTATCTTTCCATGTAATTGCTGTTGGTATTGATGGTACATCGATATATCCAATTGGATTTATTTTAACATAACCTGTAACACTGTGTTTTTCTAATTGATGTAAAAATATGGTTTTATCTTTTGAAGCTGACACTAATACCGTTTCTTGTACATTAATTGATAATTTTGTAATTGCTTTAGTATGTGCTTTAAATACATTAATTAAATGTATAGCTTGAATAGTATGATTAGTACTTGATTTCATTTCAACACAAATTTGACGAATAACACCATCATCAAAACCAATTAATAGAACTAGTCCAGTTTGATCAATTGTTGTTGGTAACCATATAATGTCACAGCCCGAACTTGAATATGATTTTCTAAATATTAATTTCTTTTTTGAATAATCATAAAAATGTAAATATCCTTCTTCACCTAATGTTGCAATATGTGTTGATATTGGACTAGAATCAGCAGCTACTACTTTACCACCATGACAAGTAAATATTTTTTTTGATGGTTGTGGTGTGTCATCTTTATTTAGATCACAGAACCATATACCACCTTTACCATCCTAAAAATATAAAATTGTTAAATATGGTTTTTTGGAATTTCTAATATAATTTAAGTGTTATTTGTTATTTCCTCTCTCATTATAATTCAAATCTGAACCAATAAAATGGAATTTAAATGGATAAGCAAGTAATTTATTTCGTATATGGTCAATAAATATCTGGTTTACATTAATGTCCTCAGAAATCAAAACAAACTATTGAAGCAACATAAGAAATAGTTTACTTTAAAAAAGAGAATTCCAGAGATGAGTTAACAGTTGTTATTGTGGCGTTGAAGCTAGTCCCACCATAAATAACATGTTTATCCCGTACTCAAAGGCAGATCACTTTAATGGATCTACGAAAATATTTGTTGAAAATTAATTAAATATCAGAACATACCACATACATAACCTTCTTAACAATGCAGTGCTTCAGGAGGAATTCTTGTACTAGTACGAAACTAAATGCCTTTCCAGTTTTATACTCCGTATCTGAAAGTGCTAGAAACTTCAAACTTCAAAATCAGGAAGCATCATCTTCGGCTTAAAACGTTTAGCAAAACATAACTAAGTACAATAACTGGCCTGATCATTAACAACTGGTCACTGCCCTCTAAGGTGCCACTTGAAAAAGATCGGAGAGTCTTCCAACAGAGACTGCCGGTTTTGCATGACCAAGAGACTGCACAGTAAATTTTATTTGATTTCGGGCTGTAGCCCGGAAAAGACTAACACATCTGGGTAAGCGATTTCTAAGTTCTCTAGAAATAACGGGTCGTTAGGAAGATTCTGGGCTTTTGTTGAAATCTGAATAAAATCTGACCAACTATTAGTAGGGTAGGTATAACAGATCGCTGAAGGTTTGTATTTGGCCTTAACGAACCCATACTAATCAATTAATCAATCAAATCAAGATTGGTATAGTGTGTACAATGAAATTTAATGTTTACAATTCCACTAAACTAACTTGTAACTTATCAAAATTTTAAGTAGTATATTGTGAATAAAAAAATAATCTCGACCTACCTGGGCATAATAATGATTATTACTCTTATCGTCTGGATATATTTTAATCAATGCTCTTATTTCACAATATGAATCTTTATCACCAATATAAAATTCAAATACCGGTTCAATTTCAACAAAACGATCATCTTCTGGTGGATCAGCCAATTCAACTGTTTCCCAAAACCATATACGTACATAACCATCTAAACCAGCTGTCATAATATCATCTTCGTCCATTGTTATTAATGTAACTGGTGATGTATGGCATGGTTTTCTTGTTTTACGACAAACTTCTATTTTTATTAAACCAGCTTCCCATACTAATAAATTACCCCAATCACAACCAGATATTACAGTTTCATCATACATTGGATATATTGCATAAATATCAGATATTTCAGTTTTACCAAAACGTCCTAAATCACCTTGTAATTTAATGCCAGTAAATGTTCTAGCCATTTTCCAAAATTTTATATGCGTTAAACCGCATGTAGTTATTAAAATTGGATTATGTGGTGAGAAAATTACATTTAATACATCATTTTGAAATGATTTTGTACGTAATAATATTTTATTTTCATCCCATTGCCATATTGTTATCATATAATCTGGTTCACCAGATTGTGTTGCTAATAATTCACCATCTTGTCGATAAACACATGTTGTATATGTAAATTGTGCACCATTTTCTAATATTGATATAATTTCCATTGATGGATAATTATATATAAATATCATTGGATTTTCACCATTTTCAGCTACTGTTAAATAATTATATTTTGGATTTGGATTTTTCTGAAAGTGATTTAAAAATATTTATAATATTTTAACAATTTTTGAAAATTTTATTTATAAATATACTAATATAAATCCAATTCCACCACCACTAGCACTTCGTCGAAAAGTCATTGTTTCAGTAGAAATTTGATAAAAATGTAATAAATTACCAGAACTAAATACGAGGACATCAGGATCAATTAAACATAAATTAAATAAACGTTTACAATTATATCCATATGAGTGGCTATATAAAGAAAATAATTGATATTTATATTAAATTTGTGAAATTTTATCATTAATTCATTTTATATATTACTCAAATTCAAGAATGGTCCCAGGAACTGTTGAAGTTCGTGTTAACCAATATGATGAAATATATTCAACAGTACATGGACAAGACATAATTTTATTTTATTTTTATTATAATTATTAATTTATAATAATATTAAAAAATATTTTCATGATTTTATTCATTTGAAGTTGTTATATTATTGAATGTTTAAAATATATATTTAATAATAATAAACAGAAGGTTGCTAGGATAATAATATTATATCCAGAGTAGCTTTATTTTTACTGTGTAATGTAAAATGCTAGTTCAACACAAATAAACGTATAGAAAAAGTAAATAAATTTATAATACAAATTCACTGGCAGGATTTTCTTAACATTGAAATTATGGACTTCGACAACCTTCCAGAAACCTTGAGAATAAATTTTATTTATACCTGAAATTTTGTAACTTTTGATGTACATAATTTTGATTGTTTGGAATTCGTAAATTTCGACTATTGCAAGTTCGATAGCATTAACATGTAAAACTACAAAATACTTGAAGTTTCAGTATGGCGATTTTACGTTGCGAAATGAATTATCATTTTGAATCCATCATAAGGCGAAAGAAGAGAATTCTGTAATATTATTTTAACTTCTACTTCTGTCGAACAATTACAACCAATAGCAGAACAATCCAGGCGATTCCAATAATGTCCAAATACCATTTGAAGTTCCTGTAGTTTATGCAAATCTCTTAAATGATTAAAAGTGTTGAACTTGTTTAGTATTGTTTATATTTTTGACAAACATTTGAAACCTTTAAGGCTGTATTGTTCAATTTAAAAAATCGAATGGTCTACCAATAATGAGAATCAGTGTCCACGCAACTATAATAAATTAATTTCGGATATAAAATTTGAAGAATATTCTTTAATATTTTTACTAGTATAAATCCAGATTCACTGTTACTAATATAACTTGGAAAAATCTGAAAATATTTCATTATAAAAAGTGAAATTAAATTTCTATTTAAACAAAATTACATGAATAAAATTAATTTTTATAATTTTTTTACATAAAAGCTATAAGAAATAAGAAAATGTTGTCCTAAATTTCTTTTGGTATATATAAATAATAACGCAACGACGTTCATTCAACTGACCTAGACGTGTCTGGCATATGGAATTTGAATGTGGTAGCAAAATTTCATTGTTTCGTTAATTTGACGTGTAGTGTCGTTTATTACATATTGTGTATATATTATGGAATTAGAAAAGTAAACTTTTATAACGGGCAAATAAAGTATTTGTAGATTTTAAATTGCTTCAAAAAAGCTGACATTCCTGAATAATTAGGTCTAAAACTTAATAAGAATCTCATATAACACTAACGATTAAAACTTTGGTGCTAGTATTAGACTCAACAGAAGGACCACAATAGATTTACCAAAATATCTCCTGTTGTGGGCTGTTGCTATGCACCAAATTATTAACCTAACCTATCTTATACCAAAGTATAAAAATATTTTTAGTTGGATTTTGCTCGTAACATTTTATTAATATATTCAGTGTTGATATATAAAAAATTTCAAAAAAACAATTATTGTCGATTACAATACTTTTCTGTTAACATATAATAATTTAATTTTACAAGTATAGTTAGAATAGCTAAGAGTGTTGTATTAGACTTAAGCGTATTTATTATAAATATTTTTTACCGAAATTTTTTTTTTCGCGTATGCGCTCCAAAAATTTGCTGTGCAAATTGGGCAAATAGGTTTAACCTAACTTCATTCGGATGCCAGTGGGTCCACATTAAAATTTCCTGTTTATGTTTAGAGATGTATTTTGTACTCTAAATTTGATATCTTATCTAGGTTGTTTTCATGATTATACACGTGCCTACCCAGGTCAGCAGCTTCAGGTAATCCATGATAAAATTTCTGATTAATATTTCATATGTTCTAGTTAGAGCATATTTATTATTATCCGATTTGCATTTATTTGGCACACATGATATTTTTCTTATGTATAATTGGTGCATGAAAAATTTGAAGACGGTGGTAGTCCGGTTGGTTCATGCTACAATTATATTTCATAAGTTTAATGCTCCCACATGATAGTAAGTGTTACCCTATGTAAAACACATTTTAAACACATGGGTTCATGGGAAAATCATATATGACCAGCTTAGTTTCCGAACAATATTGATTTATGTTCTAACATGTTATTATTATTCGATTTCAATTGTGTACACATTGTGTTTGTAATCTAGCTTATGGCTACAAAATTTGCTTTTGACAGCTTCATTGAGTATCAAAATTTCCAATTATATAAAAAATACATTATTGGTGTCTTAAAAGATGTTAGTTTTTGTTAACAAAGAGTTGGAAGGTAAAATTATAATTACAAATCTATGTTGGATTTAAATTCCTGTTGAACATAACTACAAGTAATCTGCTCCCCCGGTTAGCAGCTTTTTTAAAAAGTTTGCATTCATTATTAATATTGAACTGCACGAACGAAATATACTTTTACCACTAAATATTTTGTATATTTTCTGGTATTATATATTTTATAAAAATACGCACGTGCTACATTGTCAATGTTTTATTTCAGGGTCATAACAATCGTGAAGATCCATAAGAATGTTAAGTATTTAATCCATCGGAATATATTTAAGTGGTTTTCAATCATATAATGAATGAATCAGAGAAATCATCATATTTGGATATTAATTATAGTATTTTTACTAATCAGTACAATTCATATCGAAGGCTGATTGAATTTATTACAGATACAGTGATCATCTTTTATTAAAAATTAAATTAATTAATTATATTTAATTTTGTTGAAATTGATTGAACACTATTTTATCAAGAAAATTAAAATTTCAACCCTGCTTTTTCATAAAATCAAAATGTATTTGAAATGAAATGAAAAAAAAAAAAAAATAGTCACTGAAAAAAAGGGACTGGGACGGAACTAAAAAAACAAAATCGTTTAACTTTTACTTATAATACTTTTTCGATTAGCATTTAGACATGCGGCAAATATTTGGATAACGATGATTTCTTTAATTTTTGAATTCTATTTGTCACATTATTTAAATGATTTCCTTACTTTGTAATTCCTCACAGTCGAAGAAATGTGACTGAAAAATTGAAATACGCTATTTCACCTATTTAAATTTCCAGGATTCCAAATAGGCTAATTATATTTTTAAATTTTAGTATAACTTCATCAGGATTGGTTGGGTGGTTTTAAAGATACGTAGGCCTAACAGGTCCGTTGTACACTCCAGTTGCGGGTTTGATAGTAGCTAGCAACCAACGACTATCCATGATATGCATATGATAGTCGATGTACTGACGGATGAAGCGCACTATTGATTCCTCCTCCTCTCACAAGTACTTGAGGATTATCATAATATGAATGTTTTAAGATGAAAACTTCAGTGTATTGAATTTAAATCTTAAAAAGTTATTAGCATAATTTAATATAGTCCTTAAATAAATCACGGCCTTTAGTGATAGCTTGAATTAAGTTTATTAAAGTAATTATTTCTGTTCTTCTTAAATCGATATTAAATAAATATACAATATATATATATTTTTTTAAAAGATAATAATCAGAGAATAGCAACGAAACATAATTTATTCGCATGAAGGCCTGTTCTACTTTTCCAGTGATGACCAATTCTTTTAATCTTTCGATTCGTCCTACTTTCTTAACGAAATATATAATTTTTGATAATTTTATTAGATATATGAAAATATTGCAAGGATACAAACATTCTTCCTCCTCATCACATCTTAATAATGTGCATCATGTTTCATCGGATTTTAGCTTTACTCTGTTGGGATTCGTATTTGATGGTAATTATTAATATTCTAGCAATCTATATTTTTAAAAATAATCTATTTATAGATTTCTTTAATACTTATTAAAATAATAAAACATTTTTTCATTATTTTTATTAAACATTTTATTATCAAAGAAAGTTACATATTTAAAATAAATATTTTTTTTAGTTCGTGTTTAAAAATAATTTCACTCTTCGGAAGAACACCCTAAAATGGAATGACATTAGTATAATATTAATAATGAATAAAGAAATAAAAAAATACATTTCCAATATTATAAATAAATGTTTTTACATGACTTTATTACAGCCATTTTAAGTATCGAAGTATATATATCTATAAATATTGCATTTTTGCACCTCTTCAATGGCATTTCTCTTATACTATTTTTGTTAGAATATGTTTACCTGTCTAATTTGGTATAAACGCATCGTAAAACATCTTAAAATGGCACCTTGTAGTAATGTTTAACTTTAGGTAGGTATATATATTTATTTTATTGATAATTTTTAATACTATTTGTGGTTAAATAAAAAAACAAAACCTTGAATTTCTAATTATGGAAAACGTGATGTTTTTTGTGCGTTATCAAGTTAACTGCACCGCAATAAAATTATTACAAAAGGAAAATATCAATAAAACACTGTAAATAAATATTAGTGTTTTAACTTGTATATAAAAATCAATTTCTAACACGCACAACACCCGCAATTTCGCCAATTCTTGGAAAATTTATTAAAAGTAAAACTAAACTGGTTTAACTAAAAAAATAAAATTATATATTAGCAAAAATAGAATTTCTTTTATTTCTTTTATTTTTATTTTTTATTATTTTTGAAGTCAGAGATCATAAATACATTGTACTTTTGGAGGAGGTAGAGGTCCGCAATTCAGCATATTGATAATTTCCTCTATCTTTCCAGTTAGTTGGCTTCTTCATTATTTTCAAATATTATAGTCTCTTCTACACTCAATTTGATAACATTTAATTCCACTATTTGGATGTAAAATTATTTATATTATATTTAGGTTTAGTTGCACCAACATCAACTGCTTGATTTAGTCAGACTTGATAACTATAGGTGCAGTCCATTCGGGCGCTCACCCATATCGGTCATAATGGCTACAAAAAGTGAGAATTAACGCCCAAATTTTATTTGTGTGATAATACTCACTAAAATGGGCCATTTGCCAAAAATTTACAACTTTTACAAATTTACTAATGTCTTATTGCAAGAGGATTTCAATAATTCAATTGATTTCATTGCTGATGTAGAAGGACAGTCATTACACGCAGAACCAAATTAATGTAACAAAAGACATAATAAAATGTTTAGCCGAGAAATTGGGCAACAAAACCATCACCATTTCTAAATTTCTAAATTAAATAATCCAACAAATTTATTTTCATAAAATGATTTTGAAAACTCGGATGGTTATGTTGTTGATTATTCGAATTTTGTGTAAAGGGAATTAACTCCTCGCGTGTTAATTCTTCTGGCGTTAATACACTGCACCACTCCTACTGTTAAACCATATAACCAGTGACAATGACACTTTAGTGGATGTCGTCAGGAAATTGAAGTAGTGAAATATATAAGGCATATTGATATTCGGAATACCAAGACTTAGTAGAAGAAAATTTAGGATTGATGAATTATCGGATATCCAAAATAAAATATCTAAAATAATGGAAATTATCGTGTTATGGAAAATTGTTATGGAAAATGGTTGTATCCATATTAATAGAAGTATAAATTATTTTCGTTCAAATTATGGATAGAACTCTAGTACCATCTGGCACCAGACTAATTATCTAACGACAAATCCATTGACCTATTTCTTTGTATTTATAGAAAAAAAACATAGCCTATAAATTTTAAATTATTTTGTGGTACAGAAATATTCAAAAAAAAATATTTATTTAGAAGCATTTTCATTAAACCTAAAATACATAAGTATAAAAATATAAATTTCCCTTTTTAAAAATAAATAAATTTTGTATAAATATTAATGGTAATACCGAGGCAACTCAGCTTAGGTTAATACTAAAAGACATAGTTACAGAGTGTTGTGATGTTTGTTAGAAAATTGTTTTTACAAGCATTTAAGTAGCTGATTGATGACTGATTAGATATAAACATATTTTATATACATATATAGCATAAAGTAATACGACAAAACAGAAAGTTGTCAGTAAAAATAACAACCAATTTCTTTAAACGCAATTTACGCATCACTAATAATCATTATCAATCATAGAGTGTACAAATTTTCTTATGGTGGTATGGTTATAATATTTATACACATGACATTCTAACGAAGACACCATTATAATAAAAATTGCAAAATAAACTAGAATCTCGACTGGCTCTATCAGTGTATCGGAAAGAGTCAAACAATTTAATTATTTTTTTCTAATTTTTTTATTTTTATTTGAGTCTGGACAACAGTCTAGTCAGAGAATATAATGCTTTACACATTTTATGAGCACCTGATGATAATGCATTTGCGTGCATCATCACAATTTCAATTCATTTAAGTATATAATAAACATGTTTGAGCTTTATGCTGTTATAATGTTACTTTAGTCAAATGTGCGTTTATTATTATTTAGTATAGTTAATTTATATAAAATTGGGCTCATGCTGCGAGTATTCAATATTCATTATTATTAAATACTTCCGTTTTCATTATGTGAAATTATTAAATTACCATACAACTTTATTAAAAAAGAAAAGTGTGAGTATGTAATTAATATAATATGATATTATCGTACATATAGTAGCTTAATGGCGAAAAAAAGAAATTAAATTCATTCATAAAATATAAAATATATTTACTTTTTATATATATATATATATATATTTTGTTAAAAGGCCATCCTCCAGGCAAAATTTATTAATTAAAATAAAATCATGTTAACCAAAAACTACTATTTGAAAACAATGTATATATTTAAAAGTAATATATTAAGATTAAGGAGGCGTTTTCACAGATATTTATGTAATTGGATTTATATCGTCATACATATTTTATATCGTATAGGTTTGAGATGTTATGAAGATCCTTTTTTAAATTAATGATTGATAGATTTACTTTATTGTAATACATTATTGTATATATTTCAAAATTTCGACACAATTCAATTAGATGTAATTTATCACTTAATGATAATAATTCTGGTAACGTTGTAACAGAAAATAAAATAATATCACAGGTCATATAAATCACTGCGAAGTTAAGATTTTATGATCGTTAAGCTAATTATAAATTATACTAATTTGAATTATTTGCAAGAGATCTAACATATTTGCAAGGTTTTTGGTGATTATTAAAGAGTATCACTGATAATTTCTAAAAAACGTTTTTAATAATTTGGCTGTGACATCACATATACAATTATAATAATGATAATCAATTGTAAAATCAATTAAATAATATACCGTATAATTAAATAAATTTCTTAAGAAGATGCTATATCTTCGTTAAAAACTTCAGATGGCAAGCCAGTAATGATAGAAAAATTATGTTCAGTTTGACGAGCGTCTGGTTAAAATTATTTGGTTTATGTTAAACCGAAAAAACCAAATTAAGACATCAAAAATTTATATCAGAACTGACTCATTGTCATTCGTAATTTAATTTATCGAGGCTTGTCTCAAGATTATAACACAATAAGTTCTATAAAATTCTGCATAATGAAATAGAAAGTAATATTAGAAAGAGGACTACAAATATTTATCATAATATAATTAATAATTTTACTTTTAATTATTATACTAAAATAAATTAATTATATATTTTTCACTAAACCCATTAACTATGAAATTAATTATAATAATTAAAATTATTGCAGTTTTATTAAATATCATCAGTAAAACATCAAATTATTATGGTACAAAAGTAAAAAAAGAAGCGCTAAATGATGATTTATCACTTATGTGTAATTATTTATATCAAAGTGTTAGTTTTGTAAGTTAGTGAGATTAAAGCAACTTTTTTTGTTTTGTTGTTTAACTAGCTTTCAATTGATTACAAATAAGCAAAAATTTTGGATGAAAATAAAAACTAGCATTCATCAAAGACTGGTTATTTTACAAAATGATAAAATATACGCGCTTTGATATGATTACATTTGATATTATGATTAATGAAAAAAAAAAATACTTTTTTTTTTTAATAAAATATTTTTAACTATAATAGTTAATATTTAATTTGTCTTACTTAGTTTACTTTCAAACTGTTAGTCTATTTTTCAAATTCAATTATTTTATATGTTTCAAAACGTAGTTCATTTCCGACTTGAAACTGAAATTAATAGCTTTCTATCACTGATAATAAATCGTTTTTTTTTCATAGCTACGAAGTTGAATTTAAAAATCCCACATTTGCTTCTGAACAAACAAAACAACGATACAATCAACAAATAATTAAAAATTAGTATCGTGCACATTTCATCAAAATGGTCAAAAATCAAACGAAAGTGTTTTTTAATAAGATAATTTCATGTACAATGCAGAGAGTTATTCGTTTCGTTATTCATTAAATCTAGGAACTCAACCGATGAAATATTCTGTATATGAAATGACCACGATAATCTGCCCTCTTACATTGGAATTAACCATTTCATATTAGCTTACAGCTGTTTAAATTAAGCAAACAGTCGTCCATCTCACAGTATTGTGGTCGTCACGTATATGTTTCAAATTAAAATAAAATCATGTTAACCAAAATCCTGACTAAATGAATCCCGATTTTAGTACAAATCTATACTATGATTTGCAGCATTTTGAAAAATTGAATTGATCTCCGTAATTTCGACATTCTCACTATTGGCTAGTACTCGTTCATTTACATTTTCTTGTAAAGAAATCAAAAGCAAAAGTAGAATATTTGATTGGAATTGTAATATAACTTAAATTAATGTAAGATTAATTAATAAATATTAATTAGAAAACCCTTTTTTTTATAATAAATCATTAATTAATATAAAAATTTGACTGGACTTTATTTTAAAATTAAGAACTATAAAGATTGCTTAAAATAACCATTATGCTGCCCATACATTGTTCAACTTGATTTTCAACGTATTGTCAACTGCATTGTAAATTTTCACTATTTTCACTACATTCATTTCAATTTGATTTAAAATTGATATTATAACCGTAAATTTTTGTAAAAAAATATCAACCCAATTTTGGTTTTTTCAAGATAATGTCAAATTACAAAACAAAATTCTCTAATAAAACTTGGTTGAAAAATAATTATAATTTAATATTATTTCAATTAATAAAAAATATTGATATCATACATAAACATTTCAAAACATTATTTTTTTTTTTGACATAAAACCTCAATAAAAGTCATTTTGGATATACAACTTCACCATACACTATACAACTTACAACAATCAACCAAGGCCCACATAAGTTAAAATATTTAAGATTTGTCAGCCGTCCAAAAGTTGTCATTGTGTTATAATCTTGCCAACAAATGATACAACTTTCACTACATTCATTTCAACATGTTGATAAACATGCTTTATAATGTATGGGCAGCTTTATAAACTTGAAAGGTGGAATTATAACATGTTGTTAAATTTGTGTGGTGGTTAAAAGAAGAAAGCCAGTAATAATTTTCAGTTTACGCGCGCAAACTTCAAAAACTCTAATTTTATTTATTTATTATTGTTTTTGTTGTTGGCCTTTTATGATATTTGTCGCGCTAGCCACTTCGGCTGCAATTACCACTTTTCACATCTTTTCAAAACTTATGTGCACTTGAAGAAATACGAATATAAAAAAAAAACTGATTTATTATTTTACACAAGTTTTAGTGGTTTTGATTTTTCTTCTTTATAGTGAATTCAGGAACGACGACTGAAACGATTAAATTTAGTTTTTAAACGTTTTTTGTTTTGTTTTTGTTTTAGCTGGCTTTTAACCAGTAGTGGTAATATCACAGTGGGACAAACAATAATCTTTTTACAATATACACCAGTCAGTCAGTTAATGTAAGATTCACGAATCGGACGATAATTTTACTGATAGTTTTTTGGTTCTGAACTGTGGTTTTTCTGTGAATGAAAATTATTTATCAAATTTAATATAATTTTTTTTAAATAAATTTATTTTGTGCAAAAAAAATAATTTTTGTTTTTATTGTTTGAAAGTAATGACAAATTGCAAGTTGCAATAAATTGAAAATAAATAATAATAATAAAAATAATAATTAAAATTCAATTAAATTGATCGTAATCGTATTTTTTAAAGTGGTATAGTAAAATTTAATGTGTAAAAAAGTTGGTGGTTTAAAAGTTTTTTTAAATTGTGTAAATTAATTACTGGAAAATTACTGGCAATTAAAAACTCAATAAAATAAAAATTGGTTTAATAACTTTGTCACAAAAAAAGGATTTATTTGTTGGAGATTTTTAATTTGTGGATTATTTAAAACAAAACTTTTTATGTGGTAAATTTTCATTTATTTAAATATTGAAATTGAAATTTTTATACGAAATTATAGTTTTTGTAATTGAATTGTTTAAATTTCTGATGAAATTTAATTGGTTATTGAAATCTGTATTTCTAATTTGTTCTAAACAAATTATATTCTAATTATAAACGCTGAAGAGTGTAGTTATTATACAGTAAACTCTTGGGCGGTTAAATTAAGTTTACTCAGTAAGCCAGCAATTGTCATGCTCATGATGTGGCCAGATTTATAGATTTTGACAAACTTGCTAAATAATCTTTAAAAGTATCAGTAAATTTTATTCGTAAGCGGTAAATTTATACAATCTTAGCTGAAAATTGGAAAGTTTGTTGAAATGGCTGAATAATTTGGGGAAATTAGCTGAAAATTGGAGAGTTTGTTGAACTATAAATCGTTATCTTCTTTTAAAACCAAAACTTATAATCCATTTTTCATATTTCCAATAAATCAACTATTAGTCAAAATATATAAAGTCCATACTGAGTTGTACGGCTTTGTTGTTTCAACTAAAGTTTCACGATTATAAAGACACCATTTTTAGAATCTCAAATAAAGAAACTTGAGATTCAGAATCTAAAAATTAAATAAATTTAAATTTTATAATTATCATGAAATATTTATTATTTCATGATAAAACAAGTGGCAAATATTTCAGTTGAATTAATAGAAAATTAAGAAGATTTTGTAAGTTTTATTATTATGTTGTTGATCCCTTTTCTACAATTTTAAATTATGATAATTTTGAATTTCTGTATCCTTGCTAATTTAATTATACAATTATTTTAAATTTTTAGAACAATATTTCATGATTTTAATTTTATAATTATAAATTTTTAATATAATTCCAAATAACTTTTGATGATGCTGTCGATTTCTGTAAATTATTTAAATCTGAGAAATGAATGAATATATTTTATATAGTATATTAAATTTTCTTAAAATTTCACTGACAAATTTAATTAAATTCATTATAAACTCGATTTTTTTGGTTATATAAGTGAGTTTCTACGATAAATCAATAATTAAATATTTATACAGTAAATATTATTTATACATTTAATTCAATTCTTATAAAAATAATTATAGTATCAGCTTTTTATTGAAATTAAATTTACGAGAATTTATATGGTTTAACACTTTATATTATTGGTGGTAAACCAATTTTTCTTTACATTTCATTTCCTGGAGAACCCAAAAAGTTCAAAAAGATAAAATATCCGTATAACTTCCATTTGTTTAGATGTGTTTAGTAATACTTAATTGTTGATTTAAGATCAGTAAGCTAGCTCATTGAGTACATGTCAAAATAATATGAAATACGGTACTTTGTTGTTGTATCGGAAATATTGTATACGTTCTTGATTTTATTTTCTTCAAAGTTATAACAAAAGTTAAATCTTTTAGCATACCATTAGGTTGTCCAGCTTTAAATTTCGGTATTCCGAATATACAATTTTCTTTGCAATTATATATATAAATATATTTATATATAATTCACCAAGCAATTGCCGCTAATTATAAAATAAAATACGATTCAATAAAATCATGTAAAATATTTTTTCTGCCTTCAGCAGAATTGATCACAAAATAAAATAATATCCTGGAAAATATTAACAATTCGCCATCATAACCAACATTAAATTGGCATTTCCTTTTTTAGATTATATCACAAAAAAAAAAAAAAATTAAATGAAAAGAAACCGTCATTTAATAATACATATTTTATAATAAATATTAATATATAATTTTTTTTTGAAAGGTTTATGACCAAAGAAAAACCGATATTTCTTTCATATATAAAACCAAAGATAAGAATCAACAATTTTGTTTTTTATATAGCCTGAAAACATTAAAAATTTCAGAGCTGAACCATTTAATAATAAATTAATTGATTTTATTTTGAACCATATATTAAATGAGCAATAAATTTAGAATTTTGAAAATCTTACATTTGTTAAGCATAAAAGTAAAAGTAAAATTTATTCAAATGTGGTGTATAAAATTGGTCAGTGTAACTATCCTTCTTTGACAGAAATTTGATGATAATTCCCATATGGAAAATTATATTTAAGAGTCGAATATAAACAGATTTTTACATAAGGAAGAAAAACTTAAAGATATTTGTGATGTTTCAAAGTTAAGTCCTTACCAAAAAAATACCTGTGACTTAATAAAAGCTCTGTTCACTTGACAGCAGCCACCACTATTCCGAATTACATAATAAGTTCAAGCAGGATATGTACTTTCGAAATGCAGATCCGATTTAATTTGAAATTCGTACTATGTAAATTGATCAAACGTATTGCAAATTTCAAGTTCGTTGGAATTATATGCAATTTAAATTTTTCGATTCTTATTTCATGATTGAGTTTAATGATTCAATAGTTAAGGTATACGAAACAATTTTGATGTACTGTCGGAAAATAAGGTGTGGTTCAATGATTTCTTATGTAATTAAAGGCTTGAGAACGTGGGTGATTTACTTGTTGATTCTCCTCTTTCTATTCATCCATCCGTTAAATAAACTTACGGCTTGAGATTGAGAAAGAAGATCCTATACATTTAAATTATTTTCATTTTGAAAGAGATTGCAGCATGTAATTTAATATTACATAAATTAACTCTTTATTGGTTATGTAAAGTTATATCTTCAGTATAAGCCTGTTTCTGATTAAAACAACGTGCTCTATAAATTAATATATTATTAAAATAAATAAGATGAATAAAAATTATATGAAATTATACATATTTATTTTAATATTAAAGATATTCTAAAACTGAAATATACTTTATTAAAATAACTAATTAAATTAAAATAAAAATATTCGACCTACTTTGTGTATATAGAATAATTAAATTCTGTAAATTTCAAAAAAAATTGTTCATTTTGAAAGTAAAATTTCATTTTGAAAGTCTCAATAATTTTATGTCAATCAAAAAAGAACAAAGAAATCATAATTTATATTATGATAAAAACTGTTTTTAACGAATCACCATTATTAAATTTTTCATTTAATTTCGACATCTTTTTTGACATTGCTATTTATTATAAAATTTTGAAAAGCGCCAGGATAAATATTGTATTATTATGTTTTTTAAATAATCCACGGTTTATTTGGGCTTTAATCATGATTTATTACATATTATATTTTCCAATTTTACTTATACTTATACATACCACAGTTTATAATATATTTATGAACCAAACTTTTTGCAGTTCAAAGGCTACTCGTTACTTTGTATATTACCCATCCATTAAATATTATGTATAAATATTTTATTTTACCATTCCAAACAAACATTTACGGACTCTCGATTTTTTTTGTTGATATGTATAATGATGATGAAAAGTGAAAGAACCAAAGAACCACCCAGGAATAAACCTCCACGATGTTAAAAACTATACATGAAAAAATAATTTAACAATTATGTATTATATTCGTATTTGGTGATTCTGTAATTGATATTCATTATTTAGTACGGGGTCTAATCAATCGTGGGATGGTCAAATAATTTTTATTTTTGTTTGTTTTCGATTTCTTTCATTTCCATAAGAAATAAATTTATTAAGATTGATTTAGCCAGAATCGGATATCATGGCTATTATAGATAGATATGAATGTTAAATGAATCATTTATAAAGGCAATTCCATGATTTCAAATTTTGTTTTATATGTATAATTAATTTTCTATAGTGTAATAATCTATAAAATCTATAGTAATAATTACCAATGGCGTAATTATGATTTTCTAGACCATAAGGTATTTTTTTTAACAATACGTTAAACCTACCCTCCATTCAAATTATTTCCATAACAACTAACATTTCAATGTTTTGATATCCTACATTGCGGTTTTCTTATAAATTAAAATGTTTTTTTCCCTACAAAAGTACGCAGTTGATAAATCACGATTCGATTACTGCCGTTTTCTATTCAAATTATTGAAAATAGGTGAAATGAATTTGATATTTCATTTAAATATCTAATATTCAAAATCTTTATAAAGTCTACTTTCAGGATATGCAATGATGATGAGGAAACAGCATCCCATTTCCTTTGCGAAAGTGTAGGACTGCCTTAAGAGATTTCAATCTATTGATCACTGGTTTCCACACCTTTGGATATTTCATCCAGTTTGAGTAATAAACAGTTTATAAACATTTTAAGTTTCTCTAGGATCTCCAAGATTTAAAGGTACTACAATAGGCCTATCATTGACCGCAGTGGCATTTGGGTCACCCTTACATTTTTCTAATTCTAATTCTACCACAAACACAATTCACAAAATGTCATATTCATATCTGATGTTATAACAGTGGATTAGAAATTATTTTCATCGTAATCATTATCAAAATTTATAGCGAATTGTCCTCTGAAAATATTATTCCTTCCAATTTTCACCAATTAAATGAACATTTTTTTTTTAGTATTCTACAATTATACAAACAATTTTTATGTTTCATTATTTAAATATATTTTTTATTATAATTATTTATTACTTATTTCTAGGTAATCATAACATTGACGCAATAAAATGATAACAGATCGATATAAAAAGAAAATGCTAAAAATTAAAATGATAATTTTTTGGGTAATCATCACTCATTCATCACCAAACGTAAATTGCAATGAAGAGTTAAAAGCTGAATTGTATCCTAAGAAAATGCCAGAAGGTAAATAATATTTTAAATTTTTATATCAAATTTTATTTATTAAGTAAACATGAAATTTGAAATATGTTTTCAATGCTTTAATATGCCGCCGTTTCTGTAAATAATAAATAATATTATGAAAAAAAAATATCAAAGGGAATTGAAGAAAGTGTTTTTGTTGATCAGAAGAAAACATGGCATTAGCGAGACATCGGTCAGCAGCAGTAATAACAAGTTTAAGAACACAATAAACGCAGACAATTTTATTTATTTTATGAATGAAAGTACATTTTTCTTTTTGAATAAATTCCATTTTTTGAAATATTACAAATTCTAATTAAATACTGAATTTTAAATTATGACAAATTCTTTAGTTGGTTTTAATTATAAAAAATATTACTTCATGAGATGAAATGATAGTTGATTAGTAATATCAATTTGGACCGGAAATAGTGGTCTCGTTAATTAGAATGGGTTGATTGACTGGGCGGCTAGGCCTTTTAGTGTTGTGGGATATATAAAGATTTTTTTATGTTTCAGTTTATTCGTGTATTATCTATTAATCTCTGGAGTTAGAAAGCAGAAAAAAATCAAACCATATAGTCATTCGAAAGCCAACAGTCTCTAGTCGATTCACTCCGATTTTAGTCACCGAATCCTTGGCACCGAATCCCGAATCCTCAGAACCCCTTATAAAAATTAGGAGTTAGTTATATATATTTATTACTTTAAATTAATATATCTTACATTAAAGAATTAAATTAATAATTATTTTTTAAAGGAATCGAAACATTTAAAATATTAGAAAAATTCGCAAGTATCCGGATTAGTGATTGAACCGTCAATCTAATCTCACAATACGGTATTTTTACTTTTAGCTGATGGCGTATGTAGTGTGTTGATCCTTTCAAACTTGTTGTGAAAAGAATTTGTAATTAGTAAAGTTTGATTTGTAATTAATTTTCATTACATGCTTCTGTTTTTCGTAAATCGACTTCTCACATTAACTATTTTAGTACAGTACAGTATCAAATCCTGAACCCAAACAATACCTGAACCCATAGTGTTTAACCCAATGCCTGAACCCAGGGTTTAATTACTAAGAAATAAGATCCGTAACGCATAGAAAAGGTAGTGTTAATACACTGAGTAGGACCAACAAGTTTTAGAAACAGCAATTTTGAGAGAGTTCACTTCAATAAAGATGAAAATGTTGTTTTAATTTTTTTCATCGGTAAGAATAGAAATTGAAAAAGAAAAACTGCTAAGAGTAAAATTGGTGTAAACTTATTTCGTTTTAATGGTTTTAACAGCACACCGTCCAGGTCGAAATTAAGCGATGACTGAACTCGATAATAACAAATTTTATTGATTTTATCTGTGCAGTTTGTAATGAGATCCTAATTTTAAATTCTATTATTATATATTTACTATGATGCACAGTGATTTATAACAAGCTATGATAATCCATTATAGTCATTACAATTAAATATAGAATGAATAATTTTTTCTCACAATTTTATAATAAATTTCACTTTTTATTCATTTAAAGTATATTATCTTTACAAAAACCATATTAAATATTTATATACATAAAGAAAATTTGAAATAAGTAATTTACGACCAGTTTTTTATTGATCGATCATATAAAATATAATGAAAGTATATTATGATGAAAATTTATATATTTTGTTTTTAGATTTCAACGAAGTTGTAAATGCATCAAAATTATTCAGAAAATAATTTTCCATTAAAATTTTATAAATTATGAATAGTTTAAGCATTTTGCTTAAATAAATATTTAATCATATTAAAAAATCATCAATTAAACTTCTTTTACTACAAGAATATGTCAATTTTATTATAAAATTAATAAGTTTTGAAATTTTATATTATAAAACTTAAATACATAATTTAATTTAGTATTGATTTTGATATTTAATTACCAATTTTCATTGGTTAGCTATTTCAATAGTTAGCTATATGAATATGCATATTTTTTTTTTAAATATCCTGAAATAGTTAAGAAATTTGTTATTTTAACTCCGTGAAATGGAGAATTAATGTTTTATATTTATAATTAATCTACAAACTTTTTATTGGTAATTGAGTCGTCATTATTAACCATCAAATTTCGGTTTATTAATTAAATTTATTGGTAAATTTTTGAAGAATTAAATTAATCATTGACTCTCTTTGATTACATTCCAATGGCACTATATCCGAAATCGGCCTAGGGCGGCTCCTCTTCATGACATTATATTGTAATTTGCAGCTTACTAATTTAATATGAATTCCGAACTATAAGTTTCTTTATAGTGAAAAAACTTTAATTGCAACAAACTAGCAATAGTGAGAGAAACTTTTGTCAGTAAAGGATCTCCAGCGTTATCAGTTTTCCAAGACTTAAAATCACATTACATTTGCAAATTTTATTACTAGTTCTCATTTAAAGCTGAGTTAATTTAGAGCGAAATCAATTTTGCGTTCTGGAATCGAAACCATTACCTAATGCATCACCGTTCATAGCATTACTATAACATCACGGCTGGTTTCACTTTCAGAATTATACTATTTTGATCATAAATATCTTCTCAATTTTTAATAATTAAATTAATTTTATTTACTATTTAAAGATGGACCAGAAGCACGAGATAACTTTAGTCCTCGTGTTGATTATAACGAATGGATGCCGGTTGGACGTGGTGATCCATTAAAAAATGATCCAACTTATGATTACAGTCCACCAGTTCTAAATCGTGTACGTTATTGGGCAGGTGCTGGTGCTGGAGATTTAAATAAATATGAACTAAATGCTAATTCTGCAACCGATGTAACATCTCCGGTGTCCTCCAGTATTGCAACTGCAAACAATAAAAATGAAATTCTAGTTCTTGGAGTACCATCTAAACGACAAAGCTATCGAAAAGAAACAAAATATCAACCACAAAATACAATGCGTCGTAGCTATTATGTTGTCCATCATAATTTACCAACACGCCTGATGCCACCACCAATGCAAACGATTGCGCCTATGTCAGCATCTTCTAGTAATGGGAAACCAACAACAACTGAAGCCTATCAAAGTAATTATCATCATCAATCCAGCAGCAGTCATTCATATAGGGGTAATACTGCAACAACATCAACATTGACTAGTAGTCATTACGAAAATCCAACATGGGGTTATAATAAGTATCCATATGATCCGAAATTAGAGGAATCCAAAAAATATATTAGTATAACTAGACCAGATGTGTCGGTTGCACCATCAGCACCCTCTGCTGCAGCAATGATTAAGCCTATACAAGAGATATCAGTGACACAACAAACTAATTTAAAACGCAAGCCATCGTGGATTCATGAATTATTGCAAAAGGAAATCACTCCAAAAGCACCAATTTCAAATTATGTTTCAAGTGCACCGACTAAAGTTATTCACCATGAAACTCATTTGTATTATCATCACACTCCATCTACACAAATTAGTTACACAACACCAGCATATAAGCCAACAGAAATGATACCAACGACAATAACAACTGAACGATCAACACCGGCTTATTTTCAACCGACTACACTGCAACCTGAAATAACCACCGATTCACTATTTTCGCATTACAAACAACCTGAAAAACCAATTCATGGACCAATGTATCTTATAATTGAAGGTCATTCTAAAGTTAAAACTTATGGCCTTAAAGATAATGAAACTGTTCATATGCCAAAAATACGAACAGTTGCAATGAAAGATGAAAATTCTGTAATTAAACATGTTGTTCTAAAGGACGATAATGGTAAAGAAATGCAAGTGAAACATTTGCATAAATCACCGACAACAACAGAAAGTAATTTTCATCTTAAGGAAAATCTAATTGAAAAAGATCTATTACCTGTGGAATCTGTAACCAAACCGTCACCTATTGCTCCGATAAGTAATTTATTGAGTTTAATTGATAGTTCATTTAGTAATTTCTTTGCTGATAATGCTATTGAAAAGCTTCGTCAAAATTCTACGATAGAAAAATTGCGAAATAAAACGGAAACTGAAATTTTGGATGACAAGGGGTTATCAGATAACTTGATTTTTGTGACAACATTGACACCACTAATGGAAGATCATAAAGAAAGTCGTCAAATTTTCGATTATGATCAATTGACAGAATCTAGTATTTTTGATATTTTTGGCGGCGGAGATTATGATGACGATGAAAATGAATCACAAAGAGGAACTGTTGAACCAAATTCAAAATATTTAATGGATCCAAATATGGCAACAGATGAAATTAATGTTAATGAAAGCCAAAATATAACGAAAACAATGTAGTTTTCATTTGCAAGTATATAGATTGAAAAATTGTTATTAAACCAAATCTTTTGTTGTCATTAGTTTTTAAGATTTAGAAAATATTGAGGATTAATTTAAAAATGTTTGTATTTATTTTTGAAGTTTATTTATTTATTTAATATTTATTAAATTGTAATTTATTTAAATTATATTTTGTGTTATATTGTTCCCGGACAAAGGTTTATGATATACAAAATACAAGGTAAGGCAGCAGATTCACAGACAAATTTTTGTTACAAAGCTAGTGGTTTTAGTGGTTTTTATGGTTACAAAAAATAAATAAATTCAGGAATCAATTCAGATTCAGAGTTACATTGAGTTAATAAATAACGAATTGTATTGAAATTTACAAACATTAGTTTTTAAGAATATTTTGGAATCTCTGTTGGGTTGCGAACTAGTCATATAGGATATTACCAGTGACATATGATATGATAATTTTAAATAATCACTGGTTCATGATCAACAACTCTATGACTATGAATGTAGTTGTTGGTATGTGTTAAAAAAAAAAACAGTTTATAAATTTTAACTTCATATTTTGATAAATTTAATTTAAAACTGTCCCGTCGTAGGGTTTTAAAATATTGTATTTAATCACCTGGTAAACATACGTAAAATGAAATATTATTTTGAAAATATTTAAATACATAAAATACATTTAATAAAAATGAGGTAAGTAAAAATAGGAACTATACTATAATTCGCTTTGCAAATTAATAAAAATTAATTTAACCAAATCTACAATATAATAAAAATCTAAATGATTACTTTATGTGTCCTTGTCCTTAGAAACATAAACTAATCATTTCCTTACAAGGCATTAGATGTCCTTTATAACTCTAACCAGCTTATTATTTACAGAAAAATGTCCTGTACCCAAAAACTGATAAATACAAAATAAGATTATTATATCATTGCTACTATAGAAATAAAATAAATGTAGGTAATTGAAATTTTTAAATGTAATATGTAATACAAAACTTATAAATGTTTTCCTTATACAAAAAATTATACACTTTTACAGTCATACTGTTGTCATTTTTTTTTAAAAATTACTATGGTAGCAACCCTGTAATGAATAGCGAATTGACAATTTCGAAATCAGCTGTTCATTGCTGTGCTGTCATACTAATTTATTGATTTGATCGAAAAATTTGACAGCAAATAAGAAAAAACACCACAACTGAACATTTGTTTATTTTATAATTTATTTACAAAAAAAAAGTTGCTTTGAATTTCTAAATTGTAACATAAATAAAGAAAAGGGTGAATTCTACAATATAAAAAAAAATGGTTGTTCCTAAAGAAACTCTGACAGATCTCAAGGAGAAATATGAAAAAGCTTACAAATTGGTCGATGAAGAATCAAAAAATGATCCACCTACGAATCCATACCGGTAATTAAAAATTAAACAATGCTTATTAAATATATTAAAAATACAATTTCATTATAGATCACATTATGCTGCTCGTGATGTTCTCGACACTGTTAAGGAAAATTTAAAGAATTCTATTGATTCGGAACCGGGTGATTCAGAAAATCAATTAACCTATAAAATAATATTGGCATATGTTTATCGTGATTTAGGTCGTATAAGTGTTTTTTGTGAAGAAACTGATTTAGGTGAAAAATATTTACATAATACATTGGAATTAATTGAATCGAATCGTTTAAAACCAGAATGTGTTATTGCATTTGTTGGTTGTTTAAATGAATTGGGTATTGTTTGGGCAAATCGTGAAAATTATCAAGAATCATTTAAATATTTAGATCGTGCCGAACTATCATATAAAGAATTCAAAAAAACCGAACTCAAAGCATTGACAATTAGTGATATATTTGGAACATATGATGAAATTGAACAGGGCAAAGGATGTCAAGAATTGGATAAATTATATACATTAACAACATTTTTTTTAGCACAAGTTTTAGGACATTTGGGCAAATTAGATACATCGGCACAATATTGTAATATGACATTGCGGCGGCAATTGGATACAAATGATTTTGATTCTATTGATTGGGCATTAAATGCAGCAACATTATCACAATATTACATTGGAGTTAATAAATTTACAGAAGCTAGACATCATATGTCAGCTGCTACAAATATTATGGATGAATTTGAAAATAAAATGATTACAGATAGTATGACAGAAGATCAGAAACAAGCAGCAAAAGAAACTTTTCAACATCGTTATGCTGATGTGGCGAGATGTTGGTCAAAATATGGATTGGCATTATTGCTAGCATCTAAGGATCATTTAATGGCTGATGATGACGAGCAATTGAATAAAGGTAAAAACATTAATGGATACATTTATATATTAGTAATTGTCAAATATTTCTGTGTTGGAAATATTTTTTTCTCTTTTTTATTATTAAAGTTATATTTGTGGACAAAAACATATAAAATATATTAGTAAAAAATTGTTTTCCTTCCTAAGAAATCTTTTTTTCTGAAAATTATTTAAATACTAATGAATTTATTTTTAGAAATTGCAGCAGTTTCTTTATCATCATCAGAATATCGATTTAAATCTTTATCACTATCCGCCTATGAAAGTCGTATAATTGATCAATTTTCATTAACA
Organism: Rhamphomyia laevipes; assembly: GCA_963920725.1. NCBI lineage: Eukaryota > Metazoa > Arthropoda > Insecta > Diptera > Empididae > Rhamphomyia > Rhamphomyia laevipes. The sequence goes on from OY987258.1 coordinate 17,723,529, forward strand.
TTCGATGATGCAAAATTAATATTTCAATTTTGTATTACATGGCTAGATATTGCTAAAGAATATTATAAAGCTGAAACTGAAGCATCAGAATATGCTAAAATTATAACAGATTATGCTGAACTTTATAAAGTATTAGCATTTTTTGAAGAAATACCAGCAAATCAAAGCAAAATGCATAAAAAAAGAGCTGATTACTATGAGGAATTATTAAAATTATTAAATCCAACATATTATTTATCCATATGTCGTGAATGTTGGTATGGTTGTGGTTTATCGTATTGTTCAATGTTGGATATAAAATTAGATGCAATAGCACAATTAAATTATAATGAATCACCATCACCACATGCTTTACATAAAATTAATTTGCTTTGTGATAAAGCAATTAAAAGTTTTAAAGATTTTATTGATTCATATATTGATAAGAATACTAATAAAATTAATACTAATCTAGGAAAAGATGAAAAACAAGTTGTACTTTTTTCATATTTCCATTTAGGACGACTTTTTTATAAAATCATAACACCAAACAAAGAAATGCAATTAAATAATTTAAATAATAGTTTAAAATATTACAAAACATTTGTAGATGGATGTGAAGAAGATCCTGATGCTGCAGCAAGTTTACATGGTGAAATTGGTGTTTGTAAAGAAATGATTACTTTATTACCACTTAAAATACAAAAAACTATAAATGAAATTAAAGAAGATATTAACTAAATTAATAAATTTAATTTATTTGTAAATGAATTAATAATTAAAAAATGTTGTAATTTATCTATATTAATAAAAATTTAAATAATTATTTCTTCAATTTATGTTAAATTGGTATTTTAAATTACATTATCCAATATTTAATAACTCAATATTCTTGTTAATGTCTAACTTATATAACTTATATTTAGTAAATATACCAAATGCATAATTAACCGAAAGTAAATTGATCGACTTCAAAGATGACACGTAGCACAATTTTGTTGAAACCACATATCATTCAAACCATTTTCGTAAATTTTCGTCAAATTTATTTAGTCAGCATCAGCATTCGAACTTCATTGACAAGTAACGTTGTTGCAAACATCATTTTTGAAAAAATATGGTCCGATGACACCACCAGCATAAAATGCACATCAATATAATCGAACTTCTTTTCTGGATATAATCGAACTTCTTCAAATCCATGTGGATTTAGTTTATACTAAATTCGGCAATTTTGTTTATTAACCCATCCCGCGAAAATTGTGCTTGTTCCGAAACATGGAATAACTTCACGCTGTTCTAATACTCTACACATCAAATGATCTGATCATTTGGCTTCAGTTCTTGTGGTAACTGGATCTTATATGAAGCTTTTAAATCCAATTTTTTTAATAAAATACGGAATGAAGTGGCACAAATGTTTAATTCTTGAGATAAACGTGAAATTGATAAATTATGATCTATTCTATAGGGACACTAGCACTTACAGCATTGATATTGGCTTCACTACGAATATTTCATTGGTGTTGTGGTATTGTGTTGAGGAAAATTTGTTTCAAATCCATAAAACCAAAAAATTCACGAAACTTTCAGTTTTAACTATTAAACGCGAATTTTGATAAAATAATTGAATGAATTATAAATGTTGTTTATTCGTATAGCGATCCATGAAAATTTGTATATTTGTAATGAATAAAATAATACAAATTAACATATGTCAGACTCAGACATCCATATTGGACGAAATCCCTATTTACAAATGTATCATTACCTTGAAAGACCCTTTACTTACTGAGACTCTTTATTTACTATTCAGGGTAAAATATTCATTAGCATCTATTTTTGTTAACTAAATACTTATATAGCTAATATGAAACTTGAAACTGCTTTTGATGAAAGCTATTTTTCATTATGATCTATGATTTTTTGTTTGGCCCAAATTTGTTTTTATTTGCAGCTAATTAATGGAATGCACAATTTATTGTATTCATAATTTAATTAATGATTCGTTTATTTCACGTTTTTGACCTACAAATTGGCCAGAAAGATCGTATGATTTAACACCTTTATACTATTTTTTGTGTGGGTATGCTAAGTCATTGGTTTATACAGATAAACCACGAACACTTGATGTATTAGAAGTTAACATTGAACAAATTATTAATGATATTCGTCCAGCTTATGTGAAAAAATATGCGCAATTTGGGATGATCGAATTGGCTTTTTCGGACGTAGTCATGGTGGTCATGTGAATGAATTATTGTTCAAAAACTAATGTATGTATATACGAACATTCTTCAAAACTTTTTTACAATTTCATACTAGTATCACGATTTATGAAAACCTCTTAAGAATATTAAAATTTTATGGAGAAGGTCATATATAGTTACCCTCCTCCACTAATAAAAACAATAACTAGAAAATTTACTATTTAAATTCTATTCTCACTACGTAGTTACTTACATCATGGTAATTTTATTTAACAAAAATTCATATGACCAATATATATATTTGCAGATTTAACGACAATTTTATCTTCCAGTTAATGCTCCACATTTTCAAGGTCACTTAAATAATAATATTCCATTTTTTTATTCAGTATTTCAATTAAATTTTCCCCTTTATCGGTTATAACGATACTTCTTTAACGAATTTCAACTGAAATGATTAAGAGAAAAATTATAAAAGCTTTTTCCAATATAATACAAATCTACTTTACTACCCTCTACCTCTACCCTTATAAAAAGAAGAAAACTTTCGAGTATCTAATAAAGTCGACTTTTTAATTCTTTCAAATATTTTATTCATATAATTTTTGGTTTTGTAATATGTATATTTTTTTTTAGGTTTTGTTGGAAATTCATTTTACCATTAGTTAGTTTGGTTTGGAGTATCGGGTGAATAACTTTTGCCGATTTATACGAGTCGGTTAGTATTTTTTCATTTCGCATAAGATTTTATATAAAAAAAAAAATCTTTTATAACCGTTATTATTACGCAAAATAAAAAAAGTTAAATGTGTATTTTTCATAAATCATAGAAATTTTTAAAATACTTACAACAAACATACATGATTAAAATCTCTCTAAAAGTAATTAATTAGTCTTGTATTTATCAAAAAATAAAGGAAATATTTTTAATACATTTTCTTTTGATATAGTATATAACAATTTGAATATTTTATACCCGCATTTTCTGGATCCTTTATACACGGAAAATTAATAACAAATAAAAAAAATTTAAAAGTGTTTTAATAAAACAGAAATTATATTTTCATAAATTATTTTTATTTATTTTTTTCGTTTAAACCTTTTTGACAGTCGGTTAATTAATTATTAATTATTGTAGGTCTCCTCTATACAAGCAAATTATTTAAAATTAAGCTTTGATAAATTTGCCAACAACTCAATAGCAATATAAAAAGTGAAGTCCTTTGTATATTTTTTTTTATTATTATAAACTTAATTAAATGAAAAATAAAAATATAATACTTAATTAATTTTTCATTTATAATATAGTGGATACATATAAAGGATATTAAAGGATTTAAATTTATATAGAACTAAATAATATATAGACGACGTGACGTGTTTGCGATAATTACTTTATATTTTATTTTTTAGTGTCATTTAAGGGATTTTTTTTCTGTGGTTTATAATAAATAAATAAGGAGCGGTTTTTTTTTATATATATGCATAAATTTATCCTTTTGATAGTGTCATATATTATGGTAAATTAATATCAGTGTGAAATGTTTAATTAATTTTTAATGATTTGCATGAAGGTAAATTGAAATTAGTGTACAAATATATAAAATTGATATTGAAGTTTTTCAAATAAATTATAAATTTTTCATTCTTTTATCTACGACTTTTCAATTTCCGCTATTATAAATAAATTGTTCAGTGAAATTTATGTGATTAAGGATCTCTACAGTGAATGTACGTTATATGTATACGTAATTAATGGTATAACTTTTAATTTGTAACGCTCTCTGTGTATTTATATTTGATAGTTAAAAAAAAGATTGTTATTTAGTTAATTCGATAAAAGTTAAATAATAAATAATTTAAGTGATAATTACTCAATATAAAATTGATATAAATAATTAATATATTATAAGTGAATTAACAATTAAATTGAAATATAAATAAATAAAATCTCTTATATTATAAATTAGGTAAACATTAAATTGCTAAAATGGATTTATTTGGATTATTAATTAATATTGCAGCAATATTAGGTAAATAAAAAAAAATGGTTTTAAATTATATTTCTAATTTATATTATGGAATTTTAAAAATTTATGTGAACGAGAAGAATAGATTTTCTATCTTTAAATTAATTTTATTAGATTTAGGAATTACAAATTTGGTATAGTATTCATAGCTGCAATTGCTGACCTATTGTGACATTCCGTTGTCTTATAGCACTTTTGCAAAGTCCACGGTTTGTATAAACCTGATTATGTTTTTAATAGTACTGCTTGTGTAATCCTGTGTTTCTACGAATGGTTGTAATTTGTAATCTGTTACGATAAAATCCTACGCATTCACATATGATGTGTTCGGAAGTTTCGTGGTGGTCGAAACCAGATACTAACTATATTTTCCTTGGTGTCAGCTGTGCGTTTTCTCCTTTAATGAAATCGATTTTATTTTGTACATTACTGATCACACTAAGTCATGTGTCCTTTGTCTATTAAATTATACGACTATTATTACTTATTCTCGGAATCTATATAACAACTAGAAACTTAAAACTATTAACACTATTTGAAAGCTTAAAGTCTCTAGCTAATCTATCTAAATTTTGGGCCGAGAAACCTTGATACTTTATATGATACGGAGCTCACAGCTTTGTAATTTGTATAAACTTTACATTTTCAGAGTAAACGCTTTTTATTAAAATTATTTTAAAGAAATGCAATAGTGCCCAGATTAGAGTTTGACCCGATTGGCCCTAATCACAACTTTATTTCTGTAATATTCAAAATACAATAATCAGCAAATTAACATTAAGAAAATATCTGAGCTAGAAACACCTAATATTTAATGAATACCTAACTTAAATCTTAAAATATGTATTGCTATGCTCTTAATATAATTAAAGATGAAACAATATGAAATATTACTAAAATAACTTGAAATATCTCAAGGATTTAAAAAAAAATATATTATATTTTTAAACAAGTCCACAAAAACGTTTAAATCTAAACTTCAACAACTGCTTTTGAATTATTAAAATTTATAATTGGTTTGAAAATCCAAATTCTATCTTGAAATTTAATTTCAAATAAATAACTTTTAGACGGTCGGTTAATTAAAATATTTAAATTTCGAATTAATTAATTAACTTTTAAAGGACATAAATTTGAATTTTTATTATTTTCCTATATATATAAATATCCTTTTGAATAACGTGGAAAGCAACATCTTTAATATAATGGGAATTATATAATTTCCTCTGCGTTGTCCTATTACAAAATAATAAAATATATTTTGATTACATAATTTATAAAGTTTATAATCTTTTTTGTCATTTGTTGGATTTACCTGAGCAACGAACATTACAGCAAATTATTTATATAGCGAGAGAGAGTATCTTTATGTAATGATCGTAATTTTTATTTTAACGACTTTTTATATTTTTTTTTTTTGCTCAACATAATATATATTTATGTTAATTTTTAGCTTAGTTTTAGATTTATATTAACATTTTTCATTTTATATAATATTAAAAGGTCAACTTTTTATTTAGATTTATTTTTATATTTATGTATTTTATATTTTGTTCTACCCTGCAAAAGTATTGTTCATAATATATTGAAATTCCACCTTGGAGAATTATTTTAATTAACAATTAAATTTTTTTTTTTATTTTTTAACTCCCCTTTGGATATTAGTTTGTTGTTTTTAATAAAATATTTTAATGGATTTCTGTTGTTTATTTATCATTTTAGAGTAACAAAAAAAAAAAAAGGTTAATGGACCAGATAAATTACTTTTTAGAAAAATATTAACTACGTAGAACCATAGAACGTAGATATTTATAAGTAGAAATTTTTTGTAGTAAATGTTGATTTTGAATATATTCGAAAAGGAAATTTCCATAAAAATATATTTATCTATACATTATATCAAATTTTACTTTTACTCTAACATAAATTTCAATTCCCATAACGAAAGCCTATCTGCAAAACTGATTTAATATATATTTTTATATTATAATTATGTCTTTTAAAGGAATATAAGGTAAAAGATATTAAAATGGCACAGAATATTAATTTTATTAGCAAAATAAATTGATTCGCCTGAATATATGCAATAAAAATACACATGTTCTATCATTATTTCGAGAGATACAGAAACCCGTACCGAACTGAGGACGAAAAATACACAATTTTTGACTAAAAAAACGTATTTGAATTTTAATTACAATAATTTTAACAAAATAATTTTATTAATAGATTATTAAATTTTTTAAATCACTCATTTTGTATTTAATAAACGAATTTCAAAACTAAATTTTCTTAAATATAAACTGAATTTTAGTGGTAATATCAAAAACTCTAAAAAAAATTGGAGATTGATAGACTGTTAATCTGTAACCTGCCTGGGAGTTTTTGAATTTTGAACTATAGAGTGAAATCTTATAAAGTATCAATAATTCGTGGGGTTACAATCTGTGGGATTAACTACAGATTCTTTTAGCTGGTTTTCGAATGACACTGGTTCAAATTTTATATACCTTAGATTTTAATTCTTTCAAATTAACACTTCATTTAATCCAATATAATTTTTCGAAATAAGCGTATAGATTGAAAGTGTTATATCAATTTAAGATAGATAGGCCATAGTCGTACATAAAATTTAAATAGTATTTAGTACTATTTATAATGTAAATGTATTTTATTATTTAAATTAAATTTAAATTTGTAATTAACATTTTTGAAATTTTGAAAATAATTTCATGGAAATATAGTCTTTTTTATCCGTACATATTATTTCGTCCTTTTTCCATAGTGTTTTATTCAGAAATAAATGTAATTTTCAAATAATTATAAATAATAAAATTTAAGTTAAAACTTAGTTAACCGAAAATATTATAATATAAAAAACAAATTTATAAAAAGATTTTTTTTTTCAATTAAATCGTTTAAAAGAGTATTCCTTAGAAGGATCATTAAACATTAATTTTTTACATAATAGGTATTTCATATTTACTTGAATGAGTATTTATAAAGCACTGTTAAAAATTAAAAATAAATTAATTTCAAATATAAACAGCAAATAATACTATATAAGATATAGTCGCGAACAACATTTTTCATCCAATTGTCCAACCTTTACCATGGTCTCAGTAAAAAATATATGACAACAAACATTTTACGTTTGTAAGTAATGTAATTATTATATGATTGGCAACATGGTTGCTGCAACAATGAAAAATGATTGTGAGAACTATACGCGAACTATTTCATTATTTATTTCGTTGGTTTACAAGCAAAATTCACTAAGTACATTTTCCACATTTTTAGTTTTTTGTACTAAATTAAGTCATTATTAATGCCAACTTTATGCTGGCAAAACACTTTATGCTCTCAACCTGATATTTTAACGGCTCTTAGGCCCACATTTATTGCACTAAGGACTAAGTCAATAGTCAATAGTCGATTTAATAAAAACTATGTTTATTGACTTAGTGAATTTTGCTTGTAAACCAACGATTTGTAAAACAATATTTCAATATTATTAGTTGTATTATAGAGTTATAGAGAGTATACTTAATTTTTAGGGGTCATCTTGATAATTATTACAAAAGTTTTTTTTACAAAAATTATAAATATGAACTATAGTAAATTATCTATCATTTAATTAGTTGCAGTTTTAATACTTCATTTTCTTGTTCCAAAAAAGATAGTATGAGTAGTTATTGAATTTTTTTTTATGATTTCGGATCGTTAAATATCATTCAATTTATAAATTCTACAAAGTAAATGACAAAAATAATATAATTTTTAATAGGATTTCTAAACTTTATAGCATAGTTTTCTTAAAATCGTATTGTCATCGAGTAATTCTGTTTATAGGGTCGTATATGATTAACAAATAATTTAAAAATATCAGAATAGAATAACTTGAAGAAATCAATAATTTTATTGTAAATTTATAAATTATTTATAAAATTCTTAGTAAAATAATAGAATATCTTTTTTCAAGGATTCTTGTTTATATCTTGTTTCAAAATCAATCTTATATTATTTAATAAATAAATATACAAATAAAATTAGAAAATTTTCTTATTTACCAAAATTTAGTACTATTCACGTTAATAAGATATAAATACCAACACCTCCAGTTGTGTTGATATAGTGAAATCTGTAAATGGAAATTTATTCATATTACTTAATTTTATCCTACGAACGATATTATGTCTTTAGGCAAAATTAATTTCTATTATATAAGATTATAAATACAAGATTTCAAAAATCTTATAAATTTCATTTACATTTTAATTTGATTTCCAAATTTATCTTTTTTGTGAAAAATTGCCATTATTTGAAATAGTTTTAAGTAAAATACAAATAGAAATTTTGTCAAATAAATTTTGAAAGTGATAAGATTTCAAATAATTTGAAAATGTGATGAATCGTTTCCATTTTGTTATAAAACAAAAGTAATTTCGATGCTTCAGACTTTACGCTAATAACTTTTACATTTACAATTTGGTTGGATGAGGTTCTGGTTTAGCACAATTGCATTAAGAAATTGAGTGAGCCAATAAATTTTCTATGGAGGAATTTATTTTTGCTGTATTGGTATTTTTATACCCAAATATGAGGAAATTAGTTTTAAATATATGAGTTGAATTGCCTTTTTATAATTTGGGATGAATAACCACAACAAAAGAAAGGAAGCTCGGTCCAAAATATTTTATATTTAATTTCCTTTTAAGAAACTTAAATAAGGTCGATTTGTGTTTGAGATTTTCACATTTTCGATATAGTAATAATAAAAAACCATGAATTTAATTTATTCACTTCATCTTAGTTTTAAATAATCCGGATAATCAATCCATGGGTTTCGGTAAATGTTATGTTCTTTTAATCAACTTTCTCCAGAAAATGTATTCAAATTTGATTTTAATAATTAAGATCCCATCAAAATAAGATCGATGAAACTTGCCCAAACCTTTATCTTTATCCAAATAAATTGTTAATTAGCCACAACATAAATCTAGTACTTAGAAATCCTACCCAAACAAGAAAAATTTGTATTGTAGGATGAACTTTCCATTTGTTTCCTATTTCATTTAGGTAAAATATTTTGGAACCGGTTAAATGAATATAAATATAGAGATGAGGTTTATAGAGCATTTACGTCCACTCGTCCACTAAACTTTCCTTAATTATGGTAAAATTATATAAAAAATTTTAAGTATGGTTTGTAAAATTTAATTTTTCAAATTATAATCAAAAATTCTGAATAAAAACCGAAAATCGATTTTAAATTAATTAGTTATACGTTTAAAATTTACCACGTAAAATCCTTTTTAGATAATATCTAATCACCACTGAATAATTTAATTTTTAATCCGTTTTATGATTGTTAATTATTTCAAAAAATTGTATATAAATTAAATTATTAATTCCTCTTGTTTTATTAGCGACTTCAAATTTATATTTACGATTATTAAAATTACATAAATATAAATACATGAATTTTCCTGACCACAGATAAAATTAGATTTTATATCATTTTAATATTTAATAAAATGATAAAATAATCCTAAATTATGGTTTTTCCTCACGTTTTTCAATTTATATTTTTTTACAGTAGATTTTTTTATACGGAAAGGGCTTGAATTAAAATAATTTTATATAAATATTTTAAAATTTTATATTGGAAAATTGAAAATATTGTAGAAAATTTCTCATCGTTTTTATTAATCCACTTAAAATAGGTTTTTAATGTTTTATTAGATTCGTCTTTTATTTTCGTTATGAAAATTGTAAAGTTTTGAAATAATTTTTCAAATATATAAAAATTCAATTCAATGATTTTTAAATTGGAGATTTTTAAGTGAATACAAATAAATTATAATCATAAAGCGATTATGTTGTAAATTGGATTTTATAATAGAAAATTGTAAAAAAATACAGAAATTTATTTGTTTCAAAATAAGGAGAATATAAAAAATATAAAAAAGGGCGCTATTATAAGCTAAAGGAGCCAGGCATTAGTGAACTCAAGAATTCGATTAGAGACAGAGATAAAAGTAATCTGATTGAATTGATGCAAGTATAAATGGAAAATTTTATTTTGTAATAGAATTTGTTAAATTTTTATATATTATAGTGAATTTTTAAGTAATTTCTAAGAAAATATCTAATGTCTAAAGCTTATAGATAAAAATTGTGGAAATTATATGCCCTTTAAGCTATTTTAATTTAAAAATAAAAATATACATAAACTTTTTAATAAAAACTCCAATATTGCTTTAAGGTAGCTTTAATAAATGTTTACTAAGGTATTTTGCAAGAGCGAGTGAATTTCAAAAACAGGTACATAAACAGACTTCCAAAAAATGAATCAAATGTGGTGAATCTAAATTGGAAAGCATATGAATCCTAATATTTTTATAGAATTTACAAAGTAAAACATAATTAAAGATAATTTTTGAATTCGGGCACTTATGTAAACTTGTTTCTAAAAGGCCCCATACACTATCACACATGTTGTCAAACTTGGTGTGTCACACACACTGTCACACATGTTGTCAAACATCAGTTTATTATTAAACTTTGAAGCGAAATGTCGGACATTTTTGTGTGTGCTTTAATAATTGACACACACAATAATTGATGTTTCTTGGTCTTTCAGGTAACTTAATTCCTCGAAATACCATAATGTTGGCACATAAATATCTTCAATTCCGACACCCGATGTTTCGCTTTTTAAAACATTGTTCAATTCGCGCCTATATTAACTACTTATGCTATTAAGTTTTCTTTTCACCATTTCTAAATTTGCTAACGAAGCTAACGAAGTGGCCGGGGTACCATAATTTGGGAGGATCATTTACAGAATTTTAGCCTTCAATGACGAATATGAGTATTATTATAGAATTGGAGGGTGACAAATAACAGACAGATGGAGAGTCAGTATATTAATAATTAGATGTTTACAGTTTATAAATCACCAGGAGAACTACAATCTGGGAGGATTACAATCTGGGATTTTTCGGTTTTCAAAGAGGTTTTAGTTTTAAATTTGTAGTTATTATAGATTTTGAGTGTTGGTGACAGATAACAAACGGACAAAGTGAAAACTTCTGACACTTGCAAAAACAGAATAGAATAAATTACATTTACAACTACGACTTTTAATTCAACAAATATTTATGTTGTTTAAAGAAAAACTTTGGTTGGATGAAGATTTCCTGTTAAATTCTTGATTATTAAACCATTTTTCATAGAATTGTAAAAACTGATTTTATGGCTTTATAAATATAGTCAGTATTCAAATCCTTGTATATTTTTTTATCTAAATTAAAAATCTTAAGAAATCTTCTTGTTTGTCATTCAAGGTTGCATTCGTAAGTATACAAAGTCATTCATAGAAAAGCGTCTTGTCTTGATATTATCCTGTAAAAAATTCATCAACACACAAAAAGTATTTTTACTTTTATTTTAAAATTTTCTTTACAAATATATTTTCCTCAAATGAAAATAATTTTCTTCTAACCAAATTCAAAATTTTAAGCATTCACAAATACACTATATTTTTGAAGTACTCGTACATATAGAGATAGTTATGGAAACCCATTTAATATACAATTTCTAACTATTCAAAAAAAAATCAAGGATGGATCTAAGTTTAAAATTATTAATGCGTTTTTATTTTGTATTATTTGAAAATGTGACTATGTAGGGTTTGCTAATTGCTTCAAATGTACGATAAAAAATATGAAACTTTATGGTTTCATATTTTGTGGTTGCGGATAGAAAATACAAATTTTTTCGTCCAATATTTCCCAAAACCGAAAGTTTTTCCTCCGGTATTCGTAAACAACAATATTTTTTGTAATGATTAGAAAAAAGTATTAAGTATCCTGCAATTTTTTGAGGGTAGAGAATGTAAAGATGAAATTATATATATTTTATTCGTGTTTTCAAAAATTCTAACCTTTTGGAATGGTATTGAAAATGGTCTATTTTGAACAGCCCTAAAGAAATTCTGATTACCAGTACTGTGAAGAATAGAAAAAAAAATAGTTTTGGGATGAGGATTCACATATTTGTGAGAAGGACAAGTTGATTTTTTTATAAAATCATCAATATTTTAAGTTGGATCCTGCACAACTTTCGGAATCAACCCTACTTGGCTTAGAATGGTGAAGAAGTACTTTTTACATATCAATCATTGCAAAAAATTCTATTTTTGTGTATACAAAAATATTTCGGTAATAATATAGTTATCTTAGATATTGATAACAAAGTGGGTATATGAATCACTCTACAATTATTAACAGAGTTCTATTGATTCAAAGAGTTTTCCTTTGAACAGTTTTTTTTTTGAAAATCTAAAAATATATTTAAAAAGATAAATTTCTATAGTAACGCAGGGTATTCTTTTATTGAAGTTCTTCTTGAGTGAAAAGAAATAATGATATATTTTCAATCTTTTAGTTAGTCAATCATAATGCACTGCATAGTTATCCTATAATTTTTCGAAAATATTTGATTAAATTTTTAAGGTGATTTTATTTACCAAAGAAATTTAAAATATAATAAATTTAAATGATAAAATATGATTTATTTTTCCAAAAAAAATATAGCTTGCGTGATTTTTCGATCAGGATAAAATGAACTATTTAAATTATTTATTCAGTTAGTTTATTACTATAAACAAACAAAATAAAATACAAAAATTTAATTAATTAATCATAATTATCCAAAGTTTCCACGATATTGCTTTTAATGTACATCATTGACTCTTTCTTGTTCCAATATTTTTTAATTTAATTTTAATTACAGCTTGTAATTCACCAAGCTGTATTCTTCAGAAACAACTGTCTGTTACAAGAAAGTTAGCAAAATCCTTAAGGCAACACATAATTCTGAATTTGAAATTCATATTCCATTATTTGTATTTGTATTGGTCTATTTTTTATTAGGAGTGAGTTGTTCATGTGAACTATTTTTCCACTGAGCAAAGATATTTCATTTACAGAAACAGTATCACTTTCATGTAAATTTTCTTCATCTACACACACCAACTAGCGCTGGCTTCTGGCTATCAAACTTACGATATAAAAAATTATAAAATTACCAAGTTTATCGCGTATTAAAAATCATTTTAATAATATTCATTGGAATTCTAAATTTTCAGCATGTTTTTTTATGTGTGGAATGAAAATTATAATTTTAAAAATATTTCGAATTTAATATTTAAAATATTGAAAATTAGTAAAATATAATTTATTTTGAAAGTGAAAATCAATAGTGTTTCCTTTAGTGCGTGCAGTTATTTTCAAGATTTTCTTACAGTCAACCATTTTGAATGTTTTTCTTTTGTCATATGAGGTAAATTACATTATATTTTTTTTATATCATTTTCCTAGTATTTTCTTAGATTTTCAAATTTTATTTTCATGATTTAAGTTTTTTAAATATATTTTTACAAAATGTTTTAAAATTTCTTAAATGTTTCGCAATCTTTTCAACACTTTTTTAACTTTTACTTAAATATTTATTGAAATTTATTTTAATATTAGAAATTGTTTTGGAATTTATTATAATCCAGCCGGGCATATATAATTTTCTGTTAATTATTGTGTGGCAAAAATTTGATAATACTGAATTGCATAGAAATAACATGAAATTCTGAATTATTTTAAAATAAATGTAAAAATTATCAAAAAAATATATTAATTTTTAACATGTAAACAATACAAAATTTCGTCAACATTTTTTAACTTTTCCTACAAAAATTACTTTCCTATTAATTTTTTACCAAAAATTTTTGATATAATTTAATATTTTGACTTTTTGAAGTATAGATAATTTTGGTCTTAGTTTCCCGCTGCCAGCAAAGACTCCAATTAAATAAAATTCGTTTATTCGTTAATTCGTTTAGATAGACATTATCTCTTACATGGTACATACATATCACATACTTCAAAAAATGGTAACATTTATTTATAGAACCTAAGTCTCAATGTTGTGCGCTGTAGGCTTACGACATTTCTGGTGCAGACAATTCTGTGTAAACAATAAAAAGTACTATGTATTATAAAATAATTTTTCTAAAGCATCAAAGTTTTATATTTATTTTATTATATATTCCATTAATTTTAGGCAATAATTAGACAATTTTCTCCATAATTAGAAATAAAGTAGTTAATATTTAAAACCGTTCAATGGTGAACTAATTTCGAATTGGAGAATATAAACAACGTATACAAATTGTGTAATCTAGACATCACATTCGAAATTGTAAATTGGACAGCAAATTTGTTTTTTTAAAAGTTTACGTATAAGGAAATAACACGAATACATTGAAATTTTGTAAAAAATTTAGGTTGTCAAAATTGTGCCTGGACGGATAATAATTTCCTTTGAAATAATTCGGTGACATTTCAATAAAAAATAAATAAATTTTATATCATTATCGTTATTGTATATCATCATTAATTTTAGTTAAAAAAAGCTAAATTTTTCCTTGTATTTATTACAATATTTTATTAATAAAAAGGATTTTTTCATCATGGATTTTTCATCCATGTTTTGATGTTAGAAATACAATAATTTCATTCAAGTGTGTAATTCAATTTTAAATAAACGAAAATAACAATAAATTATTTTGTTATCTCTTTGCTAGTTATTAAATTAATATAACCATTCAATCTGTCGTTTTCCCTTTATTTTGATATTATGTAATCATTTCTTGTACACACATTAAAAGCAATTTTCTATATAATTTTCATTTTAATTTTTTGTTTTCATTTTTCTTCGTTATATAGAAAATTTATTTTCTTCTCACGTTCTTATCGTAATAATTTGTCAGTTGTTTATAAGGATTATTTTATAAAAGATATAATTTAAGAAATTGATGTTCTTTTGATTCAAAGAAAGTTGATTTCATTTTTGTAATAATATTTATCTTTATACAATTTTCTTTATTCGTCTACTGAACACGAAAAGGGTTAAAAAATTATTTGATTATTCAGAGATTGTTTGGTTATTGAGTTTGTTTTGGGGTAACCGATAAAAGCGTAAAAGTTTGATTATGTTTCAGCTAACGAAAGTAATAATGAGATAATTAATACTTTAACGTAGGCACTAATAAAAGTAAGGGCGGAAAATTCAAATTTAGAGACAAAATAATACGATAATTTATTTTCCGAAGATCCTGAAAATAAAGGTTATGTATAATCGGAAATTTTTTGAAATCCACATTTGCTTTCAATATTTTCATATTTTCAGAGCATTGCCAATACAATTTTTAATTGATATCTAAATGTCGCATCAGATTGTAATACACTAGATTGTAAATTATCTCCCATTTAGCCAACGGATTTACTCATTACTAATGGCACAGTTTAATATGTCACCTCTAAAACACCAAACATTTTGTTGCCATATCATTTTTTTTAAATTGAAATACGACAATTCAATTTCCCAAAAATATAAAATTCTTTTGTTAATAATAAAAAAAAAAATTACGATAAAATTTTAATGATTTTATTATTTAATTTTCTGTATATGTAATATAAATAAATTTATTTGTAATAAAATTAAATTTATCGTCTAGCTCCTGATTTCATTTACAAATGTCTACATAACTAAATAAACGATAAATAAAAACATAATATGTATAATAAAAATATCTAATCAAAATAATCGTCCTTGTTGGAATTTTCCAGAGAACAAAAAAGTGAAAGAACAAATATAGTACAAAAAAAAAAAAAATACAGATGAAAAAATGATAAATAACATTTATTTTTTCCTTCATTACAATTACATTCTAACAACGCATCGTAAAAAGGATTTTCGTCGACAAAAACAGATACTGGTACCATAAAATGTTAACAAACATTATTCATTTTTTTCCTACAAAACTAAAAGGATTTTATCTTCTCTGGTGTAATATTTCTTTTTGAAGGAATAATGTTATATGTTACCCAGGAAAAAGACTTTATTTTCATCTAGAATTAATGTACCAAAATCAGGTAGACTAGCTATAAAAATGTTTATAATATTGTGTTCATATACACTTTCAAGACAAATTTGTAAATAATCATACACAATTCATTTTTTGATTATATATTACGAGTTAAAATTTATATTTTGGACATCTACTTTTTTACAAGGATTTCATTTTTTCGATTATTCTTCTCTGGTTTATTTATAAAAAACAAAAACTACTAACCTATGGGGAGTAAATAGCTCGTAGTTATATAACAAAGTTTTGTGTAAAAAAAAATCGGTAATTTTTAGCATTTCAGGAACAAAATTTCAGATTTCTTAAAAAGTTGAAGAATGCATTCGACTATAAATTTTGAATGCATCAAGAGACGAAATTAAACTGTGGGTAATATTTAATTTAAATTGGATAATAATAAGATTATTTGTATGCTCTAGAAGTCTAAATCAAATTATATATAATTCTGACCATTTTTGCATGGATTTTCTGAAACTAACGACTCCCAAATAAAATAATCATTCTAATTTAATTTCTCAAATCGTTACAATATAAACGACATTAACATCCATCACAATACTTCATAGTTATTCCAATAACTACTCAAATACAATTTTTCATAATCTGTGTTCAGAGAGTGATGGTAAAAATTTACCGATCATGAAAAATTCTTCATTCTGGTTAACTAAGTTGACATAATTGGATGGTTTTATATTCTGGTAAAAAGAAGGTGAAAATTTGTACATTAAGAATTTTTTTTTAGTGTTTTATTTTTTTATTAGTATTTTACTAAACTTTTTGAAAATAATTTTTTTTTTCTTTTTTTGATTGATGTGATTATATTTTCAGGAATAAATTGAAATTTATTGAAGTTATCGTTACATTATAAATAAAAATTGATGATTTTTTAACCATAGAAATTTGAATATTTTTTGTTTAATTTTCAAGATTTATTATTTTTTATAAAAATGGGGTTTTTTAATTTCGTGACGTTTATTTTAAAATGTTTTTTGGAGAAAATTATTTGACTGGTTGATATTATTTCACAAATCATTACCTGTCGTCCTTTGCGGAGATTGTATTTGATGTTTTGGTTTAAATGTTACTTAATGTCCCTAAACAGATAACAAACTCGGAATCTGGAAACCAGCCACTTAGTATACAGATTAGGTAAATGACTATTTTTATAATGAGGATAGTCTGATCCAGTAACTGATAGCGATATGTTAATATGTGCGGCGCATGATAACTTTTCCTACGATGCTCCAGAGTTTCAGTATGGTGATATTAATTTGATATGTTGATATGATAGAAGGGGACTAACATGTTAGTGAAAATACCTCGGTTGCATGAGCACCAATTCATTTCAATGAGATTCCATTCGTGCAAAATCAAATTACTTGTCATTTGTAAGTAAAAAGGCTTCAAATTTAGCAACATTTGTTGAATCCATTACTTTTGCCTTACACTCATTGATGAATGTCAGTCCTAAAAACTATTTTTACATCCTGCTTTGAACCTATAGCGCAACGTATTCTTAACACAAATTTGATAATGCCATATAAATATTGAATTAGCAACAAATATTTTAGTTATTCCTGCTGTTATGGATCAATATGAAAAGTTGTGAAAGTATGAAAATTTCAATTGTTGATAATTTACTAAATTCGAAGAATATATTAAGTTTATAATTTACAATAATTTTTTTATAGTGCATTAAATAATTTTAAAAGTAGTTAGTTTATTATAACATAATGTCTACTTCAATTTTGTCAATTTCAAAATTTGAACAGTGGTCTTGAAATGAAATTTGAGCATAAATGAAAATCTGAATTCATATTCACGAAGCAATTATAAAATTTATGTTGAGTATCTGGTAAATAAAAATTAAATGAATGGATAATTTAGTTAGGCAGTGGATATTTCCGAACTAAATGCTTAATAGATTTTTAATAAATGCACTATAATTAATCTTGAACAAATACTCGAATAATTAAGGATATTTAGAGATTTATATTTTAATGTATGGAAGCATTTAAAATTTTCATCTCTAATATTTATTTTATAGAAAGGAAATGTAAAGATAAACTAAAATAAAATTTTAGATTAAATGCACAAAGAAGTGCATTTATCTACATTTAATGGTGCAGTATTTTTTTTAGCTATATATATATAAAAAGTTTATAAATACTAAAGTTTACATATACAAAACTACATGGTTTCATGCCAGCTCAGAATAAAATTAATTGCATTTATGGGAATGCTAAATTCAATAAAATACAATAAGTTTCAGTCTTTTTAGTATATAAATTTCTTCATAAATAATTTTTATGTTATTTTTATACTTTAGAAAATTATTATTTATTGAATTAAGTACTAGTTATAAAAAAAAAATATATTCATCAAATTAAATAATAGAAATTATCTTTAAAAAGATTAGTTTTAAATTTAAAATAATTGAAGATTAAACAGTTTCAAATAAAAATTATCCAAATCAAATTGCAATTCAATAAATTCAGACTTAATAGCTTTAATTTGTTTTAAATCATTACTCCATCAGCATATACCAAAAGTTTATATTTTTTAATCACAGTTGATAGATGATTCACAAAAAGTATGAAGAACAGTAGACCAGTAGTCGGCTACCTTGAGAAACACCAATGCATCCATTAAAAACTTCAGGAAATAATGACTTTATGCAGAAATTCCATTAAAAATAGGTAGTAGTTAGTAGTAGTAGATCTGCCTTTTATAAGATATCAAAATAACAAGAAATTTCAGGACTTTTGAGAACTCACATAATTCGGAATCTTAAAAATAGTACATCGCCAAGAGGTTAAAGTGCGGCTTTTTGTAGCGAGTGAGAATCTCACTCATGTGAGATGAAAAGGCATTTGTTTCGTACCATATTTTTTTTCATTTCCGGGTATAAATGCAAATTTTGCTAAAATTGAATAGTTTAGCTAAACAAGTAAATTTTTAGCTAAAATAATTTATACAATTTGTGTAAATGTAATTGAAAAAAATATAAAATTTAAATTTATTTGAAAATGAAAATTCAAATTGAAGCTGAAAATATAGAATTAGGTGCAGATAGTGCTAGATTTTTATCACCAAACCCCAAAAAGTTGAAGTGAAAGCAATATCTATACATGATTTTGTGGTGATACTTAGAAAAAAAAACAAGAAAAACTTAATCACATGGAGAGGAAAAGTAACTATTAATCCCGCAGAGATGAAAAGTTGCACTTTACTCTCTAGAAAGAGGAAATAAAGTAAGTAGTGATGAGTTTCATAAAATTTTGGTTATTGGACAATAAACTTTAAACAAATTCTAAAATGTTCTTAAATTGTTCCTTATATTTTCAATATTCAATCCAAATATACATTAACTTTAATTTGAAAATGTTTTAAAAGTTTAAAAAAATTGAAATGTTTCTGAAAATAATTTGGGTCATTAGTTTTGTAGTAAACAAAGATAAACAAGGGGAAAATGATGATATATGCGAAAACTACGTCCAATGATTCATTAATTTATTTCATTCAACATAATTGCGATTCACATTTGTTTATATATTTAAAAAGTATGCCAAAGTTTTTAGGGTGAAATAGTTACATTGTTGTACTATTAAAAATAAATAAACAAATTAAAATGGTTTTATTAAAAAGCAAGTAATATTACAAACAAATTTGTTGTTATATATTAGAATTAGCTGAACCCTTGAATTTAAGTACATTTTACAAATTTTTAAAAGACTTAAAGAAGAATTAATTGATTTCAATGTCATTATGGTTATCTTTTTGATTCAAGTTCAAATTAAGTAGATATATTTATATATTTATTTTATTTAGAATTTAAATACAAATATTAGAGAATAATATTTTTTATTTTTCACTTCGTAATGACTTTTCATCTTGTGGTAACTTAATTCAGTAAATCATAAAAAAAATCTTTTCGATTATTTTAATGAATTCTTGAGAAGTAATATTGATAATTCGCTAAATTTATAATATTTTTGCGATAAAATAGATAAATACGATTAGGTCTAATTCCTTGATAACAGATTTTTCTACATCGAAATAGAAATTAAATGAAAATAAATTGGTCTAGGAATTGGTGAATCTGTAACTGATTTTTGATTTTTTCTCTACAAAATTATTTTATTATTTGTCCTGTACAAAATATCTCTAATTTCTTTCACAAAATCCGAAGGATTATACCAATTTACCAATAGCAAAACATGTTGCTATACATAATTTTTATAAAATATCATTTACGAGATCATTTCTATTCTTCCAGTTCATATAGCTATAAATAATCTCAGATTTTGAATCACTGCTGTTTTTTATAGTCTATATAATCTACGTAAAATCCTAAAATTTTGTATTCTCTATGCTCTTCTCAATAAAACCGATAATTTTAAATACAGAAACCCATCATGTAATCGAAATTCGTTAGCATAATAATATTCAAAACCGCATTTGAATTAATTGTGCATCCTAATTACGTTTGATTTAAAATCTAAAAGTATTTGTTTAATCCTTATACATAGTACAATTTTTAATATTAAAATGTTGAATTTTATATAAATCTGTAAATTACAATTCAAAGCATATAAAATCAATGTTTATATTATCGACATAAATTACTCGTAATCCGTATAAATATGCAACCAACATGGAATATCCAACAAGTAATGTTTTTTTGGTATATAAATATCGATACATAAAATTTATTTTTCTGGAAATTTTATCCTAGAAAAATAATTTTTACTTGTATAAATTATGCTAATAGTATCATTTGAATGAACAATTACAAACATATTTTACTATATTAGTATTCCAAAGAGTTTGGAATTAATTTTATCATAATATCATTTGATATTCTTGTCCAGAAATTTTGGACATCGCTGCCTCTTTCTAAACCTGATATATGATTATATAATTCAAATATTGAACATGTAAAGGGTATAACATTATAGAATTTGTTATGAAGGCGGTGATAAAATAAAATATTTGTACATATAATTTTATAAAGTACACATTAACAAAATTATGTAGATATACATAAAGTATTCATGCAGCGCAACATAAATCACTCATTTTAAAAAAAAAAATAATAATATGTTTACAAAAACATATTCATATTTTTAGAGGGTGATTTTAGTCATTTAATATACATAATAATATAGAAAAAAATGTTAACTTGAATTGATTATTTTGAATTATTAATTTAAAATATTTAATAATAATTTAATGTTTAGCTAATTTTTGTAGCAGGAAATAAGGAAACGTTTAAAATTAGTACCACTTTAACATAATTTTAAGGCGTTTTGTATTTGCACAGAATCACTAACGTTTCACTATGACGAATTTTCATATTTTATCACTTAATGGAAGGATTAGAAAAATCACACCAACGCCATTCGAAAGCTAAAAGTTTTTTGTTGATATCCTATATCCACTACTATATAAGCTTTTCAGAACTACAAAAGTGCTCGGATTCGAGATTGACTTGTCAAAGTAAACTCACATTTACAATTTTGTTAATACATATTGCAATAAAATGTCCCGAAACCTCTATCATTAAAGCGAAAGGCTTAGCGCCATTTAACCACGTTTTTAACATTTTCGAATAAACAAAATTTGATTAAATTAAATAAAATAATTTTTATTATTTATCCGAAAACTTTATTCATAAGTTTATCAATTCCAGTAGAAATATATGCTCATTAGTGTACAAAAATTATTGATTTTTGTACAATTGGACCAAATTATTCTCGACACTGTTGATTAAAAGTAGCGATAACCAACCTATAATGTTACTAATATTTAGGGACGTTATTGAAAAGTTATAAAGCATAAATAAATCTATTAAAGGTCATATAAATTCAACATAAAGCTACACAATGCTCTATAAATATTCCAAGTCATGAAAAATTTTATTGTTCGACAGTTTCTTTTTCCTTAAAAATTTTTGTTTACTATATTAAGAAAACCATCTTCAGAAAATTTATATTTATAAAAATGTCAAAATGTCGGTTGGTTAAATTATTACGATACATATTCAGTATTCAAACAATATTTTTATTTATACATAAATAAATAAATTGTAAATGTTTACCTAGACTATACCCAGCAAGAACGATACTAATGAATTCACTATATAATTATATGTTGCTTACAATTGGTAACTTCTTAATGGAAAAATGTATTAGACTATTTTTAGCTACAACGCTTAAGAATACTCACTACATTCTCACTACTAAAACTAATGTATTCCATGCAGAAACTATAGTGCAATGAGGAGTGCAAACGTTTCTTGTGACAGATATCGTTTTTTTTTTTTTGCAAACTGGTAAATTTAATCTTCTAAGGAAGAAGTAAATTCAATACTCCCACAGTATTAAAACTGTTGAAATAGTGTAGAATTCAAACTGTTGAATCGTATTTCTTGCTGGGTATACCATTTTTTATGCAGAGTCAAATATAAAAATAATTATATTTATATAATATTAAGAAATTATTGAATTAAAATTTGTTATATCAATTTACTAATTGAATTAAATACGCATTTTTTTACGAATTTTAAATTTTTCTGACGTTTGAATGTTTATTTCTGACGTTTGCATGTTTATTTATCTATCTGGAAGTAATTCTGACATTCAGTTAAGCAAAACGACAAACTGTGATATTTATGAGAATGTACAAAAAGGATGTAATTAAACATTCTTCATTGATTCTTCTTTTTCTTTGTAGATTTATCTTTTTAAATTGATCTTTTACCTTCGAAGATATTTCGCTTTAAACTTTAAAATAAATTTCCATATAGAATACGCTTTTGAATTTTTGATATAGCTAGATGTGAAATTACAAAAACTTCTATGGAAAGTTGTATAAGCGAAAAATACTATTTATTAAAAAAAATTATAATATTTCCGGTTATCTAATTTTGATAATCAAATATGCTAAATAAATTATGTATATAACTCAAGCATTGTTAAATCAATTATTTTCTCTAATATTAAAATGTTGGAAAAAAATTATTTCCCATTTGGGAATTTTAATGTAGTCTAGAAATAAATTGAAAATTTATTATTTCCACTTTCTAAATAATGTTAATTTTTTCTTCATATCTTAATTTATATTGCCATTTTAAAAATTGCCAATAAATAAACAAATTATTATAAATTTTAAAATAATTTTTGTATTTCCTTTATAAATTTAAATAAAAAAACATATTTATTTTTTAATATTCTATAAAGTCTTGTTATGAAGTTAACTGAACCAAAAATGTTAAGTATAGTGTTTTGTAGACCACTTCCGGTACATGATCAACAACAAAACAAAATCATTCATAATTTTATTTAAACATTTTACCTGCTGTGTTAGGATATTAGAGAAGTTAAAAAATTCATATATCTACAATTTATTTACCTTTTCCACAAGCAAACTTGTTAATTTATTTATTTATTTTGTTATTTTTGATAAAAAGAAATTTATATTTTTTTGTTGGTGAATAAAGAAGAACTTTTCAAATAAGGACCACCTATTGATTTTTACTATACTGGGTGAAATTGTTTACCTTTTTTTATTATTGTATATCGAAAAGGGGGAAAAGTAAGAAGAAAAATAAATGATCTTGTTTGAAAAGGATGTTTGTTTTGGTTAAAACTCTATATTTCAACAACAAATAATAATAAAATTTAATAAACTGCAGGCTGTAAGCTGTTTTCTTGTAGATTTTTGTGGATTAAATACATTTTATGTATTATACATATATAATATTTCTGAAATATTAAATTATGTATTTTTCTTTTAAGATGAAAAAATTTATATATTTCTAGGCGATGTATATCCTTAGAATAATTTCCAGGGGCGGTGTTATAAAATTTAGCCGACTTTGTGTAAATTGACAGTATTTTTTCGGTTATATTAAAATTAGTCAGTTGGGCAGTAGTAGTAAAGCAACGTATATCAATTGATAAATTTTGGGTTATATTTATTGAAATGTTATAGTTATTAGTTAGAAAATCATACGTATACATCGTAGCATTAATTTGATAAAATAAACTAATAATATAATAAAATTATTATCAAAGTATGCCATAGTTTTAAGGGTGAATTTTCATTTTAGTTATCTTTCGTTATTCATTTGAATCACCATTGGTGAATGTATCATTTGAATTATCATTCATTGTTTATTTGAATCATCATTGGTCACCTCTTAGATTTGATTGCCCGCTTATCAAGTACGCATTGTACCACCCCTGCTTTGTACATAAATATTATATATTTATAGAAAAAACTTTTTTATATTTTATTAAGATTAAGAAACTGTATTAATTTTCTTTTGATTTAATATGCTGGTTTTCCCAAAATAAAAGGAAATTCCTTGGTGGTAAATCATAAAATTTTGGTCAATCAACAATTTTTTCGGTTTTTGTGTGCACAATAAATTATTGATTATAAATATAAGAAGGAATATTTTAAATTTAATAATCAATATTTGAATTTCATAAGAAAGAAAAGTTATAAATATTTTTTTTAAAAAAAAATTAGTTAAAGTTGAACGAAGGAACTATAATTTAATTTTTAGATTAACTATTTTAGTAGTTGAGTATTTAAATTTTTGCAGGATTTTTAAGTCGTTATAAATAAGAAAAATGAATTCCATTACCTTGTACAAGATACACTAAACTGAATTATAAGCGCCTAAAAATATGCTTTGGATTTGCAAACTGATGCATATTATTTTTATTATGTAAATAAAGGACTATTTATTATCTATTACGACATGACTGACCATTATGATTGATGAAATAAAGAAAAAAACAAGTGTAATTTATAAAATATTAATATTTTTATTTTTTAATTTAACTTCTAACAATCATAATTTAATATTGCATTAATGTTGAAATACCAATTATCATTCGGATTTAATTAAACTTTACAATATAAATATTATTCCAATTTGTAATCTTTACGATCGATATTGCAAAGTACCAGTTCCTTAATAATTATAGTAAGATGATCACTGTAATTTCCATCATTTGAACGACAAAACACTTTTAAATTTACAAGATTATTATTCATTTTAGTCCATTTTTTGTTACTATTTAATATATAATTTATTTTCCTTTCCTCCTATATAAATTGTATTTATTTAGAAATCTATTTTTTGAAATTTGTTGACAGTTTTATGGCCTCACTATTTATTATTATTATTCTTAAAAGCAAAAACTCATTTACAAGTTATTGTCGAATACTTAGAACTATTTTCAATGGAAATAATATAAATCGAAACTAAATAAATAAATATTAATAAAAATTGTTATTTATTAGAAAAAAATAAAAATATTTTTTTCATATTTATATAGAAATTGAAGTTTTTTTCAATTTTATTGAATATTATGTATATAAGTAAAATTGAGAATTGAGAAACTGATACTCCAAGAATATATTAATAAATAAAAGTTACACAAAGTCCCATACTTCATGGCTTATAAATTTGATTTTTAGGCTTATTCTTATAAGACTGTAGAATTAAACTTAGAATTTAAATGTAAATAATTCGTAAATCTATGGGATACAGTAACTATTAAATTATATACAGGATTCTTTAAGCAGAGAGAGACTTTACATTATAAATATGAAATAAATAGGTTCAGTTTAGTGATAATAACTACTAATTCTTTAGTCTTTTCTCGTTAGATTCATTATCAAGTTTAGACTAATTCACTGCGGTTTATCGAGTCTATAGTTTAATTCATTTTTATGTATTTTAAGTGTGACGTGATCGATGAATGGTGAACATTGAAGTAATATAAACTTTCAATTAAAAAATACTTAGAATTTCTTAGTTCCACGACTTCAATAAATATTATTTAAAATATTAAGTTATAATATTATTAGGACTGAGCAAATATTATTAGTTAAATATTATAACTTGGAAAACAAATATTTTATTTTATGATACCATTTTCTTTACTAAGTAAAGTCTTACTTCTGCCTTGTGTTTATATATAGATCAGCATTGTTTCTTTACCTATAATTTTACTAATCTTTTAAATTTAAAATTTACTAATATATTTTATTTTAAATATAAAATATATTTTAAATGACCATGACCATTTTCACGGTCTTTTTGACTTATAAAAAAATATTGTGTTAAAGACTATTTTTTAAAGCTCTAATTACTTTGACATAGAAGGTTTTTTTTGCACTTAACTTAGATGGATTCAACTGTATACATAATTTTCTAAAAAATATTGTTCCTCATTTAAAGAACTTTGATAAATTTAATCTTTAGAATTTATTTTTTATATATAATGTTCCTGTCATTTAAGAAATACATAGAATATATGTTAAAGAATGACAAAGCTTTTTATGCTAATTCTCTCATATCTGACTTTTTTTTCTTTAACCATTATTATAATAAAATGACATATTTTATATATTTTTTTTCTTACACTTATTTTACAATCCCAAAAAAGAAAATCCTTTTTAAAAGTTAGACAACCCATTTTCAAACCCACAAAAAAAAAAAATTAATACAATATGAAGTAGTAGAGTAAAACGTGTTTGAAAATTTCATTTTTATCATACCTAAACAAGTGTCACATATACCATGAGGCATATCCTTTTTATAACACACGGTAAATTTTAAGGAATTTAAATTTTAAGGGGAGTCAAACCGGTACGAAACCGAAAACTGGTAATTTTGATGAACCGAAAATCTAAAGCGCAACAAAATAATAAAATATGAGTGAACCATAGCCGTGTAACCGAAGCTTTATTTTTAATCGGATCACGTTTTTTGTTTTTATTAAATAAATAATTGCTTTCTGTAACTTTTCATACTGCGAGTTGATATTTTTTGATATTCTAGTTTTAAAAAAATCTACTCGAACAGAATTCCACTCGAAAACCAGAACAGACAACTCTATTTATTTGCTTCAGTATAAAATTACTCATATGGAAATGTGATGAGTTGAAAAACAGTGATGATAAGTTTAAAATAAAACAAGGAACCTAACCGCAAACGGAACATAAAAATTTTTGGTTTGACTCTCTGATTTTATATGAGATGTTGTCCTCATAATGATGAACTCGGTAGTTTTTTTTTCATATAAACAATTTTTTTTTGTGAATATAAATATGAAAATTATGTTTTCCATTGTTAAAGATTTTTGTTGTGTTGGTTGTTGGTATCCTTTCTATATTTAAATTTTCATTATTTTTTTATTTTTTGCACTTAAAATCAGTTTTTTTTTTTTTTTTGGAAATGTTGACATTTTTTTTTATGGTATGTATATAATTTTTTTTTTTATATTTTTAGTGTATAATTACTGGAAGCGTTGACATAATTACACTGTACGCGTTGTTGGGAAATTTAACATTTTAATTATATTTAAGTATAAAGCAAAAAAAAAAAAGTATATATAAATAAAGAAATTCAAAAGGAATCATAATTAGTTATATTCACATGAATTGCTTTTGAAGGATTAGATTTAAATACATCATATCTAGGCGGGGATAATATAAATATATATACATATATATTTGTCAGAAAATTCTGAACTGTGTTTTCGTTGATAGGAAAGATTATAATAAAGGATTAAACAAATAAAATGTAAATTTGTTTAGGAATATGAAAATTTAATAAAATTAATGTGTTTTTAATGCTAGAAAAGGATTTTTACCAAATTAAATTCAAATTATATTTACAAAGTTTTAGATAAATTATATAAAGAAAAAGATTTTCAAACAAATTCTGTTGATATCATATTTTAGCTGATACATAAATATATTTATAATAAGCTTATCCTCGTGTTTTTAATAAATTATAATTTATCCTTTTCGGTTAAATCATTAGATTTCTTTAATTTATACATTTAAATTTTTACAGAATTCTACGCGGACTATACAACATTTAAAAGTGACAATTTTTTTATTATAATTTATTAAAAAAATACAATTTTTTAGAGTTATAATTTTCCAAATATTAAATTACTAGTTTATTTTACACTATCGTCAACTGCAAACATATTATATTAGATTAGATTAGAATCGATTTTACACGGAGGACAACTACTAGTCCGAATAATTGCAGCCAAATTTCTTATTGTGATTTCCCTTCACTACCCATATCCGTAGAGCTGCTTGAGTGGCATGGACCACGATTCTGCGAGTGTAATTATGTATCGAATGCATTTTCTTTCCAGCGCCTCGCATTCAACAAAATATGTTTGTTTCCCCATCTTCACAAAATCTACACAGTTGGTCTGCTGACAGTCCCAGTCTGTGTAAATGTTTTTTTTTTTAAACTTTCCAGTGCCCTTTAAGGAGGCATACCAGTGTCCTGACTTTCTTCCTATTTATTCCAAACATTTCCGTTGCTCTTTTTTTGGATGGACCATGTATGAACATTTTTGAATGTCTCATACTCACTCGGCTATTCCAATGGTTTTGTTGGTATCGCTTTATTTGGTCCTTTTGAAGTAACTTGAGGTGACAGCGCGATACTCCACAGAACGGTTTTGGTCCTATAAACGGTTTATATAATATTCTATAACTTGCAATACATAAATACAGTTTATAGGGCTGGACATAGATTTGTGGAAAATGTTAAAATACAGACAAACATTTGGACACTACGTATTTAAGGTCTTCTCTATATATCGGCACTGTGGAAATATAAAAAAATTAACTTTTTTAGTTTTTGTTTGGGGACTTTTCCAGGCCATTGAAGCTGTATCGATACAAGATTTAATTATGAAATATATTAGTATATGAACCGTTGGCTATTGGATATTCAAAAAAAACTTAGATCTAATATCGAAATTAACGTATAAACAAATGTTATAATTTATGTCAAGCAAAATCATTAAATATAATGATATGTCAGAAAATTCGAAGTTTTTTTTATAAATTTGTAAATGCTTAATATTTTTTAAAAATATATTAAATTCCTTAGTCGCAATTCGAAATTCCTCAATATATCATTGTGTTTATAATGCAAAAGTCAATTTTACTGTATTATAACAACTTAATAAACTGTTATTAAAGATATAGAATAAAGTATTTCTCGTATAGTAAATACTTCTGAAATTTTAATCTGATTTTTTTCCTATATGTTGATAACTCTTGTTTATAGCCTTTTTCATACACCAAATACTAAATATTTATTTCGTGGGATTAAAGTTTCACTAGACAAACTTATGTACATAAAATAATCTTGCTAGTTGATTTTTATGATAAATATGAAAGATTGTGCACAATTTTGTATAATATTATAATAGTACAACAGCTTCCTATTTGCGAGGAAGAAAACTGGAAAACATCCAAATTTATAACAAAATTTTTATTTTGGAATGGTATGTTTTTTGCACAACAAAACTCGTACAAATAATATCCGATAATATAAAATTTTCCATTTCCATTTTTTTTTTATTTTCAACAAAAACTAATTTACCAAAATGATAAGCAACTATTTCTTTATTACAAAGTATAAATAATTTTATGTTTTTATATTTTCTAAACTAGTTTTATATCTTCAGGAATTTTTGTGCATTCAATTAGAGAGGAAACCCTATAAATTTTAGAAATTTATATAGAAAATTTATTAATTCTTTGAGTGTAAATAAATTATTGATTATCTAGCAAGCAAACTTGCTGGGGTAAATTAAATCTCCCTATGAAACTATTACTGTATCCATTATGAAAATTGGATTTATCTTGTGTAAACGAAAATATTTACCGCGTATAAGCATAATCTAAAATCGTTAACAAGATTTTATGTTATAAATTTTCGCAAAATTTATGTGGTGTTACATAAAACCGATTAGAAGTTTTGTGTAAATATAATTAGTTAATGTTTTTAGCACAATAATGGTGGAAAGATACTTTATAAGAAATACTTTGAAAATATTTCAATTTTTGTATTATTTATTGATATAAACTAGTAAACAATTTCATAATATAAAATTATATTAAGGAATTTCCGACAATTTGTAATTTTACGTTTAGACAAATATCGTAGTTTTTGGTCAGTAAGTTTACTTATAATTAATATATTTCTTTCAAATTATTCAAATCTATTTAGGATCAAACACAAATCATATATTAATGGCTAGTCCATCATAAATTTCCATAAAGTAATTCCTGTAACGCTAAATTAAGAAAGTTTAAAAGTCTGAATGAAAAAAAATTAATTTTGTCAATGAAAATTTTGTATCATTTTCCATTAAAATTATAATAAATTCTTTAGATTTTTACCGAATTTGCCAGTTTGTTACATTACTTACAAAAGCACCATTTAAACTACATTTTTTTTAACATTTTTAACGTACCGATTTTGTGCACATGTAGTATTTAGTATTTTCTTGGTTAAGATTATTCATGAAACTAAAACAAAGGTGCAAATGGTGATATGAATCAACAACGAATATCAATTTTTGTTGAGAAAGATGTAGGCTTTCTTCATTCGGATTTTGCTTATTAATACTTTAAATTTATCTTCATTCATTGTGCCATTTATGATATATTTTAAACTGTTATATCGTCAATTAGTCGTTAATGGCGTTTATGTTGTCAATTGTTTTGTTGACAAACCAACTCTGATTATTATATTACTGTAGACATAAAATTGATTTACTATAAAAGTTTGCTATAATTTTGGATATTGTTTTTAATATATTGTTGGTTGGTTTGAGTGAGGAATGACTTGCACCCCCAATCGAAGGCCACTTACGTCTACAGCAGCTTGATACATCTTCTGTTATGATGAAATCAGAGAATGGTGAGCTTCGCTTTACCTGCCTTCCACAGATTTCTCATAAAATAACTTTGCAGTCTTCTACAACGCAGAGACAGATAGAGGCACAGACGATTCTCCAAGTAATCGCCCTTTTCTTAATTCCCCCTGCAGATGGATTTCTGTATAATACCAAATCTCGCTATGTGTTTCCTATGTAGAATGTGGTTACTATAGCAATACCGGTATACATTTGAGGAATTGATTTTTTCATAAGTAGAATACCATTTTGTTTTTGTTGGCACCATGGTTTACCCTAAAAAGAAATTGTGTGATAGGTTGTGCTGTTTTCCAACCATTTAAACTCTTAAATGTTTGGAAAAGTTTGAATCTTCTTGCTCATATTTGCTCCAACTTGTTAGTTAACTTTTAACCATTGATAGTGGGTAACCTATTTGGTAAGTGTCCAGGGTGTTGTTCATTATATCTTAATATTTTTTATTATAACTGGTACTCTTCCATGTTATACTACAAAAACATCTAAAACAGAGAGCTATAAATATAAATATTTATATATAATTTCTGTTAAATATGTATAAGCAAAAAAATAATGAAATGATTTTCAAAAACATAAAAAATATAGTATAAAATTTATAAAGAATTTTTTTTTTAAAAACAAAAATAAAAAATTTGTAAAATGAAAAGCCTCATTAGATTTTATGTCCATCACTGAAGCTTATATTTTATTATGTTAAATGACCTTAATTGGCACTTTATCGATTATTTGTCAGATTTTAATGGAAAAAATATCATTGATATACGGTTTTACATATTATTGAACTATGATTTTTGTTTCTATTAAATACAGAACAGAACCCACATAAAAAATTATTATGAAAAATAATAGTTTTTGTTGTTGTTGCTGTATGTTTTCGACCTTTTTTTACAAAAACTGAAATATCATCTCCTTTATTATAATATATTGACATTAATTCTCACATTTTAGGTTTAATTTTAATAGAGCCAATACATCACTTGTCAAATGTTATAGAGTGTGCGGTAATATTTTATATGTATAAAAGTAAAAATTGAAGGAAAGAAATTGATATTTCTTCTCGTACACTTAGCATAAAGATAAAATTGGTGAATTTTAAAATCTTGGAAAGTGTCAAATTTTTTGGTAGATCATAAAATTAAATTAATATTCAAAAGATGAATCATGAGCTTTAATATGACATTTAAATTATTGGTGAAAATTGAGTAGGGTTAGTAGAAAATTTTTATGATTTGTTAAGGTGAAAAGTTTATAAGTAATGACTTCAGTATTGCCTTGATTATGGTGTCAAATTTAGTAGAAAATTTATTAGCTTCAATAAATTTAATATGTTCAATTATGAACATGATTGAATATAATATAAATTATAAAATAATATGATATTTATCCGGAAATTTTCCAGATAATTTTCCAGAGGTTCTACAAACATTTTGTGTTTTACTACATGAGCTTTCGCAAATATGTGTAAAATAGATGATTATTTATTCTATGAAAACATATTTTAATCACGTTTATAGTCTAGTTAATAAATTAGTAAATGAAGAATTATTTCATTTACTTGAAGAGGAAGAAATTTACAAAAATATAATTAAAAAATCTTTTATACAAATCTTTGAAACAAACTTACAAAATTAATACTTAGATTAAGCCTTCAGAGCATCAGTTCTTTAAGGTTTTGTTTGAGCTTTTTGAGTAATAAATTCATGAATTAAATCATGACAGGCTGTCATTAATGCCCTCTTTCTCGTGTTGTTAATATTTCTTCTCAAAGTTGATGTTCTTGGGTATATTACTGGCGGCATCTGAGGTGAGGCTATTGATTGTTCAATTTCTGGTATTGATGCTGGTGACAAAGATGGTTCTGGTAATCCATTACATTGTGTATATATTCCTTAGCCTTATGCTAATCCTTTGCCGTATAAGTCTTTATAATTATAATTGTAATATTTGGCATTTTATATCAAATCAACATTTAAATATTTCGACTTAAAAATTTTCATTTCATCATTTCACTTTCAAATTAAATATAAACTCTCTTACCTCGAACCACAGTATTTATATATTATATCCAACCAGGGGTAAAAAGGATACAGAATTTAAATGGATATTCTTTCTCAGGTTTATTAATTATCGTACCATATTAGGCAATTGATTAAGAATTACCACCCATTTTTAAAATTTGTCTAAACTACTGAGTAAATATTTGAATACATTCATAAAATATTGAGAAAATATTTTTATTAAACTTTTTGGGTAGCTATAAATTCTTAATTTGCATTTTACAAAATAATTCGGCGTCGACTAAAATCTCTTAATGTAAATATTATACATTGATTTCAAAAGACTGTCCTGCTTATGCTGTCTAATGTCCAAGTTACAAGATCCTACCTTAAATAATCCAGATTTTATATGTAATATAATTTTGAAAATTCGGAAGTCTAAAATAGAGGAGGTTGAAGATACGGGTTTAATTTAAAATTTATTAGGAAGGGTGTGCAGCTTGTTTTACAAAGCATCAGGAAAAGTGGAGGGAGAATGGTTATTAAAATGTTTGGAGATTCAAAAAGAAACTAACCTATTTTACATAATGTCCATAGTAACAATATTGTACCTTAAATATTGTTGGTTTTA
Source organism: Rhamphomyia laevipes (assembly GCA_963920725.1). Taxonomy (NCBI): domain Eukaryota; kingdom Metazoa; phylum Arthropoda; class Insecta; order Diptera; family Empididae; genus Rhamphomyia; species Rhamphomyia laevipes. Next base: position 17,757,163 of record OY987258.1, read on the forward strand.
TTATAATTTCAAATATTCAATTCTTACAGGTTCAAACTTTGTTGGGACATTTGTTTTTTTAATTTTCCATTTTCAATCCTCTCCCAGGGTTGGAGGTGGAATTTACATATCATCTAAATTCTAATCGGTTGAATAATAGTATTTCTGGTGACCCCGGACAAGGACAAGTTTTTTTTTTGGATGAGTAATTCTTTGATGTCTGTAATGGATAACAAACACAAAACTTCGAAATTTTAAGTAATCTATGAAGTAATATTAATTCTATATAAAGAATTTTTAATTTTCAACCAATCCTGTTTTATTTTTTAAATTAAAATTATTCATTCGACACATACGTATTAACATTACATACATTTTACAAAATGAACTGAATAATGAATAATACTTTTTTATTTTAAAGGGATTTATTCATATTTGCAAATATAAAAAATATTATTATCCCAGTCTTAGTGTCAAATGTCTAACGTATTTAGATGAACCCACATAACCTCACTTATTCTTTTCAGCCAAACGTATTTAAAAGGGATATCTAAAAGAACGAATAAAAATTAATATAGAATTTTTAGAAAGCCCTAAACCATATAGTAAAATTAGTTGTATATAAACTTAAGTTCAGTCTATATTATCACATTTTTTTTAAAATATATTTTAGTTAAATATGAATGTGGTCTATTATAATCCTTTTTCCGACATTGCAATAAAAGGAAATATAAAATTTTATAATAGGTTTGTATAGAAAATGATATCCTTTTTAATTAAATAAATTTACATAAAAACAAATATGTATAAATATATTATATTTCAAAAGACACAGGATATCTCTATAATTGTACAAGAATATTTTTGTTCTCTAAGGAATTTTTAAGAGAATTAGTTTGTGGTTTTGTTTTCATTTCCTTTTTTTTTAATATTGTATATATAAAATTGAGGATATTAGAGACACGAGATAATAACCACAAGCACCTAATTCTAATGTACATTATAATATTAAATTGGAATGTATGCATAATACAGGAAGCCCCATTGGTCCTATTTTGTTGCAACCACAATATCGTATATTGTTTCTGGGAAAATATGGTTAAGTAAAATGTAGAAATATATAAATGAACATATCCGAATAAAAATAGAAATATTTGAGAAAATTCTTTAACGAAACTAATTATAAAAGAGTTTAAATTTAGATAAATCGGTTTGTCATGTGAGTTATCATCAATAGATTGAACTATAATGCAATAGTTTGATAACCACACGCTTTTTTGAATAGTGATAGTTATATTATAGCCATGTTCTCTAAGGACACGTTAAATTCGTTGCTATTGTAAACCAATATTCTTTAAAGGACTTGCAATACAACTTACTGGACGAATATTATTGCGGTAATAAGCTTTGTAATAAAGTGGATATAGTAACATAATCTTTAATGTTTGGATTTGGACTAACTAGTATTTTCCTTTTTGGACTTACTAGTATTTTCGATAAGATAATTCTAACTATATTCAAATAGTTAGAATTAACTTATCGATAACCAGAACTAAATATTTCTATTTATGCTGTTATGACACTTTCTTTTTCTCAGGCTAGTTTTTTACGATAAAGGCTAGCCAGGAATAAAAGAGATAGATAGTTTTCGCAAGACAGATATAGCATAATTTTGATTAATGAAATATAAATATATAAAAAAATCATTTATAAAAATCTAAATAAATATAAATTTTTCAATGAATTAAAAAAAAATAAGAACTTATGTTAAACATTTCAAAAATTATTTATTTTCAGTTATATTTTTTCAATTCCTTCAAAAATTTGTAATTATTTTCTGAAATGTAAAAAAAAAAAGTTCCTACAGACTAAATAAAATATGAATATTGGATTATTTTTCTTTTTTGTCGCATTCAATTTACGATAAATCCATAGTTAGCAACAATTTTGTAGCTTATATTTACGATAAAGCTTTGAAACATAGTTCTATAATAGTGCACCACTTACTCCAGTGTAATTTTTCTATAACTTTTTTCTCTCTCTTAAATTTTTCATTACTATATTTTCGCTTCAATAGATAAATAGAGCTGTATTTCAATTGTAAATAGAGCTGTGTTGCATCGACAGAGCTAAATTTACTTCAAAATTTCGTCGCATACGTAGAGGCATAATAGACAATTGTGTATTTTATGTTATAGGTCAAAATCTTGCGAAATATTTTATTTATACATAATCAATTTTCAAATGTATGCATTTAACAGCGTCTATATGTAAATTATTTCAAAGATTGTACGCGATAGTCGCTACAAACAATCGGTTTGTATATGTAAAAAATCCAGCTTTAAGTCAAACAGTTTTAAAATTTATTAATTTTCATTAAAATTACGAATATCAATAATTGATTGAACTAACCAAATTATTATAATTTTATATATTCATTTTCTATTGGTATTGCTAACCATTTATATGCTCGATACCAAAATATACTTAAACCAAACAACCTTTACCTAATATACTTCTATGTATATATATAGCCTTAAACAAATATATTTAACAATTTTTAACATAGTTAACAATTTATCATCATTATGAATACTTAAATAATGTAATTGTAAGCAAATTTTATACGTTATTAGTAAATTTTATGTTTATTATACAAAAAAAAAATGTTTAAAAAATTTCTCAAATATCAGCAGGATTTCATGTAAAACATATTATTTTCATTACGAATATCGCACTTATTTCAGCAATTTTTGCAAAAATGTAAACATCGAAAACAAGAATTACAATATTTTATAATTTTATCATAGAGTTTGGTGAATTTTTTTTTTTTTTTTGTTATGTTGTACTGACTGAGGCCATATAATAAGTAAATGAATAAATACATAAACATAAAATATATACTGAAATTTACACAATCTATAGGGAAAACATATTTATCTGTTGTGGGGCTCAGTGTATTTTTCAACTTATTTTATTAATGTATGTTTGTTAATGGTTTTTATATAATTTTTTGTTTTTTATATATATAAAGCAATAATAATAAAGCTGCCTTGGTAAATTCATTTATATATGATCCTTTAGGGCTTTTAGAGTTGAATATTATATATTTTGAGTATCAAATAAAAATATGTATGCAATCATAAAATGAATATTCTTTTAAATTTTTTTTATATAATGTTAAACTATGTAGCGAAATGAAGGACATTTTTTATTTATAAGAATAAAGAAATCTACAGATTTTTATTTAACATAAAAATTATTTGTGGAACTCATAATTTTAATTGTAATATAATAAATTTTAATAAAAAAAAAAAATTCTCATTAAATATTTTTATTATTTTATATAAATAAATAAATATAATATGTAAAAATATTTATAATTCATGTTAATATGTTGAAATCTGTGTTTCAAAATAATTTTTATTTTGTATTAACTTTACGAAAATTCGGAAATATAATTCAAACTGAATAAATCTACTTTATTATAAGTTCCATTATGTCAGATTTTTTATTAAGGAGCGATATGTTAATACCAATGAGTCTTATTTTATAGAGGCATCATTTTTTTGATGTCAAATATTATATTTCGACATGTTTTTTTTGGTATGTTATTGAAATATTTGTAATACATTTTATGATTCGGTGATTATTGCCCACACGAAAAATGCCCACACGAAAATTCCCCACAGAAAATTGCCCACAGACAGTATTGCACACATGATTAATGCCCACACAGAATAATACCCACAAGGACAAATGCCCACAAGGAAAAATGCCCACATAGACAAAAGCCCACATAGACAAATGCCCACATATAAAAATTCGTACACGAATTTTTTATATTTAAAAATTATTGTAAATATTATTTATTAAAATAAAATTTTATTTTACAATGAATTTTGTTTTAGTAAAGAGGTAAATATTATATAAACTGTGAATGGGAATTTTTTGGGCAAAAGGGTAAACATTATTGTTTATTAATTACCGACTATTATTAACTAAATATTACAGGATAAAAAATCTACCCAATTATGGGTTTTTAAATTACAGAATTAAAAAATGCTGCTAATGATTTCAGCTTTAACTTCATATCCAGGTTGTTTTCAAATGTAATTTTTAGACCAACAGAACTATTTTTTCTTATTATACTCTGGGCCAAATGAACATAACAGCATCTTATATCAGTCTATGGAAATGCGATTCTAGCTACATTCATCTCTGCTTTTTTCAAAATCTACCAATATCCTTTCAGGTGCCAAATTTGGTAGCAAGTTAAATGGTAAATATCCATCTCTTCTAAAATTCAGTAGATTTCTTGATATTGAAGTTTTCTTCGGCTTAAACGTTAGTGCTTCACTGCTCACTTCTACTAAAATACTCCCCATTACATTTTTGGAGTAGCACCAATTGATGTCATCTTTTTATTATGTAATTTAAAAACCCATAATTGGGTAGATTTTTTATCCTGTAATATTTAGTTAATAATAGTCGGTAATTAATAAACAATAATGTTTACCCTTTTGCCCAAAAAATTCCCATTCACAGTTTATATAATATTTACCTCTTTACTAAAACAAAATTCATTGTAAAATAAAATTTTATTTTAATAAATAATATTTACAATAATTTTTAAATATAAAAAATTTGTGTACGAATTTTTATATGTGGGCATTTGTCTATGTGGGCTTTTGTCTATGTGGGCATTTTTCCTTGTGGGCATTTTTCCTTGTGGGTATTATTCTGTGTGGGCATTAATCATGTGTGCAATACTGTCTGTGGGCAATTTTCTGTGGGGAATTTTCGTGTGGGCATTTTTCGTGTGGGCAATAATCCGATCACGCATTTTATGATAATATATTTTACTTAAAAAAATTAAGCTTTATTAATATTAAATCTCCCGTGATAAGTTAAAAGCAGGTAAGTCGTACTTACATACGTGCTTTTATGTTATTTCACATATTTGGTGCCTGGGACAATGCTGTCCTCCTACAGTTCTATATTTTTTATGGTTGTTGAGAAATAAGAGACAATATTTTTATGTAACTTGATATTCTTGCTAACGTAAAACTTACTCTTTTCATAGGAATAACAGTTTCATAGGCACTCAGTTGCATACCTGAACCAAAACGGAAAATTGTTGTAATTCACAAAGACAAGTTACTTGGATTTACTTGGTTTTATTCAAATATTTTAATTTGACAATATTTTTACTGTAACTTATCTACGGATTTAGTTGATTTCATAGAATTATTAAAATTATCGTAAAAGACTTCACTGAAGATTGTGCAAAGCATCAGATTTTAATTTTTTTTTTTTATTTTTATTGGCCTACCAACACAAAAAGGTTAGTTATATCAGGCCCAAAACGAGAGAAAATAATCAGATTTTAATTTGTTAATTTGTAATAAAGTAAATTTAGTAATTATAATGTAATATTTTATTTTAACTAAAAAACAGCGAAGAAATAAAATGTTTTGTAATTTTCAATTTAAAATTTCAACGAAGAGGTTCTAGTACGATGCATAGTACCAATATTACCTATTCTCATTGGAATAATTTTTATTACAATAAAGCAATTACGCATTTAGCTTTTCTTATCATAAACCTTGGAATAAAAACTTAGAATTAATATTGGGAAATAAACGGAAAGTTGCTAAAGGATTTGAATGTAAAAAACTGTCCTGACTCCTTACTGTCCTGAGAATTATTTTGATCAATATCATTATTTACATTGCCAAAACCTTTGTATTTATATATCATTTTTAGTATAGTTTTTATAAAAAAAAATTGTTGATGAAAACCTGTAACTTCTGTGTGATGGCATCGAAAACTTGTTGAAATCAAATGGATAGTAGAAAAAAGCGCGTATGCCACTCTATTGATTGTGATGAGAAGTCTATTGGCTTCGTCTACGAAACTTCTGTTTGGCCAGAATCGTGTCCGTTCAAGTGTTCTCAATTTTGGTTTATTGCCACTATTTTATATTTGGCAGAGAAAAATTTATATCACTCTGTAATTAAATGGAACTCCTTATATCAATATCTATAACAAGCAATATTATACATCACAGTTTTTGGGTAAAATATAATTCAAATTTTTCCTTAATTTCAGAAAATTAAAACTCTTTAATAGAAACTTTTCGCAGGGATGAACTGTCGTACTGATTAGTGATAGCCGTTAATGTTAGCATTAACTAGCCTAAGTATTAACTAAATTATATTCTTTAAATCCGTAAATTTTTTTTAAAAATATATGCTGTCCGTATTTCGTTAACATAAACCTCTCGCGCATGACTATATGATATGTCATTTATGATTTAGGTTATTGGATACGATTGATTTTTTTTATGATTTAATATATTGTTGAATTATATTAATCATGACTTTTATAATAAAATCATATTTTCTAAAAAAAATACAAATTTTTCTAATTAATAATTTTCTATTTATTTTCAGGTAATTTCAGGAAAATTTAAAAGCAAATATTATTTATAAATTTCATACATAAAATAACAAGGTAAAATAATTTTTAATTTACATATTTTTCACTTTAAAAATTTAAGATGGAGAGAAAATAAAATTTGAATTAATTGGCTTTCTTAATTGGAAATTCTGATTATTTTTTTTGTTTAATTCGAATTAGTGAATTTACTTCGATGTAATTCGTATATATATAGCATCTGTAATATTTGTAAATCCAAATTTTGTAGAAACTTAAAAACAATTTAAAAATATACAAAACATTAAATATATAAACTCATATAAATTATATAGTACCAAAACCAAGTCACCATAAATTCTTAAAGCAAATTCAATTAAAAATTTAAAGCAAAAAAAAAGAAGAAAAACTGAAAAGTCTTAAAGTCACGTTGTTAATCATGAGTTTTTCGTGAAACATTCATTAAAAATATTACATGCAAGATTCATGTATATACATAATTAGATTCATTATGTTGTTTAGCTATAACATGTCCTAAATTCCAGGAAATGAATAAAGGAGAAATTAAAATAGAGAAAATTATATCAAATGTATAAATTACATGAAGGGGTGGATTTGATGAGCACGTGTAAAATTATTTTTTCCATTAATTGTTAATTTGGTGAAATGGGAAAGCAAAAGTCTTAAAGAATAATGAAAATTTGAATAAAATGTTAGCTACAGATTTTGTTTTTCTATAATTATCCAGTGTTTCAAAACGAAAAATATAACTTTACACATTTCGTTATAAAACGTTATTTTTTTCTGTTTCGTTATTCAAATACGTAACTAAAAAAATTATTTTCGCTATAACGTTATAATACGTTATGATAAAAAAACGGTGGTGCAATAATTAATATTTTATTTATATTTAATAAACATTGCTTTTGAATGTATCCACAAAATAAATACATACATGATTCCATTCCATTCTAAAGAAGGTTTCATTACAATATTTCCAAAAATATTCAAAGAAAAGTCAATTTAGTAATATTGATATAATTATAAATTTGGCATTTGCTAGTATAATTTGAGCACTGTTACCGCAGGGTCATCAAAATGCTAGAATTGTGTAACAAATAACAAAACAAGTTGGTTGTTTGCGTTATCGCTACGTTTTCCCTTATTGTACCGCAATTTAATTTATAAAATGTTATGTAACGTAATTTTGATAAATAACGCTATTCCATTTCGTTATTTTGTTTTAGCGGTAGGTTTTTAATAACGTTCTGCAACTATGCTAATATCAAAATACAAGATATCTCGGGAACCATTTAGCATTTTTAATTATTATATCGCTACGTATAGGCAGCCTTCGTATTATATTGAATACGTAATGTATGACATATCGTAGAAGACTTCAAAATTTCGTATTTATTTGATGGATGTCATCTGTAATGAATTTTATATGACCTAAAATATTATTGGCATAAACTTAAATGGTGTAGTGTAATAACTTCATAAATTTAATTACATTTGAAAAATAAATACACTTATTAAGAAGGAATGTAGGAATTAATTATTTCCACACCTAATTTTGAATGGGAAATTATTCCACATAGAACCACGTACGGTCCACATGGAACCAACACTTTTATGGAAAAAGCGGCTTAATTTGATGAAAATTTATCAATTTTTAATCTAACCAGGTTAATAAGTCCCACTTTCTTTAGGAAATAATTCCACTTGTCTGTCGTTAATGATGTGGAATTATTTTCCATCTTCATGCGGAGTTATAACTTCGTGACGTGACAACTGACAATTAATGTTAAACAAAGTTAAGTGCCTAATTTTAGTTTTAACAAATTCTGATTTGTGGAACTATCAAGATCAGCAGTTTGTTATTTAATTTTGAAATCTCTTTGAATTGTAAAGAAAAATTGATTTGAACAGTTTAAATTCTTTGAAATATTAATTTCGTCAGACGACTTTGTAGTTATCCATGCTGGAGTAATTTCTCATAATATAATAGTATTATACTTTATGATCTAGAAAAGCTTATATTTTAAAGATAGTCCATTCAATCTTCCAAAAAATAAAAAATTCTAATAAATCAAAACTAAAATTTGCTCGAGTTCGTTAACTTATTTAAATTTAATTAAATTCTATTCAGATATTTTATCAGCAATTTCATTTTCCTAAAATATCCCTAAAATATCCTTTCTGTTAGGTTAACTTTTAAAATCCTTTAAATCAAGATTTCAGAATTAAGGAATCAAGTGAACTTAAAAATAGTGTATATTTGTTAGAATTCTCTCTCTATATAGATTCAAATATTATATCTATGTATATTCATTTTGAAGTATTATTATATTATATAGATCTTCAATCATTGGAACTAAGTGGATTTTATAGGATTAAAGGAAATTTCTTATTATATTCTTTTTGTCTTGTCATGAAGTGAACGTCAGGATAAAATATTTACTTAGTTTTATATAGTTATATGTAAGAACAAATATATTTTTTCTGGAAGTTAAATGAAAAATCAGAAGAAAAAAGTTTTTTCTTAATGCTATAACTAAATATGGTGTTGAAAGATAAATTAATTTGAAAACTTAACAATTTTAATAGTTAGTATAATCCCATAAAAATTGTATATTATCTAAAATAGATCGATTGCATTCAATAAAATATATCGAATTTAGTAATTTTCTATCGAATTTTAATCGGCAATGGTTACATTAATATTGACAAATTGACCAATTGATTAGGTAATCATTTAGCTAATTATTTCATTGCATTTTCTATAATTTATTATATTAAAAGATATTGAAAAATAATTGTCCGTTTGAATCAGATTACAAAAAAACATCGAAGAATGCATTTTCGAAAAGTTAACATTTAATGGACCGACCTTCAATGATTTATTGACTGTGTGCTGTGTGTATACCATCTATAAGGGATTTGTGATAGATGTATATATTCATATTCTAAACTTCTACATTATGTCTGAATGTTGTGGGCCGAAGTAACTGAGATTTTTGTGCCTCCAATAATTTGTGAGTGAGTGATCAATAAAGTCTAGGTCCATTTTGGTAAAGCATTTCTGATAGATGTACCAATCTAAATCACAATTTAAAAAAGCATTATTTTAATAATTCTAAGCATTATTTTAATAATTTTAGGCCTTAAATAGCTTGCGCTTCCACCATTTTTACTATAGAACGAAATATATTTTAGTGTCATATTTTAAATAGTGTTTTTTTAGACGATATTACGAATTGAGAGTTAACAAAAAGATAGAAAATTTAAGTGAAAAATTTAAATATTTTGTATATGCGGTTTTATGAGAATAAATGCAAATATTTGGAATTGGTAATGATTTTTCTTTCTGAAAGCTTAAAACTGAATTCTCATATCTGAAATTTATATGAAATGTGCTTCCTTCAATCTGTATAGTTTAAAGATTTGTAAAGATGTTCTGTAAAAGGATGAGGATTAGAAACTTTTAACCATAATACTGAATAAAAACTTCTAAAATAGCTCAAGGATTTTATGGATTTTTTTTTCATATTTGACTTACATAAGAAATATCTTAATAAACCAACATACAACAATTGACTATCCAAAGTGAAGTTGATTTTCAAAAGAGCTAATTTACTTAAATATAAACTTAAAAAACTATTTTTAGAATTTAAAAGATTTTATGGTTTTATACGCAGTTTAAAATTGTTAAATTTGTTTTATTGTTGTTTAGTTATAGTTCTTTAGGTTATGGTATAAAATCAACAAAACAATTTAGCATAAGTTCTTCAGTAATGATACTTTAGTTAGTATTTTGTAATATATGAAGTACAAATTTATTTGTAAAATAAAATATACAGAGTTATTTTCATGAAAGAAAATTTAGTCGGTGAAAACGTTTAATATTTTGAATAACTCTAGAACTAGATAAAGTTATCAAAATTATAAAATAAGTTGAATTTGAATAAACTTATTTTCATATTAAAATAATCGTTTTTTAAATTGAATTGATAATTTTTCAAAATAATTTAAACATTTTTCAATAATCGTCGTGCCCATACGCTTAATAAGGTTTTATAATGTTAGATGATGGCTTAACAACGATGGTTTTAAGACATTTAAACTCTTAACACGTTTACATATTCATCCAACTTAAAACGCTAGAATTGATTAACATGCGCGCTCGGTGGAACACTGAAGATGCTTAGTACGCTAAAATACTTAATAATGCAAAAACAGCAATATTTATTAGGTGTTATTAAAATAAAAAGTTGCTGCAGTATTCTTGCTTTTAAAGCTGTGGAAGTTCAGAGTGACGCTATGAACGGTGTTGAAGTTGTGGTATGCTGGATTGCTGCATTGCTAGCAATCTGCTTATATATATATAAATGAGTATGTTAAGAGTATAGAGCGAAAGCTGATTTTGAAGTGCAAACCTAATTAAACTCTCCTGTACAGTTTTTTGGTGGTAGGCAATAGCAGTTTCAAATATGAATTATGTGTAGTTATGGAATGGTGATGGATTTGATGGTCAAAAAATAGATTTCGTTGAAACTTTTCGAAGTCGGGGAGACATTTGCAGGTCCGCAGCAACATCTCCTAGAACCGCTAGTCAGATTTTAATGAAATTTGGCACACCGGTTCAAATAGCTTATCAAGTGTATTCGCACAGTGGTGCCCAGCTTATAAAAATTATTTGTACAGTAATGCCCAGCTTATTAAGCATGTTTTAATAATAATGTAAGTAAAAAATTAATTTGAAAAATTATTGAGTAATATAAAATTAATATTTATTCCGAGTCAATCATAATTTTAATTTAGCATTTTATATTCTTCCAAATCATTGTTCCTTGAAAGAGTGTCTATTCATGTCTGTTCTATGCCGAAACAATTATCATCAATAATATTTACTCAATACTTATATATATGTACCTCCAAAGATTAATTTTACAGCAAATAAGATTATAAAAATTTCCTATTTTTGAATTGCAATATTTTTAGCTATTTCCAATGGACAAACTTTAATGGACAAACTTTAAAAACTTTAGTGTATACTCAATTTCTAATAATTTACCTATATCATATCTCATCAAAGCATAACCAATTTGAAAATATCAATTTCATTTTTCAGCAAACAATTATCAATATTATAGTTTTTTAAACAAAAAATCGATTTTATTTCAATTTAGATATAATTAGTTTTTCTTCTTCTCATAAAATCTAACCTCAAGCCTCAAGTTCTATAATATAAATTATAAAATACAAAATTTTTCATTATTGAATTTTCTATAATGGTATCATTCTGAAATAACAATTTTATGTCACTGCATTTTACCATTTTATCATATTGTGTATCATTATTAATATTTAATTTTTTACTCTCTGTCTCTATGGAGTGGAAACTGTAAACTTTCTGGTAGTTTTTCCAATTAAACAGTTTTTTTTAATTACTTTAGAAAGGTTTCTAGTCAAAAATTGAAACTATAGCCGGGCATCAGTAACCTCTATATTATTAATTATTACTATCTGTATATTTGGATATAATGTTGTCCATACATTATACAACCTAGTTTTCAACCAAATGTCAAAAACCTTTTGTTGTTTTTGTATTTATGTCAAACAAAAAATGTCAAAGTGAAAATAATTTGTTGAAGTTAAAAAATAAATTAGATAAGAATTAAAAAAAAATCTGAACTACCTAAATTTTGTCGTTCAACTTTCCCACAATATATACAAGTACCAACAAGGCCCCCATCCAATTAACTGTCAAAATGTCAACTGTCAAAATGGTTGTCAATTTGCCCACAAATTGTATAACTTGACCAAGTTGATAAACAATTCGTATAATGTATGGGCAACTTAACAGGTTGGATGTTTAAATAGGCTATGGTTTCGGAATGAGAAAATTCTATTGAATAAAATTATGACAATTTTAAAAATATATTTTAGATTCAGTGTAAATTTCTTTTTTAATCATATTCATTTTTTTTTTGGTCCATAAAATCTGAAATCATTTTGGGATATAATTTCAAAAGTTTTTAATTGTTCAAGTAGGTCAGGGGATATTATGGTGGGTAAGGAAAATTATGTAAATATAAAATTTTTTATAGATTCATAGAAGATAAGAATATTTATAACTTGAAAAACTTATGCAACATAAAACAATTTATTAGATGGTTTTATTTGTGCACTCAAAATTTTTATTATTTTACAAAGTTTCTTGGTAAGAATATATAATATTACCCAAAGAATAAAGTTACTAATGATCTTTCATAATTGAAACTTAGTAAATTTGAATGAATTCCAGAATATTTCATATTAAAAGTTTATAAATTTTTGAAGTTTTCAAATAGTTTTAAGGCATTGTATAAATTTGCTATTTTACAAATATAGTTATGGAATATTTTTTTTAATTGTTCGCAGATTATTAGAGTAATATTAAAATTTAAATAAATTATAAATTGTAATTGAAATTGTAATTGAGATTTATTAGAACTTTAATTATTTTATTAATGAACTTCACCAAAATTTGAATATTTGTTTGATTTCTGTCGAATATTAAACTAATTGATAAATATTTTTATACCAATTTATTAACATTTTTAAAATTCTATGTGAATTGATGGCCAACACAAATTGGTTTTTAAATCCATTTCAATATTTTCTTTCTTCTGAAACTGAACTGATAAGTAGGGAACGTACTTATTTTATTTATTCGGTTAGTTTTTTATTATTAACTAAACAAAAAGTCATAATTACAATCCTTATAACTGATATAAGTTAAAAAAATCTTCTAAGTATACGTAGGACAATACTCAGAGTTAATACACAAAGTATATAAAGTCGAATTAAAAGTGTTGTACGAAACTAAAACTAACTAAAAAATTTCAGAACTACTGGATTGCAATTTGAATGCAATTTGTTTTCTTCTATAATTTGGAATCTATCGATCCATTGACTTTTACTCACCTACGATTTTATAGATATATATAAGACTTCGATGTACATTATATGCTTAGACTGAAAAATTATATTTTGTATTTTTGGAATTTGCAGAAACATAAAGACAAATTGATTTGAATAATTTAAATTTTTTGAAAAGTTCATTCCGTAATCATCACTACGTAGACTTGAGTAATTTCTAGTAAAATATAATTTCGATTAAATTAAGAATATCAATAAATTTATTAGAATGGATTTTATAATTAACAGCAAATCGCTATTTTGTAAAACTAAAAATTCATGTTTTCATTAGCTGAATCAATATTAAAACTAACACAAAGTAAATATACTTAAACTACTTAAACTTTGAATACATGGTCACAGTATAGTAGGTCGTCATGAATTTAATTTTACAGAGAATAATTTCAATAATCTAATTTTCTAGAATATTGACTAATTAGAAACTATGTAGCAAACGATTTTAACTCAGTAATAGGAAAGGTTTACCAAATAAAAAGACTATAAACTTATATTCTTAAATCAAATCCATTTTCTTCCTTTCAATATAAATTTCTTTTCTTTTATTTTTTACGTTTCCCTAGCTTTTATTATATACTCATTTAAAAAGGATCATTAAATATTTATAGCTTCATTTTTATTACAGAAACACAACAAAATCTAATTTGCTCAATGTTCGTCAATTTCTTCTTATTTTAATATCTCATAAGATTATAATTTCCTTAATAAAAATAGAATAGGTCAATTAGATAATTTTTATAGATTCATTAGCCCCGAAACAAAAAGGATAAAAAAAATAAAAAAATAAAAAATCTGGTAAATAATTTTATATCAATTAACTTAATTAAAATTTCCTATAAATAGTATTTCAATGGAATTTAATAAATCTTCTCTGATTTAATTAAGTTGTTAATTTTTTAATCAATATTAAAAATCTTATAAACCAGGGACTGCTTGAAAAAATGATAACAAAAATTCCATTCTAAAAATAAACATTTATTTATTATCACTAAACCGAACACCATAAATTCTTTCCGAATTTATAAATTTTCCGTTTATAATTTTAGTTTTGATTACAATTTAATATATAATTCAATTAATTTTCCTTGTACAAACCACAACCTTGGAATAATAAAAAAGAGAAAAATTCCTGATAAATAAAAGGTCAGAAAAACATTTTTTATGTGTTTATATGAAAAACACATGAATGTTATCGAAAACGGAAATCGTAACAAGTTAACTTTTCCGTGACTTGGGAAAATTCGACAAAATAGAAAGCAACAACAACTTTTTAACAGCCTGATTTTCCTTCCTTTTATCATTTCCGTGATGTTTGGTAATAATTCTAAGTTTGATAATTTTTATATTATTTATAGTACTAGTCACGAAACATTTTGGTTGCAGACAGTCCGGTAATTGATGTATTTTTAGATTTTGATGGTATATTTTAAAAATAATTACATCTTTTCTATCATTCTAAATATGTGCATATGTTAGAGGTAAAGTGGTTTCATAATTTCAAGTGGTTTTCAGGATAGTTATATTTTTTTTTTTTTTAAATTTGATAAATATTTTCATATTAATTTTATTTTACTACTAGGATAAAAGAAATTTGTTTGGTTAATAATCAAGCATATTTCAGTATAAAAACTTTCACCTGTATCAAATTTTAGGAATGTGTACAAAATTTCAGATCTGTGGGACATAGTGATTATCATTTATATATGTAATTCGGAAATTTTAAGGGGATCCACTGAACTTTTAATTTCCATTTTAAAACGTCCTCAAAATTATTGCCAAATTTTATTCAAATTGGTTAACAATTACTAAGCAATTTGTAAACATCATAATTGAGTACACGACTGTTCCTCATCGAAAACATAAAAAAGTTTTGATTTGAGCATTTATTACAACATTTAAATGCCGTGTAAAATGTAGAGTGACTATAAATATTAACACTAAATTTATTAAAATGCCTCAGTTATTTTGCGCTCAAAAAAATTTCATATTTAATTTACGAACTAAAAAAAGTCTTTCCGTAAAAAATCCTTGAACTAAACTTCCATATTTTTAAATTTTTCATACACATATTTATGAAATCATCATGGCATATCCTTGAACTAGTTACAAAATATATAAGAAACATTTTACACTCAATAAATAAACATAAACATTAAAAACATAATTTAACCTTGTGGTTACCAACCATGACCTTTTGCAGTTAAATGTATGCCACTTTGAATTTCAAAGATTATAATTTAATGTTGATTAAAAATTATTAAATTTATGTATAAATATTTTCCTTAGTTTTGTAGCAAAAGCGTGTTTAAAAATTCCCTAGAGTCTTGTTAATACATTTGAGACAGAATGTTTAAAAAAGACTTAATGTTTTTATTTATTTATTTATTTATACACTTTAATTAAACATTATGTAGAAGAATTGACTTAAAATTTATGTTCATTAATTAGTTGAAATTATTCAGATAAACTTATTAAATCAACTCTACTGCAATTTAATTACTGTTGGAGTTAGTCCTTTTATTCCAACAAAATCATAATTAAGTGAAATTATTAAAAAGGTTAATATATTCATCCTTAATTATAATCAAATAACCGAAACCGGGTAGCTTTGAAAATTTGAATACAATTAAAAAGAATCAAAGAAGATTGAAATAATTTGTTTACGAATTCTTTGAAAATCTAAAGTTTGATTATAACTAACGTAAAACATGTAAGAATTGTAAGAATTATTAAAGTTATATGGTATTAGAACACTTAAAACAAATGTAAGAACCTTGAATACGTAAGAACAAATTTTTTGAAATTAAATGGACCAATTATTATTATGATTATGAGCGAATTAAACGAACAAATATTTATGTAAATTAAAAATGAATTTAAGTATATTTGATAATAAATAGACATAATAAAATTTATCTGATTGGTCAATAACAAACAAATTCTCAATTACCGAATCAAATATTACTAACACTAACCGTCAGTATAATTAAATAATCGTTAATTTTATACGAAAATAATGAACATTTTATGGAAATTTTCTAAACAATCCAATCTATATGACTAAACAATTTATGAAAATAAATTAAATGTGAAAAATTTATTATAGCTATATACAACCTTTATGAATGACATTTAATTTCCATTTCAACAAGTATTCACAATTCACATAACCACTAACTGAGTCTAACGTCCAATATTTCAGTATATTTCAGAATGTATAATTTACACATTCAAAATTTTCATTAGGTGCTACAAATTTTCTAATTTCACTTTAATTTGAATAGTGGTTTTGATAAATATTTATTTAAAAACTTTCTATTTTTGTATAAATAAAATGGGAAATTGTGAAAATTGTATACATTAATGTGGAAATCATCAATTGTTATACTGAGTAATTTTGAAATAATATAATTATTATTAAATGAAACGTAAACTATAATAAAATATATATTATAAATATTATTTAGAAACTGATAATTATATGTGGAATTATAATTAAATTAAGTAGATTATAACATATTTATTGATTTGAATTTTGAGATATTTACATCAACGATAATTTCATACCAAAGAAAAATGCTAACAACGCGTACACTTCACTTTATCTGTCCGTCCGCTCGTCTGATTGTTATCGATTATTATCCTTATCGTTAAAAGTGTTACAAACTCGATATCTATGCAATTCAAAAGCTAAATTTCTCTAGTTAATAATTCAAAATTATGGTACATAAATCCTTCTTATTTTATAAGAGGTACGGAAAAAAGATCCTTGGTACTTTATAAATTTCCATTAGCCCGGATTAGACATTGATCTGTCAATATAATTTAATATTTTTTTGAAATTAGTCGATTTTTCAAAGCCCGGACTCGAACAAAGAGAAAGTGAATTTGTTTAATGATTCATACAAAGGAAATTCTATATATTTTTCCGGTGTAGAGATAAAATATTTCCTTTATTTAAGGTGTATAGTAATAGGTAGTAATAGTACAAGTATATAACTATAATTATTATAATAATAAATTTTCCCATATATTTTCACATGATTTAACAGCAAAATAAATATAACTAAAGAACAAAGTTTATTTAATATAAAAAGTCCAATTTGTGGAATTAACTTATCAAAAATATTTTTGACAAAGGACGAAATAGAAAAGTTTTATTTATATTTTTTTTGCGGTTATAATCAACGTAGATTTTACGCATCAAAAAATTACGAACACAAAAAAAAAATATAATTCTAATAATAATAATTTCGTATCTACCCCAGATTTAACAAAATCCTTGCACATAAATAGAAAGCAAGCAGAAAAAAAAAAATTAAAATAAATAACTATAAATAGTTTCACAACCTTTCCGCTAGCAACCTTTCATCATGTTCTTGATTCCGTGAACGTAAATGAACCGAAAACTAAACAGCAAAGTAAAAAAAAAATTCTGTCGTAAAAAACAGAAGAAAAACTATTAGTATAAATACAAAAACAGAAGAGAAAAAATGGAAAAAAGAAAATCAGCAAAACAAAAGATGAAAATTCAAACATTTATCCTTTCCGCCTCCGGATTTTCATCATTCCAAAGAAAACAAAAATTATGTGGTTATAGAAATATGTTTTTAGAAACAGGGTGAATAAAATTTTTTTAATATGTATTTGAATTTTATTAATTTCGGTTACATATATATAAGAAAGGTAAGGACCGAACATAGAAAAAATTAAATTTGTTATACTGTCGAAATTTATTTCGAAAATTATAACTAAAATTTAGTATATTATATCTAAATCAATCAATATGTAAAATTAATTATACGATCTACTACAACTATGGCCTGGTCTTAATCCCATACGAACCACGAATTGCCTAAACTAAATTTTACTATGTAAAATATAACATTCAAACTAACTAACTAACTAAGTAAAATTTAATTTATTTGTTTTCCAAAGCGTGATATTTATAGTCCACTGCAGATACTAGCATAGCAAAAGCACTACAGTAGTTGAAGGTATAGAGCAATTTTATCAGAAGTAGACTAAGAGTATATAAGGAAATTATCTATTCGATAATTTACTGGAGGTATAGAAATTCAATAGTGGATATTTTTGGATTTGTGAAGGTAACGACTTCGTTCCGCATACAGTTGTTTTTATAAAAATAAAGGAATGGCTATGGAGCAAAAACGTGACCTAGCTTTAGGTGTCATGTAGCATTAACTAAACTAAATTTCTCAACAAATTTCCATTCAAGAAGCTATAATTTTGCAGTTTAATTAGTAGAACTTCCAACTAAATATCTTCCCATTAAAAATCTTTCCCAATTCAAGAATTTCACATTTGCATTGTAACGAATTCTAAATCACTCTGTATCTCCGATATTTATTTATCCTTGGTTTATAAAAATATTTAGGACATAGTTACATACAAGGATAACGATATAGAGATAAAGAATTATATAATAATATTTAATCCTGGGAAAGTAAAAGGACATAATTCTGTACTAAAGCTAGTTATTAATCTTTTCCATTATATTTTCTTAAATTATATTTATATGTATATATTTTTTTTTTTTCGTTCTATGTTTTTGACGGTTTAAACAACCATAAAAAAAAAATGTATATGAAAATATTTTCTATTTTGTTTAGCCATACTTTTAAAAAAGTTTTTAACGATTAAGTTTTAACATATTTTTTTGTTGTTTTGTTTTTTGGCATAAAATGAAAATTCACTTTAATAGTTTGCAGTTCTATATGGAAAATTTCTATATGGAAAATTTCTTATTAGCAAAGTTTTATATATACACAACAAATATAATTTATGTAACTGGACCATTAATTATTGTGATGAGAAATCCTAAGGGCGATATTTAGTTGGCAATGAAATATATTTATGTCATCAATTAAATTGCAGAGTCAGATTTGTTAAAACAACTTTGATATTTGGTATCCTTAATCAAATTTGATTGTTAATCAAATTTCAGTGTTCATTCGTTTCTAAAATATTTGATCCTTGAAAAATGCTCTTCCCTTTCTGTGTAAATATAAAATTTCGAAAAGTTAAAAAAAAAAAAGATTTGAAATTTTACTAATAATTTTTAACAGATTTGAGCAGAAACTAAAATTTGGAAGAAATTATATTAATTTTAAATGTAATTATTTGCGAACCGAAATTACTGCATAAACTGCAGTAATTCTAAATGTTATTCCATATGAATTTTTATCAAAAATAATATTTTTCGAAATGAATTTGGTCTGGAGATTTATTGGTTATATAATTTTCTATACCTCACTGTAACCAATATCTTAACTCTGTGGTAAGTTCTTTATATACAACAAAAGTTTAGATAAAAAATATACAAATGTACAATTATTTACATTTATTTATTCTCTTGAAACATTAACTAATTTGAATTGGTCAGTTTATGTTCTTTTGATGCTTTATAAACATTTATAATGGACCCAAAAACACAAATGTAGATTCTTGCATTTGACAAAAGGCAATGGAATTAAAAATACAATTAATATTCTGTGTACAAAATAGTTAAATCTTTAATCTTTTATGTTTTAAGATAAAATAAAAAAGGAGGACAGGAAATTTTTCATTTCCAACAAACTAAAGAAGTCATTTAAAAGAAAAGAAATAGAACAAATTAATAACATGACCAGCAACAAATATAGATTAAATTTGAATATTTTATGTTGCAGTTAAGAAGAACTTTAAAATTATAACAATAAATTTTATGCATTTCATTCCCTATATAAACAAACTTTAACACATAGAGTCTCACTTGACATTATCGTATTTTTTACACCACTCTTTTCAGAACCGTTTCGAAATGTATAACAAATGGTTGAAACATAAAAAAATATATAAGAGTTAATTCAGTGCTGTTTTGTAAATTATTTTGTGGACAAGTTCATTCAATGCTACGAGTTTTGATGGTACACTGACGCGGCGAGAATTACTCCAGGGTAAAACACTCACAAGAAATATCAACGTGTGGTGACAATTATGTTATTAATGTTCGCAATTAAAGCCATAACTGATTAGTTCTCAATATTTATGTCACTGTTAAAGTGTGGGCTACATAGTTTCGATCACTTCAGTTTCGATTCGTTCATGAAAGTTCAAATTTGACATATTCATATATTTTGTATGGGAAATCGATTGAGTAGACACATATGGGTCGAATCGGATAAAATAGAATCGAATCGAAAGAGTTTAGAGTTATAAATTTGGCAGTTATAAAAAACAAAAGTAAAATAATATGTGATTAAATCGATTTCAAGCGATTGCTATTTGTTCAGTCTACTTAACCAATCGAATTGAATCGAAACTGAACTCAATTGATAGAAACTACATATGTAGCCCAGCCTTTACACATATAAATCATTAACTATGCTGAGTCCTCGTTGTACATATCATGTGTCCAGAAACATTCCACTTTCTTGTAATATTTTATGTGACATTTTCCAATGTCATCGGGTACTGTATGTGTTAAATATTCTATTTTCAGTTCAAATATGTATAAAAAACAAAATTAAATAAGGAAAGTTTATTTAGAAATCGATTTTATTTTATTAAAAGAAAAATGTCAATACAGAAATATTGTAATGCCTTAATTGGATTTCTGCGAAATACCTGTCGTAAAAATAAACAGAAGATACGTAAATATTATCGTATCTTTTTGGTAAATGACAAGAGGAAATATTGAATATTCAAATTAAATTCATTTTCGATATAAATATTTAGAACGTAACTGGTAAACAAAAATATTTTCCAATATATTTCAGATAGAAAGTTATTTTTAAATAAGTTTTTATTTTGTATTTTATGTGAAGAACAAATTTTGTTATTTTCTGTATTTTATATTTAAAGACAAACTAAAAATAAATAAATTTTATGGTTTTTATTTTGTTAAAAAAAAAATTTTAATTAGTAAAAGTTTAAATATATTTACCTAAACCTTATTAAAAATAGAAATGTTGTTTTTTATAAAGCAGCTTATTTAGGCCTGTATTATATAGTCTGTAAGTATTGTTAGATAATATATTTAAATATTGAATCCTATTATTTTAATTAAGTTTTGAAAAGATTATAACCAAGTTGCGTATGATATGACAGTTTGACAAATACGTATTTGTAATAAAAGTCTATAGCAACATTTTCGGTATATACTGGCGCATATTTAATCGAGTACATTTTGTAGTACACATTTCATCACGAATACATTTTATTGTGAATAAAATATCTTATTTTTTTATTTTGGAATACGTTTTCTTAAAAACAATATATTTATTTAAACGTTTTATTGCCCGAAATTTAGGAAAAACAAGGATTTTGCGCTTATTCATCATCATCATATGGTGCAACAGCCCGGAGTGAGTCCTGAGCTCTTTCATAATCTTATCTTTACTGCAGTTGAACAATGCCTGTTTGAAGACACTTCTCAACATTGTAGACTCATATTATTTTACAACGAATTCTGTGTCGTTTTCCAATCGGTACTGTTTGAAAAATGGATTTATGTTCTCTTCTCTACCGGCATTCATTCTGCATGCTGACGTACCCATGCCCACATTTTTTTATACCCAGGCCTTTCAAGAATCGTATTATATCTTCGACGCAAATCAAACCTAAAAACTCTGCATTCGTGAGCAAGTTACAATTTTCGTTTTCCAGTTTGTTAAAATATCACCTATTTAAAGTTCTGGCAAACATTATACACAAACTTCTAGAATATTCAAATGTATAAATTTATTATATAACGTTCGAAATCATTAAACAAATTCCCATTTATAAAATAAATTTGATAAATGAATTATGTCAAAAAATTTCTGTTAATCTCTGTTAATGCAATTTTTTTAAATTCAATTATTGCGTTAATTTTTTTTAAAAAAAAATATTATCAATTTACATAAAAGAAAATTAATTCTTTGGATTACCAGTTACATAAATAATCTTGGATTAATCATGCATTACAACAGATTAAATTTTATTCAGATGTTTTCGTACGACTTCATTGTAATGTTTTTGTAAATTAATCATATTCTGCACTGCACTCATGAGAGAGTTTAAATGGAATGAATCAATGATTTGCTTTAGGGTACGTGGAGGCTTTTTGTAGCCCCTCCCTCCCTTCAAATCAACCAACCCACCAGCAACCCAATCATATTTTGTCCATCCTTTTAATCTTTCCCTTCTTTTGGTTGTCCACAAAACTGTAGATTCAAGGTTTCAATGCAAACGAATATTTTTAATATTCACTCTGGTCGGTATTTTCACTAATAAATTGTTGGAAGAACCCCAAAAGTTCTATAATATTATATAGAATTAATGAACTATAATTACGCAATATTTTTTATTATATTTATACTTTATATAATTTTGTTATTGTATAATTGAATAAATTATTTTAATTAGGTTATTATTATTTTTTTTTGTTGGAAAATTTTACGAATTTTTTTGAATTGTTTATTTATAAAAAATATAATTATTTTACATATAAAAGATTAATTTAAACCACCCCCTACCCCACACAAAAGTGATTAACATTTTTATGCTTTTTATGTTTTCAATTTCATTTGCAACATTTTGTTAAATGTGCAAAGTTATCAAAATAATTAAATACATTAAATAGGAACTACCATAACATAATCCATCATTCGAGTTTTAAGTGTACAGTAAATAGTTAATCTCGTTTTAACCGAAAAAAACATGTTTTTATAATTTGTAGAATAATTTACAAATATATACAGAAATATTTACTGGTAATTTTCCAAAAAGAAATTACTTATAGAAACAGTTTCTTAATATAAGGGATTTACAGTTTATTCATGAAAGTTGAAATTGTGTACATAAATTAATTCTATGCGTTTACACTTTAATGTTTGAATTATTTTAGTTTTCCAATGTAAAAAAATATTAGATTTAATATTTAAAATTCGTGGCAGCATTACTCGAATTGCTAGATAAATGGTAGTGAAAAGGTAATTTTGAATCAAGAAGATTATATTATAAATACGAGCTGTCAATACTAGGTAAAAAAATAGAAAAATAATAATTGACGGGTGACAGCGGACAGAACTGCAAGCTTAAATATAGTGGTAACCTATTAATTTATTTGTTCTTTTCACGATGTCAGGTTTACCTTAAGCTGGAAACACAGTGTCATCATCACCGTCACGCACGCGTCATCGTCAACGAGCGTTAACTGTGACTTTAAATTTTAAATTACATTGTACGAGTTGAAAGTAACTTTTCATAGTTGCAATATTTTTCTTAGATTTTTGTGAAATTGATGCTACTTAATAACTTAATGCTATTTCTTTAAAAGAAGTGTTCATGCGATAAATACGTATTTGTATCAGTCGTGTTTCAGCGCTAATAGTAGAATTTTTTCCATCAACGTTAACCATTGTAATTGCTGAGGTATAAAATTTTACAAATTTTATTCATTTTACAAGCCACGGTGGAACTATGATTAGTAATACATTTACTTGTTAGATACATTTCATACTGTTAGAATTACTGTAGTTCTAAAAACTTGTTATCTTCAATTTCAAATTGAATTACCAGATGACGACATAGGGAAGTTGTAGCGCTCCTTTCAGAACTGTGAGCCCTTTTGTAAGTGGTAGTCTGTTAAATCAAGATTTAATGTTTTTTTTTTTGTTTTTTCTAATAATAATATTTTTTTTTATTTATTACTGCTCGTATTTAGCAGTTAGTGTCTAATAGTCTAATCTATTAACATTATTTCTCGGATAGTAAAATTATTTCTCAGCATGTGAGAAGTAAAAGAAATCAAGCTAAAGAATAAAGGATATTTTCTTACTTTATGTATAGACAATATCTCTCATTATGCTAGTGTTCGCTAATCCAAACAAATAATCAGTTTCTGTCTAAGTTCCTCATTTTCATCCTACTGTCTGAGATTTATTAAGATTAGACACTCGATCACTAATAACAACATATACCTGTTAAAATAATTAAGGATTGATTTTAAAGGTTTGCCATATTTTCTGCGAGTCAGAAATGCAAGACATGCCAAGTATATTAAACAGTTGTGTTGTTGTTATAATTTTAAATACCACAATCTATCGATCAGTTAAGTTATGATTCATTAAATAAAGTGGTATAAATTGATGTTTTCTTATGTTTTGTTAATAAGAATAAATAGATTTTCTTATACTTTAACTGGTCCCCACTCTACTGATATTAAATGATTATATTCTTTGATATATATTTATTTTTTATTTAAATTTATTATCATCATTCCTTAATACAATAAAATAATATAAATAAAATAGTTGAAATAAAAGTAAATTATTAAGCTATATCGTATTTTACGTCATAGTGTAAATAATTTGAACAAACTATCTTCTTAGATACTCACAAAGAATTTTTAATCAGATACAAAAACACTTAACAATTTTATTTAAGTATATAAAAAAGAAAATTTGAAAATTCACATAAAATATTACACTAAAAAGGGAAAATGAATAAATTTTACATTTTGGAAAATGTATAAAAACAAATTAAATAAACAAAAATAAATGTAATATAAAATTAAAAGAAAATTGCATTTTGGCATAATGAAAAATTACTTTTCGTTAAACGAAAAAGGATGTTCAAAAGTAGAAAATTAATTTTTCTTAATATTTTTACCTGTGGAAATTTTAATTTATATAATGTTATTTGAATGTGTATTATTTTCCAAGCTGCAACGAATATTAATTTAGGGAGACATTAATTTAAAATTTAAAAAAGAGTTAGAGTTGGTAATTAAATTATGGAATATTAGCTTTATCAAAGATAAGATGTCAGTAAATTATTTGACATATTGTTTAATTTATAAGTTTATATAATTAAAATACAATTAAAGAATACAATTAAATTTATATTTATAATCATAATTTATTTTACATTTTGATATTTATTTTGAAATCTTTTACATGACATTTGCTTATCAATTAATTAAAGTTATATAAATTATTTTATTATTTCAATTAATAAGGAGAATTAATGATTTATTACGAAATTAGTAATTAATTTGATATTGATAGTTAATTTAATTTTTTTTTGGTATAATTTAGAAAAATTAAATGATTAATCTTCTTATTTCCTTTATTAGTACAAATACAAAATTAATACAATTTTTGCATTTCAAATATTGCCCCATTTACTTACAACCTTCCTTAATATGGCAATATATAATTGCAACACAGGATGCTAGATATGAAGTATTTTTGTATTATGAAGAGTTATAATACTGATAATAATAATGTGAAGCAGTTATTTTATATCCGGAAATTCCACGAGCATATAATAAAGCCAATATCTCCTCAATTTCATGTAAGATTTTATATTCCATTAAAATGGGACTGTATTATGGGACTAGGTTTCTGCATTATAAATCATTTGTATTTTGTAGTGTTAACTTGAGGAAGCTTTTAGGTAAACTTTCTTATTAATGATAAGCGTCTTCCTGAGAATATTTATGGTCTATAATTTCTAGCTTATATTACTTTTATATAGCCAAAAAAGTTGTTTAGAAGGCTGGTATCATAAATTATTATTAGATTAACAAAATCTCTGGCACAAGAGGTTTTCGGATACTTTTTTACTTATAATTTTTTTAAATATAAAAAACTAATTATGAAAAGATGAAATAACATTTTCAATTTTACAAAATTCTTCCTATTGTAAGAATAATATAATGTAGCAATATAGTTTATAGCAAATTAACTTTAGAAATTCACCGCAAGGTTTATTGTTTAGGTTAATATTAAAAAACACCCTTTATATTTCCAACGTGCCTTCAGTAAGTTTTTATAATGCTGTCCTTTGTATAAAGCTTGGCGCACATTGTATAGATAAGTTTTACTTGTCAATTAAAACTTTTCAATTTGACAAGCATTTGACAACAACCATTAAAAGAAACTTAAGTTAAATTTCGAATTAAACAACAGAAAAAAATTTTAAATTAATAAATATTTTATAAAAATAAAAAAAAAATATTAATTAAATTTTGTAATTCAAATTTAATATACTTAAATGAATAAAATTTGATTATTTTCAATCATTTTATATATTTACTATTTCTTTCATTACATTTGGTAAATTAAAAAACAACACATTCGATTGTGATTAATAGTAATGTGACCAGCTATCAATCGCAATTGATTTTATGTGACCAGATATCACCTTAATGAATCGAATGACTAGTTAACTTATCGATTTGATACCTAACTGATCAGTACATTGTGTGTTCAGCTTAAGTACAATATGTGTGAAATTAACAACAAGCACTTATAACAGAACAGCTCAAGAAGTAAAATATGACTTTTAATAAAAAGTAACAATTCATTTTTTCTAGAAAAATGATAATTTTCAGTATATTTTAGAAGAAAAATTGGTTCTTGTTCATAGAGGTTTTCAAATATGAAATTGAATATGTAAAGCCGATTTAATAAAAATATAAATCACAAGCAGAAACCAAGGAATTTTTTTTAATATTTTAGGGGTAATTGACGTTTGGACTATGTACATTTAAAATATACAAAGTTTAAACGAATTGTTTCGTATCCTTGTAGTTCTTATTTGGGAATATCAAATTTTTTATATATTTATTTTTCAAAAGTACATAACTAAAGAATTAATAATTATATGAATTTTCTTATTACAAAATATTTAAAATTACATATAAATACATAATTATATTTGGTTTTTCGTTCCGCCAAATCTATTAAACACGTTCGTAAAAATATGATTTATTGATCAATACAAAATTCATTTAAAAATTTTTAATTAAATCTATTTATTTTTAAAATAATAGCTACAATTTTATGTCTGTTTTTGAAAATGTATTTAAAATATTATTTTAAAATTATACATTTTTCTTAACAATTTGCAACTTTTTGTATAGTTTTTTTATGTTATTTTCCTTTACTTTATAGACTTAAATAAAAAATATAATTAAAAAAAATGAAAAACTTAATTCTAGTTTGAATTTCCTTTGTTTATTTATATTTATTTTTAGACTACAAAAACTGCAATTGTAAAAACCAAAAAGAAAAACTTTTTCAAGTGTAAGGAAAACAACAAGAAAACAACTTAAAAATATAAACAATTCTTATTTTTGGAAAAACTTATTATTTTTTTATTTTTTATAACACAGTAACTTGAAAATTATATTTGAAACTTTAATTATCTCTGTCAAGAAACTTTTCTTTAGAGTATTAATGAAATATTTCTATTTTAGGAAAAATTAAAAAGAATTTTCTCTATTATAAATTTTCCACGTTTATAAACAAATGAAAATGATGCGAAAAAAATAAACTTTTTTTGCTAGTTTTCCAATTTAACAAACAATAGAAAAAAATAATAATTTATATTTTAAGAAAATTCTATTGTAACATTTAAATTAATTTTATATTTTTGTAATATAAAACATTAATTTAAATAATTAATTTAAAATATATGTTATTTTTAAAAATTAATTGTGCCAAAAAAAAATTTTTTTTTTACTGTATCAAAGAAACTTTTCCATTATGCCAAAAATATAGAAAATCCTTTTTAGAAAATTCATTATCCTATAAAACAAAAATTTACAACGCATCGCATTTTTTGGTGCCAAAATGTCGCATTTTTTTTTTTATTTTTGACTTTAGTTTATTTCTTTTACTGCAACTATCAAACAATATAAATATCAAATAAAAAGGATATCTATTTAGGTCACAAGGAGTTTTCGGTATTAAGAAAAATTATCAAAAACTTTTATTATACATACTAAAAAAAAAAGGAAATATGAAGAAAAAAATATCTGCAAAAAATGGTGACAGAATATTATATTTCTTCCATTTACTGCTGTGTCTCTAGATTGATAAATAGTATTAGACTATAAGGATAGATAATATGATGGAATTTTAAGGATAAAAGTTTATGTTATTTACTTTTGAAATTCAATAAAATTGAAAATGACATTAAGTGCATTTTTTTTAGTAACAGATGTTTTTCTATGTGTTTTCTTCTTCAAATAGTGAATTTTTTTATAGCAGTTATTTTAAAAAGGACCTCCAGAAATATTTAAATGGAAATATATATAAAAAAAGTTTTAGTTACGCAAATATTTTATTATATTGAATTGTAAATAAATTGTAAAAAGTTTTGTGCAAATATCGTGATTATTTATTGGTATCTTTGCAGAATAACAAAAATTTTTATAAAACTAGAATTTGATTTGACACAAATTTGAAAAAACAAAAAAACGTGACAATTTTTTTTTATTAAATTCAGCCAATATTATTAATATTAAGGATTTGTTAAAGAATTTACCTTGACATTCCCATAAGAAATATATATGAAAAATTTCATGCCCTGAGGGACCAAAATTGCAGCAAAGTCAATTAAATTATGGTAATTACAATTTCTTATCATAGAAATTTACTGAAATTATAACTGAATCTAATTTTCAGATTATATGGAATGTTTTGGTACTAAATGTAATAAAATATTAATTAAATTTTGAAAGATAATTGCAGCCAATACGAAATATATAAAAAGTTATAAGTTATATAACTAATGAATATTTGCAATTCTGGAGAATTTAATCGATTTTTCATTAATGGAAATTATTCTTATGTACAAATTTTTGTTGGAAATATAGAAAATAGAAGCGTACTAAAAAGCAATTACCAATGATGGGAGTAATACTGAAGTCTAAGTGTTTCAAGTAATAATAATATATATTTTTTTTAGTATTTCGAATATAGGATTACGATACAATTTTTAATGTTAGTGGAAGAAATAAAAAGGAAATTACAAAAGAAAAAGTATATATAAACATTCAGGGTCGGACTGAGCCGTTACAAGCAAACTAGGCAATCTTAAATTGCCGTGTTTCTTTAATTTAAATTATATAACAAATAAAAAATATTCTTCTCAGTAGTTTTCATTAGAAGATTATTCCTTTCCCGTATTACGAACCGCGGTTGTTTATAATTTTGTTTAGTAGTGTAGTGTTAAATAGTAAAGGATGATTCTTTCGTACTGCAAAATAAGCAAACAAAAATAGAAAAACCATTTTGGCTCCACAAACACATGGCCTATATTGGCTTCATATATCGGTCCATCCCTGTCTATTAATCTTTACAGAATTTGTTAGTACATTTGATTGATTTTGACAATTAAATATTTATAGAGACCATAAATTTAAACCGTTTTGAAATATTCAATGGTTTCAATGAAATATTAATAAATTTCGGAATTTTATAATTGATTTTTGATTTGTTGCCAGCGCATTTTATTTATTTATTCGTTGTTGTTATTTATGATTCTATTTAACTCTTTAGAATCATAAAAAAAACCAAGCAAAGTTTATGATGTAATTCCAATTAGCAATTAAAAATTTCAAATATAATAAAAAATATAATTTTTAAGTTTTAATTTCATAAAATTTAAAATTTTTTTATTTTGTTTTCATAACTCCAAAATTTAATTCAAAACATTTTGTATTTCATTCTTTAATAATATATTTCAGTTTTTACAAAATTTATAACTATTTCCTGAAAATTGTCATATAAATTGGTTTTATTGCTATATAAGAAAAATATTTTTACATTGTTTTTTTGTTTTGGTATTTCATTTTTACTTTCCAAATTTCAAATGAATGAAAATATTGTTTTCAGGAAACATTTTACTTTTCACTCTTTTGACAGAATTTCATATTTTAAAGTCCTCTGAAACCTTTTTAAGCATTTTTCGAATGTTGGAGGTATTGTCTATGAGCACGATACGGTCTAAACGCAGCACCGAAATCCAGTGAAATAGGTCAACGTATCGAATAATCAAAAATTATTTAAATTAAATTTTCCACAATCGTTATTCAATATTATAAAAATTACTTACCGAACTCTATAGAATATGAGAATTATTAATTAATTTTGTGTTTATAAATAATTGAAGCTGGGAAAGTTTAGTGTTGGTCGTATCAGATTTTTTGTCATTTATTTTTTGTTATTCTAAATATCAAATTTTCTGAATCTATGAAAATTTTAAACAATATAAAAAAGAACAATACAAAAAAAATTGAATTTTTAGAATAAAAAATCCTTGTTTGTTATGACATCATATATCCGGTTCCCTGGAAAAGCTCACAGCAGGAACACTTTTTTTAAAAAAATTTAAATATTTTTTGTGCTTCTTTTTTAGACTATGCGACAAATAATCAGAACAATTCTTTTCATTTTTTAATGGTATAAATCTCTTAAAATTTTATGGGGACATTAAAGGATTTTGGTTGTAAATTTAGACTCTAATTGTTAGAGCTATACACAATAAAATTCAGGCTTTGCTAATGAATTTGTAATTGCAATTTAATGAATTTCAATCAATTGAAATTACTATATCAATTTAGTTCGTTTTTCATGTTTTATGGGTGTCAGTGAGTATTCTTTACTGACAGTTTTCTTCGAACCAACAATTGATTTATTGACCAACCCGTTTTCGATATTTTTGTGCAATTGATAGACAAGTAATACGAAAACATTTCCTGTGATCACGTTTGGAACCTAAACACTGCTTGAGTGTATTATAAAGGACTTCAAAGCATAACATCTTACACATTACCGTGTAAGATGTTGGGTGTAATATAATTAGTATTAAAATGACAAAATAATTAAAATTTCAGAATTCTGGAAACTTTCTTCCCACTTGTGCTTGATACATTACTAATGATGTAGATGATTTCGAAAGGGAATCATTTGTACTTAACTGGTACAAATTAAATAAATTAAAAACTAAATCTGAAAAAATGGTCTTAGAAATAATACCAATAAATCGAGGTCTGTTAAGATTAACACAACATTCAAAAAATGATTACAATAGACAGGATCAACATAGACCAATTTGTAAATTTCACACTTTTATGGTGGAAGCGTTATAACAGTGGAAGAGACTTATCAGCATCTTCCTCTATGTTCCACAAGGACGTAAATATATTTTTTTTCTTGGTGTGCATTATAATATACAACTAAAATACTTGTAGTTTTTCCTTGTTCACTTCACTTGGGAGCATAGATCTTCAAATGATAGTTCATGGACTATACCTGTAAGATAATATTAAATGAATTCCAAACTGAGAAAAAATAAGTTTATAAGTTCTCCACAAATCACATTACTACAAAAAAACTTAATTGAAAGAATTACTTCAAAAAAACTTGTTTTTTTAAATAAAAATCTTGAAAAAATATTAATTCAATTTTCTTTTTTCATTTTCTGAAAGTCAAAAATTAAATTTCTTATATTTTTTTTTAACTTTATGCAAATCAAAATTAAATGAAGAATAATTGCATAATAACTTCTTCAATCAAAGCAAAAGAACTGAAGAAGCTCAACTACCTAACACTTTATACTAATATTTAGCCAATCAAAATAATTACAATGGTGAATTTTCAGTCATTATTTTTAAGAAATATAAAATGAAAAAGAAAATTTTGAAAGGAAAATGTTTTAAAAGTAAAATATAAAAGTTTGAAGGTTTATACTGTTTTAAGAAAACTGAATATCAAATATCTCTTAAACATATAATTCCGAAAGATAAATTATATTCACAAAAAAAGAAAGAATCAAAAGAAAATTTGTTGCATTTTGAAATTATTAGATCAGAAAATTAAAAGAAAGAATGAAAGAAAATTTAGTGAATAATAAAATTCAGGTGGATAATAAATTTTCTATTACGTATATATTCAAATTTTGACCTATATCTCATTAATTTAATATTTACGTTTTGAAATTAAGCAATTTCAGATTTGAATAAATTTAATTGAAAACAATTGGCCTATATAATATTATTTGGAAAATTCAAATGGATAATAAATTATGTGAAATAAGTCAGTAGCACATTTCACACTTAGCTTACTGTACAAGTTCATTTTAGTTGTTAATTTTTAGATGAATTTTGTACTTGTGAACTTCATGAACTCTTTATATATTATAAGGTTTTTATGAGCATATGACCTCTATCGACTTCTTCAAATGTGCTTAATTTCCCACAGCTTTTAACAAGTTTCTGGTGTCGTCCTGGACAGATCTGAGCCAAATTTTGCAAGGATGAACCTATTCTACCTCTCCACGTAAATCGGTTTCATTGGATTGTATATGCGCTGAAATTGTAATGTAATTGTTGCCTTTGCAGTTCATATGACCAATCCACTGCCAATTCCGCCACACCATCAAACTTTCTATTTTGTAGTTCGCATCAATTCTTAACTTAAAATATCAATTCTGATGTTTGTGTACAATATTTTTGGACCAAGGTTTACGATAACTAATCATATATAAAGTGATCAATTTCCCCATGACTTATTTAAATAATTTTGCAAATAAACTTGAAATTATTACTAGTTTAATGTAAAGAAATTTACATAAAACTTACATAAAAAAGTAGTACCAAATATAGTCTAATTTACGCAATCTAAAAGAATATCCTGGCAACAATTTATTACCCCATAAACAAAATTTTTGTTTGAATTTATTTACCCAAATAACGCTGACCAACCAAACTTAGCTATTTCCGTAATTTCCTGTTCGTTGCGTTCAATAAATATATTTTAAAAGTCAGCAAATTATTTTTATAAATTGTAATTTTAATGCAATCTTTTATGTAATAAATTTAAAATAATAAATTCAAAATCAATTATATTTTCAACAAAAACAAAACTGAATTTTACATAATGTTTAATAAAATGTAAATTTTTTATTTAATTTTATTTTCTGACTACGTATACGTTTTTTTGTATAGTTTAATTAAGAAAATTTTACATATTGAATAAAAGAAAATGAATAATATTTTTTTTTATCGATAAAGAATCAAATGAAAAGCTAAAAAGGTCGTTAAATATGATCTAAATGGAATATTTCATATTGAATATTCAATTAAATAATCATTTTTATTGCAAATTTATGCCCAATTCAACCAGGAATAGTTACCCAAAAATTGATTTTACTATTAAATAAATTTCATTTACATATTTCATTTGGACAAAAATTACATTTATTTTGGAAATTACCAGAATTCGTTAAATGGTACGAAGCTACAGGATGACGGAAATTATATATTTTATTGTGATTTTTTTTTTATTGCATTCAAGAATGTCCTTCGAAAATATTAAATTGAATTTGAAAAAAAAAATAACACAATTGGAAATTTTTATAAATAATTTATTTGATATATTTTTGCATTTATTGGTTTGCTGTAGGTAACATAACAATATTATTCTTAAATAGAATTAATTAAAGTTGATTTATAAATTATATTTAATCAAATATAATTGAATTTATGTAATGGCAGCAATAAAAAGAATAATAATTTAAAAGTGGTCATTAGAATAAAGTATACAGGATTAAGTCCTTTCTGTTTTGTTAATTTCATTTCGTCAGATCATAATCTTAAAGTTGTATACATAAATTTGAATTACATATAGTTAGTGGTTCAAATCCTTAAGGTTTGTCATAAGGATTTTTTTACAATTATTTAACCAATAAAAAGAAATGGTAAATTGTTGAATAATGCTAAAATTGTATCGTGATTTTTTCGAATTATGTTTTAATTTTATTGTATTTAACTTTTAATATTTTAAATATGAATTTAGATAATTTAACGCCGTAAAAGTACTTACTCTTATACTACAAAGTAATTTCTAAGATAAATAATTTATTGGTCTTCCGTCAAAAAAATCTAGAGATAAGACATTTGTAATCAGGCAAACTACATTTATTTACTGTACAAAAGACATGTTAATTATAAATTACTGTAGAATATAACGTAGACATAGAATAAAACTGATTTGAAATATTAGGTGATTGTAGGAAAAAACTGAACTTGTTACTGAGACCTACATGAAGTACAAAAGCAATTTGAACGATGTTCGAATTAACCTAAGTGACTCACGATTATTCAAAATAAAGTTAAGTTTAAAGTAGATGAAACAATACAAGACATTCAGAAGTAGCTTCTAAAATATCATCAAGGATAAATAAACTGTAAAATATAAGAAATTTGTAATCGGGGATCATATATTGAAACACTTCTATTGAAAAAATTAATTATATGTCTGTTTCTTTTTATTTGAAATTTATAATATTATTAAATACATTTTATTTTGGGACATCCTGTATTTAAATTCAAATTATAAACGTTTGGGTATTCCATTCGTAATTATTTTTGGGTAACCTTAAAATGAAAATTATAATAGCTTGTTATTCTCCCTTATATACTCTAAATTCATGTGGCATCCACAATGACTACAACAAAATAGGTGCATAATATTATATAATTTTGTTTTATATTCATCCTGAAAATTCCAACAAAACAAAAAAAAATTATTATATTTTTTTTTTGTATTCCAAAAATATTGAATTCCCTTAACATTTCCGTACATTTTCTACATACATTTTTATTGCATTATTTGAACTTTTCATATTTAATAAGAAAAAATTTATTCGTGAAAAAAATCAAAATCAAAATTATTTATAACAAAAATGTGACAAAAATTTTAAAATAAAAAATAAAATAATCCATCATAGCAACATAAATATTTCTTTGGTTCCAATTCTAATTTACATATTTTATTATAACAGAAACTAAGGGACCTAAATACATTGATCCTTTCTTCTAACATAACCACAAAAATTGTCAATCTCTAGTTGAAAAACGTGCTTAGATTTCACAAAAATTAAAAAAAAAAAAAAATGTCAAACTTTTCTTCTGCACCATCAAAATAAAAATTATTTTATCGGAAAATATGATATAACAATAACTGAATAAAGAAAAATCTTAATCAGCAATAATTCAGGATTCTTATTATCAAATTTTTGATGATGATGGAATGATTTTCATAAAAAGTTTCCAAAAGACAACAATTTTGGATGATCGAAAGGTGAAAGAGTAATTTTATCAGAGAAAAAAATATTTTAAATATTTATATTTAGGAAAACAATTTATTTCAGAACAATAAATATTAATTTCCACTAAAATAAATAATAAGAAAATATTAAATTATCATGACACGTTCAATGGTAATATATTCGAAATTATAGAAAAAATTTAGAATATTCAAATATATATTGTTGTTGTTGTTTTCAAATGACAGGAATTTAGCCTAAACCATTTTTCCTTGAGCTAACCAGTACAAGCTTCTTCCAATACCGCACAGGTTAATATAGATATTCTTTGTTCTGTATTACGCCTGATACGTTTCTTTGTTTAAATCCCCTTGCATGAATTGGTTCGTTTTATTCCTTTTCTTTGTGTTGTACTTGCTCATTAGTCTTTTGTGAATGCCATTTAGGTTGTCTTCAGTACCCCCGGTATATTCAAATATTATTACGAATTTTTCGAAAAGTTAGTTTTTTGGAAGTCAAACTAGAAATAAAAAATTAAAGCTAACTGCTTAGAAAATTGTGGTATTTAATATTCCATTGGGTTGATAAATTGTTTATTTAAAAATAAAGACTTTTTATATTATTAAATACATGGCTTTAAAACCATAAACACAAAAATACAATTGAGATTAAGTCCCACAAATATACCAGGCTACATTTTAGCATATACATACATCCTTAATATTGAAGATAACTTCGATTGGTATCATTAATTTTCAGTTGAGTTCTGAGAAAAAGGTTAATCGATACTCTTTATTAAAAGAGATTACGAAGGTACACATTACATTCAAAGAGGTTATGTAATGGATAATGTCTTGTGTGTACTACAGCCTTCAAAACATCCCAACATAACCTAAAGTTGATTTCGTAAAGTATCTTCCAGAATATATATTGGTTGGTTGGTTTGAATGTAGGAAGGTCGCACGAACCTTCATGTATCTAGGCCTCAAGGATGTGTTATACCCTCCCGACGATGTTTGCCTTCTTTTTTAACAAAGTGTTAACCAATCTATTTCTTTTATGAAAGCCACCAATTTAATCGGTTTATTTCTTTTGCTTTAATTAGTCTAGTCATAAAATGATACTCGAAAAACTTAAATCTTTTATGTCTCACAGTCGGGAAATGTACAAAACATACTCCAACGATTCATCTCATTCTTCACATAAACTGCATGTCAAAGTCTATGAATATCTAATACCGAAATCTTTGCCATCATTTTGATACCATGTGGATTAACACGTTCGGTACGCAGTTTTTTTCTCAAGTAATTCAGTTTAGTAGAACCAATAGACGTGCGGTATATATATGTACCATCTCGTATCGAAAGAGCTAAATTCCAGTGTAATTCTAGCTATATTTCACAATTTTTCAAAAAGCCAATCAATTAAAAGTTTCTATGAAAATTCAGTTTGAACTATATTCCCATGATATACAATACTCAAAAGCAATTAAAAATTAAATAAAAATGATATTGAATTACCAGACAAATTTTAAATATAATTATCTAGCTCATTTGCAAATAAATTAAAAAAATTTAATACTATACAATAATATAAATTATACTATAATTAAATTGTAAAAGGAATAATTTAGCTTTATAAAATCATTTAAAATTTATCCTTAAATATAGGACCAAAAGAGAATATTTTTTTGTTTTTATCATCAACCCCTTAACCACCACAACAATAATGTTCCTGATGGTTACAATCATTTTTGTTTGTTTGTTTGTTATTCACTCCTATTCATCATCACTATTAATCAACATAAGGGCAGAAAATATCCTTTGAAAGACCTACAAATTATGTAAAAATAGGATGATTATATTTTTTATATAGCTATGCGTATATATACATAAAAAATGGGTGAAAACAATTTATCAAAATTTGTTTGTTGTAGTATTTTTAACGTCTTCTATTATCATCATGATTACAAGACTCTATGACCAAAATTAGGTTAAAATTTATTAGGGTATACGTAACAAAACGTATCAGATAAAGTTTTAAGCAAAATATCTTAATTAAATTGAGATGATATCCTCCCGAATGTGGTTCACGATTTTTTTTTTTTTTTTTTTGAAAAAAAGTTTTATAATATATCCCTTAACTTTTGACCAAAAATTTATTGTGAACGCTAACATTATGACGATGAGAACTTTTTATTGGTTTGTCATTGTCATGTTGTAGGAGTAAAAATAATATTCCATTTAACTAAATTATTCTATGTTGGATAAATAGTTGGTAAGTTTGACAGTACATGAAAATGTCACAAAATTTAAAATCAAAACTCTTCAGGAATAATGACTTTATCTAAACTTTTGTAGATTCACCCTTGAAATTCATGCCTTAGACCTTAGATCATACTTATATGTATCACATTGGTTGTAGTTCCAAATAATTCCCCTGAACTTAGATTCAGAAAGGAATAAGAATTTTCTTCTTCTAGCGTTAGCCTGTTCAAAGACGTTACGTGACATTTTATTGCAATTTAAACCAACAAATTTTATCTAGATTCCGAACCATAACTTCCTTTATATTGTAGAAAAATTTATTCTAATAATCTAATGGTTTTCAATATAGAAAGTTTTTTGTAGTCAGAAAATGGTTTCAATCGTTTGTATTTCTCCCAGTTTTAAAATCACAATTAAATTGTGAATTTTATTGCTGCTACTTATTTCAAGCTGAGCCAACTTAGAGCGAGATTGATACTTCTGTAAGAAGTTGTATCCAGGATCTAATACATGACAGGATGGCACACTACTATTACGTCACCAAAAAGAATCCAAACATCCCGAATTGCCTCTTTTTCAGAAATTAGGTTTCCTTGTTTCCGAGACTGCTTCCGCTTATTTCGGCAGTTATAAATTCCGGAACTAATTTCCGAAATTATGGATTTCGTACTCCAGAAAGCTATAATTATAATGGAAACTAAAATATAATGTTTTTTTTTCGGGATTTATTAATGGTCGGTCAGATATTATTGGTTTGTGGTTTGGTGTGAACCTGTGAACATTCAACACAAGACCAAAGTTTTTATCTTTATTAATAAAAATATATACAAAAAAAAAAAAATCTTTTCAACATAAAAAAATATTTTTGTTTTTTTATTTATATATTTTATGAATACGATTTTTGTGTATGAAACTTTCAACTTTTAATTTAGAATAAATTTCGAGGAAATAAAAGTTTTTCCTCGATTTTTTTTTTGATTATAACCTTTTTGTGTATAAAAAAATAATAAAACTTTTTTTTGACTACGAATATCGAGGGAGAAAAAATAATCAAAAATACTAAAAGAGTTTTATTTTTTATTTAATGAAAATGGGAAAATTAAAGTGAAAATATATTTATTAATTCATCAGCACAATTACCAAAAAGAAAGTTCTGAAAAATGTACATAATTAAATTTTTATAATTAATATTGATTTGGTCTTTAATGAATTCTGTTTTTAATTAAAAAGAAAAACTAACTTTGCGTTAGTTGACGGACGGTTTTGTCGTCGTGATAATAAAATTTTAAACGAAATTGAACATTTTCTTTTGATATTGGTGAATTTACTTCGTATCTTATTTTCTAAATCTAAATAATGTGATGATCGGTGTCAAATAAAGAAAACTGGATCATGTAATTAATCAAGAAATCATTTCAATTTCGTAATATATTTGGTTTTGTCGATCATATTTTGTAATGATTATTTCGACACATAGTTTACAATTTGAGTTTAAATTAAGTTCACAAATTTACCCAAAATCCGCACGAATATTTTGCGAATTTTATTAATGTTCATCAATTTATGGAAGAATGGAAGTAAAACTCAAAACCAAAGAACTATGAAAAATACTAAATAAAACAAAAAGTTCAGTTTATCTGGCTAGCGTGCTCTTATAACAGGACACTCACTGTCGAAGGATCATGCTTTTAAAATACGGCATTTCAAGTTAAACAAGTGCAGAGGTGCGGAAACGAACGCAATACAATTGAACTCTTGAATTGTCATTGTCCTTATGTCATGCACTTGGGGCGGAAAAACTTTGGTTCTTAATATATAAACGAACTACATTTATTTTCTGAGATGACTGATAGAGTTATTCAAAATACGTGCCAATTAGACAGCAGACTCGGTTAACGAGCATAATTTTGACATAAGTGCATGAATCCCGAGCGGTTCTTCTCTCCAATTCAATCCAATCTAAATTAAGAAAACGTTTTGACAAGTTTTCATACCACCCAGTGTGGTCAAAATACATTTTTAACTTATTTCGGCTATTTTAATGAATTAAATATTCGTAGAATCCTTTAGAAATTATGATTAGAAAATATTATATATAATTCTATGAACTTGCAAAAATCCATTAATCATTTCATGAAAAAAGGGCATAAATTTTAAAACCACAATTTATCAAATTTTCATTATACAGAAGAAAATTTATTATTTAATCATTTTAAAATTTAGAATTTTACTGGCAAATATTAATTTATAATGAATTTAATTTTATAATTTTTAATGGAAAATTTCTATAAATTATATATATTCTCAAAAAAAAAAAAAAAATAACAAAATTTAGGTATATATAATAGCTTCTCTATGGTTAAGGAACCTTGTCCACATTTTTGTGGTTTATATCAAGATACATATTTCTAAATTTTTTTTTTTTAAGAGATGACAATTTTTCTATAGAGGTTTCTATACAGAAAACCCCAATTTGAAAATTTTCCATTATTGTTCGGAATTTTAATAATTTTTGGTTTTCTAAAATTATTCAAAGGTTCACTAATTCTTAAATATTAAAAAATTTAATCTTTTTATTTTTATGGTAAACATTATTATATTCGTTGAATAAATATTATAGAAATGATTTACCAGGTCTAGAAATTTTGTTTGACTGCATAACAAGAAACCATAAAAAAAACTATATTTTTTCAAAAGGAAAAATCAATTTCAATATTCATTTTCTACAAATAATATTAATTTTTATAGTGAAATTGAATTATTTTCTTATTTTTGTTTTTCTAAAAGACTGTTTTCGCGCAATTTATAAAAAAGGTTCAATTTAAATAAAAATTAATTGATTTTATTATGTTCTATATAATTTTTTTTGTATGGATTCCACTAAGAGGTAAATAGAATTATATATTAAATAATCAAAAATAA
The DNA here is from genome assembly GCA_963920725.1 of Rhamphomyia laevipes. Classification (NCBI taxonomy): domain Eukaryota; kingdom Metazoa; phylum Arthropoda; class Insecta; order Diptera; family Empididae; genus Rhamphomyia; species Rhamphomyia laevipes. Next base: position 17,797,650 of record OY987258.1, read on the forward strand.
TTTTTCAAGTATGTTAATGTTATTTAAAAAAATATCTCGATTAAATTCCATAACATAAATAAATTGCAACACAATGTAGCCACTGGTAAACTTCAAAATGATACCAACGGCATTCTAAAATATGGACAAACAAGTGGAAGTTAAAAATAAATGAATCAAAATTAGTACATACTAATTTTACCAACAAAACCAGCAATGATAACTTACATATTTATCTCAAGAACAATTTAGTACCTCCCCTCCAAGCAATAAAAGCGTCAAATTCAAAAAATGATGTTTGATGTGAAGTTAAAGTGGTTGTGGTAGAAACACGTACAAACGAATTTAAATGAACTAAATCTGCCAGAAATCAAAACTATAAATGAGTTATATAAAATCAAGTGCTAAAACCAGTCTGGCTTTATGGTATACAGCTAAGGAGCTGCGCCAGTAAATACCACATCCAGAAATTTCAATTATTTTAAAACAAAGTTCTACGAAACATGATGCAAACACCACGGTACGTGCGTAGCCGTGATCTTCAGAGGGATTTACAAGTAAACTGCGTGGAGGATGGAATTTAAAAAGATATAAAACACCATAATAAAAAATCATGCCATGTCAACTGAAAGCAATGGAACTTCTTGCCACCGAGAACAAAAAAAGAAAGAAAAATCTTTATCTGAGTTCTATAGTAGACCTAGAAATTATACAAATTTTAATTAAGATCTTAGATTAAAACTAATGGTTGGCTAAACAGGCCAGTTTTAGTTAGTATGTACTACAATTCATTAGAAGTGTATTGCTAACTAGAGCACAGATTGAAATCGTCAAAACTAATTGCGTTCATGAGAGAGGTGAATTGGAATCATGTACTCTAGGATACAATAAGCAATAAGACATTATGTGGAATGTACAACGGTCTCTCGTGGTCTAGGTGAGTGGAGGGATTCTGTTACTCTTCCTTCCTTTAAAACCAACCAAACAACCAAAGAGATACAATGTTAAAATACACGAACTTTCTCGAATTCGATGGTAGAGAAATCAATTAACAAACTAAGACCATTGCGAAGCATAATTCAACCATAGTGATAGTATTATATTCATTTATAATTGATTATGTTAAATAGTCACAACACATTATAGTAGACAAGTAGACTCTGAGATTTAGAAATTAGTGTCGAATAAAGTTTATAGTAGCGTTATTTCACATTTCGCCCATTATTTGAAATTGGTGGTTTAACTAAAGTTAACAAGTAGAAGATTTTATAGAACACATTATACAAAAGTTTCCAATCAAAAAGGTCTAAAGATATGAAACATTATAACTGTGTGAATCTTTTTGAAACAAATTCCGGAAAAACTATATTTTTTATTAAAAATAAATACAATTTTTCGATGCAGAAAAATATCCTCTTTGAATATTCTTAACCAAAAAACATATAGTTGTCATTTCGAGCTGGGTAATGACAGCTATGTCTCGATTGATTTACAAAAAAAATTGGCTTTTCCTTATTTTATTAAATTTAAATTTACATTTCTGTGTTTACATATTTTTCAGCAACTGAGACTTACGAATTACATACTTTTATTTAATTTTTCAATACACTGCAATTTAATAGCATATCTAAATATGAATAATTCCTCTAATTAATTAATTATAATTACTTTTACAATAACTTTATATACGAATCTAATTTTACTATTACATTAAATTGTAAAATAAATTTTTATTTTTCTTCTCTCACTCTTATAGCTCTAATTCAAGCTAACCATCAGTCTAGATTATCAATAACTCCATCTGATGAAGAAGTAATACATTTTGTTAATGAATCACATTTTGTACTTTGTAATATACCAACTGATCATAAAGTTCAATGGCGTTCACCAAAAGGTGAAATTATTAAAGATAAAAAAGGACGAATTCATATTGAAGAAAAATCAGAAGGTAAAAATAAAAATTTTAATAATTATATATACCAAATATTCTATAGCCCATAATGGCCTGAATAATAGCCGAAGTTTTATAAAATATTTACTTACAATATACAATTATTATTTTTTATAACATATTTTGGTTTACTCGCAGAACAATTGGCTTTAGTTTTTGAGCATATCTCATTACTTGATAAAGGGAATTGGTCATGTGCTGTTGAAGATGGTGTTGGTCGTGCTGGATTTCAATTAATTGTTAATCGTAAATAATTTATATCAATTTTTAGATTTTGTTACATTAATAAACTAAGTTTTTATTGTATTTATATAGAAAAAATATCATTTATGGATACTGATACTTTACAAGCTGTCCGTGAAGGTAAAGATGCAACAATTCGTTGTGAAGTTAAAGGTGATCCAGAACCAACAGTTTCATGGCATTTAAATGGTGCACCTATTACTGGTAAATATTATATCATTTAAAATTATTTTTATATATATTAATAATTTGTGTTTGTGTTTTTTTATTTTATTATCAATGTTTAGTGCCAAGTTCAAAATTTACAAAACTAGCTGATGGTTTACTAATAAAAAAAGTTTCACAAAATGATACTGGTGAATATACGTGCAAGGCATTCCAAATATCTGAACGTATGAATGATGTTAAAGAGCAAACAATTCTACTTAAAATTCAACGTAAGTTTTGGAAAATGAGTTTTATGTTTTTTTTTTTCTTATGGTTTAAGGATGTAGTAGAGAGTAATACTTTGATGGATTTACATTAATAAAGTTTCAATGTTTTAAGATCTTAAAAATAAGGATAGAATTTCTTTAAGAGTAAATTTGAAATTTGTTTTAGTAATAATTTTCAACTTTTTTTTTGAAATTAGTTTTATATTTTTGATATAAGAAATTTGATATTAAGACATAATAAACAATAATGTAGAGATTCTTCGGAATCATGACGATTAGATGGAATGGAAATTACATTAAAAGTTTCAATGAAAATTAATTAAGTCTATCTATTTTAATAAAATTATACTTTATATTACTGTGGAGTAAGATTAGGGCTATTACTTCGGCAGAAACTTCTTTTAGCTGTTGATGAGAGTAAATTTAGTCTACTCTAAGTGCACGTGAATGACGCTATGACCGGTGCTGGAAGCTGCGCTGTAGAGTATTTTTACATAAAAAGCAACATCAACCACACTACAGCAAAGCTTCCAGCACCGCTCATACCGTCACTCTGTTCGTGCACTTACTGGTGGTAATAATGCATATATTAGAAACTAGGCAGAGCTGGCAATGTTACTAGTGATTGACCTTGAATGTTACACATAATAAAAGCTCCTAACTCTATAATTCACTGCTAAGGCTTGTGTGAGTGGAGTTGTGGGTTTTGTTAGATGCAGATTTAAAAAGCTGTAAATTATATTTATAGAGAAATATACAAGATGTTTTTGGTACCATAGTTTAGGAGAGTGTAGAGTACTTTAATATGACTCTATAAAGCTGCTCCACATTGTTAAAAAGTATTTTTACATATCTGAATCAATTTAGAACTTAGCTTTTTAGAAGTTTATCCGAGTTGTGTGAGTTATTCTTATAACATGAATCCAATGTATATTACTGAATTTTAGTTATTCTGTATACAGCTGTGAAATCGATAGTATTGCATAATGTAACACTTTAAAGTTCTTACTAATGGATAAAATATAACCATTTCTATTTTTACTTATAGTAATAAATATATTTTTTTAGAAAATCTGGAAAATAAATAAATTTCATTTATATAATTTTCTTGGGTTTTTGGAATAAATAACTTTACAAATGTGTTTTCTTTAATTTTATTTTGTATAATAAATTTCTTAAATTACATATACAATATGAAAATGAATAATGTAAGATTTTATTTGCCCAAACTATAATTAAAATATTTTCCAGAAATTTTCATTTGTAAATTTAATATTAAGAAATTATTAAAATATTAATTAAAATTTTCTAGTTATAGTCCAAAATCTAATTAAATAATATATTTCAGAAAAAACTTTCACCACAAAATTTAATATATTTCAAATTTTATACAAAACATAACCAAACCATAAAGCAATTTAGCAGATTGCTTGAATATCCTTTAAAAAAATTCTTAATATTAATTAAAAATATTGATTGAAATAATCTTATTTGAAAATTTCATAATATTTTAGTTAGATTCAATCAAGAAATTATTTAATTATTGTAAGAGTTTTAACAGATTTAAAGTCCAGACAAAAATTATTTTTTGTAATTTTTTAAAACTTATAAATTTTGCTATAAAACTTTTCAATTAAACCATTTATATTCTAAATTATATAGATAAACCAACATGGGTACATAAAGATAATCCTGATCGATATGGTTATATTGGTGGTAGTGTTAATTTAACATGTGAAGCTGTTGCTGAACCAGCTGCTAATTTTACTTGGTATCATCATGGCAAAAAAATTAATACACAAAAATTTAAAATTTATAATGAACCATATGCATCAATATTAATTGTTCCAATTAATGATTCATCTGTATTGGGTGATTATAAATGTAAAGCATCAAATCCATTAGGTAATTTGGATAGAACAATTAAATTATTAGAAGGTGTACAACCAAATAAACCAGCTGTATTTCAATTACGTGGTTTCAATTCAAATCGTTTTGTTGTGGATGTTGGTGCTGTCCGTTTAAATAAAGAACGTAATTTAATGGATGTGAAAGGTTATAGAATTGAATATATAACTGAAGATGATTTTAAATCAGTTGGTGGTGATTGGAATTATGCAAATCGTAATGATTTTCCATTTGAAGATGGTAAGTAAATTTTTTATAAAATAGAGAATTTAAATAATTATTTCCGTTGTTAGTATGTTTAGTTATCATAATTTCCTTTGTTACTACTTTCAATAACCATTAACCCATGAACCAGAAAAATATATTTTGATTAAACATTATTGCAGTCTTCGATTAATTAATTGTGGAACAAAATACTCAATAATTATGTTAATAGAGTCAGAATATTCAAAGGTTTAAGGTCAATTTTCAATAGAAACTTGACAATTCAGTGTTAAATCTTGAATCGAAAGCTTTATATAAACTAGACAAATCTAATAAAAGCCCCGGCACAAACAATGTTGCCAAATAAAATAACTATACTTCAACATTTAAAATATATTATATTTGACAGTTTTTTATCAAACTTTAACTTTAAGTTATTACCGAATTGTTAATTTTTATTACTTTTCTTTATGAAATTTGTATTGAATATATACATTAAAATAAACACTGTTAACACCACTTAACTTCTAGCATCAATTTTTAAACATTTCTTAATCTTAGCTTTGATTATATTTGATGCTTGGCGTCGATATCAAATTAAAGATTATTACATTAATTTACATGATATGTTCAATGTTGATGTTTGAACTTTCTCTAAGTATAATTGCTTACATTGAAAATTAACCTTTAAAAAGTGTTTTTAATCAAGTAATAACAATATTAAACTGTAAAAACGGATAAAAATGGATTTCGTATATAATTTTCTAAATTTATATAATTAATTTTTCTTTGGTTTTTTAACTGAACAAAATTTCGAACCACAACTGCTCAAAATTTGTAAAAATCTTATGACCAACCAACAATTGACATACATCATACAAAAATCGAAAAACTAATATTTAATAAAACTTCAAAATCATTCATTCTAATAATTGATCTGATGCACAAAAATATTCAATGGTATTTTTCCAATTTCCCAAGCGACTGTAGAGTATTAAAGGCTAATTTATAATAAAGATTACAGAAATTATATTTATTTAAATTAAATTTCCTCACATTATTATTATTTTTGTAATAACAAAAAACAGGTGCAACATATTTAATTAATCAATTGGAAGAGAATACAACATATTTAATGCGTGCTGCATCAAAAAATTTAGCTGGTTTTAGTAATTGGACAAAAGTTGAAAAATTTACAACTCTATCAAATGAACCACCAAAAAGTTCAGCAACAATTATTACAGTACCAATTTATTTTAGTTTATATCAAACAATTGGTTTATTTCAAATAATTAATGGTATAAATACACAAATATTTAATAAATTATTTACAATTAATTTTATTAAATCGACCAATAATTTTATAAATTTTATTAGAAATAATAATGGTTTAATTTATCGATCTAAAATCAAATTGTGAAATATATTTACAGCAAAATTATTTTATTTATAAATCAATTAATTGCAAAAAAAAAACCATAAAAACTTTAATAATTAAGGAAATAATATAAAATAAAGAAAATATAAATTAAAATTAAATATTAAACTAATTTATTCTGCGATAATATTTATATAAATTAAGTAAAATTTATTTTAATTTTTGATTGTACTTTTTTTATTTATTTTATTATAATTTGCTCTTTGATGTTTGGCTTTTGAAAAGAAATTAATGAAAAATATCTTTTTTAAAGCTTCGTTTACACTGGGTTAGAAAGTTTATTCGAAAATTGAAATTTTTCAAAAATTATATTATTACAAAAAAAATGTTGCCAAGTAAATCAAGAAACTAAATAAAAATTATTTAAGTAAAAGAATTAATAATTTAAATAAAAATAATAATAAAAAAAAAACGATTGATAACGAAATATTTTATACTAAGATTTAATGTTAAAACAAAATAAAATCATTTTAAAATACATAATTAGGTGAATTTATGTTTAAGGATAAAAAAAAAATATTTGAAAAATTTAATTATTTTTGTGCTTATGTTTGCCTTTGTAATTTATAAATAAATACAAAATATTTATAATAATATTATATATAATTTATATATATAAAAATAATAAAATTAACTAATGTTATCAAAAAAAATTATTAATATTAAATATCATAATTTATGTGTAATGTCGAAAATTTTGTTTCAAGTTTTGCTTTGATGAGAAAATACATTGCTAAGCATTTTTTTTAATCTAATTTAAATATATACTACATACACTAAAAAGTTGGCACCGTGTCCTGTTAAAAATATAAATAAATTTACAGAGCTTTAGCTCATCAAATTTGAATACTTTAATTTAAATACTCGTTCAATAGTTTTGAGCGCCATCTATGAGGCTAAGTGGGTCGAATAAATTGATTTTATTAAAATTTGTTTTTCTTGACGATTTCGAGTTTCCAAAAATGTAATTACCACACCACACGGGTTACTTTCGTGCTACTGTTTGTGGGTCTGTAGAATTTAGGAATTCTATAAAATACATTCATGTTGTTTAACTGATCTGAAATATTGTTAAATTTCCTGCATTTTTTACCAAGGACTGTTATAAGTTGTAACAATTTCCGATTAGTGTGAACTACTCATAAGTTGCAGTTGTTTAGAAGCTTTTATTAATCTAATCTTGATGTTTAGCAATAAATATACCAAGCTTAAACATATAATGTTTAGATATAATTTTTCTAAAAAATTGTTTAGACGTTGCATCCAAGACAACCATACTAAACTATATTAAATTTCATATTAAATGTATGTAAAAAAATTCACGTGATTTAACGTTTAGAACATTAACGCTTCTTAAACTTTAGAAGCGTACCTAGTAATCTTTATCGAAAATTTGGTATTGATCATAATCTTATCGTAAGTGAAAAAAAAAATTATATATTTGTCTAATGTGAAGCAGCTTATGAACCTTTATAATTAAACATTAATTTACATTTACGTATATTTACGTTAAGGACGTCGAATAAAAATTTAACTATCTCTGGTTTGAATACAAAATATCAAATTTTAAGGCTATCTATTTTCTGTACCTGATATAGAATTATCTGTGATGGCAAAATGCTATTGATAATTTTACCCCGCCAAATTCTAACTAATTATTTTAAAAGGTATTATGCCAACTAAATTAGTACAAAGTTAATAATTTTGTTACGTAATATATGAAATTTGTTGCTTCTTTAAATCATTATTTATTTTAAAAATATGTTATATATATATGTATATTTATAAATTGAATTTAATACCATAATTATAATTAAAAACTTATTAAAAACATTATTTTTAGTTCATTAATAAAATCTGAAATGAAATTGAAAAGAAAAAAGTTTTTAATGTTTAAAATAAATTTTATGTTATATAATAGTAAAGATAATTAATTTATTAAATATTTATTTAATGAAAACAAAGAATTTAAATAAATATATGAATATAAATAATTGCATTTAATGATAATTTTGGACCAAATATATTTTTTTTTTATAATTAATTTGAAATTAAAATCTACAAAAGAACTGTACAAAATTGACATCTGAAAGAAAGTAATTGAAATTAACTAAATATAATTAAAAAGAAAATGTATTTAATCAAAAAGTTTAATTAATAAATTTTTCAATCGAGCCAGTAGATTATAAAATTTATTGATTCAAAAAAGTAATTCTAAATTTCATTAAAATATATAGTAATTATTTATTCATTTCAATTAAGTTTTAAAAAGTTTCAACAGTTAAATTGTCAACAAGATATTCAGTAATCTATTTGAGGATTTTGTTATTCCATTTATAATTCATAGACAACTGAGATAGAGTCTAGTCCAAAATTTAGCAACTAAAATTAAAAAAAAATTGTAAAATAAAAATTATATTAAAAATTATACATTATAAATTATAATTATGTTATGACAAGCGATTATATCAATGCAATTTCTGCACTATTTGTTCGTGATATATTTAAAAAAATATTTTAGTTAACACGTTCGCCACTCACGCTTTTCTTTGGGTCACCTGTGGAAACTCACGAACAAAAAATATTATGTCTTTAATAATTAAGGAAATTAATTAAGGGAAACTCCATGACATACATTAAATTCACATAATCTTGAGTAAGATTATAGCGTCACATATTTGTGACATATTTATGATTAGTGTCACATTATGTGACATATAATTCTTAATTAAAGTAGAAATTTACATGTTTACTCGTCAAAAAACCATACTTTTATAACGTGGACGTAATATTAAATATTTCTACATCAATTTTCTATATAAAAAATTTCAAGGGTACTACTAAGCCATTATATTTAAATAACTACTTGGCTAATTCACAGACTGCTGCACTTATATGTGTCTCAACAAAAAGTACAACAAAATTACTTATCGAAAATTACCACAAAGTTGTAATCTAGAAATTACATTTCTAGTAAAATGTGACCCATATATATTACGTGAATGTCAGGTAAAAATCAAAATGTCACATACACGTGACGTTGAATGGCGAAGGTGTTAAAGTATATTTCGGAAGAAGATATGAAAATCTAAATTTTATCTAAGAAATTTCCAGTTTGTTTATAAAATTTATTTTTAATTTAGTTATTAGATTAGGTCCGTTTATTATCATTCCCATAAAAAGTGCGATAAATTATTAATTTATTAAAAATTGCCAAAAATACCAGAGCCGGCGTGGTAATAAAAAGGCTAAATATTCAATATAAATGCCATTAATGTAACATAGTTTCTTTGATAATGACTTTTGCATTAAAACAAAAAATTGAAGATTTCTTCTAATACGAGGTTAGTATCCGGTAAGTCTGACCACTAACATGAATATAATTTATTTAAATAAACGAATTTAAAATTACCAAATGTTATTTTTATTAAAAAATAATCGCAAAATATATTTTATTTATGTTTCATATATTAAATGTTTATTATAAAGAAAATAATAATAATAATTATAAAAATATATATAAATTATGTAAAATAAAATCATTAAATTTCATAGTTAAATTTATATAAATCAAAATAAATTCATTTAATCCAAAAAAACTAACCACAAAAATAAAAATACATAAATCAAGAAAATTAAGAATAAACAAATAAAATAAAATGAAATAAATATTGTAGTTGTTAAAATATTTCCACAACAAAAATAATATTAATATTTTAGGGAATAAAATCAAAAATTTCTTCATGTTATTTCAGTAAATTAATTAAATATAATAAAATAAAAATGTCCGTATAAAATTAAAGTAATTAAAAAATTCGAAGTAAATTTATATAATATAGAAAGATCGAAAATAAATTAATAAAATAAATAAAAAATTGTTTTTAAAACCCTCTCAACCCTGCTATCGCTCCTAAGTATGAAGTGATGAAATCACATTACAGTTCAGCCTCATTTAAATTCGGATTGAAGACTCAACTATTTAATTGAATACTCCGGTGATAAAATCAATATTTGTTTAAAAGACAATCCTAATTTAGTGAACTCAATTTGGTACACCAATATGGCCTTTTAATGTCTTCGTGCATATGAAATAACTTGGGCCTAGGTCAAATTTAATGTTTCCAAGTCGTCAAATATTAAAATGAGGAGGCCATCAATATATTCTTAACATAGTTGGAGTTTTGTCTCATTATTTATTATATATATATTCCTCATATCTATTTTTTGGAGTAAATTATGGGAGTTATATTGGATGTCGTTATTGAAATATGTCCTATTATTAAAGTAGGGATTTTCAAAAAGTCCGTTCGACTACTGCAAATTAATAAGCTTCTTGATTTCGTCCGTTTAAATTTTAATAACTGACCAACTACTGCGTATAGTTGTATTGTGTACTGTGGGTCGGTTCAGATAGTATATAAAATGTTTTTTTAAAAATGATCATTGCCCTCACCACAAAAGCCTCAAGTTGAGTTTCATCATTCAAAATAATTCTTTTCGGAAATCCTTCGTTAGGATTAACATATATTTGTAGTCGGTTAGGTGTAGAAGAAAAAGAACTGAATTAGACACGATAGTTTTTATTAAGGAAACCTTCAAACACTAACTGGATACAAATAGAATGAAAAATTAATAAAATTTGTATATATTTTAAGACATTTTAATGTTGGGTTGAAAGGGTTAATTGAAAATTAATTTTCGAAAAAAAAAATACAATATTAATTTCGAAAATATTTTTAAACCAAAATTTTTGTTTTAAATTATATAAATGAAAATAATTGTTTATAAAATGTAATAAATTTAGATGAGATTTTTTACAGGGTGTTCGAAATATAAATAAATTAATAAAATATATATATATATTTAAAGAAAATTCATTGTAATACATCCAAAAAATACAAACACATTTAAACAAATTTAAATTATATATAAATTCACACAGTCAAATAAAAAATAATATAAAAATAAATAAATATAATAAAAATTATATGAATGTAATAATTGTAATTTTATGCTTAAATAAAAATTAAAAAGAAATTAAAAATATTTATAATTAATGAATTTAAAATATTCCATATAAAATGATAATATAATTCAATTTCATATAAACGAAAGTAATAGTAAATAAAATTAAATAAATAAGTAATAAAAATATATAAATTAAAAAAAAAAAGAATTGATTTATTTCATTTTGTACCAATTAGCATAAATAATGAGACTTCAGTATGAAATCATAATACCAATTATGTATATATTTTTAAAATAAATATTGTAATTACATAAATGATATGTTGAAATTATCTACGCACTGTCAATTTAAATGTCCCATAGTACAACAACAACCACTGGTAAAGTATAGTTTTATGTTAATAGGCCATTTTTAGTACCAACAATTTTATATTGGTACAGTTGTTAAGGTTTAGTTTCAGCGATATTTAGTGGAAGAAACAAAAAAAAAAAAATCCATTAGTTGGTACTCTTGTATAGGTAAATAAAATATATAAAAAATATTCTAAACAATTTATGTTTCTTCAACTAGTTAAACGTCATTTTTATTCATTTTTATTCTATTTTTGATCTTAGTTCAGCTTTAAAAGATGCTGTCTATTGAATGTTTGTGTATATTAATTTTACAATTTTTAATTGCAAATTTGTTATAATTATGGCATAGTTAAAAAAGCAAAATTCTGATCATTAAATTTAAACTAATCAAATGGTTTTTAATGGCAACAAACTGTAGCAATTACTTATGTGATAAATAGAATTATATTTCCGTAAAATTCATCTTGAAAATATTGATTTTGTAATTCAAGATCAACTTGCACTTTCTTTTCGAATATGAAATATGATTTAAACTGTTATTGGAATTGACAAAACTGTTGAACTAAGAACATATTTAATTTCTTACTTTTTACCGAAGTAGCCACTGCTCATATTCTACTCAGGAAGCATGCGAGAAGATTATGTCATTATGTAGAGGATGAAACGAAAAGAGGAACCTTTTACATATGTCAATGCCCTGCGATATGGTATAAAATATTTAAACACTTTGAACGTAATTTTTAACCGACATTTAGGGAGTGGGCAGATTAACACGGTATAGACTAATTGCCATCAAGATAGAATAAGCCATCATCATCAATAAAATAGATAAGTCACCCCGTTGTAGACTATGTAATGAGGATGACGAGACTGAAGAACACATGCAATGTTGAATGCGTGCGAATATCTTGCCATCACTATAGCTCGACAATTCGGTCAATAGTTTCTAGAATCCAATGATACTGCTATTAACCCCCATCTAAAAAGCCATTTGATGGCACGTACATGGCACGAGTAGTGTTTTTAATCGAAATAACTTAATTAAATTTATCAAATCAATATATTTATTAATAATTTTATTAATTGCAAATTTTGATTAATTTGAAAGATGGAAGTAAGTTGAAGATATTTTTAATTCAATATTGTCATTTAAAATTGTAAGTTAAAATAGAAATTGCACCATTAAATAAATGATATTTATAAATTCCTACTGAGAATGATGTCGCTGGTAGCAACACTCTATAAAAGTTTAATTATTATTATACAATCTCTATAAACTAAAATAAAAATTGGACAATATGAATGGGCAAATGTACTTAAAATGTCTTAATATTTAATTTAACAAAACAAAAATTCCTATTTCAAACGAATAAATGTACAAATAATAGAATTATTTATATCTGCAGTACTTTTAGTTTTAATAAAACAACATTGAATAAGATATTTTTTGACCGGAATTAAAAGTGCTTTTGTTCATTTATCTTTAGATTCTTTAAAAAAAAAACTGAAAATCCCAAATTGAAATCTTTAAAATCGTATAGTGTCACAGGGGAAATATTTTAAATTGACATGAGATGTGAAGAAAAATGAACCATAAATTTATCTTTTAGCATTTTTATTTAAAGGAAGACTATATACATTTAATAAAAGAATTTATATATATAAAAAAAGTTCCAAATTGCGATATAAAGTACGTCGTATTTTTTGGTAAGTACATAATATTTGAACTATGAAATTGATGTCAAATAAATTTTGAAAAACCATTAAACTTAATATAAGTATATAACAAAAATATCTTGTCTTTCAGATAATGTTAGTATATTAAAAATGAAAATTTGTTTTTACTCTAATCGAAATATGTTTTTTACCTGATCCTGAGTTCTGATGTCAATTTCCTAATCTTCATTTTTAATAGTATATTTTGAAAATATATTGAATGTCATAAAGTTTATATTACCCTATCAAAAAAAAAAAAATTTTACTAGCATAAATATTTTATGATACATATTTGGTAATTTGTAACAACATAATTTTTATATCTAAATTCATAAATTGTCTGAACTAGTCAAAGTTTTTGCCATTTCAATTATTCTTTGTTCAAAATATAAAACTATATTTATGGAAAATAAAAAGTTTGACGACATCATATGACATGATAAAATCTAATAAATAAGCATTTATGACAAAATGTTTCATATATGTTTTACAATAAATAATTTTCCTCGGATTTATCTCATTTATCCTTCTTTGCCAATAGTCTAATTTATGTGAAAACAAGGCTAATTTTTAGTCATTTTTATTTAAGGGAATATTTTTCACTGTAATATTTGTAGAATTCTAAAATTATTTTCGATTAATACTTGTAAAATAATAGTTAGAACAATCACTATGTAATTTAAAGGACACATTTTCCTTCTCTTCTCCTGGAAACGATGATTTTTTTATCTATGCAGCAATAAAACTTTTACCATAGCATAAAAGGTTTTTACAATATAATAAATTTCTATGTCGTACAGATACATATAAATCATAAAATGAAATATGTTCGACAGATTTTTAAATTGAAATTAAATAAATATTGACATATCATTGGATAGTTTTTTATTTTTATTTAATTGTGGATATACAATAATACTTTTCTTCCTAACATTGATAAGATATGAATAAATAAAGATCAATTTTATATCAAATTAAAGTCAAACTATATTTTTGATATTTTGACAAAGTACAATTAATAATTGATTTATTTGGAATATAGTATTGACAATATCATAATTTAAATAGATATTAAATTTATATTATTAGATATTGTAATAATATGAGTTTTCAATTTCATTAAATTTTATTTTTGGTTTTCGCTTTTGATTTTAAAATTGATTGATATCTTTTATATTATTAATATATGTAGTATATATCATATTTTTGGAAAGATTAAAGTACATACATATACACAAAGTTAATGGCCAATTAAAAGTACACTTTTCCCAGTTTTTAAATCGCCATGGCTTGTAAGTATGATTAACATTACAGCACACCTGATACTGCCAGCCCGACTAACAAGGTATTTTTTACAAGCGAGTTTTTTTTTATAACTGATATATATCTCAATGATAGAATGTATATCAATAAACAAGAGACACTTGCAAAACTTAAAAGCCACTGGGTCAGTAATATTTTAGTATTTTGAATCTGTATGTAAAAAAATCATCACAAAGATATGCGCTAATCAAAATTTTAAACAAACTACAGTATAATAGTAAGTTTATCTACCAAACAGAGCTGCTAACCTTTTTTTTTATATTTCAAACTTTTTAAAGAGTTAAGGAAGGGTCCAAGTGCTATTGAAAATTCAAAATTACTCTGGTAAATTTTGCGATATTGAATGTTTATTTCAAATTAAAGAATTTTTAGAATTTGTATAATAATATAATTAAGTTCGGGTTCAGGAATACAAGCACAAAGGTTGGTAATCCCTCATCAGGTAAACAATTTCATAATATCGGAACATTTCATAAAAATCAAAAAGGAAAAATTAAACAGAAATATCAAATGTTTCCATAGAGAATAATCATAAAAGACTTTTAAAATTGATAATTTTTCATAAAAAAAAAACGATAAAATATAAAAAAAGATTCATTTCGAAAACCTTTTCAATCATACAATTTTTTAGTAGATTATTAATACAAAAAACATTTTGATTTAAAACTTGAAAATTAATAAAAAAGAAATGTAAATATTTCAAATAATAATTAACCAATATTTATTTACAAACTAATATATTAAGTGCCAATATTAATTACATTTTTTTTTTTACAACCAAACCAAAACCAAAATTATATTCGACTTTAAATTACTGTAGACCACAAAATTTGCAGTCAATAAAAGTGCCAATTTTATATGAAAAATGTAAACCTTATAAATAACAAAATGGAAAAGCCACAGGAAATTTAAAATTGCAATGTTGGTCAATATTTTAAATTATTATACGTCCGATATCCGTTTACATTATGTCAATTATGATTTATATTATTTATTATGAAATTTAAATTGTATATAAATAATCAATAAAATTTAATAAAAAAATAATCAAAATTTGATTTTCAATAAAGTTAATAAATGTTAATAAATTTAAATGGAATGAAAATTATTTATTGAAATAAATGATGACATTATAATTTTTTTGGTAATTTACTTTGATATATGGTAAACCAACAAAATTTCATCAGTCTGTAATATACATATTTAAAAAAAAATACTTTCAGATTTGTAATTTAAATATTACAATATTTGTTTTTCCCGTACCCGTCAGTACGTACCCGTCATAATAATAAATCTATTTGTTAATTCGACTACAAAATAAATAAACGCATTAAACAAATATTACTCAACTATTCAAAATGAACCTAAACAGTCAATATTCGTACACTTTCAATAATTTTGTTATTAAGTACGAAACTGACTTATGGATCAAACACTTCGATGGTTAATAAAATCATATATTAGTCGTTTAACATTGAAATGTGTGGGCTAATACAAATAGCTTAATATCATGAGTTGAGACTTAAAGGATGAATTGTAAAAATCTACTTAAATTTTAACTTTGAAAAATTTAAGATTATTCCTGGCTGACCCGATTCCAAGCAACTAATTAGAATTCTACTTATGACAACATTTGTTAACTAAAGAAAACTTTTCGTTAACTTTTGATGATGGTATGTTGGTGGAGTGACTGGTATAGTTTACTTTGTATAAAGTCCTTAGTCCTTTATAACCAATATTATATAAATTTATAATATATTTTATAAATTATCCTTATGGCCTTAAAATAAAAATCTTTCACTGGAATGTAACACAAAATATTAGCTACTTTGTACGACAAAGTGTTGATTTAAATTACTTTTATTAGATCAAGTTATTTGGACAAACATATTTTCAGAAATGTTGATTTTAGTTATACTCTTAACATTTCTATATAAATTTATTATATACATATTTAAGGATTTTGGACAACGTATATAATATTATTAATAATTTATTTTTATTTGCATTTTACTTTTTTCCTTCTTATAAACTAATTTATTTTCTGTTTCCTTTGGGTAAACTTAATAATAAAAGAAACGTTAAAAAATATTATTTTATGTATGTAATCTAAAATATATCTGAAAATAAATTTAAATATCAAATAGCTTAGTTTAATTTTAAAAATATGATATAATATAGGTAAATATTACCTAAGCCTGAGGTATCATAAAACTATGAAAAACAAAACTTTAATCTTTATTATTACTACTTTTAATACTTTTAATAAAATATTATGTTTATGTTATGTAAAAGGTTATGTACAAATTAAATGAATATAAAATGGATCAGAAAACATAAATTTAATTATTATACGATAAATGTTTAATTGCATAATTTTCTAATGTAGATTTTTAATCCAACTTGTAATGAATTAAATTCTAAAATTTGTTGACACAAAATTTTGTTGTATACTGAATTCATTAAGAACCTATTTTCGTAAATAATTAATGAAGTGACCTGATTAAAAAAAAATCAAGAATTTTAGATCTGAGAATGTTTATGAATATCAACTTATGGTACTTCAATGATCTTGATCTTCGACGAAGCATCAAGAACGTCAGAATCAACAACTAGTAACTAATAATAACCAAATTTTAGAAGATGATAAAAAATAGTAATAAAAATGATGGTGGCCTAGTTTTAATTATTTAATTGTGATTTTAAAACTGGGAGAAATGCTAACGATTGAGACCATTTAATTGAGACAACAAAAAAGTTTTACTGTGAAAATCAATTAGCTTCTTGCAGTTAAAAGGTTCTTCACTATAAAGAAATTTATAGTTAGGAATTCATATAAAATTAGTAGGTCCAAATTGAAATAATATGTCACGTAACCTCTTTGAGGGAGCCACGACTTGATTTTGCCATTGCAAAGAAATATATTGAATGTCACGAGGGTTGAGTAAACATAATTAAACAAACATTTATGAATTATTACAGCTAACAAGAAGCGAGTCAAAACTTAATATTGAAATATATTTTTTTATGTAAAAGTGGACTCTTTGGATCCCTAAGCAATTATTGAGCTATAAAATTTAGCCATAATATTATCCAATATTATTGATTATCTATAGGGGATCCTTTAGGTAAATACATAATAGAACCAATAATATTTTTTTATTAAATTTTTTTATTATAAGTCCTCTTTTAAAATGTAATTATATGTTTTGTAAAGATTGTGAATTGTAAATATGTAACATTTCAGACTAGTGATATCCAGCGGTAATCGAATTCACAACCTCAGTGATGGTAGAAAAAAAAACTTTTATATATAGTATAACAATTTCACAAATTTTATCTTTATACTTTGAAAATATAATTTTTTATTAAAACCAAGTATTCAATATTTTCTAACATTAATATTTTATTATTAATAAAAATTAGTTACACAAATGTCTAAATATAAATTATAAACGTTAAAATATTATTATTATATTTAAATTTTCTGTTTTTTATTTTAAATTATATAAATAATATTAAAATTTATTTAACAAAAAAAAAAAATGGATATAGATAAATACATTGAAAATCAAAATAAACGAAAACATAAATATTACTTACCATTATATAAAGATGATGGGTAAATTTCAATATAAATAAATAATTATTTATAATAAAATTTATTTAAAAATATTTTAGAAAAAAAACAACAAAAAAATACAAAATGATTGATACTAAAGCATCATATAAAAAGAAATTAAGAGAATTTGTTAAACAATTTGCAGATGAACTTACTGTGTAAGATTTATGATTAATAAGATTTTATTAAAAATAATTTTTGTTAATTTTTTTGTTAGCGCTTCACAACAATCAATTTTACTTAATAAAGATAATAATAATAATAATAATTCATCTATAAAATTAATAATACCAAAAACCATAAATAATAATGAAAAAAATAATAGAAATAATAGTTTATTAACAAGTCTTATTAATAATTTACTTAAACATACCGAATCCATAAAATATAATTTATCTAAATTAATTATTGGTATGGATACTGAAAATTATGCAATTAATAATAATAATAGTATAACAACATTATCATCAAATTTAGAATTATTAAAACAAAAATGTAATACAAATATTAATCATACACAATCATCAACATCAACATCAACAGAATCAACATCAACAATACGTTTTTTAAATACATTTTTTAATTTTAAAAATTTCAATTTACCAATTAATTGTAATAAAAGTGAATCATCAATTATTGATAGTGTTAAATTAATACAACATAAAAAAATTTACAATAATATATTATATCAAATAAATGAATTTGATAAAACTGCAGAAGAATTACGTAAAATATTTGAATTAAATCAAAATAATAATAAAAATAATAATAATAATAATAATAATGATGATGATAACATATCATATCGTAAAATATCAAATAAAAAAAAATATAATAAAACATATTATTTTTTACAAAAAGCTAAAGAAATGAAAATTATTATTGATAAAATACGTCAAAATTGTTTAAATGAATCATTAAAATTACATAGATTAAATGAATCATCAAATTTAATTGATTTTAATAATGAAATAATTAATAATAATAATTCAAATAATAATAATAATTTATATTTAAAACGATATTTAACAAATTCTAGTTTAACAACATTTAAATATACTGATCAAAATAATAAAAAAGCATTACAATTATTAGATAATGATAATGATGATGATTATGAAGATTATGATGAATATTATGGTGATAATAATAGTAGTAGTAATGGTATTAGTAATTCTACTACATATTCAAATTTGATTACAACTACTAATAACATAAATAATAATATTAATGATAATATTGAAATTATTAAAATTGAACAATCTGTACAAACTGATAAATTAGTTATAAAAAATTTAATTAATAATAATGATAATATAATTAATAAATTTAAATTAGATGGATTTCAATGTGCAGATCGTATTAAATATGAAGAAAATAATCGTAATAATAGAAATTTAAAACAACCATTACCACAATTACCAAATAATAGTAATAATAATAATCATAATAATAATAGTGATGATGATAATGAATTATTTATTGGTGATATTTATGATGAAATATATAAAACAAAAATTAAATTTGGTATAAATGATATATTTTTATCAGTTATGATATATGAAGATAATTTTCGATTAAATTTTGCTAATAAAGATAATGGCAATAATTTAACATATTTCATATTAACACCATCAAAATTTAGGGAAATTTATGAAACTGGACTTTTTAAAATATTTTTTACAATATTTATGATGAATAAACAAGGAGATTATGAAAGATATGTAAGTATATACAATCATTTTTCAATTTATTTAATATGAGAATTATTGAATAATGCATTACTTGATATAATTACACCAATATACTTGTATTACAATTTAATTGAAATTGAATTAGTTGAACTATTTCATTATAAATTACTTGTATATATACTTATTCTTCAGCAGTGAATTTAATTTTACTATAATGCATTACCCATTACTGTACTGCAATCTATTTTGTTAATTACTTTGTAATAATTAGTTATTTTTAATTACTTTTTATTACATTACTTAAAATTTTTATTTATTAATTACTTATAAACTTATACTTCAGCAGTGTAATGCATTGTAACTATTATTTGACTTGCTTTGTAAATAATTAATAATTCATACTACTTTATTAAAGTACTTCTATGTAATTCGTTTCATGTTGCATTACACTAGAATAATTCGGAAATTATAATAATACATATCATAAATCCTGGATTGGTGGAATTATGTAAAAAGATTCTTCACTGTCACTAGGGAGTGCAATACCAGGATCCCGGAATCTCGGAAACCGGGATCCCGAGAGTATATTTCCGGTATTCAATACCGGTATTAAAGCATTAATACCGCGGTATTTCGGTATTAATTTCTTAATTATCAGAAAACAAAAAAAAAATTTTTTTTTAAGTAATATTAACTATAAAATAATATTATTTAGGCTAAAAAAAATAATAATAGTAATTGTCTAATAATGGTACTAAATTTAAAAATCAAGGCCTTCAAATTCAAATTTATTTTGCTTTCAAAAATGAACAAGTAATGTGTTAAAGTGTATCTTATCTACTATGTTTAAAACATACCCTTAGAATAAAAAAAAGCGCGTTATAAGAGTTGAAAATTAAAAAATAAAAGAGCTACAACGATTACTGCAAGATATTGTGAATTGTTTGTGATATACAAAATACAATATGCTAGATTTATAATCAATTTCACAATTAAGATAAAGACAAATATCCGCTCCAACTTAAATAACAAAAGCCTTGATGCATTATGCTTTTTAAGAGCATATTTCCTGTCTTTAAATAATAATTAAATTTTTATATGAAACATGAACTAACTTTTAATGAACTATGTAATTTTCGTTTTATTTTATTTTATTATAATATGAAAGAATTAAATGTTTTTATTAATTTTTTATTTAAAAGTAAACCATATGGATTTTTTCATAATACCGAAATACCGGTATTAATTTTTCACTCCGGTATTGCACTCCCTAACTGTCACATATCACAAATGAAAATGTAACATCACTTACATTCAATATTACAGTAATTGTCATATTTGGTTATAGTGTGATAGCTAATTTAGTGTTACATATTCTGATTATTATTTTTTGTGATCACATCGTCGAGGTAGTGTGCTATGATGTGATGGATTCGGTGTCGGATTTAACTCCCTACCAAGTAATCGATGTCGCTCTAAGTTGATTCAGCTTTAAATGAGTACCAGTAATAAAAATTAATAATATGTAATTGTGATTTAAAGTTTGGGAAAAATTCTAACGAATGCGACCATTTGATAACAACAAAAAAGTTTCACTATTAAAAGCCATTAGCTTGTTGTAATTAAAATTTTCTTGACAATGAAGAAACTATTAGTTCAAAATCCATATAAAATTTGTAAATTGAAATTACAATAAAATTTAATAAGACCCTATGCTCCCAAGCGGAGTAAACAAGAAAAAAAAAACATTACATAGCTGCAAAATATTAAAGATTACATATTACATGTAATTATACCAATTCGTGAAAATTATATAATTCCACTACCGAATGATTAGAATTAAGAAAATTACTTAGTAAATTACTATAGTATCAGTGCAAATAACTTGTAGTTCAGATGTTAAAATTAAATTCCTTAGTAAATTCTTCTGTATATAATTTTTGTAATGCATTATTGAATAACTTTGTCGTATATATATTGTAAATTATTGATATTATATATAGAAATCATTTGGAATCGATATTTTTATAGAAATCATTGGGAATCGATATGATATGAGACTGTAAATTTTGGAGTAACAAATGAAAAACAAAAATCGAAAAATAAGAAATTGTAAAAAAAACATTTTTTTTTAAAAAAAACTTTTAGGTACATTAATTTAATAATAACTAAATATTTAATGTTTTGTATAAATAAAATTTAAATTTTTTGATATTAATTGAATTTTTCATTTTACTATGACTGTTGCAATGAACTTGGGCTTAAAAAAATCTATTTTGCTCAAAAGTATTTTGCTTTGCGTTTTCTTCGAAGTTGTACATTCCACAAATGCAGAAAAAATATACGAGTCCGCATACTCAAAACAAAAGCCTAGAGCACAGCATTAAATCGTAGTTTTCTTTTTTTACATTTTACAGAAGTTTATGTGGGTTACTATTTCTAGTTAAAGTAGAGGTCGGTAGCTTTAGATTGGATCCATGCTAAAATTTCTGATTTATGTTGGTACTATTTTTAGTAAAAGCAAATTAAATTGTGTATAGTAGATGGACACAATATTAAGTTTTAAACATTTTTTTTCCAATTCTGTATTTTACTATTATATATACCAATAATGAATAGTTTTCTTATTTAACTTCAACCGCTATCATAAATTATGTTAGTTCTATGTAATAAAATACATTTCAATACATTTTATAAATATTTTATATAATATTTGTTATGTTATTTGATGGTAAATAGAAACGTTATTCCATAATTTCTGTTTACCACATTAAAGTTGAATATAAAAAAAATACTGAATATAAAAAATATTGTAAAAATTGTCATCAAACTAATAATATTATTTAATATCCTTTGGATTGATCCTGTAACTTACTAAAAGAAGTTGTACAAAGTTTTCAAATAAAATGAGTTTATTAAATAAAAATTTTGGCTATAAAGATTAAAATAAAATTTTCAAACGAACAATTATTTTTAAATAACCAATAAATAAAATAATTAAATAAATAAAATATCATTTAAAGTTGTTTATCAAAACAGGACAAGTAAAAAATTTCCTATAATTTTGTAATTTCCGTTTCACACAAATAATAATATCCGATTTAAAATATCCTTTTTTAGTTAAGATTTTACTTCAACTACGATTCTTTATATATACAACAAAAATGTAAATGTATTTGAGTAAAAATATTTTTTTATCAATTTTCCTGTTGCCTGTGTATATTATCACAATTTACGTCATAGTTTATTGGATTTTTATCTTATTTATTATTAGAAAGTATTTTTTATTATCCTGAATAATAATACAAAAACCCTACAAAAATATCCTGAAGAAATTGAAGGCATTTGGAACAGTTTAATTTTCTTCCATAAATGAAAAATTCGATATTATATAAGATAAAATTAGTAATTAGTAATTTTCGTGACTTAGGTAATTTTCAAGAGTTTTTTATATGGCAACCATTTTGTTGTTGTTGTTATATAAAATAATTATAGATAAAATGTATATAGTTATCATCAGTAATGTATATAAGAATTTATGGTCAAGTGAAGATTTAGTATACAGTCGACTTTCGATATTTTTTAATTTCTCAATTTCTAGATAATAAATTATATGGAAAAAATAAAAAAAATTTAAATTATATTTTAGAGAACTTACTGTGTTATCGTTTCTCTTGTGTAGATTGTTGACATAATCTTTGGGATTTTTTTTTTTTTTTGAAAATTGAGGATACTACGTTAGGAAATTGGAACAGATAAGAAAATTTAATTTAGAAATTGTGTGCGACTAGTTGATACGGAAATTAAATTATCGATTAGAAAATTTTTGTTAAGTTACTATAGTCATCTAAGTCAACTTTTTCTTTTATGGAAGAAATTAAAGAAAAAAAAAATATATTTATATAAAATTAAGTTACTTAAAGAACCACAAAATCTCAATAAATGCCAATTTGATGTTAAAGATGGCAAAAATAAATATTGAACTCACAGAGATAGCTTCTAATGATGTTAATATTTAAATGGAAATATATTTTACTTGAAAATTAGTGCTGTCATATGAAAATTCGGATTATTTGTCTATTGTTTAAAATTATATTAAATGACGGTTTCTTTTAATGGACCGATCTTCGGAAGTTCTGTTGCTCCTAAAATTATTCTCTAACTTCTAAAATCTGCTATCTATGATGCCAATATTTCGTGGCTAAGCAAATTTTTTATATCGCATTATTTGAATCTTAGAAAGTCGAAGTCTTAGCAATCAAATTTGCGGTGTCCATATACAATAATTTGTTGGACATGGCTATTTACAGGTAGTTGAAATTTGAAATCTTTAAAAATATGTGATGACAGAAATATGTGATGAATTAGGTCTGTATAATTTTAATACCTTATTTAACAAAAAAAAAAACAACAATTATTTAATTAACTTTTGAATATAATGCCAGTCATCATCTAGCTATTAACGTTTTTAGAAAAATATTTTTGATTTGAGTATTTTAAGAATATAATTTGTTTAGTTTAACTTTTTCAACTTTAAGTATTAAAAAACATTATTGATTTGTCATTTGAAAAGGGATAAAATTTTAATTTTAATGAAATGTCATGCGTTATAATAACAAAAATATTCCAACAAAAACTAAAAATTTGTTTTATTAAATTTAATTTATCATTTTATCACTACAAACAATTAATTCAATTTTGCATAACTATACAACTTTTACCTATTTTCCGAATGATATGGCATATAAAAAAGTATGAAAACTCAAGGATAAATATAAACACTTGTGAATTATAAAAAAAAAAAAATCACAATAAAATTTTTATTATATATAAATCATAAAAGGACAATAAATAATTTTGACTTTAATCCTTAGGTGTGCAAGTGCCATGATAACTGATAATACTATCAACGTATATTATTAAATAAATGTCCATGTCGTTAATATTTTTTTTTTTTAGAATAATAATTTTATTGATCCAAAAGGCAAACGGTTTTATAACTGTGTTTGGAGTTGTTCCTTAATATCATCCTGAAGATCATAAGTTTTTTTTTTTATTTTTGACACTTTATAAGACTGTAGATTACAATAACGTAAATAAATTTCAAAGAAATAAAGTTTTCTGTTCTGTATTTGTTGATTCAGTTGACATACTTTATAGATGTTGAGTTTCTTTTTGTAGATTTGTTAAAAAAAGACATCATACATCATTAAAAAGTGTCCTTTTGACATTAATCTAACATATCACATGTATACACAAAACAAAAAGTTTTTCCTTTTATAAATTAAGGATTGCCTATTCCTCTGCCAAGCTGTATTTCGTATACCGAATTATTTTACATTTTTTTAAAATATTTTCTCTTACAGAGAAAATACAGAATATTCCTTCTACCGTATATGAAATTGAATTCATATATCCTTGTTTTCGTTGTTATTATAAATATATAAAAAATATTTTATATTTTAAACAAAAATAAAAATTTCATTTTCATTAATTTGATGAAAAATAAAGTTTTACGGATGCATAATTAAAATCAAAAGAAAATTAAATTAAATATGCAATTTATTATAATCCGGAAGAACGAAAATAGAATGACTGACAGACTATACAAATTATCTTATCTATAATTAACAGAAGAAACTGATTATAAGTTCAAATAGATATTAAACAAGCATTCGAGAAAATATTATGAATTTATTAGTTCATTACCTGTTACCAGTGGAAGATAATCAATGATTTCCGGTAATTTTTGAATATACTTTGAGATCATTAATTTGGTATCGGTTATTTGAGATTTTATTAATGACTTTCATTAATGTATGCTTTGAGATCTTAATAAAAATATAAGATGAACTTATAAAAAGTGAACTATATTTTAACATATTCATGTCCTAAAACAAATTCTTTAACTTTGTTGTCAGTAATAAAATCGTTGCTAAAGTTATGTAATCAATTTCAGCTAAACTTATATTTATTTAGATTTATTTGTTTCAGAAATTTATGCTTATGAGAAACAAGATAAACCTAACCCTTCCCCGGAATACAATATTGGTTATTTGCAATTTTCATAGTGATGCAGTCTTAGTATGGTATTTATTTTATTTGAAGAGTTAATTTTAAGAAATAAAGTTTACTATCACAAAATTTCAAAGAAATCGGAATAAAATATATTTATAGATTTTATGAAATTATTTATACCTCATCATTATTGTTAGTAAACTGATGCTTACCCATAGGTGAAAATTTAAATTGGCAATTGCTAGATGTTCCCTGTTCAAAGATCCTCAGATTCCTTAAGCTTTGAAGATATTTTTTTTTTGTATCTATATCAAGTTTTTTACAAACCTTACAGCAATTCAAAATTTCGAATTTTAGATTTACTATTTATTATATAGCTTCATAATGTATAAATTATCAACTGTTTGATAATATTTGAAATTAGTTTCTTATTTTAAAGAAACTAATTGAAATAATATAAAAAATTAACTATAATTAAAAATAAAATGTGTGTCGTTCGTATCAAAAATTATGATAACATGTTGCTTGCTGCCTGCATTAAGTAAAATATTGCCTTTTCTACTAGACGTTAAATATAAATTTTCAATTAAAAAATACTTACATAATTAGCTGCTAGATCCTCTCGAAAGAGTATAGTGTGGCCACAACACCTACGCGCCCTTTTTATCAATTTCTGGCAATGTTCTTCAATTCCCTCTAGAATTTACCAACTTTCTTATCTGTGCCGAATTTTCCTGGGACTACTTACTCTAAAAGGAATTCTATTGAATTACCTGCCTTGCACTGGAATTGTCACTTTTACATATACATATAGTGTGACTAATCTACTGCCACTTCAGTCTCCTGATCTCGTGCCCTGTTCTGCCGAACAAATTTTTAATATAAGAATATATTTTGGCCAGAAGATTCACAGAATGCTCCTGTGACAGTAATTAAAGATTTTTTTGTAACTTTCTCGTGACCATAGTGGTCACTTACCATGTACAATATACTGAACCCATTAGCAGTACGGACTCATCATTGGATCAGAAAAGCTTGCTTATAGACAAAATTAGTGGTGTATTAATAACAGATTTTAAAAATATTATTTCTTTACAAAACTTTATTAATTTTATAAATGAAATATGTCCATAAAAGTACTTCATTATAGTTGTTAAATATATATTTATATATTTAAACTTTAAAACTATTTTGTTAAAAAAAAATATCTTAAGTTTTGAATATTATTAAACTATAATATTTCCGAAACAGATTTCTATAAATTCAAAATAAAAAAAAAATCGGTTCTTTCAAAATAGTAAAATTAAAGAAATTTTAAAACTAATATTTCGATGGAAAACCACAATTTATTTTTATTTCATATATTTATTAAGTATATATTAAATTTATATACTAATTTGTATACAGATATGCGGTCAAAGGCTTTTAAAAGTTATATCTTAAAGGATATAATACTGAATAACTTTATAAAGGATATATATTTTAAGTATAATTTGAAAGGAAAGTTGTAATTTTCTTACATTTATATAACATATTTTGCATATATACCAAAAACCTTATAGGACATAGTTTTTAAGAGTTTGGGGTAAATTGAATGAAGAAAGGTTAATTTTCTTATATTATTAATATTTTCCAGATTATTGTTATGCCAAGTGTAAATTTTAATATTTTTATATTTCCGAATATTTCCAGGATTTTAAATTACAGAGAGTAGATGTATAGAAGTTGACTAAAAATACCATAAAATTACTTCTAAAACAGCTAATCAGAAAACAGGATAATACGATAGATTAATTCATATATGCGAAAAAGTCCTTTAGAACTAAATGCAATATATTTTTATAATTTTAAGAACAAACGAACTAAAAATTTGAATTCAATAAATTCGATAAATTTAAGGAAAAGTATAACAAGCTGTTCAGATCCAGGACAGTTTAATCTGATGTACAGCTTTTTACAATATACAGTTCTAGATATAACAGATGAATGTAATCACTGAAAATTGCAAAGGCCGTTTTGTCTTGTATCCGTCAAAACAAGACAAATATTTCGATTAATTTTGTACTTTTCCACCTACTCTTCACTACAATGTTGATTAGAATTAGATTTAGATGTTCGGGAGGACGACTAGCCGCCCAAGTCACTGCAGCCTAATGGTTTATTGTGATGGCCCTTTCAGTTTATATCACATCGATCAGTTCTGTACTGCATATAAAGCTGTACAGCTGATTGAGTGATAATGTTTGTGTTTCTGAGGGAGATATCACATACCCGCCGAGATACCTTATGAGTTTCGACATTAAGGCGTCACACTGGCAGGTTATGTGTTCTGCCGTTTCCTCCTCAAATTCACAGAATCTGCACACACTAGAATCTGATATCCCTAGTGTGTTCATATGTTTCCTCAAACTATATACAGTGGCCTGTCAGGAATTCTACTATAGTTTTGGTTCGTTTTCTGCTATCTTAAAGCAGTTTACAATGATGAAAATTAATTTACAATTTAATCAAAGATTCATCTTTAATAATTTAATAATTTTTGAAAAAAAAAATTGCTTTTGAAAATCATTAATTAATTAGCTTATTACAATCTCAATAACATGATACATAATCAATTTTTGTTATATTATAAATATAACAAAATATAGTAAAGGATATAATATTTATCCTTAGGGATAATGTTAATTTAGTGATAACAACATTATGGAGTTATTTTTTTTATTATACATTATAATATTATATTTATATAATAATAAGTCATGTGTAAAATTAATTTACTTTTATAATCTTGGTAGTGTGGTGTAAATGAAAAAAAAAATAACTCATCCTTTCTTTCGCTAATTCCTTTAGGCTTAAAATAGTAAATCTTAAGGATATATTTTCTATATTAAACAAAATAATACAGAAACCAAAATTTGTCTTTCACTTGTGGGACTAATTTAATAAAATATTTTATATATATATATTTTTTTTTTATATAGTTGTCAAATCGACTTTTTTATAAGACATAATGTCAATGAAATTTTCGTGACAAATTGATGAAGGGCTGTATTTTTAATCTTAAAAAAATTTCTGCTTAAAATTTATATTAAAATAGTTTATTCTAGCTGTCAAAAATATTATACAAAAAATATGAGATATGCTTAAATTATGACTGAAAATTCTATAGAGATTTAAATTTCAGTAATAATTGACATTTAATATTCTGTACAAATGACAGCTCGTTCCTCGTTAGATAATATTAAGCCAGTATTTATTTTAACAAGAGTTATTTTACTATACTTTACTAATATATATTTACAAAATAGTTCATGAAGTTTTTAATAATTTAGTTTCTGAACGAAGGAATTGATAAAATGTTTTATTCAATAAAACCTGTATAAAATTTTGTAAAAATATCATTTAAAATATTATATCAAGAAAATAAATTTATTGTTATCAAATTTTTCTAAACACAAATAGAAATTATCAAAAACTATGAACGTAAACTTCCAATTTGATTGTACAATTAGTTTTTCAACTATCAAAATGGGTGTGGGGTGGTTTATTATGCACCGATATTGGATAGTGTATGGCAGCAAAATAAGATGTTCTGTCTTCTGTAGTTTGCGGAACGATTTATACGATTTACGGCTAACTGACCGAATTCACAGTTGGATCAATTTATAATTGATATAAATTATATGAATATTAATTTGCCAAGTGTGCGATTGACTATGATCAAAGCATCCTTATCCATTGAGCTAAATGGGTTGCAACCCAGGGCTACCATCAATCCGAGGACGTCTAAAAACCAAGTAGTAATGGTTATTTATTTGATATTATGAACTTTGGTTTTGGTTATTAATTAGTTGAACAATTTTATTTTTTCATTTCACTCCCTTTGGAGACTCAGGGATAAAGTATTAATGACGTTCTTATGACAATTTTGTACCTACTATAATTTTAAAATTTATTCCCTACCATAAGTTTCTTATTTGTTTATAGTGAAGAAACTTTTAATTGCAACGATATAATTGCTTTTGATAGTGAAACATTTGTTGTCAGCAAATGGTGGTCTCAATTGTTATTGTTAGCATTTCGCCAAGTCTTAAAACTACATAACTGAATGTAAATTTACCGAATGTGTATAACTGACCGAAGTAAATTTACCAATACAATTTTCTGACAATATGTAGGAGGTCCAAATTAATTTACTGGCCGAAATTAAATTTCTAGGAAAAAAAATTACACAATTCATACATAAAATAAAATCTTTCCATATTTTT
This sequence comes from Rhamphomyia laevipes, assembly GCA_963920725.1. Lineage (NCBI taxonomy): Eukaryota > Metazoa > Arthropoda > Insecta > Diptera > Empididae > Rhamphomyia > Rhamphomyia laevipes. The sequence continues at coordinate 17,827,770 of OY987258.1, forward strand.
TTAAAAGTTTATTCTGCTTTTTTTACTTTTTTGTTTTATTTTACTATACTTTCTAATTAACAAACTGTTGAATGATGTTAAAATTTGTATGTACATATATATATACTATGTAATATGTTGTTTTAAATTTTTATCAATCAAAAGATTTTTATCATTTTCCATACAAAATTAAAATATTTTCATCATTCTAAAAAGAGACAATTCTAGATAAAAATGAATAAAACTTTATACAATTTGTATCTATGTTTATACATAAAATATGCTGAAAAGCTAGATTTATATTTCTTGTAAAAGATAAATATAATAATTTTTAAAAGTTTTCTCAAGCGTAAATGATGAGCTGACAGAATCACTTCCATTAAATGGTTTTATGAATCTATTGTTTATTAAAATGAAAAACAGAGATATTATTTTAATGATAAATTTGACAGCATTTAAAAGGTTAATGATCCTGATTTTGTAAATGAAAATTTGTTATAAATGTACATACTAATTTAATATTTTAGATTAGATACATATATATTTCCATCTTAAATTATATAGAAATAAGAAATTAATTATTTCAGTTTAATTTAAAATAATTATTCATTTTAATAATTCTACAATTAAAACTTATAAGTCAATTATTTTAATTATCATTTTTTTTACCAATAAAATAATATTTTAATTTAATATTTAAATACAGGATGGCGTAATAATACCGAAGGATTTTGAATATTTAATATTTTTCTTTATTTTCTTGAAATTTTTATATAAAGTATAAAAAAGTTAAAAATTGCATCTTGAAAGTGATGGTCATATTGGGCATGTTCCATGGCATTTATTCATCAGTATTGTTTTTTATTGTTGTTGCAGGATGATTCTTGGCTTATTAACGTATAACCCAAACCCATTAATGGTAATTGCGCCATTAAGGTGAGGGGACAAATGCAAACAAATTCTAAATGAGTTTTGTTGTAGTTGCATGAAACATGTATCTATAAATAATACGCTTAACTTTTGTATTTACTTCCTAATATTTCTATAAATTTATGTTAAGCAGGTAATACATATATGAAAAATATCCCTTTATTATCAAAATAAAAGGGAACTTCGAACCAAACCGGCTTAATTTATTTTGAAATCGCAAATGCTTTCTTTCGACGTTTTCGCTTTAACTGATTCCTTTCACGACAATGATATTTTTACCTCAAACTTTAGCGTCTGTCTTTCTAAAAGACGGTTTTAATTTTTCTGGGCGTGGGGTTCTTATTGCGGTTCATTCTAATTTTGATACTTCCTTTTTCAATATTCCGAACACTATTAATATTAATGTTGAATTAATTTGTGTTCGAATTATTGTTGGTCGTAGAAGCATTTATGTTTTGAATTGTTATATCCATCCTGTTAGTCCTATTGAATCTTACAAAATTTTTTTAAATGCTGTCGACTATTTGCATTGTATTATGGATGATTGTAATGTCTTATTGATTGATGGTGATTTTAATTTCAAGGCTGATTTTGATGCAATCATATTATGTTGCATCCAATTCGACTTCTTCATCTGAAACATAATCTAGTGCCTAATCTATTAATATCTGTTTTGTTTTCAATGATGGAAACGTCAGAGCTTAATCCATTGTGCATATTTCTAAGCATGTGAGAAAGTGCAAGAAATAAAGCTTAAGGATAAAAATATAATTTCTTTCTTTATATATGTTTATATTTAACATAACATAAACATACTAACAATATCTCTTCTTAGGCTTGTTTTCACTGATCTATACAAATATTCGGTCTCTTTCTCGGGTCCCCATTTTTTTGGTTAACGAGAGGATAGATCTTGTGCCTGAGATTGATGAGGATTAGATACTCGATTACTAATAAAAGTTTCTAAACTTTTGTTTAATTGAATTTACAATTTCACTACCTATTCTATTTCATATATTTATCTATTAGATTTATGTAATTTTTGGGACATAATTGCCTAAGTTTACCTTATTTTCAAAATAATTTATTTAAATTTAGTTGCTATGCAGCATTTATAGATAATAATATAAATAAAAAATTTCCATATCAAAAGAAATTTTATAAATAATATTTTATAAAACCTTTTATTTCAAAATAATAAATAATCCTTTTTATCCTTTCCATTTGTCAAATAAAATAAATGAATTTGTTATAGAACTGTACCTATGACAAATGTCACTATATCCGAAACTTTGTTCGTGAAAAATTATGAAAATATTGAAATCAGGAAATATTAAAAAAAAAAAAAAAAAAACCAAAATCAGAAACTAACAAAAAATATTTTCAAATCCCGATCAAAATAAAGTTTTTGTATCATAACTTTTAAATAAAATATAAAACTAACAAATTAGAGGAAACTTTAAATTTACGTACATATAAAATGTATTAGATATAAAAATAATATTTTTAATGGTAAAGTTTTATGAAAAATTATATCTTCAACAAAACTTTAAAGGATAATTTTTTAAAAGTTTTCATAGTTTTTTTTTTTTTTTATATAAATAATTGTATTTTTATTTAATAATATTTAAAGTCATATTTAAATTCTTAATTGAATCAAAATAATTCAAGCAGATTTAATAATATTAGGTTTGGTTGGTTGATTTTAAAGGAGTGGGAAATACGAGACCCCCAAGCGCATAGGCCACAGAAGAGTTAGCTCGTTAAACACTCTAGTCGAACGCCGCATCATAGTTTAGGTTTAAAAGATACTGTAGTAAAAATTAAACACGAAGTCACAATTGAAGCATATTAATAATTAGATCATCACGTTGAATTATACGGTATTAACTTGACAGGATTGGCAGATAAGCTAAGCACAGACTTCCATATTACAGGGAACACAAAAATACATGCTTACATGCCTTTTTGCTCATATGAATAATTATTAATTAGCCTATATTTGTGATTTTTTAACTTTGTTTTATTAATATACTGGACAAACCGGATATATGTCCAACGTTTTTAGGTTTTATGATCGTTTTTCCAATGTCCTTAATAAAATTTCAACAAAACTTTTTCTAATAAAATAGTTTTTGACGATATCTGATAGACAGAGGTGTCAGAAGTGCCAGAGGTGCCATAGGTATTTTAAATTAGGTACGTGCAAAATTTAACAGATATCAAATAAATAATGTCTTGTAGTTTATAGTCAATTATTTAACAACCAAATAACTTTGTAATCTTATTTTAGGTTAGTTTTGTTATATTAATTTCCTTGAGCTTAAATAGATAGGAAATGATTTTACGATCATTATTACAGCATTAATAAAAATGTAAAAATTATTGTTTTCAGTAGAATCTTTTTATATTTGTTTAAGCAATCAGAATCCAGAAAAATAAATGAAACTCTATTCTAAGCTGTCACTAAGACGATGTATATAATGTAGATGATGTAGCTTTAATATGATACCAGCAACATTTGAAATAAAATATAGGGAATCATAATTTCAAAATTATAAAAAATATTGAAAAAGGCTCTGACTTATAATATTGCTATATTTAAAAGCGTAAAACAGCTACAGCAACGGCTTATAAAACTCAACTAATTCTACTGTATAAACATTTCTCAGCTTTAATTTTTACTTTTTTTTAATATGTTTTTATATTTTGAATTTTTTAAAAAAATATAATCAGAATTTTAAACTAAAATATTTGGAATAATTTATACGTATCAAAAAAAAAAATATATTAAAAATGTCTTTTGTTTATATATGGAAATTTTACCTGTTACATTTTAAAATAACCTAATATTGGCTACAGTCTTCATCACAAAATACAAACTTTTAAAGATAAAATTGAACTATTTACATTTTCTTTATGTTGTTACTAAACAACTGGCAATACTTTGAAATGATAAACAAATGAAATATTCAAATATATGCAAAAGAAAAAAACATAACTTTATTTTAAAAACATTTTATATTTTATATAAGATAAATTTGAAATTGCACAAAATTAACAATTTGTATTTTTAAGAAAACTGTTAACAAATAAAGTAAAATTGTTTGAACTTCTTTTATATATTTTCGGTTCATATATAGTTCAAATAAATCGAACCATCGAACTTTCTTGTTTAGAATAGAATATTGAATGAGACTACAGACAGAAAATATACAATTTGAAAATAACTAAAAATGAATAAATGCTTTCGAAATTATACGAAAATATAATACAAAATAAAAAATAAAAAATATTTAATGAAATGTGAACAAGAAGAAAATCATTAAAACTTTTGTGAAACAATAATCATTTCTTGAATTCTGGATGTTATCATGCAATTAACCGACCGGAGTACATAAATAATTACTGTCCGATATTTTTGATTATAAGTAAATTCTACCAACACTAAAATTGATCATATTTCTGGGCGTCCTCTGGACTTGGGCTACTTATTTATAGCAAAAAAGATATCAGTGTAAAAATTAGTATATTTATTATGCTTAGTACATAGTTTATCGAGGTTATTTCAAATGTTCACAGAACGTAAGGTACTGTGTAGTTCAAGGATAGAGAAAACCTTAAGAAAGACACTCGTAAACAAAAACTACAACTAGAAACTACACAAGCTATCCTATAATTGTAGTTGCCGGTTAAGTATAAAGCCGGTAATAATTAATTTAGCTTTTTTTTGTTAAGGAAGTAATATCATCTAAATTGTTCTTATTACTATACAATCAGCATGCCTTTTGTAATATTCCTTCCAAATTAATTGTCACAGTCACAGTGTAACCCCTGTACTATACTAATAAGGATGGATAGTCAATGGCATGTTTTATGGTTCCACATGAGCTATCAATATCACATATTTGTGTAGTACGTCTGTCGTTTGGAACCTCACAATTACATATTATATGTTCCGTTGTTTCGTCCTCATATATGCAGAATTAAACCCATAGTGTTCTGTAAGAAAGTTTAGTACTATTATTATTCTAGCATTCTATGAGCTCTTTAGTAATTAATACCAATAATAATGGATTAAGATAAAAAGTTTCGAGTCTTTTCGATATTAATATTTGAGATTTGAGGTCCTCGATAATTTTAAATGGTGTTTATGAAGTTAATAAATAATATCAAGCACATAATATTATTTATTTAGTTGATTTCTAGAAATAATCTAAATTTTTAAAATTAAATTTACCTCAATTTATTTATCATAATTTCATATAACAACATTAACACCACAAAAAGTTATTTAGTCAGTCAAAATCTCATTAGTCAGAGAGTTTACCTTATTGATTCTCAAAATTGCTTATCTATACTTCAAATCATCAAAATAGTATAATTTTTGCTACTGTTACAAAGTCAAATTTAATCGTAATATAAATATTTGTGTTAAGTCAAATAAGATTTCTAATATAAGTTGAAGACCAATATAACATAAAAACCAACAAAATCAAACAATTATCCTTAAAGTTAAATAAAATTTTAACAGGAAAAATCCTTAATATTTTATTTTGTTGTATCTATCTTCAAAATGGTATAAGACAAAAATTCAAACTGACCCTTAAAAAAGCTTATCACAAAAAGACCAAAATATTGCTATACTTTTTATAATCCGATAGATTTTCTGTTTGCTTTGACTTTTGCAAATATATAAAAGGAAAAACGTAAGGATATTTTTTTTCGTTTTTGCTGGGGGTTTAAGTGAAATTTAGTTGAACAAAAAGGGATTATTAGAAAAGAGTCTATTAGGTAAAAAAAAAATATATACATAATAATCATAAAAAAAATACTACACAGTAAAATAGATTTGGTTAACGTTAAAGGAATTGAAGCTTTTGGTGTTCGTGTTGTTGTAATTCATTTAAAAAGGAAAAGTTTTGTTCTCCTTTTATTGTTATTTTTATGGATTTTTACTCTTAAAAAAGGTATTTCAAATCTTTTTTTTTTGCAATAACAAAAGAACTGACATTTAAAGGATATATTATTAGAGTTACATATATTGGTTTATTTCTCATATATATATATATATGAAAAATGTGTACTGAAATAAACTCATTATTGGACATATTAAAATAGGTCTGAGTTTTTATAACAAAATATAAAAGTAAATATTGATATAAATAGAAAAATATATTGGATATAATACAATCTGGTAAGATAGACATAATAAAGAATCATGGATTTAATAAATAATAGAAAAATAGACTACTTAGTAATGGGTCACATTTTAATGTTAATTGTAAAACAGTTTTATAAAACATACCGGAATGTGTATACTGACCTTCAATAGGTTCAATGCATATCAATATTCACTATTTTTTACTGCTTACAATCAGTATTGGCTAATACACTTACCTTTCTTTTCATGTCAACTAGATAAAGTCCTTTGTGCATATATGTAGTTACAAGCTATCTCTAAGCAAGAGAATTATAACACTAATAACAGTTCACTTGGATAAAGACACCAAGAATCTGGATCGCGCTACAGTGGATATTTGTAGAAGATGTCAAGATAAATCGGTAATTGGTATATATAAGCTTTGCGACTCTCTTCAGATCTTAACAGAAGTAGACTATGGATCCATAGGGAATTAAAAATTAGGTATAGTTTGAATTGAAGTATATGGGCATTTCCATCTCCAGATTCGTGAAGGGAACGATATGGATTCGGTAGCACTGGAAAAAGGGATAGTATCATCCCTTAAACTGTCATAACTACATGTAAATAATTGCCCTTTTTAACTACTATTTATATGAAAGAAATATTAAATGATATGTATATGAAAATTTCGATATAACAACGACTATTATTATGTAATAAGCTAAAAATTAGACTTTAAGGTCTGCAGTAATTTCTGTAAACAGAATAAAATTTAAATTACATTAAAATTATTTTTTCATATGTGATATATGTCACTATGTCATATGTCTGTACATTTCTTTAACTTAGAAGTAATATGTGTCAGTTAATATAAAATATTTTCATTTTTAGGATATTGTTATTAGAAAAATTCGCCTTTTTCTACTCTTAACATTCCAAACTTATTGTTTTCCTTAGAAATTACTTATTATCAGGATTTAATTTCGATTTAATGATTTGTAGATGCATCTACCATTAATAATTAATAAAGCGCTTTTATTCTAGGGATGTAAAGCTCGTTTAATTTGACAAGTTTAAAACTTTTATTGTGAACTATTTAGGGTTTTTACTAAGCCATCTCTAACTCTATAATAATATAACCCTCAATATTATATTCATTATTTAAACAATTTTTTTTTTTTTTTTTCAAATTCTTTAATTATTGTATAATTTATAAGAAGAATCCGTAGAAAATATTTCTATATAAATTGAAACATTCAAAAGTATTTTAATTTAATAAAAATTATAAGAAATTATTTAGAAGTTGTTTTTTTCGGGTCCCTGACATTGATAAATTATGAACATTTATTTATTTGTTAACATATAAAATGTCATACAAAATTTTGGTGATTACCAGCAGACATTATTATAAAAAATTAAACAATAATTAATAAAATAGCTAAAATATAAAATTTAATTTAATGCAATTATTTAAATATTAAAAAAAACATCCATTTCAAAGTTTTTTTAATGGTGAACTGACTGAAAAGTACTGACGAGAACCTAATTTTTAATTTATATTATAATTTTGACAAAGAATAATTGATCAATTAATCTTAATTGTAAAATAACTTTTTTGAGTAATTTTGTGGTTAACTGAATAACTTTTTATTTCAAATTTTACCCACATCAAGGACAGAAATTATGACCATTTCTATATAGCCATAGATAGAATATAAGTTTTAGTGTTTATAAATTATGATAGCCAGATATTTGTTTGACCACACATTAAAGCATACTTGCTTTAAGTACATAAAGATAAAATTTTCATACTTTCTTTAAGTGTATATAAAGATATTTCAATCATTGATGAGTTGTGTTTTGGAAATAAATATGGTTTTCCTTTAACTTTGAAAAATTAAATTAAAGATTAAATTTTAAGTAAAAGGTTTTAAGAATTATTGAGTTAGTTATATTTCGAATTAATAAAAAATTAGCTCTTCCTGATTAATAATTAAATAAAATTATGAATATTGTATTAACATATTTTAGGTTATGAAATTATTTTATGTAAATTTTAATTTCTAAGAATGTAATACCATAAAACTAAAATTAACGAAAAATAATTAGTCTAATACGTCCTACATATTAAAAAATTAAATTAAATATTTATTCGTCATTAAGCATAATCATCAAGATGGAGTTTATCGTGCTCATGTCTTTTCCAATTACTAGGTTAGGTTATGTTAGAGTAAGATAATGCCACAGACAACCCCTTTAAGCCACAGACAGAAATACCTTCTAATTAAACTGTATTGACTAAGTTCGTACTGCTGATGAAGCAGTAAAGCTGCGGATTCTATTTATTAATGGATGCTGCTAGCTTTCTCCAATCAGTAACTTTATAATGTCATCTTGAATATCTTCACTGATCAATTTTAGCATTATTTATTCCTGTGTACACGAAATTTTTAAAAAAAATATTTCATAGAATTTTTCGTACAAATATTCGTATAATGAATTTTCATCAAAAACTGGTCATTGTTCAAATCTCATAATCAAATTTGGACTACATACTACAGTAGTGGATACAACTTTGGACTAAAATTGTAGTTTTCAATAAACACAGTAAGAACTCTTTGTTCCATTCATGGATCCATGCTTGTCGCTTTTATGGAAAAATCTTTGTTATTAGAATTCAATGACATTGATGAATTTATTAACGATTTTCTCTAGTAAAAGTAGATAAAACGAAAATCCAACAAATATGTATAATGAACATAACGAAATAATTTCGAAATATTTAACATAATAAGTATGTTTCCATTGCATTGCAAATACTACTGCTAGGGAATCATAATTTTAAGAAAGGGATTGCCTCTTAAATTAATGATAATATTAATATGGAACTATACATAAAAATATAAAATCATCAGAAAGTTATAAAAATAATTGTAAATTTCTATAAAAAAGTGCTGATAACACAATTTCAGTTATAGTAAATTCTTCAATTCCAAACCAAAGCCGTTAAAACAAGTGTGAATTCAAAATTGCTTGATTTTTTTTTTTTTTTGCTTTTATAATTTATTTTTTAATTCCTTAAAAACGTATATTATATTTAGCCGTTAAATAAATTACTAAAAAAATTATTATCCTTTTACAAATTACATTTTTAAATAGAGAAAATATAAAACTGTTTATTTTTGCCAATGAAAATCCTTAATACTAAAAGAAAATTGAAAACTAAATGGTTTTATTTTTTCTGAATTTTGTTTGCAAATGAAAATAATTAACGAAATAAAAACATGGATAATTACAATGTTTGCACAAGTAATGTAAGTTGTTAGTCAGTGTAAAGTATTCGTTCTGTCTTAATAAATAGTTAAAAGTGAAAGAATGTAAATTATAAGAAAAGAAAATTAACATTGCACTTTAAACTTCCATCGAATACATTTGTAAAAAGAAAACCCAATCTTTATTTTCATTTTTAAGAAAATGGAAAACGCACATTTTTAACAATATTCTTAAGGAACTCTGCTCCGGGTTTAAGTGTCAATCCCACCAAAAACAGAAACAGAAACTTTTTTTTGTTTTTTTACTTTTCTGTTCAAGTTTTAACATTGCACACCCACCAAAAACCGAAACAGAAACAGAAAAACTATGTTTTTTGACAACCAAAATAGCAAATTTTTTTCATAATGTCATGGCTGCAAACGAAATTTGATAGAAATGTGCGTCTGCAAACTTCTGCAAACAGAAATTGAAACTTTGAAAAAAAAAGTTTCATTTTCTGTCCGATAAATTGAAAAACAGAAAAATGAAAAATTCGAATTCTGGAACAGAAAAAATATAAAATCGTTTTTTATAAAAATAAAGCGATTTCAAGCAATAAAAATAAATTAGACAAATATTGTTTGTTATTTTATATTATTTTACAAATATTTTTAGCTGAAAAACCCTGTAAATTGGAAAATATCGTAAGTTTAAAAAATAATAAAAAAAAAAGTTTCTGTTTCTGTTTTTGGTGGGATTGACCCTTTACGATATAATATATTTTTGAATTTTTGTGTATCCATTAGAGTTCACATGACATTCCACTTGAAATGAAACAACTTATTGGACAAAATAGTGTCCATAAAAGGAGATATAAACATTAAGATAAAATGTATTTAGTCTCTATGCAAAGCATAAAATATTTGTGCACAATTTAAAATACTAAAAATGATAATTAAACTGTCAATAAATACATTTTTTGAAGACATACAAGCTCTTGCAGGTAGTTAAGAGGTACTCGAAACGATTATTTGTTATTAAAACTAAATTTACGTTGTACTGCATTGAAATTAATATGCCACAGCTTACAACATTGCAATAATTGAGAATTTATTTACAGAATATCCGCAATTAATTTTAAAGGTTATTGCAATAAAAACTTGACTTACGAGGTTATGAATTGTGTATTGCTATCGTTATGTATCGAATTCAAAACTTTTACATATTTACTTGTTATATCAATAACAATTAATTAAAAATGACTGAGTCTTAATACTAAACTTTTATTTGTTACTTAGAGCTGTGAGTTTAAACTGATTCAAATTGAAAAGCAAGTTTTAAAGGGTGCTAAGATCTTATGCCTCCCTCTATAGTACAAACTAAAAATATCGGAATTGAATTAATATTTTATTTGGCGCGAAAATTTTAAATTTAAAAATGGTAATTAATTCTTATGACGACCCATTATTGGTATTAACATTTCCTTTTTATATATTTTATTATTTAAACTTAATTTTTAATTTTTTTGATAATTTTATAACTAATGGAAATTTTTTATAAATAAATATGTATTTAATATATATAAATGTTATTAATAATTATATTATCCCTGCTTTGGTAAATAATTGGCAAAAGATCAACATTTTCGTAAACAGAATTTATATTCTTACATAGAAATTGTGTATATAATATCAGCTTCTTAAATAAATTAACTTGTTAAACAAGACCAAATTATCCTATATAATGTTCCGAATTAAATTTATATATCAACGATAATCTTAGGCTTATTGAAGTCAATTAGTTTTTATACTCGACTAATAATTATGATTTTGTAAGAAGCAAGAATGAAATAAATTAGTTAAATAATAATATTTTTTTCACAATATACTTTGAATTCCATGCCAAAAGATTATGACAAATCCCTTATGGGTTTTATTAAGTAAGACAACTAATATTACGATAACTTGTCATATTAATATTGTAAATATAATTTAGAAACTTTCAGTTATCACGAAAGCAAATTTTTATTTAGTAAAGTTATCCAATTATAGGTATTAAGACTCTTGACGCTTTGTTGTCAAGAGTCTTAAGGTTTTTGATTAATTAGACTTGTTGAACTATTACAAAATATAAAAAAAATACAAGTTCTTATCAAGCATATTTTTAATAAATAGTTATTAATTAAAAATAATTGGAATTGGGTTTGTTAAAAACTGATTGTTATTTGATTAATTTTAATTTAACTTAAGAAAATTGCAAATTGCAGAATGATTTTTTTGCATATAAATAACATATTTCTGGTATATCCGAACATTTACATCATCAAATCTGTAAGCTAGGAAGCTAAAATTCAGTAATGTATGAAAAATTGAATAAAATTTTTGTTTATTGATTAATTTTATTTTATTCGGGATTTTGTTAATGCAATCTTGTTATAGCAAAATGCAAAATTTAACTAACGAACTCAGGACAAATTGTAAATTTTTTTTTTTTCAAATTGTCGATCAATATTACTAACTCAAAAATAGTATTGAAATTATGATTAATGAAGCGCAATCCTTGATTATGTGAATAAACAGAATATCCGGTTTTCAGGTATTACAAACCTCTGAGTTGCCAATTTAATCTGCTAAAGTGTACAGTATCTTCATCAGGTGAACGTGTTATGTATTTGATTGTAAAATTGGCAATGCTACTGAATGGGAACAGGTACCATGATATTATATAAATTTTGTATGCCTTGCTACAGACAGACAAAAGGATGGAGGCATAGCACACGTCCTGTGAAATACGCTGTAAATTAGAATGTACGTGCCAATTAAATTCTGAATTATTTTTTTTAAATAATTCGTCTCACGGGCAGTGTGTGCGGTAGCTCTGTTGAGCAGCTATGGAGTTTCCTCAAAGAGCGAGTGAATGCAAAAACTATAGAGCAGCTTAAGGCCAACATAACTATTAAAAGTTAAGTCGTACAAACTTCAAATTATATTATAAATAAAAATAAAATAAAATTAATTAATATACAAAAAAATAGTCTGTATGAGAAATATAACAAAAATATTCAGTATTTTATTAATTAAATTCAACTTTAAGATTTTTCGATTTACCTCAATTTTTGGTTAGTTACGCAGCAAAATTACCACAATTTATTTTTATATGATTTAGAATAGAATATATTATCTATTATTATCAAACAAATGATGAATACACTTAATAATATTAATTGAAAGTGTAATCTAGCCAATAAAAATTAATTTTATTCAAATTGCAGTAAGGAAATGTATTTCCTCCTCCGACATAATAAATTTTTCATTGCCACAAACAAGGGTACAAGTTTTTACGAGTAGTTAGAATTACTATAAGTTTTGTATTGGACTTGATGCAGATTCAGTGGGTCCCTATCTAAATTTTTAATAAATAGAGCACTATTTATTACAAAGGTTGTGTTAATTACAAAACAGTATTAGGCACACTGCACCTAACTACGAGATATATTTTTTTGTTTGTATATGGCTTGTACTTATTGTTGTGTTGTAACGCATTTCAAATTAATTGCAAATTATATTTCATTTTTTTTTTAAGAAATAATTGAACATATTTCAACTGTCAAATATAACCAATGAACAAAATTGTTAAATGTTCTGCAATTACTAGAATTTTCTAAGTATAATTTGTTACGATTATTTTCATTCTGTTATACTTTACATTTTACAATATTAGAGGTAATTAATAATTCGTTACAGAAATCCTTAAAATAACACGTTTATAGTTCACCTCCATAGGGTGTAATTAGTAAGAAATTTTAATTAAAAAACTTTTGTCTGATATTTTGTAAATTATTTAATCGATTAATAAATACACTTCGTGTATATACATTTGAAATTATTTTTTAATTATTGTAAGAAATACGAACAAATAAATATTGATAAAATTAATATTATTTTATACCTGAATGTTTTTTATATAATTTATTTCTTTTTTATTAAAATATAAACATTTATTTATACGAAAAATTCAAAATAAATATTTATGTCGTGAATAATTTCTAAAATTCGTAAAAGTGATCAACTTTTAAATGGAATTTGAAATGTATTCTAAAAATAAATAGATATAAATCAATTTTGAAGAAACATTATTAAACAATTTTTTTATGTTAATGAAACTATTAAAGTATATTTCAAACATGAAAATTGTAGTTACGAAAGAAGATGCTATCTAAAAACCTAGCTAGTTTACTCTTATATATTTGAAGTTAATTTTATATGATACATCACACCACACTACTCCTTGTTCATGTGGTGCGTAGTATAGTAGTCTGTTATGAGTATTCATTCACCTGGGATGCATAACATTGTAAGTTGACTATAACGCCACAGTTAAATAAATTTAAAAACTATATAATTAAATATATTTATCATAAGATTTAGTGACGCTAAATTGTTTTGATTTATTAAAATAAATTCAATATTAATGGAAAATAGCTTTAAGAACAGTGTATCTGTCAGTTTAGAGATTATGTGACAAAAGTTTGACGATACAAAGTGTTCAAATGAATCGTAATTCAAAATTACTCTATCAATACACGGACCAAACTATTAGCTAGTTTTACACATATAATTAACATTTTTAATTTGTATGATAGCTTTTGTTTGATGGGTAAAACATGGTCAATTTAGATATCAAATGAAATATTTTGACGGATACAATAGCAAACTATCTTAAAAAACCAAATATAATTATTGCTATGTGTGCTTCTCTAATTACTTTAGATTCTCATGGAATATGACTAGGAAAACGTTTCACTTCTTATCCATATTTTTAAGAACAACAGCAACCAAAGTTAAGTCAATGACTTTCGGATTAGTTTTTATCAAGAGCACTCAATTACCTCCTAAATTGACGTAAAATTAAAATCAATATGCTCTTTTTCAATTCTGTAATGTTTCTGTAATGTGAATTAACTATTTATTCAATATGACATTATCAAAGATTACTGAAATTATTATTACCAGTATTTCTGCAACTAAATATTGTTATACAAACAATTAATTTAAACTTTTCGAACCTCATATATAAAAAATAGTATCGCAAATCGTAAGCCAAAAGTTAAATCTCTAATTTTTGATACATTGCGGTTCCGTGGATTTCTTTCTACAATTTTTGAATGGGTTCATATTATGTATACAATGTCTGTGATATGATGTTAGTCACAGAATATTAGCACATGAGAAGTAATATGTGACATTCACATTCGTAAAAGATAGACACACTAAATAAACTTTACTTCATTTTTGTATACCTACAAATTTTATTGGTATTGCTATTGCTATACGATAAAATTAAAAAATATTTGCTATCCAGTAACCAATTTAACTATAGCATCAAACCAATTTAAGGATTAAAGAGCTACTAATCTAGGGGTAACCCAAAACTTGTAGTTAGTTATTTAACAGTGCTTTATTAAATAAAATTCAGAAATATTTGATTACAGAAATGTACAGCCTTATCTCTTGTATCAAGAATGTATTTCATATAATTCAAAAATGTTAATAGGTATACACTCTGATGGGTACCATTTAGAACACTATCCTCTACTATAGAATACATCAAACTGACGCTACTGCAAATATTTTTCTAACTCTACTGAAATTTTGAAATCTCCATCCACGAAAATATAAAGAAAAATTGATTAAAGCAAAACCCACATCTTTGACCACTCTTTTCATTGCAACACTCTCAATAGTTCTTACATAACTACTCGTAAAATTGTTGATTTGGCATTTCTGATCTGTCAGTAGTTGTATCCTGTAGTGCTGTATTTATATTGTTTGTTATGATTCAACAAAAACAAGTTTATAGTATGCATTCATTCTAGGTATGTTAATATTATTATTTGTATTTAAAAAAAAAAGCAATTTTCTAGTTCTCATGGTTGGAAAATTACTATTGGATATTGGGAATAGTTTACCATAACATAATTTTAGCAATTCTGGTCAAACATTTGGTATTTTTTTAATTCACAAAAAATTTAAAATCTTGTCTATGGGATAAGCTTATTTAGAAATTGTATATTTTCTGAACTTTTTTTGCTGTATTCTGTATAATTATAGAGATGGGTACAAAAATATAACAATTTAAAATTTAAATTTTACATATTTTTGTGGACATCGAAATAGTATAAACTATAAAATATAATTGCGTTTTTTTCTGAAATTTTTGCTAAGTACACACATTACATTAAAAACCAAAATTTGATTAAAATTCAAAAATTATCATTAGTATACAGTTGAATAATTATTGATCTTCAGTGAATTTTCCCGATATCCAATTTCATTTCACAATTTTTGATTATTTAAACTTCAATTGGTTTTTGCAGACATCAATTCCATATATTCTGACAACTTAAACTAAGATATATATTCTTAATTTCATAGTACCTTGAATTTTAGCAGTTTTTTGGGGAATAAATTATCATAAGTGACTTTCAAGACAGTCGAACTTGTAGGATTTTACAATTAATAATTATAATTAGTATATTTGCAACGGAACTGTTTGTAGTATCATTTAAGGCAAATTTAAATTCAAAAAGTATATAGCAATAGATGCATATATAAATTATCTGATTAGTAACTTCTTTATTAAGTAATATATAATTGAATGATTAAAAGATAAAATGGTATAAATCATTGTGGTAAATAAATATTCCATGTATAATATCAAAATGTGCAATTATTGATAAATGGTGTTGAAATGTAATTAATTGTGTAAAGGGTTAATATAATTCAGAACACAATTAAGTGAAAATATAATTAATTTTAATCAATTATTATCCTCCATATAATCAAATGAAGTTTCGTTGGATTATAAATTCACTTTAGTAAATTGATATTATCTAAAACCAGAAATTTATTAATTTTTAAATGTGAATTTTGATATTTTTACTTTACAATATGAAATATTAAATTATCATATTTATGGGTTTCTCTTAATTTTTGTCATATGATTTATATATGTTATGCTTCTTCAGTATGCTAAATATAAAGTGAGCCTATTTTAAGTAATTTTTTTTTCTATTGGCTTTCCATGATTATGAAGTAGTTCAGCTTAGGTAAAATTACATACGTTCTTCAGATAAAACTAGAGTACCATATAAAAGTTAACTTGGCTTACGATAAATATCAAAATTTATGAACTGCTAGCTGCTAAAGATTGCTAAAAATAGTCGTATTGGAAACATTCTCCGAAGTCCCCATAATAAATTTCCCTTGAAGAAATGTTCTGAGTTCTGACTATTACGGTATTATAATGCGAAATTTAATTTTTAATAAAGTTGAAAACAAATTGCATTGCAACTAAAACGAAACGATAATGACAAAATTTATATCTCTGAATTTTTTCACGGCAAATGCGATAGGGCCTTGTGGATAAACTAAGCTAACTTAGCTAGCGTGTATTAGGTTTTAGATTTCAAATAATAGACTTTAATTTAATTGTTATTACTGCCATGTTTAAAAACTATATAATTTCTAGATCGATTATAGGCAGCTGTTCCATAGTGAGGCAATTTATTTCCCTTATCGTATTTGTCTGTAATTGCTCAATAATTATTAAGTTAATGGCAAAAAATGCAAAAAAGTATTCAAAAAATAATATTTTTCTTTCAAAGAGTTTTAATTATTATTATTCGGTAATATTTATTTTTTCATTTAAATCGAAATATTTTATCTTTAATTTTCACCACAATTTAATTTACCATAAAACTAAATAATTCAACAACAAGAAAAAAAAAACCAAATTACAAAAATTATGTCAATTTATTTAAGTGTCAAACAAGTACTAAAAAATTTACCACAGATTTTATCCTGGAAAAAATTTATATATGCTTTGTTTTATTATAATTCACATATTCAACTCGTCCTTTCAAAGGATTTTTCTTTTTTATTATTCTCCCATTTTCTGCTTTGCAGAATGGAAAATTTTTTGTATGAATGTAAAAAAAAAATAATAATGAACCCTCGTGTGATATGACATCATTTTTTCGGCTGTGAACTAAAAAAAAGGCTTCTGCTTGAAAAGGGTCGATGTCTTTGGAAAAACATAAAAACTTTTCTAATTTTTTCCATTTTTTTGTTTTTTTTTTTTTTTTGGTTGATGATAGAAAAAATGACGTGATATGGGATTTTACTTTTTTTTATAGTTCATCACTGAGATTTCGAAAAAAGAAGACAATATAAAATTATGTAATTTTGTGTTTTTTATTAGATGTTTTTTTTTTTTTTACTTTTTTTTTTTTGTAAATAATAAGTTTTTCTTTTTCCTGAAAAAAGATATTAAATTTAACATTATTTACAAAACACCTGTAAAATTTGTATTTTAATGTTATATTTAGATTGCTGGAGAGATTTTTGTAAAAAGTTCGATAACAACTTCTTTGTGGGATACAAAGTTTATTTAAAATTAATATTATGAGTAATTAAAGAATTGAATTTGAAGGATATTTTTGTCTAATTAATGGTTCCATAAATGATTTTGGTTATAAATTTCAGTTGGATAATATTTGCAACTAAAATTTATAACCAAAATCATTTATTGACGCTTTAATTAGACAAAAATATAAAAAATGAGGAAGGAATTTCATGGAATGAAAATAAAAAATATTAAAAGTGCTAACAAATTAAATTATTCATTTATTCCTTTCTAAAATTAGCATTTATTTTTCAAAGAGTCTTTTATTTAACACAATTTGATGTCCAAAATAATCGGATAGCACCATCTACCAATACTGAACTCTTTCTTTCAATTTCCCAATATTTTAAGAATTTATATTAATTTATAACTTAATTATGATCGTATAGCTTTACAGAATCAATCATGAAATAAAACTTGTAAGAATATTTAGTTAAGTATATTTGATAATTATTGGTTATATATTTCATTTCGTATCGAAGTTATAATGAATTGCTACATCATGAACGCGTCAGTGACTGAAAGGGTGGTCCCCTTTTAAATACGATTAAGCGGAACATCTACCTTCACTTCATATCTTAAGTTGATGTTAAAGGTGCAGGGAAGTTAAGAAAAACGTGGCCGGAGTATGCGAAACCCGAAACAGAAAACAGAAAAAATCTCGTATTGACACAGTTAATGCTACATCTGGTATATTCGGAATCGGAATACGATCAGTGAGCATGCCGCAAAGCTAGGCAATCCCGTATAACCAATCGTGGATCCAAATGAAACCGAAAATCGTGTACTTCATTTTAAAGTGCCTACCGCAATTTAAACAATTTCCCTTTAGATCTTTTAACTAATTTTCAATAAAATTTTCTTGCGAGGGCAAATTAATATAATATTAATTTTAAAGTTTTGTGTGATTAAATTGATTTTTTTAGAGGCTATTGTGTTCAAATTCTTAAATCGACACCTCTAATAGTATAGTTAAAATGGTTTCAGGATACCTCAAAACATAAAAATCTGACGGCATTGTCCAATTTTCCGAGATATAAATCCATTCTCCTAATTTAGAAATTTGCAAGATAAAAATATTGGAAATATTAATTTGTTTATTAATATCTCTTATAAGTTAAAAATTAAAAGAAATTATTAACCAACAATATTAAATATTCAAAATTTATATATAATTTCTAAAAATAATCTCAAATTTCTAATTCTAAAAATAACCTCATTAAAACTTGTTAAAGGACTGTAATTATATTAAAAAACAATTATCCCAAATACGAATATAAAAAAAATATAATTTCCAAATTATCATCGAAAAAACACTTTTTTTATATATGTATTTCTAAAGTGGTTAAATTTTTAATTATAAACAAATTATAAATTCACCAAACATTAAATATTATAATTAATTATATAGAATATTTTCATTATAATATAATAATATACTAATAATAATTTCGCTTAATTGTCTATAATTAATTAAATCTAATGGAAATTATTTCAATATATAAGGTAAAAACATCATGACATCATCATCATCATAAAAATTTGTTATGTAAAAATCATTTATCAGAATTATTTACCAAAAAAACAACAACTAAGGCTCAGTTTTTTGAATAACAGTTGAAATTCTGTTCCACCAAAAAGAGTGAAACTTTTGATATGTAAAAATAAAATTTAGGCACGTAGGCAGCTTTACACTACCACTTAAGCAAATGTCCTTTATTTATGTTGATGATATTGTCTATCTCTTTACTAACGAATACAGATTATTTCAAATTACGTTTACGTAATATACTTTGAATAAATAATATATAATTTTTTATGGTGTTTTTTTGTTTTTTCATTTTTTAGAAAACAACAAAATTTAAAGAAAAAAATGCCTATTAATTTTTTCATTCTTTATATTTGATTAGAAATGCGCTGTGGATTCTAAAAAGACCAGTTATTGTGCGAAGCTTGGTTTTTCTAAGTACGATTACCTCTTTTACAAAAAATCCATAAATTACTTCCCCGATTTAAATTATTCCAGGGAGAGTTTTCGCATTCATAAATTTCGTCCAATAAGTGGATTTGTGTGGCTCTAAAAATAGTGTAGGTACAATCAATTGAGTAGCTCGAATATTTCATTGGCCAAATCGGAAATGTTTCATTAATTTATGATTAAAAGTGGTGGTCGAAAGCAACGCATATACCACCGAGAGTTTTAGCGGTACCGCTAACTCGAGAGCTATGAATTCCTGAGTAAAGCATCCATAATATTCGTCGAGGTGTCTAAAAATAGCTCGATGAACTACATGATATCCGGGAACTTATGAATCATCCTGATTATGTTTCCAGAAATCACTTCGAAAAAAAAAAACGTTTGTGCTAAGAAGCGCATTTTTGCTGGGCAGTAGTGCAGAAGAACCCCAAAGTATTCTTCTTGGGCCTGTTCTTTGCACTTTCTGCAGATATTGTTAATCACAGAATCATCGCATACTTGCCGATTAAGCAGTGTCCGGTCATGATTAAAATTAATAGATAAATTGTAATAATATCCTGGGTATATAAAAGTATTTCAGTAAAAGAATATTAATTCATGCTTGCAGTTTATAGTCTGCTTTAAAATTAATTTTTCAAATTTGAACTTTTCAAGTTCAACTAGTAAGAATTCTGAAAACTAGTAAGCACTAGTAAGAATTCTGAAATTCTGAATATACGGATTGAAAATATCAGAAATGTAGTGACAATTATTTCTTGATATTGTATTAAGAGAAACCATAAACAAAACATTTCTAGATATTTGCAAAAAAAACAGAAATTATTCTTTTAGTAAATCTTAACCTTATTCATCTTAGACTAAATTAGGAACACAATTGGGTACTTTTTGACAATGTATAATTTTCGATAAATAACTATAATTAGAAAAACTTGAAATTCTAAATTATATTTTACAATAATTCTTTCAACAAATAGAAAAGTTATGGTCAGGAAATACAACTACCTTGCTACCAAATATTTTTATACTGTGAATTTGTAATTGATTACTTTTATTATAATATCAAATATCTGTCATAATATCTTTGTATTATAAATATATTTTTTTGCAGACAGAAATATATATTTTTTTTAACAAACTTTCTTATATTAAAAATTTACCAAAAATTGGTTGCCAATATAAATATATAAAAAAATCTTTCAATATAAACTCATAAATTTAAATGCTATATAATTTTATTTATTATTTTATGTATTATAAAATATTTTATAACTTTCTAAAAGTTTAGAGTTAAAGTTGAAATATTTCTGTGTATCTTTGGAGAAAAACTTTGAAACATCAAAATATCTTTCAACACTTGAAATTAATATTAGTTTACCCCTAAGGAATTATATGAGTCTAAGAATTTTTTACCCAATATTAAACATAAATAATAATTTTATATAATCATGAAAAACAAAAACAAATTTTTTTTTGTATATTACCTTAGAAAATATCATTTTGAATTAGACACATTTTCACATTAATTTACAGGTATAGATACTAAAACAAAAATTAGATCTATTGGATATTATTGACTTTATGCTTTGGGAATATAAAAATTTGATTATTATTCTTATTATTATAGGATAGGATCATTATATAATAATGATATAGCGTATTTGCATAGATGGATTTGTGAGCTTTGTTAGGAGATGCGGAGAAGTGATGTAGACACTTTGCAGGATTAGTATGGTAAAATTGTGTTAAGAACCCGATCACCATGATATATATGGGAACGATCACACCGATGAACTGGCTAGGAAGGGTTCTGACAAGGATATAGGAGTCGCTGATAAATCTATTCTTGTCCCATTGGGAGTAGTGAAGAAAGACAGAATTACAGAGAAGAAGGTAGAGGATACTAACACCTGTCAGACGACCAAAGGACTTTGGTCGGAGAGGAACCTTAGTGGAATAAAGGTGCTTTTATCGCAGAATAGGAGCAACCTGAGAATCTCGGTGGGCATAATAACAGGGCACTGTCTCTTAGGGGAGATGGCCCAGGGATTGGGGCTCACCACGGTGGATTCATGTAGAGGGTGTCACGACTTACGGAAGATATCAGTCACATGCTGTGTCACACAGAAGATATACTTATTAGCCATTTCCTTCGATGAAATGCAAACATTAAGAAACAAACTTTGAAATTGCTTGCAAATATATCGTAGAATATTTAGAAGTTTATGTAGATTTGGATCAAATAAAGACAACAAGTACAAATACATAGAAGAATTACCAATGACTGGAGACGATTTTGGAACCATAAAGAAATATTCCAGTTAAATCTCACCCAAGAATAAAAAAAAATACTTATTCGATGTAAAACATATCACAAATTATCAATGGAAATATTTCTTTTAAAAGCTACAAAATTAAATAAAATACGAAAGCCAAAAGTTAATTGTGTGTAAACTACGAGCTAACCCACTAAAATTAGTCTACTATACAATCTTGGAGCAATCAAATGGTCACCCAAACAAAACGAAGGATTTATGGTGACCAATGCAACTCAAAATTTAAAATTTTCAAGGATACATTAGTTTATGTTCAACATTTACGGATACATTAGTATATGTTCAACATTTACGTTTTCGGAGCCAAATATTTATGAAATTATAGCGATTGCACTGTTACCTATGACTTTGTGCTCATCCATATCTTATTTAACTTTAAATAAGTTGTTTACAGATCTGTTATTTAATACTAATCTCCCTTTTAATTCTTCTATGTCTTTAATATAAGATTTTTTAAAACATATAATATAGAAATATACTTTAATCTTAAATCATTTTCCATATGGATTTAGGTTGTTATAGCCAACAGCAGCTTCTATTTTAATACTTTTAAATATATAAATATTTGTTTCTGACAATAGTTTAATAAGTTTGGTTATAATATTAAATCTCGCCATGAGGTATTTTAAATATTAATTATATAAAACTTATTATACCCTCAGTTTATTTACAAATAATTTATATATAATATATTTAACTATATATTAATATTATACATAGTTAAATATATAAATTATTTGTAAATAAACTCTTTGATTATTATATTGTAATTTGTGGATATCAAGAGCAAATATTCTAAATATAATTTTAATTATAATTTATACTGGTTTAAATTCAACATTATATAATATATTTACTTAAACTATATAATTATGTTTAAATTTAATCCTTAAATTTGCTTATAAAACTTATATAGTACTCAAAAATCCATTTTGTTATTTATACATCAGGATATTTAACCAAAAAAAATTTAACTATAATTTATATTCCACTGTTAAAAATTTACCATATTTTCATTTAATATGAAATTTATTATTCATATAAAAAAAAATATAGTTTTTATTTTTCTATATCCTTCTAAGATTTAAAAACTTTTTATGAAAAATATTTTTTTTCTTTTAAATAATATTAAAGATAGAAGTTTTACTAACAAAAAAAAATCGCTTTTATTTTGGAAACTTTTTCCATTGCAGTTAAAATGGGTAAGGATATAAGTGATATAAGCTTCAGGGATCTAGATAATAAGAAAAGAAAAAAAAAAGAATCTTTTAAAATTTATAGCCTCCTATAAGTTAAAATCTCATATTTGTCAGTTTAAGTAATGTAATTTTTTACCTATACTCGTTATCTTTTAAAATATGATAAATATGAAGTTTTTATTTCATAGGTAAAAACAAAATTTACTTAAATATTTTATAGGTAAAAACTTTTTACCATTTTTTTATTTCAACAAAAATTAAATTAATTTTATATAATAAATGATGACTTGTTAATTAAAAGTTTTTTTTTTTTTTAATTTATTTTTTACAAGTTAATTTCATAATAATTATCGATATGTCACTGCAACTTGCAACAATAAATATTTTATGAAAATAATTCATATAATAAATTATATTTTTGGAATTTTAATGCAATATTTTTTTATAATTAATTTTTGACAGTATATAATTAATGTTTTCAAGGAAAGTCAAATAATATTAATTGATATATGTACCTGCAGTTTACACCAGTCTTTTGGACAGAACGTTTTTTTTATACAATTATTTTTATAGACAACCAATAATGTAATTGTATTATGTCAAGTTGGTAAAGTGTAAATGTGTAACATGTCAGACCAGTGTTTACAGTGGGAATTGAAACCAAAATCTTAGTGTTGATTGAACAGTATTTTTTACACTGAGCTACCGAGGACCACGACAGGATATTTGTTACCTGTGAAAATAATCAATCCAACAGAAAAATCTAACATAATTTATGTCTAATGTAATCACCGCTGTAAAATCATTTTAACGTGCGATATACTCGGATAGCCCTGGTATTAAAGAGACTATCGACTTGTTCTGAACTTGTTATTTTTATTCTGATTTTAAAAATATTTGCATAATTTAATTTCCAATTCTCTAGATTTTTTAGGTAATTTTTATTATTTCAAATTTTCGTTGGGTACATTTTGATAGTGACTTATTACTTATACTTTGCGACGATTTATATTTTACCTATTGATCCCGAATCAAATCAATGTGCCAAATGTCATTGACACAGCCATAGCGGTCTCGTAAATTTTTGTTGTTACATTCTAGGAATCTTTGTATCCTCGGGGACATAGTGAAAAATTAGTTTCATAAATATCAACATTAATAATAGTTATTAATAGTATAGTTATTCCATAATTTCGTAATTTATACAATCATTCGTTATATTACTGGCTTTTAATTTGGTTATTGATAGAAGACTGTATCGTAAACTAAATTATATTCACATAGTTTTTCATAATTAAATATTATTTTTAAGTATCTTTAATATAATTTTCTTATTTAAAGTAATTTAAACAATCTTTATTTCATTTTTATCGAATTTATGTTAACTTTGAAGAAACGAATGAGAAAACGAATATATTATTAATAATATACCCACAAATTATTTATTATTTTTAGTGTATTAATTAAATTATGTGCTCAAACTCGTCGTTTATAAATTTTGTACCTATAATGTAAATTCTTCAATTTTCAATAATGTTTTGTTTTTCATAAATTTGAATGTTTTATAAAACATTAAACATCGGCTAAACATTTAATATTGATAATAAAAATGTATCTTTAAAATAAATTTCTGCAAAAAAAAATTGTTTTTTCTTTCTCTTGCTATCCTATAACTAGAACAAAATTATATTATGATTCTTCAATTTTATGCAATTTTTCTGTAGATATATAAAATGTTAATATAATATGGGTTTATGATGCCGAAATTGAGTTTTCATAATCTTAGTAATATAGAAGCCAAAGCCAAATTCTAACAACATAATTTTTCATTTAACTTTTTTTTTAGGGTTCGGATATATACTATTTCTTTATAGCAAAGGAAGTGTACGACAGTATATTCTTTAATGTCAAATTATGCAGTCAAGTTTATTGAAGATATAAAATATATTAAATAATATTATACAGAGAAAAATATGAATTTTAATATATTTTCTAGCAGTAAAGAATTAATTCGTTTTTAAATGTTAGAAATAATAATTTAATATTTAAAAAAAAAATTATGAAAATATAAAATTTTAGCATAAATGTTTATTGACGAAAAAAACTGAAAGTGATTCTTATCGCCTTGTGGTCCACCTTAAATTACTTAAATATTTTGGTTAGAGATTTTCAACAGTATATACTATGAAGAATCTATTTTTTATTTTATTTTTAATCTCATCTCCATGTGTAAAACTTGAGATGATTCCGGTAGTCACAAGTCACCAATCAATAATATCTAACTAAAATGTTCAGATATGGTCGGTTGTATGGACATAATAAAAATTTCCAAATTAGCCAAAACACGGATTTGTGTTATCTTAATCGAGTTTATATACAATTGGATTTAATTTTTGGTTAATTTTTTCGTGTTGCTATGATTGGTAACCTTTGGTATGACGTATGAAGTATATTAATTTAAAATAGGATACCAAAAAAATATTAGTTCCGTTCTTACTTTAATTGGATTGGAGTAGTACCGGTAGGGGTTCATTCACTTAGCCAGAATCAAGCGCATTTTACTCCTCGTATCCTTCACGTTATAAATACCGCGACAAGAACCAAAGCATTTCCATCATAGGTGCATGAGAACCTAAACAAAACGTATTAAGTTATCTAGCATTGGTTTCCACATTCTCTACACATGTTTCCTCGGATCGCTGCATCTTAAGAACATTAAGTCCGGTTTTACTTGATGTACTAGCTAAATGTCATCGAAAATTCAAAAAAGACAATCAAAACCGAAACAATTTTCGTTTTTGTTTTTTGCAACGGATTTAGAACAAAATATTTTTTTTAAATTTCAAATTCACCTAAAAGCAATTTTTATAATTCACCTTCACTTTAAATATAAAGAATTGTTGTGATCTGCAATACATAAATTCTGCGCTAAACTACAAAATTAACTTTAAATATTTTTCCAATTTCGCTATTTATGATAAGTATGAAAATTTCACTATTTTTCATTATACGATATGAAAATTCTTTATGAATTATATCATATGTACAATTTTTTTCGATTCATTAACTATGCACCATCAAAAACACTTATAAAAATGTTATTACATAACTAACTACTCGTAATAGTAAGTAGCTACTTAGCATAAAGTTTTTTCAATTAATTAATTTCAAAAATAATCGAAATCAAAATATGAAAATTTTGTATAGATTAAATTGAAATTTATAAAATGTTGACAGCTTTTAATTGATTCTGGAATTTAATTGGTTGTGACTGTGAGTTATGATTAATTTTAATTGTTGAGATGTAAATAATTACAGTTTACCTTTACATGCTGATATAATTCACATTCGAAAGTTATTCGATTGCGAAAATTGTATTTTATGACCGTCAATATTAATTTACTGAAAATTTAACTATACTTCAGGCAGTATTGAGAGGAAATTACTGCATTCATCATTTATTTAAACACTTATTATCGTTTCTTCAAATTTACTATACAAAGAATATCTATCTATTCTGTTGCAAAATAAAATCGTATCCGTAGTACCTACAAAAAAAAATTGAACTTTAAAAATATTGATTTTTTTTTTGTAAACCATGAACATTTTTAGCTTATGAGGATTGTGTAATATAAAGTTCGGGGTCATTTTATATTCAACTGCATCATATTTGCAGTACTTTTAAATCGTAAATTATAAAATTATTTTTTATACAATAAAACTCTCTTAATGTTTTTAAAGAAATTTAAATATTTTATTTATATTTTCTGGTTTTAATTCACAAGAAAAGTAGGTATAGGTATAGTAAAGGCCTGTCTACCTTCAAATAGATTTGGAATTATTAAATATACTTTCAGTTTCAGTAAGTACTTTTACAACGTTGAAAATAAAAAGAATCTTTAGTATTTTACGAGCAGTTAGAATTACTATGAGTGTTGCATTGGATTTTATGGTCATAAAAATGGATTTGTTGGTAAAAAAAATGATTGGAATGAAATTTATAAACTTCGTGTCTGTAAAATTTAGTTCAATGGGCGCATGTTAAAATCCTGAATTATATTTTATATACCTAAGTTTAATATTCTATTCTACATCATACAATAATTGTCACCCGATTTCAAATTTCAATGATACTTCACACACAGGTTGATTTAGTTATCTAGTTTTAGTTGATATGTTGGTGCCGGTGGCTTAAGTGGTTATGGGAAACTAATATATGAGCAACTTAATTTCCGAAGAATATTTTTATTCTTAAGTCTAAAGCATTTAATTATTATACATTGTCAATAAGATTTTACACAGAAGTTACACAAATAAATCACTGTTAAATCTAACTACGAATTATCTGCTTGCCACTGTTAGCAGCTTTTTTAATTCTTTTTCATGTTAGTACAATATCGTTTGCATATTTTTCAGTTTGTGGTTGAATTTAGAAAATTTCTTTACACAATAAAAATAGAAATCTTTAACCACAAATTAATTCCTAGCTAAACATAGACACATCGTTATTACTTGCAGTTGTATACTCCTTTTTAAAAAAAATCGTGTAAGTATAAATTTTTGCATTTTCTTGGTTAATAAAATGTTGTAAATAATCGTATTTTCCGGATTTATTCAGAATACCACAAACAATATTTTTAATAGCTCTGGGACACACATTCAATATCAAAATACTAAATTTGTTTAATTACTTACTAATTAATTAGGTATATTAGTTATATACTTATATAAAAAATTGATATTTTCACTTCTCGGTTTAGATTAATTTACATCAACAATTCTTTTATGACGTTTTGGTAGGGATAATTTTTTCGTATTAATTTTACGAAGGATAGACCAAACTTGGTTTGATTTGATAATATCGTACCGGAAGAAATTTCATTAATAGTATTTATAAACAATTACATTTTAAAGGCAGTTTGTTTTTTGTAGGAATTTCTTTTAAATATAATAAAGTAGACGAAATGAAATTATTGTTGAATTAAAAAAATGTATTCCAGAAAATACTTTTATTTATAAAATTAACTGAATACTTAAATATTAATACAAAATTTTAAAATATCTGAATAGTTTTTTTTTTTTTAAATCTAGCGAATCTAATAATAAAGTGCTAAAAAAAAAACAAATGCAATTTACTTTTTAAAAAATCCATTTTTTTTAAATCATTATTAGTTAATATTTTCATTAATCTTTTTGCTTTTTATAATCAAAATTATTAAATCTTTTTTGGCACATTCAAGGAATTTGCAATTTATAAAAAAATTACATACATATTATATTTTTTTTTCAATCAATATAAATAATTGTTTTGGTATCATTTTCTGCATATTTAATATATTCTCGTTCAATTAAATATTTAATTCTCAATTTAATAACATCTACCGATGGTGTAAAGCGTCTCTTTAAAATATCAATGATCTCAGCGTGTAACATAGAAACCTAAAATGATTTATATTAATTTAATTGATAAAATAAAGGTTTATTTTAGGTATTTTTGTCTCTAATTCTGGTCCCCCTTATTATTAGCATCGTATAAACCCCCAGCTCTAAAGATCTCCAAAATAGTTTTTAGTGAATACTTAAACTATTTTCCATTCGATTTTGGTGGAATAAATTTTTGAAGAGACTGGTCATCGAATAGAATACTGAGATGCCAGGGGCTTCATGTTAGAATTCAAATATTTGAAAAAATTACAAAAGTGCCGAGATTAAATAATGATTGTCCCGTCAATCTCACATATTTCCGACATAATCTTACCTGTAAGGTTTTACGTGTTTTCATTACACGAACAATTGCTGCATCAATTTCAATATTACGATCACTTAAAATTTGTTTTTTCATTGCTTCATTTTCTTCACGGTTATCTTTACGATTCGCTTCAATACTCTTAAAACCTTTGATTTTATACCTGTAAAAAAAGTTTTTGTTAATAAAAATTTATTTAATTAAACCAAAAAAATAAATAAATAAAAAAATAAATACATATTTTCATATTCTAAATATAAAAAAAAAGGTTGCCATTTTTATAATTTATAATTTAGGTACCTAGGTACACCATTTTATTTTACCTGCGTGACTTTGAAGAAAATCCGGAATTTACAGAATATATTTTGATAACTCCATCATTTTTCTCTACTATATTTAAAATTTTGTTTTTCACCAATTGTGTTAGTATTAGATCCAGACTTATTTCTGGGATGTTAGTTTTTGCTTGAATTTCATTCAATGATAAATTATCATTATAGTTAAATAAATCTAAAACGATTGCCTTAAAAAAATAACACATTGTTGTATAAATATTATTATTAATTTATATAATATTATTATTAATACAAATTTTTAGTTTTAAGTTAAATAACGTCAACAGATATAAGATTTAAATAAAGAAAGTTGTGTGCCTCTTTTTACATCTTTGTCAACCGGAACCGAATCAGGAACCTTTTAAAGAAACGAATGGTTTATAATATCAAAATTAAAATGATTTTTCCTTGGTTTCCATTTCTGGTTAATGGAACGAACATATTTTCTTAAAATCTATTTTTCAAATTATTAATTATTTTACTTTTAATTTATAAAGTAATATGACAACAATTAAATTTGCCATTGGGGTAACGAATAATTACTTATATAAATTCTGTTAAGTCAAACCTGAAATATATTTATATTGTGGAAACCAATCACAATTTAAAGTTTAGTTATTCTAAAGTTTAAAGTCGGATTTGTAATTGAATAGTATAAAATATTTAAGATTATTATGATTTTTTATAATTTTTTTTCGTTCACTAGATAACAATAATAATATATAATTCTTACATGAAGTGTGGTTCCTTCCAAAATATATTCACGTTTCTTTTTATTTCCACATGGTTCATAATGCGCTTTAATATGTGTATTTCCTAAAAAAGAGACAAAATATATTAAAATATGTATACAAAAATTAAGATATCTAGTATTCCGACATGACGTATTTACCCCGCAATTGTTCATTACAAAATCTCGAATTTTAATTTAGTTATTATAATTACTGCTTTTATTTTTATTTTTTGTAAATTTATGAAAAATAATAATATTACACAAAGATTACTTTATACTTTTTATTATTTTATTAAAGTCTCTTTTTAATAATCGATATTTTATAGAAGTGATTTTGTAATACCGTATGTAATTTTGTAAACTTGATTTTGGAATATTTTATTAATTACTAATTTATTCAACTTACCCATATTACATTGTATTTTCACTTGTCTTTCGGAATGTTTATCTTTATAATATTTTAAATATAAATTATATATATGATTCATACTTGATGGCAAATTAATTTCTGGAAATTGTTTACAACTTTGCCAAGCTCCTGAACGTAAAATATAAATGGAAAAATCAATTTCAGGTAAATTGACCTTTTGCGTATTCATTTGTTCATTGAACACACGCAAATTAGTTTGATTAATTGTTATATCATCAGTCATATTTTTAAGTTTTTTTATAAAATCATTTCCACATTCAAGCTAAATAAATAATTCCATTATATATATAAATTTGAAATAATATGTATACTTACTTGTAATTTTCCAATAAATTTATTTTCAATATCTAGATTAGCTTTGAGTGACAACAAACGTCTCTCTAAACTAATATTATAATATTTTTCAAAAACATCCTTTTCTGTAACTAATTTGAATAGTTCAATAAAAAGATCAAGTTCTTTATCAATTTGACTGTCAGAAGCAGACGACTTAAAAAAAATTGGTACATGAAAATACGAATAAACAAATACTAAAAATATATCAATTAATATAAACATACATACATTTTTTTCATATTTTCCCATTTTTCCATGAACATAATAAGCTAAATATTCTGATATTTTTGCTTTTGAATTCATTGCAAGTGTAAACATATTTTCAACAATTGCTTTTAAATCTATATTATTGTCAAAACATTTACTTGCCAAATTATCATATTTTAATTTTAATTCCAATAATTTTTCAATTACTTCGGATTTTTCTTGAATATCAATGTCACCACCAACACAATCAACAATTGAATTAGCATAAACACTAAAACATTGGCCAGCTATTTGATTGAATTCGTTTATTTGTGAATATTTTTTAAAATATTTATATATTTTTTCCAATTCTGATATTCGATCTTCTTGTATCATCCAATTTAATCCATATTCCAATTGAATTATATTATTTAAATTTTCTTTGATCAATACATTTTCAACCAACTGCAAAATTTTACTCTCGGTACGTTCATGTAAATATCGTAAAATTCTTCCTTTTTCTTCAGCCAATCGATTCTTTAATATGAAAAATAAATGTTGTTTATTAGATTTATTTAAATTTTATAAATTAGATTATACCTCAAAGGCTTTTATGTATTCAACAGCATTATTCTTTTGTAACATTTTTTGAGCTTCGCGTTTATAAAATAATTCTGAATTTTCTAAAAATTGTTTCTCGAATATATCATCGTATTCCGAAAATTGATTATCTTCTTCGCCAATTGACAGTAATAATTTAACAGCAGTTTTAATAGTTGAATTATCAATTGTATTTCCTTCTCGTTCGGCTATTATCATACCGAACATTACATGTTGCATTGATTCGCTAACACCTTCATTACGTAAAATCTACAAATATAATTTATGAGAAATTTATAAAAAGTGATCGTCATCTAAGTAAGTTAAGTATCCGAAGTATTTTGCCTTAATAAATAACATTACACAATTTCAAACAATAAATAATTTACTAAACAATAATATAATTTAAAACTTACCAAATTACGAAAATTTTGTAGTCCCATATCATAAACTTCCAATAAATTTTTAGGTTGAGCATAATTAGAATCCAAAAACAATAATATATCATGAAATTTCCGTACACACTCATCCAAATCTACCCATTTTTTATTTATAACTTCTAAACAATTATTAGCAAGATCTTGTGTAACCAATGGTTGTACACGATCACGTAAATGTACAGACATTACATTTTTAATTGAATTGTAAAGATATTCACCCAAATTTTGAATCACAATCATATAACAATCGCTGTATCCCTTAAATAATATTATATATTTAAATTAAAAATTAATATAGGTAATTAATAAAGTTATGTTTATAGTTTCCGAAAATTTTTACTTGTACAAAAGATAATTGTGTCGATTCTTTTAGAAATATTTTA
Organism: Rhamphomyia laevipes; assembly: GCA_963920725.1. Classification (NCBI taxonomy): domain Eukaryota; kingdom Metazoa; phylum Arthropoda; class Insecta; order Diptera; family Empididae; genus Rhamphomyia; species Rhamphomyia laevipes. The sequence goes on from OY987258.1 coordinate 17,860,242, forward strand.
TCCAAAGCATCAGTTAACTTGTTGATTCTCTCAGTCTACAAAAAAATGATACAAATTGAAATTTGACTGACAAACTATATTTGACAAAAAATGTAGAGTACTTACCTCAACACGATTTAATTGCATTTCTGGCATATTTCCCAATTTTTTTTTGAATTAATTATAAAAAGAAATACGGTATATGTATATTTATAAGTTTCTGGTTATCTTTGCAAATATAAGTTGTTAGATAACAATTCCTTTGTGACTCACTTTGTTTTACTCCAGATCCAGATTACTTTACGAATTACGACTTAGCTAACTTTTGTCAACTAAATGAAAATGCCAAACGAGATGCGATAAGGATAATGAACGCAAATGTAAATTAGCTGAAGCAGAAGCACTGAATAAACAATTAATAATATTAATCTCTATCACAACTTCACAACACATAACAATCACAATATCAATAATAGTTTCTCAGAACCAGAACAGAAGCCCCTTTAGTTTTGGGAATAACCGCTCTCTGTCAAATTTACAGTAATATAAAATTGATTTATTATAGATATTTACAAAATTTCCTACAACAAACCAAATTTCCCTAAAAATTTGAAAATAAGCTGGCCTACAACAAATAAAATTTCCCTTAAAATTTCTTTCAAACTACAATAATAAAATGTTGGTAACGCTTGTTCTATTTAGTGCAAAACATTAAAAAAAACTCGCTTTAATAAACTATTAAACAATAATATTAGATAAAAACTGAACTGAACATAAAATCTCTGCTCAAAATTGATAATTTAAGATGCTAGAAAAGCAGGAAATTCGTGTTAGTTTGTTACTACAAGAAATATACGATCATGTTTGTATGGGATATTTTTGTGCCTTTAAGTTGTCAAAATTTGTGATCGTTTAAGGCCTGGCCTACATTGTTCCGATCGGTTCAGTTTCGATTCGTTTCGAAAAGTTCAAATTTGACGTCTCCATATATTTTATATGGGAAATCGATTGAGTGGACACATAGGTCGAATCGGAACAAATCGAATCGAAAGAGTTTGGAACGATTGAAATTTTGCGAATCCAAACTGAAGGAAATGTCAAGAGAAATGAAATTTGACTGTTTCAAAAATAACAAAAACAAAATGTATGTGGTTTAATCGATTGTGATCGGTAACTATGTGTTGTCTACTTAACCGACGAATCGAATCGAATCGAAACTGAACTGAACTGATCGGAACAATGTAGCCCAGGCTTAAGGCTTTTGGCTATACATAGTTTCTATCAGTTCAGTTCAGTTTCGATTCGTTCCGATTCGACCTGTGTCTCTCTCTGTATGTCCACTCAATCGATTTCCCATACAAATATATGAAGACTTCAAACTTGAACTTCACTGAAAGAAACGAAACTGAGCTGAACCGATCTAAATTATGTTTAATGTAGTCCACACTTTACATTTATTTGTCAAAAAAATTTAAAAAACCGTTTTTATTTACACGTCTGTACGTTTTCTATTGTGTCTATACTATTTTTGTAGACCGCGTTCGAATACGTTAGAGATCGTAATGAAAGCGACAATGTAACTCAAGCGTTACATTGAACGTGATATCGTTCATCGTTGACATGTGGTGTGGGCATGTGGCGCAGTTTGAATTGATGTTAAAAGCGGAGCGGAATGCTGAAGAATGAGCTCACTGAAACAAATCTTTAAACTATCCCTATTGCCTTTAATTTTGATTTGTACAATTTGTAGCCTTCCTTCTACACAAGTTTTGTGTTACTTTCCAAAAATCCGCTGGTTAATGCAAATTTAATATTTCTGTTCCTGGCCTACTTGCGTTTGATGCGGAGAAATAGTATTTATGTAATCTTAAAGAAATTACTTCTTATCTACAATCTGCATGCGATTACGTTACAACTGTTACAACTTACAACTCGACTATCTTGTGTAGTATTTTGTATTTTTTTTTTCTCAGTTAGCGTTTTAAAAAATAACTAATTTCCAAGTTCCAAGGTTAAATCGGTTAAATCACGTATTTATTAATTTTAAATTATATATTAATAATTTATTAATATACTTGAAAATATAAAACTACGGAAAATCAAATTAAAGTCAAGGTGTTTTAAATAATTAATTTTACTTTATTTTTTCATATGTATTAAAAAAATATTTTTTTTTAAATATAATTGGTATATACGTATATTAAAACTACAATTTTTAATATTACACATTTTCTTTGTAATTAAATCGCAATAAAACTTTTACCTAAAAAGCTGAAAATTATATTAAATATATTTAATTAAGTTAATAATTTAACGAAATTTCGTATATCATTATTTTTATTTTTGATAAATTTCCCATTTCCAATAATAAACCTTCCCTTCACCAAATTAAATTGGTTTATATAAAAGTGTTGTAACATATTTCTTTCTATATCGATGAGTTGCACTCAAAACCATAACACCATCCTTAATTGATAAAGCATATAAATGGTTTAACATGACATGGTTTGGTTCGGGAAGTAATGTTGGTTCACACTAAAACATAAAATATGAAAAAAGAAAATGAATATAAAATTTTCTTTAATACCAAATTAAAATTTCTATTTACCGATAATGGAGTGTCCTTGTTTAAAATAACTTGTAGCAAGTGTGGTGGTAGAACAGGTGGTCCTGATACTTTTTCCCATGGTTTAGCTTGTGGTATATCTTGTGAATATTCTTTTTGGGCTAGATTTAAAGCATCTTCGCTATCTTTGGCTAATGCTTGGAAAACTTCAAAATCAGATTGTCTAACTGATACCAAATTATTTTTAGTTCCAGCATCATTTTCAATGTTTTTCTATTATGTTTTGATTGTTTTGTTTGGATAAGTAATTATATAAAATTAATATTATAAATAAATATAATTAGGGTGACCAGAATTGAAAATTGTAATAAAATGAATTTGATTAACCATAATAATAAACAGTAGTTTTTTAATAAAAAGTATATTTACTTTAATTTGATCTTACCAATCAAAAAAAAATTGAGAAAAAATTAATTATGTGCTTTATTTTTTTGATAATATAAACAAGAGATTTAAAATTTTATTCTAACTCACATTTATATAAAAACTGTATTCAATTATGTCATTTGACAACTCTGGTATTTGTTCATAAACACCACAATAAAATATTGATTTTCTACTAAATAAAAACGCAATAACAAAATAAATACAAAGCTTACCAATTTTGGATCATGTTTCCATTCACCATCAACAAAGAATTTGTATTGATGATCACCTTCTGGTAAATCAATAATGGTCACAAAATCACCATGACTTCGTACCATTGGTAAAGTTTTCCAATTTGAAAATGTACCACTAATATAGACAGCTTTACCCCCACCGTCCCATTTAAAAACTGTCGGTAATGCAGGTTTCTTTTCTTCACCACCAATATCCGAATCAGATTCTACAAAACTATTTCGTGTACTAATACTTTCAGAAACTGTATTTGAACGTGGTCTAGAAATTGAACCACCATCACCTGAATATTCTGTTTCTTGTTGCTGTTGTTGTTGCATTATTGCTGCTGTTGCTGGTGTATAATACGGACCTTCGTCTTCCTGTGATCCCTGATGGAGTACTAGGCGCGTGTCTGGTTTCTTGTCAAATACAAAAGCTTGTCCTTCACCACCAACACCTGGTTTGCATGGGGAACTGGGTACACCACCTATTTCACTTGAACCGGATTTATGACGTTCTCGTGTTGGTAAATTGCTGCTGCCAGCATTTCCCATTTTTTATTATAGGAAGTTCTGCTGAATTAGGAAATTATAGAAAATTAAACTTTTTATTTTACTTCCTTAATATTTTTGTATTTCCTCTAAGGTTTTACACAAAGAAAATGTCAAAAAGAGCCAAATATTTATTGATTTTGACAGCAAACATATGATATTTTTTTATTATTATTAATAGTACCCTACAGAAAAAAATGTATCATTTTGTGTTGAAGCAATACCAACTTAATGACAATATTAGTATTGGTCGTAGTCTAAAAAAATTTTAATTTATGGAGAAAGGTCTATTTTAAACTGTTATATTTTTGCAGTTTTGCCTTCAAATCGTAGAGTTTTGCACTCTTATCATTTTACAAACAAACAGAAAAAAATCTACAACCTTTTTTGAAAATTTTGAACAAATATTGTCTAAATAATAGTTAATAATATTAATGTTATATGCAATGTAATATTAGTGGTTCGTATCAAAACTAATCATAGCTTTGATTGAAGTACTCTGCCAATAGTTTTTCAAAAACTATTATAGTCTTTAAATTAACCTTATTTTTTTAGAAAATGATAACATTATTATTTTATGATAAAAGGATAGTTTAAATTTAGTATGAAAATTTCTTAGAGGGTAATAAAATCTGAAAAAGCTAAAAAATAATATAATTGCGGCCAATGTCATGTTTGATGGTTTGAGGTTTGAGATTTGTTGACTGACTTATTTAATCAGCTGTTGTATTGTATTAATTTTGAATTGAACATATTTCGTGAAATAATAATAACAAAACAATCATTTAATTTTTATTTACATTAAAAAATTTTGCTAATTAAAATGAAAGTTAAAATAAAAAGTGAGTAATAAAAATATTTTTACATATATAATTAAATTTATATGGATTGCCTGTAATCAAATTTGCATTTTAAGTTATAATTTTAAATATATTTTGTTGTTCACTAAAATTGTGCATTAAAATAAATTTTGTATTAATTTAGATTGTATGTCAATTGCTACTTGGCATTGGATAACAAAAGATGATTATTGTGGAATATGTCGAATGGCATTTGAAAGTTCCTGTCCAGAATGTTCATTACCTGGTGATGATTGTCCATTAGTTTGGGGTGTTTGTTCACATTGTTTTCATATGCATTGTATTGTTACTTGGCTTAATTTACAACCCCTTAGTCAACAATGTCCAATGTGCAGACAAAATTGGAAATTTAATATTCAATAATAATGTAAATTAAATTTTTAATTTTGTTTTTTAAAAAAAATATAATTTTTATAATTAATTAAATCTTAAATTCATTTGGAAAGTAATTTTAAGTATTAAATAAAATGTTTTTATATTGAACAATTTAAAAACTAAAATTTTTAAAATTTATATTTATTTATTTTCTTTTAAAATTACATATTAGCGAAAACTATCGTGGAATTTCAAAGTTGCACGTTATATCCAAATGGTTTGAATTGATAGCAAAGAATAAGGTTTATGAAAATGTCAAAAATTCTTTGAGACCTTTCCAATATGGATTTATGTCTAGTAGGTCAACTATATTCAGAAAATAGTCCCTTACATTGAAAATGAATATTAAGTAGATGCCACATGTACTGAGTTTCAAAAGCATTTGGTATAGTTTCTATTAAAATTATATGTAGTAAACAAGCTCTAGGACTAAAATAAAATTTCATTCTGCTTTAATTAATTGGATTAAATCAAATATGATAAAATTAAAGTTTTCATAAATTACTTTCACCGAAAGTAAATAAAATGTTATTATAATTACACTTAATTTAAAATTCTTTTCAAAACAAATCTGATTTAATTAACTAAGTAAAACGTAAAAGTTGTGTCCTTTTTGAATTTTGATTAATTATTAAATGTACCTACCTATTCACTGATTGGCAAGAAAAAAATAACTTCCATATCCGCACACTTGATACCTTGAGGCGAAAAAAGAAAAAGTTTTAATTATAGTTACAAAAAAAATAGCTTGTTTTAAGTGGTTTGCTTTTTTATTACTATACTCTCTTTGATAAAGTTGGTTAATGATATAGACAAAATCTATCATTAATGATTCTTATGCGTTAGTAATAAACTTTAAATTCAGTTATAACAAGGAATTCTTTTAATTTAATCATTGTGTGTTAAAAGGGATGAAATTTATGGTAATTTGGGTTTTATTATAATTATTAAAGGAGAAACAAACAAATTTTATTATGCATGATTAGATTATGAAATTTGGTGTTCATTTTATTCGGTAGTTCATTTTATTTAAAAATAATGATTGAATGTGTTTTTATTGTAAATTGGTATTTATTAGTTTACGTTTAATGTGTAAATTTGTCGAATTATAATAATCACTTATATTTGATTTTCAAATTGATGAATTTATAGCCATACTGACTAATTGACTGTATAGTAAAATTGGTGTTTTTAGATCGATAGTTTACCCAAAGATAGTAAATAAATCTGTTTCAGAAAGAAATTCCATTATATACAATAATACTTGAATTTAATTTCCTTTCTGCAACACGAATTGCAAAATATTTTATTCTTAACCTTTTAGTTAGATAATTCCTTTATTATAGAATAGGTTATTTATATTATAATTTTCTGTAGCTTATTTGGATCTTAGAAACATTCAAATGTATTTCAAAATAATAATAAAAAAAAATTATTTGGTTACTCTCCAAATTGTACATATTTCAAACTGTACTGAAAAATGATAAAAAATTTGCAAAAGTATAAAAAAATTCCGACAACGGTCAAAATACTGACCAAGAAATCTATTGTTTTATAAATCTTGTCTTTTAAATGAAATTATCATACAATCACAAATTATTATTGACAATTAACTAATTCTGGTACATTCATTAGGAAGACAGACAATATTTAGAATTTATGTTACGTATTTACTTCAATTCTTAGTAAAAAAATTTCAAATTTATAGAAAATTTTTGATTGTTACCAAACCAACTAAACCAGACATTAACATACATTGAACAAGATAATTAATATTCAAATTATTTATATAAATTATGCATATGAACAGTACCAGCATCAAGTTCAACAATTTAGATAAAAACGACAAAAAATATAGAAATGGACAATAATGTGAATAATATTATTCAGAAGGTGAAAAAAAATGTATAAAATTGAAGTCATTTCTGAATGACTATAGGAGAAATAATTTAACTTTCTGACTAATTTTTGGATTTTTCCATTTTACTGTACTGTACTTAAATGATTTTCTATTTCTTTGTTGCAAACCAGCAATGAAATGAAAATTATAATATAACTATAATTTTTTGTGTAGCTTTTCGTTATATATAAATTTTTTGAATGTTTAATGAAGTATAAAAATTGTTAAAATATATAAAACACAATTTTATTAACCATATTGAAAATGAACTGAAAAAGTATAAACTAAATTTAAAATTTGATGTATATTTGAATTTTATTTTATTAAAAGATTTGGTTATTAAATACAAATAACCTTTTAAAAATACGATTAATATATTTAAATTTTTACACTCAAACTGAAATTACCATATTTTTGTTATCGTATTTACGAGTTTGTTTTTGCTGCTGTTTATAACGTTCAAAAATAGTTTACTGACAAATAATTGGAAATTTACTTTTTGTTCTTTATTAACATTTCGGAATGATGGAAATGAATGATCAATTATTATTATATATATTTATTATTTTAAATCTATATAGTGTTCACAATTCGATAAATTTTCAAGTTATTTTGTTTTAAAATTATTTATAGCTTGTTCAAAATTTAGTTTTCAAACATAAAATAATTTTTAACCACCACAATGAATTTTACTATTTGTATTATATAGATTTATATATTATGTACATATTTTTAATTTTTTTCCATATTTTCACCAAAAGTTTTTTCAATTTAAATTAAAAAATGTACCTTCACGGTTAAAAAAAATTAAAAATTTACGGATTCTTATTTTATACCATATTGTTTTAAATTGATTTTTTTTACCGAAACCAGTCCGTTAAAACAGAAAAAGATGCAATGCTAAGAATTTTATGTACCTATGTATAGTACCACCATTTAATTCCTTTTGATAGTGTATTGTTGTCATCAGAAGATGGACACATCAGATCAATAAAAATAATAACTATGAGCAATTTTATTTTTAAAATTGAATGGTTATAAAAGATGAAAATGCAACAGCTTTGGTGATTAACTAGGGATTATAAGCTTACAAATAGCGTTTTTAGCTTTTTAATAACCGGCCTTAAGTCCTTAAGGCATTTTGTACTACTACAATAAAGTATACTTATTATTTATAATATAATTTTTACGAACTGAATATTCGCAATGTTTTAACCGTGTATAGTTATAATAACTATATTCAAAACTCCCTAAACTAATTTTTAGCTGTTGTAGTTTTGATCCGTTGAGACTAGAAAATTCTAAAACTTCATTTTGAAGAATCATAATATATTTTTTTTAGTAATGTAATTTTTATTTTTGGTTATTCTCAAATGGTAACAGATTTTTTGAAATTGTATGCTTATGAATAAGTAAGAATTGTATAAAAGTTTCGAAAATATATGCTTAAAAAATAGAAATTTATTTTATTTTTTATTTGTTTGTAATGTGCCTGGAAGTTTTGGTTTAGCTAGAAGCTAAATCCCTACACTTTTTACGAGAAATTTTTGAATTTTATCGGAACCAAAATATTATGTTCACATCCATTTTGATCACAATCCAATGTTATATGTAGATGTTCGGGGATTATTTTTAAGTATAGCACCGTCTAATAATTATGGTAATTTTATTTATAAGCGATAGATTTTTAAAAATCGGGATCAGCCAGATTATTCGTATAATATTAGTTTACCCGCCTTCAAAAAGTTTTGTATTTTAATTTAATTTTATATTCGTTTAAGTATGAAATTGCACCAGCCAGAATACAATGTCGGATTCGTCTCGATAAAGGAAAACTGTGATTTTCTTTCAGATTTTAATATTTAATTAATCTTCCTGTTTTTATTATTTTTTTAAATAAATGTTTATACCTAGTTATAATAAAATGAATATTTATTGCATTTTGGAATATTTTTAAATTGATTATTCGATATCAAATATTTATTGAACTATGAATTTATTTATAATACCAGGGGTTAGTTCATAAGTTATTTCTCGGCCGGAATTTTCAAATTTATTTTTTATTTAATTTTTTCCCTACTTTTTATTCACTCAATTCTCTAAAAACAACAAACTTTTTGAAAATGCAATCTGCATTGATATCGTACCATTAAGTAATTTAGTTCCATTAATGCGGTAACAAAATTTGATTATTTTCGATTCATATTCTGCAGTATAGAAAGTTATTTTATTTATATAATGTTATGAATGAAATAATTGAATTTACTTTCTAGATATATTTAACTTGGGTTTACTTTTATATATGTACATGTATACTTCCACGATTTTATTAAATTTTATGTAGATTCAATTAATTTTATTAATCTCAATAATATTTTTGATTGAAAAATATATATACAATCAATCTTTATTAGAAAGAAAACTTGAATGACATGCATTATTTCAAATTCTTCTACAGGAAATTACAAAAAGTCAGTGGCGACTATACTGTTTCTAAAAAGCTAGGATGATAGAACTTAGAAATATCGATTTGCATATTAAAATTTTGTGCTATTTTTTTCCATAAATATAAAAATGGAAAATAAAAAATCCGTTTTTATATTGAAGCTTTAGTCGTCATCTTAGCTGAATAATCTATCTGTCTTATTATCCGTTGTAAAAAGTGAAATGTAAACCTAAAAATCATTAACCGAGTTCAAAACGGTTCTCAATTAGTTGGGATCCAATACGAACCTGGAAAGACCAGTTGTTTGTTTGAAGTTTTAGGAAGTCACTGGTAATCTCGTTTTTTCATCTTAAGCTGGGTCTGCCTCTCTTTCTTTTTCTCTTCGGGTTGAATATAAACCAGTTTCGATCATGCTCGTTTATCAGGATAACATGGCCTAGCCGATGAAGTGTTAACTTAAATTTTATTAGTTACGTCATGATTAATGCTGTAAAGTATTTTGAAATTTCTTATCTATTAAAAATTAAAATTTTATACATATTTAAAGATGGTATATAATATTAAACTAGCGGAACTCATAAAGTGTAGGACTTCGTGAAAGTAGTAGCAGCACGATCAATAAATATAATAAAGTTTGTCAAAATTGCAAATTCTTGTCAACTTGTCGAAAGTTTTCGGAAATAAATTCCAGGTGAATCATCATACAATTTAAAGGACTATAGAAACATGAAATTATGTAATATTCAAAGTTTTTGCAGAAATTTCTCTTAATTTTCAAAAGTTCTTCAATTTCTATCCAAAAATGATACAAGAAATCTTAAAAAAAAACTAGTGTTAACATTAAACAAAGTTTTCAACATTGTAGAAATATCATTTTTATAGCTTTTTTTGTTGTGGAAACTAAGATAATTTTTGTTCAGTTTACTCAATTCAGATATACTGAAAACATAATATCATATAAAGTTTTCAGTTTAATTTCATTTCTATAAAAAAATAAAAATTAAAAATTATTCGTAGATAGACGAAAGAAGCGGTAAAAAGTTCCAAATGAATCCCTACTTTTCAAGAATATTTAAAGTTTATATTAATTGGTTTTTTTGTTAAATAATATTCAAGCTTTATGGAAATGTTTTGGTCAATTTTATGAAGAACTATAGAATAACTATGAAATATTGTAAATGAAAAGATATGTTGACTAAATGGAAATTGGCCAAACAATTTTGTTTTAGGTTTTAGAAGGCAGAGGTTCCAAAACAACAAATGAACATTATATTTTATAATAATTGTTATCGAATTGGTATAAAATTGCTACGCAGAAAAAGTCAGAATAAGTTCAATGGATTCTTATCAAAATTTCCAACTTATATTTGGAAATACTAAATTACATTCGTGTTTCTGATGACCTGGAGATCTGAAATTTTGTATATTAATTACAATAAAAACTGAGAGAAGACGTTTTCATATAGAGAAATGATTAATGTAGTGAATTGAGCACGAATTTGTTACTATGGCGCTTAAATCTTTTTTCGAGTCATAACATCCTCACTATTCTTACTCCAGTTAGCTCTATCAGTTGTTGGCCTCCTCAATTTCCTTCCAATAGTTATATCTCTCAGTTGATGAGTCTCTCCAATTGTGCATCCGAAAAAATCTAAAGCATATTCCGCAATATATTAGGTAACCCGCATAAAAGATTAAAAGTGACTATTCCAAGAGACAAGCGAGAAATGTGATTCTTTGCTGTTGCCTTTGTTTATGATTTAGTATCCTGCGAAAATAAAGAAATATTTCGTAATGGCTAGTACTAAAAATATTCTAATCATCATAAGTTTAAAATAAATGATTCCTAATTTCTGGTCCTATAATATAAATTATTTAAATTCTTTGGAACATTTGTAATTTATATTATTATCCCTTTAAATATTACTCATCAAATTCTTTTTATATTTATATTTTATTTAAATAGTCGGTAAAATTTATTATCACAGGTTCCACTTATTAATAAATATGTTTTAATTAAATTAAATGTCGCTGGCTGATATATAGAAAGCACCTAAGAGCTAATGCTATAATTTTTATACACATGCTGATTTACTTGATTTTCCCTATCAAATTTAAATTAAAAAAAACCCTCCATCAGACACACTTGTCACCTATGTTATTCTGTACCTGTACATATAAATAAAATATAATATAAGGACATAAATTGCAGGTACATAAATTTGTGATAGCAAATCGTGACATATTTTTCGGATATTTATGTAAAAATTTGTTGTTCATTTCTTGTTAACAAAATAATGTTGAAATTTGGTCCAATAAGCAAAAACAAAATTTAAAAATAAAGTCAACCTATAAACTTATTTGTCGAAATTGGTTTGATTAACTCTAGAGGATATGCTTGAATCCCTAAATTTTGTACAGATAATCATGAAAGGAGCATATAATATAGTATGACATTGTTAGGTAAATGGTATCTATTGCAGTCGAATCTGAATCACAGCGTGTATACAGAAGAGGCGGAATGAAAAATTTTACATTGTAATAGATTTATGTATATAGTAAAGTGTTGACTGATGGGATGGTCAAATTTTCGTTCGCTCTATCTAAAAAATCAATAAGAATTTTAATATTAAATCACATATTTTGTAATTTTATTTATTCGGGTTAAATTATTAAATATTAATTAAGTCCTTTTATTTAAAAAGTAAATCTAATGTAATAAATACCTTTTTTGTATAGTATAAATATAATCTAAATATCATTAAAAATTAATAATAAAAATAAACAACATTTATTTAGTATATAATTTTTATCTAAAATTTATAATTTTTAAATTTACTATTTAGATAATTTTGGCTATCAAAAGTAAATAAATAAATATATTATATTTTGATATTTATTTATATTTTGTTAACGTAAATGTATACGTAATTCCGACAATGGACACACATTTTGGTCACATCGTATAGAGTTTTCTTTATGAAAACGATTCTTTGGAACATCTTAAAACTTTATCTTTTAATCAGCTCTTTTTTAATTCAAATATTGAAATGGACTGTCTGAAATATGCGCAAGAGTATGAAATCCGAAAATTCTATTTTATTTGTCATTTTCGGTTCGTACTGGTTTCCACTAATAATTATGCAAAAGTATACCTTAACGCTAAATCTACCGACGAAAGACAACTTATTCCAATTGAAAAATTCAAACAACCAACAATTCATACCCAAAGTTAGTCTCATAAACATTATTCAAAATATTAAGTTATTTCCCAATTTACGAACAAGATTGCAATTGAATCTGTTAAAATAAGTTTCGATTAAGACACTGTAATATAAGAGTTTTATTTTGGACTCGAATAGTCAATAATTTCAATAAATTACAATGGTCGTTAAAAAATACTAATAAATATCATAATTGAAAATTTTATTAGTTGGCAGTTGTATTAAGATATCTTTTGTCCTAAATAATTTTTGTATGTCAAGTTTTCGTATTATAAATGAAAATTTACTTATTATAAGAAACTCAAGTAAAATATAAATCTTGTGACAGTAAAAATTTTTTTATTTTTTATTTTTATATATATATCCTTTAAAATTAAATATTCCCTAACAAAAAATATGCATTAAATCTTTGACAAAAACTAGCTCTTATTATAAAATATTTTAACAAACCAATAAAATTTAACTATTTATCTAAAATAATGCAAAAAGGAATATCATGTTACCCTTAAGTAATAATTGTGTAATAAAAATGAACACTCAGAAATTTACATTTTATTATAAAGAAGTGCAAATATGAAATAGTTTTTGAAATAAATCTTTATATTTTAGCTTAAGGCTCAAGGATATATTCAAAATTTTCGTTTTATACTGCATTATATTTATAAATTTATAAAGAATTTTATCAATGTTACCCTGTATTTTAAAATTGATTTTGAAATGAATATTTGAATTTGAACATTTTAAATTGAACTAATTGAGGATTGGTTTGTCTACCGCTCTAATAATATAAATATAGATAACAACTCCATTTAAATTAAAGGACATTGAGTTTATTTAAAGCTACCTATAGATTTAATGTCCTAAAAAATATTTTGGTCTTTTTTTTGGTATATCAAACACAAAAAAACATTTTAAATTATATATTTTCAAAAATTTATCCTTCTGGGAAATTTATTTTGTCCATTATATGGTTTTGAAGAAAATTGTTATACCACCTGTAAAATATGACTTTTATTATATATATTATGAAAATCTGGTTAGGTAATTTTTATTATTTTTATAAAAGGTCAAAAATATTGTCTCTAACCAGATGTTTGGTATTAAACAAACAAAAAAATTGTACTTTATTCCATTTAGCACAACGAGATTGCATCAAAAATTTATTAATCTACCAAATGAAAAATTATCTACGGTTAAAACTCTAGTTTATTTTGTACTTTTAATAAAGTTATGGTATCTAATTTCTATAGAATGTCACGAAAGCTTTATCATTAAGGTCCTATGATCTCAAGTGGAGTGCAGAAGGGATAAAAAAAACATTAATTTCTATAGTAATAAAATTGCAACAGCATTAGTATATTTATCATTTATATATACATACATGTAATATAAAAGATAGAGAATGACAGATTTACTGTCATTTTACACCACTTGATTACATCACTATATGGATTAAATGTTAAGTACTTTTAATACTCATATTATATTATAGAATTCCTAAAGTATTTGGTTTGGAACAAGAAGTATATTAGTATGACTTTATCATTTATCTGAAAAATGATTTTCCATTTGAATTTCTATTGTTTTTATGTAGTGAATTCTTAATGTATTATTTTGTTTGCACTAAATATACGGTAATTAAGGATATGATTTATAGATTTTGATTGTATAATTCAAAATAATGTGAAAATATTTTGGATAAGTGGCTATCGAAATTATATATATAAAAAAAAAAAATTATATGATAATGAAATTCTTTATTTGGTCCATAGATATAAATTTAAATTTACTAATTTTGTATTATCGGGTAAATTTAACTAATAAAATAATGAAATGGTATACGTGCTGGTAAATACGATATTTTAATTGATGAATGTATTTATGGTTATCCATTTATTATTATAAATAACTCTATAAAACTCTGGAATATTGGAATAGTTTTTAATTGGAACACCAATTTAGCTGAAAATTATATCTGGAAAATTAACTTTTATACCTTGGTTTTTGTTGGTTGTTTTGAGAAGGGAGGAATGGAACCATAACTAGACCGTACCGCCTTAAACCTATTCACCACGAATCATGCCATCCCACTTCTTTTATAAAGTTTCTCAGATTAGCAGGTTTTTCCTGGCTTAGTTCTTTTAAATATCCTGCAAAATAAAAACCGAAAAATTTTAATCTTTTGTTACACAGAGAAGGACAGTGACATAAAAAAATCAATTGTCATCTTCTGCGCAGCCTCTACGCTCTACAAGCAGTTTTCGTTGTCAGACCTACTCGCACGCCATCTTTACGTAATAGTAAATGGCCCCGTGACTATTCCTGAGTACAGTCTGAGCATAGGTTTGGTCATATTCAGAATACTTCTCAAATGTTTAGGATTGGGGTTACTCCAGAACAGTTTTGTCTTGAAACAACTGTTTAGCGCAACCCATTCTAACCTATTTTATTCTGCTAGCCGTAGTTTAAAAAGTTTTTTAATCGAGTTAACTGGATAACCGATCTTGCAAATTGGGAAGCTGATGTTTATACCATTCTAACATCGATATTCATAAGTCAGAATAGATATAGAGAGTATAGTTTTTTTTGAACTATAGTTCGGAGTGCCAACTAGCTTTACATAAGAATTGAACAAAATTATTTTCAGTGTACACTAATTAAGCTTTTTTAAAATAATAATATGATCTTATATAAATTGTGTTAATATGAATCTGGACGATCGAACACTTTCTGTAGCATTGTCATTTTCTCATACAAATATTTCATGAAAGTTTTGGTTATATACTTTTTCATGAATAAACTGTTTATAGCAGGGGATTGCTAATGGTTACTAAACCAAATTAAACGTAAAATTCGGTCGAAAGCCAACCGCTGCGACATCTATGTAATAAGAAGGGTTTTTAATGAATGTACCATATATGATTCTTTTCTTACTATCCATCCATCTCAACTATGACTATAATTAGTGTGGATAAAAAATTGATTTAAATTCAAAATAAGCAAAGCTTAATTTTCAATTTATATAAAAATGTAAAAATTTATTATGCAATATATTATTTGCAAACAAAACAGTTTACGTAAATACCTAACTAATATCCTTACAAATTTCTCATAAAGTTCTATAACATTTTTATTTATCTAAATAAATATTGTTGGACATTTACTTTACAAGCTTTTATTTAGTTGCGGAATACTTTTTTATAGAATGTAATACAATTTTTTAAATAATTTATCTTTTAATATCCATTTTTATAATATATGTTTCTTTTTATATACGAGTAAGATATTTCTATTTGCAGCAACATAAAAAATAATAGAACACCATAACTTATATAATGGTCCACTTCCTTGTTTCTAGTGTCTAAAAAAGTATTAAAGTGCAGCTTTGGTAAATATATTTAAAAATTATATTTGTTTTTCCAAGCACGTTGGCCTTTTATTTTTTCTTATATATTCTCTATATATAGTTCGTCTTAGTAAAAATGAACGATATTTAACCACAGGATGAAATGAATATGTTTTATTTGTATATATATTTTGTATTTCTTGTTTTGTGAAAATTTCACATTTACTTAACTGGGACATCACAAAATAGAAAAAGGAAAAAAAAAATGGTACAGAGAAAAATAATATAAAAACAAGAAAAATATTAGGTATAAAGATTTCATATTTGTTTATAGAGGCATTTATAGTTGATATCTAATTTAAAATTCACCATTTTATTTATTTGGACTTCCTGGTTTTTTTGGAAAATCTTTTTATAATACTTAAATTCCGTATACGAAAAGATTGGTTTATTTTTGTTCCCAATGATTGTAAAATTTTCAATTATATTTTCTGAGATTATTAGGGCTTCGTTTTATTTATGTTAGTAGTAGAGATTGAAAAGGTCAAAAAATCTTCTATTTAATTTTTTTTTTAATTTATATTTAAATTAAAAGTTATTAATATTCCTATACATTCTTTATGAAAGTTGGTGATTGTAATTTGAAATTTAATTCAAATTGTTAATCAGTGAAGAACCATGAACCCAAACCGATTTTTGCTTATTTTACTTAATAATTACCTTAAATATTAAATATTTCACATTTTTGGTTACGTATATAGTGTTAAAAGTGCTGTTCATTTTAAAGATTTGGTTTGTCATAAAGATCACTACTAAGAGTATCAATTGTTAGGCTATCCACGAAGCATTATGCCAAAAATTAGTATATTACATTAAAAGATTTGGATATACGGTATTACAAATAATTAATTCAGTAAACAATGAATAAAACCTGCGGCTCATTGATTCTAAAAAATAATTATGCAACTATAACTTATCAGACATAAAGTGAAACGAAATAATGTTGCGATTTAGCTCATAAAATCAAAGCTCTCTGAATTGGTTATAAATATGTGGCTCAAAACGAATCGAATCTAATGAGAATTTAATGATAAAATAAATTTCAAATTATAAGTTTATAGAAAACATAATAATTGAACAGAAGACATTAGAACATTACCATGAGTCAGTAAAAGAATGGTTTAAAAATAGTCTTTGATGATATTGTAGAATATTCAACATGTAGAAAAATATTTCATTTGTTTATAATATAATTTTGTGACTGACCCGATATCATTTCTGAATTAAACATAATTGTAGTTCTTGTCTTATCTCATTGATCTACATGTCTAGAAAACTTCATCTTGTTGAAATACTACACCATCTTTCTCTAAATACACTATAGAATTGTTTCAATATCAAAATTTATTTAATTTAACTCTATATTATTTAAAGTTCTTTAAAATGTTACCTTTAAAAAAAATTGCAGAGAATTATTTATCTTTATGAACACATCATTTTTCTTCGTATGCATTTCATTAGAAAAAAAACACTAACTAACTAAGAGTAGCAGATAACTCGTAGTTATGTTCAACAATAATTTATGTGCAATATAGATTCGTAATTAATAGTATCTACCGAATCGTTGTAAAAAAAATACTGGTATGTTAAAAAATTCAGATCTTTTAAAACTTAGACACCATAAATATATTTTATTAAAGAATTTTGATATGGTCTCAAAACTAGATTATAAAACTATTAAATGTACCAAATTTAATTAATATCGGATAATAATTACACTAGAACTAGGACATAAAACAGTATTCTTCGTAAACTAAGCTTTTCATACATTAGTTTTCAATGTGTATATATGTGTACCTGTGTATAAAATGTCACTGCAATCGAGTAACAATTACTGAATCATATTAATGTAGAGTAGAGCATAGTATTTAAGTATGAAATATAATTGGAGATTTTAACATGAACCCCTGAAGCTAACAACCTCTTAGCCGTGAAAAAAACACGGCTCTGCACATCATCGTGAAATTTTAGCATAAATCTACTTAACGTACCGAGCCCATATTGAACGTGCATCAGGATGAAGGGTAGATGAACCTGTGTACCAATTTTTATTAATATCTAATAAGCGGTTGTAGATACTTCTACGAAAACACCCAGAAATATAATTTCATTCAAAACAATTTTTTTTGTGGGTCAAGTCCAATACAACACTCGTACCTATTCTAACTACTCGTAAAATGTTTCTTGAAAATGAATATCGTTCATTATCTGAGAAACCTGTCTGAAATACTATATTATTATCATACATTATGAGTTTTGGTATGACACAAATATAATATTTATATATATTACTATGATATATTTAATTGTGAAGTACTTTTCATAAATTCAATTTGTTTGTCATGTGTGAATATCAACACATTATACAGCAAAAATATAATTTTGTTAAGACAAGGATTCACGTAATTCACTTGTGGATATCACGTTTCGGAAATTATATACAATAGTTTGAATTAAAATAATCAAATTAAAATGATATAATAAAGGATATAATAATAGATATTTTATATGGAAATTTGAAAGATATTTCAAAAGAATGAATTTATCATTATTTTATATCAAAAAAAAAAAAAAACTTTAAAATAGAAAATTATAATTAAATTTGCAAATTATTTCAAGTAAATTAAATAATTTTTAATTACTTGAAATTCAGGTAAATATTATTTAAATTATAGAATGTCAACAATATTAATTTAATTAAAATTTGAGGTAATTAAAATTAATTAATTTTCTTATATAAATTTTTTATTAGTATCTTCATATATATGAAATCAAATGTCATCATTTATGCTGAAGACATTAATTTAGTAGAATTAACTTTTTTTTTATCTTATATATTAATTAAATTGAATGTCTTAGTTCTATTAATGTCAACCTATTTCATTTTTGTTAAGTTCTTTATTTATTATATATGTATCATCAAATTTTATGATTTTTGAATCCTTAACCTTTTCCTTCTAAAATTAAACCGATAAAATTTTGTTACGGTTTGCTAATTTATTGTAATTATAAAATAATATTCTGAATAATTTATGACTTTTTGACATTATGTAAAAACTGGAAACATAAAATTTTAATCGATTTTTTTATAATATAATTTTAGGTCTACCAGGACCAGGTATTTATTTTAAACATTTTCAGAATCAAATTATTTTGATGTATGGTACATTAACAAAAAGGATTCTTTAGCCAGTTATTTAATAAATACATAAAGTTAAAGCTTACAGTTCTATAATCATTGGAGCAATTTGACAAATTGACAGGAGTCACGTTTCTGAAGGAGTGGCAACATATATTTCATATGTCAAAGTCGTCTAGCAATCAACTCTTTACAGTCACATATTATGCGTTCCAATGTTTCGTCCTCGTGTCGACAGAACCAACACACACGTCCGTTGATGGACCAATTGTGTGAGCTTCTTTTTGTGGTTACTGAAAAAAATTACTGAAGAAGTTCCTAATATTCAGTAGTCAATGTTGTGTCATGTTATGGATAATTTCAATGAACTGATTTATGAGTACACATAAAGGCGTCATTTAACCGGCTTTCTTTTTAAGAAGTATATAAATGACATATAACTTAACTCCTGTGATTCTTTGTATTATTTAAATATATTTGTTTTCAGTTTTCTGAATTAAAATTAAGTATTTATAGGCCATTAAAAAGTTTGAGCATAACAAATCATCCGAAAAATAATTATATTGATATAGATAGAGGGACGGTTACGGTGTTCATATTGTAAAGGATCCTTCCTTCCATAAAATATTGAAGTTTAAATTTTACTAATTTTATATTTCATTTTTCACAATTTTTTTCTTTAATAATTTATTTAATAATAATGAAAGGAAATTAAAAAGAACTTAGACAAAATATAATAAAATTTATGAAATTAAAAAGTTTTCTTAAATATGAAACTAATTTAAAACTTTTTTCAACTTAATATTCCATTTTAGAACACACAATTTTTATTTACAAAGTTGAAATAAATTTATTTATAAAATTTTGTTCAAAATATTGAAACCTTTATTTAGTCATCCAAAATTATCTTAACTAATACTATTATATGTTTGGTTTTAAATGTATATATATATGAAAAGGACGACCCTTTTGTAACCTGGTATATACAAAATAAATAATTATTTGACCTATAATTACATATTGTTTGTAATTTAACTTGTAACTTCTTATAACAAATTTAGTTTTATATAATTACATAAATAAATTTCAAAACAAACGACAACAAATTCTTAATTTACTTGAACAAAAATCGTGATTTCTATAGCAAATAGTTTTATTTTAAAAAAAAAATTAATTGCAATTAAGATCAAAATCTTTATTTTAATTAAATTAAAAAACTAAATCTTAATTTCAAATGTTTCAATTAGAAAAGGTCCAACCAGGGGTAAATAAAAATCAATTTATTTAAAGTTTGTAAATTAAACTTATTTGTTCTATAAAGAAACATTAATATTTATCAATAAACTTTATTAATTGTAATAATAATTTCAGTTTATATTTGCGGTCTTTGATTTCTTTCATATTATTTATTTTAGAAATTCATCTATGTCTAATTATTGAAACAAAAAGTGAACGTCAGTATTGTTGGCCACATATTTTAATATGTCATATACAAATTTTAAGACAAACCTAAAGGACGATGGCAATACGACTGCATCTATGTATTTTTCGGTATAAAATGTAGCACAATAATTAGTTTTAAAACTAAGATGAAGTTGTAAAATTGTAATTCTGTAATTTGTAACTCTATTCTTCCAATAATTTATTATAAATGAAGCAGGATCACAAGCTAATTGGCAAACATTTAATTTTTAATAATTAATTTTTTAATAAAATTGAATCAAATGGACATGCACACTGATTAAAAGAGAGAAATGAGATTGATACGAAAGATAGATTATTATTTTGAGTACAATATTCTCTGAGAGGAAAGTTATCATCCAAATCCAACCAACAACACTGAATTATGAAGAACACAAAACTGACTCTGACATGGAACTGAAATGTTGAAGCTGACACTATAAAGTTGGTTATTATATATTTGATTACAGTTGAATTGCACCGCCAAACTTAATTGTACATGCATCAATATTTAAAGGCACATTTTCTTCTGTTAGCAGTAAAGGAATAAGTTGCAGAAAACGAATGGCAGTTATTTCTATAATATTTCTAATAAGGAAGAGCTTGTATTAAGAAATTTCGAAGATTTAAAAAAGAATATGATTTGATAGAATTTATCAGATAACTTTTCTACGAAATGACTGCAATCACTAATAATTAAATTTAATGATGAATGACCTAATTACACATTGAATTAACTATAATAAAAATATATGTAATTCTTATCGTATTTATATTTTTATGTTAGCACTATTTCCATATAATATTTTCAATAGCCAATTTAAAGGATCATTATTAAATGAATAAATAATAAATAAACACAAAGTGGAAAAAGGTAAACAGATTTTCTCGCGACACACCTCGATTAGTAAACACACAATTCAAACCTCACCTACAAAAAATAAATTTTAAATTACTTGAATATTTAACCTTTTTTTTGCTCTGGGGACATGAGTTTCTTAAGTAATCACTTTCTATTTTTTTAAACATTTACAATACTGTTTAACCAAAACCATCTCCCCTTTAGCATAAATAAAACCACTTAATTCTCGTGGGTACAATATTGTGATGTTTAGACAGCACCAAGCAATTAAGTTAGAAATGAAAATTTCTTTAAATTTTTTATATTGAGCAACAAAAGAAATCTTTAATAAAAAAAAAATAAAAAAATTGAAGGTGATACGCAACAGTAAAAAAGGAGTCGGTCGGTATCAGTGATGTATAGTGATTTATTTAGAAAAAAAAAATTATAAAACTTTTTCTAATAAAAGTAAATTTACAGAATTTAAAAGTTTTATTTTTACACAAAATTTAAAAAAAGAAATTCAAAACTTTTCCGGTTCAACTAACAAAAATTACATTTTTCCCATTTTTCCCTATTGGGACTGTTTAAATTTATTTGTGTAATCTTTCAAAAAAAATGAAATAATTTAACATTAAATAATTTTGAAATTAAATAAAAATAAGAAATATAAAATTCTTGATAGATTTAATATTTTTACCCCGCAACTTCACGTATTTGGGACGTTGTAGTTTTCATTGAAACTCAGGTAAACATAATATGGATCACATTTTGTTAGAAATAGCTATAGATTTGCTATAAAATTTGAGTGATCGTATTAAAACTAGTTGGAACCTTGGCAGATATTTAAAATCTTTTATAGAATTATTAATAGGTAAAATGTTTAGCGTAAATTTCGGTTTTTCTTTCTCGCAATGTATAATTTATTTGTTCTTAAAATTATAAAAAAATAATTTTAATTAAACAAATTTTATAGTCAATCCTTTCGTATAAAGAGTAAATAGTAAAAAGTCCAGCGCCGTTACTAAAAACCACAGGCCCGATGGAAGACGGGATCTTCTGTTGAATTTAAATTAACTTGAATATAATGTTTTACAAATAATCAAATATTATATCTGAAAATTTGATAAACAGCCAAAAAATTCCACATTCGAATAATTACTTTACATAAGAATTAATGCATAAAACTTTAATATTCATCACAAAGAATTTATATTCATAAGAATTTTCAAAAATATATTTTTTTCAGACATTAATTTTTATGTTAATTTATCTAGTACACTACATAATTATGTTATTATCTATTTTCTATGTATATTGTATAAATTTTAAAGATTAATTTCATTATGTGTTCATTAAAAAAATAATACTTTTTCGTAGTTTTTTATATAATTATATTAATCTTTTTATTACATTAAATATTTAATTTTAATTACTTAAATTGTTACCAAGAGTGCTGTTTATGTAAAATGAAAATAATATAATTTGGAAAATTTTAATTGTGTAGAGTCAGTAGAATAGAAATTATTTTATGTTTTTGAATTTCAAGTCAAGCAAATTTTATTAATTGTAAAAATTCATTTATTCTATCAAGAATTATGACATTTTTTATAGTTAGAGTTTAAGATTTGATAATATAAATAATTTTAACTTGATGATGGTATACTAAAAATTTGTGAGTACTGACGGAAAATCCTGAATTTGTTATAGTTAATTTACTTAAGAGGATTAAAAATATTGTATTTCAATATGATACAGATACAAATGGTATAGTAAAAGTCTTCTGTAAAAATGTCATCTATGGTAGTCACGTTGTACATTAACATACATAGTTCATTTGTACTTGTTTTGTTTCAGTATAATTACTTAAGCAATTTATTAAAAATAATATTTTCTTATAATCAGTAGCTTTCAGTTTTCGTGAAAACCAAATTTAAATAAAATCATTAACGTTTTTCTTTTCAATATTGATTACAATATTTGTGGTTGAATGTCCTATATAATTAATAGTAATACAATTAAGACTAGGACCTGAATATTTACATTTATTTATATTCAGCCAATAGCAATCAAAATGAGTGAAAAAATAGACTGTATACGGATCATATCATAAAAAAAATATTTGGCATAATAGACATACTATAAAAGTATAAAAAGTTTCTGCATATATTTAAATATGAAATTTGATAGCAAATTATATTATAATTCAGTATAGTATTTCACGAAATAAATGATAATGTTTTAATTAAATAAGTTTAAAATGTCATTCATTCAATATGTTAATTCAACTAAAATACATTATAAATTTATAGAAAATTGTCATAATTCTTTGCAAATATAAACAACGCCAATAACGTAATTGAAATATAATTATCGTAGATTTAAAATTTTTGATATGTTGTATCAAATAAACTAATGAATTTATTAAATAGAATTTATTACACCTGCATCTCTTTGACAGTATAATTGACGTTCAATTTGAAAAGACTATGCATTAGAGACTGAAAATTATAGAAATCAAATAAATAAATAAATTCATTATCAGAATAATAAATATTGCATAAAGATAAAATATTTACTTTAAATATAATTTATATGCTCTACAATATTTTGGTATAATGTAAAGAAATTGGTAAAAGTTTTCACTATTTAATCATTTAGAGAATTATTTTTTCCTTTTCAATGGCGCTACAGCGCACAAATCAAGCCTTGATTTACTCAAAAATGAAAAAGGTTTCATGATATTTTATTTCAAGTTGGACTTACATTTAATTGCAAAAATTTTAATAGTGAAATATTTGGGACACATTTTGCTGAGTCTTAAAATCATAATTTCATATTGCAAAATTTTATTATTGGTACTCAGTTGAGCCTGAGTCAACTTAGAACGATATCGATGTCTCAGTTTGAAGTAACACATTACTACTACTATCTACCAATTTAGAGAAAGATTATTAAAGACAACAAGAATTGTTAGAAATTTAAATTTAATTTAAATTTACAGTTTTAAAGTTAATTTAAATTTAAATAATTGGTCCACTACACACAATGTCAAAATTACTTTTGAATGATTAACGATTTAATGTGTTGGTAACTAATGAAAAAATATTTTTTGTCGTAGTAAATTTTACATGCTAGCAAAAATTCAATGTATTTCAAAATGTCACTAATGGTGGCTTCTGATATCTGATCTATGAGCAACATTACTAAATGTAATTTAATTATAAAACACTTTTTGAGATCGTTTTTTTTTTTTTAAGAATTTAGAATTAGGCAACAATAATTGTTAATTGGAGATCACTTTTTAGTGACATTAACAAAATTACGATGGGTACAAATTAAAAAAAAAACTTATATTTAAATGAAATTGTTTTCACAAATGTAATTGCTCTATGTTAATTTAAAAAAAAAAAAAACAACAAAAAAATATAAAATTATTAAACATTTAATTAAGAAAATATATTCAAATTTCTTATCTAATTTATTTGTAAAACATGAAATTGACAAATTTTCTAAATAAAAATATACTTCCAAAAATATTTCTAATTTAATCCATTTTCTTATCAAGTTAAAATCCCATATAGAATATTAAATTCAAATTTCACAAATTTTATAAATAAGTTTAACAACACCAAAATATTTTTTATTATAGAGTAAAAATATACCGAAATTTTTATTATTTTTACAAGTTTATCTTTATACCTGATTATTATACTGAAAAAGGATGTCACCTGAATATAAATCAGAAAATATGTGAGCTGGATTTTAAAAATAAATAAATTTCGAATATCATAATTTTTATATTTTATGAATTGAAAAAAATATTTTTATATAATAAATTTCTATATTAAAATATGTTTTCTAACAAAATTTTCTATTGAAATTTAATATAATTTAATATGTAAACATATTATTTTTAGTGTAACATTTTGTTATAGGAAATGATTTTGATTTTTAAAAGTTATATAAATATATACATAAGTTTAATTAGATGTTAAACGCCAACTTGACATTTTAAGGACTCTTTTATTTGTTTTTTATTATGAATTTAAAAGTACTAAAATAACATTTAAAAAATATGTAAGATAAAAATATTTTTGAATATATAGAAAAAGCTTTCCACTCGATAAAAATTTATAACCAGCGATAAAAAAGGATATTCTCTTTGCTTTTGGAAGAGAAATTTTCGAGTCTCGAAATTATATTTAAGGATTTTGTTACTTATAAGGTTAGGCTATAAGTAATTTTCTAATTCAAAAACAAATCAGTTTGTGATGTCATTTCTGATTTCAAACAAGTTGGCTTTATTGAAAGGTCTAATCAAAAAAAATTAATAAATTACCGAATATATCCATTAACTATTTTGAGAGCACATGCTAGAAAAGGCTGCGTAAAATAATGTTTATTACGATTTAGAGAACTTTCTTAATGAAGAGTTATTTAAAACTGATGCATGTAGTGTGAATAGTGTCTAACACAGCACGAATATAGCAAAAATATTCAAACTTTAATGATGAATTTTTCAATAAGTAAGTGTAAAGCTTCATTAGGAACCATATATATCAGTTCCAGAGAATAACCCTTAAAGACATTTTAAAAATGGTTTTGTAGTAAAATAATTTTGTAATGTCTGCAGCAAACTAAGTATAATAGAAATATCTTTCTGTTAGGTTCAGTTTTGTGCCATTTCTTTCTGTATGAATGTTATGAAAAAAAATATATAAAAAAAGGATTTCTTTGAAAATTGTACTAACTCTAACTTTTCTTAATACTATCATGGTTTGTTTGATCTTATTGCATTCGTTTAGTAAGATTTAATTCACGAAGTTTTCGTTATTTTCTTAAAGCTATCCTTTATTCTTATTATGGTTGGGTCCTTTTTTCACATAAACTTAACACATCAATTGGACATTAATACATTAAATAATTTGTGTAGAAAATATTATATTATATTTTTATATATTTTTTGTAAATATATTACGTATATTACAATTAAATTAAGCGAATTGTTATGCTTCCATGAAAATTTAATTTCAAATTATTATTATTACAATTCGCTTAAATTGCGGCAAAAAAAAAAGAACTTAAATTAAATTTGATTCCAGGATACTCTATTTAATTTAGAAATATATTATGAAATTCATAAACAATTAAATTCAAATACACCTTAAAAATGGAGATCCTTTGACTCCTCTTCCTCATACTTTATATAACAATATTAAATGAAATCTGAAAATTTATTCAGAAATTCATTTTCATTGAAAGTTTGCCTGACAAGCAACAAAAACGATTTTTTTTTTAATATATTAATTTTCCATTTTCTTGTTGTTTTTTTTCTGGTTCATGTTGCCTTTTGAGATTTGATAAGAAAAACAAACAATTTATTATTATAAAAATTTTAGGGGTTTGTGGAAAATTTACATTTAAAGAATTGCAATCAGTTTTTTAATATAAAATTTAAAATACATTAAAATTCAAGTTCCAATGTTATATGTACTGTAAAACATTGAAATGCATTTTTATTAATTTAATATTTTCAAATTATACTTGATTCCCAAAAGCCAATACCAACTAAATTTAATTATTCATTTCAAAATGTGCTAAAGAACTAAAAAAAAAAATATTTGTTTAAAAGTTTTTGTTGAAATAGAAAGCGACACATTTATAAAAATGGGAAAATTTTTTATTATGTTTTCCCATCAAAAAGAAAATATTAAGACCAAAAGTAATTTTGTAATTCATAAGGGAATGAAAAACATGAAGAAAAAATGAAAATCGATTCTTTTATTTTCAAAAATTAAATAAAAAATTTTGATACAAAGAATATTTAAATATACAGAAGAACTTGAATATTTCCTGTAATAATATTTTAGTTCTGATTATTTAATATTAAGACGCCTGAAGGAAGTTTTACATACAGTAAGCAAAGTAATTTAAATCCATTTGAGCGACTTAGTTTAAAACTTTTTATTGTATACATGTTAGAAATTTAAAGAAAATTTTCAAACTTTTCAATTTATATTTGAACCTAATTTAGAATGTTTCCGAAAGAAATAGAAAAAGGGAAAATTTCTTATATGATTTTTTTCGGTTAAATGGTTTCCAGTACCAAAAAATTTTAAAATTCAGATATATAAATTTGGTAAAATATTGAGAAAAATGTTCAATTAGACAGACTGTCTCAATATTTGAAATAAATTTAGCCATTGTTGTCCTTTTAATTTCTTGATTTCTCCAAATTCAGTTTCTGATTGTTTCTCAAATTTTGTATCCCATCATATTTCATGAATTTTAAATTTTATGTGATAGCTGGACATTATAATTTCTATATTGACCTTGTGATTTCTATCTTGACCAACAAAAAATCATTCATTTTTGTATATGAATTAAAACATACCTTTTTGGAAAATAATTTCAAAGATATATTTTTAAAATCTTTTTGAAAATGACATTGATCTGACATAAGAAAGATTCCTTTTGAGAGATTAAAAAAGGATATGATTATGTTTGGAATAATAATAAATAAATTCATAGATATTTATTTTTAAGATATATATAAAAACAAAAAATATTATAAACTTTAAGTCTTAAAATATGATATGGGTTCACATTTTCAAGCAATTTAACGTAATATTTTTAAAAATAATGTTTAAAAATGAACATTTTACGAGTACAATAAAAATATTATACTAAAAAATATTTTTATAAATATTTTAAACTTGAGTAAATAAAAGAATATTAAATTTATGCACAGTTTTGTAAAATCTGTGTAACAAATTTCTGTAAGAATGACGTCTTTAAATTTGTCATAGTCAATATAACGGACATATTAAATCTGGCTGTCATAGTCTTTTGATGTATGAGAATTCGTTATTATGAGCTTTTTTTTAAGAAAAATTAAGGATAAATAATTTAGTTGAATAAATTTAATATAATGGTCCTTTGATATATGAGAATTTAAGTGTTACAAGCATTTCTTTAGATCGTTAGTTGCACTTATTTAGATTGTCGACAAAAAATAGTTTGCTCGTCACTATAAGATAATTTTGTTTTTTAAAAAATAAAATTATATAAAATAGATTGATGTCGGAAATTTATATGGGAAATTTTGAACTTCTTTCAAACTCTATTTGTATACTAAAGTTGGTATATACACGACGCGGAGACCAAAAACTAAAGATTTTTAGCAGTGCATTGGCATTGGTTTGAAAAGTTTCTAATTCTTCTAGATTCAGGGAATTTAAGAGATAATAAACAACAGACGAGTAAAGTCTGTATTTACTACACCTTTTTCAAGTGTAAATCAATCAATTATAATTCAGATTAGTCAATTTTAATTCAGAAAGCATCAAATGTAATTCAGAAAGTGAAGTTTCTTATCTAAGAAGATAAGAAACTTAAGTTTAATATTAACCTGACATTCAGACTTTCTGCAGACGTTTAATTGCAGTTAAAAACCAACAGGCATGTCATTCTTTGTCAAAGCTGTAGCTTGATATACTTATACAGTACAGTGTTGCATGTTATATGCAGTTAAAATTTTAATTGATGTTTTCAGAATTACAATTATTGAGCTTTCAGAATTGAAACTGATTTATTTGAATTACAATTGACACTTTCTGAACTAAATTTGACTAATATGAATTATAATTTAAACTTTCTGAATTAAAATTGATACTCTGAATCACACTTGGAAAAGGTGTAGTGTAATATTGTACTACTCATAATTTTTATTAATGTAATCTGTTTTGGAAATACTATATACTCAATACTCTTAAGTAAGAAACAATTTTGATTAGAAAGATACAATTTTGCTGACAGAGTATATAAGGCTTCAAATTTTGTTTGAAATCCTTAGGCTGATTTTGGTATCAAATATTTCTGTATATAACAAACACTTTTCCATCACATTAACTATTCAAAATACAACATATAAAAAAGAAATATTATTAATAATTATTTTTACCATAAATAAATCAAGCATTAAATCTAATTCGGAATGCCAACATTGATTTATATTTAAATACTTTATCCAATTTCCGCCAACAAAACAAAAAAAAAAAAAATACACAAACACGCATCCAAATAATAAAGATTTTTTTTACATTATATTTGGCCTTAGGTCTGTTTTTAAATTTACACATGAACGATTTTGATGATTTTTAATGGAAAAAAAAATTTCGCATCATTAGATTATACACATCATGTTCCATACAAAACAATGTTTAAATCCCCATGTAATAAATATCCTTCAGATAACTTTTTCCCATATTGACTGTTTTAGTTTAGGTTTTTTTTTTGTTATTATTCAAGAAAAATAAGTCAGAAAATTCCACCTATATCAATACAAATCCTCATTCCGAAAAAAATGTTGTGCTTTTTTCTTTTTATTTATCCATTCTGTATACATCCAGTTGCGTGCCGTCCTTAAGGGAACTGGATGGTTGGCACACGGATAGCCGAACTTTAGGGAAATATCCAACAATCAAAGTCTTAGTTATAATTTTTTATTAACTATAATTCTATTAAAATAGATTTATGTTGAGTGACCTGTCACATTTCTGTTTTTTTAAAAACTCTAATCCGCTGCTACTTAAGAATTGCTAACCGAATTATGTTATTAATAGGGTAGATAGGTGCGCCACTGTCTTTGTCTACTATTCAGTATTTGAATTGAGATTTTACCCTTGAAATCCTTCAATAAATAAATCATTTGTCAAAGGTTTTTGATTCGGTATGTTACACCATATATATGAGAAAATTTATACCGGGGTTTGTTTGATTTAGTGATGTGTGTTTTTTAATTTTATCAATATAGGTTCAATATCTTTTAATCTAATCTATATAGAAGAAAATTAAGTTATGTCCGATCGAATTTTTGCCTTATTTCAAAAAAAAAAAGAAACATTATTGAATTTAAAATTTAGGAACATTGAAAATTGCTTGAAAATTACTATCGAGCTTTGTGTTCCCTTTAATTTGAGAAAAAAAAAATATTATTGAAGTATGTATGATGAAATTTTTTTCGAGTAACAAAAAAATGTTGAGACGAACTTTAAATCAATTTAATAAAAAATAATAATATAAGGGTCAATAAAGATTTTTTAATTAAAATTATGCTTGTGCAGACTAAAATTTTGCACCCGAAAAAAAAAACATTAGAAAAAACTGTTTGAAATCTAATGCTGTGAAAAGGAAAAATCAAAAAGATTTTTTTTTTTAACACAAATAGATTTAAAATTAATTTGATTTTAATTAAATTTACCAATAAATAAAATTAAGTAAAGTAAAGAATGTTTCAAGATTTTAAGTTTACTTATTTTAGGAACTTTTAAAAAATGGAGTATTTTCAAAATTTTTGTTTGTTAGATGAGAGAATGATACTAAAACTTGTTGTGTATTTTTATATACGTATTAGGATAATTTACTAATTGAGAATATAGAATCATGCAGAAGTTTACTAAAAATTATATCTATCAACAATAGAGTAATAGAAAAAGATAAAATAATGGAAAATTTTATTATAAAATTAAAAAATATTGTAGAATTAGAAAATAAAAGAAATGTTAACTAAAGAAATTTACATATTAAAACGAAATTCATAATAAAATTAATAACATATATTATTAAGGACTAATACGTAATATTTTAATCATCACCAATTATTATTGCCATGATACAGTAAAGCTTCAAAAAATAATTCATGTTTTCATGCAGCAGGAGACAAGGAGTTTTCATGTAGCACGACATTAAATTGGAAAAATGAATAAAGTATATATAATTTAGGAATTGGCTTCAAACTGCGTAGCGATGTTTCCAACTAAACAGTGAACATATGGAAATTAAAATTTCAAGCAGACGCGTACATTGAATTTATGTCTATAATAGAAAAACTGGAGCTTAAATATGTTTAGCAAATTTGGAATAGTGAATTTTATCTTAATTCATTAATTTTTTCATTGCTATGCATTTTTTGAATTATGATTCCTCAGTAATGAAATCGGTTCTGATGGTAAAACTTTAATTGAAACTATCAAAAATCATTTATTTAATGAATAAATTATTCAAAAACATAAATTTTCTCTATTTATTACAAAAATTTATGAAAATCATAGTCACGAAATTTAGTTCTTTGTTCAAAAATTATTTTCCTACAAAATCTCAATATAAAATGTATAAAAATATTCAACAAATCTAAACTATATAGTCAAACTTATTTTTTCAACATGATTGGATTACATTGTTCGAATTTTACAAACTTTTTCACCATAAGGACTAATAATTAAAACTACTACAAAAATATATTATGTAAAACTCCTTATCCTTTCATCGATATACATTATATATACATATATATATATAATGAATAATTAGTTGTGTCCTTGTCATCATTTTTGTCAGTTTATTTCAAATTCACAAAAAAATAAGGGTCACTTCTGAAGTTTATATATATACATTGATATCCTATGAGAATACTTGTTTGTGGTTTTTTTGAATCCTTTGGAGAGGCAATAATCAAAAGAGGAAAATTAGATCCTGAATATAATATTCGTCTTAATGAATATTAATATATAAATAGGAGGTATACAATATTAAATTGGGTCATGAAAAGGCAATTTTTTTTTTGTTTTACAGATAGAAATTTGTATAATTATACGATAGAAAATTTGATCTGGGAATAAAATTATATGCAATTATATGAATTAAGATGAGATGATCGAAAATAGGGAAATGTAGAAAATTATTTTACATTTTATTTCAGTATATTTGAGTGATAAATATTACAAGTTTTTACATAAAAAATTTCGATCCTTAAAATAGTAAATTCTTAAATCAAATTTTCAGTTCATTTATCATTAAATAAGTTTTTAGGATTAATTTTCAATACGTGGTACACTAATATAATTATTTATAATAGAAATAGATTATTAACCTTCTTACGATCTTGTGGTCAGTGTGACTATAAACATAATGTCTGAAATCAGAACTTGTAAAATAAAAAAATGTTAAGTTTATTCTAGTTTCTTTAATAAAAATCCACTTATTTAAAAAAAAAAAAAAAACATAAAGAAACTATAAATAATAATAGTTCAAAATAGCCACATTAAAGGCATTTCCAACAAAAACAACCAGTAATTTTTATACCTACATTTTTCAAAATTGTGTAATCTATTGTACCATAAAATATTTCAATGATAAATTCTTTCTATATAAATGTTAAATTGATAACATACTAAATCACACATTGGTCAAAAGTTACCATTAAAACTCTTAGTGTCTATAAGAATGAGTAACGTATGAAGATTAAAGGTAATTAACGCAAAATATAAACTTTTAAATAACGAAACTTAAAAGCTCTTTTGTGTAAATGTAAATTATTGGCATTATAGCTAAGCTTTTGTAAAAAGGGATCTGATATTAATTGCTTGCCAAATTGAATAGGCAATAGTCCAAAATTATATAATCTACTTTATTCGAACTTAGCCAGCAATCAAGGGATAATTGTTCTCCTTGATGAAATTAATATATAAATGAATAAATTTAATGTATACTTATAAATAAATAATTTGTATTTAATTTTTTTTAACAACTTTCTGAAAAATAATTTATTTTCTTTAAAAAATATATAATTTTTATCTGCATTTTCTTCCTTTTTTGATAATTAATTTATTATTATGAAGATATAGATAACAAAAGATTAAAGCATATTTTCTTCTTCATGTTTTGTTATCGAGTTAACAAGTTGTTTTCTAAAATGGAAATGACGTATTGCTTTTGTTAGAGTCACAAATACACAATTTGGGTCAAAGATGTTTGTATAGAGAGAAGAATAAATAAGTCAAGTTTGGAAAATATAAAATGTTTTTGAAATTGTTTTCAACTGGTGTTAGTCTTCTTCAATTTTGAAAAGTTATTGTTGAAGTCTATGTATTGTTAAATTAGTTAAAAGATTTGTTATGCTGTTATGTTAAAGTCTATATAAACAAGCTTGTTAAATTAAAAACTTATTTTAATGCAACTTTTTTTGTAATCTACTGGACTTTATTTTAAAATGTAATTTCTGATATATAAGAAAAAAAAACCAAATAAATTTTTATAATAAAAAAGGTACAAATTAGAATTTCACTTTAATACTAAGTTAATTTGTAGTTTTAAAAACTACTTGATAGAATAGGCCAAAATAAAATAATTTATATATTTTCCGAGACATATTTACAAGTTTTAGAAATTAATTTATTTGAAAAAGGATATATCCGGAACATGTTAGTTTTCTAACAAAAATCTGAAGCAAATGAATTTTGTTCCACAATTTAATTTATAGTCGCTTATATTATATAAAAAAAGTTTAGTTTTTCTGTTAGTGAGAAAAATGTTTAAAATTATATTAAAGTACTAAACAGATTGTAAGAACCATGTGAAAAACGATCGCTTGCTAGTATTAGTCATAAAATCTACCTCTATTCTCCGTCCAGCTACTATCACTTATTTTCCAGATCTTGAAAGGTTTAAAATTACAAAAAAACACGCCGTATTTTAGTGCTAAAAGTTTCTACTTTTGATCCCCGAATCTTCGGTTCTTTAAAAAGTACGGTCTCTGAATTATTCATACTTTTATTTCTAGAATACTTAATCTTACTACAACATTTGAAAGAAGCACACAGTACGGAAGTGAAAGAAGTACACAATTTATTATCATACTTTATTATACTATGCGTGTTAAAAATTATTTAAATATTTGAAAATGCTCATTAAATTTTGAGTAGTAATGATAATTCTAAATATCACAATAATACCTACTCATTGAATTTACCATCTTTTTTATGTCATTGTACTTTTATCCTATTTTGACATATCCATTAAATATAAATTTTTGTTATATAAATTATCCATAATGTCACTTTTAAAATATATAATCTACAAGCAAAATAAAAAAACAAAATCATCATTCTCACTCAAAATATTAATTTCAATTTTCAAAGTCATTTTTTGTACAAATATAATTCAATATTAACACCGCTGAAGAAAAAATTTAACACCATTTTAACCTTTTCGGTAATCACAAAAAAATAAACAAACAAAATAAAACATTTTTAAGACAATTTAATTTTCATCCTTTTTATTATAATTTCTCCTTTTTGACTGTTCAAAAATTTCTATATAATTTTTTTTTGTTTTTTTGTTAATATCCTTGCGCCAGTCACGAATATATTTCTTTAACATCCGCCGGAACTCATACTAAAATAATTCAGCAAAAAAAAAAACGAAATTCTTCTTTTATATTTATTATTTTTCTGTTATTTTGGTCCTTGAAAACAGTATGAAAATTAAATATTATATAAATACGTAGATGTTATTATGCCCTCATCCTATGCCACTCAAATATTACTTATATAAAAAAACAAAAAAAATATAAATAAATTTTCAACAGAAAATAATGGAAATCATTCAGGTGGTTTTTATCTAATCACTCCTGTCATCTTATTTTATGGGATTTTCTTTACACACGTTTTTTTTTTATTTATTTATTTATTTTCTGTTTGTTTTGTTTTCCATTTCTTTATCAGGGGAAAAATAACTGGTGGTTTTTGTTGTGGACTTGAATGACAGGATGAATGATAAATTTAGTACTCACATTTGGTTAAGTCATCTTAAAAAATACAAAATACCCAAGTATAAAAATAAAGGATATTTAAAAATTTTTACAAGATTATTATAAATGGGTGAGTATTCAAAAGGAAAATTTTCAGAAGAAAAAAAAAAACTAATGAAATCCTTGTCAGTCAGTCATGTCTTATTATGTCAGCAAAAATTATATTTTCTTGTTGTTACAAAAAGGAATATTTGAATTAAGACAAAAATTTAACAAAAATAAAAATTATATTTTGTTGAAAGGTTTAAAGACAAAAACCAAAATGACTTTAAAATTGATATTATTTTATGAAATTATGAATACCATTAAATTAATTTTTTTTTGGGAGATTATTTTAATTAAATCTTTTTATGTATAGAAATAAAAATGATTTTCTTTATTTGTTTTATGTTCGTTTGGAAAAATAGAGATAATTTTAAACCCACTTTGAAGTTGGAAATTTTGTAGAATTTTTGAGTATATCAAAAAAAAAACATTCTGTTTAATAAATAATATAAAACATTCTTTGTGTTATTTAAATAAACATTTGAATTAAGTTTTTTCATTAAAAGTCATATTTCATAATACGTGTCACACGACGGGTTAAGTTATAAAGAAATGTTCAGAAGTTTTGTGGAAAACAGTACACAGTTTCCCATAAAATTAATTATTTCTCTTCAGTATTTTGAATTGTTGACATTTTTTTAACTAATTTATTTTTATGTAACTTTTAGTTGCACTTTCAAACATTCACAGTGTTTTGAAAAATGATCAAATAATATGGAAATTATATGTATAATATAAACGGATAAATGCAATTCGATTCGTACAGTAGCTAATCGACTGGTTAAGTAGACGGAACACATAGTTATCAATTGTAATCGATTAAATCACATTTTATTTTAACTATTTTTGGAACTATCAAATTTCATTCCTCTTGACATTTGCTTCAGTTTGGAATCGTAAAATTTCAATCGTTGCAAACTCTTTCGATTCGATTTGACTCCAATCGAACCTGTGTGTGTCCGTCCACTCACTGAATTTTCCATACAAAATACAGTTTATGGAATCGTCAATTTGAAGTTTACTGAACGAATCGGTACTGAACTGATTGATACTATGTAGCCAGACATTTTACGTGTCCGTATTATTTATAATCGATCCGATTGATTAAATTACATATAAAATCATCTAAAAAATCTCTGTATAAATTGATTGATATAATTTTTTTCTTTTTTTGAAAATTATACTTTATAATTTGTGGAAAATTGTGTATTTTATATTAATTTCCATAATTTATTTGTGACCAAAAATCCTTTTAGCTAGTGTCGTATTTGAACAATGAAAATTATATTTGAATTTTGAATGCTGGGTCGTTCGTCGTTCTTGTCAACAGTGAAATTGTATATTTAATGAAAATGGAAATTATATTAAATAAACATAAACTTTTCTTTGTATCATAAAAATTATTAAAATAAAACAAAACTACATAATATATATGTGTATATTCTTTTGTGAACACAGGAAAAATTTTATGAATTATTAAAAATATTTTCTTTTGACTTTTCATAAATTTATAATATAGAAATTTTTAATGAATTTTACAGTCCAATGCTTTTTTCCGGATATTTAAAAAGTATAATAAAAAAATAATTAATTAAACAAGTATTAAAATTATAGAAGTCGGTTATTTATAATATGATAGCAAAACTTTATTATAACACAATTAAAACAATTTACAAAATGCTAATAGCTACCATTAAAAAGTCATCAGAGATTCAGAGCAATAGTTTAGTTAGTATCTGAATCATGAGCTTTTCTGAATATTAATATTTTATGGAATATAATAAAATAAAAATTTTGAACATTGATTGATACGCACCGCTAGTAATGACGGTCCAGTTAAAAAAAAATATTTTGACCTACACAAATATTTATCAAAACTCGTTTTCTAGATAAAACGAAGTCTTTTTTGTAATATCGATTACAAGATCAAAATCCATTTATAACGAAACATTATTTCATGTAAAACGCTTATCAGAAAACTTTGGTGATCTAAGCAAAGAAAGGAAAATTTCCCAAGATACTTAGAGTTTTAAGTAAAAGAGTTTTTAAGAAAATTTATGAAATATTATAAATTTTGCAAAAATATTAGCAAAACTAAAGAAAACCGATAATAAAATTATCAAAAATGTAAAGTAATTAATATAAAAATTTACCTGTTTTGATGCAAATGCTGAATATAAAAAAATCTTGAAATTATTATTTACTACCAATACTAAAAAAAAAACAATATTAATTTTCACTTTTAAATAAAATTATGCACATATTTTTATAATTTTCATTATATTAATATAAAATTGGAAATATGTCCTTTTTATAATAATTAACACTTCATTTTAATATTTTTAAATTTAAATTTTTATAAAATAATTATTTCCACACACAAAAAAAAACAATATGAAATTTTAAATTTTAATAAATAATTTTTCATCGATTTTAAATACGCGAAAAACTCGGAAAACTCAGATTTTAAACATATTTGTAATTAATAATTATTTAAAAACATTTATTTTATAATAATTTAATGTTTAGCAAATTAAAATTTTATTTTTATTAATTTTTATTAAATTTATGTTCACTACAAAGTACGGAAACGTCTTTTCACACCGAATGTTAACCTTTAACTCAACTCAACTAAGAAAAACAAGTATGTCTAAATATTATTAAATTGATTAAAAAAATGTTGAAAAAACCCCGCGAAATTTGAATTATGAAAATTTCGTTAGATTTTTACCACCTTTCAATTTGAGTTATTCCTTTAACAACTTAAATTTAATGTAATTTACACAAAAATTAAATTTATTAAGACATTAATTATATAATTTAAATTATTATTTTTCACAAATCTAACGATCTTTTCAAATTTAAATTCAAATTCAAATTTCGCCAGGTTTTGTTTTGCAACAATTTTTTAATCCAATACTTCAGTTAACTTAAGTTAGGTTATAATGGCGGCATAACATCATATAGCTCATGCTGGGTCCATAGGTGTACCTCTTTTAAGGATAAGTTGCTTTCTATTAAGTAGAAGTATTTAGAATGAAACCTTTACTTCTAGTGAGTGTGGGCAGTGGCATGACAGGTTTTAAGTGTTTCAGATTATCATAGATCTGCAATTATTGTCCACAAGCGAAAAGTGTAATCATAAACGCATGATAGCCGATTAAACAGTGTTAAGTAATGATCCCGACACTGATGTCTTACATATTGCAAGCGCGATGTGTTTATAAAACAAACTTTAAATATTACTTATACATTTCGTATTATCAATTTTCTTCATATCATCAGAAATTGGTTTTGAATGATTTACTCTAAATTTAAATTCATTTCTGTTACATTACTATATTAATTTGCTTTTAATGAATTTAAATTATCAGAAGAAAATATGTACTAATAATTTCCTAGTACTGATATCAAATTACTTGTTATTTCCAAGTAATTTGATATCATTAAATCCTCACTGCTGTTGCTACTTCATTTGAAGAAATTGGAAAAATAATATAATAATAACAACAAGACTTCATCATTTTAATTTGTTTTATTATTTATTTAAATATACAATTTAATTTAATTCAAATTAATAATAGAAAATTACCAAATGTTGGCAATAAATTGAAGAGTTATATAATTTTTTGTTAGGAGTCATAAAATTGATAATTTCTTTGTATTTCACAGTATTAAAAAAAAAATTAAAAATGAAATGCATATCCTTTTTCAAAAATCCTAAAAAGATCCTACCATATTTTGTTATCCATTCAATTAATCTTTACTAGAGACACAACAAATCAAATTTCATGATTTTTCTCTATAATATAATATAAACCTGGTCTATTACCAAAAAATAGTGTCAATAAACCTATTAAAGAAAATATCGTTAACCTCTTTTTATAGAAAATATTCGTCTATGACATATAAATATACGTAAAATTAAATACTTAAATATAGAAAATTTTATACGTTTTTTGTTTTTTTTATAAAAAATATTTGCACATATAAAATTAGAACAGATATTTGTAAAAAAAGGAAATTTTATTGTTCCTTCTAGTTATTATTATATATTCCATCATATATTCAGATAAAGAGAAAATGGTACACAGATTACAGATAATCGTACAATTTTTCGACCTAGAATTTATTGGCGCCATTAAGTCCTGGCGCCAACAATTTTTTTTTGATATATTTTATATTATTGTCGCCGTCACAAAAATTTTTATAATCCAAAATGATGCCAAGTTATTCGAAGGACATTCCATATTCCAAAATACGAAAAATCGATATTTTGTTTTTGGGGTTATAGTTTTTATTTTTGTTTGTTCTTTTTTTTTGGCAGATAATATCCTCACACCGAATTAATGAAATTTTAAATATCTTCGAATATAATAGAAAGGAGTAAAATTTAATTAGATAATAAAAAGACTGAAATTAGTTATTAGAAAATAGGATAATTAAACACAAATTTTATGGATAATTTGGAAAATTCAATTAAAGTTGAAAGTTGTGATTTTTATTTTTTTTGGTTGAGAGGGAAATTTTTGTATTAATTATTTAATTTTCATTTTATTTACTAGCATAATATATTTTAGCGTCTTAATTTCAGTTGATTTCATTACTTTTCAAGATTTGTCTGTTAGAGTAGAGGCAGCCTTTTTTATTACAAAATCCATAATAAATTTAAACTTTATTAAATTAGTGGAACTTAATTTATTTTTCGACTTTACGTCTTATTTACAATTCGAAGTTTTTATATTCAATTTCAAATTTTCTTCTTGATTTCCTTTTCATTTATAAAATTGAATTGAAAATTTATGGTTTATTATTAATTCGTTGAAGTCATAAGAATGATGCTGATACCATATTGAAGTTATCATAATTAACATGTCAGATAGATATAGCATTGTGTGTCCGCATGTTGTATGTTATCAATGTAATTTAATGTTTACGAGTTTACAAACCGGGCATGTCAGATACTTTAAATTATTTTACTCATTTCAAAAATTATTTATATAAATTGATATTTATAAATTAATATATATAAAAAAATATTCTAATAAATATATTGAGTTTTTTCAGTTAGGCTTTAATACTGAAGATTACAATTTTCTGGTATTTATAATGTTAAAATGGAAAATTTGTGGCACGTAATAGTTTAATCTCGCATATTTAATATGGCCTTTATTAATCCAATGTTGTTCCGATATGGCCTTAATTAATCCGATTTTATTATAGTTATAATAGATAGATAACAAGATAACCCAATATTCCAGCGACAGGCACTTACGAGTGGTAGTAATGTGAGTAATACGTTGTTCTGATAATTATTTGAACAATCCTTTTGAAAACACAACCAAAACATGATTTATACAAGTAATTATATCAAGGAAATACGGCTTCATGTCGATCGCAGTAACTAAACTATTTTTTAGTAATGAGTTCATTATAATTCTGTTGTTCTGTAATGCAACTCTTTATAAAAGCTTTAAGTTTAACGCTTCAAAAACCGACGTGTGTAAGTGAAACCCTTAATCTACAATATAATTTTCTATTTTGTAAATTTTCCCATTTTTTCCACGAAATATAATTTTTTTCATTTTCCTTTTTTCATTTATGCATTCTCTTTTTTTCCTCGATATAATAATTCCAAATTTAGAAAATTAATAATTTATTTTCATAACATTTTGATATTTTAATTTACAAATCAATTTTCTTCCAATATTTTCATTTTCCCTTCATTATAAAATCTATTATTCAAATACTATATCAATATTTATTATTGTTATAACTAGAAATAATATCCTTACATACACAACTAAATTTTGTAAATTTTATATGTAAATCAAAAAATCCTTTTTTCTTACCTCAAATATAAATAATAAAAATATAAATGAAAATATTTTTTTGCAATACCCTTGCAAAATATATTCCTGTGAAAACTTAAAGCCTCTCAAAGGACAATAATTCATTTTCTTGTCCTTTAGAAACCAGAAAATATTACAGAAGATTTTATAATTTGTTTTGTGCATTTTTCGTCTACATACTACAATTTTTTGTATTGACTGATTTTGTTAGGTCATTGTGTCTTCTAGTATATGTTTTCATTTTAACAATTCTGGGAATTAGGTTCAACCAGAAAATGTACAATATAATTTAGTTTTGTCATTGTGGTTTGGGTCATAAATCGTGATTGGAAAGTTACAACAATATGAAAATAATAAATTTTTGTATTTTTGATACTTTTGTAACAAACTAAAATAAATGAAATTCTCGTGATATTCTTTATAGATTTGTTCGTGCTAGAAAAATTAAGTTGGATACAAAAAAAAGAAGATTTTTATTTAGTCCTTCAGACTCTTCAGAGTATAATATTGATAAGAAGACAAATTTCTGGTATTTATTATGTTAAATTTGTAAATTTTGTGAAATGGTATTATTATAGTTTAACAGAAAGTCCGAAACCAAATAATAGAAAATATCCTGAAAGTGTAAAACTTGAATTTATAATAAATTTTAAATAAGATGAAAAGAAAACATTATTACTTAATTATTAATGAAACAACAGAACATCAGTTCATACGAAACAGTATTCAAGACATTTTAACTTAAACAAATGATAAAATAGCATAGTGAAATAATGTTCGAAGTATTATTTCACGTGATAAATTATGCGGAGACTTTTGGTTCCCCATTTGTTAAAAAAAAAACAGAAATTCCACAACTTTGTTCACGATGAACTCGACACCAAGATTGAAATCAGAAGTGGAATTGTT
Organism: Rhamphomyia laevipes; assembly: GCA_963920725.1. NCBI lineage: Eukaryota > Metazoa > Arthropoda > Insecta > Diptera > Empididae > Rhamphomyia > Rhamphomyia laevipes. Next base: position 17,902,107 of record OY987258.1, read on the forward strand.
CACTTCTATTTGAAACAATGTTAAATTTATTATAAAAATTTCACTTCACATTAAACTCGACAGCAAACCTCAAACGAAAAATGGGGCCAAAAATGTGAATTACCAGTGAAAAATTCATAAAGGTCCTGACAATCGATTACCAGACCATTTGTATTTGTATTTTGAACTCTTGTTAAATTTCGAACTTTATCTATTCAATTTTTCTGTATACAGTCAATTTTCATATTTTGCATTTCAAAAGTTATATTTACACAAATAAATTTACTTGCAGAATATTTTTCAACTTGTCACTTTTCTATGTAACTATATAATAAAAATATATTTTATTAATATTTATGATAGTTTCTTTCTAAAATGTAACCAGAAATATTATAATAATAAATTTAGATTATAAGATTTTTGTTAGTATATAAATTATTAATAATATTTTCTGATTGATAATAATTTTTTTTACGGAATTTATTATAAATTTTCGAATTTAATTTTGTATTTAAATTGTATCATAAATTACATTTTCTTATATTTACCAATTTGTTATTTCCGTATAATATTTCATTAAATTTTTGTGAATATCCGATAGATTTTTGGTGTTATTAATGTTTAGTGATAAATTCGCGCCTACTAAAAACCATTAATTTAATATGTTGGCAATTTATTGGTTATAATGTAGTTAAACTTTTTTTATGGCCAAGTACAGTATATTAAGGTAATTTATATTATTAAGGATATAAGAAAATATAGTTTGTTTAAAGTTATATTGTAGGCACTAGGCAGAAATTATTCTTGGCAAATTAATGTACACACATTTTAGTACTTCGCAGTTCATGGTAGGACATTTTGGTTCTGTAGGTTTTGGCAACATTTAGATAAATAATAATAAAGTGTTTTATAATATTAAAATTAAAATTTATAATATTAACAATAATTTTGTATTCTATTTTTATATTTTATATGTTACAGAAATATTGTTTTTAGGAGAATATGTTGGTAACTATAACATATAAAATTTAAACTTCACAAATTATCTTTAATATTCTCATAATTTCTTATACTGTACTGTACAATATAATTATTTTTTTAACACTTAATAAGTTACATACAACTTAGTCCATAGTTATTGCTATCCAATTATTGACTATTTATATTTAATTTCATAAAAAATATTCCAATTTCCAATGTAAAATTGGAAATTGGTTCATATTTATTGAGTTTTTGAAAAATCGAGTTTATAGAAACCAAAATTGCGGGTTTTAAATAAAATAAATTTAATAATTGCTAGCTCTATGCTGTCCCCCCCCCCACTAGAACTCCTGACCGAGGAATGGATGTCGCTGTAAGTTGATTAAGATTTAAATGAGTACAAGTTATAAAATTTGCAATATACGTATTCAATAGTGGATTTAAGGCTGGGAAAAAAAAATGTTTCACTATTAAAAGCTATTAGCTTGTTCCCATTAAAAGCTTATATACAAAGTTTCCATCTGACTAGATTTTGTGCAATGACTTTTATTTCCGCCAATTCTTTATCAATAGTTTTTTTTATTAAATATTGTTCTTGTCTACATATTTCTTCGGCATCCGAAACCTCTAGTTCTTTGATGATTCCATTACAGCATTTGTATTCTGATTGAACGAACTATTTGATGATCGTTTTAATTCATGTCCTATCCAATCTTAATCTTCTTCTACATATTTCCTTTATGTTAGGTTCGTGTTCTATAATTCTCCAGAGTTCAATGTTTTCGTTTTCTCTGGACCACAATATTCTATATAGTATTATCCGTAATAGCGTTATGACAGTTGCTTTTTTTCAAGCTTGTTTTCAGACTTTATATGAACTTAGAAAGAGAGAAAAAAAATCATAGAAAAATTATACTAGAGTGAGTGATGCACTATAGAGCTCTTTATCAAAGCTTTATCGTAAATAGAAGCTACAAATTTGTTGCCAACTATGGATTTACCGTAAATTGAACGCGACAAAAAAGAAAAATAATCCAATTATATTCTTTTTAGCCTGTAGAAACTTTTTTTTTGACATTTCAGAAAATAATTACAAATTTTTGACGGAATTGTATAATTTGTTATGCATTGGTTTAAATCATAGGTTTAAATGAGGATAGACTGAAATAATAATTATTATTGAAATAATAATTAAATTTTATTCCCAATAAAATGGAATACAAATTTTTTGTGTCATTATAAGACAAAATGCTGTGAAATGAAATTAATTGCATATAATATTGAGTATTATTTAGTTTTAAATTTTAACGAATATAAGTTTGAAAATATAAATATATATACATATATATAAAAATTTATATATTAATTATACGTTTTTTATTTATGTAGTTGTTATTGATGAAAAAGGTGGAAAGACATCAATATCATGTATTGATTAAGCACTACAATATTCTTTTTAGGAACCAAAAACCATTTTATATTTATCAAAATTTTCTGGATCAAATAATACTATTTATTATAAATAATAGCTATTTATAGCCCAAAACTTGGAGTTTATTTGATACAGAATGTAGTATAAAATCATTACAATAATTACAAATTTTTGACGGAATTGAAAAAATTTAATTTAAAATATATAATTTTTGAAATGTTGAACATAAGTTTTTGTTATTTTTTTTTATTCGGTCAAAAATTTATATTTATAATTTTCAAATATATATAAAAAAAATATTTTTTTTTTATATCTATATTTTATTATTCAAAATTATACTATCTCTGTCTTGCGAAAACTATCTATCTCTTTTATTCCCGGCTAGGATTTATCGTAAAAAACTAGCCTGAAAAAAAGTAACTGTCATAACACCATAAGCAATTGTAGTTTATCGTAATCATTTCTGTTGAACCTCCATATTTAACTTCCACAACAGTGTTGATTCGACGCATTATGTTGAATATCATAAGTTTCGTTTTTCTAGAAAATTTTAAAGAGAAACCATATACAATTATAGTTGGTCCAAATTATAATAAAAGTGTCATGAAATCTTCATTATTGAAGAACTATGCTCCCAAGTGGGTGAACAAGAAAAAAAATGTAGGCTTTTTTTAAATAAATGAAATATGTACTGTACATTTTAGAAAAAGTTACTTGTTTTCCTTGAAAACGAAAAGCCTCCATTTTAGATTTTCCTTTTAAGTATACAAACCGAGATAAATCCGAACTAGAAACCACAAAATTGACCTTCTTTTCAGTCAAACCTTTATTCATGGTTAGACCGAAAAATGAGTTATTAATTAGTAAGTCACTCCCCAAGTTTTTTTTTTCAATTATATCAAAAATTTAAATTTAAATTTTTCGATATGACCCGAAACTTACACAATTTTTTTTATATATAAAAAATATTCATTTTAATGCAAATATTCAGGGATGTTTTCCTTTTTTTCGGATATTGTATCATGTAAAAATTTCGTATTCCAAATGAGTATTATATGTCCTTATAGATGAATACAAATACAATATATGTAATAATAATATAAATTCAAAATACGTGCTAAAAAGGCTTAAAGGGATATTAAGATGGCAATAAATCTTTATGTTTAATGTGTAAATTCTCTTGGCTAGGTTACAAATTAGTTTTAAGGTTTTCATAGTAGAGGAGCATATAGAATTGATAATAAGTAAAATTGTGCAATATATTTTTTAATGGTTATTATTTCAATAATCAAAATAAAATAAAATTTACGAGATTTTTGTATTTAAGTTTATTGTTTGGTTAAAAGGAATTGAGTGATTTATGAAATTTTCGGAATTTTGTTCGGTAATTATTGTCATATATTGAGTAGGCATCCAAGTAATTTATTAGTAACTGAATCTTTAAATAATACAGATGCAAATAAATCTTAAGTTAATTACAATGTAATATTTTGGTAAATTACTTTAAAATAAACAGTATCAATTTATTGTGAAAAACATTTAATATATTCCAAAAAAATCCTTGGCAAAAAAGGATACAAATGAAATAAACACAAGGAAATAAATGATTTAAAAATTTGAAAAATTTAATTTTCGTTAATTTTCTAAACAATATTGGCAAACTAATTATCGAACTGTTGGTCAGTTTGATCCTTAATTTTGATCTCAAATTTCTTATTTGATTCAAATTCAAACAATTATATAATAACTTAATATAAATGATTTGTAATTTGACACTTATTGTGTAAAATTGAAATATACTTATTAAAAAATCTTTTTTTTTTATTGAAATATATAATGAAAAATTCTCTGAAACAATTTTTTTTAGATAAATTACCTGTCCAAAGTTTTAACTTCGTTATAAAATGACCTTTTGTGATTGTCTTCTCGTGTATAAAAAAAAAGTTTTTATAAACAAAATGTAAATTTTCATTACATTTTCCGTCAAAAAGCAAAAAAGTTTCTCTTTCATTTTTTATTCTTCCATTTATTTATTTACTTTTCCCGAATCAATTTTAATAAAATCATTTTGGTTGTCAAGGATCAGTAAAGTATGTACATTTAATAAGTTTTTCCTCTTTCCGAATATAAAATTTTTTAAAAGTTTTTAGCTGTAAGAATTTTTATAGTTAAGTCCAAAAAGAACTCAAATTTCAAATTTCAAATATTTTAATCACATTGTAAAGTTTCTAAAAAATTGTGAATTTATTCTTTGAATATTTTTAAGGCTTCAGCGAAATTCTTTCTATTAATTTATAAAAAAAAAAATTGCATTAAACTTTTCGCAATTTTAAAGAAACTTTGTGTACTTCACTTTGGAATAATTATTCAGTCATTGAAAAACCAAAAGAAAAATTGGTAAATTTTCATAATTTCAACGTACAACCTGAGATTGGCACGTTTGTTAGATTTGCAAAACCTGTGATTGTTACCAATTTACCAATTTGATTTGGAAGGAAACCCTATAAGAATATGAAAATGTCCTATGAATTTTTAATCAATATTGAATTATCATTTTTATAAAGCACTCAGTATAAAATTTTCCATTTTTTTTTTTAATATTATTAAAGTATTATTTAATAATTGCTGTCAAGGTATTTTCCCTTTCTTATAAATATTTCAAAGAAATTTTCTGGTAAATTAATTTTGTTTTCTTATAAACAAAATAACAAAGTTTAAATTCTATTTTGGAAAAAAACAAATTTCTATGAAATAATATGAAACAAAATAAAAATAAAAAACCTAAAAGAAATGTATAAAAAAAATGTTACAAATAGAAATCGTTTGTATTAAACTAAGTCACTATAAAATAAAGTTATAAAAATTTTTTGATATTATATACATATTGAAAACTATAAAATTTTCCAGATCAATGATAAAAAACTCAATTACAATCTCTAAAAGCGAACCTGAAAAAGTAGACTGATAGATTTTATCTCCAACGCTTGTTAGCTTTTGACAAAAAGTTATCTTTGGACATCCCGAACGTACCAGTTACCATAAATACCTGCGACATAACAAAAGTTCGATTTATTTGGCGACCGCGCTTACATAGAGTACTCTTAATGCACGTGATCACGCTTTTTAAAATAAGTCTATCCATGGTTATTGTAATGACGACTTTCAGTGTTATTGTTCTAGTTTACAATTATGTCGTATATCTATCACCTACGTCATAATTGTTATGGTTATCGCTTCTTTTAATTTGAGTTGTGTGATGCTGAAGTTCAGGGTTGGCAAACTATCCTAAGGTTCGATGAAAAGCGCTGGTGGCTTAGTAAATCATAACAAAGTCCCATAATGAAAAAGGAATTCTTGTCTGAGTGCATGAGTCCCTCACGGATTGCTTTTTTCTATCCATCCATCCAAATATAAAATTTCGACATACTCAAATATTCAGGTCATTAGAACTATTTTCTACCATATCCAGGACTGTATATAGACTTTAGACTTGTGAAGAAAAACTATATTTCATTGAGCCAGTTTGTTCAACTCTTCCGGTATAACATCATTTTCGTCTAACATCATTTTCTATATTAAATTACATATTTTAAAAATCATCATGAAGCGATTTTGGAATGTAATTCCTGTAGTTAAAAAAATTTAAATACAGTAATAATAAATTATTTGTGTTTATCTTTCATTACCTAGTCTTAGTAGAAGTCTATCATCAATTTTAGTGAACACTTACTATAAAAGATTGAAATAATTCATTAGAAAAATGATAATCACCCGAAAATAACAGACCTCCAACATAATCTGATTTTAATATCTGTACCGTGCATCTATCAACAATTAATGATCGGTGTCCAGATATAAATGTATATTAATATAGAAATATCTATTTCCACAAACGATGCTTTATAATCTTATTAAATGCTGTCAACTTTATTTTATTTTCATATTAAACAATTACAAAAACTTAAATACAAAATAGTTTCTAGTAAAAAACTATCATTTAAACTTTTAATTCCATTTAAAAACTTTTATTCATTTCTACTTTTTACGTCAAATAAAATTATTCAATGCAAGAAATAACTCTTAAACTTTCCTTGTAAATAAATTAGGTAATTGTCCTGTAATTTCAAAATGATATCAATAGAAACTTCCTGAGTAGCAAGTAAAGCTATAAAATTACTAACAAATAAATATTATTAAAAAGAATTTAGGTACAAAAATAATAAGTTTATCATCTAAAAAATAAAAATTCTTTTTAAAAAAATTTACTATTTGGTCAAAAGGATATAAAAGATAAAAGGATAATAATAAAAAAAAATACGAAGGATAATTTAAGAAACAAATAAATTTTCATAGAACAATAAAAACTTAGTAAAAAAAGTGATTTGTAAAATGTCTTTTAAATTTTAAATCGTATTTTTTTTAATGTTGGAAACATAGTAAAGTTTTCGTAGTGCAATTTTCCAAATATATTTTACTATATTTTCACAAGTCCATTGAGAGAGTACACAACAGTATTTAAGTTTTTCACTATAATGTCCTGGACAAGAAAATACAAATTGTTCTTGGTTTTTTATATATTAGTTTAATAAAAACAATTTTTTTAAATGAAAACTTGCAAGACAAACTTTTAACTTTGACTTAAGGATTTAAATTCTTATTTTGTACAAAAACACAAAAATACATAAAAAAAACTTTCTCAAGGATATACCGAAAACAGGGTTTTTTTTTTTGGGAATTTTAGTTTTATATGTGGTTTTATGTTGTACAATGACAAAACTGTTATAACATTGCAAGAAATTTAAAAGTTTAGACAGGTAATTTAAGTTTAAACCGAGGTAAAGGTAAATTCAATAGCTTTTTGACTGTAACTTTATAGTGGAAGTTTTGCTTTTTGGTATAATGTATTTAAAACAATTTTACGAATAGTATGAAATACTATGAAGTCTGGTGATGGGTTGGATGGTCAAAAAAAAAAGTCGCTCAAAATTTTTTTCTAGGCGTTTCCGAGGTCGGGGAGTCCGAAAATGCAAAAAAAAAAAGTGTCCGGGGGACGCGTACGCGTACGCGTACGCGTACGCGTACGCTTTTTATGTGCGCAGCAACATCTCCTAGAACCGCTTGTCCGATTTTAATGAAATTTGGCACACAGGCTCTAACATACCTCGCGCAGGTGCCGGTACAAGATGAGATCGATCCTTTCAGTGGGACCATGTTAGATTTCCCCATTTATGTGGCAACCTACGTGTTTTTGTTCTACGGGAAAATGTAAAAAAAAATTTCATGTCTCAGATTTGGATGAAATTTAAAACATAGGTTGGTATCATGATTGTCCACAAGCCTACCAAGATACAGGTCTGTAACTTCAGGGGGTCCCTGGTAAAATTTCCGATTAAAATTTCGTATACTCTAGAGCATATAGTAATTTTTATCTAATTAGCATAAATTTTGGTACATATGATAGTTTCCGTATGTACTTGGTGTCTCTAAAATTTGAAGTCAATACTTCAGTGGGTCCATGTAAAAATCCGTAATTACTTTTCATAAGTTCAACTATCTATATCTACAGTACCTTTCACCCAATTTCAATGATATTGAACACACAGTTTCATTTAGTTACCTATTTGATACTCCACAAATTTGTAGTTGGTAGGTACAGTACGTTCATGGGAAACTAATATATGAGCAACTTAGTTTCCGAAGAATATTTTCTTTATGCTCTACAGCTTGTAATTATTATCCGATTTCAATGAAATTTGGTACACAGGTTGAGTTCATGATTCTACATTGGTTGACCAAATTACAGGTTAGTAGGATTAGGGGGTCCATGTTAAATTTCCGATTTAATTTTTAATTTTTTTTTTTTTATATGTTCTACAGCATATAGTAATTGTTAACCGATTTCAAAGATATTTTATATATAGGCTAATTTTGGGATCTAGTTGGCTCTCCTGAAATTTGGGGACCTTCAGGGGGTTCCTAGAAAACAGTTTTAGTTTCCGAATTTTATATAATTACGTGTTTTATAGCATGTAATTATTATCTGATTTTAATGAAATTTGGTACAAAGGTAGACCTTCTGATTATGCATGTGTTGGCCATGTTAGAAGTTAATACCTTCAGGGGGTCCATGCTAAAATTTCCGATTAATATTTCATATGTTCTAGAACATATGGTAAATATTATTCAATTTCAATGAAATTTTGTACACAGGTTGGATTCGTGATTACGCATGTGTAGACTAAGGTAGAAGTTAGTAGCCTGAGGGGGTCCATGCTAAAATTTCCGATTAATATTTCATATGTTCTAGAACATATGGTAAATATTATTCAATTTCAATGAAATTTTGTACACAGGTTGGATTCGTGATTACGCATGTGTAGACTAAGGTAGAAGTTAGTAGCCTGAGGGGGTCCATGCTAAAATTTCCGATTAATATTTCATATGTTCTAGAACATATGGTAAATATTATTCAATTTCAATGAAATTTTGTACACAGGTTGGATTCGTGATTACGCATGTGTAGACTAAGGTAGAAGTTAGTAGCCTGAGGGGGTCCATGCTAAAATTTCCGATTAATATTTCATATGTTCTAGAACATATGGTAAATATTATTCAATTTCAATGAAATTTTGTACACAGGTTGGATTCGTGATTACGCATGTGTAGACTAAGGTAGAAGTTAGTAGCCTGAGGGGGTCCATGCTAAAATTTCCGATTAATATTTCATATGTTCTAGAACATATGGTAAATATTATTCAATTTCAATGAAATTTTGTACACAGGTTGGATTCGTGATTACGCATGTGTAGACTAAGGTAGAAGTTAGTAGCCTGAGGGGGTCCATGCTAAAATTTCCGATTAATATTTCATATGTTCTAGAACATATGGTAAATATTATTCAATTTCAATGAAATTTTGTACACAGGTTGGATTCGTGATTACGCATATTTATACTTATTATAGTTATTTTAATAATATTATTTATTATTAAACAAATAAAAATATAAAATTAAATCAATAAATAATAAAGATGAGCAATTTTTGAAGAAACCACTGTTTGTTACAAAGATAATGTTAATTACAAAAAACTTTTGGACATAAATCGCTGTTAAACAACATACTATGAGTTATCTGCTCCCCCTAGTTAGCAGCTTTTTTTTTTATCTTTCGCAAAAATTGAAATGTGGAAATGTATGAATATTAATTAACTTAAAAAGTTTACATAAAAAAAAGAAATTTTACTCTACGAAATAAAATTGGAATTGACAAAGATGTAATTAAGTGTTTTTATGGTAACACTTGTGGGTAGTCTCGAGCGTAGTAGTGACTAAGAAATACTTACAAAAAATGCGACCGCATTCTAAACAGGGCACTCAATACTGGGAATCAAGTCTTTAAAATACGGCGATGCGAGATAAACATGTTTTGAAGATACGGAGATGACTGGAAGACAATTGAACTCTGTTTGTCCCTATTGGTTTCACTACATGAACTAACTGCTTGAAGCAAGTGTTCTGGGTTGGAAATCAATTCATCATCGGTTGAATGAGTTGCTGGCTCAGGCAGTTACCGGTTTTGCGGCATGTGGAAGTGGAGGATATGAGGAGGGGATAGTGGACTTTATTCTAGCCTAGTTGCATAAATCCACAGCGGTTCCTTTTTGAAATCCAATTCAATCTTAACTAAATGTAATAGTTTTTGGGGAAAATTTTATTTCCAATTACAAAGCATCATTTATTTTCATCCAAAATTTGTGCACATCTCATGGGCAGGTGCATCATAAAACAGCACGTTTATGTTAAGATAAAATTCACAATCAAGCTATTATATTGATTGGTTTTTCATTCTTGCGTTTGTAAATTTTTCCACTTATTTGGTTTTAATTGTCTTTATATTACAAGTTTACGCCTGACTGGTTATACAAAGCATTAAAATTTCATGTCTTAATGTCAGTACAAAATAATTGTACTTTTCAGTACAAAATAATTGGTTTAAATAAAATAAGAAACTTTCTTCCCCGAATCGAAATATATTTTTTTCGATATTATTGGACATTAAGGATATCTTAAGGTTAATACAAACACCTCCAAAACTTAATTTAATATAATTCTGTTGATGTTGTCAATTGTTAATTACCCTATCGGCAGCCATGTTTGTTGCAACGTTGCACATATAAATCTGTAGCTAATGTTAGGCAATAGAAACTAATAATTTTATCCCGCCAAGTAAATTACATAAATTTCTATAATTTTCAGGAAATTTGAAAATGATTCATTGCTTTTTTTAACAAATTCTATTTTGCACAGAAAACTATAATTTCCATAAATGACTAAAATTTTTCGGACAAGTTAAACATTAAATCAAATAATCGTTTCTCCAATAATTTGCACAAAGAAAATTTAAATTGAAAATTATACTTTTATAAATTTTATTATTTTTCCATTCTCTTCCATTATTAATAAAATTCATTTGTATTCTGTAAAATTTTCACTTATAAAATATGAAAATTTATTATAAAAATTTGAATGTTCATTCAAAAAATCCTTTTTTTTTAACAAATTATTCGAAAAATTTTATTTAACAAAAATAACGAAAATTTTTATTGTAAAAATAGAAAATTCTATGTAAACAAAATAGGAAGGAAAAGAAAGAAATTATTTATTGGCAGGAATTCCGTTTATTACCTTTAAATAATGATCAATAATGGTAAACACATATATAATAATTATAAGGTTGTATTTAATATCCTTTGATATTATTTATTGATTTTCAAAAATTATTTGTTTTCCGAATTATTACATTTTAAAAGGTAAATTTATGCTTTTTAAATAAATTTCATTAAAGATATAAAATTTAATTCAAATTTATAAAATTTTATTTATTAATTTATTCTGTATTTTCATATTTTTTTTTGGAAATTCTTTATTTAATAATATTTCACACAATTAAGAAAAATATTTGCAAATAATTAAAAGGGTTTAATCCAAAAATTCAAAAGTGAAATGGTTCCGTACTAAATCATTGGTAAATAAATTAAAATTAAATTAATATTTTATTTTTTTTAAAAAAAAAATTGTTAGAAAATCAACTAACGAAAAAAAAAATTTATTACAATATATTTAACCTTTTTTTTTGTTAATCCTTATTTAGAAAAGGATAATCTTTATTGTATACAGAAAACTCTTTAACCATATAATAAAATTATAAAAAATTTATTATGCCACAGAAAAAATGTTTATGAATCGTTGGATAATAAAAATGACTAGAATTTTCTCCTAAATTAATAAATATAAAACAAAAATTCTACCGAAAAATTCAGAATAATTATTTAACGTAGACTAAGCGGAAAAGAAATATATATTTTTTATGAACCTTTTTTTCGATGCTAACAACATAAAACAAAAGCAAAAACAAAACAAAAAAGGAAGAAAGTAAAGATCCTTTCTAATTAGACTAAAAATTATGACCGAATAGTACAAAAAAAGGATAAAGGCGGTAATTTCATTAATTATAATAATAATATATTGTATTGTTTTTTTTCGTGTGTTTTATATTTTATTGCTGTTGCTTGTCAGTTATCAATATTTTACACAAAATTAAGGACTTTTTTAGAACATTAAATTTGACATAAAATTTACACCAAATTAATGACATTTTTACATTTGTTCAAAATAAAGATGAACACACAATGTAAGTCGAACAGTTAAGTATCGATCCGTAAAGTTAATTAGGAATTTGAAGTATTCTTATATAAGGTGCCGTCAAGAATTTAAGCAATGCGCAGTTGTTGAAGTCTGTCGGTTATTAATTTACATTTTTGCAGCAAAAGTAGCGCAATCTAAAAACACAGTCTTTGAAGTTAACGCAGGGTGGGCAGCTTATGCAGGCTCAAAAAATTTAAAAGAAGAATTGAAATGCATAAATTTTGACTGCATATTTATACGACCTGTTGCAAATTGTCAATTTTTGACATTATGACACTTAAACCTATATTTAAAAGTATTTTAATCCGAAAGATTGCACTGCTATTGCTGCAAATCTAAATTAATTACCGACTGACTGATGCGAAAACTCCGCAGCGGCTGAATTCTTGATCGCAACCGCAGTATCCGAAACCTGTTGCAAAATTTTTAACAGTTCGTGTATATTTCATTCAATATGGCTGGTATATTGATAATGAAGAATAAGTAATTAGATTGTTTATAAATTTAAATAATTTAAAATACACTTTTTGTAAGATTTTCCTTGAATATTGATGAAATATTTGGTTAAAAAAATTCTTTATAATATCTTCCATTATTAAACAATCTACACAAAAATAAAATATATTAATTAAATGTCGAATATTGATAATTTGCAGTATAAAAAGCAGTCGAAATTTATGCATGTTGCTTTTTAGTTTTTCAAAGTTACATATATCCTACGCAGCGGCTGAATTCTTAGTCACATTTATTTTGTATGAAAAATCGTTTCTCTACATAGGATCTTTTCCAATGAATTCGGTTGTGATCAAATTTATCGATTTTACTTATGAAACTTTTTAATTTAGCAAGCCGAAACAAAAACTATTAAAGAAAATTGATATTAAATTGAATTAAACAAAACAGATTGGTTTAATTTTATTAATATTTTATAACAATATTTATATTAATGATTGTTAATATTCTTATTACATATAACTAATATTATATAGTTAGTGAATATTAGTGTAACTTTATTCATCACCGTTTATAAAAATATAAAATCAAATGAAATGAAAATTAAACTTAATTGATCGATTGCTATGTGAAATGTGACCAGACTACTTAATAAATTGAAGGACTTCAGTATACTTAAATTATCACATCCATACTATACTAATCGATTAATTGTAATGGCCAGCATTATTCGTGAGTAAATGGCAAAATATTAAAATAATATAGTCATTACTTTTAGTGCAAAATTTGAGAAATATGATTAAAACAATTTAAATAAATGATTTATTTAAAAAGTAAAATAAATTATAATTTAATTAATTACCGCCACCCTTTGCTAATAATACATTAATTTAATATTGAGGACACAGTTTTGTGGCATCCAATATTTTTCAAATCTATTTCGGTATATTACAAATACTTAAGTATAGATTACAATTTTGGCAATTAAATTCCAGCAAATAAACTCTTTAGTTACATAATCATAAAAATATTTTTCATTTATCATTAAAAACACATAAAACAAAAAAAAAAAGTATATAAGAAAATAATTTTCTACATTTTCTTCTACAACAATTTAATCTACAATTTTTTATAAAGAGGAAAATCAGTGGGAAAATTAATTTTTTGTTTTCCATATATACATTTCTGAGAAAACAACATTCAGTGAATAAATAAATTTAGATATTTTTCAATGATTTTACTTGTGTGGTAATTGTGATAATGAAAATCAAGCATCTTTTCTGTATAAGAAGATTATGTTTTATAGTATAAAACGGAAAAGAAAATAATATTCTTAGCTAGAAAAGTACATTAATTTAATAAGATAATTTATGATATTAATAGAAAAACAACAGTAAATGCTCGCAATTTTGAACTGCAATAATTTCTTTATTTCTAAAACTTCTATGTAAAATTTCCTGCTAAAAGTTAATATAAAAAATTATTAATTATGTAATATACTTTAACATAATGTTCTATATTCAACCCTCGAATTATTTTATCAAAATCTGAAAGTGATACTACTTTTCTATTCACTCAAAATGATATTAATAACTTTTTACGAAAAAACTAAATTGATTAGCCTAGTATTTTAAAACCGAATTTACTAACCAAACATAAAAGGTTGATTTCATAATTTATATATAAAACTTATTAAACTCGAAAGGAATCGTAAGACATAAGTAATCTAAAAAGTACACTTACGAGCTTCATACATTTTTTAAAATTATGTTTATATATATATTATATCAACTTATTTCTGATTGGTTACAATCTACTATCACAGGTTTTCGGCAAATGTGTAAATCAAGATGAAAAATAGACATAACCTTAATTCAGACTATGAAAAAAAAAAATTAATTGCAGAAAATGTGGTTTATAAAATCGGCATTTATTGTTGTAGAAATTAGTTTAATTCAAAAATTTAATAATTATAAATATTTTATATAATTTTTCGAAAATCTTCAATTTACTATTGAAGTAAATTTCAATATTTTTCGTTCGCTAAGTGTTCTTAAGGCAATGTAAGTTTTATCTACTTTATGTATCTACAATGGCCTCCGGTTTTCTCTACATGTTAGGACAGTTTACTGTATTTTCATCTTAACAACATAATATTCGGTAAACACAGAATTTTGTAATTTTGAACATAATTTTCTCTACATGTTAAAAAATAAATCTATAAAAGAAAGATTCAAATAAGATTTGTAAGAAAAAAATCATTATATTTTTTGTTTCTTTATTACTTTATGTAAGGCCATATTTTCCAAATAATAAATTTTCTTTTTTAAATTAACATTTTTCCACCAAGTAAAATTTATAATACCAATTATATTTTTTTAATATATATTTTTTATGGAAATTTTCTCAGTGGTATATTTTACTTTTTAATTGCTGAATAATTAAGAGTATCGATTCAAAACTATATACCTAATTAATCTACAAAATAATAACAAAAAATCAAATATGAAGTATTGGCAACACTAATTCTGACATTTCAATGGTTTACTAAAATTTAATATTATTATGTAATTATTTTCTTAACAAATTGCATATTATTATGTAAATTAATAAATTTTCTCAATCATCATGAAAATTACTTGTCAATCATCAATATAAATTATATTATTAATATGTAAAACGATTTATTTATTTTTTGCTATATTACCATATTCTTCATTTTTAAAATTGATATTAAATATCATATTAAAAAGGAAACATTATTTATTTATTTATTTTTTGAAAATTCTATTAAAAACTTTTATAAAATCTTTTTTAGTACACATAATTTACCATAATATTTATGTATTCATATTTTTACGAAGAGTTATGTAATAACTGTGATATTATTGATGGAAAGATCATGGAAAAATGGAACTTAAAGGAAAAAAATACTGTATATGGCACAACAATTGTTATCCGATTTCAATGAAATTTGTATTCAGTAAAAATAGGTAAGTTCAGCAGGTCCCGATCAAAATTTACAAATTATATAATTATATTCGTGATGTCCACGATATTTGGAATTTTGTACACATTTCTAGAATTGAACAAAACTTCTGGTTTTGGGCAACCCCTAGGTTAGCACATCTTTTTTTATGTTAGTAAATATTACGTAATAAGAAAACCGAAGGAAAATATTATTAAAAGTAAAAAAAAATTAAACTTACATTTTATATTTAATAAATTTTTTTTTTTTAAATATGATAGAGTAAACATTGGTAAACTCATAAAAAAATAAATGTTTGAAGAACATCAAATTATCAATTTATTTTTAATGGAAATGTAAAAGTTTATTTTAATATTGATTTGTTTAAATATGAAAATATCTTATTATATTTCGTATGCTAATTAAAATCAAGTTGCTAATTAAATTTACAATTAAATTTAAAAGATTGAAGCTTTGTATGTAACTGGAATGAAGTAAAATTTTAATGCCATCTTGCAAGTCCTCCAAATTCTCTGTTGACCACATTTTTTATTATGGTGTATACTATCCGCTCAGAATATTTTTGATCGTAACCACATATCGTAAGTATTGCAAATCGGTGTTCTTTATTACCACTTATACAGAATGAAAGTAGCAAACAGCAAAATATGCAATTTCTTCAATAACAACATATTTTATAATGTCCGGAATTAAATCACGATTGTCAAAAGCAAGGAATTAAATACATCTACTATAATAGGAAGCAAGAAGGTTAAATGAGCTGAACTCAAATTCCATTAGAAAATAACAAAACAACAACAATCCTTCTTTCCGATATTCGAAGAACGTCGCCATGCCATCATTGCCATCCACATTATATAGAATGACCATTTCTATTATGGATTTAACTCTATACACTGTTCGCTCACAATAGTTCAATTGTCATGCATTGTTTTGTCGTTGCTTCTAAAAAGTTTTGGAGAATTTCTAAAATTAAAACATTTTTGTTATTGGAAAGAATTTATGAATATATTCATACTACGAGTTAAAATTATTTGAATATTCATAAAATAACATTTTGTTTAAACATATTAATAAATATTTGAAAATTTTCAACTCAAATTATTCACAAAACTTTATAAATATTAGTAATGTCATAGAACGTTTTTTTTATTGTTGTTGTTCATTGTATCTTTAAGGATATCCTTCATTTTTATGTTGGCAACAAACAATTCATATAACAAAAATACTAAAATCATAAATTCATTTAGAACATTATTATAAATTCGTTAACCTATTTTTGTAAAAACATAAAGAAATGTTGTGTTTTCGATATCTTATCTGCTCCTGGATCTGACCTCATTGTCTAATAATACTTTTAAGTATTACCTTAAATTTACCTTTTTAATATATTCTCTTCTATGTTTAACTTTTTAATATCTTAATATCTGCATATAAAAAATCAGTAATGTTTTATTTTAAGTAAATTAAGTTTTGAATAAACAGCTTTTGCTGCTAAGGCTCATTCATGCCTGTTAGATTGTCATAAGTATAGAAATACTCAGCTTTTATATTGTTAAAAGCTTTTAGCAAATCAATAATAATTTAATGTAATTTTAGATAAATGCACTTTGCTTACACGACATTATAGTCATAAATATTATGTCGATCCTACATTCCACATACATTCCACATGAAATATCAAATATAGTTCTAATAAAAACATATATTGCAATATTTGTATCCTACAATTTGTTTTATATGCGCTAACAAATTGCCTATGCGACATTGAGTTATATTTGCTTATACGACATTTTTCCTGAATTATAAATACGGAAGGTCACTATAAGCAGAAGCAAATTATTGCCGATAGTATTTCGAAGGTAAATTTTACTACATATATTTATTCCATGTAAAAATTTGTGTAAACAATAATATATTTTTAATTTTACACAACAGAGACATCCAACAGGATATCTATTGTTTAACCAATGTACATACTAAAACTGAACAAGGATAATGGATCTACTAAGTCCTTAATTATAATAAAAGAGTTTATTATTATTATTATTATTACATAGATTTCAATTTATGTTTATATAATTTTCATTTTTGTGTGCATATATAAATAAAAGAGTTAAATTTTTGTTATCCTTTTAATGTACTGTTTCGTAAATATAAATTGGCCTATAAGAATTTGTATAAATTTTATAAATACCCATACAAAAATTTTAAAATTGAATATTCATATTTTAGTAATAGGCAATTTTGTGATATTCTATTTAAAATTTTCTTTTATATTTCCATTAGTTAATAAAAGCTAACTTTTGATAACTGATTTCAAAACAAAATCAGTTATTGTTAGTAAATAAAGATATGAATAAGTAATACGAATTTCTATACTGTAGATCCTTATTTGAATGCTCTTATAGTTTAAACTAATAGTTTAAAATTGAGTTATTTTGTGGGTATATTGTGAAGGTATTGTTGTGTGGAATTTGAATAAAGTACGATTTTATTCAGAAATTATATTTTGAGAATAATCTAGTTTTTGTGTTTCAAAAAATAATCTACAATATTTTTATGAGAATTTCATAAGCAAAAGATTTTTTTTAAGAAGATAATATTAAAGAATATTTTATTAAAATGAGAATGAGCAATGAAATATTTAAGAAAATTGTTTGATCATTTAGGAAGAAGTAATGGTTCCATTACCAATTATTAATTAAATGATATATTTAAACATGATTTCAGTATTTCGGTAACAGAGAGTTTAGCTAATAGTAAAGTAAATTTATAGTTAAGCGAACGATAGTTTAAGCAGGTTTTTAATGTTTGACAAGAATGCCAATTTTGCGACACAGATAAGTTTTTATTTATGTATTCAATAATTTTGGTAAATATCCTTCCCAGGATATAATATGGTTTTCAAATTTAATTACATGTCAGAATTTTGGAATATTTTTGTCGCTGTGGTCTTTAAATTATAAAATAATTAGTAATATATAGAAAACCATACCGAAGAGAACGAATTTAGTAAATTAAGCCTTATTAAGCCTTAATTAAGGTTTATATTATCTGCCAGCGTTAAAGAAGGTTTCCAAATATTTAAACAAGTAATGACAACGCAGTCTCTTCAACATTAGACATGGTTCAGTTATCATCGGCCAAACAATTATGATAACTGCTGACAATCCTGTATTAATATATTCTAAAACGATTTCATAAAACAAAACGATTAAGTTTTATCCCATCGAAAAAAAAGTTATATTATTCTATTAAAATATCCTTTAACATATTACTTTATGAATAGTGATATTTTGAATATCCTTGGGTTATATCTGATATAAAAATTTAATATAGATTCTAAAAACTTTTTCAAATAATAGAAACTATTAATAAAAGTTTTCTTAAAAAATATCGCAAAAAAAAAACTTATTTTTGAAACATTTCAATTTTTTCAACACAATTATAAATTATTATTTCTTTTTCACAATCTAAAATCTAAATATATCTATAATTTATTTCACGCAATTTAAATTCATCTATAGAGAACTGGTTCATCTCCAAACTATATTTTATATTTTCTATACAAAGAAAATCGATTCTTTTGCTCTAAATTGTCCTTCAGAATTTTTCACATTACTTTTCATAATATTATCTAAATTTTCGATTGACGACTACTTCGAAATTTATTGGCGCCATGACTAAATGTCGCCAGTAGCAGCCAAAAAAAAAGCAAGGGAACACAAAAATTCTAGGTCGTCGAAATATTATATAAAATTGAAATGAGGATTTTCAAAATGGGGAATAAAATCATATGTTTCTTTCGGGATATAAAAAAAAATATTAATATTTATTTATATGATAAAGTTATAATAAAAAAATTACTTGCAAATTTTATTGATTTTTATATAGATCCATTTATTAACATGATGAAAATATTCATATTTAGGTACATCATAAAATTCATCAATTATTATGTAAAAAAAAAATATATTGAATACTATTAAATATAAACTTTATTTTTTTTTATATATAATTTTGTTAACATTTCATAATTTTTATGATTTTCAGTGTGTTTGTGTGCGTATGAATATTAAGGACGAAAATAAAAAAAAACAGTAATGGTTTAATTTTATGCTTATGGTCAAATATATTAAAATAAAATATTATGTATTATTTTTCTGATATTGTCCATTATTTTTATGAAATTTTTTGATATTTTTATTATTCTATAAGAAATAATTCAAAAACAAATTACAAATGTCAATTTTGTCATTGAAACTTTGTTAGATAACAATATAATTTAAATTTTAATGTTCGAATCAAAGAAAATGTTATTAACAATTTTTTAGAAAACTTATAAAATGAAATCATATTTCTTATTTATGTAAATGATGATTAAAAACAATTTCATAGCTCAATAATGTTTATAGTGCAGTGAGAAATTTTAAATTTTAAAATCCAAGATTTTTTGTATAGTATTTAAAATAATTTAAATATTTTATTAAAAATAATTTTTTATTTTATTTCACATAAATATCGCGGAGCTAGTAACACGCAACCAATTGAAGTGAGGGATAATTATCATTTGACCCATTCAAAACTTCAGGGCGGGTGAGATAATACCGGCTATGATGCAAAAATCAGAAAACCTGTTTGTCCTCTGAAATTTAAAGGGTGTCTCAAACTTGCCAAGCAAGCTCCTGAACTAACTCACGAGTGATTTTTATACAACAATCAGGTAAGAGTAGTCATATTAACTGCAAACACTACTGGCCGTAGTGTTTGGAGTTAACATGTTTAAAACGACTTCATTATAATTATTGGTACAAATTATGATAGTAAGTGCTTTAAAGTTGAACGGATTTTATAATTAAACGAATATTTCTATTTAGAGAAATATTTAAATCGAGTGACATCTTTTAATAAATTCATCAAATTTAGGTCCTTAAGTTATATTAGTTTAGAGTTACAGAACTGGGTACAGTGTACCCATTTGTCACTGCGGCCATTACTGACCTATTGTGGCGCTCTGTTGTCTTATAGCTCCTTAACAAAGTTCAAGTTGTAGATGAACCTGATGGTGTATTTTATAGGGCTAGCTATAATGTGCTGTTGGTTTATGAATTTTAATTAGCAGAGTCTATTAAAATTTCCATTCCTGAAGCTTTGGTTTTGTATGAACTCCGAAAATTATGTCTTGTTCAGGTCCTTTAATCCAGGAATCGAATTACAAAGTCTATTTTAATTTATACAATATTATTTTACGATTTAAACTTTAAAAGATCTCTTTAAAAACCAAAAATTACATTAATTTTTAGTATCATAATATTTAACAACCCATTTTTTTTCAGAAAAAGAGTTGTATTATTTGTAACATAAACAAGTAATATCAATTTTATGTCCATGTTAGTCAGGGCATGGGATTCAACATTATTTTAAGTGCTCTGTAATTTATTTTGATTTTTGTCTAAATATATACTATAAAACAAAAATAATTGGTTTAAAATTTGATTGTACACAGATTTGTAATATTTTTAAAAGCATAGTTAATTGTATGTTAACAATAATTACTACTATCGTTTTGACATTATAATAATTTTCACGTTTATAAACTATGATTATTTTGTCAAAATTAATTATTTCATGATTTAAATAAATAATTTGTATAGTGCAGAACTATGTTTTCAATATCAAATTAACTGATATTAAATATTTATTGAAACGACATATTTATTGATTCAAGTAATTTACCTTGTCAAATTGATGATTTACAAATGTCATTAGCTACAATAATCAGCTACAACATAGAAAAATTAGATCCATATTATTACATATTATAATCAGCTTTATTTCACCCAATTTTAAATAGTTAGTAATATAATGTAATACAATCTAAATTTGATTTTCACTCAAATTTAAGTTTTGTGTTAGTTCATATTTTCTTTATCGTTTGCTAAAAGTTCCCACCGAACTGCAAAATCCTTAAGATAATCACTCCATATTTTTTATGATCTAGCTTTTTGGTTTTTGTTAATTTTTTCCACATTTTGTCACATATCTTAGTACTTCGGGTTTTGTGTTGTTTTGATTTTTTTTTTTTGAAGATTTGTAATGCTCAATGCTTGCGATCCTTAGGTTAGCACTGGAATTATAGTTGTGTCGTTATATTAAGTTTATTTTTGATTTAAAAATTGTTTTTAAATTTCGGAATTGTTACCATCCACTTGTAATGCATCTTTTGATTTCGTTGTCCATTTTTTTATAGAATTATATAATTTAATCTAAATATTAATATTGACCTACTTTGTCAATTTCTTTATCTTCAATAAATATTTTGCAAGGTAAAAACATTATTAAATTATTAAATATATTAAGTAATTATGTTATGCTCTATAAAATTATTATTAAGTCAATATTTTTATAAACTTTCTAATAAATTAAAGAATTTTAACAAAAAGTTTTCTAAATCCAATTGAAACATAAAACTTTAAAGGCTTCATTTTCTCCAAAATAGAAAAGATAAAGAGTCCTTAAAAGAAGATTCCTGTATACATAAATATTTTCCTTATATATAAAATGTTTAATCTAAATAGCTTTTTTCACAATTGACCATTAAATTGCCATAAAAAAATTTCCAAAAAAAAAAAAAAAGAAGTTAAAGAACAGATTTAAAGCTAACTTAATATAATCTCATCATAAAAACATAAAAAATGATTATTTTTTTTTATATAGTATATTCTTTATAATCATAGATTTAGGAAAAAGTTTTTATACATTTTGTTTTACAACTGAAATAATGACAGAAAATATTAAATTTTATGTTGCCTATAATTTAATATCAGGTCATTTGTTTTGTCCTATCAAAAAACGAAAAAAACTTTTTTTTTTAGAATTTTTTTTATAAATAATCCTATTAGGTAACGTCATTTTAAAGTGTTTCAGTTTTGGAAATAATTTTTTAATACACTAAAAGGTAAAGGACACACGATAAAATTTCAAATTCTAAGGAAATTTAAAAAAAAACACGTGTTTTAAAATTTATCAAAGTATTACCCATGACAGTTCAGAGCCTTCAGGAAATTCTGATCTATAAATTCCATTGTTTTGTTATGGTGTCAATTATGACAAACTACCAAAACAAAACTAGTTAAATTTCGAAAAAATATAAAAATTTCCATTATTCAAATTAAGTTCATTAAAGAGGCTGTCCAAAACAATGATTGCTCTGATATCAATTTCAGTTTTTTTTTGTAGGCAACACTAACTAACATGCTAATTAATAGTGGCTGTGATGAAAGAGAAATTTGTATAACTAAATTATATTTTTCGAGATGTTAATGATTGGTTTTTATATTGTATATGTCTAACACAGCTTACGAATAATTGCTATGACTTTGATGTTATATATATGTATGATATTTCAGTTCTGATGGAGTTTAGCTAAGTAAATTGGTTTTGTTAAAGTGCAAATTTGTTTTGTACGTCGTTAGTAGTTTTGTTGATTTTTTGTTTTTTAAACTGTAATGGAATTTGGTTATCGACTTTTATAAAGTGATGATAAAGAAAACTACTAATGCCGGTGATGATAAAGAATTTATAAATATTTCAAACAAGTTAAAAATTGAAAATACGATTTTATAGCAAAATACAAAAAAAAAAATCAATTGCTAAGTAAGAAATAGATTTAAATTAACTTCTAAGAAATAATATTATTATAATAATTGAAAACATTTTACATGACGAGACAACTTATACAAATTATAGATTATCACCAAAAAACATCTATACATATATAAATAGTTCATCCTATGTCAATCTATGACAGCTAAAAGAAAGGTAAGAATTTACTATAGTTAACTATAAAATAAATTCTTTTACTATTTACACAAACAATTTTAAAAATTCAAAAATTAATTAATGTTATATACAAGTAGTTAGGCCATTTTCTTATTTGTAAGTAAATACTCAACTTTATTTTCTTCTTCTTTTTTCCAAAATATTTTCGCAGTTCGCTATACGATTGAACTATCTATTGTTAGATGATTTTTTATATTATTGAACACTCTATACAACTATAATATTAAATATTACTGTAACTGTTATACTAGTATAACAAGTTAATTAAAGTTTTGTAACTATTACACTATTACAGCAATTACGGTAACTGATATACTAGTGTAACGGTTAGGGTAACTGTGATACTAGTATAACCGGTACAGTATAATAGTTTCCGTAACTTTTATACTAGTTAAACATTATTGAATATATCCATTTTTGTAATGGATAATACTTGAGAGAATTTAATCGACCCACTTGGTATACTTACTCTCCATAACAAATGATTACAAAATATTTTACAATTTACTTTGTGGTGGAGGATCTTTTCAATATCCCGACACGATTTGTGTTTGTTTTGCAAAACATTATTTATATCAAACGTTTAATATTATTATAATTTTTGTCAAGTGTAAAATTTAGTTTAAACTTAGTGAACTTTGATAAAAGTCCTTATGGTTCAAGGAGTAAGCTTAAAAAACACTTCTTTTTAATATATCAAGTGAGTGTATCCTTTTATTAAAATCTTTGATAAATTCGCATAAATATAAAATAAAGCTTTGTTTAAATTTTAAATATGTATATATATGTTATTAAAAGCTTATTTATATCAAAGAAATAGTATTAGTTCAGCACATTTTTTATAGTACACATACTTAATAAAATATATTATTATACCTAAATAATTGAATATCAAAAGAAATGAAAATTTATGAAAATTTTTTCACTCCAATTATATTTCCTTATATGTATAATTTAATTAAATTTAATTTTATGGTAAATTATATTATTACATTTAATAATCTTAATATATAAGAAGTTTTTGCAAGGATATTGTTATTAGCTATCAAAATATGTATAAATAATTCTGAGAAGTTCATTCCATTTTTAAGTTTGACATCACATCACAAAAATTAATAATATTATTGATATCAAGCTCAGTAAATCGAGAGCGATATATAATTTTTTAAACTTAAATATTATAGATAGAATACACTGAATTTTAATTATTCAAATTACATTCGGCTACTTGTGCCTGTTACTTTAGTTATTAAACCTTTCTCAATATAGTGAGTGGGGTCAAAACAACCGCTTTCATTCAGATCAAGCTGTCATTAGTAGTTACTTCATTGTCCTAACTTATTCTACATCAGTTATTTGTCCTCAGGAAAAGTGCTCTTTGTGCAGTTTAACTTGCTTTCCTGTTGCAATATTGAGAGTTATAATTCGTTTAGGTTTTCTATTCCTTCAATCCGGGGTTTTGCGATTTATATAATATATTTGTATATGGCTGATTAATTTACTTTCTAAAAATAATTCTATGTTAGTCTCAGTATCTTTAAATATCTTTATACTATGGCAACAAAATAAGAGTTTGACTTTTGCAGTTCGCCCAAGTCTAAAACAATCTGAACGGCTCACTCGTAATAATTTACGATTATTTAATAGATTTTGAAGGACAGCAGTTCTTTTGTACTATATCCAAGAGAAAATATTGATTTTAATGTACTGAAAATATTATGTAAAGTAATAAAAATTGAGTTAGCCCTCCTCAAATACCAAAACAAACACCAACACCAAATATTTTCTTATACTTCCTATTTGTATATTCCATTTTCTTTATAAAATACAAAACCTTTGACACCTTTGACTTTTGCTTTACAATTCCTTAATAATTTTTGGTTTTTCATTTTTTAATCGAAAGGATTTCCAAACACAAAAAAGGACAAAAACTCTTTGAACAAAATATCTCTACCGAATAGATTTCAAAAAAAGAATAACAACTTTTAAAAAAAATCCTGATTTTCTACAAAAACATATCAAAAAATAAAGCACTTAAAAAAGTTACCAAAAGAAAAAAAAGATCTCAATCCAGTAATCCTTTGACGGTTGAATTGAACTTTATATATGGACGAAAAAAAGGATATGTTTTTCTGTATTTAGGGAGCGATTTTCGAAATGTTTTTTTAATTTATATTTATTTTATTTTTTGCTATTGAAAAGTTTTTAATGTTTATTTATTTTTGTTGAGTAAAGCAATAAAACTTATTGATTCAATTTGATTGATTGGAATTTCGTATATAGTAAAAAAACTAACATAAAATCATCCCGACCATCAAAGTATTTGGTAAGAAAAATAAAAAGATTTTTTTTTTTCAATTAACTACGAATTTTAAATTAATGATGTCTGTTAGTGAAAAAGTTTTTGTAGAAATTTTATGTATTTAATTTGTGTTAGAATATCAATGTTTAAAATATTCTTCGAAACAAGAGTTGCACGATTCATAGGTGCGAGGGCGACTGAAAAACTGGTACTAAAATAAGCTAAATATTATAGTTTCAATACAAGTTATTTATTCATTTTATTAAATTCCAGGACATTCAGGCAATGAAAGGTAGGAAGAGGCACATTGCCTTGCTAAAACTGGCTCAAGTACAAAACTTATTGGACCAGAGCCAATTTGTGGTACGGTAAACCAAGACGACACCACAACCTCGCTTTTTATACATGGATTGAACAAGACCATAAAATCTACTGGCATAAACTCCCAAGACTATCTATATCAAAAAAACTCATTTAACCAAACAATATAAAAATGCAGGACATTGGACATAATAATACTCAGAAAATGGGACATAAGAACCCTAACATGCCTCATGACAGACGACATAGTCCTTTGAACTACCACCTCAGTAAAATGAGTCTGGCTAATACAGACATCTGCCACCTCTGCCTAAATGACAAAAAGACGATGGAACACATATTCTGCTGACTGCGAGGCACTCGCAAGAAGCAGAATACATATCTTAGGCAAAGGTCTTCTTAACCCTGAAGAACTATTAAATGATAAGAAGAATCAAATTTTTCGATACTCATTCCATACACCGCATCATTCTTATGTCATCACCGCTTCTCAACCGAATAATTTGAATTGAAAGACAACCGAATTCTTCTAAACAAAATGGAATAGTATTAACAGATCGAAATAAATTAGCATTCATTTAGCTAAGATTAGTAAAAATCAATTTTATATTAATTTTATGTTACAAATGTTTTAGTTTTCTTCAGATTTCGCGTGCCAGAATAAAACAACGGCCCATATTTATGATGCGCTACTGATTTCAAATATTTCAATCAATATTAGTAGAAAAAAAGCATTTCTAACTTTATCAGTTTTAGTGAATATACATTGAAAGCGGAAGTTCATTAAAATCATTAAATTTCTAAAAGATTGTATACAAAGTTTCTGATTTTCAGTTCAAAGTTATTCATCAAGAAATAATCTAAACTTTGCCCAAGGAGTAAAACCAATTTTGTATATACCTACAACTATGTTTTTTTATTATTTTGTAAAATTGAAACATTATATCCTTTTTTTGTGATTTAATTAAATTTTATTCAATTATCACCACTGTCATGATATTATATCTTTAATTGAGTAAATACATAGCGATAGATACAAAATTGTATAACATATACATATATCAATATTATGTCGTTAATATATTTATATATTTTGGCTGTTGGAGGGAAAGATAAAAGAAAAGTTAATTACAAATTAAATTATAACAAAAAAAAGTTATATTTATATAGTTTTTGTTGATGTTGTTGGGGTTTGATTTTAATCATAATAAGAAATTTAATTCTTTTATATAACATTAAATAGAAAATTAGTGGAAAATTTAATGAATTAAAAATAATAACTCAAAAAAATATTGATTTAAAAGAAAATCGACTAGATAATTAGTGGAAAGAGAACTTCGGAAGAATAAAAAAGTATTATTTTTCTTGACTTTATTGACATCACTTTAGGAAATCATGGTTGGTTGGTTCGAGTGTCGACTTCTAGACTGACTGTCAACGTGTCAACACTCCAAATAGCTCTTTAGCACCGTTCTACTACCGCACATTCTTGTAAAGCCTAGCATTATCGATGTTATTTTACATCCATCTTGTGCCGATTGGTTATAGGGGACCGTGCGACGCGTTCGTAAATTTCCTCCGACTACCATATATATCAGCTAAGGAAAGGAAGTGAAAAAATAATTCCGCAATATAAAATATCACAATTATGGAATTATATTCCTTCCTTATAGGATATAGATTAATGTTGGTCAGGTCTATAAGATAATATAACCAAGAAAGATTAAAACAAGAAAAAATATCTTTTAGCACTTTATAATATAGTGCTAAGCATAATTTATTTTATGATTGTTTTTTGCAGCATGTTTTAATAATGTATTTTATATGTTTATATACCTTAAGAAATTCTATAATTAATACATAATTTACTTTCATTGATTATGTTTATAAATTTATAAATTGATTCAATTTTAACATGACAACTAAATCATAAATCGTTGAATGACTTCCAAACATGTTTTTAATTTGAAAATCATATATAAGTCAATTTAATGGAAGATTCATTCATGTTTAATTGTTACATTTGTTAATTAATTTCAAATCGTTACAGCGATCGATCAAAAAATAAATTGACAAAATATCGACTTTATGATACTCGTTTCCTTTTATATTAAACTAGTTAATGTAAAATAATAACATTAAAAAATGATTAAAATTTTATTCTAGCTTTACTGGTAAACCTAAAAGAATTTATTAATTTTCTACTTATATAACAAATAAATGTAAGCTGCTTGAAAATCATAATTGTGGCTCTATTACTTTTGAATGCTTTATGGAAATATTTAAGAAAAATATTGAAATAAAAAATTATTAATTTTATTTTAGAACGTGATTATTTCTTCGTTATACATAAATATTTATTTTTATCACAAATTTTCCTAAAAAATATAAACATTTTTTACAATATTCTTAAAATAAAATTAACCTTTTTTTTAGTTTGTATTTTGATGTTAGCCTTTTTAGTCCACACAAAACATTAAAAGTAAATTTTTTTCAATGCTGTTTTTCTCCAATTTTCCAATAAAAATATTTTGTTTTCCTTTTTTCTTTTATTATTATATATTTATGTTGTGTTATATATTATGATAATGGGATTTTTATGATATTTGTATATTTTTTTGGTTATATATTTTGATGGATTTTAATGTTTCACATATGTGTGCACTTCTGGACATTAAAGATTTTTTTTTTTTTTAAATAAATTATATCTCTTAGATAAATTTTGTAGATTTAATCTGTATTTTTTTATAAATAAATGTTTCTGTAGAGAGGATCTACTACAAAAATAAATTAAATTAGTTACGAAATGGATTGTGAAAATTTGGTGTCATTTATTATAACGATTATGAGTTTTCAATGGGCAAAATTTTATAGGGTCCTTTTTTTTCTTGTTTACGAAAAGGTCATCATTGGATCTATTTAAATTTGGATATAAAAGAGAAGTTTTTATTGATTTTTTTATTTTGTTTTTGTTTAGTGACATTAATTTAATTTTTGTGAATACAAAAAGGAATTATTTAAAATTTGATTTCAAAAATATAAATCTAATACGTGACTTAATAATAAAAATAATATTGGTAGGTGTATATGCTTCCAAGGGACGGACAAAAAGATACCAAAACATAAACTTTATAAATAGTTCATTGAATTGCCAAATATTGTGTTAGTACTTCGAAATACTTAATTGAAGTACCGAAGTAATGCAAAAAAATACTTCAAAGTAATGAACGAATTTTTAAAATTACTGGAATGCAGTAAAATAATGCATTACTTTTAATACAGATTAAGTACATAGGTTGGTAAATACAAATTAAACAATGAATTAAGGACAAATTTTCATATTAAATATTAATTTTGTGAAATAAAACTCCTTTCGAAATAAAACTCATCCTGAAATTGTGATTTTAAGAATATAACTAATTTAACCAAAGTAAATGTTTATTATATTATAATAAAAGTAGAATTGCTTTAATAAAGAAAATTTGCATTTTTAATTTTGAAAACTAACCTAAAAACTGTGAAAAATTTTCTATATTAAGAAAAATTGACTTTTATTTCTTAATGTAGAAAATTATATTTATATGAAATAAAATTAATGGCCAATTTGAATTTCCAATTCCATTTAACAAAATTACATTATAATAATAAATAAATATAAACAAACAATACGAAATTCATAACCAAAATTATATTTACATATACAATCAAATAACATAAATTATTTTGACCCCCTCTAAAAGAATTTAACTAACAAAAATTCTTGTTTTTTTGGTTTTAACCTTTTCTTGAAAATTTGTAACTATTTACATAACTTTATTTCCCTCTATTATAATAAAAAAAGTGTCCGAGTGAAATATTAAACCTAAAAACAACAATTCTAAAATTTTCTTGATCGAAATTTTCTTTTCTTTTATATCCAGAGAAAAAATCGTCATAACAAGAACAAAAAAAAAATCCAATTTTCCAATGAATTTTCTTGCAAATATTGAACACAAATAAAAATAACCCATGAATTTAAAAATGTTATAAGCAAAAAAAAAAAAGAAGAAAATTACGTTTTTTTGTTAGCAAATGGAATTTTAAATATTCAGTATTTGGGAAAAACTAAACTGTGTGAAAAAGGTTCAATATTTTTATATGTATTTTAAATGTGTCAATATTTTCTCCTAAATATTAACAAAAATAACACTTTCGGGAATATATCCTTTAAGGCTTAGGGATTTTCAATTTTTTTTTAATGTACATATTTAAGTTACAATTTGGATGTAATTTTTATGATCAATTGATAAAGGAAAACTAAAATTTTATTGTTGTTAAGTGGAACAAAATGTCTCAACTATTTTTGGGTTAAATTTTATTTCTATGGAATTAAATCCCTTGAAAATTAAATGCTTTTAATTAGGAAATCTCCTGTGGCCTTGTGGGTATTTCTGTTAATGGTTTTAAAAGTGAATTTTATATTTGTCAATCATTTCGATGTACGGATTTAACATATGGTTTTTTTTTTGTCAAAGCTTTATAAAAAATTATCAACAAAAATCTGTCAAGTTAGTGTAATTGACAGCTCTCTGCAGGGATGCTAAATTTTAATCAAATTTTTATGTTGTTTTTTTAAAGTTTATTAATTATTGTATGTTTTCTCAAAGTTATCGATAAATAGGACCAGATTTTTTGTTCAATGAAAATGTAATGATGTAAAAAAAACGTGTAATTTTTGTTTTACTATATCATTGACGCTACATTTCAGATGTGCAATGCTGACGACCACCTACGACAGATGAGATGTAGGTGGTCGTCAGTATATAAGAGATAAAAATAAAGTATAAATATTTAAGTAACATATAATGTTCTGGACTATAAAGATTTATTCAAATAATTTGGAACCTGTTGAGCCAAATTTATCAATTTCGTTTAGAATTCTGTTAACATTACCATTACCATTACCAGTTTCCGTTACAAGTGATAGATATCATTATCTAAACTGAAACTAATAAAACTTTATTTACGGTCGACAGCAACGATTTTCTGAGTTTGTCATCAATTATATCAATTGAACATGAGCTGCTTGAAAACCTGGACTATGTTAACATAAAAGCAAAAAAAATTAAATTCTAAAACTAAATGAAATAAATTTTAATATTATTTTTATAATTATAACTTATTGTTTTTTTATTTTCATTTATAGATTTCATTTTATATAAATGTGTAATAAAATTTGTGTTTTTCTCGAATGAATTGGCCCCAAAACTAATTTCGTAGGGGGGCACAGTGCTACCCCGTGCCGTCCCTACAGATGTGTGTCTAGGAATCTACTATTGTGTCTTGGACCTACTATTTTTATTTTTTTATATGGAATTACATAATTTTAACAATATTTTTTAATACTTATTCAAAGATCGTTTACAAAATTTTCAATATATATTTAAAATACTGAATTAAAAACACTTTCGATTCTCGAATACAAAATATAAAGCTTTTATTCAGTTTTTAAGAGAAATGTTTATATATATATGTTAGTGTAAGGAGTAAATTTATCGTTTGTATTAGTAAAAGCTTTTCAGATTTCGTAATTTTCAATGTTTTCAAGTTTATTTGATAAATTAACAATTTCGTTTTTTAACATTTTAGGCCTTCTAGAACTAAATATTACTACAAATATTATTACAAAAAATTAATTATAATTTTAAAAAATTTAGATAATTAAATTAGTTATTACTAAATTAATTTAATTTTTATAATAAATTAGATATATTATAAAAAAATTATCACCTAACTAAGATAAAATGATTCTATGATATTATAAATTTATGAAAATTTCAAATACCGTATATTTATAAATACGAGTACATTAAACTATTTTTATATTAATCATTATTTATATCATTTACATAACATCAATAAAATTAAAAAAAAAACAAAAAGGATATTTACATTTATAGTATAAAATTAAATCAATTACTACAGGATTAAATTGAATAATCTATAAAAACCAATTGAAATTTTTTAAATAATTATTTTTGTTTTTTGTTTAATTCCAGTTTATGGACGGTTAAATATTAATAAATTTCGTATTTCGATTGACAAAAATAAAATGTAATTTTGATTTTAACATTAAATTAAAATTGAATTAAATATAAAATTGAATTTAAAGAATTTCAATTGAACAATTTTATAATTTATATAGTAAAATACAATTTTTTTTTTTCAATAAAATACTCAAATTTTTATGTAAAAGGATATTTGTAAAAAAAAAACGTATATTAACAAATTCTCTTAAAATCTTTAAAGCTCATCGGTATTCTTGGAATATCGTCGTTTACAGTTCCTTTACCTATCTAAGGTAATATTTGTTGTTTATTCAAAAAAAAAAGTAAACAAAAAAAAATAAAGTCCTTAGAGATAAACGATAATATAAATGTAACTATGGTCGTGGTTTTCATTTCAATGTTGTTAAATTACCTCTGAGGTTAATACGGTAATGTTGTTTTCCTTTATGGTATAGTTAATAATAATTGGGTAATTTTGGGCTAATTGAGTTATAAAAAAAGGGGGTAAAAAAAGATTATTTTTTATGTGAGTTGAATGCTAAAAATTTGTATAAGTATATAATTTGGAAATGTTTTAGTTCAAAGAGTATGAATATGACAAAAATGATAATTAAAATATATAAAATTATTGATATTCAATATAAAAATTAATTAATTTTAAAGATTTGTACATAGGATCAAGATATTGCAAAAAGTTCTAATTGTATCTGGTCAAATGCAATGAATTTATGAGTATATTCAGTACAATTGAACTTAATTTCTTAACTAGATGTTCAAAATTTATAAAAACTTAGTTGCAAGTAGGATTCGAATATACTAAATCGGTGGAGTTTACTAATACAAACTACCCAATTGCGCATAAGAATATTAGCCAAACAAACTTATTGCTTCAATCATTAATGAATAAGAAACGCATAAACTTCAATTACTTAGTTAGAGTTATAAATTCTAAATTCTATAATAAATTTCTATATATAAATTTCTATATTATAACCTAATAAAAAATTAGTGCATATGAGAAATATCTCAACAACGAGTGGTAAATAATTCAATAAAATGAAAGATCTTTCCCATAGACAGTGGGAATTAATGCTAAAATTTAAAAATTCGTGTAAATTCCACATTAACCAGTGATAGATGGAAATAACTCCACAGAATTAAAGTTATGTTAAATTATTTCCAACGTAATGAGGAAATATACATATTTGGCGTAGCAATAATTTCTATTCTCATTCTTAATTTTTTTTATATAATTTCCACTAAAAAGTGTAATTAATTTATATTTTCTATGGTAAATAACTCCATTTTGATTTTACGGAG
The DNA here is from genome assembly GCA_963920725.1 of Rhamphomyia laevipes. Lineage (NCBI taxonomy): Eukaryota > Metazoa > Arthropoda > Insecta > Diptera > Empididae > Rhamphomyia > Rhamphomyia laevipes. Next base: position 17,935,480 of record OY987258.1, read on the forward strand.
ATATTTCCCATGACTAATTATTAACTTGGATCAACTCGGATCTATTGTATAATTTAAGAAAATATATTCACATAATTTTCAAAAATTTCTTTTTAAATATTGGTGTAAAATTTAAAATTTTGGTTTTATATGTAAATTTCAAATAATCAGATTTTACCTGTAAATTTTCTTAAATATGTTCAAATTTATAATAATATTCAATATCATCTAAAAAACTTATATATTTAATTTATTATAATTACCAAAAACCATAACATTTTCATATTACTTACATATTGTAAATCCCGAATAAATTAAATTTCTGTTGAAATCTCAAGATAAACTTATGAAAATTTAATGAAAATTTCTATTTTTTCGCCTCATTAAATTTTGATTTGCTATGGTTAAATGGTCAATTTAATTTCAAATAAAAAATGTATATCTACTCATGTGAAAATATATTTTCTTTTTTTCTCAATTTTCATTTAAATTAAATTTTTGAATTTTACAAATAATTTTTTTTCCGGATTGGATTTTATTGTTCAAATTAATCAATTTAAAAGATTAAATCCAATATATTTTTAATTGAGATTATCTAAAATTATTATTTTCCATTTTGTATAACATTAAAATTGGTAGGACAGTAATTTATTTGGAATTAATTGTGACATATATAAGAAATAATATTGATTATATGTCAAAAACAATGTTTCACAATATTTGACCTACAATATATATAATTATTTGGTACCATTTTCTGACATAAATTTGGAAATAATTTAGGTAAATAAAGCATTTTTTTGTAATTTAAATTTTTAATATTAAATAATCTGCAATATATTAATTTGTTAAATTTATTTAATATCATTTCTTAATTATAAATACTTTAGTATAGATAATAGAACTCCTATACTTGGAGCTAGAAATTGAATTATTGTTGATTCTGAATAATTTAATACCCATGAATGACCAGGAAAACTTCTTATGAACTTAATAACTAAAAAATAAAAGGTCTGGTTAACTCTACATTACCATCTGGCGGACATAATGTATAATAAATAACGTTACGCTGCCGCCATACTCTCAATTATTTTCCAATTCTTGTACGGTTTTCCTTCTTATGGTATGTAATTACATTTTAAAGTATAATATAAATATAGAACATGCAGAAATTTAAATTAGCGTAACTTTTCATTTATTCTATACTTTTACTATTTTTTGTCAAACTTACGTTGGAAAATTTTATTCATAGGGTCCTTTACAGCTGTGAAACGTGTAAAAATTATTCTGTTAAAAAATTTATTGATAGAAATTGGAAATATTGAACGATTTTAAAAAAAAAAATGCGATTATATGCAAAAGTAATTGCTTCGGATTACTTTTTTTTACATTAATTTGATGACAAACACTTCAGAAATAAAACTTCCATATTCGAGCTGCAATGTAGATATCATTAATCCTTTTATATTACGAAAATTTATCCAAAACTTTTACTTTCGAATTATCGTCTATCCACAAGTTGGCTCATAAATAGAAAAACTTGCATGCTAACTGTTGGATCAATCCATTATAAACAATATGGTAATGCCGTGAACGCGTGAACCATATTCTAAACCATCTTTATATACGATACCGAAAAACCATCAATATTTGCAATATAACATTTTTAAATGAAAACGTCCTAAGCTGACAATATATTTTCAACAAATAAGGATAATGATTTAATTTTATTAATAATATAATTTCAAAATTTAGAGGAGTTTATTAATTCATTTTCAATTTTATATTTACAATTCAATTTCTTTAAATATCAATAAATAATCTCTCTTCAATCAATAAATAAATTTATCTATCAAATTTCATCTTCCATAACATTATTATTTTCAATCTACTTTATATATTTAAAAAAGGAAGTGAAAATAATCTTTGTATTTATATTATTACTCTTCGCATATAGCTCACAAATCCTGATTGCTATCGTTTAGGCTATAAAAATTTCTATTCATTTTAAACTACTTAAAAAAAATATACGATTTTGAATTGATATACTTTTAAAAATTCCAGCAATATAGAAAGTACAGATTCAACATCACAAAACGACATTACAAATAATACTATAGCACAAATGATATAACGATCCTTCTTATATAAGGATATTTATTGATGTTATTGTTGTTTGTGCTGTAACGAAAAAAAAAAGAAATATTATATATAAATTTTAACTGAAAATTCACAATTGAAAAATCATTGAGAAAGATTCCATCTGAATTGGATTATGGGAACACTTATAAAATTCAATTGATTTGCATCATTTTAAAATGATAGTTTTTGAAAAATTGAAAATATTTTCTTTCTATTTTTTTGTAAATTTGTCGTGTTCACAATTCTTTTATTTTTTATTGATTGGTATTTTATGTGACAAAGATTTTTGATGTAGTACTACTTCAAATTTCCATTAAATGAACAATACAAATTGATATTGAATTTTTCTATTTTGTAAATATTATTATAGAAAATTTTACAAATATAAATTATATTATTTAAATTTGAAATAAAATTTTGTAAAATTATTGATATGAAAATTGTTTTTCTTAGTAGCATCTTAGTAATAAAGAAAAATTATGTTTAAAGTTTACGGAAGACCCGGTATCAATAATATTGTATTCTTCTCTTACATGTCACCTCCGGCTTAAATATATTGTTTGACATTTCAGCATCTCACGAATGGAAACAAATATTGAAATTTGATGATTTCGCCAATTTTGCTTTAACCATTCTTCAGATTTCAAACCGTATTAAGATAAAATGAATTTCTAACGAAATTTGTCTGAGTATGTGGATTATCACTACTTACTGTCTAATTTACATAATTTTAAATTTTACGAGTAGTTATGGAATAATTATGAGTGTTACAATGGACCTGGACCCAAAAAATAAACAATTTCGGTCAAATGTCCTTTTCATTACGTTTTTGGCGTTGGAGTTTTAATAAAATTTGTCCATTTTTAATCAAACTTAGCACAGAGTTTAATGACAAATATGGGATCCGTAGCTTCAGTGAGTCCATTCTAAAATGTGGGTCGGATGATACTGCGGATCCGTGCTTAAATTTCCGAATAATATAAAATACAATATTGGAGTGTTAAAATATCGTATACAAAATCATTAAAAACTTGGTGTAAATTACAAATAATTCTATACATTACATAACTAGGATTTATCTGTTCCCTCTAGTTGAGCAACTTCAAAATGATTGAGGAAAGGAGGAAAAGTTAAGGTACGTAAATTTTTCTATAATCATTATGTAATTTTACATAATAAATCGATCAATTTTTAAGAAGCCATGTGTAGAATTTTAGGAGATAATTGTGTAAAATTCAATTCATGACTGGTCAAAATTAGTATTTGCTGTATTTTGAATGTAAGATTTATCAAAATAATGTTTATAAAAAAGGAAAGTCTTGAAATACAATTACTTATAAGTAACCACCTGTACAAAAAATAGTCCACTGCAAAGAGACTGCAGTCAAATTTATATAATAATGTAATAATTAAAGCTGTTGCGCCATTTTATGACAACTACAAAAATTTGTTACTGAATTTATTAAATTAACTAACTAATATTAACCCAAAATTGTAATTGTAAAATTGTAGGCAAATTTTTGATAATGTTTTCATATTAAATTTAAAGAAAAAAAAAATTCTAAAATAATAAATTATTAAATTTACAGCATATTAAATTGATATGAAGAAAAATTATTTAACATAGTCAAAGTTTTTGCGTATAATTTCAAAAGGAAAAGTCAGGTGTCGTGTCTACATAAATACATAAATAAATATTTCTAAAAAAAAAATGCTGAAAAATTTCTTCAAATAAAAATGTACTTTAAAAACAATTTTCCTGTACTATTTTATTTTATATTATTTCTTTCATTCTGACAAACTACATGACATTTATCAACTCAATATTGTATTTCTACACCTTAAGAAAAATGATTCTATAGTTGGTACCAGCTCAGCATGTATTTATTATTATATCAGGAAATTTGTTATGAATTTAATTTTGGATAATTTTTTTTTTTTCCTACTACGATACTTTAGTATATTTCAGAGTTTTCTGAAAAATGGCGCTAAAAGAAAAATGTTCAATTGTGCAATAAAAACGTGTACCTTTACAAAAAAATGATTTAAAAAAATATATGTTATTTTGGTAGAAAACACGTTCAAGAAATTATATTAAATGAAAATGTATAACGCATGTTTATATATAAAAAAAAACGAGAATATTTATGCAAAAATATGCTTGGGAAAATATTTTTATGAAGAGAAATGATGATAAATAGAAAATTATGTTATTGATGCGCTAGTGATGTCTAACATAAAATTGAAATTTTTCCACGTTTTGATTCGTTTTACAGTTCACCGAATAAATGAACATAATAATATTATTTGTCAAATAACGAAATGATGAACAGAATAATTTTATAGTACCAAAATAAGTGTTTTTTATAAATTTATTATTGATAGATCTAATAGTATTTATATTAATGTCGTACAGATAATCCGCAATTTGTGTTTACCAGAATCCTGCCTTTTCATCTCTCAAAGTATCCTCAATTTTGATTTGTAGTCTTTCTTGTATAATGATTGCCAGTATTTTATTTATGGTGTTATTCCTCTCCAGTCCTTCAAATCGACACCTTTCTTCCCAATTGGAGGCAACTTTTCCTCTTTCCAGCTGGATTTTGCTGGTATTTCGCTGGATTTTTGCTGCTTTATTTCTTTTTAACTTCCTCATGGCCTCTTTGATCTCATTTTTGGTAGGAGGGTTACTGAGTATATTCAAGATATTTTCTACCAAGCCGTTGTCGTCTTGTGTTTCATCTGTTTTATCTGTGACGTTACTAATTTGTTTGATATACGCTCTTTGTATTTGTGCATCATCGTTCGTTAGTAGTACACCACTTCTGCTTGGCTCCTAATACACTTCCAGTTAGTGAGATTTTCTACAATCTGTTGTAATTTTCGCAAGTTGTTTTTACTAGCTGCTTTTTCTGCTGATGCTACTAATCCTTCTAGCAACTTTCTCTTGTCTTAAGAATTCTCACGAAGAGCAAAATAGTTATCATTACTTTTATTTTGCGTCAAATCCACCTAAAAAACTTAGCATCTCCAATAGGGATAAACGATAGGGCTATAGGTTCTTTGGTATAATTATCTTTCGGATGTCTACTGTATGTTCACCCAAGTCAGACTAATGTTTTCAGTTGTTTATTGGTTGATTAACAAAGAAAGTTTAGATATATTTAAAGGTTCAATTATTATTATAATTTATTGAAACAGCTTAAATTTATTAAAAAAATATTTAATTTATTGCACATTCCAACAGATCAGAAGGCAACAACAGAACAGCTTAACTGAAAAGATTAATCAGCAGATAAACTAAACAACTTAACTTATCAGAATAAGTAATAGAAGTGAACTCTTGAAAATGTCTGTTAAACTATCCAGTAAAGCAGTGTGTATATATTTATGCCGAGTTAGTAATCATGGGACAATCTTAATCTTTATTTCTACATAAATGTTGAATTATTTTACAAAATAATTTTTAAATAAATAAAATAAATGGAATTTTATCTAAGATGTATCAAGCGAGTTACTTTAGATATTCAATCATTTTTATAATTAATTGGTATTATTCCAATTATTTGAAATTTGTTGAACATAGAGAAATATTTCTATTTTGTTGGATTTCCATATTTTTATTTAATTTATGTTTTCTTATAGTTAGAAAATTTGAATTTTATATAAAAATTTCGGTACCTAACTTTTGTTTAAATATTATTTAATGATTTCTTCTAGAATTCTAAGTCATATTCATAATCATGGTAAGTCGGAATTGACAATATAAATAAAAAATGAACAACTTTAGAGTATATTTAAATATCGTTAAAATTCATTAGCATCAGATAAATATTTAAATTTATTTAATTATATTATTTTCAACATTAAATTTGTATAAATTTTACCTAAATATTATGTTATTTGATGATAGTTTTCAAAATTAATTTCAAACAAGGACTATATAATTATTGTATTTCACAAAATGTCTTCCTTATAAATATATATGTCTATATAACCAACCACAAAAAGGACAAATGTAAATCATATTACAATATTTAGAAATTCAAAATGAATAAATTACATCATCCCAAAAGATAATCAAAATCTATAATTCTATTAAATATAATTATTTATTAGTTCAATTATGAATTCCAAATAATAAATTGAAAATTTTGTATAACTAATAAATTTAAAAATATTCAATATTTTTGATTTGATTAATCATTAAATATATACAAATCTTTAGATATTAATCAATAATTTTGATTTACTATTTTTGTAATAATTATTATTTAAATCCATAAATTTTAATAATAAATTATTTTCTAAATTTAATAATAATTTATTTGCAAATAAATTAAAATTATATTTTGTCAATTGCAAGAAAATGATTTTATTTTGAATATTAATTTAATATATTCAATCATTCTATTTTCAATATGAAATATATACAAATATAATTATGTAATATATTTATATATAGTAACATACTGAATTTTTGAAATAATAAATTTATTATGTTGTGTGTTTTTGCAACAATTTCTGGTTAAATATTGATTTTAAGGATAAAATATGTTTTTGACAGTAAATGTTATTTGTAGGACATGAAAAAAATTTCAAAATATAAAATAAAAATTATGTAATTGTGTAATAAAACATTTTGAAAATATAATTTCCAAATAATTGTATAATAATGTTATAAAACCAAAAATGGTAACTATACGTAGTTCTTGAAAATTGATGACTGTAACTTGATTTATATGTAAAAACGCACTATTGAAACTTTGGGTCTGCTTATTAAGACGTTCATGCAAGTTCTAATTATCGCATCTGCGTTGTTTAAATTGAAACTAACTCCCGGGCAAGTTAATCAAAATAAAGGATTCTAGGGTTACAATGGGCCTAAATCAGACTTGCGTGCATGATTCAATACCAGTTCCACTCCAGTTCCATACCAGTTCCACTCTTCAATCCAATACCATCTAATAAATTTCTTCACTCTCATTTATTGCAATTACAAAACTTGAACCGCAAGTTCCATTGATTATGAACTTAATATTATTAGAATTAAAATTCCATTAACCTTCATTATAAATTTGAATTAGATAATTTAATATTTGATTTTTGAAAATTGAAATTTCGCGGGCTAAATTCAAATAATAATTTAATAAACGTTAATAAATTATAAAATAAATATTTTTAAATAATATTCCGTTTAAAGAATGATTAAAATCTTAAATTTTCCATGTTTTTCGGGCATATAAAATCGTTTTAAAAATGGTGCAATTGAAAATTTACAAGTGTTTTTTTTTTTTTTGTGTATAGAAAAATATAATGAAAATTTAAATTTAGAAAATATGAAAATGTTGTGTTAATTATTTATATTTGCAATTAAAATATTGAAAATTATAAAAATATAATTTTTATCAAAGTGAAAATTAATAGTAGTTTTTTTTAGTGCGGTTCGGTGGTTGTTAAAATTAATGTCAAGATTTTTTTTTTTTTTATATTCAGCCATTTTAAATCAGTCTGTTTTTCAAATCAGGTAAATTATATTTAAATATTAACTAATTTTTAATGAAGGAATTGATATTCAGAATTCAGATAAATAAACTAACATAAAAATATATTTTTTTTTTAGCTTTTTTATCATTATGAGTTTCTTGAGGTTTAATGGAATTCTAATAATAAACTATTCCAAGATTTTTTATACGATTCTACGTAATCTCCAAACTTAACCTTGTAGTTTAAGGTCAATTAAACTATATTCAGTTTCTGCTCATTGGAAACGATCTGGATTGAAATTCTATTATTCAATACCAATTCAATTTTGTGCATGGAAACGTAGCTACTTTAAGCTTTATACTTTATTTCTGAGCTGGATAAGTACAAATTTTGTATTGTAATTCGAATAGAATTGGTGTAATCAAAAAATTCAGGAGCTGTTTTTAGTGATGAAATATTATAATGTAATTGTTATAATAAAAGTTTTTATTGTAATTTTCTATATTGAATTATGTTTTATTATGAAGAAATCGTAATTGATTATTTCACCTTATATTTTTCTAGTTTCTCAATACTATTCGAACTATTTAACTTTACTATTATCTAGTACTATCGGTCTCTATTGTCTAGTATTAAACTTGCTCTAAAATTTTAGATTCGTTAGATCGTTATCGTTAGAATAGTCGATTATTCAACAGCTTCACTCATAAATTTCAACTTTTTTTTTAATAAAATTTGTAAATTCATTTACACATTTCAAATAATTAATAATTTTTTTTTTTCAATTAAAAATCTTCCCAATCAATTTTTAATTTGTAGAAATATTAATAAGATTATCAATCTGACTGAATTCTAATTTATTAATAAAAATAATTTTTAATGTGATTGGAATACGTTAAAATTCTAAAAAAATTAAATATATGAGAAATGTTGATAATGAACCTATAAAAACTTATGTACATGACTTTATAGCGAATTACTATTTAGTTGACAATAAATTGAAACCAAATAATTTCAAAAAAAAAAAAAAAAATATTAAATACAAAACTTTTCAAAGGATATTACAAAAAAAAAAAAGTTTAATTAACTAAAAAGTTATTTTCTTTTTTGTAAGTAAAAGAAGACGAAGCTGAAATAAAACTTTTTAATGTACGAAAAATTTATATTTTTATGATATTAACTCTATAAATTGAAATTTGAATCACGTTGTAGTTTTATAAAGAAATTTTATTATATTTTTTTTTATATATATAAAATATTATTTGAATTTTCAATTTATGTCCTTATTTTGAATTTGAATTCAAACTTTTTTACAAGTTAGATTAAACTTTTAAGAAATAAAACCAAAATTATTAATTTTATTAACAAAAGAAATAATGAAACATATATTTTATTTATTAAATACATAAATTACTTTATTTCACAAAATGGAAATAATTCAATGTTTTTCATATAAATTTTTGCAATATTTAAGGAAAACGTACATGAAACATTGAATATTCATTAATGTTCATATTTTTTTGAAGTATACTCTAAATCTAAATGGTTTTTGGGTTTTCCTATGAATGTCTATGAAAATGAACGTAATAGCATTTAAATGAACCAATGAAGTTTCTACAAAATTTGAATTTAAAACTTTAATCTTTACTGTTAGCAGCAAAACTAATGAAAGTTTTTTAATTGCCGATAGCAAAAAAAAATATTGTACTTCTAAGGATAATGGTTACAAATCATCATAAATTTTAAATGCAAATGGGATTTTATAAAAATAATACTTTACTCTAAAACAATTTACCGAGATTCTAAATTAATCGAGTTTCTTATAATCCGAGTTGCTTTATATCTATAAACTGAGGCTTTTATCGAAAGTATAGAGCAAAAGATTTTAATAATTTGTTATACTTGGCCTAATCTGATACGTTTTGATTTTGAATCACTTAAAAATTAGTTACTTCCCTTTGTATTACATGACATCCGCAATACTTTAAAAGTTTACTGAACAATTCGGACAGACAAATATCTCAATTTCATTCTGGTTTACTTTTAGAAATAAGCTAACTAATACTAGAAACAGGACTCACGTTTGATGTTCTTAACTTAAATATTGATACAAATTAATAACCTACAGATATTTATTATAATGAGTCAATATATTCAAAGGACTTGTCCAACTATAAGTATGTAAACAATTTCATTAATAACAAATTGGTTACAAAATATAAGTCAACTTATCATTCCTCTTCGCAGTCTAGTCTATATTTTCTTTATCAAATTCAAATTTATTAAATTATATTTTATATCAGTTTTTTATTATCTTTATTTATTTAATATTTAAGTAAACTTTTTGAAATTATATATTTAATTCGTACTTTATTATTTACATAAACATCGTTTTTGTGAATAAATAAATTAAATTATATTTTGAATTTCTAAAGAACAAACAAATACTATAAATATTTAATTCAAATTACATAATAAAAATACAAAATTTATTTAAAAATCTCAATAAAACTTCACTAATTTAAATTTATATAAAAAAAACCGTAGAAATATATTTCAAAAATAAACTAATTTTAATTAATTTCTATTTACAACAACTGCCACACTTATGCTTCGACCTTAGATACACATAGTTGCTTACTTAAATTCGTTTTTCCCTCCTTTTATATCCTTTTTAAGAACGATTCAATTAATTTCGTTTCGAACTCGAAAGAACCACATAATTATATACAACATAATGAATAATACGGAAATACACTCTTATATGCTGCAGCTGACAGCATGGTACTATTAATAATTAAAACTTTTATGTATTCAAATATTTTCGTATTTGTCAAGTCAAAAAAAAAATATATTATTTAAACCTCCTCGCAAAAATATAAATCCTTTATCAACAAAAAAAACGACATCATTTCAATTTCCTGGAAAATTTGTTTTTCTTTGTGCATATAAAATTTAAGGTTTTTCCATTTTACTGATAATTATATTATTATTGTTAGTTTGTAGAAATTAGAAAATATACCAAACATTTAACCGTCACCATGAATACAAAATTTTGTAATGATATTTTTTATCCAATTTTTTTCTTTCTATATTAAACTTTTATTACCTTTGTTTCTGGTAGACTAAAATTTCATTAGGATAATTCTAGCATATCTAAAGCAAAAAAAAAACTATGTCTAAACTTAGAAGAGCTAATTTGTTGCACGACTAAACTTTTCCAATTTATTTACAAAATAACAAAAACCATATTGCACTTTCCACCTTTATAATATTTACGTGTGCTCAGACCGCATTAACTGCTGATATGTTGTTTTGGTGTCAATTTTTGTTGCAAAGTACAGGAGGCATTATTAATTTAGAAATTTAATATTTATGATTATTTCTAATATACAGATGTTCAACTTGGTCGAAATGGTGTAATGGAAAGTAACGAAAAACTTGAGTGAAGTAGTCACCAGGAAATACTTACAAAATAGCGAAAGCTCAGTGTATTTGGCGACTGTGCTCTTAACAGGACGCTCAATGCTGAGGGGTCATGCTTGTCTCATGCACCTACGACGGAAATTCATTGGTTCTTACTACATAAAAACTTGGAACTCAATTCTAAAAGAGTTGCTTGCTCTGCCAGTTACCGCTACAAGTGTAACGTGAAGTATACGAGGGGTACAATGGGCACATATTCCATATTGGAAAACTATTTTGTATTACAGTAACTAAAACTGCTACCATAAAACCAACCATTAACTTTCATTTGAAATCCTAACCTAAATATTGTGAATGTTTTAGAGCGTCCGTAGGCTCAAAAATTTATTAGTAGCTAAAATTGACTCTGATGATTTAAATCTGTATTTTAAATCATTTCGAATGGATTTTTACACTTTAATCTTCTGTTGTGATTTTTGTTGTCTACAACTTTGAGAGCCTCGACATTGACATGGTTTTAAAATGTATTCTGGCATTAAGCAGCGAATCTTTTAATTTCATCAGTGGCAAGTCACTTGTATTTAGTTATATAATACTGGTCTAGGATGCTTCCTTCAAGAAAAAAAATGATCGGACTAATATCAATTAATTCTCTTTTATATATAAGATTTTAAATCACCCTATCGAAATTTTCATACTTAAAATTGCAATAAAATTTTGTAATTAAAAATTTCATTTAAGTTTTATATGCAATTATTTTTTTTTAGTCTAATTCTTAGAGGTTTTTATGTAGAAAATGTTTTTACTGGTTGCATACTTGCTGTATTTAACTATAATTAGCGTGCCTCTAATCGAATTCTTTTGAAAATTAACTAGGTTGGTGGTGAAAATAATAATAATTACAAGTACACGTTGCGTATAGATTAGATTTTATTTTAGGTAGCAGTATACAAAAACTTTTTACAAAATGTTAGTACAAATAAGTTTTTTAGTGCTTGCGAAGCATATTATATTCGTAAATACCTACAACTATAATTTAACATACCAAAAAGGATCTTGTGGTATAAAAATAAATTGTATTTATTTATTTTCAAAAAATTAGTTTTCCTAATCCTAACATAAAAATTTTAGTTATTTGACTAACAATTTTATAGTTATTTACTTAATCTAAGTTAATTATCTATCACACCAATGTGATATCTTCAGCCTGCATGGTTCTTTTTCCAGTAAGTATGGTATGAAGTCTGTACCTATTTAGGTCGCTTCCTCTTTGTGTAACTAAATTTCATAGCATAAATAAATTATTGTTTATTCGTCGTATCAGATTGAGACACCAAACAATAAAATAAACTGAATATTATGTCCAGTGTGTGTTAGGTGTAACAGTTTTTGATAAACTACGTGCCATTAATTAAAACCATAATTTCTGATATTTCCATTTAATAAAATCATTCACTTTAGTTCACTTTTAAGTGAAATTTTTAATAAAAATTTATTATGTTCATTTAATTCAATAAAAACTGATTATAATTATTAGCATAACTAAATTGATTTTTCAATATAGCACTTAAAATTATTAGATTTCGAAGAAATGTTATAATCCTTAAAAATGATTTTTTATAAAAATTCACTTCAATTAAAATTATTATACGTATTTGAAACCGGAAATATAAATTCAAATTGATTTGAACATTAAAAAAAATATTGAATTGAAAATATATATGGAAAATAAGTTCATCAAATTACATTTTTAGTTGCCGTACGATGCCGTCATTATTATAATAAAATATTTGCAACAACTTTATTTCCTTTTTTGTACAAATTTTTAAAATGTACTCCATAGTTTGACAGAAAACATGATTGTGATTATAGTGTAGGTTAGCGAACGTAACAACACCTGTAGATATTTTAACATAATTGATTTCCGGTGAATGCAATTTGAATTAGATGAAATGCATATCTTATGAAAAAATATTTATACAAGAAATTTTATACATTTTTTTGATAGAAATTCTCTGTAGAATTTATATTTCTTGTTATGAATGAGAACGAGGAGAAAATAAATTTACATTCGCGTATTTGAAATATATAATAAAAAAAATATGAATTCGCTTTTAATGAACCCAAATCGAACCACTTTTACACCAACTTTTCATCAACACATGCACATACATTATTTATCTTCGCAAAATAAGTTCGCATGGTCGCAAACGTTCCGTTTTTAATTATTTTTTAGAGAACTCAATATTTATGTTTAAGTACGCCGGTAATAAAATAAAATAAGAATCGTTTAAAACAAAGTAGAGTTGTAATGGACGCTTGTATTTTTAGATAAATAAAAAATATATTATTAAAGTTGTAAAAATATGTAATTCCTTAAAATTAAAATAATAATTTGTAGTGAAATGAAAATTGTGTTAAGTTATTGTAATTATATTATCTTTGATTACATAAAATAAAAATAAAATATTTTCATATCTTTAATTTCTTTCTATAAAATTAGTTCGTATTCATTACATTAACGTACATTTTGCATTACGTTTTTTACACCGTTTTTACCGAGATCTAGGCGTAGTATCAATTAATACATAGCATTAATACATAAAGAAGTCTTGTATAAAGATATGATTCGAAAACGAATTGTTTCTCTTAGAAGGTAAAATATTCTTAAGCAACTGCTAATAAGGAAAGCCCTGGCTTTGGACTAATTTTGTTCCATATTGTCCAGCAATCATTATAATTAAGTGGTGTATCGTAAGGCTGATTTTCTTTATCAGCACAGTTAATAAGTATTTATCAACTTATTAACTTATTCTTACAAGTATTAATTAACTTATTAACTGTGCTGAGATTAAATATCATACGAACGGAATGGAATGTGGAAACACGTAGCTAAATAATCAGGTTTCCTTTATTATGTCCCAGAATGCTGGTAAAATTTTGTGCGGGTCAGAGATGACTGAGGTATAGTCAGAGACCAGAAACCAGATAGTAACCTAAATATAACTCTACAGTGGTTCTGAATGTAAAGTGAACCCGAATTAGTAACGGCTGACTTCTATGATAAGTGCGACTGATGACACTTCTTACTACAGTGGCTTGGTAAACCGGGGATGGGGAATTGTCAGCATTCGTTGTTTATATAATATATGAGGTGGTACAACTGACATTTGCCTAAATGCCTATACATTGATTGTGCACACATTTGAAATTTAATAGATGGCATCTGAATAAGCTATATAAAATTATAAAAAAATCACTACATATTCATAACATCGGAACCTAATTAAACTTAAATTCATTTCAAAAACAATCTTCAATTTATTAACTCAAATCTGAATTAATTTTACTCTTTTTTTTTTATTGGTACAAAATCTAGTAATATATTATACTTACATGCAGTAGTTTACTATATTTCCAATTTTAAACTTCTTTTGAAAATTACCAAACAAATAAAAAAAATGATAAATAAACCAAAAGATATTCTTAAAGTGCAACTGACACAATCTTCCTTTATGCTCTCTGTATTTTTGTACTATATTATATTCTTCCAGTTGGATACGAAATTGTTCAAATATGCGAAATAAATTCACAAAATAGAAATAAAATTTCTTAAAATTGACCTCAATAACATTTTCTATTGTAAAATATGGAAACAATATTTCATATTAAATTTAGTTTTCCTTAAGAAAGCAAAATAGGAAAATTTTTGTTATATTTATACATATAAAAAAATGAAAATCAGTTTCAGAAATATTAGTTTTCTAGGGGGAAAATAATAGAAAATAAATTGTATTTTGATAAAAAAAAAATTGTGAATAAAATCGAATTTCTATAGTAAAAGGAAAAACTTTATATTTTAATAAGTTCTTCTGTATAGATCTAAAAATTATTTCTGTAAAAAAGATTAATGAAACTTTATGGGAAAACTACAATTATATTTTGGCATAATGCCAAAAAGATGGATGGAAAATGTTAGTTTAAGAAATAATCCTGTTAAAAGGGGATTTAATAGATTTTGTAATAGTAAGCAACTATAAAATTAGTAAATCTTAGAGTAATCTTTTATGTATGCAGATTTCAGATTGTCCACAAACAATATTTAAGAATATTGTTATACAGTATTAAAGTTTGTAGACTACTAGTTTGTAAAAGATTATATTAAAGTTTAATTTCTGGCAAAATTAAAATCGATAATGATCCCAGTTTTATATGTAATTCTGAATCGACACTACTAGAAAATAGTGAAAATGCTAAGAGTAATGGGAATGTTTACACTGACATAAAGTTATTTAACCGAACAACATCAATAATAATTACGTAAAAAATAAAGCTGAAAAAGCTGAAAGTTTGAAAATTATGTTTGAAATAAAATTATATTAAAATTATATAAAGAGTTTAAAAAATTTTAAACATGAGCTTGGAACTTCGTGGATTTTGTTGTCTTAAAATTTAGTGGTGTTTATTAATTTAAGCTGTCTTAAAATCATGGTCAAGTACATCAATGACTTTTAACAATATGATAAATAACAAAAATGTAACTGAATAACGTCGTAATCAAAACTGTAATGCTAAAACTTCGTTTATTTTTAAGAATTGTTATTACTGATGAGCTGTGTCCTCAATTACTGAAGTAATTGATAGCGAACCAGAAATATATTTATTAAGGTGGAAATTATCAGATAATTGTGACAAATTTGTAAACTATAATATTTGAAATTTTATGTCATATCAGAGAAAAAAATTGCTGAATTAAGGTAACTGAAAAAAGGACATTTTTAAAAAATAAATAAAAAAAAACGTAGTAAATATCAGATTTCCAAGATATCAGAAATGACATTTTATATATTAATGAAGTTTATAGATACACTAAACTTACTGCGATATAAAATTAATGAGCACCAAAAATATATGAGAAAATTATCATGTGTGCCAAATTCAATTGAAATCGAATAACTCCTCGTTAAATATGCATATTGTCAAAAAAATACAACTAATATCATGGACTACATAAAAATAAATTTTACTAAACGTCCTTAATTTTCAAATTATATAAAATTCAACTATAAAATTATTTACCAATAGAAAAATAAACATGATTTTTAAAATATCTATTATTAAAATTCTTTAATATAAAAATCAATAAAAAATAAATATTACAAAAATTTTCTTCGTATCCTGCAAAATATTTCTTTTTTGCATATTAACATAACTAGCTACGATACATATAACTATTTTCAATAAAATTCAATAGAAAATTATTTTATTCTTGATAGTTAGATATTTCCTGTTTTTTATGTTTTATTTTCAAGATAGTAATATAATGAATTGAAGAATGCTTATTGGTTATCTGCCGATGAAAACAAAATTCCTGAATCATGTCCTTTCTAAAATATTCTATATAAAAAGAATACATATTCTTGTACATAGTATAAATTATTCAATATCATGTAGTATCCTTTTTTATTACTTTTCTAGAAAAAGTTTGTAAATAATTATAATAACATAAAATAATTATTAAAATGTGTAAAACACTTCATATAATTATTTCTGATTTGAAATTTAGGACTACACTGAAATTTTAAATTTTCAAAATTTTACTCTACTATACATTAACCACTACCGAGACTGTGGCGAGGATTATAGCACATTATAGAAATTTTTCATTGTGATTGTAAAGATTATAAAAAGAGTCTATTTAAGATCAATTTTTCATTTATTACTACTAATCCATAATAAAATTACTACAATCAATGAAACTACTCTTAGGCCTTCTCTTTGATAACAAATTAATTAGACTCTATCAAAAATAAAACAAACTCTATGTTGGGCTTCATTAAAAGATTGTCTAAGTAATTTGATAATCCGTACTTCCTGAAGTCCTTATTCACTTCTCTCGTTCGTCCAATCTTAGAATATGTTAGCCCAGTGTGGTCGCTACCTTGTTCATATTTATTAGAATCGAAGCTATTCAAAAAAAAATTATCTGGTTTGCTTTGTGTAACTTACCATGGTTTTGAATCCAATAATATTATCGACTTAAAGGTATCGCCTACAACTTTTGGCACTAAAATCTTTAGAATCTAAAAGAATTGTTGCTTGCTGATATTGTTTTTATTTCAGTAGTGATAAAATTAATTCTATTTATATAATCAATTATATAATAACTAATATCAATTTAAGTACGCGTTTTCGGCATGAGAACATATTTAATATTGCTTATCATAGAATCGTCGTACTAATTATGGGAAATATGAACCTTTAAATAGATGTTGATGGCTGCCAAACAATATAAAGATTTTATTAACCTTTTTTAACAAAAGGTCAACTTAAGAAAGTGCTTTTCTTGCAGATGACATAACATTGAATGGAACTAATAGTTATTATATTGGAAAAATAAACAAAAAAAAGTTCCTTTAAATTTTAAATTGATCTAATTTTAAATGTTAAAAATAATTAATTAAATTAATTTATATAATTGTTTTTATAAATTTATTTAATTTTATTTAGAGTTGTATTTCTTAAAGTATTTAAGTTAAGTTATTATTGCATTTTGCATTTAAACGAATAAATAAAACAATTAAGTTCTTGAATGAGGTCAATTTATGTTCGCTAGAATGGCGCTGTTGTTGTACACTACAATAGTTAATCTTATGGTATTTCTGTACTTTTAATCTAATACACTAATACAAGATGAAATTAGACCAACGTTTAAAATTAACTAACCCTGTTTAGTTAATAAATCATAAAAATTCCATATTTGTCAAAACATATCAAAATGTTGCAATTCTTTCATATTATTATACACTTCATATTTAAATAATACGAGTACATTTTATATAACGAAATTACAAAATGATTAGCATAACTTTTATAATTCAGTTTTGGATTTTATTCTGCTGCATTTTTAATAACTACTTAGATTTTTCTGATATAATTTCTATAAAGTTTTTTTATTTTTCTTTCTGTTCTGTTAAACAATTTTCTTTAACATAAGATAACTTGAGACCATCTTGCGTTTATGGAGAAATTAAATTCCAATTTAAGTTTCAGATAATACAAAATTTCTGAATGCTTAGATACAGAATCACTAATGTGAATTTTATGACTATTTAAAAGACTTTGCTTGGATTACACAATGTGCATTTTTTTAAAAGTTATAATTTTTTTTTTATCGGTAGTGTTAAAAAATATATGATTTTTTTATTTAGCATAAATTCATTAAAATAAAGTTTTATTTTTTTTTTATAGTATTTGTTAAGAAGAAGATAAATGCAAAAATCTTGATATGAATTTAAACTAGATTAAAATTTATATCATATGAAAAATTCATTTAATATTATTTTGATGGAAGAAAATAGAAAAGTGAAAAGTATAAGTGAAAAATATGAAAATTTAATAATTTTATAAGAAAAAAAAACTTTCTTATTTTTGAATAGTTTGTGGCATAATATTTAAATATATTTAGAAAATTTTGAGGCATAACTTAATTAAAAAATCTTAATTTATAATAGGATTTTCCAATCTGAACTTACTTATTTCAAGAAAATCTATTCATTACGGAGTATCGATATCGACTTCGTAGAGAAGAGTTCATACACCTTGGTAAATGTAATGCTGTTCTAAATTGGTGTTATACAAATGGTGACAATATAAATAATTTTGGTAGGTAATGGTAATATAGGATCATTGTATTGTAATAAGTATTGGTTATTATGTAAATAGCTCAAAGTTGCAACTATATAAAAGTATCATTATAAATTTTTACTCTTGAATATTCCAGCAAAATCTTAAACTTTCCAGTATGAACATATTATGAATTTTCCGTGCCACAAAATTGATTGGAGTTTCATAATTCAGGATATGTTACAAACATATTTTTTTGGTCACGTATATCAATGTGATAAATTACAAAAATGTGATTTAATAGCCTAATCAAAGCTGCAGTGCCTGAATTAATATTAGCTACTGAGGTCGCAAATACGTTATTTGCTGTCAATTTAGTGCAAATTCTGCAGGTGCCACCTTTAAGACAAAATGGTCTCAGAAATTTAACACGCATGACAGAATAATTGCAAAACTTTCATAAAAAGAATAAAATTGTGTGTAGACGACATCATTGTCTACGCTTATAGACCACAGTCCACTTCTTTATACTTCACAGTTTACGAGTAGACAAAATCGACAATATAAAATCAATTAATTCATTAATACAAATTCGAAATTCCTAAGCCAAACAGAATTTCATGTGCTGGATAAATAATTAACTAATAATTATGTATTTCTACACTATTGTTTACTCTAACGTGTAGACAATTAAAGTAAAAGTAATAAACAGCCAAAAAATCATTTTAAAACAAACAACAAAATTATAACGAAATTATTTATAAAATATTATTAATTTGAATTAGCTAATCAATAACTGACCTTAGCATATTATATCGCCATATCATCAAAAAATATACTTCTCTTTAAAAGCATTAATCTATGTTGACAATAGATTTATGCTGATTAGTATCTTTTCATCCAAACAAATTTATCGGAAAAACCATTTAGATTGATTTCAGGTAATTAATCAACAATTTTTTGTTCAAACTTCTATTTATTAAGCCTCTAGTTTCCTTAAAACTAAATAAATTAAATTGATTAAATTCATTTGACAAAGACCTTAACAAAATATTACATTGCAAATAACTTGTAAATATATAATTAAGAAATTTCAATATTATAATTGAATAAATATGAAAAAAATTTTCAGGAATTTTAAACTTTATCGTAACTTATATAACAAAAAGGATTTTTTTTCCTTTTTATTATTATCTATGTACAGGAAGTTCATTGTTTTACTTTTATCTTTACAAATTTAATTTCCTTATTATTTTTTATGCACTTCTTATATAGTCAATTACAAATAATAGTGAATAAAAAAAGTACACCGTTTTGTAACTTTTGTAATGATATACTTTTCCAATTTAGTTATTAAACAGGAAACAATTAATACACCGTGATATAAAAAATTAAATGTTTTTACTCAGTTTTATATAAATTTCTATAAAAGAAAAATTGTAAGCGAACTAATTGAAAGTAATAAACTTCGATCGTACACAATCTTGCAGATAGCTTTTTTTAGAATTCTGAGGAAAAGAATCCTTTTTCTGAGTTTCCAAAAAAAAAATACCAACATTAACCTGGTGACACCGTATGAGCACTGCTGACGGTGTGGCTTGTTATATGATTCCAATGTGCTCACGTATATATTTAAATGGCATATTAATCTCATTTATATATCATTTTTATTGAATATTGCAAGATCTCCGAAGAGTTTAAGGAGGATTCAATTGATATACAGATTAACATATATACCAGAATTTTGACCACCATGATAAAATATATTCAGGTACATTAATGATATTTCTGTATTTCCCTACCACTGTAAATGAATCAAAGTAAATGATAAGAAAATTATAAATTAAATCTTTTTGTTTGTAAAGTTTTATTTACTGTCGTTTTAAAACAAATCTTTTATGTTAATGAAGTAATTAAATCCCTTATTTAACATTTTGTGTTTTTGTCAATCTTTATATCTCTCCGTCTCTTGTAATTTTTTTCAAAGAGTTATTTGAAATAGTAAGTGTTCAACTAACATAAACTATTCGTAGATCCCACATTTTACATAAAGTTATAACAATTTCGTATTAAATAATAATCTCTATGAAAGAAATAAGATAGGCAAACGCTTTTTTAAAAAAAGTATGATTATACGCCAGTGGGAGAGTACAACGGGTCTTTGTGGCCTTGAAGGTCTCTGTGATCTTCCTCCATTCTAACCAAACAATATACTTAGAAGTTAAGAATTGTTTAGAAAAAATTGTCAACTGTGGGTAAAGCCCATTCAAATCAAACTAATAATTTTGCTACAGAGCCTTCTTCATAAAATATTTTCTGTTAAGAATTATGTTTATTTCAATCAATTTGTAAAAATAACATTGATCATGAGAAATTAAGCTAAAATTTTCATGTTACGTAAACTGAAAAAAATATATTCGGAAACTTTTCTTACAAAAATCGATATTCCTCATTTTCGTCAGTGTAAATACCCATGGGCAATGGTCATTGTATAGTGGGTTCTATAAGTATAAGATATAATAATGTCTGTATATAAGCAGTGTCCATGTAAATAATAATGATATGAAAATAGAAAAGCAATTTAATTATAATTTTCTTCGGTAACTTTGTTAAATATATTTCACCATAACATTTTTTCTTTTTATAGCGGAAAATATGAATTTTTCCATATGTAATATCGTATTATACATCCTGAAAAAAAAATATGCATAAAAATAATCATATTAATAAAGTAGATAAAAAATGTAAAATAAGTTCACCTTACAAATGACACAAGAATTATTAATATTATTTTTTACACCTTCTATAGAAATAAAACATTTTTTTTATGTTATCACATTTCCTTTTTAACTTTTTTTTTCTATTTCCAACCTTTATTCATAAATGATTTGATCCTTTTTTTATTATGTGGTGATTTTATTTACCGCTTATCACAGGAAAACGTTTTTTTTTATACGGAAAATACGATAATATTGTTAGCTTTTACTAGCAGAGCGCTTTACTTATAATGAAAAATGATAATATAAATTACTATATGGTTAATAAAAATAAATGTGTAATGGAATATGAAAGAAAAAATCAATTTGTTTTAGTTTTAATGAAAAATTACATATTTAATTACATGTGGTCTACAATTCCATGGAATTTATCATGATATTTTTATTTTTGATTACATAATCTGAGATATTCAAGTGAGCATTTCATAACTATTTGAAACAGCACAAATTAGTACTACATAATAAAATAAGTTTTCACTTTGTTCATGTGCCTCTCACTCTGTCCGTCAGTTATTGCTTTCTCCGTATCTAGAAGGGCTATAAAATATAAACTTTAAAACAACGCCATTTAAAAAAACTAATTCTCTATTAGATTTCGGTATCGGATTCCTTGTCCTTGGTACTTTGTAAATATGTAAAATTCTGTTTTTTTGCATAAAATAAACTATCTAATGGGGTTGTAAACTAGCGGTCTCATCATTCAGATATCGAATTAGTGCTCGAATCAAAATATGATCGAATCAGTTTCCAAAAATCATAAAATCGATCAAATATTGATTCCGCTCAAATGTTTATTCGAGCGATGAATCAATCTAAATCAAATTTTGATTGGATTCAGATATTGAGCGGATTCAAATTTTGAGCTACTCGAATTTTGATCGGAATCACAGAAAAAGAATAAACACTTTTGTGTGCATGGATAAGACATCTCATCGAATGACATTAACTGAAATATTCAACTGTGACATCTCTTCAACATTAAATATTTTAAAGGAAGTATAAAAGTGCCCGGATTAGAGATTGTGTCATCGATCTAATCTCATTTATTTTATTAGTATAAAATTTTATTAGTTAAAAAAAATATTAATAGATATTTTATTTTGTCGTAACAACCATAATAAGTTACAGTTTTTCGACATCAAAGAATTGTAAAAAATAATATTTTTGATTTTATCTTATATCTTAAAACCAAACCATATTTTCCGGTATAAAAATTACTGTTGGTTCTTTGAATTAAATAATTTTTAATTTAAAAGTAGTTATTTGTCTAAATTATTTTAATTAAATTATATTTATTCTTTAACTTTTTAACCCTTTTGATATTCATAAAGACGTGGTAGAGTATTTGATTGTCAATTGATTAATTCGAAATATTTTATTTATATAAGTTAGATAAAGGATATTTAAGGTTTCAGTGTTCTTCACAAAAATCTTTTTATTTGATTAAAATCTTTTGAAATATAAAAGTCCTTTGATAACTAATCATAAGGAAACTGAAGTACTATTTGTGATGGTAAATAAAATTGAAATTAATCTAAAATAATAGCATAATTGTAAAGCCAATCAGCAGCAATATTTGAAAATTTATATATTTATTATGGAAAACTTTGTATTGCATGAGGTAATTGAAGAAAAATGGAAGTTGGATACGACAGCAAAGTGGAAGTTGGCAGCAGTTGTTTCACTGATATCCGCGGCAGACTAGGGACTACGGTCCAAGGTTAAATTAAATTAAAAATAACAAATGTTTAAATTATTTTCATATTTCGAAATTTTGAATAATAATTATTGATGTAAAGAAATTTATGTTAATAATGTGATTCAAAGTAATTAAAACATAAAATTAAACAAAAACAATAAAAAATGTAGACCACACCGTAGAACTACGGTTTTGAATAGTTTGGTTTTGAAATGTTAAATAAAAATAAAATATGAATGACATCTAATAGCGCGAATGTTTATTGATGAATGTACGCATCATCAAATTAATGTAATCATATCGTACATCGCACACATGACATCACTTATTTAGTGATCGCAGATTTCAGATATTTAGTGGAATGTAGTAAAAAAAATTACACTTGGTTATAGTGCTGATTTTTCTTTAAATACATTTCTCTTCTCTCCATCAGCAAACGTCATCTAGACGTAGATCCTACAAATTATATAGTATTCAGCACCTAATTAACTATACTATACAATGAATTTTTGAAATTAAATAATTAAATTATTAAAATATAAAACTCTGAATGCGATAATTGATAATGTATTATATTACTGTCTACTTCCGCCCTTGATAAGGTATACATTGTAGCTGTCTTTTGACGTTGATATTTCTGATTTTACCAAAAGATCCCCCCCCCCCCCCAAAGTATTGACTTCCAAATTCCTAAAAATTATTTTCTGTCAAAGATTTGGTTTCATTATTAAAAAAT
The DNA here is from genome assembly GCA_963920725.1 of Rhamphomyia laevipes. Lineage (NCBI taxonomy): Eukaryota > Metazoa > Arthropoda > Insecta > Diptera > Empididae > Rhamphomyia > Rhamphomyia laevipes. The sequence goes on from OY987258.1 coordinate 17,959,352, forward strand.
CTGATCATTCATAAATGCAAATCCACGAGTGTCGATAAGTTCTCCGCTACAAAGCCTGTAGATACCTTTACCTGTGAAATCGTGCGAATTTGGACTGTCGTGTGACTGTGAACACTATGTATATAGTGCCATAGTTTAAACCTATATGCTTATACTAACTAAATTTTGACAATACTAAACATGCTTGCAGAATTTAATTAATTTTTATATACTACACTCGAGAGGTATCATTTTAATATAAATGTTAACATTTCTTATATCCTATAAGCGTATTAAAATATTAGTTTTGATTAAATAATTATATAAGAAATTTTGATTTTAAAACAATTAAATTTATTATATTTTATAAAAATAAAATTTATTAAAACTTTCAATCCTTTTGACTTTTTCGTAAAATAATGAAACTTTTTGTATTTTACATATTAACGGTGTAAATATTCAAATTTATTCGCGTATGTTGTATAAAATTACGACACCAAATGCAAATTTCTAGAAACTTTATAACACTATAAACTTTTAAATCTTGCTATTCGTTATAGATAGTAGACACCAGGATACAGACAGACATATTATCTAGATTACATATATACATACATTTATATGACTTTTGTTAGAATTGCATAAAATAACTGTAACAGCATGTTGCACTGCAGTACAAAAGGACATAACATAAAATAAATTTAAAGTTTTGTTAAGAACTATGTCATTTGGAATGACAACTTAAAATAAAAGAAATTTAATAAAAATAAAAATAAAAATTCTTTATTGTATAAGTAACGCAAACTATAAAATATCTGAAAAGTTAATGACATTTTCTTGCACTCTGAAATGTTCGTAGAGGAGGTTTCTGTTAACAATTTTGTTGTTATATGTATATTTGTCATAAATTTTACATAATTTTGTGGTCTTTGAAATTTATTCGAATAAATTTAATTTTACAAACAAAGAATATAGAAATAAAACATTTACATAACGAACCGAATTAGAATTTATTTGTTTGGTAAATATATTTATGTTCTCAATTATAATTAGTTGTTATAGCTTTTTGACAGTCACAATTAAATATTTTGACAAAAATATAACACAAGCAAGTTCGACATCTCGTAATTAAATTTGGCCTCTTTTTCTACGTTCAACCACATTCCGCGATGCATTAAATCCCATGTTTAGTGAGTTTGTAAGAATGACACACTCATTTTCATTCAAACTCTATTATTCCAGGGAAATGTACTAAAGCCACAATTACATACCTAGTCACTAATGATTGTAAAATAAGGAAAAATTTTATATCGTATAATTTCCGGGTAAATAGTTTCGATGTGTTTCTCATCTGACAAATTATTTTATGAAAAATTATATAATTATAATTTTTTCAAGTTAAGGTTTCAAATGCCAACAAAATATGTTGATCGAACTTACTTACTTACTCCGTTGCGCAGATAACGATATTTGGCATTTTCTCTCCAATTCACTAAGCTCAGTTTTCTTACATCTTTTAGGACGTCATCGTACCATCTTGCTCTGCGTTTACCTACATATTTGTGTCCTACTGGTTGACCATTAAACATTTTGTATATTACTGCAAACGGATCCGATCTGACCACATGACCAAGCCAGCCCAAACGTTGAGTTTTAATCCACGTGGACACACTACAATCCTTAAAAAGCTGAGAACATTCTAAATTTGTTCTAATTCTAAATGTACCATTACCATTCCTTATTGGACCAAATATTCTTGTAAGTATTTTGCGTTCAGAAAAATTCAATTTATTTTCATCTGCTTTCTTTAAGGTACATGTTTCGCAAGCATTCGTAATAATGGGTCTGATGATGGTTTTGTAAATTCTGATTTTTGAAGTTCGTGTCACATGAAAGCATTTAACATTTTCGAAGTTGTAAGTATAGAATGTAATGTTTTGTGATATTCTTCTGGAGGAACCCGTCATTCTTGCACACATTATTTTAATTTTGGCTTCGTGGATACTTAATCCACATATTTTAAATTTTTCATCTATTTTGTTGAATTGTCCTTTAACCGCAACAATTGATCGACCAACTAAATCTTTATCATCTGCAAACACTGGTTTGATCAAACATTTTCACGCATTTCAGTGATAACATTTTAAATATGTGACTTTAAGAAGAAGTTTTCATATATTTTAACTTTAATTGACATTTTAAATGCAAATAAATTTTAATTTCCATTTTGAATTTCCCTGACTTCTACAAAATAATAGTTAAATTTACTATAATTCAACTTTTACCATTTTATATATAATTTAACAAACGGAAATGAAGTTAATGAAAAGTTTCACTTAATGCTTAATGTTGTTACAAAGAACAAAGTTTTACATATAATTAAAAAGTTTTCGCATTTAAAAAAATTATTTTTATTATATAAATGTTAAAGTAAAAATATTTGTAAACACATTGAGTAAATTTAGTTATAATTTACGGAATTACGCAAGGCACGGAATTCTTCTTTTAAAGCCCTTTATATTAATCGGTTGTACAGTAAAAAATGACAGTTGTATGCGGTATATACAATGAAATATTCAATTGTTGCTATATTGATTCGATTTGTCTTTGTCATACAAAATTTTAAGATAATATCAAATAAAAAGTTGTGCAATATTGAGATATGTGAAAGGACGTTTATATTTTTTTAATAAGAGATTTAGGAGAAGTATGTGCGCAAAGGGAATTATAATACCGACACAGATTTCCTTGGGTTGGGACTATCATTATTCGAATGGTGTAAAACGACTTCAGTATATAACTTTAATATATATTTTGCATTGTGTTACTCTATTATATAAATTCACATGTAATTAGATTGTATAGATATTCTCTGTATTTCCACAGTGGAATTATAAAAAAGAAAGTTTTCAAGTACTATACAATTTAATAAGTGGCTATTTCATAAGTCCATAAGATTATACATTTTCGAAACAAAGTAATAATAAAGAAATACTTCTTAAATGTTATAATCATTTTTACTCTATACTTGACAACACTATAAAATATGACAACTAATACTTGCAGATTGCAGTCCTGTAATTGAGTTTATATGCCGTGTTCAAAATCCTAACAAATGTTATTTTTCAAAGATTCAGCTTTCATCAATCATAAAATAGTCTGATCCTTAATAATGATAATTCCACAAGTAGTGCAAATACTGTCGATAGATCTTCATGTACTATATTACCCAATAATTTATTTCCAGGTATTTGTGCCAGCCTATCACAATAATACACCCATCGCGTTGCTTATTGGAACTCCGAATTAAGCATCATGCCAATACCGATCATCCCAGTAAACGTAAAAGATATTTATGACTTTCCACGAGTTGACAGGATCGAATCTGAGTTACTACATTGAATTACTATTAATAAATACGAAGTGCAATTTTATTGAAAATTTAGTCTATATTAATTTACAAAGTAAAATTATTTTTCATATGAAATCATACCGAGTTGCCCTTCTGCTAAAACATTTTCATTACAATAAGACTTAATATAGACTAATATTAAGTTATAATTTTCATTACGCAATAAGAAATTTCCATATAGGATAGAAATAGAACTGCTTTCTAATCTAATAATCAAAAGAAAAATGTGTTTAATCACAAAACACAAGTGAGAAACGTGAGATTTTAAAATAGTTAAAATTATATGTGAAAAAAATTATTCGCATAATCCAGAGTTTAGTTTTAGGCTTATATTGGATTTAGCTTCGAATCATTCACATCCTGTAGAGACGATAATTGAGATATCTCAATTTTTTAATGAAATAAAAATTTTATATTTTATCTATACCCAGTTACAAAGAATTTCTTTGAAAACTAATCCATTTAAAATTGTTTTAAATTTGAAAACTAAAATATCGCTATGTATAGCGAAAACCATCAAATATTTACAATTTTATGTAATGTAACTTTCAAAAGTTTAACATAATTTACATTGTTCATTTAGTTATTTTGAAATTGACAAAATGTATATTATTAAATACATATAACAATTTCCTGAATAACGAGATATATTTACAAAATTTTCTGTTGTCTATAAAAATATTCAATAAAATTGAATGAGAAATTGTGAAAGGAAATTCATGGAAGTGAAATTCTTCTCATTTTTGGATATCAACTTTCATTATTAACGAATAAAATCTTATTGAAAATTAACGACATGGTTGTGACAATAATAATAATAATATTATATAGAATAGAAATAGAATTGTTATAAATTTAAATTAAGCAATACATTCAAATTTTACAGGATAGTTTAATATTTACAAATGACACTGCTAGAAATATCCTTTCCAGCCCTACAACAAACTCTTGATTTTTGTCAAAACTACTAGTTTACTAAATGGAAAATTGTAACACATCCGAGTAAATCTCGAACTATTATTTCGCTACGAAAAGGAATGTCATCACAAACGGAGTTAAATATTGTAATTAACAAAATCCTGAAATAACTTGACATCGTGTTAACAATAACTTAACCTTTTAAGACCATATTGCTTAAACCATAAATAAATTCAAAATTAAATTAGAATATTTAATAACCATCTACTAATTCGACAGTCAAAAAACACCCTTGAAAATTAATTTATGATATTATAAGGTAATATTTTTAGCTACACTTCATAATTATTTAGCATAATACAGCTCGTTGTTATGTAGTATTGCAATTGCTGAAAAATAGAATCCTTATATTAATTTTAAATATATTTAAATATTATTGCATTCAACCAATATTATGTTTACTAACCATTAACTACGTACATACGAAAAACCAATCTTAACAAGAATTCTCTTATGACCGTACATAAGTTCTGGTCATAGCGCTTTCCAATCTACCAAAAATATAAAGTGTCAAGTTTTTGAAAAATACTACCTATACCCACTACTATTTAATATATGTATCTCAAAACAACATATGGACATGGAAATTACGGTTCCAAATGGTTAGCAAGCGACTGTAAAAATTTGAAGAAAAAATTTTACTATTCGGAAATTTTAAGGACCAACTGAAGTTGTAAACTTAAATTTGGCAGGAGACATTCAGTGGTGGCTCTACCCTATATGTGAACTATGCAACCGCCAATATTAATTTAATGCGCCAAACTGCATAAATACAAGGTTAATTGGTATATACGCAAATAGATTCTATACGATCTAATCTCACCAGATTTGTCAAAAAAAATATGCAAAAATAATGAATTTTATGTTTTTAAATAATTTCAATAAAATCAACCAAAAATGTGAAATTTCTAATAAAATTATAAGAATCTATATTAAATTAGGCTAGAAAGCAAAACATTTGTTTAAAAAGTAACAAAAAAAGAGCCAACGTTGCAGACATCAAATTAGCAAGTGTGATTCATTTACTTTGAAGGACCCACCTTGGCGTAATCAGGAGGCTTGATCAGGTACAGAAAGAATCTTGGGTGATGACAAGTGGTATCAAGAAACCCTTTCGGGCAATGTCGTGGGATATCGTTGTTCATAATTTTTTTAAAACTAGTTGCCGCAAAATATGAAAATTGTACTAAAGCTTATTTGCATGCAACGCGCCCCGAATGTTATTCAATATGCACTGATTTGTATTCCTGGATTTTGGTATACTGGATTTTTAAATGCTGGATATTGGGAACGGGTACTTCAAATACTGAATTACGTAGAGGTGACTCATAAAATAAATAAGAAAAATGTACTAAACTCAACGATGGCGAAAGCAAACCCATGACGTGCGGGACATATACCGATAACTTTTTGTGGTTGTTATTTTTAAATCTTATTTGCTAATTTGTGGAAATGTCATTTATATACATATTTCGTAAGTAATTTGCACAAATATCATAATACTATTACTAATTATATATTTAAATTTTTTTTATTAATTTTTGAATAACACAATAAACAATTTCGATTTTACATTGAATTTAATATATTTATTTAATAATAACAAATTGGTTTAACTATAATTAAATTATTAATTAAGTTTGAAGTTGTGTATACATAATTATTCCCCCGCCTAGATTTAGAAACGATTTGTGTGCGTCGGCATTGATTGTTACAATAACATTTTGCGGTGTCATAAGCTACATTACATTCCTTTATGTAATGAAGTTTATGACACCGTGAAATGCTATTATACCAATCAATGCCAAAATACCCAAGTTATTTTATTTAGCCACACTCATGGTATATTATCCAAAACAGTAATTGCTTCTGTTATTCCAAAACTTAATTCTCCAGAATGAATCCAGTATTAACAAAATATATAAATATATAACTGGAAGTCCTTAACATTTGTATAAGTGAGTTGGATTAGCTGATATCTAGTAAAAGGAATAAAACGTTAATTAATTATAAAATATTTAATTTTCACTCATCATCAAATAAGATTATTACAATTACTTCCATTGTTTTTAAAAATATAAAATTATGAATTTAAAAAATTAAAAATAAATTTTTATATTATTTTGTTACATATTTGTAAGCTGAATTTTAGCGACTGATTTGAATAATGTAAATTTTTCGATTTTTATATCTTTTATATACGAATACATAATTTTATTTTAACATATTTATCATATGTCTCATAATTTATCAATAAATACTGTTGCATATTTCCAACTTATAAATAAAGAGTATGTGGAAATTAATATAATTTTATTAAATAAACAACTAAAACATATTATTTAAATATAAATAAAATCACAGTAACTGAACAAAAAAAACTTCAAAGTAACATACATTTATCTTTTTTTCAGAAGAATTTATGTTAAAAGTAATTTTTACAAAGTGTTCATGCAAATATACTACACAGAACTTAACCCTACACAAGATCACAGATTCATTTACCATTGACACAGTCCAAATTACAGGAGCCTATCTTGGCCACAACAATCAAACCTGTATAGATTTTTTTATTAAAAATAATTTATATATTAATTACTCTGCTAGTGAACTACCAATTGACCTTATCTGTATTATCCATCTACGTTTTCTTCTTTAAAAATTAAACTATTATACTTAATAACAATATCTTGAAGTTAACATTTTTTGTCATTAATTTGTTTCTCAGAAGTAAACTTAAATTTCACACATTTTTTTAATATTTTTATATACCAACAATTATACTAGTTCACTTCAGAATCAGAATATTCATATCTTATTAAAAAAAAATCCAAAAATTATTCATCCTTTATAATGGCCATTTTGAATGCATAATAAATTTTATGTAAAGAACATATTTTATGTAAATTGCATAAATTAAAAATATAAACAACTTTAACTGACCATATGTTGTACTATGATTTTTCATAAAATTATATAATTTTTTTTTTTATATCCTTTACTCTTAAGGGTTCCTATGTAAAATATTACTATATATAAATATTAGTGCAGTTTTAATGAAATTTATTCTTTAATAACCATTAATGGAGTTTTTTTTTTAAGGATTTGAATATTTTTAATCTATAAAGCAAGTTCCATCTATTCTCGAAAAAAATTATCTCTAGTCTAGTGGTAGTCACAATAATAAAAAGGATTTTTGCCTTTCCAAACACGATACTCGTGTAATGGTTGAACATATGGTAGAAATTTGACAAAAGTTGAGAGGTAGAATGTGTAAGTAATATTTTAAATGTTTCATGTTGAAATGTTGATGAAGATCGAGAAATGTATAAAAATTAATTTGGTGTCGTAGAATATTTTTGACAATTTATTTGAAACAAATACCATAAAGCCATACGTAAAATTAATGTAAAAATGTAAGAAATTTGACTGGTTGGTTTGAGAAGGGGGCATGGAAACGATGTACCTGGAAAACCTCGTACCTAGACCATACGGTCCGTTGTACCGCCTTACGAAAACGTTACCTATATTCACCACGAATCATGCCATCCCACTTCTTTAATAAAGTTTATTATGTTAGCAAGCTTGTCCTTGCTTACTTATATTTCATTTCCTGCAAAATAAAAACCGAAAATCTTTAATCTTTTATTACACAGAGAACGACAGTGACATAAAAGATGTTCAATTGTCTCGTCATCCTCAGCACAGCCTCTACAAGCGGTTTCCGGTGTCAGTCTTAGTCGCACGGTTCACGTAATAGTAAATGTCCCGTAACTATTCCTGTGTACATGGGTTTGGTCATATTTAGAATACTTCTCGATTGTTTAGCATTGTGGTAACTCCAGAACGGCTTTGTGTGGAGCAACTGTTCAGCGCGACCTACTCTAACCTATTTTGTTCTACTAACCATAGTTTAAATTTTTATTGATTAATAATTTTAGATCGTGCTAATTACAATATTTAGTATTTAGTATAGTGGACTAAAATAGTATTTAAAGAAGTTAACTAATTCTAACAGTCGTAATTATAGTTAAAATTGAAATATTTATTGGTACTAGTACTATATTTTCTAATATTAATTAAATTTATAATCTTATTAGAAAACGTTAGTATCTTATTTTGTTTAGACTCAATATTTTCTCATGTTACTATTAATTATTTATACTTTGACAACATTGGAACTTTTTGAGTATATCAACAGCATTCAAATTGTTTTCTCATATTGGTTCAGCCAATAGAGAAGCACAAACTTCTTATTTCTAAAGATAAAGATTTTCTGACATTTTTTATAGCTATTTGGACCAATACTCATTTTTATCTCGATTCTTTGAATAATTTTTGCAGCATTTTTAAATAATATTCTTACTGATATATTTACTTAAAACTTCAGTGTATAGTGTATATTGAAAACAAAATTTGAATAAAAATTACAGAAATATAATTTTAGTTATAAATATAATTTAAATTGATAAGGCATTTCTAAATTTTACCACGTATGTGCTTTTAAATGTGTGGTTATATCTCAGAAACCACGAACATCGAACAATATTTATTTTTCATGATATAATTCATACAGTAAAATATCTGTGATACCACAACAACTCCAGCATACCAAAATGTAATTTACAAATTAATAGAATTTTATTGAATACCGATTACAGTCTACCATCAATTCTGTTCTTTTTTTTAAAAAAAAAATATATAATATATAAATTTATACAGATTAAAAAAAAACTTGTACCTACTACAAAATTTAATTTTACAATTTGAAGCCTTATGTAATATATCTGATATTAATATATATCGCATGTTTCTTGTACATGAACTCTGCGAATTGTTATTGTACCCAATCATACAAGAAGGAATTTCAATTTCACGTTACAATAAACGTTAATATTTTAGTCGTAAATTTCTTTTTTTTTTTTTCATTATAATAAGGATTACATATATGTAGTACAGAGATATTCTCTTTAAAACATATTCACCTTTTCGACATTACATATCCATTTTTCGATGAAAAAAAAAATCGCTCGGGGGACTATATAACTCGTAGTTAGGTTCAATAGTGATATCTATAGACGTTTTTTATAAAAAATAATTTCACATGTTTTAAAATACTAATAATGTATTTTATATAATTCAAAATTTTGATAACAACTCACTGAAACTGTCAATATCAATTTTGTCGGCACAACTAAGATTACAAAACTCAAATATTCAAAGGAAAAGAAGCTATTCATATATTAGTTTTCCATGGTCCTATTATAAAGCCAGTGTTTCCAAATTTCATTGAAATGTAATTGAAGTATTGAAGTCGGTTAATAATTACTGTATGATATAGACTATTTTTGTGTTTTTAACACAAACCTACTGAAATTACCGATTTAAAATTTCACAGGCTATCATGTGTGCAAATTCAATAACATAATAATTTCTATATGCTCCACAATTTGCCACGTACCCATTGAAGTTACAAACCTGTGTATAGACTATTTAAAATACTACTGACTTTAGTAAAGTATTTGATCTCACTATCTCACTCATTTAATCTTTTTAAACTTGAAAAGCTTGGCTTTAACAATTTAATCTTTCAGTGGTTAAAATCATACTTATATACTTAGTATAACGTCAATCAGTGGTTAAAATCATACTTAGTATATCGTCAATACAGAGTTCTTTTTCGGTCGACTCAATCTGAATCTTTTGTAACCAAATCTACTGTACCACAAGTAGCCATTTAGGACTTCTTATATTTGTGTTATTACGTTCTATTTTTCGTATAACGTAATAAAACGGCTCTCCATAAACACTGAAAATTCTAGAATGGGCTCACTAAAAAAGTACTGATCCTATCTTGTAATTTACAAATAAATAGAAATGTCAATAAAGATAAAGTTTGGATGAAGCTGTTTGCCAAATTTCATTTAAATGTGACGAGCGTTTTAAGGAGATGTTGCTGATCCAAAAATGTTTCACATGCAAATGCTCAGAAATAGTTTTTTTAATGAAATTAATTTTTTTAGGCCAAGTCCAATGCAACACTCCTAGTTAATCTGACTAGTAGTAAAATAATAACAAAAAAACGTGAAACAAGATTTTCACAAAACTTCAATATAATTCTTGAATATTTAATAATAATTTCTGTTTAAAAAATATTTGTATATCATGTGTAATTTTATTTATATAAATGTGAATTTAATGTTTTTTTTTTTTTATTATTTATATTCTGGCAGAAATGTTTCAGTTTTGAATCGTTTAAAAGAGTTTTTATTAAAGTTCAAGAAGGTAGAGGTTGATTATAGTTGAAATAATTTCGTTTTGTTATTTTGCACACTTCTTTACAACAATTTCTTCAGCGATTTGATTATACATATTACAAAATGCAAATTGAATTCATAAAAGTTTGTTATTTTTATGAAATATTCTTATAATATATACAATTTGACAGGTGTTTTTGTATGGTGAAATTTCATCATGGAAAAAAAATTACAGATGATAACGACATGGAAAAATTGTAGTTAAATAAATAAATGGAAATTTTTGATTATTAATCGAATAATATAAATTGAATTTTTGATTTTTTTTATACGGAACTGATGTACATATGTACTTAAAATGGCTATCAAGAATTTATATATTTTATCATAATTATGAATCATTTTATGCTTTCATTTCACTCATATATAAATATTTTTTGGATCACATTTTTATGTTGTAGATGCGCATACTACAATTCATCTGTCTTCGTGTTACAGAAAACAAATTTTCAAATTATTGACCCGCTTGGTAAAATACTAAACATTTTATCATTTATTGTTTAACGGAGAACTTCTTCTTAAGATCCTTTACATACAAATATTAACAACTAAAGTTAATTTGTGTTCACTCACGGTTTTAACTTTAAAACTTCGAAAATTACATTTAGTAAAATGTAGTCCTTCCTTTTGTAAATAATACGATATATTCCTGGTTGTTTACTATACGATTCATTCCGCAAGTATTTTGGTTGGAATTCGGATATTTGGTTACTATAAATATTCTGATTTTCCGAGTTTGCAAACATTACGTCAGAGTTTTTTTTAAGTAGATTATGTACTATGATTGTCAAAGAAAAAAAAGCCATAATTTTGACGAATTATGGTTTTTTGCGGAGGAATTTGATTATAAAGATAAATAAAATGTACGTACACTTAACGAGTATATTGATATTCCTTTGGCAATAATATATTTTCAAATTTTGATATACATTAACATAATTTTAAAAGTAATTTGAAGACTACAGATAATACCAAATTAAAACTAATTAACAAATTTAAATCAAGAATTTTTATATGGTATAATAAGCTAGCCAGTATGAAAATGAATAATTCCAAAAAAAATGTACAAAAAAGTAGGCAGACAGTTAAAAAAGCTAGAAAAGTTTCAAGAAAATCGGGAGAGATTAGTGGGGTGGAAGCACAATTCGTGACGAATACTTTTTTTTTGTCGATAATGAAAGCGTGTCGTCCTAATGTGTGGCAGGATATAAAGCCTCTTGTACATTACACTTGAAAAAAGTCGTAATGAGTTTTTCATCTTTTTTTCTAGAAAAAAGATGAAAAGATGAAAAGAGACGGAATTAAAAATTTGATAGGAGTGATAGAGAACAAAATAGAAAATTCTCCCTAGCACTCTTTAGTGAAATTCCGACAACTATTTTGACTTTTTCAATTTAAATATCCCTTTAAGCACCATTCGGATTTAATTTTTCTGATTCCAAATTGATTTAAAATTGATTCAAAAATTTTAATATGAGAACACAATATTCTCTCAAATTACACATATACAAATACAACAATAATTTATAATATAATTCTCATACATGCAAACATAACAATATATCATAATATGATAATTAAGTTTTATATTTTCGTTGTTCTGTCGTCCTCGTGCACAGTACACAGTGTTAATTGTGTTTGTGTGCAGTAGCAGTTCAGTCGCCATAATTTATTTCCCATAATTTAAAAGTAAGTAAATGTATATCTATTTAATTTAATCTTTTACTTAATTTTTGATTCTAAATAATTTACCTCATTTTTTAATCAATTTTAGTTCATTTTTGTATCATAATTATTTCAATTTGGTATCAATTTAAGTTCAATTTGGATTCAAATTTAGTTCAATTTGGATTCAATTTTAGTTCATTTTTGTATCAGAATTAGTTCATAATTGAATCCAATTTGAATCAAAAAGTTGAATCCAAAATTTGTCTAATAATGGAACATCAGTTGAATCAAAATTGATTCCAAATTGAAACTCCAAGTTGATTCAAAATTGAACTCTGCCATATATAGCTCAGTTCATTTTTGAATCAATTTGGAATCCACTTGCTTAAAGGGATATGTATTTTGTATTACCTTTTTTAATATTTTGTAAAAATGCCATTTTTATTTTAGTTTATACTTTCAGTCAAATTCTGACAATTTTCACGCATACTACATATAATAAATTTATATTTAACGAATACACTCAATAAAAAAAGATGAAAAAGACAAACTGATTTGTCTTTTTTAAGTTTTCGTTGTCTTTTTCGACTTGTTTCGTTGTCTTTTTTTCAAAAAGTCAACGAAAAATTGGAAAAAAGACAACGAAGAAATGAAAAAAAGACGATGTTCCCTCTCTATCATGTACAAGGCATTTCTGTATTTTACATCTCTATTTGCTTTATCTTCCTAATTTCAAGTGTAATGTAGAAGAGGATTCAGTAGATACGTTTTTGAAAACAGCTTTACCAACATATACTCAATTACTAAATTAAATTAAAAAAATAAAAATATATAAATTGACGATTTGTGTCGTTTTGATATGACATATTATTTGATTTGGCATATCAAAAATTAAATTTTAATATTAAATAATTAAATTAAATAATTAAATATATAATAGTTGTTTTTTCAAAATATAATTGTAATTTAAGAAAAATAAAATGTTGTTTATGGTTTCAAGTGACGAGGATGATTGTATAAACATGAAAATTGAAAGAAAAATATTAAGAAATCGTAGTGATCCATTAAATTTAAAGGAAAAAGTGTAAGTATATGAATGAAATTTCAAACAAATCTTAAGAAGTTTTAAAATTTCAGCTTCCATCAATATTTCGGGTCAACAAAGAAAGAGTTGTTGCAATTTTAGAAGTCCTAGACATGAATCGTGGATTTAGGAGCTCCTCCATTCCTCCAGTTTTAAAGTTGGGTGCCATTTTAGAAATGCTGGCAACTGGACACTATCAACGCAGTGTTGGTAATAATTTTTTAATTGGTATGGCGCAAACAACAGTTTCTAAAATATTTACTGAAACTGTAAAAGTAATGGAGGATAAATTATGATAGAAAAAACTAGTTGCAAAGAAAGATACTTCAATACTGCGGATAATTCTCTTCTTTTAGGTTTTTTTAAAATATTTTTTTATATTTGTTACAATACTAATTTTTTTTTATGTGATATTGGTTATCCACTTGAACCATGGCTGCTCACTCCATATCGTGCACCTGCAGATTACACCAGTGAACCTGCATTTAATGATTTGCATGCCAAAGCTATAGATATTGTATTTAACGCACAATTGGAATTTTGAAAGGCAGATGGAAAATTTTATTAACAATATTTTATTTATTTTGCGCAATAAAGATTTATAGTTTTAAAATATTGTTAATTATATTTTACATAACAGTTGTTATGTAAAATATTATTATTATAAAAATAAAAAAGAAATTAAATATATTTAAATTTATAAAGAAATTAAAATTCATTAAATAAATTAAAAAGTTTTTTATTATTAACTATATATATAATTATATAATTATGTATAATTATCACACAAAATATAAATTTAAAATCAAATGCTTGATATTTTTTCTCAAATATTTTTTTTTTTCTATCAACGATATAATTTTAGGTGTCGTTCAAAAAAGTGACGTTATCGACCAAAAAATGGACGATAACGTCTTATGTGCTACCAACAGCGACGAAACTTAAAAAAAACAGTCGTCACGACTTGTGTACTTCCACCCCAGAAGATTTTGCACTAACTATATAAAGACAAATTTAAATTACTAATAAAAACTGAAATTTAAATTATGAATTACTAATTATTTTACATTAAAATTAATAAATTTAAATTTTTATATTAGGGTGAAATAAAATCCCTAGGATCGATCTAAATCTATGATGCGTTATGGTTTGAGATAAAGAATTTATTTTATAAAGTTTCTTCAATAAGTTATCGAAAAGGTTTGCAAAAAGTTTGCAAATTGAATCATTTACATTTACACTATAAAATAATCATTAAAGATTTGGTCCACGGAAAATTGATGTCCTTATGATGCCACAACAAATCAAAATTGTACTCGATATTTACGATAAACGGTTATATCCTCATAATTTGATGGGATATAACAACAATTGATATTTAGAAGTAGTCTATGGAGTTGTCTTCAAACTAAACCTAAAATATATAATAATAAAAACAAAATAATTTTTTTGAGAAAAGAAATTATATAATGTTTTTTATTTTATTATTTTACTAATGATATTGTTTTATATAAATCATATAGAATCGATACTATATAATCATAAAAAATTATTATACCACGCTGACAAGTTATACAACGTAAAAATTTTGCAATTGCTTGTGGTAACATTATTTCATTAACATCTAATAAAATTTTTATATTTTTTTCATATATAATATCTTGATGTTTATTTAATATATTTAATATATCTTCAAAATTCATTTTTAAAGTACATAAATATTGATGTTTTTTATCATTTGAATAAAAATCTAAATTATATATGAAATCTTCATTCCATAAATCTGGATAAAGATAAATTTGTAAATTATATTTTTCAGTATATTCAAATATTAAATTATAATTTTTATTATGATAATAATCTGGATTACAATTAATTTCTTTACAATATTCATGTATTTCTTCATAATTATCATAATTCGTAAAATTATAATGAACTTTTGTTTGAGTAATTTGATTACGATATAATTTTTCAATATCATCTTTATCATTTGATACAAATATTAATGTTTTTTTATTGGTTTGGGTAATTTGATCTTGAGTATTTTTTTTTTTATTATCATCATAATAATTATTATTAAAATTTTTCGTTAAATTTGTATAAGATAAAAATTGTGATTTTTTTTTTATTGCATTAACAATTGCACAATGCTTTAAAATTTTATGTAAATCATGATCAATATCAAATGTTTCAGATGTTATAATTGTTGCATAATTATCAAATATACCTAAATCATATATTACTGATAATTCTGTTTCTGGTATAATAGCATGTCCAACAATTTTTTGATCAATTTTATGTATACCATAAATATCTAAAATTTTAACAATTGATTTATTATCTGTAGTATTATTATTATAATTATTTGGTATTGGATTTAATGTTGTATCGAAATTTGTTGTTGGCTCAAAATTTGATGTTAAATTATTAAATAATAAATTTAATTGATTTGGCATTATTAATATTATTAAAAGATATGTCCAGCAATCACCTTTAACTAATTCAAAAAAATCAATAACACTGATTTTAATCAATTGATATTCAAAACTCATTGCATCTTTAAAATATAATGATATATATTTTTTGATTTTTGGTACATCATTTTGTGTAATACTAATTTTATTTTTATCCTTCTTAATTTTTTTATTTTTATAATTAGTATTATTAATATTTTTAAGTATACTTTTATTATTATCAATAATACTATTATTTGATATTGATATTATATTTTCGATATTTTCTTCTTCTTCTTCTTCTTCATCTTTATTATTTAATGATATTTTAATTGAATGATTACTACTATTAGGATCTATAGTTTTACCACCAGCACCACCACGTTTACGATCTTCTAAATTATTATCATTTTCTTTATTAAATTGATCATTTGATTGACTTATAATATCATCATGATTACTAATTGTTGTATTTGAATTATTCAATATTGATAAATTTGATATTACATGTAATATTTCTGATGTAGTACTATAATGGCTTGTTGATAGTAATGAATTTTGACAATCAATTTTTATACTATATTTTGAATTATTAAAATTACTACTATAATTTTTTTTTCTATAATTTTCTAATTCTTCATTTAACTCTTTTTCACGCATTACTTGTTTTGCACAACACATTTTCTGCCAATCTGATGAATTTAATAAATCTAATGATGATGTTTTATGGACATTACTTCGATATGATTGAAATAATTTTGGATATGAATTAATATGAACATTAATTAGTTTTGGACGTTTATTGGTTATTTCATCTTCTTTGATATTTCGTTTTATTGATAATAAATTCATAATTTTATCAATTAATGTTGTTTTATGTTGTAATGTTTTACCAATACTTTCATATCTTAAAATTTTTAAATTTTTAATAAATTCTGGATCATTACTAACACGATTACGTAATATCTCCCAATTTATTTGTGCTTGTGTTTTATCTGCTTTAAAAATTACTATTTTCGGTAAATGTCGTTGCCATAAATTTATGTATTTATATAGAAGTATATCTTTTCTATCCATATTTATATATTTTTTTTGTTTGTGTTATAAACCTTGTAATTTAATGATTGAAATAGTTATGCTCAAAAAATTTAAATTACATATTTTTTAAAATTTAATAAAAAAATAAAAATATTAATATAAATTGATTTTTATGATTTTTGTAGTGTCGAAAACATTTTTAAAATTGATTATTTTCAAATGGCATATTAAACTTCATAAAAATAGAATTAAAAATTAAAAATAGATCATCAAAATAATTCGACCCCAGTAATCCAAAATCCAATATCCCATTTTTTTTCGCATATCTTAACCTTAAGATAATGCGAAATCTCGTGATATCTAATTTTGTTCGAAAGATTTTTAATTGAAAAATAATATCGAGCAAATGTCCACCACGAATACATTGGTAGACATTGATCCTGCAAACTAAATTTTCAATCACATTTGTGGCTGTAGCTCATGACTGAAGCATTCGATATTAGTTTTAATTGCTTGTAGATTATTCTCATAAATCTTATCTTTCACATAGCTTCACAAAATTATGTTAAACCGAATTAGTATCAACTCTTCGCGAAATTTATCGTCCAACAAATCGAGTGTTTTATTAGACGTATTGTATATAGCGCCATCTGTTGAATCTACAAATCATTAATATCCATATTATTAAATATTGGCAATATGGTTATCATGTGTCTGTAGTGCCCCAGCAACAGCAGCACCAGTCTCATTTTCAAAATAATATGGACCACTAAGGATTCCTCCAGCACAATGACACAAAATGAACGTAATATGGTTACTTAACAACTGCCTTTGGATGTTCAGAAGTAGAAATATGCTAAATTTGCTTGTTAACGTAGCCATTCAAATAAAAATGAGCTTATACAGCAAAAATTATTTCTTGTTTTCACAAATCAACTGTATTCATTTTCATAATGGATTTTAATTATTTCAATACAATTTTGAATGATGGAATTGACATAGTTAATGTCAATCATATGATTATTAATGAGCAGGATGACAACGATTTGGATATGCTGCAGGCAAATAAGTAACTTAGGATACGTACTTTTTCTTTCTCTATAGTTTGATATTTCGCCTATATTAGTCAAAGTAATCAGCATAAAATGTCATCTAAATACCAATACCGATAAGTCTGCTTTACTTGAGGACTTGAATCTAGAATTTATTAATTATTATTAGCTTTTCCATTTTTCAATAGAACTGAAATATGCTCCTACTTATAAGTAAATAAATCAGGGAATTTTATATAATAATTTATGCTGCTTAGTATGACAGCTTATTTGAAAAAAATTATTAATTACATAAAAATTATAAGTTTTTTTATTACTATTTTATATAATATCAAAATTTAAATAAAATTTATAAAAAGAAGTTAATTTTAAAAAGATGTGTGGAAATTGTTTGAGTTATCAGTTACAAAAATTATACAAATGGTGTCATAATACAACAGATATGGAACAATTAGTATTTTCTGTAAAAGTTTTAATAAATTATGTTGAATTTCAAGAATTTATATTATTTGGACATCGACCTATATCTGTATATCAATTTTCAAAACTTCAAACATCACATCCAACACCACAACATTATGAAACTTTAATTAATATTGAGAAATCTTTTAATATTATGTTCAATAAATTGCGTATGAAATTCTTAAATGATCGACAGAAACAAGCTTACTGTCATTATTATATGACACGAATAGTAAAACAATTGGCAGAAGATGAAGTCGCAAAAGAATATACAATGGAAGAATATGCAAGACTATTAGATTATTTATTGAAAATATCTCATAGAGGTCATATTAGATTTAGATTGAGAATATAAATTCAATAATTTACATATTTATTAGAAGTATATCCAACAAAGTTTTGTCAGTTAAAACAATCAAAAAAACAATAACGAAATGGTTCAAAAATTAATTCTTTTTTTCCTGTTTAATAAAATTATTTGTACTAAACTATTTAAGTATTAAAAAGTATGAAAAATTAAGATATTTACATGAAACCTGTACAATTTAAGTAAAATAAATATCCGGAAATGCATAAATTTTGGCTGAGAAACAAATTCCTAAATTCCTGTATTCCAAGTTATTTGGCATTTCATTTAAAGTCTTCAATTTAACTTTTTGCTGCACATATACCTAGCTCTTAATGCTAAGGCTATCATAGAAAATGAAAATTGAATTTTAAAGACATATATTAACTAAGAAGCTTCAAGAGAATAAATAAGTTGGTATAATTAAATGGGGCATCAACAAACTCTATTTTCGAAGTTGTTCCTAGTAGTAGCACACGTCACAGAAACCTTGCAAGAAACAAGACTGATGGAAATATAACGTCGAACAGAGTTGTAGTTCAGAATTTTCAAGAATAATTGTAAAGAAATGCATTGCTCAGTCCGGGCTGTCGCACTGCATAAAGATTACAATTAATTTATATAGTAATTGATTTTTATAAATAAAATATTTGAACACAATAATTACGTTATTTTTATATATAAGATTCATTTTCATTGATTCAAATATTAAAAAGTTTAACTTAAAAAATCTATAAGATAATATCAAAATAATAATACAATATTTCACTTCTAAAGCAATGATTAATACTTGTAACTTTGAACAAAGTTTAGCTCTATTATTTTATTAAAATTATCAAAATCTTGTTCATATTTTAGTCATAATCTTTGTTAAATTTCCCAACCAAATATATTTACAAGAAAATCCTTTTTACTAATATTCTAATGAAAACTTTATTACATAACATAATATGGAAAACTTTCATTAATTTTATTTCAGAATATTTTATGAAAATAATTTTATTAAAAAATTATAATGGAAAATCATGATTTATTTAATAAAATAGAAATTTAAATTGTACAAAATTATTATTACTATTATTTCTAAAAGAAAATTAAAGAAAATTTATGAACAAAATTTCTAGATTAAATTATTAAAACTTTGTCATCAGAAAAGTTTGATTAACCTATAAAAATTTATGTAAATGCATACTTTTAATATGTTTTAATTATTCGCACATTTATGATAAAATTTGTTTGTTAGTTTTTTTTTTGTGTACAGCTGTAAAATAAACATAAATACATAAGCCAACATGTTCTGTTGAAATGTTTCTTCAAAATTTTCACAATTTTTATGAGTTTTAGTACCACGTTGTGTGGATTTTAAAATGTCATATTCATACTAAAAATTAACTACAAAACTAGTAGATAATTAAATGTATTTAAAAATATATAATATTTTATGGTACGTATATTAAGAAAAAGTTTTTTTTTAATGTTTTTTCAGGATATGATACCAAAAAATATATTCAAATACCGAAAATACCAAAACTTCTGTTAATTACGTTAAACTTGCTGCAGATAATAACATTCAAAAGGTAAGGACACAAGCAAATTATTTGAACTCTTTAATTTAAATTATATATAGAAAATAATAATCATAGTGAAATGTATCTAAAAAATAATCATAATTTTCAATTAATTGAAATTATAGCAGTTTAATTTAATAGATAGTTTTCTTGAAAATATGAAAAATTATATTTTATGGAAGTTTTGAAAGATATACTTTTGAATTTCGCAGACAATTATATCATTGTATAACTTATCAGACATTGTAAACCTATTTTTTATTTAATGAATACGTGTCACACACTATTTCATTTATAACTTAGACTACAATATAATATTTTTATATATTTTCTGAAAAATAATTAATAAATATCCTTAAATATTTTTCGTTTTTCATTATATTCGTAGCCATTTCTTGAACATTTTATTCTGTTCCATTCCGTGGACATAAAATGTAATTTTATTTCAAATTTGCCAAATATTCCATAACCAACAGTCGATCTGCTGTAGTATGAAGTTCATAGACGTAGAATAATTTACGATTACGACACCCCCTACATATTATAATAAAGGTCCTAAATTTCGAAAAAAGCCTTAAATTCTTTCAATATCTTAAAACAATGTCGAAATTTTATTTTTATATTTTTGCTAC
Organism: Rhamphomyia laevipes; assembly: GCA_963920725.1. Lineage (NCBI taxonomy): Eukaryota > Metazoa > Arthropoda > Insecta > Diptera > Empididae > Rhamphomyia > Rhamphomyia laevipes. The sequence goes on from OY987258.1 coordinate 17,980,341, forward strand.
TTATCAAAATATTTCACATTAAATCTTAAAAATGAATTATCGCTATGGCCAAAAAATAAAAATGAAGTGATTATTTTAGGACTTACATTCAATTTTATTTATTTTTAGTATCTATATTTAATGTGTGCCTTTTTTAAGTGCCACCTTAAACATTGAATTTTTCTACCCTCGATTCTATTAAAAGTAAAACTTTATCTTACCTAACATTTGAAATATTCAGTACAAATGAAAGACAAAAATTTATATAACTTTTATAACACATTTTTATCAGTAAAACTTAAGTAGTTCTGCATAGTTAAATACAGAACATTGTCTAATTACACTTATATCATTATATACATATGTTATATGTATATACCTAACTAAACTAGAGTTGATGCATTTACATACTCTACATTTATTTATAAAAAAAAGTGGCATTGTTAATTGCAAAACATTTCCAAAAACTTGACATCCATTATATAAGTGTGCATCGAAACATAACATAAATGTAAATCAACGACAGCTAAGAAAATGTAGTTTAACAAGAAACTATACAGAAATAATTTAAGAACACAAAATGTCTTCATTTCTGATATAATATATAAAAATTTGATATAATTATTTAATATTTGAAACTATATATACATTTCCGCCATAACTTGATATTTTATTGAAATTACAAAACTGACTTAATTAAAAGTTATAATTAAAAAGAAATAATTATTGATTTTTATTTATCAATATTAATTAGTTTTTTTTTTAATTTAAAATATTAAAAAAAAAATATTTCTTCCAAATGCCTAGGATTAATTAAGGAGAAGTAAGAGTTTTCAGCTACAGATCTTTTTGTTATACAGAAGACCTACAGATTTGTCCTAAGTTTAAATATAACTTTCATATTTTAGCAGGTACATCGCAAACCTGTCTACAATATAGATATAGAGTATAAAAGCTGATCATCAATATTCAAGATGATACCAAAATATCATAGGAATTAACATATACTTTTATTAGTCACCACCGTAATGTAGGAGGTCTTAGTGTGTTCTACAGATATCTACTGCGAAACTGCTTTCAGGATATTAAGTGTATATTGCTAAACCTTAAAACATTTTTACGCAATACACGAAGAACGGCCCCGGCTGACAAATCTTCACAAATATGAAATTATTTAGAAACTCATTTATTGCTTGAACCCACAAAATTACACCAATTACCACTTGTAGCTCTTCTGACTCTTTTCTGCAACCTATATTATAAAATTGTCAATGCTATGTAAACTTTTATAAGGAGGAGTAATGCGTTGAATGCGTTTTTGACCCACCATAAATTTTATACTTCAAAATAATCGCCTTCTTGATTTTAGAATTCTAAGATAAATTATAGTATATTTTAAAAATAATAAATACGACCTGTAAATCCCACCAATGTAAAATGTGGTTAAAATCAATGGATGAAGAATCAAATAATATAAAAAAACTGCTAAACTAAGAGAATTGCTCAAAATTCGGAGTTTGTAAAACAGTGATTTGTAAAAAAAAATGTTAGAAATGTATAACAAAATATGAATTTATATAATTCGAACCAATGAAACTATCGTACTCAAATTTCACAGTCATAAATTAAACCAGGAATTAAAGCCGAATAACAATTACTATATTATGATATTAATGTAGACAAGATACGTTTTTTTAGAAATTTCCTCCTTCGAAAATTTAATGAAAAATTGATTTGAGCAATATCCATTTCTGCAATGGATGTTTCTATTACAACACTTTTTTTCCTTTTCCAATTTTACGAGCATTAAGTGTTAACAATTTCACATATAATGTTCAAGTACAGAAACGAATCAACAAAATTACTATTATACATACATAACATACATACAATATACAATTTACTCTGTATTGGCATTATTGAACCATTTCGCATATTAGCCTAATTTAAAGTGTTTCGGAAAATATTTGTGTGGCTTTTACTCTATGATAACTTACTTGTGACATGTTATAACTGTCATACAAATCCTTATTATATTTATCGTTCCGTTTAATAATTACTGATTTTATAATGTTCAATTAATTAGCAACCAATGCTCCAGTTAAGTTATGTGTTAAATTAATAAAATCTTACAACAAAAAATTTGAACTGAATTTGAATTATTATTTCAATTTTAGCTTATTTATTTATGGCGTCAAAATATTCTGTATTTTAAATGGGTAATATAACAAATAAACAAATTATAATATAGCACATTATTGTATTTTGAATATATCTGCAATTTTGTAACCTAATCTCTGACCATATTGGAAAAATATGGATATCTTTTTGCCTTAGAGGGGAATGTCATTGGAATTTGTTTGTTTTCCAAATAATAGTAGGTGTATTGCTTAAGTAATAAATTACTTGAGAATATATTGTTCCTCGTAAAGTATAAATAGTCGTAACAAAGAAATATTTCAATAAATTATGTAGTTACTAATGGCACTAAGGGTTAATTTGGGTCATCAGATATTTATTAATTACTTATGTAATTAGATATTATGTTAAATAGAATATGTTTTCCAATTTAATATTATAAATTTAAATTATTGACTTTTCTTTGAATTTTGTTTATCTTCTATATTTTCTAAAACTAATATTATATATTGTTTATATTTGAGTTAGGACACTATGGTTCTAAGTTATTTGTCACATAATTAAAACAATTTCGTTATAATTTATATTTTTTATTCACTTTTTTTTTTTACTTAATTGCGATTACTTAAATGTATAATTATAATTTTCTTAATTTTTCTCGACAATTTCCATGTTGATCTATAATTTTACATCTTGATGGCATTACTACTATTGATTGTAATTTACTTGGACTTGGAATTGTATATGGTTTGTTTGCTGTTAGCGTTTTGTTTCTTAAATCTTCCATTAATACAATTTTCAAATTAATTACAACGAATATGTTCAACAAAATCAAAAACTTCATATTTTAAATTTAATAAAAAAAAATATTTTATATTGCATATGTTAATTACAATTTGCTGGTCTTGTTTTGACTGACTCAATATTATTAGCAAGCATAAATAATACAATAATCATGAAATATTTGAATACACTTTTAATTCTATAATTTAAAAATAAAATATTTAATTGAATATAAATATTTTATTAATTTTTCTTATCAGGACTGCAAAGAAATCTATGAATATTAGAAATCATTTAGGTTCATACTTATGACAAAATTGGTTTCAAATTAGATAATTAGTGTTCAATTTGGTCAGATTTATATAGGATATGAACAGTATTTTTTATAAAGACTTAAATCAATGCAATAAATTTACTAATGGTTAATGATTTTCTGTCGTCCCGTCCAAACCTCGTAAACATTTATATGTAAATTGTTATGCAATAAATGGTGTAAATTCCACGACTGATAGTTTGTAAGTATTAGATTTCGGTGCAGAAACAGATTCATAAATGACATTTTATCATTTCGGTTTTTAACAATTAATTGCATATCAATTCAATTTGCTGTCACTAACTTATAACTTAACTTCGTAAATAATTATTAAATAATTTATTACAAAAAACTATGTTGAAAATGTAATCAGGTGTAGAACCAAATGACGATAGAAGAATTAAGTTTTTCGTGGCATATGGCTTTGTAGGTTTAAAGATTTATTTAAATATTTGTTCTTGATCTGCAATCTAAGACTATTAGAAAAAAAGAATGTACTTTAGTAAATTTGGATGGGCTCATTTCGAATTTTGAAACCATTTTATTCTATCATTTTCCGTAGATTTATTTTTGTTATTATAGTTTATTGATAAATAAAATTAGCCCACCTTAAAAAAATCGATGTACGGATGGACTAAAGTTAACATTTTAAATTCAAAGGTCGTCAACTTCGTTGAAAATCGTTAAAATGTTTAAATCTTCTGTATGTAAAACATATAATCAATCCAACGTGGCTACTTATAAAAATATAACAAATTATATCTAAAAAAATTGTGTTAATATTGAACCGACGACAGTTAGACTACCAGCATTATTTATTTATAAGTTTACTGCTGCTGGTGGTGTTGATAATACAGTACAAATAATTAAAATTTAATAAACTAAATAAACAAAATTACAATCTAAAAATGACTAACAACATTAAAAATAATTAAATTTATTTATATTTTGTACTATATTTGTGCAACGTTTAAAATCTGTACTTGAATATCTGCAATATAAAAAAAAAGAACTTTATTAATAAATAAAATTATTAGTGTAAAAATATGTTTTATTTGGAAACATAATAAAATATTACAAGATTCACTAATTCCATATGGCAATTATTTTGATAAAATGTTATAATTTACAACATTTATGAAAATGATTATAATAACTAATATAAACAAATCAATAATTAATAAATTGATCAAATGAATTATGATATTTTTCAGGCTTATGTTAACATGCTTCTTCGTCTGTCTGTTACAAACATTTTCAGATAGTTAATGAAAATAGTAAATGTCCATTTAAATAATTGGTATATAATGAGTTAGAAGGGTTAAAATATTATTATTCAGAATAAAAATATTTCAAAACTTTGCAAATTTTTAAAAACGATCCTTAAGGTCGCAAAAAAAGAATTTAATATTTAATAGATCATATATTGAAATGTAATATACTGATTAGAATAAAGTATTAATTAAGTGTCTGCTACTAGGAACTAGGAACGCTGTATCACCTAAGTATGTATGACACTAGGACCTAGGAGCACTGCTTTTCATGTTTATAATAAACTACAAAATGTAATTTAATACAAATGAGTAAATGAGCACGAAGCCACGAATGTACTTACAAATAAAATAAAATAGCATAAGTTTAATTTTAAATCTTGGCCGCTATGTGAGGCTACGAATCGAATCGAAAGAGTTTGATATGATTGAACTTTTATGAATCCAAACTGAAGCAAATGTAAAGAAAATCGAAAATTGACAGTTTCAAAAAAAAAATATATGTGATGAAACATGGGCTGCCGAAAATTTTATAGAGGTTATTAAAAATAATGCAGAACTATATAATAAACAAAATTAAAATTGACAAACATCAAACTGGACAAATTTAATCGATTGCGATCAATAACTATGTGTTTAGTTTACTAAACCAGTTGATTGCCTACTGTAGGCTACTGTAGCATTTAAATTACTTGATTTTAGTGTTTTTTAACATATATATATTTTAGATTTTAAACTACTGATATTTAACCCTGTCATAATTAATATAAAATTAATATACAAGTAATTTTACTACGCGGCATTTTTAACTATTTTTTGTGATATTCGTAACTAAATTGATATGATCAAATTATTAAATATGTTTACAAAACACACCTGTTTACAAACAAACCATACTTTCATCTAAATTATAAAATATACAAACATATTCAAAAGTCATAATAATAATTAATTACTCAAAAGTTTCGTACCCCTCACCATTAACAGCAAAAATTTTATTAAATTTCATAATTTAAATGAAATTAATTTTTTCGTAAATATTTTCAACATTTTTATGTATCTATTTTATGTACATATTTTCATTAATTTAGTGTAACTAAATTGCCTGTTAAATTTGACAAATTTTATCTAGTAATTATAAAAGCACAAAAAACAAAAAACAAATAAAAATATCCTAAATAATTTAATAAAATTAAATAAAATTAAATAGAACGGAATAAATATTTTCGAAAAAAAACATTTAAAAAGCTTAAAAATATATTAAAATTGGTGATATATAACTAAAAATAATAAAATAATGTGTTTTTTAATTACCGAAGCTGTTATTAAAAATTAGTTGTAATAAAAAATAGACTTGACTTTTTAAAAGTTCAAACTCTCAAGCAAATTACATCAAATACATATAAGATCATGTGTAGAAAGTTGACATATTTCACTTAAACGACCCTGTAATAATCTAATCTAACAGCAAACTACTAAATTATAAATTTAATATTTTGATTTAGTATTACAAAGTGTCTCCACGTCTGATAATAAGGTAAGTAAAAATCATTTTTATGTTATACTTTTTAATTTAGTAATTCATTTTAAATTGGAAACATACAATTTACAAATTTGTATAAATGTATCTACAAATATAATTTACATTATTTACATAAATTAATTAATTGTTTTTTTTTTCTTGTACAATTGTCTACATTTAATGTGATATTTTGCGACATGTTATTTATTTTAGAAAAATAAATTAAATATTCATTTCTAGAATAAACGCAACCAATTAAGACCAAAGACATTTTAAAAGATTAATAACTAAATTACTTTGGTGTATAAATTTATATTGACAATTTATTTAACGAGCAAAAATTAATTAATTATGTTAATTGATTTTATGTATATAATTTACAGGATTATTTCATTCGCTAATTGTGTATAATAATAAAGTGAAATTTATTATTTGTTTCACATATAAATAAAACAGTATTTAATTTGAAATTGATATGTATAAGAATAAAAATATCCTTGGAAATATGTAATATAAGAATTTTTATAAATATTCTATTCGAGTATCGATGAATCGGTATTTCTCCCTCAAAAAAATAGTCCTTAAAAAGGGGAAATTCGAGTAATGAAAAGCTTCAAAAAGTCTGCAAAAAATATACTTACTCCTTCAATTTAAAATAAACGAAATCTTTTAATTTAATTAAATGAAGATTATTTAACTTCAAAGCTGAATTTTATAAAAAATAGAAAAATTCAATTATTTTTAACATATTTATTTATAATTTCAAAATCATTTAAATTTTATTTATGTTTATATTAATTATTATTACAGCAGAAAATAATTAAGTTTCTGCTTGTGCTTTTCGAGCCAAGAATTCGTGAATTATTCCATGACAGGCTGCCATTATAGCCATATTCCTTTTGTTGGCGATGCTTTGATTTGATGTTCTTGGTAATTGAGGTGATGATGCCTGTTCAATACTTGTACTATTCATTTCTGCTGATGAAGGTGGTGTTAATGATGGTTCATGACAGACTGTCATTAGTGCCCTTTTCTTTTTGTGGACGTAGTTTTGCGGTGTTACAATTATTGGTAACTCTGATGATTGTTCAATTATTTTACGACTGGTACAAATACTTTTACTATTAATTTCTGCTGATGAAGGTGGTGACAAGGCAGGTTCATGATATGCTTCCATTATTGCCAATTTTCTTTTGTTGCCGTTGATATGCGGAGTTATTAATTGTTAATTGGTTTAATTACTTTTTCTATCAATTTATGTTGAGTTAATATAAATTGTACGGTCACTTCTTATTATTTTTATAATAAAACTTAAATATTTTTACTTCGGTTATGAACTTTCACTTAACACTTTCAATTTCAAATTAATAATGATCTCTCTGAATTTGAAACAGAGTATTTATATATAAATAAAGGTAATAAGGATGCAGAAAATTAAAGGATATACTTTTTCAGGTTTATTAATCATTGCACCTGATTGAAATAAGCGGCAATAGATTAACAATTTACCTTTTGGTTTGTAATTTTTCTATACTACCTGAAAATTAAGAGCAAATTTTGCTAATTACAAATTTTGTTGGTTAACAAATCATAAATAGACAAGGTAGATTAAAAGAGATACTGATTTATTAAATATTAAAAATTATTTCCAAACCTTACTATTATTTCACGTAATGGTTCTCGGTATTGAAAAATATAGGGTAATTATAGTAAAATTATTTCTAAACATTAGAACGTCATCAAAATTTGTGTAATTTTAATGACAATTAAATGTTTGCAATATTTTGGAAAAAGAGTTTTACTTAGTATATTATGGGAATAATCAAAATATTTATTTCAAATGTAGAAGGATATTTCGATAATACAAATTTGCATTTATTTAGAAATCTGAATTCTAGAAAATTACACAATATAGGTATACCAATTACTTCTTCAAACTAACCATCAGAAATTCACTGAAACGGATATAATCGACAATTAAATATGCGAGTTGAAAACAGCTTTAACAGCTCTAAAATGTAAAACTTAACAATGCTGAAAGTGATTGGTAAAATATAAGTTCAAACTTCTAAAAAATAAAATTATTCAAGAGGCATTTAAAAATATTTGTTTTATGTGATATAAACTTGTAAAATAAACGGAAAATTGTTAAAAAAGGAAAATTATTATTATATTACCAGTTTGAAATCGAATTTCATTCGAATTTGAATTTAATTTCATTATCTAATTACATATTTAATTGAACCTGCAATATTAGACTTGGACCTGTTGAGTTTTGTAAATTTAATTAGAAAATATAATCAAATAATAATATACATTTTCTTTTGTAAATGACACAAGTTTATTTAATAACAAAAAAAAAAATAAAGAAATATTTATAACACAAAAATTAATTAAAAAAAAACAGAAATTAATTATGTAATGATTTTAACAAATAAACCAAAATAATAAAAAAATAAAATAAAAAAGTTATCACTATAAATTAATTGCGAAGAAAAAGTCAAGCATTTTGTTTAAGTCCAGATTATTTAATTTCCCTGATTTTTCATTTTATCCATAATAAGAATAATAAGAAGAATAAGGATATCCAGCATTACCATATCCATATCCTCCATATCCATATGGTGATGAGTAATATAATTGTGGTGCTGGTCCTGGAGCTGGTCCTGGTGCTGGTCCTGGTAATGGACCAGCCATAGTAAGAGCTATCAAAGCCATAACAACAAAGAACTGTAAATAAATATAAAATAAAAATCTATATTTACACTAAATTCTCATAAAAAGGATATTAATTTTATTATGTGTATAGTACATATATTGTATTTTTTTCTATCAAGATCTTTAATTTCACTATATTTCAAAACACTTACACTAAAATATTTGAACATTTTCGATTTTTATTTAAGATTTACTTTGAGATATGTATTGAAATAGAAACGTCAATTGAATTATACTGATGTCAATTGCTTCAAAAATTTCAACTTATATACAAAAACCAAAATTTTATTTTCTTGCTATCTCCCACCAAAACTAAAATAAATTAACAATTTATATTTCTATTATATATTAACAACAATTCCAAAAGAAATCAATTTCCTATTGAATTTCAAAAAAAAAACTATTTATCTATTCCGGTGGCATAATTTCTCCCCAAAAAAAAAATATCTTCATCAGGAATTTCAAATTAACACTAAATAAGTCTTCAAATTTGTATTTTATTTACTTTTCTTCAGCTAAATAAAAATTCTGTTGATAAATAATAATATTTATTTAAATACAATTTTTATTTCGGACATATTCTTCACAAAATTATATTATTATTATTATTTAGTTTAGAAATAAATCTCAGCCGAATACTTCAACGTTCAAGACTTAAAAATTTATTTTAATATTAAAAATACTTCATTTAAATTATTTGAATTTTATGAACTCGTGATTGGTCGTGCATAGAATGACTGAAGTCGATTTAAAGAAAAATAAATCAACCAGTTACAATGTCGTAGTTTTCTTCCAAATAGGACATTAATCAACACTTTGTATCCAAAATATGTTATCCAAATTTTATCTGACTTACTAAATAAGTTCTCAAGGACAAGAATCAAAATAAACATCTTGGACGTTCAACCACTGACGTCTAATTTTCGATTACAGTAAACTTATATTACTGAAATTTCACATATGGAAATAATGTTTAGAAGAAACGCTGTGGTGATTGCAAGTGAACCAAAAGTAAAACTATTAAATAAAAGCAATCTCCGTCCACTAACTCCTTAAAATAGTGACTTCTAATACATACAGCTCGGGTTTCTGACTTGATCTCCTCTATTCGTTACATTTATATTGGAATTTTTGTATATGAGTTCCCAAACATAAGTTATTTTGTATAGTGAATAAATTTAAATTCCAGCTTTCAAAAATGAGATATTTGTTGTTAGTAAATATGGTCTCAATAATACATCGTATCATATTACCAACAGTGTTAACTATCCATAATCCAACTAAGTATTCACCTGACGATATGTAAAATTGAAAGAAATATTTTGGTAAATTTATATTTCTTATCACGTATCAAGTGCAAGGTCAAAATATTTAAAACATTTTTGCGTTTGATTATTGTTGGACGTGGTTTTAAATGTTTCGTTTTTGCTATGAAAATAAACTTTACATTAACATACAAAATTATTTCGTTTATGTTTCGTTATGTAATTTAATGTTATTGTTTTGTTTACAGACTCAAAAAAAAGTATATATTTAACAACAATACAACTTCTTTTAAATTCAAGAAGCTAAAACATTAGCATAAATTATAATGTGCCGAATAATAAACATTGCTAAATGATTAAATAATTGATTTAAAATTAAATTATAATATAGTTCAAAAAATTAATAATAAGTCAATTTCAAGGTTATTATATAAATAGAAAATTTAAATTGTTTGAATGATGTAATTTGAGTTATTACTAATTGATTAGGTCTTTTAAAACGTTTGAAAAAAGGTAGGCATTATTTATTATTCTCACCTGTTATAACCTCATTTATTAAATTATTGTATATAAAGAACTAAATGCACCACCTTCAAATTAATTATGAACTCTATGACCTCTCTGAATAAAGGTAATAAGCATACATGATTTTAAATGATATACTTTTTCAGATTTATTAATCATTGTATCTGAGGTAACTGTTTATCGATTTACTCAATATGTAATTTTTCAATGTAATTAAGATAAATTTTTAAATTTCCAAAATTATTGGATAAATTGATAACCAAAAAAGCAATAGAAAAGGTACATTAAAAGAGGTTATGAATAATTAAATATTAAGAAATTATTTCCAAACCTTACCATTATTTCATGTGATGATTCTCTGTATTGAAAAATATAGGATAATTTGTAAAATGAAAATATTTCTAAAATTTGTGAACTTTAAATTTACAGCATGCCCCTTGCCCCGTATTATAGTTTAGATTCGTACGAGTTCCAAAAAGTGAATATAATTTACTTATAGGGTAAATTTTAACTCTCCTTCGGTTAAAAACTAGTAAACTAAATTTTACCCTAAAGTATTCCCTAATGTAAAACATTTTAATTTAAATATTCTGAATCTTGTTAATAATATATTTTAGAAGCTATTAGATTCAAACGGAATGCCACCACCGAATTTGACTTTGTCCTCAGACGTTCTTCATTTGCAAATTAACACGTTCACGGACACAAACTGCAATTGCAGTAAGCTGATCATGTGATTTATTGTTTCAGCGTTAAAATATGAGAACATGTTCAGCGTTAAAAATCATATCAATAAAATTTTGATTGAAAAATTGAATAAAAATAAAAATCGTAGTAGCGAAATCAAAGTTTAAGTTGAATAATTATGGTTTCGGCTGATTTAAAACGACCTACACATATTTTTTATATGTTTCTTTTTTACATAAAAATTCCAAGTAACAACCAATAACATAAATTATTTAATAATAAAAATCATTTTGGCCATTATTATCAATTTCAATTAAACAGATTATGGTGTTAATATTAATATTAATTATATTTATGATATAAATCAGACAATAAATTAATTTATTTGATATTTTTATGATATTTATTTCAATTTTATTTTCTCTGCGGGTTACAAAATTTTTATGGTTTTCAATTTTAAAAAATATATTTATTTAATTCTTTTATGTAAAATGTAAACGTTATGACCCTAAAATATATTCACCTAATTATACATCATAAATTTATTTTAAATTATTTTTATATTTCAAGGATATTAAATGATAATATTATATGGAAATTGATTAAGTACATGATTAAATACAATTATAAAAAGCAAGTAAAAAAATTGTATTTTCAATTAAAATGTTAAAAACATTAATTTTATTTGCGTTCATTTTAATTGAGTTATAAAATTTATGGACCATTTTATCTTTAATGCAATTTTCTGTTAATTAAATTTATATGATATTACTTTGGTTTCGAGTAATACTTTATTTCTGGATATCAAATTACTATCAAACATCGTGGACTTTTGTAATGGTTGAAGCCAAAAACCAAAATGTTCACAGTTTTGATCAGCTGCAGATATGCTTTAACATCGTAAAAATTTATATGTAAAAAAATATATTCCTTTTAGTTACTTTCTATCATAAAACTCTTAAAGCCAGTAGAATATTTTATTGCTAAATATTTTAAATTATAAATAAAAATGTTTCAATTAGATCCACTAGGAAATAATTATTGATTATATTTAATTCGTAATCGTAATCATATTATGTAATTGTCAAATATCAGCTTATGTAAAAAGCATAATAATAAATATTTCAAATAAAAGAAAATTGTTTAACCATAAAATAAAAATTAATAAAAAAATATAAAAATTCAATTATTTTTAAACTTTTTATTTTAAATTTATAAAAATATAATTACAAAATCTTTTAAATTTTAATAAAATGCTATTAATTACCACCTCGCTAAGGTTCTGCTTGCGTTTTCTTAGTCAAAAACTCTCGAATTAATCCATGACAGGCTGCCATTAATGCCCTATTCCTTTTGTAAGCGTTGATTCTTTTTGTTGATGATTGTTCAATTATTTTACGGCTCGTACAAGTAGTTGTAGAATTAGTTTCTGCTGATGATGGTGGTGACAAGGATGATTCATGATATACTGCCATTATTGACCTTTTCCTTTTGTTGACGTTTATAAGCGGAGTTCTTAATTGTTCACTTCTTTCGAGGCTGTTGCCAATACTAGTACTAGAAGTTTCAGTTGAGGAAGGTGATGACAACGATGGTGGTGACAACGACGGTGGTGACAAAGATGGCTCATGGCAGTGTAACATTTTTGCCTTTTTCTTTTTGTGGACGTAGCTTTCTGGACTTGATGGTCTTGGCTGTTGAGGTGTTGGTGATAATTGTTCAATTATTTTACGGTTAGTACTATTAGTTTCTGCTGATGAAGGTGGTGACAAATATGATTCATGATAGGCTGCCATTATTGATCTTTTCCTTTTGTTGACGATGATATGCGGAGTTGTTAATTGTTCTCTTCTTTCGATGCTGGTGCAATTACTTATTCTGTTAATTTCTGTTGATAACGGTGGTGACAAGGATGGTTTTGATAATCCATTAAATTGAACGGACACTCCTTGGTTTTTCAACATTAATAATGCTAATGCTGCGTTCGACTCCTTCGCCGAATATGTTTTTATTATTTTAATATTTGACATTTTATAATTAAATTTTTGATATTTTCAATTTTTGGTTATGAACTTTCACTTAACACTTTCACCTTCAAATTAATAATGAACTCGCTGACCTCGCAGCATAGTATTTATATAAAAATAAAGGTAATAAGGATACAAGAATTTAAAGGATATACTTTGTCTGATTTGTTAATCATTTTATCTAATACAATTATTAGGTAATTTTTCAAAACTACCTGTAATTAAGATAAATTTTTATATTTTCAAAATTATTGGATAAATTATAAACAAAAGAAGCAATAGAAAAGGTAGATTAAAAGAGGTTATGAATAATTAAATATTAAGAAATTATTTCTAAACCTCACGTAATGATTCTCGGTATTGAAAAATATAAGCTAATTTGTAAAATGAAAACATTTAGGACGTCATTAAAATTTGTGTATATTTAGAATTTACTAAAATGACAATTAAATGTTTGTAATATTTTGGAAAAAGAATTTTACTTAGTATTATAGCCGGGAATAATGAACCCACAAAATTTGAATTTCAAATAGAAGGATATTTCGATAATTCAATATTTTAGAAAATTAGATATTATACTAATTCAAAGTAACCATCAGAAATTCACTGAAACGGAAATAAGCGAAAATGTAAAATCTAAATTTAATAAAGCTAGAAGGAAATGCATTTAAAATTCCATAATTCTATAAATTGGTTCAGAATATCCGCTTCTGTTCTTCATAGATCATAGTCAGTGTTTTGAAACATGTTTTATTTATATTTTTCTTCTTAATAGACACAAACCAAAAACCATTACATAATATAACTACGTAGTTATAATGGTTTTAGCACAAACCTTCTAAAATAATCGAAAGTTTATTTCACTTTAATTTCAATTACTTATACCGTATTATAAATTTGTATGATTATTTCAGATTTATTTGCAATTTTTAAATGAAATCAACCCGCCAATTGGTACAACTGTCAACGTAATTGTATCTTTATCATTTCAAAGCAGTCGAATGAACTTTTTAACATTGAAACCAAATAAGTAAGCTAAGCAGTGGCTTTTAATTTTGTTAAAAGTATTAACTACACTAATGTATGCAATCAATTACATAATTATTTCTTTAAGGAGTGTAATTTTGCCACATTTTGAAAAGTGGAGAATAATTATAATTTTAGAAGGCAACTTTCATATTACTAAAAATATTAATGATGATTTGTAATTCTCCTCAAACGACAAGGTATTAGTATAAATCCCAAAGAAATATATTTGTAAAAATAAATTTCTGTATTGATATTACTCCGAATGTTTTGTTTCCTTTTTTATTACTTGCTCCTATTTATAGAGCAAATATATTAAACATTTAAATTGAATTTAATATTCCTTAAAAAATATTTCAGATTTCAACAAATAAAATTTAAAATCAAATTTTGAACCAAATTGTTTTAAGTATTTTTATGGCCAAATTATGGTCATAAAAACCTCAAGTGCAACATTTAAACCACGAGAGAATTTTACTAGTAATACAACATCTGAATTTTAATTTTCTATAAAAATGTGAGCTAATTTATGAATAAAAAAAATTTTGTGTTATTACTATCTATGCTCAATGCTGTCATATATGACAGCATTGATAAATAAACCGAAATTTTGATTATTTTATTAATATAAATAATTAATATATTAAAAGCATAAAAATAATTAGTTTATTTTTTGTATTTGTTGTAAATTTGGTATTCAATAATTTTGAAAATGGAAAATCTGTGCACTCAATTTGAATTTATTACATTTTAATAATAATCAAAAAAAAAATATTAAAATTTATTCTGTGTACGAATTAACATTACCAAAAAACCATTTGAATGTTGTTTTTATTTAAAAAAAATATCCTGGTTAGCTGTTTTGAACAGGCAAATAGGATATTTATAAAAAAAAAATCGGAATTATCAAAATTAAAGGTGGTTGCGGTCAATAATAATAAAAAAAAATACATAAAATATTCATGAATATTTTGAATAATCAATAATTTTATTAATTTAATTTTTTAATATTTTTATATTTACAATAGTAAAATTTTAATTTAATATATTATATTTATATTACATGTGTAAACGGTCAATTCCAATAGAACAATTCAACTAGACACAATTCCACTTGCATAATTCCAAATGAATTTAACTACGATACAATTCCACTAGCAAATATTCCGATGGTGTAAGATTTCACATACGTATCCGCGTATCCGTGTTCGCTATTGCTGTGAGCAGCCTGATTTGTATGATTTGTAATGACATTTGAGGTCATTAAGTTCAGTAGGTCCATCCATTATAATATTTCCAAATTATATAAACAATGTTTTATTAGTAATATAATTTTGTACACGTTCATGAAATAATATATTCCAAAAATTATTAAAAATTCCTGGGTTTTTTACAAACCACTATTCAATTTACACATTTTGGGCTACATCTAGGTTAGAAGTGATTTTTTTTTTTTAATTTTTGTAATATAATAAAATAAAATAATTGGAATATGATTTTATTGAAATATTAAAATTCATAATTTTCAAAGTGTAGTAGTAGATTCTATTGGACTGGATGATTTTTACTATTCAAACATTTTAATATGCAATAATATTTTAGTATTTGAATAATTTTTTTTTTTTTTTTAATTTCGTATGATTTGAATTCATGTTTTAATTTTAATACTACAAATATTTTAGCAGCAGAATAAATTTAATCCATTACAGTAATTTTTGATATTATGAATTTAAATTTTAAATAAAATCATTAATATTAATATTAAATTATATTTCAAATTATAAAATTTACCTTTTTTATGCACTTGGCACTCTGTAGTTATGTAATTAATTAATTCTTCCTATGGTTTATATATACATAGAATTGACAAATATGAATTTTCCTTTTGAATAATTAATATAAAAATTTAAAAATAAAAACGATCTAGTTCAAATTTTAACACAGAATTACGTTTTTGTTCGGAGAGAAGATACTGATTTATAAGACTGATTTTACTTTTATATAATATTCTAGCTAAACCTTTTCATTTTAACATTGTTGCATTGGACAGAATTATTGCAGCATATATTTACTCTCTGTATTATAGTTAGTATATAATATAAAATACCTTCATTCATTATGATTATGCTTTTAATATCTGCATATAAAATATGTTTAAACAAATATGACACTTAGTATCATGTTGTTAGATTATGCTTTGTAGAAAATTATGATTAAACTGGTTAATTGTACTTTGTCAACAATAATGTATTATAATTTTTAGTACCTAATTAAAATTATTATGAAAAAAATGTTACGAATAGCCTAACAACGAATGATCAAGATATGTAGAAAGTTCTATGTACATTATATTAAAGTTCAAATAAATTTGTCGTTATTTCTCCATATAAAATTTAATTAATATCTTCTTATTACTTACCTCTTACCAGTCTTATTCAATGTCGGATTATGGCATGCCAAAAAGGCGCAGGAGACAGGGCCTACGAATTTTAAATGGTATACGAAAAATTTTATTGTAAATATTCAAACAAAGCTCACAATACGAAAAAAGAATTTATGCGTAAAATGGATGTAAAATAAATGATATATTTAATCAAATCCTAATACTTCGCAATCTAATGCTGAAGGTATCACAGCAAAAGATTGATCCGCGGGCTTGTTTTGCTAAAAAGTGACAAATAATATAAATATACTGGAGTTTGCATGGTGCCCTAGTTATAATATATTCATAAAAATGTACTAAATATTTAATAAGAAACTGCAATTGGATGAGGGTGATAATATGCCACGTTATGAATCTAGATAATTAATTTTAGGTTTACAGCCTCTTGAAATTCGAAGAAAGTGTTTCAGGGTATATGTACTTCTTCGTATTATTTGCTGTAAAGTTAATTGTCTCGCACTATTGAATATTTTAAATATTAATGTATCAGTTAGAATGCTGACGTGAACATGGATTGATTCATGTTTCTCACTGTCTCACAAATTATTAAAAATATTTATAGCTACTTTTCTGCGATTGCAAAGCTGTAAGTCCGAAAAAGGCTGACACAAAGGATTTCTGAACCCTCTCGTAATTAGGGGTCTGGCCGTCAGGAAAACTCTACGTTTACGTTTTCCGTTAAGAAAACTCTGGGTATTAACTGACTAAATATTAGTAGAATTAAGCTGGTAAACACAATAGATCTATTTAGGTCGCAGTGCCTTAACGACCCCTTTATTATGTTATCTAATGTTATAACTACTTTTTCTTATATTAATATTTTACTTATTTTATTATGAAAGTGTAATTCATTCATTCTAAAATTTATTGGGCATTATTTTGCAAAAGAACTTTTAATGGTTGGGAGTAAGGGTCATTTCTATAACGGTATAACTTAAAAAAAATTAGGGCAAACCCGAATTTTGTGTATTACGGTAAAGAATTATATTAAGTAATTCGAAAAATTGAAAGTTAAGGCCGTTTAAAACTATAGGCTAACGTTATTAATTTTTGTTAACATTGAAGTTTGTTTTACACTGAAAACTAATGGTTTCAAAATAAAACTAATTGCACTAAAGTGCCATCTATATGTCTTTATCATAACTTTTAACATTAACCAAAACATAAAAACTTTCAATTTCAATTCTACCGAAGACTCAAACAACAATTATTAATTTGTGCAAAGGAACTTTATTTTTTAAAGCTCGGGAAAAACTTATTTCATTATAAAAAGCTCCATTATTATTGTGCTTTTATTAAATAATTCTCTACAATTCAAATTTGATATTGGTGCTTTTTTGACACTTGACTTGACAGCAATAAAAAAAAAGAAAATTTTTGTTATTGCCGACTTTGACTTTGCTGCAGTGTGCAGATCTGCAACACATTCACACACACAACATAATAAATATAAAATACATTAAAAAAATGTGTCGACGAAAATAAAGAATTTTTTTTTGTTTATTTTATTTTTTTATAACAAAATTAAATAAAAAAAACAAATTTTGACAATAATGAAAAAAAATTAATTAACATAATTTTCAATATTTATGTGATCAAAATATAAAAACCATAAAAAACGAAAAAATTTTGTGAGATTAATTTAAAACAAAAAGTTATGCTATTGCGTTTTGTTAAAATTAGTGTAGCTGTTCTCTTAAGTTTAATGTTTACAATTTCTCTAGTTAAATTAGTTTTTTTAATTTGGAATGAATATAATAATAATATATTAATATCAATAAATGATATAAATGATAATAATTTTAATGTTAATTTATGGTTAGATGAAAATAATTTAACAGAATATAAAGATTTATTCAAACAAAAAGGTAAGTTTTTAACTTAACATAATTTATTATATTAAAATAATGGGAAAAATTCATAAATATCACCTACTAATAAATAAATATATATATGTCAAGAAGGGTTAGAAAAAATTTTGACAGACATAACGACGGCAACAATAATTTATTTTTGCACCTGTACAAAGGGAATTCTCTTTCTTATGATAAAAGAAATAGCATTTCTTATGATGAAGGATAGTTTAATTTTAAATTATTCAAAATAATCGTAATGTACAATATCTATTATTAAATATTAAATTAAAAAAAAAAAAAAAATCAGGTCTCACCGAGATTTGAACTCGGATCGCAGGATTCAGAGTCCTGAGTGCTAACCATTACACCATGAGACCTCTAAAACGTTGTTTTGTCAAAATGTAAATACTTTATTTTTTAAATGGAATAGAAATCCCAAAAATTTATTTCGAAATTATTGGCAAAAGCTCATTTGAAAGCTTTTTGAAAATAAGATAAAATAGGGGGTAATAACTATGGCATTTGAAAATTTATATAATATTTTTATTTGAATATATATTTATTTTTAATTAATTATAATACATACATAATTACTGATGGCAAGAACCCTGCTTTCGAGAGGGATCGAAAATCCCTTACTCAGGTATGTCAACCTTTTTCGGGCAACAGCCTCGTAATCGCAGAGGATGTGTTGCGCAGATTCTACATCATCCAAACAGAAACGACAATTACTATAATCAGACTTTCCGATTTTGTTTAGGTGATACCTAAGCGCGCAGTGGCTTGTGAACAGGCTAGTTATTGTACGCAGCTTGGTTTTCTTAAGTGTTAGGACTTCTTTAACCCTTTTGTTTGAGAAATCTTGGAATCGCTTCCCTTGGCGTATGTTTGGGATGAAGTTCCAGTAGGTGTATTTCTCTTTATTATCCCATTCCCTTCTCCATTATGTGGCTTTTGGAAATTTTCCCAAAATTATATAACCTCATAAGTTTTAAGTTTATTACCTTTTAAATATTAGACCATTCTTATATCTATATTTTTAAGATATTTCGATCTATTCTTTGTTATGTACCTATCACAAATTATGGCATTTGAAAATTTTTCAAATATTACCAAAACAGATAGAAATAGTTACTGGCGATTCTGTTCTGATGAGGAAAAACCACAAAGCATATTCTTTTACGCGATTGTGAAAATGATACGATATTTGTGAAAGAAATTTTTTAAACCTCAGCCATCAGGTAGCTTGGATATTGACCAACCAAAAATATTAGGAGGGCACACAATTCATTTTTTTTTTTTTTTTTTGAGCCTTAACGACCCTCGTCTAATAAATATAATGTCTTCTAATAGTAAAGCGTTAATTAAATTTACAGAAAATTAAGGAAAGTAAAAAAATGCCATTTTGACATTTTATTTAAACATAATTGATAAGACTTCATCCTAATTAATATCGTTTTTTATTAATGATAAGCCCCTAAAAAATTAAATTACAAATCAAATCAAAATAAAAAAAAAAGCTTTAATTCTTCCCCTCATTACAAAAACAACAAAAAAGAGCTTTCAGTCATTTTTTTTATTTATTTTGTTGGTTCTGGTGTGTATATATCATTATTATTTTTTTGTTAAGGAATAAAAAATCTTCTTCATTATTATTGTAGAGAGTATCCTTTTTCGATATGCAATTCATCGTATTTTTTTTTTACCAGTCGTCCTAAATCGCTTGAGTTAACCATAACGAATATTCGGATGAAAAATTATTTATATTGTGTTGATATATTTTAAATTTTAATTTTATCCTTTTTTTATTTGATTGTACACATTGTTTTCATTCTCGGTGGAATTCGTGTTTGTTTTTATTTGTGTTTTCATAGTTTTAACCTAAATGCAATAATAAAAAAAAACTAACCTTTTAACCCTAATTTTATATATGTTTTCATATTTGAAGTAAATTGTTTTTTTCTTTTTTGTAATAATTGTTGAAAATAGTTGTCTATACGTTGTGTGTAATAAAATATAAATAAATAGTTTTTTTTTTTGGCAAACGTATATCCTTTTTCATACAAATATATATAAAAAAATGTCCTTTATGATAGAATTTATATATTAATAAATATAAATTCAAGTTCAATATCGTGTAAAATCATCCAGTGATAATTTATAATAATAACAATATTTTTAATACTTATATAGATAAAATCCTGCAATAAAATTTTAGCTTTGAATTTGATCAAATATTTTTTATTTGTATTAATTAAATATTTTCTTATAATATATACATACACATTTTTATTTTTTTTGTATGTATTGCGTAAATAAAATGTTTATACAATTTTTTTTCTTTATCGTTGTTATTTTTTTGATAATAAAAAAGGATATTATTCAGTCAGAATTATGTGTTCCACAATGTGATTATCTGTGTCACGCGTTTATTTTTAATATTTTTTTGAAAAATAATATTTTATTAAACTGAGTAAACAAAAAAGAAAAACTTTATTTTTTAATAATATCTTAAAATTCGTTATCAAAAGAAAATCATAAAAGAATTTAAAAAATATATATATAAAAATATAAAATAAAATCTGAAACAATTTCCATAAAAAAAAAGAGAGCGAACCTTTGCCCTTGTACTCTTAATCTTCAATCTGTCTAAGTCGTCTTCATGACCCGGTTTTGTATTTTTGAATGATCCTTTTGTAAATTATTATATTATCTTAAGAATCTTGGTTAACAAAAAAACAATAATAAAAAAAAAGGGAAAAATATAACAACAGAAAAGAGAAACCATAAATATCCTTTTATTCCTTTATTAATATAATATATACATATATACGAGTATATAACAAAAGTGTTTTGTATACGTAAATTTCTTTCTTTAGTTTGTTGAGCGCAAAAGGATGTGTTTAGGTTTACTCTGGAAAATTGTTATTATATAGGTTTTCTTAAAATAACAAAAAAAAAAATCGGAAAAACTATTAAGATACAATTTATATTTAAAAATATACAAAATAAATTTTACGGATGGAAAATTATTTAACAGTTGATAACATAATTTTTCGTAGAAGTATATTATAATTTTGGGAATATAATATTATCAACCATGGATAAAGCATATTTTCAGTTCCTTTTACATTTAAAATACGCTTCAATACAAATTTCTGTATTAATAATAAAAATGGATTTTTTGTATTTCATTTTGTCCTGAAAATTTCCATTATTGAATTTTTAGGATTATCAGCGGATTTTCATATATTTTTTATATGAGTATTTGAATATCAATTTCACAACTCTTTTATGTAGGGTGTGTGATGTCAGTGCTTTAAATTAGATTAGAATTAGTAAGAATTGTTAAGATCCAAGTCTGACTTCCACCTTGACCTAAATAATCCATGTATATCATTTTAAAATAAAGTAGTTTGATGTCCAAACGCTTTTGATAGAAAGAATATTCTTTACGGTTTTAAATCCTTGACTATTTCCACGCAATATTTTTACTTTATGCTCGATCGGTTCTACCTTAGCCGAGTAGAATTAAACTTGTATTAAATCCTAATATTAAATACCAGAAACTGAAAACCTTACTGACTGCATTTTGGACTTGACTTTTTCCAAGCATTAATTTACATTTGCAAAGAATATACTCGACCGTTTCTTCCTTATCTGAACAAAATTGAAAGCCATTACTTTTTATTAGATTAGCTTGAAGTAAAACACGGTGGACCTATTAATATATATGCTAACCATTAGACGTATTGGAATATTTTGTGCTAAATTACCGAATAAGAATGGTTCAAACCCAGATCATCATTCAACCATTTCCTGATTGCAAAAATTATCCGAATTTGTGAAGATAGCTTACTAATAGAATAGTAATTTAATAATGCTGTAAGTGGTCGAAACTACAGTGCTCTTATCTACGAATTTAAATCATTCTCTCTAGTAGACTGAATAATGTTTTTATATAAGTTTTTCTTGACTGTACAACTGTACTTGATTGTTTTAAGAATTCATACCAGATTTTCGATATTCTTTTTTAACTTGATGTTTTTGTAGATTCTTTAACAGATTCTTTGAGAAATGTTGTACATCTTTTATTTAGCGAACTATAATTAACACAAATTCTTTCTGGTTTACTGGCATACTTTAAAGATTTCTTTAAAATATGCCAGTATTTTTATTCTTATTACTTTAGTTCAACAATTTATTTCTGAAATTTAAACAAGAAGTTCTGATTTTTACCTTTTAACAATATTCCTAAAATTTCTAATCATTTATTGATTTACACATTATTATTAAAGTTGAAATAATTTTATTTATAACAAATCAATTTTTCGATAAAATCGTGTCCTAAGTATCGTGATATTTTAATATACAAATGTGGTTGTACGTATACGTGACGTGTACATTCATCAAACGTTCCATTATTTATGAATTCGTTTGTTGTGGCATTTCCATAAAAATGAATCTATCCATTTTATTTGAAATATTGAATAATTTGTACATTTTGTCAATTATTTTTAGTATTTTATTTATAAGTTTAATTCAGGTTATACGAAATAACTAAACCATTCGACATCGAAGTATTATGGCATTTGAAATTCAGATTAAATTTTCTTATGAATTTTAATTTAATTACTTTGTTCTATTTTCATCCTTATTCTTAATTTAAATATATATATATACCGTATACATATATATATACTCTAACTAATAAAAGTTAAAAAATGAAATAAATTAAGAAAAGAACTTCTTTAATATGACAGCAGTCTATGTATTTCTTTCATTTCTATTATAAATATCATAGTTTGAAGCATAAATAGTGTAAGTTTTCCCAAAAGACCTGAAAGTTTCTGGGATGCCGTACTGGGAGGGAATACATAATTGCTTCCTTTATCTTCTTTAATTGATAAAGGATGTAAACTCTACTAAAGAAGAAAAAGGATATCTTAAATATGAATAAAACTTTTACAATGTTACTTATGAAAATTGCAATTAGGCATATTTGTCGGAGAAACGACGATATTTAGTGGATCAGGATATACTATTG
Source organism: Rhamphomyia laevipes (assembly GCA_963920725.1). Lineage (NCBI taxonomy): Eukaryota > Metazoa > Arthropoda > Insecta > Diptera > Empididae > Rhamphomyia > Rhamphomyia laevipes. Next base: position 18,003,942 of record OY987258.1, read on the forward strand.
TCAAGGAATTCATACTTGAGGGAATACATTGTAGATTGTACGCAACATCTATCCGAAATAGAAGTTCATACTTTTTGATTCACTTAATATAAGCAGTAGGTACTATTAGACCTACAAGCAAAATTGATTTTGTTCATCAGAGACTTAGGCTAGGTTTATATTTAGGCTGAATTTTTTTCTGGAATCTCACCTCTTTCCAAACCAACTAAACTACCTAATCTTAAACATTATTTTTCTTTTAATCCTCTTAAGATTGGTAACTTATTCATACGTTATCACCTGATAAAATTTTATTAAGTACTATAAATATTTTCCCATGTAAGCCTGCATAATTATCAATTTTCGAAGGTATAATATAAGTATATTAATTTTCTGGTAACCATTTAAGAAATAATATAAGAAATATTTTTTTTTTTGGTAATTTTGATAATTCTTAGACATTTTTAAGACTCACTTTTAGACATGTAAAAATATGAATAGTTTTATTTGAATTATCACATTTAATGTAAATGGATAAATAGAAATTTTATATATGAACAATGACATTAGAAAATTTTAATTCTTCAATTTTCAGTAAATAATGTTTCATATTTCAATATTCTATAACAAATTATAACTTAATCAACTAATAAATGACTGCCAAAAAGACAACAAAATTACATTTTTGTAGAAAATATGCTAATAAAATATATTTAAAAAAAAAGTCTTAATTTCGATTAATTTAACTAATTTATAAAGCCTTTTATAAATAACTATTTAAATCTGATTAATTAACTGGAAAAATGTTCATTCAAAATAAATTTATTTAGTTAGTTAATTTAATTAGTAGAAAATTACTTTAATTTACTTTATATTTATTTTTGTAATTATTTAGCTAATTTTCATGAAATATTTTCTTTTTCTTTTTTTTTCAAATTTAAGTATTATTTGATTAAAGTATTAGTCGCTAATTATATTAAACATTTTTTTTTTCTGAAAAATTGTAATGTATTGAAATTGTGTGACAAGCAAAATAAAAACAAATCATTATAGGGTGATTCCAAATTAAATATCTGTTATATAGTATTTTTTACCTGGTAAACTTACAGATAAATCGATTTTTTTTTTTACAAATCTAAACAAAATATTAATGTATGCACACTTCCTGTTTTCTATATAATATTAAAAGGATAATCATGACCGCATTTATGACTATACAGAAATAAACTTCCCTTGGGCAATTTTCATAAGTATATAGTTTATATAGTAGTGCTAGTGACAATATATACGGTATAATAAAAATGGAAATATTCTTAGAATTTTGGAATATTAAATTAATATTGTTGTCCTGCATCCAACTGAAAGTAATCCTTAAAAAAATCTTTAAATTAATTTTTATTTCATATGATTATAACAAAACGTAGCCAGATTTTCTGTATTCTAACTTCTAACCATCAAAAATAAATTTCCGTCACGTACTTTATTTAATATTATAAATAATTTAACACAAAAAACATCTCCCAGGTAAAAACATTTTATTTACGCAATTTTAATGAAAATAACATTTAATTAAATCCAAATATATTAAAGAAATTATATGATAAGATTAATGAATATCAGTTAAAATATTTATTAAAGATTTTAATTATTTATTAACATATATAAGAAAATGTTATTTGTTAGAAATAATTTAACATAATTAAGTATAAATTAATTAACTTAATGAATTACTAAACAAAAAAATATAGTAATAAGTTGAATATTGTTATAATTGTTATAGATACAACTAACAGATAATTCGAATAGAATAAATTTTATAGATTTAAAGATACATTTTTATGTGGTGAGAAACAAAACGATATAAAGTTTATCGATTTTTTGAAAATTGTAGAAAAATTTTTTTTAAATAGAAATTATAATTATTTAGTTTGATAAATAAACATATATAAGAATTATAAAAACAAAAAAAAAATATGTGGTCACCACTTGAATCAGAAATCAACTCAATTGCAATGGCTACAATGCGCCATTCAACATCAGCATCATCTGGTTCGTAAATAATTTATTTATTAATGTCAACTTTTTTGTTCTTTATAGTTTAGTCTATGTTTATATTTTTCGAAATTATACAAAGTACAGGGTGTTTTATATAATATTATTTAATCATTAAAAATAAAATCAATTTTTGAACATTATATAAAATTAGTATAGCTCTTGAGGCAAAATAATGGCATGCTAAACTTTTCCTAACGAATAAATGAAACAAAAAAATTATTTTAGTTGTAAAATTATAAAATCCATTTTTGAATTGTGTAAAATTATTTCTCAATTTTGTGGCAGATATATAGTGACAGATATATCTATCTGTCACAAAATGCAAAAAATTATTTGAAAACTATAAAACCAGCGCAGCTACGCAGTCTATAGTTTTTTTTGGACGTCTAGGCTAGTCTTGTGATATAATTGGACATTGATAATTCTAAAGAAGTGACGGTTGAAATTTAATATTTCTAAACTTTCTTTAGAAATTATACTGATTTGTTTGAAATTATACATTATAAGAAATCTCAGTTCCATTTTATTGAAATATCATGAAATACAAATGGCATTTTATTGTAATGGAATTAGCATTTGGGGAAGTTATAGAAAGAAAACATATTTAAGCTCATCGGGAGTGAAAAATTAAGTTTGGAAAAGTTTAAGCTTCAAAAACTAAAAAAAAATTAATGTCATATCCTGAACGCTATTAAATCTCACTACAGTACTGAATTTAGCTGGTTATTATTAGGTTATTTTGACAGTTTTCAATTAAGTTCGGTTCAGTTTTAGAAAATTTAAATATTAGCAAAAAGTTGAATATCTTAAAAACATGTATTTGTGTTTCGCTTTTTAACATTTTGGCAATCCGTTTGTTTATTCACTTATTTCGTACGCCACATGAAATACAACAAAACAACAAATACCAATAAAAACAATTTGAGATATATCAAAATTTAAAATAAATGAACGGCGGAAATAGAAGCATTTACGCCAAACATCCTGCTTAAACTTAATTTTTCCCTCGTGAAGAGCCGTAATGATTTTAGTTGGACATTATTTTTACTGCGAATTTATATAGTAAAAAAAAATTATGGCACTACTTATTCTATGAAGCCTACTAATATATCATACTTTAATGATTTGATTTCTATAAAATATTCAGTGAATTACCCTGTATTATCCATATTTTAATTTTTGCTAACATAAATTAGGCTTTTTGAAAAAATAATAAGGTAGAAATCATTTAAAAGGTCAGAAAATTAGTCATTAATTTCATACGACATTAAAATCCTAGCCGGAAATACTAATATATAATAATTGAAAAATTTAAGTATATAAAAAGCGTCATTATTATTATCAGAATGTGGTTTTACCATTATGTAATGCCCTAACACTCCCTCAAAATATTTCGTAAATGTTCTAAATTGTTTGAATTGATAATTTTCATAGAAATTATATGATTATGTCTGTTAATGCTATTTCCGTTTTGAATCCATATACTTTATTTATTATTTAATTAATCTAAGCTTTAAAGTTATGAACTTAATCTAACTACCAAAGGTAACATCTTTTCGCCATCTGGGAATTTTTAAACGAAAGTATAACTAAAATGAATTAAAGTTTATGGCCACAAATAACTTCCTACACAGTACACTCGTAAAACTTCTTTATATATTTATATTTGTTAGAAGTTTCATTTCGGAATGGGCGGCATAAAAGCGTGGTATTAATTAGGATAACTCCACAGAATGTGTGGGCACAAAGACATTCTGGGATATCCAAATTTTGTACATGAACAAGATTGTTTAACGATGTCATAACTAGGAATATCTTGCTGAGGAACATGTCGCATGTTGTTTTTAGGGATTAGTGCGTTGGGGATTACATTGTTTTTAGGGATTAGTGCGTTGGGGGAAACAATATATAAAGACATGGTTTGAATTTATTGAATTTTTGATGAAAACAAATTTGTGTACTTACTAAATAAAAAAAAAATTCTATTTCAAAGCCAAAGTTACCGTCATGAGCTTTGAGAAATGTTAAATTTTCAGCCAGTTATTAAAAGTATTGGCTGCCATAGAAAACCATAAAACTTGATGCAATTTATTTACCTATTTATGAGTGGATTGAGTGGATCAATATAAAACTATATTTTATTTAATATCAATTTTAAATAATTATATTTAAAACAAAACAAAAACAAGAATTAATCAAATTAAATAGAAATATATCTTAGAAATATATTGTCTTCCATTTGTTAATGGTGCCTCATTTACAATATGACATTGAATTTATGATCATTTCTACTTGTTAATGTATTGTTTACAAATTATTATATAACATTTTTATAAACATTAAAGTCATCATATTTAAGTGAAATTTATATAATATACAAAAGCAAAAATTGAAAAATAATATTTTCTGACATATTCTCCTTTATATCCTTGAATCCTTGTACATTATCCTCATTTCATATCTATTTACAAGTATAATCACTCAAAAAAAACAGAAACTTCCATTTACACAAACACATTTATATATATATAGATGTAAAGGATATTAATATGCCTTTTTTTCTATATAAACTTTTTTTTTTTATTTTAGTCTTTTCTTGGCTACATTCCAATATCCTTACTTTTTCTGTCGTCCTTTTCAAAATTATATTAAAATAGAGAAATATATATAAAAAAAATTATGGAAGATAAAAGATTGAATGTAAAACGACGTAACATAAAAATAATGTGGGATGGTAAAATATTGGTAAGAAGTCATGGGAAACAAAAAATCAAAACCAGAAAAAAAAATGGATTTGTAATCTTGACTTTATTTTATATGGTTATTTGTATTCTTCTGTAAACTTTAGGAAACTTTTCTGGCATTGATATATTTTTTGAGCCAAGAAAATGTTAAATAAAATATATAAAAAAAATTAAAAAATTGTAGATATTATTAATGTTTTTCTAATTTATTTTCCATTCTAATAATGAAATATAAGTTTATATATACATAACTAAAAAGAATTTAATTTAGTAATATTTGACTAAATAAAACGACGGATTCTTGACATAATTTCAATACACTGTAATCATTTACAAATTGGAATGTAAATGTATTGAAGTTTTTCATACTATTATGTTTTGAGTTAGTTTTTTGACCATCTGTCGGGAAAATTTAGAAGCGCTTAGACTTATAGGAGACAAAATATAGCTATAGCTGTAAGCATCTAAATCTAAAATGTAAAATTTAACTAACGTATACGTATATATTAACGACCAATAACTATAAGTAACCTTGACTTACTTAGAGTATAGAAAACAAATTTACAATTATACGTGAATTATCTGTGAAAAGTATGGTGCAGTGCATTTTAACAACCGATAGGTGGTAGGGTGAGAATTAATGCATTATTTCCATTATTTCCTTTACACGAATACGAATAATCAACAACATAACCAGCCGAGGTTTCAAAACCTGATGATGAGTTTATTATCCAGTTTCTCGGTTAAACGTTTTATTATGATGTTACGTCTTTTGTTACATTGTTTTGGTCCTACGTGTAATGACTGTCGTTCTACAGCAGCAATGAAATCAGTTAATTTTTTGAAATCTAGTAAATTTGTAAGAGTTGCCATTTTTGTAAAAGGGCCCGTTTAATTGGGTATAATCGCACGAATAAAATTTGGACGTTAATTCTCATTTTTTGTCGCCATTATGTATGACCCTTACGGGTTAGAATTAACGCCCGAATGCACTGCACTGAAAAGTATTATATCTTGAGTTAGAATTGATTACTAATACTAATCTGTAATTTTCTTCCTCTAAATAATATGAACCAGGGGCTTCGATATCATGTGCATTTTATTACTTACTGAATACAAAATCGTTGTTGAAAGACTGATGTTAATTGTAATGACATTATATTATTGAATATTTGAATCATTTATACGGATTTGAGTTGGTAATTTTTCTATTATTTAATATTCAAATTTTGCTGATTCAATCCACAATGATCAATAAAATAATCATCATTTAAATATACGATTAAGGTGGAAACAGCTATATATCTCTATAGATAGTACTGTATTTTAATTCGTGACATTTAATTAAAAAGGATATTACAATGAGTCTTCTTGAATATGACTTTCTCAGGCCCAGATATTTAATATTGATTCCGGTACAATTTTTTTCTTATCTTATAATTGTTGATTGATTTGTAGTAAGAGTCATATAATTAGCAGTGCCAATTAATATTGTACCATGGTTCACAAGTATTAAAGTATATAGTGTGATAATGTAATTATTTTTATGATTTCGATATTTGTATGACAACAATAATTTATGTATGATACTAAAAAAACATCTCCGGAAATAAATTGCAATAATAAAACCTTTTTTTATATACAATTCTCAAATTCTAATCATATCATATGCCAATAAAGCCCCACTTAACCTTTTATGCCGAATTAAATCACATCTACCACACTACATATCCTTTTCGTAATTTTTTCAATCTGGTTTCATTCATTTATGCATTCATCTACTGTCCCTTTATGAATATAAAAATGAAAATAAATTCAAATATTATTTAACAAATTTATAGCCAAATAAAATCCTTTATGATGCCCCAAAGTCAAATCAAAAAATATAAATATATGTTATAAAATAATCCTTCATATAAATAAATTATATTTTATATGCATTTTTATAACGATATTTATAAGACTATATAAAATTTCTGGCTGAACAATTTATAAATTATGAAGGTAAAAATTTATTATAGAGCTGCTATAAATGTCAATATATCAAGAATTTTATTATAAATTTTTTGATTTTATATTTTACCAAAATTTTTCTTGTAAAATAAAAAAAATATATATAATTATGATGACAAAACCAGAGAACCATTAAATTATATGCTTAAGTAACATTATTGAAGATTTGCATAATATTTGGTTGAACATAAATTCAGTTTTTCTATACTTTATATACTTGAGTTTAAATCAATTGGAAAAATAATTTTCCAATTGATTTAAACTCCAACGAAAATATTACTAAATTGACATTGATTTTTTGAGTTTTTTTTTATTATAACATTTTCATGAACATTTCATATTATATATGTATAACCAATCTAACATTTTAAATCTATGATATTCTGAAAGTCATTATTTTGGATATCCATAAAACTTATTTTCATGATTTTAAGTATGAAATAATAAAAATTATTATAAGTTTATAACCTAAGGAAAAATTGTTATAATTTATGAGTCAGAAAATTAATATTTCGAATATCATTACCGTATAAATTCGTCATATTATAACGTATTTTTTTTTACCAAATTACATAATTTTGTGAATCCTTTTTTCGTTGAACTATTTCATGCAGTTCAATCTTAATTACGTACAGTACATTAATCACAATACATTTTCTCAGTTTAAAATTACATTTTGAAAGCTGTCTATCATATCGAAATTATTAAGGGTTTCAAAAAATGTTAGTATAGATTCTCAAGAGCTTACTAAGAAATTGCAAATCCCGCTAATATTTGCAACTGGACCAACTCATAACGTCATAACGTATCAGAAATTCGAATTAGATACTAAAAATGAATGTGACAATTAAAATCGGCAGCAAACTGGAAAGCGTCACTTTTGGAGTTTTCTTAGTCCACAAATATCGTAACGATGGCGTTGATAGTACTAAGTTAGTATACCAAAAAAATATGTTATGACTAAATTTATGTGTGCCGTAATGCATAAAATTAATTTCTTTATTAAAGTTGGTACGAGTCCGATTTTTGAAAAAAATAATTTAACACTAATTTTGGTTATTATCTTTAATCTATCACTTATTCAGTGATAATTTAATATTATTTGATTAATAACTTTCAAAATATTGTTGTGTATATACGAGAAGTCTATGTAAATTCCATTGATATCAAAATAACTATAAATATTCCAAAAATATAAAATAGTGCAGTTAACTCGTTCAATACTAAATGCCTTTATGCTCATAGTTCTCATATCCGAATTCCAAGTCTAATATTTACTTAAAGAATATTAAATATATTTATATTTAAAACGACAAAGTTTCCTAGATAATTTATATACAAAACACTTAAAAAGTATAATTTAAATGACTATAAACTTTAAGCACTTAAAAGTGTCCGAAAAAAAAAAATATTTATGTAATTTGAAAATTTTATATATAGATATTTTGTTCAAAAGGTGTGCACATCGAATTTATTTTCCTTGCACATTATATAAAATTTATATTTATATTTTAATATAAATTTATTTTTATAAATTAAATAAGAAACAAATTGTTCTTCCTCAATTACCATAAAAGTAATAATGTCCATAAAAATTTGTAAAATTAGACAATTATTTTATTAGGCAGATAGTATTTTCATTATGTTGATTAAATTATCACATTATCAGTGTATGATGATGATGTATGAATTTATATATTGCTTATTTTAAATTATTAAATTACATTTTTCATTAATTTCTGATTTGAATAATTATATGTGACGAGTTATAAATTCATTATTCTTCAAAATTATCCAAAATCAGTGATAAAATTATCACTCTTGTTTTCAGTTCATAACATGAAAAATAATACTGAAAGTTTAGTTTTGATGTTATCGTAATCGATATGTTTTAATCTGGCTTTTGATATCCACCATTTTCTCATCGCAACGATTATTTTTTATACAACTAATTCGAAAGCATATCCGAGTCGCTGTTTCATCAGTCACAGAACAAAAATGAAGAAACTGCTACAGGACTAAACGTCGAAGATTACGAAGATTACGATTAATGATATGTCACATATTTATGTCAAAATTATTGTAAAATATTTCATATGATTTATATTGTTCAATTTTTATTGTAACTTTTTTATATGTACCGTATTTTTTAATTTGTCCATAAACTGGCCGGTACGCCAAAGTAACGCTACCAAAGTAGAAATTCATCCAACTTTTATTAACGTAAAGTATTAACTGATACTATAGAATTTAATATACTTTAACTTTTATGGCGATGAGACTACCTCCAGTATTATAATTGAATTGAAAAACCCATTTCAAATACATTTAATGCCGAATTTTTCAAATATATGCAATTAACCATCAGTGTCACACAAAAATGACACATATGTAAATTGTTTTCACGAAAATCCGCTGTAATTGTAGAAGAATGAAAATAGCATAAAATTTTCCGGCATAAATAGCATAAAATTTTCCGGCACCCCGCTCAGCAGGGCTAAAACAGCCATAAATGGAATGGCTATTAACCACAAGGGAACAATTCTGGCAACTGGTGTATTCACGCCAAAAAATGTATCCTGTCTCCTAGGAAAATAACTATTGAGCTTCTATCTTTTTAATAGAAATCAAGTACGTCTCCTAACAAACTTCCTCACAAGACACTGTCATCTGAACTACCATCTTAGAAAATTTAACAGGTCCTTATAGTCTACTTGCAGAATTTGTAACGATGATGAGGAGACAACATCCCATTTTCTTTGCGAATGTGCAGGACTGTCTTTTAAGAGATTTCAATCTCTTGGTCACGGGTTTCTCACACCTTTGGAAATCTCATCCAGCCCACTTAAAAAAATTCTCAAATTTATAAACAGTTTGAGCTTTTCTAGTGAGCTCTACAAATTTAAGGGTACTACAATAGGGCCTATCATTGGTGGTATTTGGGTCTACTTTCCCAACCTTGCATGTTTCTAATTATCTAATTCTAATCTACATCTTTGCTATTGGTTTCTGAAATTAAATATATTTATAGAAATTTAATATGGAATGGGACTGCAAACTTCTAACCACCGAATTTTCTAACTAACCCCCAAGAATTTTAAGAAATTATATATAAACTAAATAAAATTCACAAATTTAATCTTCTTAACCAAACTAATAAAATCTTTCCTATTAGTTTTATATATTATATCTTTCTTAGTTGCGGTATAGATTTCCTTATTTATACTTGTAGTTAACTAAAAACCAACATAAAACTTTATGTTTTGAGGGAGGAAACTTTATAGTTTCAGTATTCAACATTAAAAATACATCTGCAATGAAAAAAGGGTCTAACCAATAATAAAAAATTAAATTGCAATATTTACAATAAAACCACGCATTCAGTTTCTACAAAATACAAAAATAAATGCAATTTTTAATGGATCTTTTTATTAACTAACCATATATAAATTCACTGGCTTCTTAAATGTAAATTAAAGTTTTTATTGTGATTTGCCAAATAATAGAAAGATTATGTATTTCATTTTTTCAGTAGGGCCATAAGGTTTTAGGTGATACACTATTATTATTACAAGGACACTATTTGAAAGTTTGAAGACATTTTTAGTATAATTATCTTCATTGTATATGGAGAAATTTAATTAAGGAAAAATTTCTTTCAATTCAAAAAGGATTACATATTACATTATATAAATTTGTGTACAAATTTGATAAATATTCCAAACAACAAAATTTAAATACATAATTCTAACAGAAAATTGACACGTCCTCCTCCTAATGCTTCATTAATAATTGAAGCACATAATATGGAAATTAAATTTTCAGATTTTATATTTTCTAAAGATTGATAAAATAAGTTATACAAATATGTTTATAAGACTTTTAGATATTGACATATATATAAATAAATTCTGATAATGTTGATATATAAAACAAAATTATCATTCGTTTAATCAACATATATTTTAAATTTTGAAAACTATGCAAATAACGAAAATTTAATGAATCTGTCAATTGTCGAATAATGTAGAAAACCCCATCAAAATTGTGAATTTTTTAAAGCAAATGATGTCAATTTAAATTAGATGAATACTATAGTATTCATCTAAGTCAAAGTCAATTAGTCAATAACGAAGTAGAACTTGGTATTGAAGTTAATGATTAATAAAAGTTATTAAATTTGCGGATAATAATTATAATAGCCGAAAATGCAGCACATCTACTTTTTCTGTCACAAAATCTAAATTTAATCTGCGAAAACTATGATTTGAAGGAGATCTCACAAGTTAACATTAAAGAATACATGAATCGAAAAACTGAACCAAAAAATTTCTAGAAGAACAAACGACAAACAAAACAGAATTAAATTGTAGAATTGAATATTCTAGATCAATTTTTAATAGAATGTCAAATATGTAAAGTGTTATATTTGACCGATTCTTCTTTATGTTGTTGAAGCTTCGACCCTGCATAAAAATGATGTGAAGAAAATTGAATCATTCGAAATTTAGATATACCGGAGAATATTAAAAATATCCTGGAGAGATCATGTCACCATCACCAATGAATGAAGAGATCATGCGGATAATTTCTTATGCGGATAGAAATATATTTATTAATCAGTATTAAACAAAAAAAAACTTAGTTACATACGGGGACATATTATAAGAAATAGCAAAAACCGATTAAGTCAACTAGTGATACAATTAATCAAGGAAAAATAATAGATAGAAGGTCTACTTACAATACACAATAGAACTGTTGAAAAAAATAATGCCAAAAACCCAAATTCATTCAATGATGGCATAAAAAACTCACCAAAATTGAGAAATTCTTAATATTTTAAAACCAGTAATGTCAATTTATATGTTTAGGTCAGTAGGTAAATTCTATAAATAATACTCAATAATTATGTCGGAAAACCCATCAAAATCGTCAAATTGACCCTATTTTAAAATTTAAAAAAAAAAATTACAAAATTTACCAGATCCGAATCCGAAGTACATCGGAATCTCTGATATATAAAAGAGAAATCCTTCAAAATTTACGATATTATAACTTTAGATAAAATATTTACATAATTTTTTTTATTGGCAGTTCATTCTGTGGTAAAACTTCATATTTCTAAAACTTAAGTTATTCATTTTTACATTTATACGCCGAATTTAAAATAGAAAATCTTTCGTTTTTTTCAGGTTATTTTTCTTTTTTTTTTTTTTCTTTTTTGGCAACCCAAAACAAACCTTTCTAAAAAAAAATATATTTAGGTAGATAACTGCCACTAAAAAATTGTTTGACCACAACCCGTATTTTTATGTTGTTTTTCTTTTATGTTGTATTTTGCAGTTTTTTTAACTTTTGTAAAAAGATTTCGATGACCTATGCTCAAAAACAAAAGGACTATTAAGAAAACCCAAAAATAACCTTGTAAAGAATTTCAACCTTTTTTTTTTGTTGTTAAGGTTTTCGTTAGTAGGATGAGAAAAAGACATTTTTGGTAAAACAAAAACGATTATGTGACCACATAAAGATAATATTCAACATTTATAGTTAGTTCAGTCAACAAAAATTAACTAAATTTATGCTTTTTTGAACGTAACTATATACATATATGTATGTATATAATAATCAAATTAAATTTGAGGATACCAGCAAAACGGAAATTTTATTAGGATTTGTACAAATTGGTGATTTGTCAAAATATATGTTAACCTAACCTTAAAAGAAAAAGTTATATTTAACTAATTTATCCGAAAATTATTATTAAGAATATTTAATGTTATAGACAGGTGGGTAATTTACAGTAATTCATATTCAACATGTTATTTTTGTTAACAGAAAAAGAAGTCTATGAAATTAACTTGAAGGGCAATTTGATTTTATCGATATAGTTAATTTATTATAGGGGTTGTTATTCCAGTAATTTTACACTTCAATAATATAATTTTATAATAAACAAAAAGTTTAATTTAATGATATTTAGTTTTGCAAAAGCAAATATTTTTATATTTTAATAGAAAATAAGATTAATTAAATGAAAAAATAATTTACTATTTAAAATATTTCTAAAAAAAAAAATCAATCATTAAAAAAAATCGTTGTATATTATAATAATCCATTTATTTTGAATATTTTAATGAAAATCTGAACGATTTATTTATTGACATGAAATCTCTACACAAATTTACATCAGAATTTTCCTTTCTAATGGTGTGCTACGTGCTACAGTCTTAATCAACCTAATGTCCTCCTCTTTCTATTGACAGAAGTCTCGTTACATTCTATAAGAAATTTAACCTACTAATTGTTGTATGGATTCCAAGTCATATTTTTTTTATATATATTCAGATTCCTTTTAAAGACTAGTAGAAACCATAGGTTCCAACGGAAGAAGATTCCTTTTTTAGACCAGAAAAATAAACTAGAATTGCATTTGACTCAAATAATGATTAGAATAATTTCCATAGAAAAATTTGTTAAGGCTAAAATTGGAGATAAGCTCGACGGGCCGTTTTTAAATGTCAAAAAAATTCAAAGCGGAAAAGATCGTTCAACTAGAACGATATCAGCCGCAGAACAACATGAGAACCGTACGTGGCGAGTTAAACTATACTCTCATATCACATCCACGCGACTAAATAATGCCCAGGTTATAAGAAGAAAATTTTCGATTGATTAAATAAATGGGTAGATTACCGTATTGTTTATTCAAGAGTTTATAAAGGAATAATATATGTAAATGGAATTCAATATAATTTTTCTTAAATGTTAATTCAGTTTTCGTAATATAGATTAATTACAATAGCATCACTGACCGAATTTCAAAATTTGAACCATAATCACTATTCTCTCTCTCCCAATAATTTTTTCGTTAACTTCTTATTTTAGTCCACAACTATAGAGAACGGACAAATCGATTAACGATTTAACTTACTAGAATACAACTTTGGTCCTGCTTCATGAACTCTGGTTCCGTCGCTGAATGGAATTTTCGATAATTATATTTTACTAAGTGAATACTTAAGTATCGTAAAATTTGAACAATTTTATACCAATTTTTTAAATAATTGACAAACACTGAAATAAAATATATTAGAATTCTAAATTTTTAACATATTATATTGAAAAACTATTAATTTTATTATTTATATTTAATTTTCATCCTTGTTTCAATTTCTTTGTAAACACTAATTTTGCTAAATCCTATTTATTCAGTACTATAGAAATTTAATTACTTAAAAATATATTGATTTTCTGTAATTTTCAAGATTGTAAAATTTAATTACATTTATATGAACATAACATTCTAGGATTCTAGCTAGTGTACCTTTGGAAGGATGTGTTATGTGTATATTAAGAAGACATGATGGCAATTATATAAATTTTTATAAAATCTAAATTAAATTTTCTGCAGTTGTAATTTAACTTATTCGAAATTTATGAGGCGATTAAAATATCTCTGGCGAATTTCATATTTCCATTAAAAATTTTAAGTTGATTTTTTATCAATTTGGAACAAAATTGTAATTTATTTTTTAGTATTTTTGTCCATTTTCTTTTTTTTTATTTGGATTTAAATTAATTATATATTTCTATATTGGAAAATTATAAAAAATAAATATCAATTACATAATTAAAAATGTGTAGTATATTTAAGAACGCTAATTATGATTAATTATTATATCCTGAATAACATATTTATTCTATTTACTAAATTATATTTTTATTAAGTTCTAAGTATATTTACATTATTATAATTCATTTTTATCACGCTTTGTAGATATGCCAATAAAATAAACTTTTATTATATAATATTCTTATAAATTTAAATTTGTCAGTCAGATTCGCATAAAAATCTTATTTTCATTTTATATAAAAAAAAATCTTGTTATACTTTATTATAACTTTAGTAAAAACTGAATTTTCCCTTTTTCTATAAAATTAATTAAAATAATACATTTTATTCATAATCAATACATTTTACCATAAGAACTTACATCCTTACTCTCTGAAAAATTGCTTATTCGCAATGCTTTCTATCTTGAAAATGCGTATTTAATCGCTTAAAAATTGAACTATATAAATATGGAATTTAAATTAATAATCGAGTATTTAATCCTAACCAATCTTGGAGGCAATTACCACCTTCCCGTGTTTCCAAGAAGGGCTTAGAGGAGGAATGAAACTGACTATTTGTTTGGATCAGTGAAACCAAGTTTTTTATTATTAGTAAGTCCATTAAAAAATAGAAGAACACAATAAAAAGAATATAAGAAGCTTGGATTCTTGCACTTTCTTCACATGGTAAGAAAAAATTTACTATCCACAGTGGATTGATTAAATTATGGTGTTTATATCATGGAAAACAAACAAATATTATTAATTAGAAACAAATTCTTATTACAACCAGTTAAATAAAATTAAAAACTTTAAAGCTTGAATAAACAGGCTACTCCTAAGTTTGGGCTACTATACTAAGTTTTGGAAAAAGAACGCTATTACTTCCTTCCGTTGCCATTATGATAATTTAGAAATGATTAGAAATTGAAACTAACAAAAAGAAAAAGAAAAATAGAATCAAATTAACAGGTTATCTTACAACTAGCTTAAGGCTTCGCAGTTCTAAAAAGAACGCTACTATTTTCCTCCGCTATCATCTGTCAATTCGATGAAAATTAAAAATATAAAAGCCTGCTAATATCAATAATAAGCTGATTGAGTGCATCAACAAGGAGGGTTTTCTTGATCACCCTGAAACTTTAAATACTAATGTTTACCTTTAGTTTAAATATTTTTTTTGTGGATACTTAAAACAATCTTTCAGCTTCGAAAATGGAAAAAATATATTTATTTGAATTTCAAAAACCTGCATGAAATATGTAATTTACTATTTAAACGAATTCAAGCTGTTAGTACAAAATTTATTTAACATTCTACTCGTTACAAACAGAAACAACTTATTATTATAAAAAAATTATTGAAAAACTTAATATTTAAAATTTATAGTATAAATTTTATTATGAACTTTGACGTCAATAAAAAAATTTACTAATAATTAAATTATTTACTTGTTAAACTAATTTAGTTCACTTCTGGCATCTGCTAAATTAAAACAAAATATATTTTTTTAATAAGTTATAATCTAAGATTAATTTAACTTTTGTTTTTTGCAATTTAAGTAATTATTTCTAGAAATTTCAAAACTTTTTACTACATAAAATCTTAATTATATTTATTTATTTATTAAACTTTGTAACAATGAAAAATTTCTTATACCCCCACGCATAATTACATTTCCATATAATCTGGAAAATTTCATACCAATTAAAAAAATTTGGTGTTTTTGTTACGAATTTAATTTTTAATTTTTCTTTTTCATTGTATATACCATATAAAAAAATTTTCAAGGACTTTTTAAAATGATTATTATCAATGAAAATTGCATGATTCTTGATTTGTTGTTGAAAATGAAAATTACACAGTATATAAAAATGAAAAACTTAATGACTAACAATGAAGAAAAGTGATTTTTTAAATTATTTTTCTTATTATAGTATTTTTTTTTTTTTTAAAAAAAAAGTTTTAAATAAAAAGATTAATTTCCATCCAAGAAATGAACATGCAATAACTAAATTTTACCAACAAATATAATTTAACATATTTTTTATCCTTTTGACAATTACATAATGAAACATAAATTTTAAAATTATAGTTTCATTTGACATTTAATTATTTTATATTTCTATAGTTCAAAAGTTATACAAGATTTATTGTTTTCAATTTCCCTAAATATAAACAACAACAAAAATTAAATAAATTAAAAAAAAAAAAAACAGAAAATTTTATTTTAAACTCACACGTTCCATAAAGAAAATTACCCCAAAAGTTTTTCATTATACGTAAATATTTTGTAGTTTATGCCACTTAATTTTATAACTTTCCAAATCGAAAAAAAAAAATATTTTAATATGTAACACATAAAAAAGATCGGTTTTCATAAAAA
This sequence comes from Rhamphomyia laevipes, assembly GCA_963920725.1. Lineage (NCBI taxonomy): Eukaryota > Metazoa > Arthropoda > Insecta > Diptera > Empididae > Rhamphomyia > Rhamphomyia laevipes. The sequence goes on from OY987258.1 coordinate 18,020,736, forward strand.
TATGCTAAATAATTTTATTTGTGTTTTGTGTTCAATATTAATTCAGTTGTCATGAGTCTTGTTTTAAAAAATACTGACATTTTGTATTTATTGACGAAAATTTGTATGAAAAGTAGGATTTGCCTTCAAATAATCCTATTTTTAAATTCCCCAAATCAAAATCAGTGGAATTCATAAAAGCACTGGATTCAATAACAATAATTAATGTTCAAACGATTAAGGATTTAGAAGGAAACTATAAGAAATCAAAGACAACAAGTTACTACGTTTCAAACAATTTACTATTTCCAAAAGATTATTGTATTAGTGACTAGAGAAAAAACAAACCATGGATTTGGAAATTAGTATCCTTGGTGTAAATACCAAACTCATATGAGGTAATGCATGCTTAAAGAAAACTACTTACAGGAATAGTTACGGTTCCTATATTACTAAGAAATCATAAGCTGACACTTACACTTAAGCTGACACTGACTTCTACATGTAGGGGGTGTGAAAGGGACGATAAATCCTTGGAATTCCACTACCTGTTATCAAAGTGAATCAATCAATCCAACAAATTCAACGTTTTCTATTGTATTTGTAAAATAAATTTATACATATTAAATTTTACATAAAATCCCTCGAGATTTTTTTTTATTTAGTGCGCCTAAAAATATGCTGTTAAGTTTCCTCATTTTGCAAGCCAATATAATAATAAAAAATATTATAAAAATAATAAAAACGAGAAACATAATTTCCAAATTTAAGAAGAAAATACAAATTTAAATATTTAATTATTTATTTAGTATATCCATAGATTTAAATCTTCTTTATATGTTTTTAAATTCCCTTTATACAATTTTCAATAAAGTTCAACCAAAACTGTTAAAGATAATAATTAGGAACTATAACATTATGGTAAATTTCTATAAGAATGGTGACAAGTTTTGCTGGCTCTCCCACATCCATTGCTTTACATGGAATAACGTCGTTGTAGTAATAACGGACATAACCGACATTATGTTGACATTGTTTGCAATGTCGCTACAGCCCAAATCGAACTTTGACTTCTTAAAAGAGCCTGAGACATTTTATTGCAATTTGATCCAACTTAATTTATAATGTTTCTTTACAGTGAAGGAACATTGAATTTCAACAAGCTTATGGGTTATGTCTTTGCTTATGGGAAACAGTCTCAATCGTTAGAATTCCTAGCAGTCTTAAAATCGTAATTACATATTGCAAAGTTTATTAATGATACTCATTTAAAACTTAGAACGACATCGATTTATTGATCTGAACTTGAACCCGGCATCTAATGTATCACAAGCATAGTAATTTTCATAATTTGTTGTCATAACATGGCAAACATTTTCATAACTTGAGCTTTAAAGCTAATTTTCATAGTTTTAGATTTAACAATCACGGTTTATGTAGTTAGCTTTGTACTTCTTGTATCCAGAAGTATTAAGAACATCTTTAATTGCTTAAAATATTAATAAGAGTTTTGAAAATCACCTGAAAATATTATTGTAAGTTTAATCGTGACCCCAATAAATCGCTCTTCCTTGTACACAAAATCATAGAATTTATTATATTTAACCAAATTTATTACCAACATACTCACATTTTTTTTAAATTATCCATTTGATATTTATGTTTTTGTTATTTCGAAAATATTTTATGTTGTCACTGTTTAATTTAAGAAATGTTTGCGTGTTTACTAGTACCTACTAAAATATAGTTTGGTAAATAAAAACTTTACGAAATATATTTTTTTTTGTTATACTCATATCATTATTTCTATACATATATCCTTAATTATAAAGCATTTTCATATAAATAATGTTCATATATTACCACCAGTAAAATATATTTAGAAAAAATCATTTTAATATTGGAAAAACTTATTTCTTTTTATCAAATCTACAACACTTTTTATAACTCTACAACTTTTAAGTACATATAGTAAAAAAAAAAAAAAAAACTTTTTACTTGCAAAACTTAAAAAAATCATTAAATTTTTTACAATGACTACATAAATTTCCAAAAACATTTTATAATAATATAGTTTTCCATATATTTTTTTTTATGCAGGAATTTCGTCATTATCCAGTTGCGGTGACCCAGATAGATTACCAGAATTACCACCTGGTGATGAACAACGTCTTCAACGTGCCGCATTACATTTACAACAAAAACTTATATTACGTGAATGGTTAAAAGAACACCGTTTACAACATCATTATTCCCGTTTAATTGCAATCGAAGTTGCTGCTTTAGAAGATGTTTATTGGTTAGAAGATTCACGTGCTAGTAAATTATTAGGTAAAGATTGGCAAAATTGGTCTAAGGCACGACAAAAATTACCAACATCAAAATCACAATTGGATTCATTAAAAGCACAATTATGGTCAACAGTTGTTAAATCTAGTCAACATCAAGACGCATGGACATGGGGTGGTATGTTAGTTGTATCTGTATCTGTAGCTGGTTTGGTAACATTAGCTGCAATGACACAACCATCATTAGCACCAGAAGCTAGACATTCTTTATTACAATATGTAACTGGTAAATATTTATTACCAGCTAATTGTAAAGTTCATTGGGATTGGAAAGATCCGCATTGTGTTGGTGGTACAATGTGTTTCATTGTACGATTTTTTCAACGTAACGGCCAGCCATATCCAATTTGTGATACAGATCAATTTTTTGTTGAAGTAACTGAGGGTACTCGTAAAGTAAGTATTTTTTTTTTATTTAAGATTATCTTTATTCTTTTAAATATATAAAATTCAAATTTTGTTCAGGTTGTTACTATTAGTGAATTAGGATCATCGACAGATCCAAATAATGCTAATATTGCTAAAGTTAAATTTACTGTACGTACAGCTGGTCAATATAAAATATGTGTATTAATTGGATCTAGTCATATAGCTGGTAGTCCATTTAGTAAACAATTTATACCGGGACCAATGGATGCACGTCGTTCAAGATTTATACGACCAGCAAGTACAGTTGTTTGTTGTGCTGGTGCACCAACATTATTACATATTGAGCCAAGAGATGAATTTGGTAATGCATGTATTTTTGAACAGGATGATGATCCAATTAAGGTAAATGAAATTTTAATTTTATACAAAATAAAATATACTCAATTTAATTTTGATGTTAAATTTAATTCCAATCATTTTCGATTGAAGTGTTCGAATTTGTAAATAATTCTTTCGACCAAAGTACAATTTCTTACTAAAGTAGCCATTAGTCCTTTAGTAATATACATAAATGTTAAATTCTACACCAACAAACAGGCAATTATAAAGTTAGAGTTTTCGTGATATACAAACTCAATATAAAACACAAATTTCTTAAGGCAGGAATGGCAAATAGAATTTAATAAAATGAAATTTAATATAATAATTTTTTCCATGCCAATACACAAGTACAGTAAAGTTCGAAAATCCTGGAGTTTTTGCTTCTTTATTATTGGTTATAATTCAATATACCACCAAATAAATCCATTGAGTACTTTTTGAAAAAGTCATAAATCTGTTATATTTCAAATGAAAAAAAAAAATTAGTTCGCAGCCTTTTCTTCCTTGCAACGTTTGCAGATCAAGACTGTGGTCAGTCCTAACCAGCATATTTCTTAAAAATGTGTCCCGTGACAATATCAGTATACAATCTGGCAGTTGCTTTAGTCTTTGACAGTATAATACTAGTTTTTTTAACATCCGGAATGCTCCAGAATGGATTTGTGCTAATACAACAAACTAAGATTGTTCATTCGTTCTGCCCATTTATCCATATAGATTTTTATGTTGCCAAGGTGTTTCTTATGAGATAAGGCTATGGAATTACCAGTGACCCCGCCTCTAACCAGCTCATCTGCTATCTCATTTCAGTAGACGCACCTAAAAAGTTGCCGAATTATATAAAATACATTCTTGATATCTTAAAATGAAATTTTGTAAACGTTCCTGAATCTTTTTACAAAATACTTAAATATTATATAATTAGCTGTTTCTGGTTCATCCTAGGTTAATAAATTTCTATAATGTGGAACAAAATTGTTATATATTTCTGGTGCATCAGAATATAATTTCATAAAAATATATGTATAAAAATAAATTTTAATTTACTATATTTTGGCATGAAATTTTCGATCTTTGGCTTTATATAAATAATTATAATATTTAATATTTAAATTAATTTATAATGTTGAAAATGAATAATGGAAATGAAACTTTCCTTTATAAATTGATTTATTGCCAGCACAAAAATATTCTACATGTTTATACCAATAAATTATCTAGAAAAACTGTTTATATCGTCAATTATAAAATGTTATAATTTAAAATGAATACTTAACACAATTTTATACATGAAAAAATCCTTTAAAAACTACTCTCGATAGTTACAATTTTTGAATATAATTGTTCAAAAAATTGTATGACATCTAAAATAAATATAAATTTTCGTCATTCTTGTCTAATCGAATTAAAGAGTAAAATTTGCTGTATTAAATTTTAGTTGAATTTCAGATATGTAACGACAATTGGCTGGAAAATTTATTTGTCAGTTATACGATTAGGAAAATAAATTTAGATTATACAGAAAACTGTCTTTAATTCCCAAAATCACTAATTTCTTTAAAATTCTTATTGATTAATTGTATCGGAAATTTTTGAATAAATTTGTAATATATTTTAGGTTTGATAATTCCAATCTTTCACTGATATAAAATTACTGATACTAAATTGAAATTTATTTAAAAAATAACAAATAAAAAACTATTTTAAATATAAAAACAGGGTTATAATGTAGAAATATTCGATTTACATGGAAATTCAGTTGAAAAATTATCACGTGCAATATCATTTTCATATGATAAAGTAAATTCTCGTGTAGCTGTTACAGCATTATTTCCAGAGCCAGTATGTTTACATGCTGCAATTAGTAATCAAGGACAAAAAATACCAAATGGAGATTTCGATATAATAGTGTTAAGTAGTAAGTATAAAATGTTTAACTAAATATGATATTTTTGAAAATAATCATTATTTATATTAAAAATTAGAATATTTTGCCTATAGCAAATTTTTTTCACAAATTAAAGTGCATCCTATGTACGCCACATAAAAATAAATAGTTTAGTGAAAGTTAAACAAAATTACAGTGAAAGTTAAACAGAATTATGCTAAAGTGTAAATTAAACAAAATTTCTAAAGTACAAATCACAATTACATTTTGATACGCTGTGAACACCGCAGTATTAATATCACTGTGTTTTTATTTTTTATATAGTTTATAGTATCTTTTATTGCCGACAAATAACTTTCCATACAAATCTATAATAAAAATGACTGTCGAAAATGCGTAAATTCGTAAGAGAATTATTGAACCTAATATATACGTTGTTATGTTGTGCATAAAGGCATATCAAATTTATGTCTAGGTAGATAAAATAACACATTTTCATACTACAAGGTGTAGTTTACTATAAAGTGTGAGAAAATAACGCATTTTCATACTGCAAGGTGTAAAGTATAATCATTTTTTTTGTGAAAAGAATATGCTATTACTTAAAAAAATATATTTGTGCTTTAAAGCATAAATATTTTTTCAACTTTGTAAATTAATTTTCTGGTGTCAGATTTTTTTTTTTTACCAGTTTTCAAACAAAAATTTTCTAATTAAATAAATTGAAAATTTCTAATTTCTAGGTAGTGATACAACTTTAGTACATAAAAATATTGCATCACGTAAACATAATATTTGTTATGAAGGTAAACTTTTAAGTATTTTTGCTCAACCTAAAGCGAAACCACGAAAAGTTTTATGTTATGTTGGTCCGAAACAAGTAATTTTAATTTTAATTAAATTATTCTTCTTTTAATCATCTTAATATTTATTTATAATTTTATTTTGTTATATTTTAAAGGTAACGATTAAAGAAATGATTTTGAAGTTTATACCAAAACGTATTGCAACATTTCGTTTATGTCCTTCAACGAAATTTCATTTTTTACCACATACACCAATACAAGCACATGGTTCAGTTTTTATTATTGATGATGGATCACAACCAAAAATTGAATTAGCATCAAAAGATCGTAATATTATTGCAGCAACATTTACACATTTTCTATTAAAAAATATTGGTGGCTCCGAAACATTTAAAGATAAACAAGATTTCTTTTATCATGAAGTTAGAAAATTTCATTCAAATTATTATCATGAAAAATTAGCATTAAAAGTAAATCGTGAAAAATTATTAGAAAGTAGTATGAAAGCTGTTAAAGGATTTTCAGTATCAGATTGGTGTGGTAATTTTGAAGTGACATTTCAGGGAGAACAAGGTAAAATTCTTAAAAACAAAGAATATATTTTATTATACAAGAATTAATGTTTGTTTTATTGATTTGATTTAACTATTTAATATTTACTACTTTAAATAAAAGCTGGTAAAACCAAGCTATCACATATTTGAAGTTTTTTTAACGGAAAACGTATTATGAAATACATATTAGTACTATTCAGGGCCTACAAAGTCCTAGGCAGAACCTAAAATTGCGCTATTTCGCAAACAAAAGTGAATTGTCTTTATCTTGGTTCGCCTCTACTACTGTGCTAACCATTATGCTGTCAGGAGTTTCCTATTGGCCAACTAGTGGCTTAGTGTTGGGGATATAATGCCCTCCCTTACTAACTAACTAACCATTATTCTGTCACTGTCGAGTAATCTCGAAAATAAACTACAGCGCTTATTAATCTACCAAGTTAAATAATCGCAAGTTACATATTCCATTGCAAATATCTCGCAAAATTTTAATAGACCCATTTTCCAAATAGATTTGTTTCTTAAAGAGAAAAGTCTTATAGATTACCTTTACTTTATGATGAAAAGCCTATGTGCCAAAATATTATATGACTATAAAACTTTTTTATACAATTTACATTCGGATTATGGATTACATGATTTTTTTGCAACCCTAGAGCAAAATAACCACAAAAGAAGATCTAAGAAGATCTAATACATAAATTAATTTTAATCAAAAATCATATGTCAATAGCAATTCTATTTTCTCTATAATAACATCGTAGATATTTAATGAAAAATTGTATTAAACAAACGTTTATATAATACCTATAGTAAAAATTAATTTACTCCTAACTACAAAAATGGAAAAATTATCCTTTGAAATTTCACAAATTTCATAAAATTTTTGTTTAAATTAATGAAATTTGTTATCAAATTGCTTTTTTTTAACTACTTATCATAATGGAATATTGAATTTTGTGCAATAACTATTTTATTTCTCTAGGGCTGGCTGCTAAAAGCTTGAAACCAGATGAAAATCAATTTCCCAACGAAAATTTTAAAAGAATGTACCAAAATAATTCTACATTATTTTAAAATTTCATATATGTAATTATTTTATTTCGATTTTATATATTTTTTCCAATAAATTAATTACACTTCGTGTACGTCATATCCATAAAAACTTTTACCTTAAGGTTAAGATCAATCAATAAAATATTGTTTTTTTTTTGTTGTTTTTTTTTTATGCAAGAAAACAATAAAAATATTCGTTTTTTTATATGATTTCCACCCACTCTTAAAATGCACCCCTTACAAAAATTTGAATGAATAATTAATTTCAATTCTACAGAAAATAATGAACAATTTTGTTGGTTTCAGAAATTTATATTTATATATAATGTACGAATATCATTCCATATTTTCCAGGTATCGATTGGGGTGGCCTTCGTCGTGAATGGTTTGAATTAATATGTAGTTCATTGTTTGATCCACGTGGTGGTTTATTTTGTACATTCCATGATAAACGACAAGCACTTGTACATCCAAATCCACATCGTTTAGCAAATTTAAAATTAAAACATTTTGAATTTGCTGGTAAAATTGTTGGTAAATGTTTATATGAAAGTGCACTTGGTGGTACGTATCGTCAATTAGTGCGTGCTAGATTTACACGTTCCTTTTTAGCACAATTAATTGGACTACGAGTTCATTATAAGGTATAAAAATTTAAAAAATAAATAATTTATGTATATAAATTATATAATAAAATTATTCCATTTATTCAATTTTTATTTTATTGTTTGGTGTCTATAGTATTTTGAACAAGATGATCCCGATTTGTATTTATCAAAAATTAAATATATTCTTGAAACCGATTTAGATACAAGTGAATCACTTGAATTATATTTTGTTGAAGAAGTATATGATGCTAGTGGACAATTATCAAAAACAATTGAATTAATACCAAATGGTTCAAAAGTACGTGTAACAAATTCAACAAAAAATCAATATTTAGATGCATTAGCACAACAACGTTTATGTAATAGTGTTAAAGATGAAGTTGATAGTTTTTTAAAAGGATTAAATGGTATTATACCAGATAATTTATTAAGTATATTTGATGAAAATGAACTTGAGGTGAGTTATATACAAATTTTGATTAATTAAAATAATATAATATGAATAAATTTTCTAAATTATTTTCAAATTTTGAAATTTTTCGGAAGAAAATTATTTAAAAGTCTTACAAATTTGATTAAAGGATTTAAATTTGCTTAAATGTGTCTTTACTTTCTTTTTTAAGTCAATGTATTGCTTTTGATTACTTAAAAAATACTGGTATAGTTAGTTATACCCTAATTTGAAATATTAAGTAAAATTATTCTATGTACTATTAATTATTTTAATACAACATTCAACATCAGACACTAGTATGTGATGTCACGATTTCGGTGTGTATTATACACGCTGAAGGAGTGGTATAAATTTTAAATATAATAAAAAATTAATGTATTTTTAAAACCAATAACTTCTGCCAAATTTAAATTTGATAACTGTTGTGTAGGCCAGTTATGGAAATAGGGGAGCGATGACATCATTTTAAAAATAATTTATTCTATAAACTAATTTTTTTACACTACAAAATATTTCTTAAATGAATGTACATAAATTTTTAAATAGTAATTGATGATTGTGAATTATTTGTTTCGTTAGAAAACTAACTATACACGCAAACATATGTGAACAGGGAACACATAATGTTGAATGCCTTAAAATTCAAATTAAATTTATTAAATCAAGGTTAATTTTATACAAATTTACATTTCAAAGCCATTAATCAATCACGAATGATTAATAATTATGGCAAAAGAATATTCCTATATAAATTTATTGATCTGGAATTCATTATTCCCTCCACATTTGCATTCATAGTTTACTATCTAATTTCCATTTTTTATACTTTTTTAATATAATTTTCAATTAAATCTTTTAATTTTAATGCAAATTTGATTAACAAATTTCTTTATTTCTTATTATATTTTTAAGCTACTAATGTGCGGTACTGGTGAATATTCAATAGCTGATTTTAAAGCACATCATATTGTTAATGGTAATTCAGCTGAATTTCGTCGTGTATTAGGTTGGTTTTGGGCAGCTGTTAGTAATTTTAGTCAAACCGAAATGGCTCGATTATTACAATTTACAACTGGTTGTTCACAATTACCACCAGGTGGTTTTCAAGAATTAAATCCACGTTTTCAAATAACAGCAGCGCCAACTTTTGGTAATTTACCAACAGCACATACATGGTAAAGTTTAATGTTATTTTGGAAAAAGCTTTTTACAAAAGTTTTTATAAATTTCTTTTATTTATTTTACAGCTTTAATCAACTTTGTTTACCCGATTACGAATGCTATGAACAATTCGAAAAAGCTCTTTTACTATCAATAAGCGAAGGTAGTGAAGGTTTTGGTATGGTTTAAAATTTAAATATATAAAAAAAAAATCGTCGAATTATTTTAAAAATTAAAAAAAAAAATGTTTTAAATTTATAAGATTTTCGAAAATTGTTAAAAATATTAAATATAATACGTAATTTTAGTTTCCCTTATTTATATAATGCCAAAAAAAACCATATTTGTGAATCTCAAGTAACAAAAAATATTAAAATTTTATGTAAGACTTTTTTATGCCATATTTATTTAATTCTAGAAATTTTGAAATCAGTATTTTTTTTGCAAAATTCTTCAGTATTTCTTTCGGTTATAAATTTTATTGTGATAAATTTATTTAGCTTAGTATTTTATCAAATAATAAATTTAAATAATTTTAATAATGTATTGATAAGAAATTTGTTATGTATAAGAACTGAATATTTAAGAAATTACTATTTATTATTTTAATTATTTTGAAATATTTGCTGTAAATTTAAATTATTTTGTTAATTTTTTTTTAAACAATTAGTTAAAAAAGATTGCGCTAATTACACTTCCATGAGGCTACCTAGTATTAAAATATTACAAAAATAAAATTTTATGTTTTCTTTGATTTTTATTTGAGTAAACGCACATATTTTATTGATGAGGTCCTTTTTTGGGTATTTACAAATACAAATAATTACCTATTACAAATATAAAACTTAATATTGAGATATAATGCATTAATTATATTGAAATTGCTGATGTATGCAATTCCATAGATTTATAATTTATGGAAAAGTTTGTTATTCACATATTTTATTTACAAACTCTATCAAATTTAAACAATATTAATATTACATTACAATATAGAAAAACATTAATTTACATCAGATTTAGGTGGCTATTTTAATTTAGAGAGTGTTTATGTATCATCATGATACGGTGACCCATAAGGAAAGGCGGTAAAAATGTTCACGATAAATTATTTGAAAATGTTTTCTATCCCATGATAATTTATTAATATTTTACTATTTTCTTTTATGAACATTTAACGACGTCTATGTTGATAATTCAAGTCCTGTAATCTTTATAGTATTATCATGAACATTTGGTAACTTTTTCTAACCTGCTCTAGCAGATAATTGAATATATTCAAAATGATGCATAAAATTACTATTTTTTAAGTTGAATTGCTTGCAGATATTATATTTCTAACAACAATGAATGTTTCCTGAAACAAAGTTCGCTTTATCGTCCATTTAATTTTTAGAACTCCTAATTTAAATATTTATAATATTATCAATTTTTAACTTAACTGGCTTTAGATTTATATCGAATAATTTCTTTTTCAATACCTTTCACATCTTTATATTGTCTGTGATTATAAATACTTTCGAAAATTGAAGATTATATTTATATAGTAATTGAAAATATAAATTTTGGTAATTTAATTTTCTTATTTTATATCAAATTTAACTAAATTTCTTTATTAATTGTGATTAATTTCCTTCTCTTTTTGGGAATGAATATTCAATTTAATTTTAATTTCAAATGAATCTTCCAATACATAATTCAAATTTTATTTTATTTCACAATTAATTAATTTTCTTTTTGTATGCAATTTGAAAAGAATGAATTAAAAAGATATTTATTATAAAATTAATGGCCTAAATATTTGTATTTCAAAAATAAAGAAATATACTTTTAATACTTATATGTGAATTATCTACATTTCATATTTAATTTATTTTATTTTAATTTTGTTTATATGTCAAAAATAATATATATTATATATAATTAATTTATAAAACTTAAAACAAAAAAAATATGTATAAAATTCAAATTTTCTAGATAAGTAATTCGAAGCAATATTTAGTTTTAATTTAATGTTTTTTATAAATAAAAAAAAATTGGATTAATCGTATATATTTATATTTAATTATATCATTCGCAATCACAATAATAACTATATTCTAAATATTTTATTATAAATATTCTATAATTAATATAGGATTTATTAATATTTTTTAATATCGGAATTAGTATAAATTTAAAAATGATTAGATAAATAAAAAGAAGAAATTAATATAAAAAAATCGATTTTTCAAAATATTTAAAAGATTTGTGGCTAATTGACAGTAAATGATTGCCCGAATTCACAGTTGAACTTATATTAATTTGCTTTATACAAATTACCGAATACTCAATTGAATGAATGTAAATTTACCGAATATGCACAGAATTAACTCAACACTATAAAGTAAAATTTACCGAATGTAGATTTTCCATCGATTAATTTTGTTTTCGGTCCATTTTACATTCGATTAATTTCTTTCGGTCAACTTTCACTTACCGGAAATTGTAACTTCGGTCTGTTCTTCGCTTAGCCGAATACCTATTAGAAAAATACTACCAAAATTCTTTTAGTTGAGAGTTCAATGATAATTTTGATGTAAATTTAAAACATTTCGAAAATTCTAATTAATTTTAATATTAATTATTATCTGATTCATTTTCATGTACAAATTCCTTGTACTATAAAAATCTTACAATTAAAAGAAAGATTTGAAATAATATATTAAAAATTGTAGAATAAAAACTCATTATAATATAAAGAAATTAATTAAAATTAAAACAAAATAATTCACAGCGCATATCATAAAACCACCTTTCATCATAAATAAAACTGCTATAATATCCAAAAATTAATAAAAATAAATATATTTAAATTATATATAAATAGTAAATAATAAATTAAAATATAACTAATTATAATACTAAAAAAACAATTGTACCTTAAGTAAAAAAACGCTAAAATTTTCGATAAACTAAATATTAATAGAAGGGAAATAGAAATTACCTACATAAAAAACAAGATAAAACCGCGGCAAAGCATAATAATTTTTCGAAAATATAAATTATTATAAAATTACATATTGTACTTAGTATCCATTAATGAAATATAGAAACAAAACGCACACATCTTAATCAAAATAATAAAAAAAAATGTTTATTAAAAGGACATTTTTGAAGAAATATATTAAAATATAGTAAAAATTCCTATTAAGCTTAAAATTGGACAATTTTTTGGTGGCACATATAAATACATTTTTTTAAACGATCACAAAGGTCTCCAGATGAAAACTAAAATTCATATTAAAACGTTTGCGATTTTAGTCGTGTTTATTCCATTACAGTATAAATTTGCTATCTTCAATTACCTTCAGCCTTCTATGGTTAGCTAGAAGTCTCACATTTGTGTAAAAATTTAATAAGGTTTTTGTTTATAGTTGAATCATGTTATATCAAAATGCTAAATTTAACTAACGGGCAGCGTGAATTGTAGGATTTATCAAATAGTCGATCAATATTGCTAACTCAAAATCGTACCAAAGTTATTTCACCAAGCCCAGCCAAACAATGATTAATGGTTAATTGCACAGTTTCGGCAACAAATTCAGTATCTAAATTCACACGAACCGGAAGGCTACGAATAGTGGTGCGGATTAACATCAGAAAGGATTATCGTGCCCTGCTTGTTTGAAAATTACCTTAGCAATGCAGTGGCGGTGAATTGGGACATGTACCGTGATATAATATTTAATTTTGAACACTCTGTGACATATACCAACGTATACACAGCCCGTTATAGCCTAGGACTATAGAGTGAATAGTATCTTTCACACATGATTTTCCTTACTTTAAATTTAAATCGTACAAAGTTAAAATTATATTTTAAACAAAAATAAAATGAAATTAATTAATAAACAAAAACAAATACTCAATTTCAAAACACATGCGTGACTTTTCAACTAGCCTGTACCCACATCATAACTTGACAAATGGTGTCCTTTAAACTGCTCCATATTATTCCAATTTTTAACTACAATTATTTATATAAACAGACACTTTTAATTAAGTGCAACTCGACTACAATCACCTTTAATCCTTTTATATTACGTAAACTTCCCTCACACAAAGTCAAAATAATTTCTTAAAAAGAAAAATTCGATACGTTTTCTTGAAAAAATTATTGTTATAAATATGATTTGTTGAATAAGTTAGCGCACGTACAAACTCACACTGAACATTAAATTGGTGGAATAAATATTGATTACGTTTATTGGTTTTGATATGAATTGTTCTTCACGGAACTGACCTGATACCGGTTAATTTGTCGAACAATAAATGTTTTTTTTTTTATATCGAAATTGTCTTTCTTATCCAACATAATATGTAAAATATATGAGCAATAATTTAAAAATATATTCACAAATATAATAAAAATTGTATAGAAAAGTTAATAGATTTGTTAATGAAATAAAAATATTTTGATATTTTCGAAAATGTAATTCTACATATAAAAATAACAAATTTGAAAAGCGTAAATTCACAAAAAAAAATTGTTTCTTGTTAAATATATATAACTACAAAAACCAATAAAAAAGCATTAAAAATTAGACTTGAAAATATATATATAAAAAAATACATATTTACATAAATTATTTATTATGTATAATGTATTTCTAATTCGTATATATAAATATACATAGAATTATGTTGTGATATATTGTTCCAAAAATTTTGGTATATAGTCAAAGTAATTACAATTTTTTAAAAAAAATGGAATAATGTAAATTAAATAATAAATTTGTACTTGATGATTAATTCCAATTGGAAAGAAAATAATATTGAAAAGTTTCACAAATTTAATTATATTTAATTTTGATAGGATTTGAAAAGTTAAATGGCAAAAATTAATTTTAATAAATTAAATAAAATATCAGAAATATATTTATATTTTTTTTGTTGGTAGCATTAAACTTCGAGTTTTTCATATAAAATTAAAATTAAATATTAATTAATCATCATTATTAAAACAAAAATATAGCGCAATATTTGTGAAAAAAAATGATAATTTAAAATTTTAGTTTGTAAAATATGAAAAATAAATAAGTGTTTTCATATTCAAAAATTTCAAAAGAGAAATAAAATTAAAAGTAATAATTATTACAAAAATATTATTTGTTATTTTATTATTTATAAATATATAGAAAGATATAGAGACCCCCATCAAAAACTCAGCTACTTTTACAATTTTAAAATATACTTACACCATAGTGATAGTTTACCTAATACTTTAACTAAATTCATAAAAAATATTAACTGAAATAAATTGTACACTACAACACCGAAAGGACCAATAATGATGAACCAGTGTGTCCATTTGCTAATATCAATTGATGTTATCAATTGTTCCACTCATATGTCTTTCATTTATCCCCCAATTCATTTATCCCCAAAATCAATTTCATAAAATCGGGAACTATAATACTCTAATAATTACAATAGAATTTACTAATTGTTAAATTAATAATAAACCAGTTCAAGAGTTCTGTGAAATAAATTTTGGAACTTAAGTTACTAAAGAAATATATTTTATTCTAAATGTTGCACACTGGGTGCGGTGACCGCACTGCGGTCAAGAATTCAGCCGCTGCTCAGTTTTTGCAGTTAGTAGGTCATTAATTAAGATTTGCAGCAAAAGCAGCGCAGGCTGTTGGATTAAAACTCAGAAAACAACCGCAGCAGTTGCAGATATTACAGTCGACGACGTTGGTCTGCAAAAATTTTAGTTGTAATTTTTTTTTTTAATTTAATTGTTAGTATATTCTCAAAATGGTCGATCAATATTCTGAAGAGTAAGTAATTAATTCAATAGTTTATTTAAAATATAATTTTTAGTGTCAAATATTGACAATTTGCAGCTGGTCGCGTATAAATATGCAGTCAAAATTTTTGCATATTGGCTGCTTTTCAATATTTTGAAGCTGATGCATAATCTGCGCAGCGGCTGCATTCGTGACCGCACCCTCACCTAATAAAGATTTTAGGAGTCCTTCTTCATTCAATTTATTTAATAAAATCAATAAAATACGTTTAAGTCTAACAATTCAGTCCAATCAATGCATTTTCCAACAAAAAATTAAAGCTAATCAGGAGTGGAATCACCTAATGTGATATGTGATTATCAACTGTCACAAAAAAAAATCTACCTGCACGTAATGTGATGGTCACACGATTTATGACATTTTTGTGATCATTTTGATGTGACGGCTATTTAACTATCACATTGTGTTTATTTATATTACTTTTGCGATGTGATAAATTGTTTTCTAATAAAATAATTATTTTTTACTAGTTTTTATTATAATTATTATTACAAGAAGGTGTTTTATCACATAGATCACATAGTAAGTAAAGTTTTAGATTAAAAAAAATTTATATTTTATAAACAAAAATTTTATTAGGGCAAATCGTGAACAAATACAAATTCTTACTGAATTTATGGAAAAAAATCGGGATTGGCTAAAGCGTTTGTGCCAAAGACTGCCCAAGGAAGTCAACATTCCAGTCAGCAATGGGAGAAATTAAAAAATAAATTAAATGCTAGTGGTCCACCAATCAAAAATTATTAATATTTTTTTAACAAAGAGAAAGAAAACTGAATGAAAAGAATAATAAAATACAAATCTGTGAAATATTATATAAATATTTTATATTAATAAAAATTTTATTTTATTTTATTTAAATAAATATGTTTTTTGATTTTGATTGAAATACAGCGAAATAAACTAATTAGAAAGTATTGAAAAAAATTTGGTCTAAATTTATCGAATGCACTTTTATGGTAAATGTTTATTCTCATATATATAAAAAATGTTATCCATTAATTTCTGATAACAAATTAGAAGTGATAAATACAATTAATTAATTTTAAAAATAGGAATATCTAAATAAAAACATATGTTGTATTGGATAAAATGTCATTTTACATTATAAAAATTAAAAATAATATTTTTTTTAATATTTTTTGACAGTGGAGACCGGTGGAGACATTATTTTTAGAAAGTATTGCCGTATTTGAATATAAATTCCTATGATCACAATAGATAGCAGATATATATTTTGTGATCATTATAATTTATCACAAGAATGATAATCACATATCACATTACGTGATTCCACTCCTGAAGAATATTTGCTTAGTTGTGAAGAAATTTGACATTTCTTTCACAATATTGTTACAGAATTTAAATTAAGCAGGGCATGAATCATAAGAACACGACACGATAGTATAAACGATCGTGAAAAAAAACGATAGACGATTGTCGTAATTTATTTTTGATATCAAGAGAGACGATAGAATTGCTATCGTTTTTTAATGGTATAAATTTTAATTTGGTATAATATTACCAACTTAAAATATTAAATTTATTACCAACCCCACCATATAAAATGACCAGCTGCCACTTTCAAGATATTTTAATTTTTTTTTTACATTTTTTTTTAATATTATTGTTATTGTTTATGTTTTAGGTAATGAAGTTTTGTTGTTTATAACCGAATTTGTTGTTTGTTAAACATTATAAATTTTGATTTCATCTTCTGAAAATGAGGATGGAGTGATTAATAAAAAATTGATACGGAAAAGTTTATATTCAATTCGTTTCTAAAAAAAAACATGTTGGCCGATGGCCGCATTCTGCATTTTTTCACAAGATAGCATTTTTTTACAGGCAAAACTGTAAAAATATAGCTTTGTAGCAAAATTTTCTCTCTAGAAACGAATTCACCATTAAGGAATGGGAGCAACCCTTTGGAACTTCCCAATAAACCATATTTATTTCCCCGTCAAATTTACTATAAGAAAATATACAAGACAATTTATTTTATGTTCAGCAAAAGTGCTAGCGGCTCATATCAATACCAAGTTGGTAAAGATTATATGATAGGTATGGCACAGTCGCACAGTGCACAATTTAAACAATCTCTTCAGAAGTACATACAAAAGAAATGGAAACGACAAGAAATGTAAAATAACTCAATAACTCGATAAAAATACATTGCTTATTTTAGTACCTACATAATATTAGAAATATTTTTATTGTGTGTATTTTTTCAAATTATTTTTAAACATCAATAAAACTAAACTAACATAATAAAAACATAATTTTAAATTAATATAATAATAAAAATATCATAATTAAACTTAAATTTTCATTTGTAAAAAATTATTAAACTTATTACTAAACTTCACGATTGCTTATTTGATATCGTGTAAATTTAATAGATAAAACGATACTCATTTCACGATATCGTTTCATATGATTCTGATTAAATGGTCTAAAATCGAAATCGTTTTATACACGATACGTCATTATAAATTTGACAATCCAGTGACGACTGTCGTCTCTTATGATCCTAAATTTCAATTAAAACGATACACGACTATCGCTATCGTCTCTTATGATTAATGCCCTGCTTTGTTATACAAAATATATAACTAATTTCGATCTTATGAAAATTTGATTGTGTTCAAATTTCTCTATTTCAAAATTTAGTATATCTCAATTCTGTTTCCATTATTAGAAGATAATTATTGTACAAAATTACAAAAAAAAAAAAATGTTAGCACTTCCCATGATTTTTATTTATAACTAGGATTGGTAAGATTTATTAAACTAAAATTTATATGTATTCGAATTCTCCTTCCATTTTCTAATTGAGAATTTTTCCGAATTGAGTTAATTAGTGTGAAAAATGTACTGACATAAAATTATGTTAAAAACCCCGAAAGAATTGATATTACAATAAGTTACAAGCTACATAATTGATTTTCTGATACTACCAAGCTGTATTGAAAAATAAATGCTAATGAAACTTCAAAATTATTACTATGAAGCAAATGATTTAAAAGTTTTTGATTATTCAAACATTCAAACTATTATAATTATATCAATATAAATTATTATAAATTCTGTATGCCGAATAATAGTTAATGCAACGCAAAGTAGTGCAAAACTTCCCCGCAATTATTCTAACTTAGTTCTAGTTGCAAGCTATAAATAAAGGATATGTTGCTGTGTTTTTTGTTATAACAAATTGCGTCCAAATATTTTCTCAATTGAAAGCTTCAATAACTTCCAACGAGGCGTTCTATGGGATTTTTACTTAAATTTTTCAATTTTATTTTGGGGTATTTTAAGGAAATCAAAACTACCTACAAATAATGAAAACTACCCATATATCTTGTAGGCGAAATTTCATTAGTTTTTTTTTTTTGCAGTTGTTGGCCGATATTTCATTAAGGATATTTCCCTGTGCTATTCAATTTTAATCTTTTCTCATATTTAATTTCAAATCTCTAGGACGTTCTCAGCAACATCAACACCATAAAGACCGCCGCCACTGGTTATAGTATACAACATGTAATCAGAAAATCAAGATATATAGTAATAACGATGAATTATTCCCAACATAATTATATGAAATATTCAAAATCATGAAATATTTCAATTCTATTAATTTCTATTTTTTATTTTTTATATAAAAGTATACAATTTTTTTTGTATTATATAATGTGTGTGTATATATTATAAAATTACCTAACAAAGATATTTTAAACATATTGAAATAGAATGAATATCAATTAAATGGAAAAAGATCCTTTAAAAAGAAAGTTACACACAATATTAATTATGTAAAAAAAGGAAATTGATATCATATTACAAAGTACAATTAAAAATATTTTCCATTATACAATTTTTTTTTTATATAATATGTTATAATTCAAAGTTTTAGTTTTTTTTTTTTTAAATATATCAAAATTTTGTGAAACTTTCCTTATACGGAAGTCAACCAATATTAATAATCAAATAGAACGTATTTATATTTTTTTTTATTTAACTTCCCCAAAAACATAACTAAAAGCTGATTTAAATCCAAATCCAGGAAATTTTTGATGCATTGGTGGTGGAACTGCTGGCAATAAATAAAATGATACCAAATGAATAAATTCAAAAGTTTGAATTGGTAATTTAGTTGCCATCCATGAATTTTTAATACGATTTGGTAAAAATGAATTAATTTTTATATTCATAGTATTTATTTTATTTTGCAATAATAAAATTTCATTTTTCTGGAGATTTTCGATTCTTTCAAGTTCTTGAAGTACAGTGTCACGTCTATATATAGAAAGAAAGATAATTTTTGTTAATTTTCAATTTATATAGGATAATAATGAAAAACTAACTCATTTTCACATCGTTTCAATTCTGTAATTTTAATTTGAAGATGATGTAATTGATTATTTGATTTACTAACTTCTTCATCTTTAATATAAATAAATTCTTTCATGGCGACTTGTTTTTCACAAAGTTCAAATTGTAATTGAGTAATCTATTAGCAGGAGAAAATATAGGAAAAGAATTCGTTTTTTTTTACGAATTAATTAATCTTAATTATTGTTTGTTTTGTAATTAATTATATTGTAATTAATTATTTTATCACGTAATAGCTTAAATTTATAATTGTACAAGTATAAAAATCAATAACGACACGAGTATATAATTTTAAAATCAAAATAATATCGTGCTGCAAATTGACTAAGTTTTGGTCAAGGACAAACATTGAACCGGGACAAGAATGATTACATTCATAAGAAATTATAATATGAAATCGACATTCGGAAATGATTTGTTTTTGTTTTTCTTAACACAACTTTTAGTAATATTTTGGTTAAGGCAAGGAAGAAATTAGTCATGAAATGTTGTGCGAAAGCAAATCACAAAAGGCAACATTAAAATGTATTCATTTAAAAAATTTGTTTAGGATTTTCTTGAAATAAAATATAATCTATTTTATGGCTCTAATGTCTAATACAAGGATAACAAGGAAGATAATCGTGTACATTTCATCGAAAAAATTTAATCGCATACAAATTTTATCACTTTTCTTTAAATAACAAATATTTTATCTGCTTTTACAAGTAATTTTTGTAAAACTTTGGCTTATATGAAACTAACTTTATGAAATTTGCGCAATTATCTACCCTATAATGCGATATGTGTGTACTTTTTGTAGATATAAACCCAAGAAACTTTTGAATTGATGAATTTATTTGAAATACCCATTTCATCGTAGAATTTTTCATCATTATTTATATTATTATACCGATGAAAGGAAAAGGAAAGCTGCTCTTCATCGATATAATAATTTCATCTGTTAAATTGATGCTCTTTAGTCTTTACAGAAGATTTCAAAAAGATTTTTATATTTTCTGGATGTTTAAATGAATAACCGATGAAATTAAAAATGGACAGGTAAACCCAAGAAACGAGTTATTTCTGAATTGTGTCCGTGTGTTTCGTCAGTATGGAGAATTGGCATTTAAATAAGAAGTTTAGGATAAAAATGAATCATTAAAATTGATAAAAAAAATGTTTTTTTACGTGTATACTAGAAAATATTTGAATAATGCCTTTAAAAGGAAAGAAGATTTTCTCAATTTTCTAATTCTTGGAAATATCTGAATCATTCACAATTCAAATCATTCATATATCAATAAAGTAGCCCACACATTATACAACAGGTTTATTAACTTGTTCACAACTTGATCAAGTTGTATCGTTTGTGGGCAATTTAACGACACTTTGACAACCACTTTTGACACTTGGTTGTTATTTGTATATTGTATACAACCAAAATGAAATAAATTATATTTATTTTTCATCCAATTTTTATTAGGAGCTTATTTTTGGACAGTTGTAATGTGGTGAAAATTTACAAATTGGTTGTATAATGTATAGGATGCTATATATATATATATATATATATATATATATATATATATTATACACATATATATTTTATTAAAAAAGCTTTTCATTTTCATTTTAGTGTAAATTTTTATCTCACCATATTTTGTGAGTCATTTAATAATTTGTTTCCACACAACATAAATATAATATTAATTTTACTTACATTTGTCATTAATTCATTTTTATTATTTTGTAATTCTTGTACTTTTCTCTGTTCATTGGATAAATTATTTTCTAATTCACGTTCTTGTACCATTAATTTAAAAACTCTTGATTTTGTATCCTTTAATAACATTTCCATACCTTCTATATCTCTATCTTTACTTAATAATGTATCGGATAGCAATGCATTTGATGTTTTCAAATCAAGAAATGAATTATTTAATTCTTCATATAAATCATGAATTTTACGTTGATCTTCCATCATACGTCGTAAACGTAAATTTAGCTCATCATTTTGTTTTTGTTCGATTTTGAAGAGGGAATTAAGGACATGAATTTGATTTTTAACTTTAATAGCCTGTAAATAAATAAATTAAAACATTTTTATAATTTCAATATTTCAATTTTTTGTAGTTTAGTTTTAGTGGATGTATTTGTGCTGTGGCGTGCATTTCATAAGAGCAATGTGTGCTTAGCACACCAATGAATTAGTTCCATCATTAATACAAAAATGCAAAATACAAGTATGTACATTATAATTTCAAATCAGCAGTATAGATATTTATACCATAATGTTGGATTTTTCACTAAATTGACCCCAGTTTTCAAACAAATGTTACAATTTTTGTAATTTAAATAGTTTTATCTCACCTAGATTAAACTATAAACCAGTTCATATAATTGCATCAATTGTTAGAGAACATTAGTTTGGATCCCCTGATTAAGACAGTAAGCATTTAGAGAATAGTATAGTATATACATCAAATTATTGCTGTCAAATAGAATTACTCCTTAATTTTAGACAATATCAGCTGAAATTAACATCAGCTGATGCAGAAGAACCAATATAGAATAAGTTAGTTATTAAATACCGCAGATTTAAATACATTTTTACATATAAGTACATATCTAAGCGATGCTAAGAAACGAAATAGCAACACAATACAATTTTATTAAAAAGTTCTTTGAATTATTGCCTCAAAGATTGAATTTGGTGTGTAAAATTGAATTTAAAGATTTACATTATAAAAAATGAATTTGAAGTGCAACCCCTGCACTTCAAAATAATCCTACAAAATGTATTATACCATATAATATACTTACACTTTTCCTGGCCCTAATTACTTCATCATTTAATCTTTTAACATCATCGCGTCGCCTTCGCCATGCATTTAACATAATTGTTGCAAATACTTTCATACCAGCTACTTTTGCATCAATTTCATCTTTTTCTGTATCTCGTATAAAATTATAATAATCTTCTGTTAACATTAATGATGATCGTTCTGCTAATACTGTTGATGTTACATGATCACCTTCTTGTTTAATTTTATAATTCATTGGTACCATTTCTCTAGACTGACGTCCAATATATTTCAAATGATTTATATCCATTTGTGAAAATGATTTACGTGATTTAAAATTTCTTTGAGCACACATATAATATTTAAGTTTTTCTTGTGGTTTTAAAAAACAATCTGCTTTTTCAATTTCAACTTTATAATTCAGATTTTTACCAATTATATTATTCAATTTATCTTCATGTACTGAAGATGGTCGTGGTATTTTTGTTAATGCTATTGTACTATTTATAATATTATTGCTATTACGTTTTTGTGATGTTGAATTTAATCCACTAATTTTACTAGTTAAAAGTTTTTTTGATTTCTTATAATTACGTTTCTCAGAGATTCTAGTTTAATGTGAAATCAAAATTTTTGAATATTATATAATATAATATAATTTACTTAGTATCTTATATTTTATATATATTTGAAATATTTTATATATTATATAAAAATTTTGGATTTTTTCAGAAATTTATTGCATTTTTCTTCTTTCTTTTGAAAATTTTTTTATTTTATTTAATTATATGAAAAATTTTTGAAGATTTCTTTTAAAAATAGTTTAAAAAATTAGAATAGAAAAATATAATGTTGAGATATGTTGAACAAAAATAAAAAACACTTCCAACGTAAAAAAAAAATTAAAATTATGTAAAATTGAAGAAAAAGATTTATTGGAAATTTTTCACTTTTATAAAAGAAATTATAAAAAATTTTCTGAACTTCAAAGATCTTTGCAAATATTAAGTAAATTTTCTTTTTTTTTTTTTTTTTTTAATTTTTGTTTTAAATATAAAATTAAAATAAAATTTTTTTTTTTGTTTAAAAAAAGTTTGCTACGTTTTCAATTTAAAAATTGTAATATAATAATTTGTTTAAAGTAATAATTTCTATACGTACAAAAAAAAATAAAAAATTTAGAAATACCGAATACTAGATGATCTTGTAGATTTTGGATGTACAGAATTTACAGTAATTGGTCCATCACCTCCACCAATTTTTGATGTAGCAATAATTTCTTCACCAGAACTAGATGTGCCACCATTACAACTGCTACCTAAATCATCAGAATTTTCAGTTGAAATCATTTTGAAATAAATTATTATATTTATTTTGTATATATATCTAAAAATTAGTAATTAAAATAATTTAAATAAATTAAATTATTATATTAATAAATTAGTTAATAATAATATTAGTTTTTAATAAAATTATAATTATAAATTAATAAAATAAATATGTAAATAATTAATTTAATTATATTATATAATAATAATGTTGTCTTGGCAAAATTATTTATAATTTTAAATTAAATAAATTTTTATTTTATATTTATTATATTTAATTTTTTTCAATTCTTGGCTACTCAAAAAAAAATTAATATAAATTTTTTGAGAAAGTTTCATTTTGAAATTATACCAAATCATTTTTATTTTTTTATTACAACCATTAAAAACTTTAATTTAATGCTTTTATAGTTGAAAATTGAATATTCAAATATATATTTTTAACGACAATACGAAAAATCATAAAAAATATCCAGCGAATTTATATAAATAATTTTAGTTGCATATTTATAGGTGCTTGTTAAATATGTACATGTAGTGATACAGTTTATGTGGGTGAATAATCAATAAGTGTACGAAAATGAGCAACAAAAATGTATGAAGCTTTTTAATCAATATTTAAGAATAGTTTTAGTTTGAAATATGAAATTCATTTCAAATAGCAACAGGGGCAAAATTGAACTCGAAATAATCATGAGAATGATTCAAATGACAGGAAAAGGGGCAGTTATTTAAATCATACCAAATCATTGTTATGATTATTAAGTAATTACTATTAAGTTATTTAGTTCAACCTATCTAGCGATAGGAAGAGAATTAACTCCACTTCTTTGTGAGAATTTACTCCACGATTTAAAAAAATTTGGAATAAGCCGAAATTTTTTTGATTAACTACAAAATTCTATATTTGACTAAAAAATAATTCTACTTATTTTTCGGAATTATTTTCCATTTCACATGTAGTGATATCCTCTGTACGGTTATTGTGCTCCCTGTCTTATTTTAATTTCGAGCATTATTGAACCCAAAACTGCAACTGGATTGCATTTTCTACAATATTGATCACAAGAATAATTATTTATGATAACTCCAGGACAACTGATTTCCACGTTCAAAACCCGAAAGTTCCAAAAAGAAAATATATTTTATTTTAAAAATAATTTGTTACTCAATTAATCAATAAATTGGACAGTATTTGTTGTAATATTTTGGTTTATAAAATTTTACATAAAATTCTCCTTCTAAAATTATTGGCATGTATAATAAATGATAGTAACATTTTGACTGGGAATATTTACTTTGCATTATAAACTTTTCTAAAAATCGTACTGAATCAAATACGTAAGGATTTTGTAGTCAAATTTAATATATTTTTATGAAAACTAAAGCTTGGCCTACAATGTTTCGGATCGTACATTTAGCAATCGACTTGGTAAAACGACTGAGTACATAGTTATCAACTTCAATTGATTAAATTTATCAGTTTGATTATACTTAACAAATTCAATAAAGATGAATAATTTATAGTATTTTAATATAAAAGTAATACAAAACTATTGTACCAAAATTTATTTGTCAATTTGAAATTCCGAAACGGCAACCGCATGAAAAGTAGAAATAGAACGAACTTTGCTACGTCTCAGACGTCACCAACGTCATGACGACGACGAGTTTGATTGTTTTCATATATTTCTATATATTTCAATTTTATTCTGATATTCCAAACCTACAGCGTCAAGAACGCAAACTTCTTTAATGATACTATCTCCAGGGTAATACATGTATTTGAGCAAGCTAAATATTTTAAATTTCATTTGAAATTTGTAACGATTCATAAAAATTGCTTTGTAACAATTATTGAAATTTACCAAAAAAAAAATAACTTTATTTTTGGTGTGTTTAGTATCAATAAATTAAATACTAAAAAATGTATCAAAAAAAATTATATAATTTTTAATAAATTTACATTGACAAACATTTACTAAAAATAATAAAAATTAGTTTTCGAAATTCATTAATTAATTTCTCACAAGATTGCATATTTCTTATAGAAATAAATTATGCCATACTATAAAATAAATGTTGATATTTTGTGAAGGTTATGGACAAAAATCCTTTTTTATTATCAATTATTCAAATTATATGAGCTAATTTTTAGTAAAATGTACGTACATTAACAATCTTATTTTCAATTCTCATAAATATATTTTTTTTATATATAAAAAATTGTACGTTAATAAATGTTACACGTGATATAAAAATATTGGATTTTCCTCAAAACCCCATCATTATCATGTTGATTATTTCCTGGAAACCAATTTATGTTATTATATAGAAAAAAAGTTAAATATGTATTGATATGTATTTCATCACAATGTAATACATATTCAAACAAAATGTATTATTAAAATATATATTTATTTTCCAATCCTTTAATCCTTAATAGACCCAAAAACATTATTTACCTTCTCATTTTACCAAACACAACTTTCGTATATACAAATCACTTTGGAATGCGAGTTTTATCGATTTTCCTGTTAAAACTCTCATACTTATATACAAATATTATATTCGTCCTTGATATTGGTTTATATATTAACAAAGAATGTTAAGAATATTAAAATTTACTTTTCACAAGTTCATGGAATGTCCTTGATAAGACAGAGTGTCTTAATTTCAAAGTAAAGTTATTTTATAATTTATATAATGTTGAAAAAAAAATCGTTTTGTGTTAGTATTTCATATATAAAGGATATTTTCATTTGATATATTAGGATTAATTGAAATTTTATGGTAAATAGAGTAAATAAATTGAACCAATTTGCAAAAATCTGAGTTTGATTAATGAATTGGTAATTTAAAAATTTGGTAACATTTGTAAATGTATTGTATAAGAAATTAAGGTGAATATATAAAAATGGTAAGAATTTTAGTGAATAAATATAACCACACCAATTATAGTATTATATATACAACTATTTATATGTATATAACATATATCCAGCTCTTCAACATGCAGAGCAGGACAAAGACATAGCAACATATAGAGTGTGAAAAAATATATAGTTATATTTTTTCTTTAATTATTTATTAATTATCCTGACTGTGTTCTTTAAACTTTGTTTTATCAATTTCAATGGTAATTTCATCACTGACTAAATTAAAAGCAGGCACCATTGAACCATTCTGATAGCATAGAGATACATTCCTATTTAACACATATACATGCTTGAATTTACCGAACGAAGAAGCAAAAATTCATAGAATATGGCAACCGCCGGGTTTTTAACAGGGCACTAAATACTGAGTGCTTTAAGATGCGGCATTCCAATATAAACATTGGAGTTCGCCGTTGGAAAGCAAATTTATGTTTCGGTCGAGATTGTTGCTGGATCAGCTCAGGATACAAGGGCTAAAATAAAATGGGCTTAATCTGACTTAAATGCATAAATGCCTATTGGTTCTCCTCTCTAACCAATCATGAATCAATATACCACTGATTAGTACTTTCATTATGAAAATGGTTGTTTTCAGATTGGAACTTTCATACAGCAGGTTTAAAGAATTGTATTTTCACAATGTCTGAATCCGACCCTGCAAATCGCAGTATATCGATCGTTTCGATTGTTATTATATTTTCAGTATATTTTAATATAATTTGTTTATTTTGTATATATATTGTCCGCTAACTAATTGTGTCTGGTACAGCTTTAAATTTGTATATCTGTCCATACGTATAATACTAAATAAAAGACGATATTTGAATGTCTTACAATACAAAAATACAGCATAGCCTTTGATCTAATAAAAATATAAATATTTATATTTTCAAAATAATAGGCTTTATGAAATTTTGATAATAATTAAAGTAATACAAATTTCCAAGTGGATATACTAATGAGAAAAATTAGCACTTACTAATTCACGCACTTTTGTACTTCCTTACAAAAGTTCTAAAAATGAAACCAAGAATTTGGGGACTAGTGGTCAACTGGAAATTTGATATAGCCTTTAATGATATTTTTGTAATTTTAACAGATTGAAGTTAAGCATTATTTTTATAGTTCCTTTACCATTTAGTAACTTATAATTCCATTGAAACGTTAATATAGTACAAATAATTTATTAACTCTAGTCATCCATATACGTATTAACTATTATAGGATAGTCGCCTAAAAGTCTGGCTCCTTTAGGTAAGTTGCATGTGTCGCTGTTCAGAATGATTCAATTTGAGTATAGGCGTCCCTATTCTTCGCCGACTACAAATCCCAAACGAATTAAAACTTATAGAATTAAGTTTCATACTGACTCATAATTCCCTAATAATCTAATTCATTTTAACTTTTTCCTCCCTCTCTGAAAGTATTGTCGATTATATTTTATACAAATAATAAGTTAAGTTTTTACGCACTTTCAATGTCCTTTATCAAAATCCCTTTTTTTATTCCCATGGCAGAAAAAATCTTATATACGTGATATTGAACTTTACCAAAATGAAATGATTCATCAATTGATACAAAAAAAAATGTTTCTTATATATATTAATATATTCTGGGCATAATAAATGTTATCCTTTTCTAGGAATTTTCAACAGCATTATTGAAATATTCTGACTAACCAATACAAAACAAAATATAAACATTATATAAACTTAGTAGTGTGGGTGATAAAGCTCTATATATATACTCAATATTGTACACAAATTCATTCATAAAATATTTTTAAGAATGATGTAGTACGAAAGTGGAATGAGTCCTGAAGAAAGCTTTTTACCAAGAATTTCATCTTCTAAATTTCTTTCTTAAACAAACCAAAAATGACTCATTTTATTGTCCTAGTACGAAGAACAAAAATCAAATAAACATTTTTTACTATATTTTATAATGTAGTATATTTTGAAAAAGGCTCATATCAAATTATGAGAAAATAGTAAAAAATATAAATAAATTAATGGACCTCGTAAATTTATGTAAGTCTATTTCAGTATGAACAATTATTAGTAAATGATGTTTTTTATAAATTTCATTAAAGCATTTAAATACTGCATTGATTTATTTTCAATAAATTATTTCGGTAATCTTACATTTATAATTAATATTATTTGTCAAACAAATCATTATCAATATCGCCAGTTTTACTAGCGTCATTTTTTCCAAATTACAATTTTTATAATATTATAGAGTTCCAACTTGATATGCTGACGAGCCTTGAGTATGAGCAGAATATCTCTTGAATAAAATCGTTTAAATCCAAACTTAAAGCTTAAAGACCTTCTTTTTATTGTAGTCTGTCTATTTTAATAATTAATTTTATTCTAAAGCCCCATTTTCTTGGCTTACGTCTTAGATAGATTAGGATTAGATACTCGATTACTAAGTAATATAATAAAAAACATAATGCTAGTTGGAAGTTGGAAGTAAACACTTGATTTGATTCATATCCTATATTATATATGTAAAATTTAAAAACTGTCATAATTGCATAAACATTTTTTATATAAAATAAATCCAACAAATTTTAATTCAATTCTACACATTTTGATCAAGTTATTAAAGTTTGTATAGGATTTTATAATACATGTAAAGTACAGACCAATCCAAACTGAAAAATTCAAACTAAGAGCTATTTTTTTTATGGGAAAACAGAAATCGTAAAAAGTCAACTTCAGTTGAAACTTATTAAAATACTATTTATTACAAAAATTATATTGCTGTTCATGCCAATGTCAATGACAGAAAATCATTGTAAATATTTTAATATTACATTTAATAAACAACTTCTACAAACAAATTTAATTTAATATACAAAATGAGGAATTTGTAATATGATTGTAAATCAAAATGATAAACAATATACAAAAATGTTTTTATTCTTTATAAATGTTTTATAAAATTTCATATCTAATCTAATATAGAAAATCATAAAAATATGTAATAAATAAAAAGTAAATAAAAATGTTATCATTACGTGAGTATTTTGTAGAGCATATCGAAAATAATATATTTTAAAATAATTATTTTTATTTTAAAATATTCTGTGTCAATTTCAAATAAAATTCTCTTCTAAAATATTGGATCAAATGTGTGACCAAATATATGAAAAAGTCATCAAACTAATTAGAGATCATCCATTTTTATTAGGTTAGAAGTAGCGATAAAAGTTTTATTGATAATTTACTTATATACACTTTAAAAAAAAAACATATTTTATAATATTTATTTATCCCCATTTAACGCGGTTTAATATAGATATACAATTTGACATATATGAAAGTTATAGTTATAATATTAGAGTGGTCCAATATTTTATAATTAATGAAACTAGTTAATATTACCAATGATTTACATATAGTTAAACTATATGACTACATTTAACTACATATTTAGCTATATGACTGAAGTGATTAAAACGGTATTTAGTTCAACCTTAATTCAAACTTAGGGTTTCGGTTGTTCCCACAGTGGAAAACTTGTTTTTTGTTGTTCTCACAATTTGTATTTTCGATTTAAATGAAGAGGCGTTTTTTGTTGCCACCGTTTTTCGGTTGTTTCCATAGTGGAAAATAACTTTTTGAAGTTATTCCCATCTTTTTTCGGTTGTTTCCACAGTAGTAAACTCTTGTTCCTGATGTTTTGCAAACGTTTTTTGGTTGTTCCTTCAATAAAAACCAATATTCCTTCAATAAAAATCTTCTGTTGTTTCCATAGTGGAAAGTACGTTTTTTCGGTTATTTTGTTACCACCGTTTTTCGATTATATAAAAAGACATATCTAGAGATTGAAACTTAAGAATAGTCAAGCAACTTTAAATATTTATGATACAACAGAAGTTATTCCGAAATCATGTTAGTGGGAAAAATGAAATTCTTATTTTGAAAATATACAAACTTTTCTCCTTGTATTAAATTTAGTTTTCCTTATATGCCATATTTTGATTGAAGTACAATATACCTAGAATATGTTCACCTTATAATTCAAAAATTGAACCATCCTTATTTACCTTAACACGTAAGGTTCTCTTCTATCAAACAAATATGAACCATAAATTTATCATTTATTAAGTATGACATCATTTTTATTATGAAAAATATATAATATATATAATACTCTCTTCTACTCTTTATAAGGTGTCAAAAATGAAGTTTCTCTCTACAAAAACAAATCTTTCAATTAAATAACAATAAAATTTTATGTTCATAATATAACAGAACAACAAACAACAAAAATATTAGTAACGAAACGTTTTTACTCAAAACTTTTGATAAAAATTTATAAAAAATTGGAATTCAGTTAAGTACGGCATTTCAATTAGTTCAATATTAAAAAATTTATTTATCGCTTATATACTTTACTTTTATACAACTTTCTCCAATAATTCCTTAATTCACAAAAACTTTTAATCGAATTCCAAAACTTTTAATTTTTAATCGGGTTCCAAAAGAATTTTTTTTTTATGTACCCTAATATTAACAAGTAGATTTCCACCGCATTAGATCCAAAAAAAACATACAAAAAAAAGTTAAATTTTTACCTTTGTGCAAAACAGTAATTCTAGTAAGTTCGCGTGGCGCGCATAGTCAGTTTTGAACGTTTTTCAACTAAATTAATTTGTATTTACATATATACCTACAAAAATATTGTGATTAAAGCATGTGACGATGTGACTAACATAACTAAATTAGAATTACATAAATATATACATATAGATAGTTTTATATATGTAAATTTCGTGGTGAATAACTAAAATTGAATTTCTTATATTTTGAGTATTTTTTTTTTAACATTGCACAATTTATTATATATGTGAAATTTTGTGTTATTCAAAAAATTGTTATATTCTCAAAAAACATTCTTTAACTGACTTTTCTGGTAATAAGTCGTCGATTTTATTTTGATTTTTAATATTATTAATTTTTTTATTTTTATGTAACCATCAAGAAAACAATTATTCAGTTTTAAATTTAATATAAAACTTAAGAATTAATTGTAAATTTATAATTGTATATAAAAATCAACAAAATTATGAGGATTTTAAGTGATTATTATTGGAATGGTAAATAAAATTAAAAAAATTTTGTGAATTTATATAAAAACTTGTGAATTAAAAATTGTGTTTTTTAATTGATTTTATTTAAATCTCATTTTTTTTTTAAATATTTTCGTTATTTTTACAATTAACATAATTCAATTTAAATTATTTCAAGTGTTTTTTTGTTTTTAAATATAAAATTTTATTATTTTTAATAATTAATTACTAAAAACTAAATCAAAAAAAAAAAAAAGGAATTTCACTACAAAAATACATCAAATTTTTTTTTACACGTATGTTTTAAATTTATATTTTTTTAATTTTGTATTTTAACATTTTTATTTTTAGAATTTTTATTAATTATATTAATATAAGAATGTTATGTAATCAATTAATTTTTAGCATTTTGTAATAAAATATTCTCCAAAATTTGTTATTTTTTATAATAATTATGATATTTTAATTAATATATTTTTGAAAATTAATAATTAAATAAAATTTTGAATATATTTTTTACTATACATTTTTTTTTTGCCACACTATTTAATGTTATCATTTAATAAAATTTTTTAATGAAGTGATCTAAACTAGTTAAAATTGGCCAATATTCAAAAATATCTAGGAAATAATAGATAAGTTAATTCATATCTAATATGAGTAATGTCCAGTCCAGTGGTTCGATATTTTATAATTTTGTTTTTGTACAAAATTTTGTAATTAATCACTCAAAAGTTTATAATCCATTTATTATATTAATCGTGAAAAAGTGAAGAAATTCGGATTATGTGAAATTTAAATATTTTTATATTTAAAAGTGTAAATATATTTATTCTTAGTATCTGACGAAATTAGAACAATGCGATACATTTGTCCCAAATTTTTATTGAGAAAGAAATTGTGATTTACTTTTTATTGTAGTAGTGAATTTATTTAACATTTTTGTTAAATCAAGATTTTTAATCAAGAAACCTTTAATTCTTATTTTTTATTCAAAATTATCCTGTAATATGAAAATATTTATCTGGCGATCTAGCCAAAAAGATGATTTAAAAGTAAATAAAAAACTTTATCATAATTAAGCCTTCGCGAAAGTGTTAATATATTTACGTTATCAATATTAAAGTTATGAATGAGCTTTGTCAATTTGGTTTAGTATAAATTTTATAATCACCTCTTCAGTTTTGTTAAGTTACATACCTCAATTTCAAAAAGTCCTTAATTTAGACCGTTAAATTCAATCCAAAACACTAGCAAAACTAACCGAAGTTTTTTTTAAAGTTATCTAAAGTTGGAAAAGTTTTATATACATATATAATTATTAGTTGTATGAATCCTTCATTAATTGGTTGTATAGGCACAAGTTATAAGTTTACTTTTAATTTATTAACAATTGTTAAAGTTTTGTTAAGTTTCTATAAGCTTCTTTTATCAGCGTTTTAAAAAAATTCATCAAAACATTGAATTTGTTGAAAGTTGTTAACAATTTGTTGAAATGTTAATGTTAAATTATATAATTATAAGAATAAATATAAAACAGAATTTAAACTGTGATGAAAATAATATTTAAGGAATCTTTAAATTAGTCATTTGGCATTTATATAAATTAAAAAAATTATTGTAAATAAACAAAATAAAAAATATAAACAAATTCATCGATAAATTTGTTTTTTAAATAAAATTCCAAATATGTATAATTTTATAATTCGTCATGCATTTTCTTAGTTTACTATATAAATTTTACTTATACTTGTTAAAAACATTTGGAATTCGAACTATTTTTCTATTTCAAATCATTTCATAATTTCTTTACAACAAAACTGATACCAAAAATTATGTACTACAAAATAAGTTAATGGATCATTTAAGCTTCGTACGTAGTTCGAGTGAAATTAAATTTTAACACGATCTCCAAAAAGATTCTCCAAATTTTTCAATGCTAGTGAAGAATATTTTGTGGAGAAATCAATTAGACAAGTTAATTTGAAATTTTAATATTTTGACATTTCAATTTATTTATTTTTTTATGTTTTTAAAACGATTTTTATATTAAATATTTTTATTTGTTAGCCTAAAATTAATATTGGTAAGGTGAATAAAAACCCAAAAATTAATGCTTGTAAAATCACACGTTCAGAACTTTATTTCATTTGAAAAATAATTAAAAATTTACATATTTTGTTCATGAGGTTTATACGCACGAGCTGCGTACTACCTGATCGCAATTATAAAAATGTTCATTTCTGATTTTGCAAAGTTAAATTTATAAGAAAATTTCATTTCACTCGAACTACATACTAAGCTTAAGAAAAACAATAATTTTAATATAAAGATTTTATCAATTATTAAATAAAAATTATGAAAATTTAAAAATTTTAACTTATAAATTAATTCATTCTTATACACTGTAAAAAAAAAAACTATATACAAATTATTGAATATAATACGAATCGCGCACGCTCATAATTTTCCTATAGTAAGGAGCTTTTAAAGCACATTTTCCACAGAATTTTGTTGTTAGAGTTTTTTAATATTTCTTAAAATATAAATGTGACAGCTTTGCACACTATCATCATCAGTTAAATAAAACCAGTCGTGTTCTTAACCGCTCGACTTATTTACATTTTAAAAGATATTCAAGTTTTTATAGTAACTTTTTTTTTTGTTAAATATTTATTTTCAATTTCAATTTGAATAAATAATATCTGTTTTTTTTTTTATACATATACATAAATTTTTTATGTATATTTTTTAAGT
This sequence comes from Rhamphomyia laevipes, assembly GCA_963920725.1. Lineage (NCBI taxonomy): Eukaryota > Metazoa > Arthropoda > Insecta > Diptera > Empididae > Rhamphomyia > Rhamphomyia laevipes. The sequence goes on from OY987258.1 coordinate 18,055,486, forward strand.
AATCAAAAAAAAAATTTACTCAGAATGTTAAAAACTAAACACGCTACTCTACAAATTTTATAGTCAACATTATCAATCGATCTCCAAAACTAAACGGATATTCAACGTGTCGAATTAAATAATTTAAAGAATTTTTGTAAAAAAAAATTTAAACAAAACTTTTTATAATTTATGAACAAACATAAAAAATAATTAATTATGGTGTAAAATAGTTTTAATATTTGACTTCTGAATTAGATTTTGTATTACAATATTACAAATTTTGAAAAGTGAAATAATATATAATTATTAAAAACTTAAATTAAATAATTAAATTCTTAAAAAAATATACATTTTAATATTGAATTTCAAAAAATTTGTGAGATTTATTAATTATTGAATTTCTAATATAAATTTAAGTTGTTTTTTTTTTCTTTGGTGTTGTTTTATGTTTTGGATGTTGTTGCAATTTGCACTTTAATGCTGATTTTACCAATACGAAAAAGTAAATTTTCATTTTAATATTATTTAAATTTTTGATTAATATTTTTATTAAATTATTATTTAATAGCATGATTTTTTAATTTAATATTGAATTTAATAATAACTTATATGAAACTTTAACAGATTAAGAAAAATTTGTATTAGTTGTCGCTAGGATACAAAATCAAATTTGGTTAAGTTCAAATTAATGTTGCAGTGTACTTTTAGAAAAATTAACTAATTAATTTAATAATTTCATTTTAAAAAAAAAAAAAATTTAAATATATTAAAGTTATAAAAATATAATTTCAGAAAAATTTATGATTTAGAATTTGTGTTATGATTTATTTTTATATTTTCTAAAATATAATAAATTTATAAAATAATTTCTTATTATATTTAATATTAAATTCGTATTGTAGAAAAAGTTAATATAAAATATTTATATTTATTTTTACTTTTATGCTGGTTCAAATTATGAATTTAACATAATTTATTAGTTCAATTTATATTCATAAGTTTGAGTGTTAAATTATAAGCTTTTTAAATTATAGGCATATAGGCTTTTTAATTTTTCAAATGGGTTCATATATGTATCTTAGAAACTTATGTGACAACCTATATGAGATAATTCATTAAGCGAATGAACTAAGTTATACTATGAAGAAATTATAATTGAAAAACGTATAAATTTCCATACAAAAAACAACACTAATTCATATATTTTTTAAATGAATTAAAGTTTAATTCACGAAATTATGAATTATTTTATGCAATTTGTTTAATTATTTTTTTCCCAATAATAATTCATTTTCCTTTATTATAAATTAATTTTACATAAATAAATAAGTCCTGATATTCTAATTTATTACCCGGTTTCCATTAACAACTAATCAGCTAATAAGTCAACTAATAAATCTAAATTAAGCTAAACAATTTTAAAATATTTATTTACCTCATTTTTATTTAAAAAGAAAATCTTTTTATATTTTATAGTTTTAGGATTTTTGTGGCCTTCTTATTTTAAACTCATTATTTTAAGTATTAAAAGTGTCTGACTGAATTACCATACATTTTACTATAAAAGTTACCAACAAGAATTATTTAATATTACCATCAAATATTAAATAAATCTAAACTTATCGCTTTTAATATCGAAATTTTGGGTGAAACCCGGTACTTGTCTGTCTGGACTTAATTAAATTCTCAATTGATTTACAATTTTTGTCCAAATCAATGTTATACAAAGTATTTTATCACTTTAATAATTGTAAATCAAAATTTAAATTTAATGCATTATCATTTTTACGTGATAAAAAATTTATATTAAATTAATAAAAAAAAAATTATATTTTTATTTTTATTTATATTAAAAATTCAAGAATCGAAATCGATCTTAATTTATAAAAAGGGATAACGCCAAATTTTAATTTTTTTTTATCGATTAAATAACTGCTTAAAAAAAATTAATTATTGATTGTACGAGACAATAATTTTGTTATACGTGCGGAATATACAAGAACTGTTTAAATATTATTTAGAGTATTACGTTCATGTCATCTGAATTGTTAAATTAACATAATTATTAATTTATTATTTTTGAATAAATTGTTTAACAAAATGTATAGAATTTTTTTTTTACAATTTACCAATTTTGCTTATACGATTTTATTTAAAAAGTATTAGAAAATATTTTGTAATTCGATGATACTTCAGAAATGAAGCAGTCAAAAAAATGAAAAGAGTTTTCAATTCAAAGTTGTTAATAAAAAATAATTTATAACATTTAAAAATATAAAATTTTCAACGAAAATTGCAACGATCATTTAAACATATTAACGATGACAGACTGACAGTTTTTCCTTTTATTTATTCCCTTAGGGAACATTTTCTCTATAACTTATTACGCTATAACTTACGACCTTTGCTATATAACTTACTCTATTCTGTGCTATTCTCTTTTTATCTCGCCATGTCTTCCCTTTCATAATTCTTCTCAATACAAGTTTCATTTGGCATGCCTACACTACTCTTTTTTGCGGACCCACTCAAAAATCTGCCTATTTCCAATTCGTCTCCATTTCTTTTTAAGAAATTGTGTTTCGATGATTTCTTTCTTATCCAAATTCCATAGATTTTCATTTCAGATTCGCCTAAATAGAATATTCTAAATACATATAATTCTCAGGTATCTGTTATTACCTGGAGCTGTTGTGTGCTTGGTACTAGATACATTTTACACACGTTTCAAATATTCGAATCTTTGTTCCATCGGAGCGGATAAATGGCTTCCAAATTAACCATAGTCTACTATATACAATTCTTGCTTTATTTGGACAAACTGATTAAAGTTACAATTTTATTTACAAATTTTATAATTCCAATAATTTTATAATTCAATGTAAATCAAGTAAATTTTACATTCATATTCCATAAATTTCAACCACTACAAAATATTTATTTAAAACATTTTATTAATTAATTTTTTTCAATTAAATTGCTGGATCATTGTATGTAGACTATATTAAAGAAGTCTTGTATCTAGTATCGAACCAAAAGAGTTTAACTGGTTGGCAATTTGGTACACATGTACTTTATTAGTAATGATTTTATTAACCATTCATTAATAATTAATTGTATTTTCAAAAATATTTATAAAACTGTCAAAATATTAACTGACAGTATAATTTATATTGCAAAAGTTTCAGCTAAATTTATTGGCACACTATACTATATTTTAATATAAGTATAAATTGAATTACTAAAAACTACAATTTTATAAGTTTAACTAATTATAATTTATTTAAATAGCTTCTAGCATCTTACAAAACTATAATAACAAGATACTAAAAAAAAACTACATTCAATTATTTTAGAATTTCCAAAAATTGACCAATAACCCGGAAAATAACTTAAATTAAAAATATTCCAGTTTTTATTAATATCACAAAATTATCTTGTATTGCTCATAACAAAATTGATTCTTAGCTTAAAAATTCCTTTAATAACCTCGAAAATTTATATAGTAATTTTGCAATAAACCCTTTTTAAGGTTATGCTAAACAATAAAATATTAAAGAAGATTTTAAAACTAGTTCTGTAAATTGTGAAAGAAAAACTATTATTTAAGTAATTTTCTTGCACAATAATTAAATTTAATATAATTTAAATATTCTGATCAATTACCTGTTTCGCATAAACATAAAAATCAATTTTTCAATAGCGAAACACCAGCTGATCATCAACAAAATTCACAATTTTAGAGGTTATAGCTATATCTTTTTTGTATTTAGAAAAGCTAAAAAAAGCTAATTTGTATAAGATATAAAGTTAAGATTACATAAATTTTACATATATATTTTCAAATGGTTATAAAGCTCAAATTTTTATTTAGTATAAATATATTTTCTAAAGTTGTTGTTTTTTTATAAGTGATGACTAAGATTATCTCTGGGAATTTCCAATTATTTTATATATATATATATACAAAGAGAGCATTAGCACATAGTGATAAAGCTCACCGCGCATATATATTAGCTAATTTATTGTAGGCCGGTTAAATATTACAAAGCCTTGTCTTAGCTCAGAATTCTCTAATTATAAATTATAATTTTAAAGTTTCTTTTATATATAATTCAAAATCTTTTTAAAGTAATACTACCTGTCAATTACGGTCGAATTGTACGAATCAGATGATCATAACGCTCTTTAATATTACAAATATTTTCTTCAAAATTCTAATTGAAAATTGAATTGGTTGGTCGATTTTAAAATATTGGGAATTACAAGACGCGCACGCACAACGCACATAGGCCAGAATTAAGTAAGCCCGTTTACTCTCCGGTTTAATGCCTTGTTCATTTACAAAATTATATTTTATGATTAGGAATCCGCTAGAACCTTTTTTGTGATCATTCCATTTTAAAGTGATATTTATTTAATGGCCCAATTACTTATTAAGCTTTCAATCCCACTCCAATTATAAACCTCTAAAGTGACATCAGTAGCACCTTTTCGTGCTATTTCATCTGCTTATTCACTACCTTCAATCATACAATGGCCGGGTGACATTATTAGTTTGCTAATAGGTTAAGATTAGTTTTACATACATTAACCAATTTTGAGTGTGATGAGATATTAGCCAAGGATTTTAAGGCCGTTTGGCTATCCGAACATATACTCAACCTCGTATTTATTAAGTTCCTTAATATCATAATATCCGTCGCGTCATTTATGGCAACGATCTCAGCCTGAAAGATAGTGATATTAGGAATCAAATCTTAACGACTAATTAAATTAACATTCATAAAGATACACTGAACACTACCTTACATCTCGTATCTAATATGGAGCCGTCCGTATAAATCGCAATTCTGGAATGGTTGTATTATTATCCCCGCTCTCTTCAAAATAGGATTCAATCCTTAATTTATCAGTTATATTTTTCTTTTCCTTTTGGTAATCGCATTCATCATTCATTTTTAAACCCCTGCACATTTTATATCTAGAATGCTTGTATAACGAATTCTTGCCCCGTTTTGTTAAATTTGATGTCATATTAAGACAAAAGGTCGTGTTTGCTGCAGTATTTTTTACATTTATTACTATTGGTTGAATTAGTTTGAAATTTTGTATATTTCTTGCAATTTTCTACAATTAATATTGATTATTATCCAGCCAAAGCTTATATTATCCACCCATAGATTCCACAAAAGCTCTAATGTGTATCAAACTATCTGTATTTCTATCCGTATTTTTAACCAATATATTAAAAAAAAAGAAACAAGGACTGTTTCTTGACTCTGCAATGCAAAACTGTAAAGATTTAGAACCATACAGTTATGATAGATTCATAAATAGTCTTCTGGGCAAATATTATTCGTTCGTTTATTCAGGTCAATATTTTCAATTGTATACATAGTAAAGTAAATATTTACCAAAATTGAATGTGTATAATGAAAAGTGAAATAAAATAATTTGTACTATATAATGTATTGACAAATCCTGCCGCGTGAGGTATTGTAATTTAAGTTGATACATATTCATCAAATCTTAGATCAAATTGATCTGCTTTGTAAATCTATTTAATAATAATATCTAATAACAGTTACTATAATTCAGATTTTAGAGTCAAGAAATCGTTGCATCATGGAATTCATATTAAAGTGTCCCATTCAAGCTGTACTCTATATTCAAATATTGTTTTAATCTTTAGTGTCGCTATTATTGAGCATCTTCTATATGCCACTCTACCAATACTTGTAAGATGAATAATGCGATTCTTGGGGCAAGCGTTCTTCTTTAAACTCGAAGATTTCGGGAATCACAATTTAGATGATTCTCAAGTTGTCGGATGGCAAGCAATTATTATACGAATACCCAGGATGCTTTACTCAGGGATTCAATATGAATTTTAAAAATTGTGAAAAACTGTCAATTCAATTTTCAATTTCGATTTATCATTTTGTATTTTAACTAAATCTAAAATTCAGGTTTAAAATTACAAATTTCAGGTTTAATTTTATTTTATTTTAATAATGTGGTATTTTTCGTAGTACTTGTTTAAATTACATTTACAACTAGCTACTATTTTTTTTTTAATTTACAAAAAAAAAATAAACCAAAAAATTAATTTTTACTATCCTGTCATGTGGTTAACCGCATAATAATTCATAAAATATTAATTTAAAAACAAGTATGCAAAATCAATATTCAATATCAGAAACAATTGTTGTACTACAGTTAATACAAAAGTGGTTGAAATTAATTGAAATTTTGATAATGTACTTAATTTTTAAATTCATTATATTTACTCTTATCAAAATTTACATTAACTTTTCCCAAATTTTCCTAATTTATATTCAACAATGAGAGATAATTTAATTATCATAATTAGAACCAATTCTATTTAGTCCAATACAAATGTTTTAAAACTAACGAATAGTCTAATAATCGTTTTTAAAAATATGGTCCTTTTTCAATTTTTCTATAAATTTATATTGAATAAAATCAGGACCGGATTTAGAGATTACCATAAAAAGCTTTGCTTCGGGCAACAGCTCACAGGGGACAACAAAATGTAATTTTGTTTTATTAATTTCTCTTTATAAATAACTAAAATACTGAAATTACATATTATATTCTTAATGCTTCAAATATGGAGTCAAAGTTTGCCAAATTCTTATTTTTGGTTTGTAATTATATCACGCTTTAATCACATCAAATATTTTTTATTCCTGTCATGATTTATGCTATAAAAATTATTTAAATTTCGAACAGATTTTGTATAAATCAGAGCCTTAGTCCATTGCGGATTGTGAGAAAGTGCAAAAAGTCAAGCTTAAGGATAAAAACATAATTTCTTTCTTTATATATGTTTCCTTTTAACATAGCCACACCACACCAAAACAAATAATCAGTCATGTACTCAGGTCCCCATTTTCTTCTGTCTGAGATTGATGAAGAATAAATATTCTATTACTGATTATATTAGTAAAATAATTAATAATCAAATATAATAGAATTTGAATTAATAATAAATAAGATAAATAAGTTAATGAACTTTTTTAACATCAATAATATTTTTCTAAGATTTCGAATTTTATGAAGTGTTAAAATATTTTTTTTTTTTTTAAACTATATGTTTATTTATAATAAATTTAATGATTCTTTTTGTTAATTGTTTTGTTACTTCCACGCGCGTTCATTAATTAAAGTTGTTTACTATTGAAAAAGTCAAAAACGTAATATATTATCGTAAATAATAAGCAAACTTCAAATATATCAAAGAAATTAATAATAGTTTACAACTAAATGAAAATCTAATTAAAGTTTATTAATGGTTATTTTCGAAAAGTTTTATTTTCTCTAAATATAAAGTTATAGGTACACAAAATGTTAATTCAAAAATATAATTAAGAATTTGATTTTTATGTTTTTGGCATATGTTAATTACTTAATTTAAACCTTTAGTTGTTGTAGTCAACTAAATAATATATAGTCAGATGAAAATGTGGAATTTTTTTCAAAAGGTGAACCTAACCATTGGGCTAATAGAGCTGCGATCATAGAAACCCCAACAAATATTGTATTTTAAATTTTATTTATTTATTCTAGAGGCGACCTTTTTATCATATTTTCTTATTTTTTACACCATAGCAGATACCTACCCTCTACTATTTATTCCATCACTTATAAGTATGACTTGCCGGAGGGCGCCAGCTATTATCACAAAGTTATTTATTTTTATACAAAAACAATTTTGTCATCTTTTCAGAGCTAACATTTTATTTTGGAAGCTAATATTTATATTTAAAAAAATATGGAAGTAGGCACCTGCTTCAATCGGTCCCTGATTGTATTAATTTTAAAATTGTCAAATTTAGTAAATCAGAAACAAGAATTTTAACATTTTATAGATTGTATAAATAATTCTTATTTTATTTTTATATTATTTGCTACAAATTTTGCCATAGTGACAATTCATTTGTAATCAGTCAGAAGTTAAGAAAATAAAATTCAAATTTTAAATTTAAAACAAATTTTCAATTATTATCATAGACAAACTCTATTAAATTAAAATCAAAATCCAGAAAACTTACAACCATGCACAACAAAATAACAAACTACAAATTGTGTTTTTCATTTATAATTAACTTTCACTTCAAAATTGCTTTCAACTATATAAACATTATTATAATAATTACCATTTAATTCCCGGAACCATAGATGAATCATTCAAAAAATATATGTCTTTATAACATCAATTTTATTTTTTATATATTTCATTGCATCTCCCATCAACATATTCAAAATACTCTCGAATTAAATGACCTTCCATTTCCATGCATCAAAATCTTTCAAAATCAAAACAAAAGTGACCTAATATTCATAAAAATATAATAACAAACAAAAAAAATTAACTTATAAATAAAATGGCCCTACTTTAGTGATTACATAAGTTCTGCATATCTTCTCAGTGAATAGACACAAAAACGTCATCTATATACTAAACGTAAGTGTGTATCTATAAAATACATATTCCACTTTCTTACATAATTTCACAAAATTTAATGAACTTACAGAATCCATCCATGCTACATAAAAAAAAGCACATGGTAAATAAAATAAAAATATAGTGTATAATATTAAAAAGTAGTTTGGATTTTCCCATACGTTTACTGAATGATTTCAGTAATAACATTTTTTTATACAGTATATTATTATTATTTCACCAGAAGATACTGAATTTAATATTTGATCATTTTATTTAAACCAATTTTAATTATTAAATAATTTTATAAAAAGTTAGTTAATTTTAATATGAAATGTTTTACGTTTTGGGTTTTTTGCCCACCTATTATTTGTTATCAGTAGAAATATTTTTTATAGGGAAATATCATCCTATCTATTTCTACAAATAATGTTTATTATTATCACTAACATATGTCAGTACTAGCATAGTTCAAGTTCAATTAATTTTTTTTTTTTTAATTTTGAAAACCCATCAAAATAACAACAAATTTTGATTTCTATTTACAATTTTAAAGTGTACAGAGCAATTTAAGTAATTAAATTAAATTGGAAATTTATTAGAATGAATCACAGCAAATTTCTAATAAATGCAATTTAAAAAAAAAATGAAATAAATTAATAAATAAAATTCGTTGAATCGATATTTTTCTAGTATTATATGGATGTTCCTACTTAGCCCCAGATAGTCACCGAGCACACGACTATTATATTCCACTACACCTGCATATTGCATAGATTGTCATCTCCGACATAGTTGTAAAACCAAATCTCTTGGTTATTTTGTCAACTCAGTAGCCGCCAATCGCTCCTGTTTAATTACAGAATTATTTTTAAGATTCCGCTCTGACCAGAGATCTTTGTTCACCCGAAGTGTGTCAGTTGTATTGTAACCGACATCTTCCTAACTTTCTTCACCGTCATAATCTCCAATCTCATTATTAAATTTCCCTATGAAGGTGAGGACAGATTGATCAGCAATATATGTTCAATTTATATTTATACTTAGTGATAAATAACCAGATTAAGTTTGGAATATCTCAAAATCTGATCTTCTTTATTCATAGTGGCTAAAATATTGGCCAAAAAATTATTATTTAAAAAGAAATGATCTTCATTTATGTAGATAGTTTAATTGTTTAATCGTAAACATTTGCGATAAAAAAGAAAATAAAGTTGAGGTTTAAGGAAAAACGGTTGTAAAACCTCCTAGAGAAGAAGATGGTCAACTACTGTATAAAAACATAATGAATTTTTAAATGTTTTCAAGTTATTTACAACTAAGAAGATGAGAGAATTTATTTTATAAAGTAGTCCAGCATATTCTTCTCTCAACATTATTTTACTGTTCGTTTGAACTATTTATATGTAAATAAGTTTTACTTTTGTTAAAAACTTTTTTTTTCTGAAAATGAGAAGCATAAATGAAGTTACCAACGAGTTCGATTTCCATAGTTTACAAAGTACTAAAGATTTGAGGATTTAAATCTGAGTGCATAGAGTATTATTATATACTCTATAATTCCTTGAGAATAGTTTGAAGTTGCTAGCACTTCTAAATCTAATGAATAAGTGATAACAAACTGATAAAGTACTAGTATAAAAGTGTTAAAAAATGTTGATTCAATTTCAATATTCATTGAATTATACAATTGGTGCCAGAGAAGCTGCTTAAGTAAATAAATCATCTTTTGAGCCATTTTCCTTCCCTGACTTATCCTCTTAAGATTGTAGAAAGTTTGTTTGTTATTTCTTGAGGTTAAGTGGAAATGGAACCAATTCTAAAGAAATATCTTTAATATTTTCAATATTCTGTTGCGAACTGATACTGGGCATAATAATTTTCAATAATTAAACTTTAAGAGTTTATAAATTTTAAGAATATGGTCCTATAAAATATAATAAAAGTTCTAAATTATAGCAATTATAGTTATACTAATTAGTAAAAATAACATTTGCTATATTATGAAATGAGAAATTAAAGAATAATCTTCTTTAATTCGCTGGATCCAAACTATTATATTTTAATATCGACAATTTCAATAATATTTACATTAATTTTTATAAATATTTCTTTGAAAATTATCAAACAAAAATAATGTCTGCAATATAAAATAAATATTTTTACATATTTTTTATGTATTGAATAAAAACAATCTTTTGATAGTATTAGTAATCATAGTTTTATTTATAGATTAAAATAGTTATAAAAAAATAATATAATTTTAAAAGATATTACAATCGCAAATCTAAAATTGTATATACACCAGAAAGCAGACTTAATATACGTATAAATATTTGAATGATCACTGATCAAACTCGTGGCGTGTGCCTTAGTTTGAAACTTTTTGTGTATTTCACATTTTACTCTCTACATAGCCATGGTATTTTTGTGGAATATTTTTGGACATAATTTAGGTTGTTTATGAGGTGCATTAAATAGTTTACAATATAAAAAAATAGGAAAATTAAATGTGAGGAAGTAAGGGTTATTTAAAATCATAAATATGACTAGCCCAGTAGTAATTTTATGTATAAAACTAATTTTCATTAACAAAATAATTTTTTTTTAAAAAAAACTATATTGTTAATGTTCAACCACCTATGCCGCACATTCAAAGAGCCGAGCGAAAGAGAAACGGTTACACACTTCATATGTAAGTGCCCGGTGCTGGCTAGGGCCAGGTTCTATTCGCTTGGTAATCTTTCCTTCAACAACCTCAGCGATCTTGCCGCGAAGTGGCCCACGGAAACCGATTTGTCCAGATCTACCAGAGTTCATTTATTCATACAGATAGTATAATTTTTCTTTTTGCTATCTGATGGCATCTTGTACAACCATTTCAATTCTTTTCATCTAAGACCTTAGAGTAATCTTTTATATTGCCCATTTATTAAAACGATCGTTTCCAGTAGGAAAACCTATTGGGTAAGGCTCCTTAGGAAATATATACGTTTAAGAATATATTGTCCATGAAAGTCCATAAATTATATAACTAAGCATACAATTATTGGAACGAAATGATTAACACATAATTATTTATAAAACTTATGCCAGATTCAGAATGCAACTACTCAAATTGACATTAAATTGTAAATTTATATATTGGATTTTTTGGAGTATTGGTTACAATAATGAGAAACTAAAAAAGCTTCTCAAATCACAAAAGTATAACTTTAAGTATTAGCTATGGATAAAATCTATATACATTGACATAAAAATGCGGATCGTATGATAAATATCTTGTAGATACAAAGGTTTTTTTTTCTCAATTTTGCAATTTTCTATATCTTTTTTGTTATTGTCAGATTACTTGATTTTTCCAATTTTTTTTTCTGTTTTAGTGTATTTAAGAGCATATTTTATGATAATATTGTACATATATAAATAGTCTTTTATAGATATATAAAAAAAAAACAGAAAACAACATTTAAGTAGACAAGTTTGGTGCTGTTTATTTCTTTTCTGTTTCACAGTCTTATTAAGTTTCATTTATTAATGCTTTCGATTGTGAGTAGTGCAAGAAAATTAGATTATTATATTTAAAAAAAAAATTAAAATAAATTATTCGATTTTAACATATCTAAGTAATAATCTTTAGAGGATTTTGTTTGAGAATAATTCAACCCCTCTAGTTTTTGTGATCAATGTATTTTGCCATCAAAAGTAAAAACATGAATTTTCCAAAAAAAAATCTTTTTATTGACCCAAATCAAAAATTGATCCATTCACCTTGCAATTTTTGACCTAAGAATTTTGAGTTTATTACTAAAATAAATATTAAAATAAAGATTACAATTAAAACTCTTGATCAAAACATTGAAAAAATCGCTCTATCGCAATTTGAACTAGTGTACTAGTTTTAATTTGATTTGAAAATTATATTATTATTTTTAAAATCGGTATCAAAATTTGTTAATATTTCGATCAACTATTATTAACAATAATATCAATAATTATCAATCACTGTACCCTTGAGACTGTACCCTTGAGCATAGTATAAGGGCTGAAGATTAAATAGTTGATGGACGGTGTACATGATATTTGTGATAGCATTCGAAGCAAAACAAAATATGCACTCCCGTCTCGGATTCAACCCCATTTTGAATTACAGTATATTTTAAGATTCGATTAAAGTAGCATCAATCTAATATGACATTAGATTGGTAATTAAATGTATTTTAAAAGCTTTTCGAAATTCTTTTTGTAGCTTACAAGCTTGCAAAATGTAATTTGGAGGAAAAAAAAATATTTTTTATTTCCTGAAATCTCGATCAAAACTATTCTATTTCAAAAAAAATCTGATCAGTAATTGAAAATGTATTTCTTAAAATTCCTGTACTACATCAAATGATTTTGATCAACAAATATTTAATAAAAAAAAAACACACATACAGATACGAATGATCGACACGCAGCAACAACAAAATACCAATAAAAATAAACTGGAAATAATATATAATTAAAATATACATACAAAATTAATACTTCGCTCCATCACATCATAAACCCCCAACACAAATACACTGAAAAAAAAAAATTCTCACTTTTTTTTTGTAGCCTTTTTAACTTGCTTAGTTGTTGTTTTTTATTATTTTTACTTTCAAATTTATTTATTTTTATATAACTTTTTTTTTTTTTTTGTTTTGGTTTAGTTTTTCTCTCCGAATCGAAATTATGTGAATTCGAAATATATTACAATCAAGTATATACAACAAAATTTCATTTTGAAGTTTACATAGTCAATTGAACGCGTGCGGTTGTTAAAATTGAATTTTCTTCACAATAATGAAGAATTATTAAAAATTTATTTAAATTATTTAATAAAAAATCTAAGATAATCAAAATTAATATTTAAAAATATTATATTCAAAGTCGCAATTAGCGATTTTGATCATCTAACAAAAAAAAAAAAATTAAAACTTTGACGTGACAAAAAAAATAAGAGTTCGCGCGTGAATAGATCGATATGTTTTTATGGTGTTATTTTGTAAAATGTTATTTTTCACAAATTATATTTTATTAAAATTGAAATATAATAAATAATTTTTTTTATATAGTTTTCTTTGTTCATTTTATATGTAAAATTATAATTTTATCTTAAATTTAATTTAAAAAAATATAAAACATTATTGTGAATTTCATTTCCGTCTTAGTGTTTTCATGTTCATTATTTTAACATAAATAAATAAATAATTATTATTATTATTAGTATGTATTATTTTATATAACAGCGTAATTAAAATAGTAGTTATTTTATGTCAATTTTTTATAATTTATTATTTTGTTATATTTTTGATTTAATTATTCATAATAATAAATTTTTTGTATTGTTGTTATAGCTATTTTACTACTATTATAATATAATTATCTAATAATTGTATATATTTAAAATTTACATCATTTATATTAACCATTTCGCGGCGACTACAGTAAGATTTTTTGGAATAAGACTTCATCGTGCAATATATTAATATATGTAAATTACTTTAATTAAATAGTACTATCGTAATGGTTTCCAAAACTACATTACCGAATATTTTGTATAGGTATAAGAAAAGTTTTTGGTTTTGAACTTCAAACATCTGTTCCACTAATTAATAAATAATTTTCCGAAAATAAAGATTTCCTATTTCAAGCTTAGTACAGGGTCGAAATAAAATAACATGATGCTTTATAAATTTTCACATAATATACAGTAGCTTTGATTAAACAAATTTTGAAGCAACTGCCAAACTTCAAAACGTCAAAATGTTCAATCAATTTGATAGAAATTGATATTTTGTCGTTTCTGCTTCGAAGATTTTTATTATTATCATCATCATGTATGTATATTTGTCTTAATAGCCTCTTCTGTGGCTGTTAAGATATTTTTTTTTCAATAGAAGCTTTTTATTCGAGCGTTTTTATTTTATCTTATAACTTTTAATTTACAAAAATATATTTCAATTAAAATAAAATAGCCCTTTACCAAGTCAAATGGCGGTGGTATCAATAGACGAATAGACTAAACAACTGCCACTCATCATCTTGTTCACGGGCTTATTAGTCTCAATTTTTTTATTTCTGGTTTCTTTAATTTGTTTTAAAACTACTGACAATCAGTCTAAAAAACAAGTTTTATACTGGATCGCCATATTTTAGTAGTCGCGAAATGGTTAAATGTTTGAATGTATTGCAAATATAATCAAAAATATAACAAAAATATAACTGTGTTTGTTTGAATTTTGTTTTGATTTTAAATAATTTTTTTTTTTGTTATATTTATGTACTTAAATATTATATGAAGAAAAAAAAATTATAATTAACATAAATTTTAATTGTACTTAAAAAAACTAAAGTATGTTATTAAAATTAAAAAACAAAAATTAACAATAATTTTTTTTTAAGTGAATTGCACTTGTTATAAATATTTTCTACCTACGATAATTTGTAGAAAAATCTTGTTTTTTATTTAGTTATGTCTTTGTCTAGTTAATAGATAGTTCAGTTCAGTCAGAGAGCTAATTATTCAGAGGAATTTCAATTAAAATTGTTGGTGTGGTTTAATTAATTTTCATATTTATTTCAATATATTTTAATTATATTTTTAACTTTTTAGTTTTATTAATTTTTCTCATTATACCATTTTTGGGATAGCAAAATTTTTCTGATGCCATTCAGAGGTGACATTTTTTTAACTTACATTGCATTGATAATAACAACATTAAAGTTACATTGACTACTATTTAATAAATATACTTTCCCACCTAAAAATATAATTTTAATTGTAGCCCAACAAGTTAATAATTATTAAGACTAAAGCATTTGCTGTTTGTTATCAACAAAAATGACCTTAACTGGTGATAGCATTTCGTCTATATATTCTTACAACTGTTTTTATAATACATATACACGATTTCATTTTAAGTTCAGAAAAGTTATACGTAGCCGATGACATGTTCCAAACTTGAACATATAAATTAATGCAATATCAGTACACTAATTTTGCAATGAGCTTCAGAATTATTTATTTTTTTCTAAAGAACTATTTAAATTAATATTTTATTGCTGCGGCTTTAACTGAACTCTTCTGATGTCAGACAACAGATTATTTATCAAATTAGTGGGTCTATTATTTGCATATGTCTACAAAAATATTATATATTTAGAATTTAAGATTAAGAAATACTAAGAAATATTCATCCATTATTTTTATAAATAATTTTATTTTTGTATTATTTGTAATAATATTTAAATAATATTTAATTTAGATCATTTTATAATCTGGTAAATTTAATAAAAAATAAATTTTAATTGCCTAATATGAAAAACAAGATTTTCCTGCTTAAAAATTCGATATAATAAATATAATATAAATTGCATTAAATTAATTATAAAACAAAATAAATTATTGAAATAAAATAATATTTTTCAGAATTAATATTTTTATAGAAAATTAATTTCAATAATCAAAAATTTTAGTTTTTATAATAATCAATTTTATATTTGTTTTGGCAATAAACAAATAATAAATAAATTGTGATTATCAATTAAAAATAAAGAAAAAATATATTTAATATAATTGTTAATTAAAAGTGTTTATTTTTAAAAAAAAAAGAATATTAATATATTTTGGTTCCTAAACATTTGAAAAGTGCACTTAGTAAAAAAGGATTTAATTATCTGTATATAAAAAAATGGAAACTGACGACATAATAGGTATATAAAAAAATATATTATTGATAAGTATGACGTTATATTGAAAATGTAATATATAATTATTTATGATGTATAGAAATAACTCCTTGCCATAAATATCCTTTTAAAGTATAAAAATGAATTTTTCCATCGGAAAAAGTAGACATATAACATTCGAAAATTACATCAACAGTCAAAATTCCGGGAAAAATGACACTTATGTTCCGAAAATTTTATTCCGAAAATTAAGTATTCTTTTTTTACGATAATTAGTTTCGGTAATTATGACAATTTTTTTTAAATTTATAGAGTATTAACTTATCAGTCCCTGAAAAATCAGTCATAACTGCCAGAAACGTAAATTTAAGTTTTTAAATCAGTGATCTTAATGCCGCTGTACTTATAAAAGTATACAAAATAAAAATATATATAAAAATATATATAAAACTAAAAATTATAACAAATTTCAAAAATTGACAACTATATGTCAAAAATAGTCAATTTGGACAATTGTTAACTATGTGATGTCATAATAACACTAGAAATGTTATTTTCATTAATAACGATTAAGAATAATTATTAGTCATATTTACCAAAAAAGAACCGAAATATAAAGAAATTTATATTTTGACTATGACTAAATTGTTATTTATCCCATAATTAGTTTTTTTAAAACTGTCAAAAATAAATTGTATCAGTATCGTCATAAAATAGTCAAAACAAAAAAATATCTTTATGACGCACAATAAATGGGCCAACTTTGTCGTTACTTTTCTAGTGGTAAAATCACTTTTAGCGTTTTAATGATATTGGTTTGCAGTAATCTAGTCCTTCTATATCTAGAGAATAAGTCATAACAAACAAACGTATACTAAATGATATCATAACGCATTTTTTACTAGTGTAAAACACAATTCAAAACTAGTATTTTTAATAAATTTTATTTGAATTATTGTTTAATTTGAATAATTAAACTCCAAATCTTCAAAATCACTGGAACCATTTCGTTACATTAATTCGTTACAAATTAAAACTGGTACTGTGGATGAAACAGCATATCTACTTAAGTGCCAGTCGCAACATTTCGTCCTCGTGTTGACAGAACCTATACACTTGGTCTGATGAAAGACCAATTATGTATATGAGGTTAAAATTACCTGTAAGGAAGCCTTTCTTTTTATTCATTCATTTGAAGGTGCTTTGTTGCTAAGTTTAAATGAATAGCTTTGAATGTCCTAACCCTACACGCATATTCCAGTGTAATGCCTCAAATTGTTCTGCATTTCCTATTGTAGCGAATTTTATTAATTTTACAATACATTTTGCCGATTTAAAAATAGTTAAAGTCCTTACAACGTTTAAAAATTATATTATCTAAAAGATTTAAATATTATTAATATTTAGTAACTAAAATATGTAATAAAATCATTTGAACTAAATTAAAGTTACACAAAATTATATGCAGCTGGACATCAATCAAACTAGTACACTACAATACCAAATGGTTGAATGATTCACAAACTTGTTTAATTATAAATCCCATTAAAACAATTTTTATCTGATATCTTCTTAAAATTATGTGTAATGCTAAGTTTTATTTTTATTATTTAAGATTCACAATTATTGTATTTTTATTATGTAGAATTTTCGCTTTTATTTTTGCATATGGAACCTGTTTTATTCGTGCTGAATATATGTAATAATTTAATATTCCTAGAAGTTGCTAAGAATTCATTATTTATACGGTGTAAAAGCATAAATCAAGTTTTAAACTTAAAAAAAAAATGCAATATAAAAATAATTATTTTTATACTTCTGTAAATAATGTTGTCCGTGACTTTGAACTGTTTTCTGATCATACAAAATAAAGATGTAAATTAGGGGATTTTTCATCGTACAAAATAAGATTTTATGTAAATTAGGAGATTTTTTATAATAATATTTATTTATCAATGTGAGCATTTTTGTAATGATTTCGAAATATTCTATAGAAATTTGAATCTAGATCTTCCCATATGAATTTTATATCTCAAATTACTAATGACAAGCAAGTTATACTTGCAATAGGTACTTAAAGTTTATGTTAATCATTTGCTAGAGTATTTCTGTTTTATAATCATATTGTTAGGCTGCAAATATACATATAAAATATCTATAAATCTATTAAAATTACAATTTTATAAATTTGTGAATCATTTAGATTAAAGTATGACGACATATTTATAACTTGATTTTACCAAAACAATATTTTGAAGTATCCTCAAATCCCAAAACCACTGAATAAAGTCAACAATATAAAATTTTATTATTATTATTTATTAAATTCTAAATTTCTGAAGAAATTCACTATAGTTTGTGACAATTTAACTTTCCATGTGAAGTAAACATGATCAGTCAGTAGCGGATACAGTTATAGGTAAATGGGGTAATTGCCTTCATAATAATTCCCTATAAAAGTTCTAAGAAAAATACTATCCCTTTGTGACCCTTACGTAAACGATTACTGACTCCGTATTAACTTTAGGGAGTATAGTTCTTATGTAATCGGTCAGTGGCGGATAAAGTTAAAAGTAAATGAAGTAATTGCCTCCATAATAATTATCTAGAATACCTTTACGAAAAATATAGTGTAAAAATTGCAAATAGTTAAATATCTTTTCATTTCGTTTTCGCTTATTAATAATTATCGAAATGAGCCTCTCCATTAATATTTTTTAAAAGACGTAATGACTTTTTTAATTCAGAAAAAATACATGAATGATTTTTAAAATTTAATAAGATTCCTTTTAGCATTTAATTTCCAAAAAAAATTGGTGGCCTTCGAGAAAAATTACAAAAATTACAAAATAGATTAAGAAGAATTATAACTAATAGAAGAATAACTAAGATAATTGACAGTACAGAAATAAAAATTTAGTTTTAAATAAGTGTTTTTTATTTTACTTTATTTTGATATCAATTACTGCACTCCCCCCATTACCTCCTAATCCTGCTACCTTGATCCTTCAGTAGAAAAATGAATACAAATATTTTTAATTTATGTAAAATTTATACTTAATTAGTGAAAATTTAAATTACGAAATGTTTTAAATATAAATTACGATTATTTATAATAAATTTCATTTTTGTAAATTATATAATTATAAAAATGCATTACTGTTTCGGTGCCAATCCTTTGTATACGTATAATCAATAATGATATAAACTATACCAATTTATTTAGGGTTAGGTTTCTAAAAGAATTTATTTTTAGAAATATACTAAATTTTCTTAATAGAATATCTAAAAATAAACCTATAAAAATTAATTTTAATAATAAACAAAAAGGTTAACATGCAATTTTCTACAATAATAAATTCTTATTATATAAATTTCTATATATTTTCATATTTTCCTATTGTAAATATACAAAATTTCTATAAATTATCTTATAGTAAATATAATATATACTAAAAAAATAGAAAAATTCCCTTAAAATATTACTGACTTCATCAGAAATTGAATCGATTTAATGTAGTAAAATTCAATTTAACTTTTCTACTACTTATAGTTCAGTGTTTTTCTTGATACCAAAAATAGAACAATTTATGTTGTATACATACAATACATATAATATATGTAAAATAGATATAAAAAGAAAATCAATATTATTTAGCTAAATATTATTAGATTAATATAATTTACTTTTAATTAATTCAATTTCTAAGAATAAACTTAATAAATTTGTTCCATTTATTTAAATAAACATAATATAACATAAAATTTTGTATGGTTTTTGTTGATAAGATTGTTTCGTTAATGTCGTCGTCTACAAGGAAATCTATACGACAAAATAATAATATTTTTCCAATTAATTCAAAATAAAGATAAATTTACAAAATATAATTATAAGTAAAAAAAAAATTATATACGACACACAAAGTTTTTCCACAAAAAGTTAACAAAAGACGAATTTTCCATTTGATTACCTTTTTGAATTTTCCAGTGAAATTGTCTTAAAATTTTAGTAACCCAATTAATTACAGTATATAACGTAATATGGTTTTTTTATTATATGCGTATATAACATAATTTATGTATAAAAGAACAATCAAAATTATGAGTTATTTTTAGATAATTTTTGTTAAAATTAAAAATAACTTTTATTGGAGGTTGGATGGATGGTTAAATAAACGATTTTATTTATGCATAATAATAAATTGAACAATTTTTTTTTTTTGTATAAATATGTGGTATTAAAAACCATATAAAAATATGATAAAGGTTATTAAAGGTTGTAGTGTTTTATGTCATATTTATTATAATTTCCATTTTCTAATTTCATAAAAAAGATTCTAAAAACTCGTCATTATTATAAATATTATTAAAATTTTATCAGTTTTTTAAACAAACATTTTTTTAAACCATTAACAACATCCTAGTATTATCGCATATCATTTAAAATTACCCCAGCAATATAGCAAACCCATTTGAATATTGATAAACCTTTGGCTAAGACTTTTGAAATTTGGCATAAAACGAGAAAAACGTCAAACCGAAGTTTCACCCCACCTAAATTATTATTTGTATTATTGTTAACAAATTTTGTTACAGTTGAAGGTCCTTATTTAAAGATTTACTGAGAATTGTCGGGAAGGATACATAGGTTAACAAGCTTGCATCAAATTTAAAATTGACAAAACGTATGAATACCAATGAATCCATAATTTTAATAGTTTTTGGAGTAAAATTACATTTTACAGGAGTAAAATTAAACAAAAACTACTAATATTTTTATGTTATTGAAGAATAATTTACCCCAAAGAATTAGTTAGGTATATCTTTACTAAATGAAATAGAGTCTGTACATGTTTAATGTTTGACTACTTTGATATTAGGCAATTCAATTAGTAATCATTTATTACAGTATATAACATGACAGGGTCGAAATTCTCGTTTATGTATTAAGTTATTAAAATTAAAATAAAATTAAATTTTAATATTACAACAAATTGGTTGACTAAATACAACTTGGTCGATTAAACCACTTTAAAATTTGGAACTTTTATGTTTCCCATTTGAATTATATAGATAAAACAAATTTATATTTTTAATTCTGAAGTGGGAAGTATAAAATGTATCGATCAGTTTAGTATCGATTCGTAAAATTGAATAAGAATTAGATGCATTCATATATTTTGTATTAAAAATACATTTTTCATACAAACACATATTGCTGATTTGAATCGAATCGATTGGAAAACGGAATAAAAAATCGGTTTATTTCAACTTTTTAGAATTCAATTATGAAACTGTCCAATTTGAAAGCGGAAATAACAACAAAAACATTAAAGAAAATTTTAATTAAACGAAATTTTAATTCATTTGAATTAAATGAAAAAAAAATTGTTTAATATTATTAATATTTTATATATACGGTATTAATAAATTAAATTTTGTTATAAAATATGAATATTTAAATTGTGTAATTACAGAAAATTTGTTTAACTTTATTCATAGTTTAGAAAATTATAAAATATGAATTAATCTAAAAAGATTGTAGATAATTTTATTGAATTTTATTCAATCATTTAGTTTTTATTTCAATTCAAATTTAAATTTGGCAAATAAAAAAAAAAATCCTAATCGATTGCGATCTTAATCAATTGAAAGACTACTTAAATTTTCGAAATGACACTTAACTGATCGATACATTATGAGTCCAGCTTTAGTTCTCACCAACACAAAATATAATTTTGCTAATTTTAATTCACTTTTTAAACAAAACAACGAATCGAACGTACAAGATTTTAGTCGTTACAATTAACAATTCTATAATCTGACTCTCCTTCATCATAAAAGAGTCATATCCGAGGTTCAGTTACTGTAATAACAAAAAATTTAATTTATAATTTAATTTAGAAACTTCGAGTTCATAGTAACTAAAGCCACTGAATAATGATTAAAAACATTTCAATTTCAAGGAAACATTGAAACTTTACTGTATACAAATTATTCATATTGCAACGAGTTTCTCATTACCCCGAAAAATAGATTCGTTCAACTCTTCTCCTTCTTATAGTGCCACTCCTCTTTGGAGGTTGGTCATCATCTCTAGTGTTTTTGTTCTTGACTTCACGTTTCTAAAAATATCTTTCGCTGATAGTTCAACTCTTAGATTATACTAAAAAACCATTTTCAGCAAATTCTTAAATTAGCTACACGAAACAAACTTTACAAATAACATTTTCAAATCGTATTTCAATTGTTTCACTAATTTCATAGGAGTAATAAAAAAATTTACCACAAAAATTATTTATTTAAATTAAAGTTTTATAGATCAATAATAAATTATTGTAATTTTTTTTTTTGTTATTTGCCCGGGGTCTATCTAAATATGTAAAACGCTAACTAAAATAATTTTCCATATGCTATGAGTTTTTTTATTGCTTTTCAATTATTCACCGAAAAACATTAAATTTTCAGCTACATTATAAAAAATTTACTATATTTTATGTGTTACTGAAACGAAAATAAACAAAAAAAAATTTGGACAAAATTTTCACTTATATAAACAAAATTTTCTTGTATAACTGCCAAATTTTTATTTCTATATGTTTTTAAAAGAACTTGTCTTAAAAATATGTAATTATACATAAAATAAAAACTATCTAAAGAATGTTGTAGCTTATAAAGTTTAACATATTATTTTATGATTAAATATGTCCTGTTGAAATAATATATTGTAATATTTTGACCATTTCAAGATTTTCATGTACCATCTGAAACAAAAATCAATAAAACTTGATGACAAACCAACTTAAATTAGTTAATTGACCCTCAAATTTAATAGAATTCTTAATTTGATTTTAATTATTAGTTATTATAATCAAAATTATGCAAAAATCAAGTTTATGTTGGCACATAAAGCAATTTGTAATTGTTTGTGCAAAATTAATTATTAATAAAGTCAAAATAATCTTTAAAACAAAGTGATTATTTAGTGAAGGTTAAAAGGGTTTCTGTATAGTCAATCATTGAGTAGATGACCATGATAATTCCGGTTAAATTACTTAAATTTATGTTGCAATATTAAATCGAGAACTTAAATATAAATTTCACAATTCTTTTTCATAATTTTTATTTTATTTAAAATATTGTTAAGAACTTAATTAATTATAATATTTTTCAGCATCTGATAATTATATGGTTCACAAAGTATATTAGTATGATTCAAAGATTTTTGCGTAACTTATTTTATTAATTAAAATTTATTTAATTATATTTTTATAGTTTATGTAAATATTCTGAAGTTATTGATTTATATTATATAAATTTTTTATTTTTGTTAATACTCATGAGCTATTAAACCGCTTCTGGTAGACTATAAATATTCACCAATATTATTTCTTTGTTTCTGTAGTTTGAATATTAGGCTGTATGTGTACTGGTTTTGAATTTGAATACAAATATTTCGACATTATTCATAAATTTTTATTAAAACTATTTTTTATTGAGTTTGATATAAAACGTAGAAACGTAGTGTAACTGTTTGGTATATAATATACTTTGCTGATATGAGTATTCACTTGGTACATACAACATTGTATGTGACCATAGAGCAACTGTTGTAGCAATTTATAACTCTACAATTGACAGATGTATATTTTATCATAAGGTTTAGTGACGCTAAATTGTTTTGATTTATTAAAAATTAACTCTTAACTTAATTTACAAATAAAACCATAAAAGAAATCAATTTTTAATTATCTGTTACGTGGGTACTACGTTACTACGTTACGAAAGTATTCACGTGGGTCGTAGTTCGGAATCTACTCTAGTATACTCCATACATTTCAGTGTTGATCTGTCGATTTTTGAAATACGGTACACTACGTACCATGTGAACAAGATAATGGAGACTCAAGAGGTTTATTGGGTTCCCTGAATTGAATAATTCCATTATGAATTAGTGTATTCCTATTAGTTTTTTTTTTATTATTATTTGTATTAAAAATATGAATTATTATAAAGTAATTTTTATGTATTTGCAATGAGTTAATGTATGATGATAAAATTTAATTAGAAAAACAATAGTGTGAAAATAGTGTAAATTTAATAATTCTATTGACCTAAAATATATTTTTGTTTTCGATTTTCGATTTATGTTTTTGTTTTCGATTACAGTACGATATGTGACCCATTTTTTAACAGCCTTCGTGTATTCGCACTTAAACAACACGATACGCAATACTATTAATTGTCAATTGAGACAATGGTGGTTTTTCTAAGTAAACTATAGGATATTATATTAACTTAATTAATTATATAAATATGATTATATTTACTAGATCTGTACATAATTATTAGATTAATAATTTCTATTGAAAACTATAAAATTGATACTTCCACTTCATAATATTCAGCCATATTAGACATAATGTTGTAAAATATTAAGAATTTCAATATTTTGATTCTAGTTTGTCTATAAATATTGAAAACCTTATAACCTTATCTTTATTTCTATGTAAAATATTTATATGCTAAATGTAAATTCAAATTTCGGTTAATATATTAAAATTACACTTCAAAGGATATTTTTAAATATATTTATACAACAGATCAAAGTATATTTACACATAACCAGTAGGATTACATATAAATTCTTTCTATATATATATAATTTTGTAAAAAATTTAATTATTTTTATTTGGAATTTAATTAGCGAATAAATTTAATTTGTAATTTATTTTAATTATATTATTTAATATAAATTCTTCAAAAATTTTATTAATGTGATTCCAATTGTGTTACTTAATTAGTTCACATAAAATTATTACAATTTCTTGGATGGTTGGTTTTAAACGAGTGTGATATTGGAGACATTCATGCACGTGTAGGCCACATATTATTGAGCCCATTGTACCGTCTAGTCGAATGCTACATTATTATCACAACATATTGATCCATTCCACTTCTTTAATGTATGAAATTATTTTTTGAATCATACTAAGAATTCGTGACAATTCTCGTGCCTTGTAATTAATAATTTATTATAATCAATTATTTTTTAGAATTAACTAATTTTTTGTAACTGGTATTTCATATCTTGATTAACAGACATTGAAACATTTAATTTTAACATTTCCTCACCAGCTGTGAGATTTAAGGCTTCAATATAATATGTTAAAATTAATTTAAAAAAAGGAGAAAAAATTTATGTTTATTAAAAGCCAATTATTGAAATGTGTATTCAAAAAATATTATTTTTTAATTGCACATTAAATTGAGCTTCTATTACGCTAGCCTCGTCACTTTAAGGAGACTAATTGGTATGCCAAAAATTGCTGCAAGCGATTTCAGAAGTGTACGAAAACCCACTAAAGATACAATTTTTATATAATGAACTGCAATTTTGTTGCATTTTTTGGTATACTTTTGTATTCGTCTGCCTAAAGTGGTTGAGCTAGCGTAATAGAGCTATCAAATTGATTTATATATATTTCGGAAATTTCCAATATCAATATTTAACTTTACAATTAATGCCATAGAAATAGTAATAAAGAATTCTGTATAAATATTAAATTATAAAAATTATCTTAACTAATAATTTCAGTTTGAATTTTATATAAAATTTTCCAAAAATTTACGAAAATTTCATAAATTACACGAATGTCTTTGCTATACCAATCGAACATATTTTAACAATTATCCAAAATGCTTCTTGGGTTATGGTTAATACATGTTTAACCAATAATGAATCTGTTAATTATGAACAATTGATTTAACATGAAACATCTATAAATTCAGACCTAGATTTGATATCTAATTATTAATTAATTATATAAAAAATTTCATAAATTCATTCAAATGAAATTTGGTATTTCAAATATTTAAAAGCTTGGAAAATCCAAAAAAAATTGTGTATTTTTATATTAATGAAAGGAAATTTGTTTTAAAAAAATAAAATAATTTAAATTTAAATATATTTTTTTATAAATCCAAATAAAATTTCATAAATAAAATTTCATTGAGGTAGTTGAACTTAGATTTTACCATCCAATCATATTTGTTTTCTGAATGATGAATAATTTTTGGTTAAAAACATTCATTTTCAAAATATAATATGAAAATTGCCACGCGAAATTTTCGTGACAAATTTTTTTTAATTTTGAAAATTAAATTTTCTTATATTTTCTTAGAACCAAATTTACTTTTCCAAGAATTGTTTTCTTATATACCTACTTTTCATTCATACATATTATTATATATATGAAAATTATAGAATTAAAACTGATGCCAAAATATTTGAAATATTTTTAAACATAATTCGAAAATATTGTGCGGCGCATTTATTTCAATAAATATACACATAATAAATAATAATTTCATAAAAATTCTTATTATATAAACCACAAAAAAGGATATTTTTTTATATTTTTAAAATAAAACTTTCTATTTGACCATTTGACCGTCAAGAATTTATTTTATTTTTATTGAATTTCCGAGAAATTTAAATTAAGAAAGAAAAATCTTGGGTTTTCATTTAAAATTCTGGCTCAAATTCAAAAAAATAAATATATGTAAATAAAACATTTAATGCCTTTTTTCGGAAGTGTTGATGGAAAATCTTAATTCGACGACAGAACGCACGACAGAAATTTTTGTGTTCAAAATTTTTAATTAATAATTTAAATAATTAAATAAATTTTTGAATTTTAAACAACATTTCATTCACAAATTACTGAGTTTTTAAGTTAAATAAAAGTTTTTTTTTTAAAGTTACTTTTTTTACTATTAACACTTTGAATGCCAATGACGATACATTTTATTTGCAATGACGATGATAATGTACTGTCAATATTTTCTAATTATATACAACATTCGAAACGTAACTTCTGAAAAATTATTAAGTAATAGAAATTAATCAAATTTAAGATAATTCATATATGTATTTCCGTTTTTTTTAAAAAAAGGACTTTAATAGTTAAAAAAATAAAAACTAGCTTCAAGTATAATTAACATAAATTAATTGAATTTTGGAATAATATCAAAGCGAATTATCACAAGAACCTTTGCAAAAGTATCTCGTCATAAATTGTCCAATGGCAAGTCATAAGAAATTAAATATATTAGTTTCCAATGACGAGTGCTACAAGGACATTCAATTACTTTCAGTTGTCGTATACTGAAAACCCTAATAGTAATATTCCTTGATATCAGAAGGTGAATCATAACTAGACCGTACTGGACTGGAGCTAAACTGGACAAAATGAGTTCTGGCAGTTAACGTGTTAAAACTCAATAATTTTATTTAAATTCAAAATAAAAAGAAATTGTTTTTTGTTTATTTATTTTTTCGAAAGAATTTGATTTTATTTTTTATCTGCGGGGGTGAATATATCTTCCGGTAATAATTTAATTTGTAATGTTTTTTTGCATTAAAATTCCTTAAAAAATAATCTAAATAAAATTTCAAAAGAGAAATTCTTTTAAAATTAGTCATTTTTATAATATAAGATATAAAATATTTATTTTTTTAGCAAATTTAAATGGATAAATAAAATATTGAAATCAATACGCACTTTCAGTTAAAATTTTACGCTCTGAATCGAAACGTCATTTTGAAATTGATTCTGTGGACTTATTTAAGCCTAAAGGATCATGAATTTAATATATTAAAATAAGAATTCGTTAATTTGTTATTCTTTTCGCTTTTCGGACATATTAAATTATTAATTTGAATTATAATTTTCCGGTTAATTTTTATAATATGAAGAATCTAGCATAATGCTAAGAGCAGTGCCATTACAAAGAAATTTAAATAAATTCTTTAATTATATTCTGGGTCGTCACAGTCCAGAAATTACTTAATATTAATTACCCTATATATTTATTGTTCTGTTTTAATATAAGTTTATTGGTTCATTTTATTAAGTATAATACGTACATAATGTGTCCTCCTACTCAATACATACACCATTTATATTTTAACAACTCAAAATTATCAATATTAATTTAGATTAACTCACTCTCCATATCCCTGAGTCAGCTTCCCGAATTGAATAATTTAAATTGGATAATAAATTATTGACCCAGGGTTGGTTTTTGCACAAATAAAAAACATAAAAAGAAATTATGTTATATGGGTCAATAAGTGGATTTTTGAAATTATGGACAAGGTCGACAAATATAAAACAGTTTTAACTTGTTGCCAAAATTTAATAGTACCAAAGGAGAAATTGTCACAATCACAACTTTTCATTATAAATATATTATTCACATAATCATAACACTTAATATTTAAAAAAAAAAAAATATTATGTATATTCAATTAGAAATTTCGTATTCATAAGGACAGACTGTAAATAATTCCTTTAAAGTTATATACATACATCGATTCTGTATTATGTTTTTAGAGTCTGAATGTGAATTTCCCATAGGACTTCATTATATTTAGATTTCTTTAGGGTTCTCATTCAAAAACGGACACAACTTAGTTTTACTTGTTTATCCATAATCCATCCATCTTTTTAAATTCATATATGTACTTAAATCAAAATAGTACAACATAAAGTTTAAAAATGAAACTTCAGCAATAGCTAATTATGAAGGTTTCTATATTTTAGACTGTCGACATGTTTTGATATTAGCGATATTATGAATTTTTCTAACAAGACGATAATTTTATTCTAACAAAACGATAATAACATAATTGAACTAATTTTAACTTTCCGAATTCCAAAGGAAAAAAAATATTGTATTACAAATCCCACCCAAGTTTTAGAAGGATGAATTTTTAATTTAAGATTATAAATATAATTTTGTAACAAATCTATTTCAAATTAATTTAATCGCTCAAGGCAATTATGTAAGATATAAATTAATATTTGGAGTATAAAAACAATACTGGAAGTTTGAAAATTGATTTTCTTATTGCAGAGCTTTTCAACCATAGAATTTTTCACAAATGTTCCAATTTTTTTGATATTTTTGTGTAAACAAAAATTATTAAAAAAATATCATAAATTAATTTTTCAATTAATATTGCATTAGTCATACTCGCTGATTACTTTTTTCAGTAATTTAAATACTAATACCAGAAATATTATTATATTTTCAAAATATTTTCCGAGAAAATCACAGCAAAAAAAAAACTTAAAACATTTATTTTGTTTTTACTCAAAAATACAAAAAAAAAAACATTATTTATTTATGTTTATATTTTTATTATATTATTATTTTTGGCAATCATGGTGTGTTAATGTTGGGAAATTTTCTAACAAAAAAAAAAATTAACAAAACAAAACACGAAACGATATAAATCTAAAAATTACCCTACAAGCAACAGCAACATTGGAATTGGAAAAGTATAATGCCTGATTTCACAGTAAAATCTTAAACTTAATATACCAGAGCTTAAGCTTTAATTTTTTTTCTGGTTTCTCAGTGCAAGCTTAAAGCTAAGCCTTCTTTAATGTGAGGTTTAACTAAATCTGAAGGTGGCAAGAACTTAAGCATAACTTTTAAATACAAGGTGAGGTTTAACTTAAGCCGAAAATAACTAGAATCTAAACGTCACTTTTGACACATACAAATAGAAAAAAATCATTCACATTTGTTTGGTTTAGCTTATGTTTGTTTATGTATGGTTTAGCTAACAACATATTTTTATTAAGAGACCAACGGAGCTTAAGTTACCGACTTCAGCCAAACAATTGGTTTAGTTAAGTTCTCACTGTGAAATCGGCCATTAATATTTCATAGAGAATAAAATTAATGTTACATAATTGAAAATTGAATAAACTTTATGTTTTAAGATCACGCAATTTTAATGTGAGACTAAATATTGTTCTTTTTTGTTTGTACGATTTATTTATATGAAAGGATACTAGAAATTCAGTCTAATTGATTTTATTATCACTTTTTTATATACAATATTTTTCTTTTTATTATTACATTTTGATTGGTTATAAATAAATTAATTTGGAATACCTTTAAGATTGTTACGTTCATCAAATCAAAATTAAACTGTGACAACATATTTTCATTTTACACAACAACAAAACAAAATATTAAGGAAATTCTTGGAATTCTTTCGTTATTGATTTTCCTTTGTCTCTCTAGGTAATATAAAAGTTATATCCAAATTTTTAATCAAAATTAATATGGTTTGTAATGTTGTATACATAAATAATTGGAATTATTTGAATATTGTTATGAAAATTATATTGAAAAGTGTAATAATTATGCAATTAAAATGATAATTTTTAAAAAGAAAACATTAAAAAATGGTCTATTCCTGTCAGATATCAGTTACCAAATCATTCCAGTTTCAAACTCAACTAAATGTTATACCAATTAATATTAAGAACAAATGTTTCAGCCTAAGCCCGTTGTGTGGTCGATGCCTGAAACATAATGTTGATGCCCCTTTGAGCATGTTGCACGAAACACATCCTTGTTGTGTGCATACTTGTAATCCAGACCTGGTTTTAACTAAAAGTACCAGAACGATCAAATGATATGTATATGTGATAAGAGGTTTCCTTAAGAGGTTCACTTTGGATCAGTGATCCAGTTCCTTTAGATAATGTCTAAAATTGGGAATTCCAAATAATTCTAAATTTATCCACGATACATAACCTCTTAATTGAATCGGTAATTCAATATTTTTTTTATTAATTTAAAACAAAATGTTATTGCAAAAAAAAACTTGCTATAGCATACTTACAACTTTTAATCCGTTCTTGTACTTTTAGTTAGAACTAGGGCCCGATTAACCAATAAGCATACATCGAGGATATGTTTCGGGTACAGAAATGTTGATACATGTGTTTGGCTTTGGAGCGCCAACTTCACAAGGGTTAAAATATTTTACTCTTTTATTAATTACTATTTACTTTTTAAACTTTGTTTTAGTAATTTGTCTTTCTATATGGATATGGAGCTTTTTACAAATAATTGAAATAAAAACAGGGCCTAAGGCAAATATTATTTATTCCTCATAAACATTCAAAGATGGCGGTGGAGATACATTCGATTTGAAAAACTTTTAAATCTTCTTTTGCACTTAGTTAACAAATAAAATCAAAGTTCTGAAACACAGCCGCGATGTAACTTGTACTTGATGGAAAATATATATATAAAAAAAAATTTCATGTTTTTGAACACCTCAAGGATTTAATTCGACTGATAGAATAATTATAATATACTTTACTCAATTAATTATAATATACTTTAACAATATTTTGAATCATTCTTAACAACTAGCATTAAATCAGATCTATAATCACTTTCAGTATGAGAATATGACCCATATATGAGAAGGTGATCTCAAAAACCTATTTTTTGTACATAACCTATTAAATCTAAGTTATATTATAATATTTGATTTATTTTTAAATTACAAATTATATTAAGAGTATTTATTGCAAAATATTGTATAAAAATATTTTATTTATTTATTTTCAGCTAATATATTAGACGCTGATTGCCAACAACAAGACAATGATCATTCTGAAATAAATATAAGTGATGTCAGTAAGTATTACTCGTGGTTCACACCAAAAATTAATTATAACTTACAATAAATACAAAATTTAATAATTTTGAATATTTCGATTCTGTATTTACTAATTTAATTTATAACTACGGTATAAGAATATCAAATAAATTAGTATTGAAATTACTCCTTTTACTAGTCATGATCCTACACTGAGCAAAATATAGCTGTAGAATTTAACGATATCTTGATTGAATTCCACAATAAAACTGTCAATTTTACTCCCATAATAATATTGTTAAATTTGAAAGAAATTTATTGTTAGTTTACCTGTATAATTTGTTTTGTTATTTTAACAGTAAATATTGTTAAACCTACAAGATTTTGTTAATAATTTTACAGGAAAATTTGACAATTTATTGTTAAACTAACAATAATTTATAATCAAAAAACAACATTATATTTTGTTAATTATAACATAATTTTTTTTCAAATTTAGATAAATTTATTGTTAATTAAGAACAATAAATTATTGTTATTTTTACAAAATTTTCGTTAAACTTTTTTTTCCTGTTAAATTAGGTTGGAGCTAGAAAAATATTTTTCACTAGAATTTTAATAAATTTTTAGTAATTAATCTAATTATTCTTACGATACTTACTAGATGGAATATTATTGACATTCATAACATTTATTTAATAAAAATAACTGAAAATTTAATAAATTTTAATCAAAAATTTGAATTATACATTAACTGGAAAATTAATACGGTACAAATTTCTGGAAAAATTAAAAACTTTTTAATTTTTTTTATATATATATATAACATTGGGTATCAATTTAATGGTATATGCCAGCGTTTCCCAAATTGGGTTCCACGGAACCCTAGGGTTCCGTGCAGCAAAAATAAGGGTTCCGCCAGATAATTTAAAAATATGAGAATATAAATTAATATCAATATTATAATAACAATTGCATAATTTTATTCTGTTAAAAATTTTAATTTTGAAATATTTCTTATTAACGATGAATTTTGTATTTCAAAAATATTTAAAAGCTATATTTAATTGTAGTAGTCGTTGATTATTTTTGGTACTATAGCTACCAGTATCCTCAAAAAGTTTGTAATAGTTGGTTATTTATTTTATTATTATTTTAATAAATTTCGAATCATAAGTTAGTTAGTGTTCTCGATGGAATTTGTACAACTATGATTATTTTTTTAAAATAAAATTGTAAAAAATTGTAAGTACATATAGATGTGTGATATCTAAGTTTTTATTAACAATTAAATTAATCTACAAAGTAAATATACAATTTGATAAAAACATAAAATGTTTGAGTGTTGTTAAATTATTATTGTAAAATTCGTTTTGTCGGTTTTAAAATATTTTTATAATTTTTATATTTTTTTGGGGTTCCATAAAGTTATAAATATGATGAAAGGGTTCCATGAGCAAAATAAATTGGGAAACGCTGGTATATGCATATATACAATATATTCATACCACTAAATTTAAACCCAATTTTATAATAATTATCCAGAAATTGTTTACTTCTTATTTTTTAATAAAATTAAGTCGATTTTTAGTTTTTGGTTTTTGTAGCAAATGTATGAATTTCAATAATATTTCCATCTAGTAAGTATCGTAAGAATAATTAGATTAATTGCTAAAATTTACCTAAAATTCCAGTGAAAAATAATGAATTTGTCTAAAGACATTGTTTACTGTGTTATTTTGTATTAATTATTTTTGCTGTTCTCAATTAAATTTACTTTCTTAAAGTTTGTACCTAAAATGAAATTGAAAGGCAAATTTATAGTTAGTTATTAAAATGAAATATTTATTATAAAATTATTAATTATAAAATTATACAAATTATTTTTATTCAATAGCTTTAAGTAAACTTAAAACTGCAGGACTTTTTTTATCATTTTTCGTAATTACTTTAAACATATAAATTTGAATGAAAATCCAAGCATTATATGATGCTGATGGATATTTTAAATTGAAAACGTGAAATATTTCAAAGCACATCTCTATAGATTTAAGAAAACTCTCTGCCTTATATTTGATGCCGTCAAAATATACACAATACTGTTTTATATCCCACAGCTCTTCACCAACCACAATAATGAATGGTTGAGTATTTTCATCCAGCATTCTAAATTCCAATAAATCATTCGGAGAGTTCAGCTTTACGCACATGCTAGTTTGGGCATCAGATATGGTATGCTTCTTAAATTTCTTAGCTTTGTCTATAATTACAGCTTTTTGACCCGTTGGTTTCAGTATTGTTGGTAACAAATGAAAGAATATGCAATTTCGGGAATCTGTTATAAAGAAAAAAAAAAACATTATCAAAAATACAATACAGAAATATTAAGAGGGTTGTTAAAAGTTTTAATAATTTTGCAATTGAAAATAAACGAACACTTTAAATACTACTGAAATTCTAATTACCTTCAGTAATCTCAATATTTTCTGAAAGATATTTGAGGAGATCTTTTGCTTTTGCATCTTTAACATCTAATTCAAAAATAGGTTTTATTTTATTCTGAAAATGTTTCCACTTTAGGAAAAATGATCCATCATATTGTCTGAAGAGGTGTCGGAAATCTATATCTACCTGTTAATTAAAATAAAATTATATATTCAATAATAATACATAAAAAAAATTACAGCTTCTAAAAAGACATAGTAAAAACACATACTAAAAAGACATAGTAAAAATATACTTAAGTCCTTGAATACCTAATGTTCTATTATGGTAGCCGAGTTGGAAATCCAATGTCGGCTTAAACTAGTAGTTAACTTAAAATTAATGTTGAAACATTTTCCTGGCTCGTATTTTGAACAAAAAATATTGCATAATTATATTTGTCTATCAATTTTAAGTTAACTCGACCAAATGAAAAGCATATTTAATAGCCCGTTTAGTTTGGATAAGGAAATTGAAATAGTTAAAAAAAAAATTAATAATTACCAAAAGATGTCCAATTGCTGATCTATAGCTTGGCCAAGCTTCTATAATATCTCGAATTGTGTCATCATCTACATGTTTCGAAATATAATTTCTACGAAAAACTACACTATTTTTCCATTTACTTAAAACTTCAGTCACTGGTTCTTTGTTATTTTTTAGCCATTCAAAGTAATTTTCGGCGTTTTCTTAAAAAAATAATAATAATATTATTTAAATTAGGATTTAGGTAAAGATCTTTAAAACACTAAGAAATTATAGAATGAACCAATAATAATTGATATAATAAAAGTAAAAGTAATAAATTACCTTCCTCATGCAGCTCCTCATTTGTTTCACCACTGCTATTTTCCTTGTTGACTTCTATATTTCTTTCCTTAATATTTGCAGAGGAATTTCGGTTTGTATTATAAAATCTATTATATAATCTTCCTGTTGGGGTTTTACCTCTTACGTGATTATAGTATGATTCCTTTTTGAAGAAAAAATATATTAAAAATTTTAAGCAAAAAAATATCGAAACTACTTACCGCCAACTCGCCAGGAAAAAGATTTGATATTTGTTTTGCAATATCAAGTCCTACTGTTGGACTCATTCTAATTTGATTATTTTTGAGGTATTGATTAATTACATCGGTTAATTTTTTTTTATCATGATTCGCCAAAACATTACAATTTAATTTATAAGATTTTCTTAAATCCTCGTAAGTATTAGTTGGGATCATATTCATAATTAACTAAAATTTATTCATATAAGATGATCTAATTTATTTTAATTTATTTAAAAAAACTTACTAAATTTCTATCGGTTAGACATTCCGAAAAGCTATCATTTTTGGAAATGTTGCTACCATGTTCTTTAATATTATGAGTTTCAATTTCCGAAGTTGTTTCCGCATACTTTTTTTTCCATTTCATCAATCCATCATAAAATTGCATTTGACAACCTAAATTTGTGTCGGGTATAAGCTTTTCTATTATGTGCCAGTTAATTAGCTTAAGATGTCGATATTCAATTTGCGTTTCCTTGCATCGCATGTACATGTATTCGTTATTTTCTACATCGATTTCTAAAAGAGCTTTTTTAAGATTGTCATTATCAGTATTGGTTTCGTAGTGCAACGATTTCGATTGTAGATCTGGATCTTGGCATATTTCTCCGGTAACAACTACATTTGAAGCTGAATTCGCACATGTTTCATATATATATTGGATGGAAATTACCTCATCAGGAACATCAGAAGCAATAACATTACTAGGACTAGCATTAACTATGACCTTTTTGTATGTACTTCCATTAATGCTTTCCATTTCATCATCGTCGTTCATTTGTTCGAGTAATTTTTCTATTTCAAAATTGTTCATGGTTGAAATAATCTAAATATGATATAAACATAAATATTTATTTAAAATTACTAAAAATATTATACCTCTTTCTTGCCCTTTATCGATTTTTTTTTTATATAATTAATGTTATCCTATCGTAATTAAAAGTATACAATCTAAAACTAAATAAAATAATTGACAATGTACTTAAAACTAATTAATTCTATTAAATTTACTTAAAAATATTTTTTTAATCTTATAGCTTCTGAATTATTTTTAAGTTTATAAATATGAATAGGTGGTCCAATAAAATGGCTTATAGGATATATTTTAATAACCGGTTCATCTAATCTTTCTAGAATGAAGGATTGAAAATGATCTTGAAAAATACATTTAGCTACTTCCTTACATATAACATAAATTATACTTGGCAATTTTAAATCTATTACTAACTCTTTTATTTCGTATAAAAATAGGTGAATATTATAAGCTGCTAAGAAGTAATTTTGTTTGTACAATGTTCCTTTAAATTCTATGGTTTTGTAACATTCATAACTTGTTTCTAGCATGTAACGACATTCTAATAATTGAACAGAATATGATGAATTTATTTTATGACATTTTTCAAAAAAAATAACTATTTCGTTTGTATTAGTTTGAGATAACAAAATATGATAAGAAAATTTAAGTTGAAATTTTGTTGCTAAGGTTTGAATAATATTTCTTCTGGAAGTAATAGTATTAGCGTATATTTTCTGATCCCTATGTTTTGATTCAAACCGGAATGTAGAATAAAATCTTGGTGGACCTGATTTTTGTATAATTGCTGGATAATGGACAAGAAAGTGATGTTTCGGCTTTAAGTCACCAAATAGTTTTACGTATAGTTGATGATGATAGTTTATTAGTGATTCTAAATGTATTAATGACTCTCGAAAAAAGTAGGACTCCAAAACTAAATCTATAATTTTAATTAAAATGCACACAAGTCTCCAACCTTCATCATTTTCAGGGACTAGATCTCCAATCATCATAGGTATGAAATGTACAAAAGTCCACATTTCTCTAGCCGACATTTTAAGTGAATTACTTTTTAACCGATCCATAGGGATTGGAGATGATAAGTTTCCAACCTCAGTTTCTCCATAAGAAAATCCCATTTTTCTACTATTAAGTACTTCGAGTGAAAAGTATTTTTTATCCAAGAAGTATAATATAACTTGACATAAGTCATAATGGCATACGCCTTCAAACAGGTCATGCATAATATCAACTGAGAAATTTTTCACCACGTGAAATGAAGTGATGTTATTTAAAATAGAAGCCTGATTTACACCTGTAGCTATGGAATCATTTTTCAGCAGATCATCATTGTAATTGATTTCTGTTCTTAATAACTCAGAATCAGCTCGTGACATAGCTTTGCATTCTTTTTTCGTTGCTTTGCAAAATCTGCAGTATGAGTTAGCTACAAAAGATTTTTTCATATCCAATATAGAATTTAGACCTAAATTGTCGCCTAATATCAATCCTAAAACAAACTTTATATTAACAGCTTCATCTTTAATTTTAAAAATAAGACCTTGATTTTCCAATCTATTCATTGTGTCAATTAATAAATGTAAACATTTTTCGTTTCCAAACTTTTTAAAATCAATACCTTTTATTAAAGCACATAAAAGAATATTTTGTAGATTAAGTGGCGAGGTAATTGTTGGAAAACTGCAATAAATAGCGGCTATTGATTCTGTATGGGATCCGAGAGCATTATTGATTTGTAATTCGTCTACGTACAGGAAGTATGGTATAACTTTATTATCATCATGATTTATTATTTTTTCTTTCCACAGGTCCCCTTGGACAAAGTTAGAAATTCTTTCTGTCGAATTTTGTAGATCTTCTATATTTTTTAAAGCCGTAGTAAGAAAATTTGGTCGCTCAAAAAATTTTCTAAATTGAAAATCTAACGGCAGTATTATACCTTTACTAATTTCTTCTCCAAATACTGATACTCCGTGGTCAAAAATTGCAGAAACTTCATTGTTTATTGTAAATTCTAAAGGTTTTTTCAAATAATCTAATTTTTCAAGAGCTTTTAAAAATTTGTACTCTGTTTCAATCTCTT
The DNA here is from genome assembly GCA_963920725.1 of Rhamphomyia laevipes. Taxonomy (NCBI): domain Eukaryota; kingdom Metazoa; phylum Arthropoda; class Insecta; order Diptera; family Empididae; genus Rhamphomyia; species Rhamphomyia laevipes. The sequence continues at coordinate 18,093,580 of OY987258.1, forward strand.
TGAATGGATTGCTACAAATATCTAAGATCTTCATTATATAAACTTTTTCCTGTGGATCCATGTTTTTAGGTAAATTGGAATTAATTTCTTCTGTAATTACACTAGTTATATATTTTGTTATCTGATCTTGAATAAATACTACATCTTTTCTGGTAAAGTTGTTTTTACTATGCAAACTTAAACTGAATTTTAGGGCTGCTTCATTTAATATTTTAATCAATTGGTTAATATTCTTTTCGTAATCTTTTTCTTGAATTTCTTGAGATCTTTGAACGGAATTATACAATTGGTTGCGGACATTATTTTCAGGAGGTATTTCTATTATAACAGCTTGCTTTTCAGTACTTCATTTTTTTGGGCTTTTACATTTTTTATTATAATTGTTAATACTATTAAATACTCCATGCAATTTTAAAGTGTGTTTTTTGAAGCTATTAATTCTTTGAAATGATTGATGGCACTGTTTACAGATATATAAATCGTGAGTGCCCAGAAAATGGAAGCTTTTTAAATGCTTAAAATAATCTTTTACGTCTACAAAGAACATGTTACACTTAAAGCAATTAACCATTATTAATTAAATATAAAATAAAAATTAATCCTATATAATTAAAAACTATCAAACTATTTATATTTAAATACACTGTTTTCTGGTTGTAGACTTAAACACAGAGTCAAGTCATAATCTAAAATATAATATGTGTTTAAAATCGTTGTATTTACTTTTTTTTATTAATGTTTTACTCACCTTCACACAAATTTTAAAAGTTCCAATTGCTTAAGTAGATGGTCAGTTTTCCAATGATTTAATGCAGTCTCAAAATCAACACGCGCACCTAGGTTATTATCCGAAAACAACAGATCCAAATCCAAAGAACTTAGAGTACAGAGTTTTTGTTCTGTTATCTTATTTGCTATTCAGAATGAATTTAAAAAAAATATTAAACAACTTTTTCAAACTTGTTAATTGTCATTAACAGTGGTTGCAATATTATTTCTTTAAAAAAAATTTACCACTTAATATTTCCAAAATTATATGTTTATTATTATTATTTAAATAGCGCACAAATTTTTTTAATTTTAATTTACTTAAACACTGTTCTTTATTTAATAACTTTAAACGTTTTTCTTTCACCATTACAAAAATCGCGTACTACAAATTCATAAACGAAAAACTGACTATATGTATTTCGAAAAAAAAAAAATATATATATATTTTTATATAACACAACTGACAATAATATTGTTAAATTTAAAAATAAAACTGAAAAATTATTAATATTATTGTAAAATTTACTGTAAAACTGAAATTTTAACAATAATATTGTTAAAATTTCAGTAAACTGAAGAAGGTTATCAATATTATTTTTATCTTGTTCGAAAAACTGAAAATTTAACAATAATATTGTTAAAATTACGTAAACTGAAGAAGATTTTGTTTTGGTTTTGTTCGAAAAACTGAAAATTGGACAATAATTTTGTTAAATTTTTTGTAAAACTGAAAATTTAACAATATTGATTGCAAAAATTTCTGTAAAACATAAAATTTAACAATAATATTGTTAAAATTTCAGTAAACTGAAGAGGATTATAAATTTTATATTACCTTGTTCGAAAAACTGAAAATTTGACAATAATTTTGTTAATTCTTTTGTAAAACAGAAAATTTAACAATATTGTTTGTAAAAATTTATGTAAAATTTAAAATTTAACAATAATATTGTTAAAATTTCAGTAAACTGAAGAAGGTTATCAATATTATTTTTATCTTGTTCGAAAAACTGAAAATTTAACAATAATATTGTTAAAATTACGTAAACTGAAGAAGATTTTGTTTTTGTTTTGTTCGAAAAACTAAAAATTTGACAATAATTTTGTTAAATTTTTTGTAAAACTGAAAATTTAACATTATTGATTGTAAAAATTTCTGAAAACTAATATTTAACAATAATATTGTTAAAATTTCAGTAAACTGAAGAACATTATAAATTTTATTTTAATTTTGTTCGTAAAACTGAAAATTTGACAATAATTTTGTTAAACTTTCTGTAAAACTGAAGAAACTAATAATAAATGTTACCAATTTTTCTGTATTTTTTTTGTAAACCGAAAAATTTTTTAATAACCATTTGGTTTTAGAAAAAAACTGAAATATTAACCATAAAATTGTTAATTTTATAGTCAAGCTAGAGTATTATACAGTTAGAATTTTTCCTGTGAATCGACAATATTTTTTTGTTAAATTTGAAAATTTTTCTGTTGTTTGGTTTTTATGAATTTGAATATTTTAGCAATATTTTGTCAAATGACACCAAAATCAACAATATATTGTTATAAAATTAAAAAAATAACAAAAAAATATTACAATATTTTAACCATGAATATTGTTAATATTTTACAGCTAATTTTTTCTCAGTGTAGGCTTATATAGGTATGGGCAAGGAGGGTCAGTAGTCTCCCCGTGGATTTAAATTAAAACTATAAAAAATATATAATTAATAATTATAGTAAATTTATAAAATAAAAATAATCACAAAACATTTTATTTAAAAAATACGTCAGCCTTTCAGAAAATTCATTTTTCCCTTGTTTAACACCTGATAAATCACAATAAATGGAAGAAAATTTCTTCATCATGTGAAGAACGATTTAATACAGCATTCTTCGGTATTTTGCATTAGAGAAGAGAAGGTTACATATTAATTTCTCAGAATAATATGACAATCACAGTTCACAGTACACTTTTGAAGAAACATGTGTAATCAATTTGAAATTGTAATTTTGAACTTGCCTGCCCCATGGGAAAAGTCTTGCGGGTGTCTATGGCCATGGTATATCGAAATTAATAATATTTATATATCTAGTATTAACTGGAATTGAAAAACGTTATTAAATATTAGAAAACAGAATTATTTAAATATACTATATACATATATAAATAATTAAAAAATGAAATACACAAAAACCAGTTTTTAATAATGTCTACAATGTTAAAATCCAAAATTTTAATCAATTTTATTGCTTATATTGATGACGTTCCCGGTGCGGTATAAATAGTTAATAAAAATTAACATTTTCTTATACGTAGGTCCAGGTATTATCATGTGCGCCAAAAACTCATATTATATTATAAATTCAATTTTAACCTGAAATTTTTATGCATTAAGAATTTATATTTTTATAATTTTTGGAATATATTTAAATAAATATTTTATATTTTATACTGTGTGGTTTTATTTAGTATAAAAAATTACAACTCCGCACATCACGATAATTTAAATCAATTTAAAACAATTTGATTATTTGTGAACTTGAACAATTTTTATTTAAAAAATTTACTCATTCCGAAATCATAAGAATACATAATTCTGAAATTATATTTACAATACAGTACAAAAAAAATAATTATTCATTGGCTGTGGTAATTATGGGCTAGTGGTAACTATAAAATAACAAATGAAATTATCAAATTTTAAATTAAGTTGCATAGACAATTTTATTTATTTGATAAAAATCCAAATATCAGTAAAACTTGAAAAAAATTATACTCAGAATTTGGAATTAGCTTGGACAATATTGTTATTTCTATCTATTAACACCTCACTCAGTGTACATACCGGAAATGCCATTGTATACTAAAAATATGTACAAATAATCATAGTACATTTTCGTCACTGAAATATAAAAAATTGTGTTTTTTATACTTCAGTATAAATAAGAACAAAAATGGGAGATTATATTAACCTATGGTCAATCTGTTAACCGGGCAAATTTGTATTTCTTTCAAATACAATGACACTATTTTTTCTGAAAATTTAAATCTAAACTCTATATTTGTGGTCTGTAGTTTATAACGTACGAAGCGTTCGGGCACCAAAAACTAGGGAATCAATTAGACACTTATCTTTCTCGCCCTTATAGTTTTTCCTTGTTCACTTCGGTTGGGAGCATAGAGCTTCAAATGATAGAGGTTTCATGACATTTTATTGGAATTTTTGAATCTACTAATTTTATATGGATTTTCTAACCATAAGTTTCTTTATTAGTGAAGAAACTTTTAATTTCAACAACCTAATGGCTTTTAATAGTAAGAAATTTGTTTATTAGCAATCGATTTAAAATTCACAATTAAAAAATCACAAAAATCCTAGTCTTAAAATCACAATTACATATTGTATATTTTTACTATTTGCTAATCTAATCATTTAAACCTGAATCAAATTAGAGCGACGTCGATTCCTCTATCGAGAATTGAATCCGACAGACCGACGGATGGACAGATAAAGTGAAATCTTATGACATTTTCTGCTAGTAATTTAACGAAATAATAATGATACTATTAATTAAATGTTTTTTGAACAGATGGAAAAAAAATTAATAGAAAAATTGACAACTTGCCAACATATTAAAATGAAGCACTGTGCCAAAAAAAAACAAAAATCTATTTATTCACATATGTTTTTTGTATACATTTTAATTGTGTATAAAATAAATTCTATGCAAAATTTACCAGGGTTTTAAACGACACTGTTAAAAAAACATTATTTTCTTGATTTTCAATTACGATGATACTTATAAATTAAATAATGCAAATTAGTCTACTGACGGTTATTATTATATCAATATTAAAAATAAAATAATTCAATTAGATTGGTTAATTGTCACTGGTGTTTTGTCTGTCACTAAAAACAAATCTTTCAGTCTTCGGCAATTGAATATCAATAATTACAAAAATCTTTCAGATTAAATTTTGACCAAAAATAGTTCGGGTTTTAAAATAATAATTTTCTTTTTAGTAATTATTGATTAAATTAAATTAACAAATCTAATATTTGTTAAGAAATAATGCTGGAGTTACTTTCAACGTACGCAACGGCAACGCGATACCACGTAATATTTACCATGGCATTATTGGCAATCTTAAAGTTGTGTTAATACGTTAATGACAGAAAACACTTGATTTTAATCAGCTGTTTTATATTATTAAAAGAATTGTGAATAATTATTAGTTATTAGAATGAATTTTAGTTGTCAAATTTAAGCACATTTTAAAATTTATGCGTTATAAATGAGTGCAATTTTACACAATTGTACTTTTAGCATTGCGAATGTTTTGACGTTGAGTTTATCTAGTCGCATACTTTTTATATAGGTTGCACCTATTTGACAGAATTTTGTAAGCTGTTGGCCTGTGCTGTAAACATTTCTTAAATTGTACTGCTAAGGATTAACACTCATTGATAATCTATCAGAAACTATTTATTACTATTGAAATTATTGAGTAACTTAACTAACTATTTGAGTACTTTACAAAACCTTTAAACAATTTTAGAAAACATAAAGCATTAATTGATTGAACAAAAATTAATTTAAATTATGGATTAAATTCCACTTTATTAATTGTGCATAATAAACGGACCACTTAAAAGCTTATTAGTATGTCATGTTTATGATATTTGTAAAAATATCATAATTTTGAAATAAATATAATTTTTTGGCTTAAAACACAATTTCTTATTCAATTCAAAAATTGTTGTGTATTTAATATAATTTTAAATAAATGAATTAAAAATGTTCAGTTGAAAATAGGCGCCCACATTTTGTCACAAAATCTAATGTGTGATGTGATAATTTTAATACTGACGACATAAAATCCTGATAAATTTTCAATTTTACTCTTCCGGGATTTAAACAAAAAATCATATTATAAATATAATAAAAATGTAGACAAACAAATAAACACAGCATCCCAAAACGATGTCATCATCTTAATTTAATCTAGTGATCTTATTATAATAATTATATATCAATTTTGCAAAATAATACTTTTGAGTCATAATCTAATTTTTTGGACGATGTAAAATAATCAGAGTTTTTGCTTTTGTATCGAAAAAAAATATTATAAAAATATTGTTGAAATAATTTAACTCAATATTATAGAAATTTAATTTCACTTATAAAAACTGTATATATATTTTACGATAGGGAATTTATTATAATTCAAAAATAGATCAAATGTTCTACCACAAGAACCAAAAAACAATATTTATTTAATTGATTATTATTTAATAGTAATATTAATATATTTATATATAATATTATTTAATCTATTTTGGAATTGTAATAAATCCTCTACCAAGCATCAATTGAACACACAGTCAATATTTTCAAAAAAAAACTCACATAAGCGGCTTTCCAATGTCTAATGATCAAAAATAGAACCATTTATAAAAGCCTGTTCGTTTACGTCAAATTGCTAAAAGTAACCAAAAAATAAAATAAAATAGAAAATAGACCATAGTTCATGAAGCTCTTGTAAAGAAAATACAGAGTAAATCAGAATCAGAATATAAAAATTAAAGTAATAATTTTTGTATTTTTTGGGAGGTTGTTATAAGAAATATAAATGAAATCTTCCTTCCGAATTCAATGAAAATATTCCTATTAAAATAAATCAGATACCAAATATATCACAAACAATAGCATTTTAGCATAACTCTGATTTAGGCTAATTTATTCATTGTTTTCTAAGCATATTAACGGTGCTCCAGATAGATATAAAGTAGTTTTTAATATTACTAATTAATTCTATATTCTGTTAACAATACTTACAGCCCTTTCAATAACCACTATAAATAACTCAAATAGCATACAAAACTATATATTCGTCTGCGAACAACCTTACAATAGATGGGTTTTAAGACCACAGTAACCTATTAAGAAACCTATCAGAATATTTTAGTATAAAAGTCCTTTGATATACATCAATTCGTTTGTACAACTTATGATTCGATCAGTCGAATGTCAAAAAATCATGTATAGTGCAAAAATAAAATTTGACAGTTGTATGCGATATAAATATCATATATTATATGCAGGCCCATTTCTGGCAGAGGTGCAAAAGGTTAGTTCTGCTGAAATTTAGTAACTTCAGTGGATTCATGAGAAATTAATTTCTGAAGTACATTTGATAAACGTTCTTAAAGTATGAAAATGTATATATACACAGGTTGGGATCATAATATAGTTCGTGTCTGTAAAATTTAGGTTAAATTTTAGTGGGTCCCTATTAAAATTACGAATTAATAAAATACATTATTGGTGTTTTAAAAGCTGTGAAATTTTTAACAAGGCCGTGTTTTTACAAAGCTTTATATGTTGCAAAGGTACTGTTACTTACTTTTTTATACGTCCATTCATTAGACTAATGCGCTAATAAACAATTTTTGTAAAAACGATATTGGTTTACACCTGAGCGACCAAAAACCTAGGAACGGCACTGATTATATGAAAAATCCAATAACTATTTGTATTACAATTGTTTCGGTAACTTAAAATCCTTTTTTATTTATAGCTCCTTTACCTAATAATCCTTTTATCATTGAAAATTGTACCGACAATCAGTATTTCCTTTTTTCTATAATTTCTTCAAATTTACTATATTGTCTATGTCATCCTGTATATATAAAAACAATACAAATTTTATGTGTTACGCAAATTTTATTTTTAAAACACAATTTTTATCTATGATGCTAAAATATATTTCACATCTTGTAAACGTAAAAATATTAACTTGTTGAACAACGTACAACCAAGAACTATAAATATAAATTTATATTCTCTGTGAACTGAGAATATTAAGAATTGTATCTTGTATGAAAAATTATATACCTGCGATTTATGCTAAGTTTTTCTATATAAAATTCATAAATGAAAATTTATAAAATATATTTTCATATCCTCTGCAATCGAATATCTCTTCTCTTTTGCCCTATTAAATCGTATCATCATTTTCCTGTGACTGAGAAAACTAAATAAAACTTATTCTTTGGTGAAAAACCACTAAAAGAAAACATATTCAAATATTTTTCTCATATTTCAAAAGAAAATATATAATTTTTTTTTTTTTTTTGGTTTTTATATCGTATATAAAATAATATTTTAAATATTTAGTCTCTGTACTGCTGAACTTGTGAGCGTTCACGTCATATTAACAGAAATAAATAAAATTTCAAAAAAAAAAATTATTAATTTTACACTATACTATATTAATAATTTATTATAAAACCAAAAGAAAATAAATATAATTTCATAAAAATTAGGTATTTTTTAAATTAAAAATAATTGAATTTCATAAACTAGTACATTTTATAAATATAAATTACAAAAAAAAAAAAAGAACTTTTAATTCTATTTTTATAATTAAAAATTTTCTATCTCTTTCTCACTATATAGTTGAAGTTATTCAAACAACAGATCCAACGGCGAGCATAATGTTTCCCAGTACTACAGGAATTGATGGAGCATGTGGTGGAGGTGTAGGAGGACCAGCTAATAATGGTGGTGGTATTACAAATATGGAACAATATAATGGTAATGCTAATATACAATTACAACAACAACAACAACAGCAACAACAATATCAACAGATAAAACAAAATGAATTGAAAAAAATTAAAAAAGAAGCTTATGTTAAAATTATTGAACAACCAGCCGGTAAAGCGTTACGTTTTCGATATGAATGTGAAGGTAGATCAGCTGGTTCAATACCAGGTGTTAAAAGTACACCAGAAAATAAAACATTTCCAACAATTGAAATTGTTGGTTATAAAGGACCAGCTGTTGTTGTTGTATCATGTGTTACAAAGGACCAACCATATAGGTAAGAAAAATTAATTTTTCTTTCTAATTATAACACTAAATTTAAATAATAAAATCTTATTATTTATTTAATTGAAAATTATGCTTAATTCCGGATTCAGAATATGCTACTTCATCGCAACGCAACAGCATTCAATGCAGAAAAAGTTAAAATGCTGCGTTGTTTTGCGTTGAAGTAGAATTGTGTATTCGGTATAAGACTTCTTCAGTTTGATATAAAGTTCCATAAATTTAAAAATTATACTTAATTTCTTATATGTAAATATATTTATAATTTTTCCAGACCACATCCACATAATTTAGTTGGAAAAGAAAGTTGTAAAAGAGGCGTTTGTACAGTTGAAATAAAAAGTGACACAATGCGAGCAGTATTTAGTAATTTAGGAATACAATGTGTTAAAAAGAAGGATATTGAAAGTGCCCTAAGAGTACGTGAAGAAATTCGTGTTGATCCATTTAAAAGTAAATATATAATGAAATATTTATAAAAAAAATTTGTATTAATTTATAATTATACTTTTTTTTCTTGTTTTTTAAGCTGGATTCTCACATAGATTTCAACCATCTAGTTTAGATTTAAATTCAGTTAGATTATGTTTTCAAGTTTTTGTGGAAAATGATAAAAAGGGTAGATTTCAATTTCCATTACCACCAGTTGTATCCGATCCAATTTATGATAAAAAAGCAATGTCAGATTTAGTTATTTGTACATTATGTAGCTGTTCAAGTACTGTTGCTGGTGGTAAAGAAATTATACTTCTCTGTGAGAAGGTAAAATAAATTAAATATATTTTTTTTATTTTTGTAATGAAATATTTAAATTATAATTATATAACTATCCAATATAATATTTAGGTTGCTAAAGAAGATATATCAGTAAGATTTTTTGAAGAACATGATGGCCAAACAGTTTGGGAAGGTTATGGTGATTTTCAGCATACCGATGTACATAAACAAACTGCTATCAAATTTCGTACACCAAGTTACAGAACATTAGAAATTAATCAGCCTGTTAAAGTAAGTTTTTTACAATAATTCATATAATTATTTTCTTAATTAAAATTTCTTTTTCTAGGTGTTTATTCAACTAAGACGACCATCCGATGGTGCAACGAGTGAACCATTACAATTTGATTATCTTCCTTTAGATTCAGGTAGGCGTACATTTTGGTCATTACGTACAAATATTAAAGGTAAACCAGATTTGGAATTATTTCGTCATATACTATCTGAGGATAGTGAATTAAATCGTACACCAACAGAAAATTGTAATCCAATATCAACAGTTATTGAAGAAAATACACCATCACCATCATCAATAAATACAAATGAAATTATTAATTTAGATACACCAGTAAGTGATGAACAAAAATCAATTGTTGCTGTTGTTGTTGGTAATGAAGAAGATGCTAAACGTAAATCAGAATCTGAAGTTGATAATATTGTTAATGAAATTGTTAAAGAAATGGAAATTGAACAACAACAAAATGAACAAAATTTATCATCATCACCAATCAGTAATCCACCAGATGATATATCAGCAGTTACAACTACCGCTACATCACCAATAAATGCTCAAATATCGAACGATAAAACAACCGAATGGATTAAATCAAGCGTATTCGAACGAAATGATAGTATTCAAAGTACTGGTCTAGGTAATACTACTACAAATACTGGACCAAATTTAATAAATCCGGAAGAAGATAAAACATTAAATGATCTTTTAGATCAGGTAGCTGAATTAGATGAAATTTATACAGATCATATTTTACGACGTGATACATTTCAAAATACAATTGCTAATGAGCTAGCCGGTTTAGATAAATGTTTACCAAAAACAGATACTATCGAACAAATGGATTTAGATGAAATGTTTGATGATGCCGCTACATATACTAGCTTACAAAAAGCGTTTAAAAATCCAATATCAATACAAATGCCACCAACGCCACCAGCATCACAAATAGCATCTGATGATACACAACATTATGATCCTGTAGATATAATTATAAATCCACCAGGACCAATAATTAATTTATCAATGGCAGCAGCTGCAGCATCATTAAAACGTGAAATAATATCACGGGAAGAAGAAAAATTGCCACCATTACCACCCAAACGTATTAAAAAACAGGATAATATTGAGAATCGACCAATTGAACCACCAGCATCATCACCATTAGATCGAAAATGTTATAGTGCAAATACAAGTCCATCAGCTCGTTCACATTTACAACAAAAAATTATTATTATGAAAACACCAGATCAATCACCACCAACAAAAAAATTACCACCAACTCCATCTACAAATACCTTACCAAAACAGAAAAAACCAGGTTTCTTTTCTAAACTTTTCTCACGTCGAAAAAGTAAATCAGATTTAAATTCGACAAATAACAGTACCGATAATATTGCATCATCAAATATAGTTGCTAATAGTACTGGCAATTCACCAATTAAAACAAGCCCTGAACCATCTCGCGAACCAAGTATAAATCATTTCAATTTAACAGATCCAAATCGATCATCATTAAGATCATTAAAATCATTACAACCAACTAGCGTTACAACATCACCAACAAAAGATGGCGTTGGTAAAATAAAAAGTGGCAAACCAGTTGGTCGTAGTGTTAGTAGTGTATCGGGTAAAAGACCACCACATTTATCACCAGATGTTATCCATATACCACTTAAGGGTGATAGCTATAATAGTTTACCAATGAATGAACAATATTCAAATGCTAGTACAATTACATTAAATAATAATTTAGATCGTAAAACTGTTAGTGCATTACAATTAGCTAATTTACCATTACAGGATGGTAATATGGAATTAATTGCAATTGCTGATGCACAAAGTTTAAAAAATCTATGTGAAGGACAATACGGTGTTCAATTAGATCCAAGTGTTGATTTAACTGAAGCTGAACATTTTGCATTATATACTAGTATAGCGCCACAAGCAACTGCAAGTGAATTTGATGAAACATCTTGTTATTATGCACCCGTTGATGCTGGTGAAATTTTAACACCATCTGAAGTGGCAAAACGACTAAACGAATTAAAAAAATAAATTAACAAAAAATGGAGAAAAAAAAAATTTACTGAATTATTTTTAACAAAACAAAAAAATGGACTGTTTTTTGATGGAAATTTTATTTAACTCGGAGATATTTCTTTTTGGAGAGACCCTCATTTTATATTGGGGGGTGTGATCCAAATAAAAAAGAAATTCAACATTTTTATGGAAACTTTTTTGTAAAGCAATTTTTTATATACTGATGCTCATTTTCTTGGAGTCTGAAATTAATAAATGCAATTGAAACTATTATTTTTGTAGAAAATAATAGGATAATATTTTTTTCAGATATATTTTTTATATATATACGAGTATATAATATATGTAAAATGATGAAAAAAATTTTTTTATTAAATATTTGGTAGCATATAATTATTTGTTTTAAAGTGAAATATTGTTAAATTTAATTAATGATAATTGATAATAGTATTTATGAAAATCTAAATGATTACCTAAACTGTTAAAATTTTGAAAAATTATGTAAACATTTTTATTGTTTTTAGAAAATTATTCTTAATGAAAATTGTTATAACATTTCCAAATCAAGTTGATGTTTTTCCAAGTCAAATTTGTCTTTATTTGAGAAAAACTGGATAACATAATTTAGTTAGAACTAGAAGTGTTGCTATTTTGACATAACTAAATTGTTACCAATATTTTTTAAATATATGACATTAAACTGGCAAATTTGACTATGGAAAAAGACTAAATTTAACTTAGAAATGTTATAAATTATATTTTATTACACCAGAGATGGCATTTCAGTTTATCAAACTCAAAATTTTCAATTCACTTTAAAACAATTTTATAGCAATTTTGTATAAATCTCAACAAAAAAAATTATTGAGATATAATAATATATTTAAAATACGACATAATTTAATGGTCGTATTTTCATATCAATAAAATTAAGGAGAACATTTTTTAAAAATATATATACATATAAATATTTATTTCTACAATATTTAAATAAATTTAATATTAATAATATTTATTAAAATAATTATATAAGAAAATTACATGTATAAAATAAAAATAAATTTGGTCAAAAAATATAAATTAAAATGGAAATATTGAAAAAAAAAAAATTTATATAAAAATATAATTTATATTTTGTTTATTTTATTTTTTTTGTAGACCCAGCAGAGCTTAGACGAAAACGTCTAAAAATTAATGGTGATCCAATGGTTAGACTTCCTCCAGAATATTATCAACAACAAAATCGTATGGATTATCAATTAGATCATAACCCGCCCCATGATGGTAGTAAGTTAGATAGATTTTTTTTTTTATTTACTTCTTATATTAATTTAGAATTTAATGGTGATGGCATATATTTTTTCATATTGAATTTAAAAATGTTGGACGTTAGAATATTTCAAAATTTATTTTTGATTTATTTTAGAATTCATTTTTTTTCATTGTTTTGGTGGTTCATTTTTCATTATTTACTTCATTATCTATTTAAATTTTTGGTCATTTTGTCAAAGAATCATCAATGTTGAAATGTTGGGTTCTGGTACATTTGGTAAATTTCTTTTTGGCTGGAGCAATAACAATTTAATGAATATATTATAAAATTCAATATTTTATTTGAATATTTTATTTTGATTAGTTGAAAATAATGTTGGACGTGTCCTGTACACAATGAAATTATTATCAACCCTAGCTTTATGATATTGGTATGGAAGCATTTCCTAGCCATAAGAAGGAACGCCATTCATAATAGAGAGCTTGAATTTTTTTCTTTCTTTGGGAACTTTCATAAATTTTAATATTCAGATGATAAAACTTTTGTACAAAACTTGGCGGTAAATTTCAGAGCTAAATAAGAACTATCGGAATACTAACATTAATATAAATCTCAAGTTCTTAGCCAAATTCAAAATATTAACATTCGAATGAATCACCTGGAATGCGGTGATATTTTAGAAATCAATTTTGAATCAGTTGCGGTTTAATTGCCACTAATTTAAAATAACAATCAATATAAAATGATTTGTCGAATGTTGTTGAGCAATACAAATTATAGACAAATGTGACACTTGCTATTAGTAATAAATTTTGCGAGCAATTTCCAAAAATATTGATATTTATGGAAAATTATTTAGAAATACTAATTTTCTAGTTTATTAAAATAAAAACGTAAATCCAAAAATTTTATCTGATTTTCTATCTCTATTCTATTGAGTCAAGGGTCTGATAATCATTTTTGTTATTCTCTATGATACGAAATTCATCAATTCACTATATATTTTTAAATTTTAAGGTGTCGGATCTTCTAATTTAGATTATTTTTCATTCTTCTTGTCTAAATGTTGGTTATGGTTTCTTTAATAATTGGTGGAATATTTTTTTCTGTCTGGGTCAAAAATAATAATAATAAAAAAAAGTTTAATTAAAAAAAATATTTGTAAAAAATACTATTTGAAAATTGAAAAAATAAACCACTTTTGCCTTTTAAAAAAGAAATATAATTAAAAATAAAAAAACTTGTGACTAAATTAAGTCAAAACTTTGTGAAACAAAAATTAATTTCTTCATTGTCGTCAACCAGCAAATTTTTATATATTATAATATGTTTGTGTAAATGATGCTGACCAGGACAATATATAAATTTTATTTTGGTGAAAGATTGAAAAAGTCTTTCTGAAATTAAATATTTGAATATAATACTAAAAAAACAAAATAATGAAATATTTTATAAAATTATAAGTAAAAATAACATAAAATTGATACTTAAAATATTGTTATATAAATTTAAATGAATGTTTAGATTTAATAAAATTTAATCTTCTAGTCACAAAAATTAAATTTAAAATTAATTATTAATACACCAAAAAATTTATAAAAATTTTTATAGCCGCCAAAAATATAAAATAATTCTTTATATTGCGTGTAAAAGAAAGTAAAACCTCGTAATTTATAAAAACATTTAAATTTTCATAAATTATACAATTAATTAAATTGAAATCAAATAAAAAATAATTAAATTTAGAATTTATTCTAAAAAAAATTTTTTAATGTAAATCACAAATAATAAAATAAAAAATTAATTATTAAAATTTTACAAAAATTAATAAAAAATTAAATATATTTCAAAATTCCAATTTAATAAGTTTTATTGGAATAATTTTCTTCGAATTGGTAAATTAAATTTGTATATATATATTTAAAATATAATTAATTTTTTAAAAAAAATCTAATTGGAAAATATTATTAAAAAAGTTTTTACTATAACAAAATTAAATTAAATTTTTATAAAATATTTAGTTTAAATTTTAATATCGTACAAAATAAATAAATAATAATAAAAACAAAATTAATTAAAAAAGAAGTAAATAAATTGTTTTATAGAAAAATATAAAATAAAAATATTTAAAATTGTGAATTAAATTAAAATTGTTAACATAATTTTTAAGATTGTTGTAGAAAATGAAATTTGTTTTTAATTTTTATGAGATACAAAAATAATAATATAATATAATTATTAAAAAATAAAATTTAAGTAAATTGTCATTTATTGTTTCAATATCAAAATATTTTTGGTTTTTTTTGATTGATTATGTTTTAAAAATAGATAAATTAATTTTACATAACATAAATTACAACAAAGCTGACGTGAAGTACGCAAAACAAAAATTTAAAATACTCCAACCTTGATAACTAAATTTAGTTTTCTGTGTTGATTTAAAATACGATTTGGATAGATTGACGAAAGACACACTTACAGCAAAATTAATTCACCAAGAATTCACATAGAGCAAGAAGGGCTGACGTCTTACTAAAGATTTTCTAGATCATGATTGAGTCATTAAGATCAATATATGGCAGAACTCATTATATTTCTTTCATTTTAATGCTGTTCGAAGCGATGATATAGTAAATCTGAGGATTGTGATACTAATGTAGATTAGATCATCATAACAAATTGAATCATAATTTTCAAGTGAACGAAAATATTGAAAAAAAAAAATGCATAAAATTATAAAATTGGTAAAGAATGTTTATAACACACAGAAAACTCAATTGCAAGTGGAATCTTTGCAAGTGGAACCTCTGCCAAAAAAAAAAAATAAGATAAATTTTATAATTGAATCAAAATGAGTAGCTAATTGAAGTGAATCAGTTTTAAAGTATTTTTGCTGAACGTTTTAATAGAAATTATACACAAGCTGCAAAACCATAAACCCAGAAAATATCCGTAATTTTTAATTATATATTGGAAATATTTCCAATTTTTAATTCAATAACTTAAATTTTAAATCGTGGTTTATGTTTTTCGTAGTTTTTCATAAAATTATTTTAATATGGTAAATAATAAGTTAAATTAATTTTATAAATGTTTTATGTTTTTATAATTTTATTTAATATTTTTGCTAATTAATTATATTAATTTGTGTGTTGTTATTTATATTATAAACTTTATATATTTAATTTGAAATATTTTGTAATTTATATAATTTTACATTTTACGAATAACTATATATATTTTTGGCAATAGAACTTTTGACAGTATGCTTTGTATCTTTCATTTAATATTTATGCTTAGTTTTCATATTCATTTGCATTATTTTTACCTCTCTTTATATTTTGTTGATTTTTTTGTGTGATTAAATTAAAAAACTAAATTTATAAAAAACTAAATACTAAATTTTAATATTTATTTTTAGGAGCATCACAACATCAATTACATAATCAATTTTTAAATATTGATCAAAGTACAATAAAAATAGAACCAAGAGGTAAAAAATTATATTAAAAAACAAAAGATGAATTTGTTATATAATTTTTAATAAAATTATTTATTATAGATACTACACCATCACCTTATATGATTGGATCTACATCATATCGGATACCAGATCAAAGTCCATCACCTCAACCAATATCACCACAAAATTTATATATTAATACACCATCACCATATAGTTTAGGTGGTGGTAATAATAATGGTGGTGGTAATACTAGTATTACTAATCAGCAGTTAATCTCACCAAATAATCATTTTAATAATAATACTATTGGTAATATAAGTCCAAACTTAACTATGACTAGTTTACCTGATTTCAATCCATATCATCAACAACAACCACAATTTGGTGGTTTAAATTATAATCAATGGAATACTAATAATAATACAAATGGTAATATTGGTACAACACCATCCGATATTAAAAAATCAAGAAATAATAATCTCAATACAACAAATTTTAATATTAATACGACAAATAATAATAATAATAGTAATAATAATAATGATGTCCAGCAACAATGGAATTTATCAACAGCTTTAAGACAATCAATTAATAATTTTCATATTTTAAATAATAATACTCAAAATGGTAATAATCAAAATAATTTACTTCAAACACAATCAAATTCAAATTCAATTAATTTGGGCAATGTTAATACTGGTGATGCACCAAATTTAAGCAGTTTACTTGATATGGATAGCGAACAATTAATACATTTAAATTCAGCAGAATTACGAGGATTATCGTTGTCATAAAATAAATTTTTATATATAAATAAATATATTACGATATTTGTGTTTCGTTTTATATAAAATAATAAGTTTAATTATAAAAAGAAAATCATTTGTTCTCTTATTAGTTGGTAATTAAAAAAAAATATATATAATATAAAAAAATAAATTTAATATTAAATTTTAGTAATAAATACAATATTATAATAAGTTTTATTTGTAAATAAAATAAAAAAAAATGTTCGTTTTTTTTTAATTAAAAAATATAATAAATTAAATTGTAGAATAACAAGAAAAATGTTTTATTATATTGAATTTACCAGCCTGCGAGGTAGTACTTTAATTTTTCGCAGTTATTAAAATGAGTGGGTGGACTATAATTATGAACTCACTGAACATGGAATAAGGGGTTTGGCAACCTTATATGAAGTTTGCTAATTGATGGTCTTAATTGCATAGGCATTTGAAATCATTGGTTAAATATGGAAATATATGATATGGTAATCAAATTTCAAAAATCATCTATATATACGATTGAATTATCTAAATGTAAATATTCTTTTATAATATTCTGTTTTTCCAATTTCATGAGTCTTGAAAGAACAAAATTAAATCCGCAGCTAACTCTTAATTACCTAAAATTATCACATAATTGTTTTTCATTTTAATCTTTTTGTATTATAAGTAAATAAATATGAATTCGCAAGAAATAGCAAAAGGTAATGTAAAAACTTTACCTCTGAAGTGACCAATGACACCCTCATAAGATGACAAGATCATAAGAAACGCTTAATTTGGAATTTTGTAATTTGAAGTATAATTTAAATAAATTACATCTTGACTGCACCTAGAATTTATTTTTGCTGTTGGAAGCGGCTTGGTTTTTAGTAAAACAAATATAAAATTTCAACACTATACATTTCTAATTAATTATAAATTTGATATTATTTATTTTCATTTTTTTTTTTTTGTACGACAAAATTTACTATTACATATTTTTATTTTATTTTTGTTAAACAAATTATAGAAATTGTGAGATAAACTTATAAGATTTACACAGATTACACATTATTTTTATATATATATATATTATCTCGGATTAATACTGACATTGTACATTGATTAATTTAATATTTTAGTTTACTGGTTAATTTAGAAACAGCTATTACATACATATTTATAAATTTTTATACAAAAATTTACGTAAACAAAAATTTAATAAAGGAATTTTAACGACAAAAATGTGATTGTTGGCCCAAATTTGAATTATTCTTTTCATTTTTCATACCCTGAAAAAATGTATTAATATCCTCTTCAGTAACAACTTTATTATTAACAACAAATGTATGTAAATATTCTTTTAATTTCTCTTTCATACGATTATATTCAGTAATTGCGTCTATTTGTTGTGTATGACCCATTGATGATAATGCTCGTATACCACGTTCATAATCAGATTCACGAACTTTTTTCATACCATTTTCTTCATAAAATAATACTGTATCTTCTGGATCTAATAAAAATGATGCTTTTGTATCATCATAAAGCTGAGTACATTTCAAACAAGTACATAACACTTTACGCCAATCATTTGGCCAGAAAATTGCACCTAAAGCATATACACATAAAAATTTTATTAAATAATTTGACAAAGAATAATATTTGATGAAATTTACCTTTTTTATATTCATTTTTCAAATTTGGCCGTTTACATTTATTATCATCATCATTATTTAGACATTCATCAATTTTAATTTTTTTATTATCTGGTTCATTACAATCATCTGATTCATTCAAATTAATTTCAACTGTTTTATTATCATTAGTTTCAGTCATATTCATAATATCTGAAATACTTTTATCCAAATCAGATTTTAATTTATCATCACTATTATTCAAATTAACAACATCCGTTGTAGAATTATTTGATTCATTCAATACAGCATTATTATTAGTAGTAGTAGTTGGTCCAATAATTTTTTGTACTGCAAAAGCAATATAATCTTGTAAAAAATTATATTTTACCACACATTGGCCACAAATCATTTCAGAATATTCAGTTGGTTGTGGTATTTCTGTATTAATATCCAAATGACGTGTATGATACCAATCTTCACAACCGATACACTGAACCATTTCATCTTGAATTGGATCTTCAGGATCTGGATATGGACGATGACAAATACAATAAACTCCAGTGAAATTTTGATTATAATCATTTTTATTATTTTCTATATATTTTCCAGCATAACCATTTACATTAGTAGATGATCCCGATGGTGTATCAATCATTGATGTTATATTTGTCGCAAAATTACACTTTTTTCCAATTATACGATCTGTTGGACAATCACATCGGAAATTACGTTTAGTATATAATTCAATTAGTTCATGATTTTCATGGCATTGATAACTACAAGCCAAACAAATTCCACATGATTTTGTCACATCTGTTTTAGCTTCTGGACAACATGTTAAACATGAATATAATGCCTGACGTTTAATATAACCCTAAAATAAATACGCAAAATATATAATAAGAAAATTGATTATTCTTATTCATTTAAATAAAAAAAAACCTGAGAATAGGTACAACATTTTTCATCAGAACCTCCCAAAACAGCTGCTGATTCTTCTTCTAGTTGTTTTTCTTGTTCAAGTACATCCACCATTGTAACACTTGGTATTGTTTCATCTTGAATTTCATCGTTTGATTTAATTTCCGGATTTTCAGACATTTTTTTTATTATTGATTATGCTTAATATGTTTATTAAATGAATTTTTTTTAAAATGGTATAATAAACACCAGAAACTGCCAAAAACTATATAAAAAGTATAAATGTATAGGAATAGAATAACGATTGCGCGCAACATTTAATAACTGACAATTTTGACAGCCCGCGTAAACATTAAAATAAAAATTATATTGGCATCACTACCAGATACATAAAATTAAGGGGATATTCACTTTAATAATACTTTATTTTATTTGAACAGATATCTTTAATTGCACTTACACGCGGCTCTTTAAATGATTAGATCAACTGCATAATTTTCTTTCTAACTGTCGAAAGTCTCGTATTTTTTTTCTAGTACAAACACGATGCGGTATAATTTTATAATTTAATAACTTATAACTTTCATTTATATATTTTTTTAATTTTAGTTTTTTGTTTTTTTAGCAAGTATGAATATTAAAAAGTATAAGAATATTATCTTTTCAATACTATTGTTTTCATATATATTTAATTTCTTGTTAAAATTAAATTGAAGTTTTTTTAAATATTTAATTAAACCTTCCAGTATATACTGCACATGGACATGGACGGGTCGTGGAGTATGATTTGAATTTATTTAGAATTATTTTTGGTTTAGTGAATAGCCCCTTTGAAATTATTCAATTCTTATTATTAGTGATGCCATTGGTAATTACTATTTGTATTTGATAATAATTACTTTAGCGCCATTGGTAAATTACTTTTTGGTCAGAATTCCAATAAACTAATGGCGAGTTCGTTTTACAAGAAAATTTTCTGTATTTTAAATGCTACGTTTTCAGTTTTTCTTTGAACTCATTTTACGTACACAAAAAACCAGCATTTTTTTGAACCAAATTATCTATAATTTTGCATCGTCGAAAATGTCGAGGAATAATTTTTAAGCAACACGAATTTATAGTCAGTTCAACGTTTCTTCGAAAACCAAATGCGAAAAAATTCAATTTCTGAGAAAATGAAGATGAAGAAACATTTTTTCGAAAAACAAATGCACCATTAGTTTTTGCGTTATGCTATCAAAATATGGAAACACGAAGGTTAAACAATTTTACATTTAACAAACAGTTCATTTGAAATTATTTTAGCCAACCTCTCATGGGGATGGTGGTTGGTTATTTATTCACTATATAAAAATAATTCTATTGAATTGCATTCAAACCATTATGGATAACTAATTTTGAATAATAAACTTTAATTATGTTAAACCACTATAAAATATATATCAGTTATAATTTCAATTTATAAATGGAGATATATGGAATGAATAACTGCAATATTATAAAACAATTTTTTTTTCCTTGAATTTGATTTTGTTTGCTCATAATTCATTTCATCAAGAAATTTAATGGAAAAAAAATAAAACAAAATCATTTTTGCTTTCTTTCTTTATATTCGTTTGAATTCATAGAAAAACTATGAATACATACCCCATTTGGAAATTACTAATTAATTGGTAACTTACAATCAAGACGAGACTTAAAAACTGAACTAGTTCCTTTTAAAAATAATCACAATATTTTTATTTAGCATAAACAATAAATCAAAAAACATTTCCTTGATTTTTCACTTTTTTTCGTTATTTTATTTATAAAATTATGAATCGTCTTTTACAACAACTGTTTTTTCTGAAACATAAAGACCATCCAAAAACTTACGGATATCCTTATTTTTAACAGTTGTTGATTGTTGAATAAGTGCTGCTGAACCAGAAACAGCTTCAATATCATTACCTTCCACAATAAGTTCATCTTTTTGGGCTGTTGAATTAACAACTGTAACGCCTGGTGCCATTACAACACGACGAATATATTTTTCACCCAAGAAATTACGAATTTCAATAACTGAATTACTTTCAGATGTAACACAATTAATGGGGAAATGAGCATATACAGCACGCATTTTATATTGGAATCCACTTGTGACACCTAGAAAATAAAAATAGTTTAATGAATTAAATTATTAAAAAAAAATTAAATAAAAAATATACCTTTGATCATATTTTCAATATGACTGCATACAGTTCTTACTGCAGCTAATTCTTTTTTTCTACCAAACCATTTTTCTACTTTTAAACAGCGTGGATTTATCATGTACATATCAAGGGCTAAATGTTTAAAGCTCCGCTTTAACATACCACGGGGTCCAGTAATTTTAACCACACGCGACTTTACAGAAGCGACGATATTTTTTGGGATTTTCACACATTGATTTGAATTAATGGTCTTCATTTTGCCTGAAATGTGAAATAAAAATTTTATTTTAATTATACAAAATATAGTCCAATCAGTAATTCATTGATAGGTTGTCATTTCTCGAATTACACACAAAACACAACCTCAAAATAATTTAGAGATATTAGAAATTAAAACAAAAAATATTAATCAAATCAAATTAAAGAGTTTTAATTAAATTATAATTTAAAAGTTTTAATTGAAGAACTACAGAAATAAATTAATTTAAGTTTTTTTGAAAGTAAACATAAATGAACTGTCAAACTAGTTTCACAAAATGTATATCGAAATTCCAGACACTAAATTCATGTTCTTTATAGAACTAAGATTTTATGTTGAAACTAGGAATATTCATCCATTAAACTGTTCAGAAATTATAAATATCATATTATTATTTTTATGGATGATTACAAATTTAATTTTACCTAAAAATACAAAGCACTTACACGTTACGGCACCGACCGGAAAGAGATTTTTCAGAAAAGGGAAATTTCTGACATTTTTCTCACATCTTGAAATTGAAATACTTTTGTGAGGCGTTCAGAAAATATATACCAAATTCGAACGGGAAATATTTAACAGTGATATTAACTATATAAACTTCCTTGGGTTGTAAAAAAGTCTGAATTTTAAAATTTATAATATTTGGAGCGTTTATGTATTTGCTCAGCAGCCAAAGCTCATAAACAATTATGAATAAAAACACTAATAATAAAACATAAACAACAGCGGATAACAGAGAGAGATGACGATGGAATATAAATGTTATTATTTATGCAATTAAAATTCCTATATTTATTTTCAAATTTGAGCTTCAATTGATTTTGCTATCTGCATTTTTAGCATAAGAATAATCATTATAAAGAAAATTAAATATTGTACAGTATAAAATAAGATCGCTTTATCTTCAAGAATATATATTATATTACAACGCGCCCGTCTTATTTAGTTTTTCTTTTTCGATTAGAAATACTATATTAAAAATGGAACAAATGGAACAAGTTTGTGAAATAACTTTGTTTTACATATCAATTGTCACTTTTTACAGATCGATTCACATGCCCACATGGGCCGTCAAGAAATACGATGCAAAAAATCTACATTACAATTCGCTAAACTTGTGAATATAAAAAGAAAAAAAAACTGAACTGCTAAAAACTTCAAAATAAAGTCAACATTTTTTATGAAAGAAAAGGAATATTAAGTAAGACGGACAATATAATTAACAATATATGAAGGGATTTATAATTATTCTGCTCTATTTAAAACAGTCACGAATAAAAAAGTGAAAAGTTTTTGTAATAATATATATTTATATTTTGTTTAAAAATAAAAAATAATATGAAATTTCAAATATATATTAGCTTTTACTCTTATATTTTAAATTTCCGTATTACCATAATTTAATTTAAATAATTTCCTTGAAATTTCCTTTTATACTGGATAGAGAACCAGACCAACGATTAAGCAGATTAGGGGATTAGGTAGGTTCTTTTCTGGATATTTTCATTATATTCTTATACATTTCTACTTTTATTTGACATTTGAATCAGTCTCCGGAGCATTCGTCGAGTCGACCTTGTTTGAGCGTCATAAATATAAAAATCCAAAATTGCCCAAATATCGATACTTAAAAATTATATACTTAAAAAAAGGGAAATTTATATGTAAATATAAATTTTCATAACACTATATATAAAAAAAATCGTATTAAAGAACAAGCTACAACAGCAAAATGTGTGTAACGACTGTTTTAAATACAGTACAGCTGCAGAACAAAAAAAAAACAATACTACAAGAAAATATAAATGAAGGGAAATTTTGTAATAGCATAATATTTTATGTATAAAAAATTTATATTGCTATTAAAGTTTGTAATGTAATTTCTTTTAAATTTAAATTTAACAAAATGTTCCTCCATTTTCCAAAATATCTCAAATTAATAAAACAAAAAACTGTTCCTCAATTTTCCAAAATATCCTAATAATAAAATTGTATATTTTTCCAATATAAGTTTGCAACACTATAAAATAATTAAAAAAAATCGAAAAAAAAAACAAATTATTATGACAGCGGAAAGACAAGCCATCGTAGAAAAACAATAAAATAAAAAAAAAATACTCCAAACTATAATTTGAAAATAGTCGCTTTTTAAAATAATTCTATATTATTAGTTAAAACTTTATATTGCTCTAACTAAAATAATACTTTTTATATAACAATAATAAAAAAAATGGAATCGGTTCAACCTGAAACAGTAAATCGTGATGAATTAATAATGCAACAACAACGTCAAATCGAAAAAGAAGTATATTTTTGAATAAATCCATACAGAAATATTTTTTAATTATTATTTTACATATATTATCAGATATGCGAATCAATTCCATTGGTAAGTGATCTACAAAAAATTGATATATTAAATGTAGAGTATATAGATGATTTGGTGTACAAATCAAAAGTAAATGATTTAGGTGATAAATATAAATCAATTCGTCGAACACGACCAGATGGCAATTGTTTTTTTCGGGCATTTGCATATGCATATTTGGAATATTTAGTTAGTAATAAAGAAGATTATAATAAATTCAAAGAACTTGCCCAAAAGTCTAAAGATAAATTGGTTCAATTAGGTTTTCCACAATTTACATTGGAAGATTTTCATGAAACGGTACATGTGTAATTTCTAAAATATATATAAAAATTTATCTATTAATATTTATTTTATAGTTTATGGAAGTAATTAATCGTGTTGCACCATCTGATAGAGATACTATTAAAGATGAATTACATAAATTATTTAATGAACAAGGATATTCTGATTATGTTGTTGTTTATTTAAGATTAATAACATCTGGTCAATTGCAAGAAGGTGCTGATTTTTATCAAAATTTTATAGAAGGTAATTATACAATTGAGGAATTTCGTCATCAAGAAGTTGAACCTATGTATAAAGAATCTGATCATATTCATATTATTGCATTATGTACGGCATTAAATGTTGGTGTACGTGTTGAATATATGGATCGTGGTGATGGTGGTAAAGTTGTCGCTCATGATTTTCCAGAAGGTACAGAATGTAAAGTATATTTATTATATAGACCTGGTCATTATGATATTTTATATCCCAAATGAATCACAAATTAAACAAAAACATGCCAACAGAATGGAAAATTAATTATATACTCTTCCTTCACATAATTGTTAATAAAAATTTAATTGTCAAGATTTTTTTTCTTTTCCTACTATAATAATTTGTTTTATAAATTAATTAATTTTTTCTTCATTGTACCACAACGAACATAAAAATTTCGTTTTAAATATTTAATAAATTTTATCATTATCTTGAATATTTTTTAATTGATATTTCTAATTTAGACAAAGTTTCTAAATAAGATTTAATCTATAATTAATTTAAAATATATATATAAAAAATAGTATTTTTTTATTTTTAACAACAAAGAACAAAAAACGCTTTATTAAGGAATGTTTCAATCAGAAATATATACAAAAAAACATTAAATTTTAGTTATAAATCTGCAGACTGAAAAATTGTAATGAAATAAAACTTCCTGTAAATCCACAACTTAAAGCATTTTAACAAATTATATAAAAATACTTACATTTTATACATTTTTAATTTAGAAAAAATAATCGAATAAAATTGATTTTTAAATAGTAATTCGTTTGATAATTTTTTTTTTTTATAAGAACTTTCAACTAAAATGATTAGAAAGGAAAAAACAACTAATTTATTGGTAATGAAAAAACTATATAACCTAGAAAATATTATTCAAAATTGATGATCGATATACTTGGAAAAACAAATATAAGAGTAGAGTAACTGATTAGTCCTAAAATGAATAATACAAAAAAATTGCTGAATTCCTAGAATGAATAATATAAAAAAGCTCACATATTTAAATTTATATAACAAATATCGACAATTCTACATTTTTATTTTCAAGTTTACATAAATATAAATGTAAATATTATCGAATATTCTATTTTATAAAACTTAATTTTTATGTAACATTATAGTAAACATCAGCTGTCATTCATAAAAGTCTATATATTTGTGAATCCAATATACGTGGGCTCAGGTGCGCGTCTTGTTTAATTTAATTTACATGATACATTTTCTAAATAAACATTATTGTAAGTAGAATTATTAGCATATGAAAATGGTAATATTTTTGATTATTCACTGTTCAAGTTTTAATAGATTTTCAGTTTCATCCTGTAACATAATAATGGTTAGGGGTTTCTGTATACATTTTGTACCACAAAAATTATTATCTTCAACATTAATGAAATTAGTCCAAGAATTTACACAAAAAACAGTTTATTAATACATATATTAGTTATTTATAATAATAGTTATATGATTTATTCTAAATATTTTAATGCTGTATACTACATATTATTTAGTAATATTTATTTGGTTCATATTGGCAACTCAGTACTGTACTCGACAATATTTAGACATATTTTTTTCTCGTCAATGTATATCATTTTCATTTTCATCTTCAATTTGGTTAATTTTAATTATCAACTGCATATATTATTTCAATATAAAAATTATAAAATAAACCAAGTAAATAATATTTACATAAATATAAATTATATAAATCTTTGCCTTCATAAAATAAACAATTTCAGATAAATTATTTAAATTACGAATTTAATCTTTTATTTATTTTATAATATTTTTATCATTGGTTATTTATTTAATACATTTAAATATTTTGAATATTTTTATTAAAATAAATTTTTAGTCATTATACAAATAAAAAAGTATGAAAAAAAAAAATTAAAATACCTATACAAATTAACCATTATACCTTTTTGAACAAACATAATCTTTTTTAGAAATTCATATGAATATTTTATATTACATTAAAAATTATTTCACATCCTCCATTTTTTTATATTTTTATTCCTTTAGTTTTTACATAATTTCTAAACTACTATCGCTATTTTTAATGACTACTTCAGTTTCTGATGAGCCAGAACCATCAGCATCTTCATTTTTATCTTGTTCATTCGTATGATGTTGTGATGTTAATTGCCATGCTGGTATTGATGGTGGTATTATTGTTGAAAAACCACTAGCAAATTGTTTACTATTTAATAATAAACCTTTAATAGAATCTAAATCGCTTTTAAAATTATTCAATTCTCGATTAATAATATCAACTTGATTATTAGCTTGAATTTCTTCACGTACTCGTATTAATTCACTATTTAAATTTTTAATTTGTATTTCAACTTTCTTATCAATTTTTTCTAAAGTTTCTTCAATAGATTGTCTCTTTTTGCGTCCAAATAGCAATGGTTCAATAAACCTTTTATATACAGTATAAACAACATAAACTATACTGCTTATAACAGCAGCTGAACCTATAAAATCTTTTATTTTGGCTAATGTTGTTGGTATAAAAAATTGATGTTGTTGTTGTTGGACTAGATTTTTTGGTTGTTGAGATGAATTTATTCCTAAATTTATAATTGTATTATTTGGATCATTTGTAAATACGCCAGCACGTTCAAATGCAATTTGTATTTCATGTTCGTTTAAACCTTTTGACCGTAAAAATGTTTGTTTTTGATTAATTGGACTACGTTGAACGTTATCATTATGGAGGAAATTTACAGCAGTTGTTATAAGTGACTCTCTTAACAAAGTAGTTTCTGAATTTTCATTTATTGTATCACCAGTGTCCGTATTTGACATGTTTATATTAAATTTTATTCAATTTTTAACAAGTGTTTTTATTGAACTTTAGACTTTGCTATAACATTAAATTCAAGGAATTCGATCCGGCGGCACAAAGAAAAAAATATACAATACACTTTTTTATGTTTGTTAAAATTTTACAATAAAATAATGTCAATTGTCAATGTCATTTGCAGTTTTACTTTGCTAGACTCTGCTACACGCTACAGCTAGCTACTGCTATACTGCTATTTTTTTCTTGATGCTCTTTTTGCTCTGTCCTGTGTCTATATGAAAAAAGTGTGCTAAAAAACAAAAGTCAAATTTTGCTGTCAAACATGTTTGATTTAATTTTCCCAGCAAAAAATGTTTTATTTTTATTTACACAGAGTCATTTATAAAACTATACATACTTCCCTAATTTATTTCTTAGAATTCATTACAAATATAGTTTATTATGCCATTCATATGGAAACAAAAATGTTTTGATTAACCGGCCGGTGTAGAACAAAAAAAAAAACCTATTTTCCGGTTGGAAAATGAAAATTTTAAAATGAGTTATCTATTTTGAATAGGTAAACATCATAAATCATTACTACATACAAATAACTAACCGGTAACAATTCATTTAAATGTCATCAAAATCTCTTAACGTTTATCTTTATGCAATAACTTTTAATGCTCGTGATTCTTGGGGACTCTGCAAGAGGTCAATAACCGCCAATCAATAACAAGGGCGCTCGGCTTTTACACCAACCCGAACTCCTGAACGAAGAACGACTATATAATTATACTATATACTTACTCTAGACAGAACAATATGAGTAGATCGAAAAATATGTATATTGTATGATAGGTACACAACTAAAATCTGTATATAGATTTTAACATATTATTTTTTCTAATGAGAATAATCTTATCGAATGACATAAAAACTGTAAGAAAAAATATTTATCGAACACAATCAAAAGTAGTTTTGCTGCGAAAAAAATTTTCTACCTACCAATTTACACTAACAATATTTTTCTACCTGATATTAATGTGACATATATTTATGTGACATATATTTAGTTGGTTAACTTTTTTTCGATACTGCGATGAGAGTGCGTAGGCTGCTTTTGTTATAATCGGTTACATATATTTTCATACATTTTAACTTTTTTGGCATTTCTTATGTAGGCTGCGTGCTGCGTTATGTATTCTGCTCGTTTATAAGGCTATAAGGAGTTTATCACTCGTTTTTAAGAAATATATTAAAGTATTTTAAAATGGAAAGTATCACTTTTGGAAATTGATTTGCAGAGGAAAATATCGTTTAAAAAAATAACTTGCTTTTCTAGTCGCACATATTAAATTATACATAAGAAATATAATTATCTCACTTTCAATTCACTTCCAAAAAGTAAAAAAAAAATATGTAGAAATGCTGGCACGATTTGAGTTTAATTTTAACCATAAAATATTTGTTTTATAGAAATTTCCCTTTTTTATGGGAAATAAATGAGGAAAATATCATCTCAATTTTAATACTTGCTAACACTGCATTATAGTTTTTTTAGTTGTCATTTGTTGACATCCGAGGATCGAGGAAAGTAAAAAAGTACAATATTTTACTTATTTATTATCAAAGCAAATAGCAAAAAAAAAGACGGAAAGTTACGCCTTAAAGAGTTAATTTAATTTATTTTTACTATATATTATTTTTTCTAATAATATTCATGAAATATTTGTTATTAATATAATTTTAAATACATATTTTTAAACTGATTAAATTTTTGGACAAAAAAGAAAAAAAAATCTAAAATCAGTTCCAAAGTGCGAAGCAGGAATATTTTTTTACATATATATAATACATCTAAAAAAAGGTGTATACGCCAGCATAAATATATATATATATATATATATATATATACCCTTCTCTACCTGCTACTTAAAATTATAATATACAACAATCAACTTGGAGTCTACTTATATATGTATAAATATACATTGTCCGGAAAGAAAGTACATAATAATCTAAATATATATATCAGCATTTAAAAAATTATTTTTTGTGTGAAGAATTAGTGATTAATTTCTGACTAATCATATCTAAGAGAAGTCTTAATTACAATTTTCTCTTTTCATATTAAAAATAGCAATTAATTTTTGATTGAATATTAATTTATACACAAAATTTTCACAATCACCAAAAAAAAAAAACAATAATACCAAATTTATTGTTTGAAGAAGAAATATTTGTATAATTAAATACAAAAATGGTAGATCGACTAGTAAATAGTGAAGCAAATGCACGTCGTATATCAATGGTTGAATCATGTTTTGGTACATCTGGTCAACCATTAGCTATACCTGGTCGGGTATTAGTTGGTGAAGGTGTATTAACAAAAATGTGCCGCAAAAGACCAAAATCACGTCAATTTTTTCTATTTAATGATATATTAGTATATGGTAATATTGTTATTGGTAAAAAAAAATATAATAAGCAACATGTTATACCATTAGAAGAAGTACAACTAGAAGGTTTAGAAGATAATGGTCAATATCGTAATGGTTGGTTAATACGTACAACAACAAAATCATTTGCTGTATATGCAGCAACAAGTACCGAAAAACAAGAATGGATGGCACATATTAGCAAATGTATTGAAGATTTATTACGTAAAAGTGGTAAAAAACCAGTAGAAAATCATGCTGCTGTTTGGGTTCCAGATAATGAAGCTAATATTTGTATGCATTGTAAAAAAACACAATTTACAATGTTAAATCGTCGTCATCATTGTAGAAATTGTGGATCTGTTGTATGTGGACCATGTTCTGCAAAGAAATATTCATTACCACAACAAAGTAATAAACCAGTACGTGTTTGTTTAGGTTGTTATGATAAATTAAATAAAGAAAAAATGGATTTAAATAATAAATCAACAATTGGTGGTAATGTAATTACTGCTACTGGTGGTGGTAATACAACTACTGGTGGTAATAATCTAAATTCTGGTGAATTAAGTAAAAATTCAACAATTGAAAGTTCTGGTGATGATGATTCAGATGATGATGATGATAATAATACTACAAAACAACAAACATATGATGAACCAAAATTTTATGGTGATGGTGAAAAATTAGATGATAATACTACACAACAAGAAATTAAATGATATCAAAATAATAATTATAATAATAATAAAAATATATACCACAATTTTAAAAAAATCAATCATCATCAACAAAATTTAACATATAAGACTACTACTACTCAACAACAAGAACAACATCAAAAATTTATATGTAAAACATCAAAAGAATTCAGATAATATTAATATTTTTCAATACATATATATATTATTTTTATTAATTTAATTTAATTATAATTAACTATATATATAGAAATTATTAGATTTTTTCTTGTCTCAAAAAAAGAAAGTGTTTATTTTTTTTTTTTTTAATTTTTCAATTTTCGAATATTTAATTTAATTTCTTATTTTCAATTTACCTATTGTATTCTGTTTTATATATATATAATATATATATTATATATAAATGAAAAAAAAAAAAATAAACAAAATATCTATATTAAATAAAATGTAATAATAAATAACGTATTATAATAAAAATTATATTTTTTCAGTTAAAAAATGTATATTCTTTGTTATATTTTTTGCGCTAGATGATAAATACTCTGTGATAAGAAATTAAATATGATGTATCATCAGAGTCAGAGAGTCAGTTTTCACGTGACTGTAGTAAAACCAGACGAATAAAATTGTCATTGTTCGGCAGTATAGTACAGTAATTTAAGACGTAAATTATTTTTTCTTGATAAATAATAAATAATAAAATTATTTAAAATACAAATTTCTATAATTACATTTATTATTAACGGTAATATATTATATATGGACTTTTATATAAACATGTATAAGCACTTGTAAGATAAATTAATACAAGTAATACAAAATTTTGATTTACGGCTAATTGACCAAAATACACCAATCTGCCGAAAGTAAATTAACAATAGAAACACAATTGATCAAAGAAAAATTTCTTGGAAAAAGTCTATAAATTAAATTAATGTATTTTTTGAAATTGATTTCAGTAAATCATTTACCATCGATTAATTCTGTATTCCGTATTATAATTCAGTCAATTTACTTCGCCCAATAGTGAATTGGGTCAATTGAGCAGTCGGGTAATTAAACCGATAAAATTGTTATTCAATAATTTTGAAAAACCAATCTCAGTTAACACATTAAAAAGCTAATATGACACAAATCCAAGTAAAACATACAATTGGTAAATTGCTTCTTGTGGATGTTATTTTATACTGAGCCACTGAGCATAATAAAGTTTTTCATCCAAAATAAATTAATGTTTTATAAAATATTGGCAAACTAAATCCAATTATAGATGAATGGAATTTCGGCCCAAACTAAACACTAAAAAAATTATTATTAGAATGAAAATTAATTTTTCAATTGGAATCTGTAATTATTATTTTATTTGCATATTTATATGTATACTACTATTAATAAAAGTTGATAATAAAAATATCAAATAGATAAAATAAAAATATGTGAATACAACATCTTTATTACAGACAAAATTTGTTTTTCATATAACAAATAATAAAAAGCTATTACAACTAAGTATTATAAATAAATAGTTTAACCGCAGAGTATTAGTGTATATTAAAACACGATTTTAATATTTACATAGCTGAGCGGAATACTGATAAGTATTCTACAAAAATTAAATCTAAATGTAGGAAATTTACATTTATTGTTTTTATCCATTCGTTCCGAAATTTTACATATTATACCGATATACGTTTATAATACGAAAATAACATTTATGTCAACAAAATGAATCATTATTATAATATTTCACATATAAAGATAATTAAATTTTGAATTGTTTTCGAAGTAAAATATCATATAAATTCTATAAGAATAAATTACGATTATTTAACCGTAAGAAATGACGGCGGTCATTTGTAAAATTCGGTAGGTCTTAGCAATAATTATTAATTTGATTTAACATGGTACTACTTTTTAATTTCCAACTTCAATTGAACTAATTGACTGATAGAAAATTAATCAAATGTGCAATTAACCAAAACATAATTTACTGAAAACACGATCACAGTTGGCAGAAGCCAAATTTACTGGAATAAGCGCATTAAATAGAAATTGTTTCATGTAAAGATTTTTGTTAATTTACCATGGATTGATTCTAAATTACATTCTTATAATGATTTTAAATTTTAACTAAATTAAAATTTATTAAAAGTAATAAATAACAGAACTTGAATTGTTTTCTTTTTTTGTTTTAAATTTATTTTTCGTTTTCTTCTACAAAAAAATGATATTATTACTAATAAATAATAATAAAAATTAATAACATTCTTTAATATCAATTAAATAAAAAATATACCGTATATATAAACATTTAAATATATATTTTTATTATAGAAACTTTAATAAAAAAAAATGCACGAAAAATAACAATTATTATGAATTGATTTTTTTTTTCTTGTGAAATAACTTTTTGTTTATTTATAGTTTTGATTCCGTTACATTTTCACCTAGTCAATCCTGGGAACATACAGACATTGCTTCAGATTTTTCTTCTAGTAATTCTTTACCAGTAATATCTAATTTTGATTTACCAAAATCATCAACTTGTAAACCTTGTACAATTTTCCATTGTTTATTAACAATTTCAACTGGAAATGAAAAGATAACATCTTTTGGTACACCATAACTACCATCTGAAATAACACCCATTGAAACAAAACGACCAGGTTTAGTTCCATGCCACCAATCATGCATATGATCACAAGCAGCTTTTGCTGCTGACATAGCTGAAGACATTTTACGTGCTGCAATTACAGCAGCACCACGTTTTTGTACAATTTCAACAAATTCAGATTGTAAATAATTTGTATTATTCATTACATCCCAAACAGATTTTTCTTGACCATTAATCATACATTTAGAATGTTTTGGATCTGGAAATTGGGTTGATGAATGATTACCCCAAATAACAACATTATTAACAGCATCAATTGGAATTGATAATTTATTGGCTATTTGTGCTGTTGCACGATTCTGATCGAGACGTGTCATTGCACTGAAATTTTCTTTTGGTATTGATGGTGCATAATGGGCACAAACTAATGCATTTGTATTAGCTGGGTTACCAACAACTAATACTTTAACTTCTTTTTTAGCATTTTTATCGAGTGCCTGTCCTTGTACTTTGAAAATTTTCACATTTGCTGATAATAAATCTTTACGTTCCATACCTTCTTTACGTGGCATTGCACCAACCAAAAAAGCAGCTGATATATCCTTAAAGGCAACAGCAGGATCTGCTGTTGGTACAACTTGACGTAATAATGGTAAAGCACAATCAGCTAATTCCATAACAACACCTTCTAATACACCAACCATTGGTGGAATGTCTAGTAAATGTAAAATTAATGGTTGATCTTTGCCAAAAACTTCACCTCGTGCAATCATGTAAAGCAAAGAGTAGGCAATCTGACCAGCAGCACCAGTAACAACAATACGAATTGGTGTCAAGTCACTCTGAAAAAAAAATTAAATTAATTTTAATAATTTATATTTAAAATTATCATTTAGTATTATTTAATTAGATAAATAGAACTAGTGAGGGAAAATTGTTTTTTACAATTGTAAACTTTAACAGATTTATACTTGAACATTTAATGCTTTATTCGGAGAACAATGCAAATTTAAATTCAATCTGGTTTGCTAAATATTTACTTATTATATAGTGTATAAGTAAGTTCCATTAATTGACAAATACATATTTATGGACCAGTTATGGAATAACTATTAAGTGTTGTGATTAAACATTAATTTGATATTTAGAAAAGTTAATGTCGATCAAATTAATTTTGCTCTACATCTTCCTAAAAAAAATCTGAAAACGGAGCCACATCTCATTCTCAATGAATTCCATCTCGCTTGCCTATTTTAAATTGCCACACATGGTTGAAATCTTGAAATAGCTGATAAACATGATATAAATCTGAATTTTTATCATTTAATTATTTATACAATTTTTTACAAAGCGCTGTTAAAAATAACTACGGGTTCGTTGTTCCACCTTTTTTTGCTCCATGGTCTCAAATATATTTAAGAAATATTGGTTTTTGCTAAAAATTCCATTGAGAAAATATATTGTAAATAAATATATTATTTGTATAATAGCAGTGTAAAATAATTATTTAAAAAATAATTATATAATTAATATTTATATGTAGAACAAATAATAAATGAATTATTTAACTATCGGAAAATCATGTAAATAACTATTTAATTAATTAGTGATTTATGTTGATAATTAATTATAATTTTCTAGAAAAATATATTCAAGCTATTTTGAGAAACCCTAATTTATGAAGCGCCAACCAAATAGAAACCATAAATAATTTTAAATTATATAGATAATATATTCATTAATGTGTGGTTTTTTGTTTGTAGTTACATAAAAATGTAAATTAATAAAATATTGTTTTAGATTATGCTAAATTCTACACCCCATAATAATCTTGAATACATTAATTTAAATTGGTATGCTATCTTATAATCAATGCACAATTAGCCCATTTTTGAAGTTACTTTGATGAATAAAATAATTTCAAGTACCGTATATATATAGATAAGTATTATACCTACAAAATTTTGTAGTCAAGCAAAATCTGTTTTTTTATGTTTCCGGCAAACATCATACCCCCTTATTGTCTTACTTACTTTATCATATTTAAATGATTACTCTTTGATCCCGTCTAAATTCCATAAAAAAATATAATTTTATTATTGTATACCTATAACACAATTTCTATAGAACATTATAAATGCTTTTACTATATTTTTTTTAGTTACGCAATAACAATATTTTCTTATAAATTAACTCTGCCATGTATTTAAATAAAAATTATTAATATTTTTAATATATTTTTAAATTAAACACTCTTCCTCTTGTGATCACTTTTTAGAAAAATTACCCGGTTTTTTGGCGTATTTATAATTAATAAAAAAAAAGAAAGTTGATGACGACGAAGGTCAAATGAATGTTAAATTTTATTACGAATATTATTTTAAAATGTAAAATATAATTATTTATAATAAATTTCTATTACCATTTTTATGTTAATTGAAGTATATTTTGATAAAATAAAAAACAACACAAATAAATAAATGCTATTGTTGCTATTATAAGATATGTAAAAAAACAAGAACAAGAAAATTCTTTTAAATGCACTCGAACTCGATTCTACTACCAATCTGTTCCGTTGTTCTGTATGTAGTATGTACAGTTTTTTGATGAATTGAATGAGTATGAGAATTGAGAATGAGATAAAATATAAAATGAAGTTATTTTGTTATTGAGCTTTTTTGTTTGATTAGAAAATTTGACAATTGATTTACGACAGAACAATGTTGCCAATGATGAGTTTTAATTCTATATACTATAATTTTTTTTTGTTACTTTTATTTTTGGTACAATTTGGTACAATTTTAATATAGGATACAAATACAAATACAGTACAGGGTGTTGACACTCAAACGTCATTACTTTATCCAAAAAATGTAATGGAAGGAGGGACGTGAAAACGGTCAAAACAGACAATGTGTTACAGGTTACAGGGTGTTTTTAAAAGTCTTTCAAGAAGAAATTTCAATTATAACTTCTAAACAAACTATTAAACAATTAAACGATTAAACCTATAAAAGAGAGTATAACTATTAAACGATTAACAGCCAAGGAGCCAAAGCCAAGTAAAGTTCGAGAGAGATAATAGCGTTATCTCTCAACCGATCTATATTATATTTATATATTATATAATAATAATAAGGATAGTTATATAATAAAATAACATATATAATAAGGTTGGTTAATTAATCTAGGTTAAATAGTGTAAAGTGTAGAAGATATAATATGTAATTGAATGACAGATTTCTTTAAAAAAAACTTTATAGCAGTGTATGTTAAAATAAATTACCCCACCTCTGCCTCTGCCATACAATTTTTCACTCAAAAAAGTTAAGGAATTACTTAAAGAATTGTTCTAAAGGCCCTGTATCTGTATGCTGTATCTATAGAATATAAAAATACTGCTTGAAATGTAATGTTACCAGTCTAACATTGCCAAAGCCGCACTCAAGATGTACTCGGTCCATTTTATAATTTCATAGCGTGTCCAATGTTAATGTATCCCAACAACCGATTTTCTTTTTAAATAAAAACTCAAATATTTTTTTTTTATTATTATCAGTGTTTTATTGGCTTACATACATATGAAATTCAACAATTAGAATTAATTTTCTTTAATTTTAGGAAATTCATTAAATTTTAGATATATTTATATATTTTTTTTATTGTTAACACATCATTTCATTTAAAGATATTATATTAGGACAAAAATAAAATTTAGGAAGTAGGTAAATATTTGTAATTTATTATTAACAAAAAATATTATCGAATCCATACATTATACTATTACAAACAAAAAGTTTTTAGGGCATCTGTTTAATATATATGAAATTTCAATCCAAAAGCCCATAAAAATAATTGTATAGATTTAATTAAAATTTAAAACGCTTTAAGCAAATACAATTCCATGTTATTACGAAATTTTTAAGTTGCAGGCGTAAAAAAAAAAAATATAAACAAAAAATAATTTCTTATTAAGTATAATATAAATAAATTAAAGTCATAATAATTCATTTTGAAAACATATTTATAATAATAGTGATTTGTTAAAAATTTGTGTAATATTTAAATAAAGGTATTAATAATAATAATAATAATCTGATATTTTATGCGATTTTTTTTTTAATAATTCTTAAAAGCACAGTTTTAAATTTCTAATAGTAAATTTCTAATATTATATACGAAATTTATATTAAAATATAAATGAAATTTTTTTATTTATTTTTATTTATTAAATTTTTAGAAGATATTCAAATATAGATATTTCTTATTAAATAATATTTCTTGAATATATATATTTATTATAATTATAATTCTTATTAATATACTTTTCTTTTTATATATGTAATTATATATTTCTCACATTTGTTTTTGTAATATGCTAACCACAATAATTATTATCTAGAAATTAATTTTTTATGGTGATTTTAAAAGCTCTAAAATAAATTTCATTTGATAGAGAAAAAATGTTATGTAATTATTATAAATTTATCAAGAGAGTAGCAATAATTATAATTTTTATCTTTTATTTCTTTTTTTTTTTTTTTGAAAATTAATATTTATTTTTTATTTACACGACAAAAATGTCAATAAATCAATAATTCACTACATAAGAGTTTTAGAGTAATTTCTTATACGATTTGCAAAAGATTCTAAATTCTATTTTTTTTTTCTTACAGTGTCATATTCTCGCGATCTGGAAATAATAAGGAGATATTATATGAAAAATAATCTTTCCCAATTCCTCAGATCGGAGGATAGGCTACAATTGTAATATATTTTTATGAAAATGTGTATTGTTGTCAAGTTATTTTATTGTATTTATGTTCTCTAGTAAAAACATAACACAATATTTTTTTTATTTTTTTCTATTTATGTAAAATAATAATAAAATACACAACAAATCTAATTAAAAAAAAAAGAAATAAAACATTTTGTTTTTATTTAATATTTTTTTTTTTTAAATTTATATATATATACATATATATTTTTAAAAAGATTTATTTGTTTTTTTTTTTTATATATATTTTTAATTAATGTTAATTTTTAAAAAATGTACAGCTTAATTTAAATGGAATCCTTTTTCTTTCGTTGCAGTTAATAGACGTTCTTTCATTACCTCTTCAGTTGGATAATCGGGTAATTTTAAATAATGTACACATGTATTGACCGATGGATAACTACCTTCACCAGCATCAACTTTACGTACAACTGTTAAACGTGGATGTAAATTAGCTAAACCACCAGGTGGTAAACTACTACAACCAGTTGTAAATTGTAAAAATGCTTTACGTTCTGGTCCAGACATACTCATTAATACGTTTACAAAACGTATAAAACCAGGACTACAAAAAAAAATATAACAAAAAAAATTATACAAAAATAATCTATAAATAAAAATTGTATTCTCACCTATCCTTTGTATATCCTAATTTTGGTTCAGTATAATTAACTAAATCATCTTTTGTCCATTGTGGATGTTGTTCACCGCATATCATCATTCTAGCTTCATTTGGACTAAATGCTGCTAATTTATTTAATGGAAATACTTGACAGAAACCTTTATGAAATGCTTCCAATTGTTTAGCAATGCCATCTTGTAAACAAAAATTTATTTGCATTTCACAATATTCTTCTAAATTATAAATTGTAACATCAACTGAACTACCATTTGGAATTAATTCAGCATAATCAAAACCATATATTTTTGAACTAGGTAAATATGTAAAAGTCAATGACATATCTTCTAAACTAACTTCATTATTACATTCTTCTATATTACCGTTTATAGATTTTGTAATTAATTTTAAATTTTCTATAGCCAATTGTTTTTCATCTGCAGTTAACTGACAATTTTGTTCAATAGTTTGTTTACGAACAACTAAATCTTGTAATTCTTTTAAGAATTTTGAACGTATTGGATCAATTTCATTGAAATTATCTTGATTTAATACACCATCATACCAACATGATTCTGGAAATTCATTACCCAATAATTTTGAACATGTATCAGCTAATTCAGATGATTCTTCTGAAATTAAACTTGACATCATTAGATCATCACATGTTTTAACATTTTGTATTGTTGTTGTACTGCGAGATAGTACTTTATTGTGACATAATAATTGTAGGAACGAATTTGATAATGGTAAATCAACTAATCTACCATCTTGTAAAACTTTTGCTATAAATACACCCAAAAACCAAAAATATTTTGAAACATGTTCACAAATTTCCGAATCTTGTGGTAATGGTGCTGGAAATAAACCATCTGGACGACGTACATAATATCCAATTGGTTTATTATTATCATTTTCATTATCATTATCATCATCACCTAATGTATTAAATTCATCATCATATAACCACATACATAAATCGGATCTTTGTAATTCAGCAGCAACTAAGGCATAAAATTCTAATGTTGGTCCTAGTCCGGTACCCTCTTCACCAACAAATTCAACCTCTAAGACTGATTTACGATTACAATGAATTTTCATAACTTGCATTGCCCATTCTAATAGCATTTCATTACGTGGAACCTTAACTCGTTCGTGTTTCAAACGACCAACACGAAATTCATGTTGATCATCACGCCGAGGACTTAAACCAGGCATACGTTGTCGTTCTAATGTAACATCACGTTGTGATTGAAGCCAAACAATTGAACGTGATGCACCGAATGCAGTACAACTGAAATATAATTGTCTTGTCTCGAATGGGAATAAAAATGGACAAGTTTGATTTAAATTTTCACACCATTCTGGTAAACTGTTACTTGATAATACCAATGGATCTTGTATTTGTTGTTGTAATTTATTTGTAATTTTTTTACTCATAAATATATCAAAATTTAAGCTATTTAGTGATAATGTTTTTGATGTATCAGCTATAGCAACATCATTACCACCCTCACATTCATTTTGATCGTTTATCAACAAAATATTTTCAATTTGATCTTCAATCAATTTTTGTTTTTGATTTAATGCATTTAATTGGCTTAACAATTGTAAAACATCATCAACACTGCAATTTATATTTTCAGAAGTTGTAAAACCACTACCACCACCAGCTACAGTAGTATTAAATCCACGTAATGGTGAATTTGGTGATAATGTGGATGCACCACTTTTCGATGATACAATTGGTGTATTTGGCCCATCATCATCACAACTACTTGATTCTTTTGGTAATGCTTCTTTATAAATAATAGTAAATGTTGGTTCCCATATTTTACGATATTTATCTTGTTTATTTAATTGTGTATTTTGCATTAATTCTTGGACGGCTTGGAATATAGACCATTCTGGATTTTTCAATTCAACTTCAATGTCAGGTACACCA
This sequence comes from Rhamphomyia laevipes, assembly GCA_963920725.1. Lineage (NCBI taxonomy): Eukaryota > Metazoa > Arthropoda > Insecta > Diptera > Empididae > Rhamphomyia > Rhamphomyia laevipes. Next base: position 18,134,631 of record OY987258.1, read on the forward strand.
CCAATACCAGGTCCTTTAAGAACTAATGATAATGCTGGTTGTTGTATTTGTATATATTCTGTAAGCTTTCCAATTTCAGATTCAGAACCACCAGGTGTTGGTATTTCTAAATCTGATGTTTGATTGACATTTGTACGACCAGGGCGTGGATCAAAGGCTGGTATTAATGCAGAAAATTGACGTTTAAGAACAAATTCATCATCCCAAGATTTTCGTTTACCAACAGCAGCTAAACGATTTTCAAGTGTTTCATCATCCATGAATGTAAGTAGATTACGTGACACCATTACCTGAAGAAGTGTATTCTATATTTTGTTAATTGAGATAAAGTGGGAAAAATATATATTAACATACAGCTATAATAATTGACTTACAACTCGAGAGAATAGTTTTCAAATCATAAAAAAAAAAATTATCTGTCTTTATTTTTAATAACTTACACCAACTTCTTCATATTCATCTTCATTTTCTTCGTCATCATTATCTTCATCCATGTCTTCATCGTCCTCTAAATCACCAAGCAATGTTGGTGCACGACAACTTTCTAAAAAGTCTTCCAATGATACTTGTTCACTGTCACTAGATGTGGAAGTTAAGCTCATTGTTAGTGCTGGATTAATAGATGTTGGTACAACTGAATTTCCACCACTAATATTATTACCGCCAATGGTATTTCCCGCATTATTACCTACAAAATAATTATATATTATAATTTATCAAAAAAAAAAAATTACGGAATATGAAAATTTGATTAATTCGACAAAAATTCACGAATTTACAATTCAATATTCAGTCAAATAGTGCGTGTATTTGATCAATTATGAATGAATTCAGTAAATTTTAGTCAGATACCGTCAAAAAATATAATAAATAAAAATGTCAATAGAAAATATTTACCAGAATTATTAGATGATGATAAACTTGGATAACTTTGTGCTGTACTTAATAAACCAGAATGAAAATTACTTGATAACGCTAATTTTACTAAACTCGTTACAGAATTAGGACCACGTGGAAAGAAACTATTGCCACTACCAGAATTTTGATTATTTCCCATTCCACTATTGTTACGTTCATTTGAATTAGCATTATGATTAATAACTTGATTATTTTGGAAATTATTTCCTTGCGAAGTACGACGTCGTGTCATAGCAGCAAATGTTTCTAATAATCCTGAAGCAGTTGTATTATCAGATTGATGATGATGATGTTGTTGCTGATGATGATGATGATGATGTCCTATACCACTATTAATATTTCCGCCACCACTATTAATAACCGTTTCAGTAACAGATGTTGTTAAATTTGGTACACTAACACTCATTTGATTTGATTGTACAACCGATGAACAACTACTATCTTGACCTTCGGCCATTTCATTATCACCACCTGGTGAATTTGCATTATCTGGTTGTAATAATAATGCTGCAGCTGATAATTCCGATGGATTTTTAATTAAATCTTTATTAATTGAACTGCATTCATCTAAATGTTTTTCAACAAAACGTTTTTTATAATGTAAAACATTATCATCACCAGCTGATGATGGCGGTGGTGGTGGCATTTGTTTAGATATTACACCACCACCACCACTACTATTACCAATATTATTATCATTATGTTTTGGTGGTAATGTAATTTTAACACTACCACTTCCCGAATTATTTAATAAATTTGTTGCTGTTGTTGGTATTGATAATATATCTGATGATAATATATTATTTGTATTATTTCTAATCATATCAACACCTTCTCTCATTTTATCAATAACATCCATAGCTTCACTCGAAAATTGTGTTACACGTGAACCAGCTGTACTAGCTGCACGTAAATTAACCAATAAACTTTTACTTATACTATTTACTGAATTACTAGCATTCATCTTATTATTTGCTTCAATATTTGATGTATTTAATTTATGTTGATTATCATCTGATGAATAACTTAATTGTCGTATCAAATGATTAGCAGCTGATGATGATATATTTTTACTACTATTAATATTATTACTACTGCTATCACAACAATTATTAATATTATTATCATTTAAGGCTAAATTTTCTGTAATTGTTGCCAAATCTGATATATTTGTATTATTTATTGATTGCATTGAATTATTTATAGCTGATAAATCTATATGATTTTCACCGCGTTGTTCACCTCTTAATGAATGTTGACCAACATTCATTGTAGCAATTAAATTATTAGCACAATCTTTATTTAATAAATTACAATCTGTTGGCATTGTTGAAACAATATCAGATTTAGCTGATGATAATACATTTTCAGCAATTGCTTCAGCTGCTTGTTTCCATGCTAAATTATCAGCAGATGCTGCTTGTTCTGATGCTGCTACAGAATTTGTATTACTATTACAACGATGATTAAGTTCAGTTGCTTCGGGTAATGATGGTGTTGAAATTGATTTACGACTAGTTAATACATTACCAGCACTACCACATTTATCTAATTTTTTACCAATTGCACCAACAGTTGTTGTTGTTGTTGTAATACCACCAACTGATGATGTTGATGACATTGATGGTGATGATGTTAATAATGGTACAACTGAATTACCACCTTCCAATACCGATAAATTATCACAATTTGCTAATTTCAAATCGTATTTACCTTCTGCACCCATACGATATGAATTCCGTACACCATGATCCCATTTCACATCAATCCAACCATTATGTATTTCACCAGTTACTGTACCTTCGCCAGTACAACCGCCATCTTGATCTTCCCAACGCCAATCAACACCACGAACAACACGTGCTCCAGTTGTAATATGTTTTAATTGCGCCCGTATTTGACGACGTTCACGACGTACTTTTGCTTCAGCATCTTTAGTACCTTTACCGCCCATTTCTTCACAAACACCAACAACTCGTCCGTATATCTCAAAACCACTTAAACTTAAATAATGTGTCTGACCGGATGCATTTCTGCCATTTTGTTGAATTCGAACATGCCGATAACCCAAATTATCATCAGCTGTTGATGTTGCTGTTGTACAAACAATTGGCCATGTTGATGTACTACCAGGTTCGGCTAAACTCTTATCATCGGTATGTGTAACTAATGTTGTCCAAGTTACACCATCTTTAGATGCTTGTAACATCCAATTACGTAATGCCGAACGACCATAGCCACGTGCATGTCGTAATGTATATGCCGATGGTATTATATAAACACCTAAATCAATAGCAAACCATGCTTTCTTATTGTCTTTGGTATGACAGTTAACACTGACACTATCACGTGATAATATATCTTCTAATTTACCATAAGGTAATTGTTTACCTTCCGAACTTGTTACTTGTACTAAACTATATTGTGCAGGATTTACCCATTCTGTGGTTTTACCATTTGTACCAATAAAATATATTAAACCGTTTTCATCAAAATCATATTGATGTTTAAATATAAAACCAGTTTGTTTAAAATCTTTTAATTTTTTTAAATATAAGAAATTTGTTCTATCCATATCATACCATTGTTTAGCTACCATTTTTAATAAATATTTAGCTAACTGGCCAACTGTAGCTAATGGTTCCATTTTTAATGTACGTCCGGTACGATCAAATAATGTTGTTTCACAGGCAGCACGCTCTAAACGAAACCGTAAACGTTTCGTTAATACTTGTAAACCATAACCTGAACCTGGTGCATCATACATATGTATTGGTAATTTTTCTGTACTTTCTAATACAGATACTAATTTTTGTACTAATATACCAGCTGTATTTTTTAAATCACATTTATTACATAAAATACATTTTTTAAATATTGCTATTCTTTGTTTTTGTAATTTATTGATTTTATTACGTGACAAACCATTATCCCAATAATTTTTTGATAAAACTGCAACTAATGATTGTACTAAACCAGAACTATGCATTTCATAGGCACTAACAACACCATCTTCGTGTAATAAATTTGATAAATCATTTAATGCATTTGTTAATTTATCTTGCCAGTTTTGTTGTTGTTTTACTGAATTACCAATACCACCAGTATCAAAACCAGCATTAACACGATTTATCTGTAAACTTTGTTCTTCAAGTGAACATTCAATTTGTTTAACAATAGCTGTTAATTTAGCAACAGCACCACGTGGTACAGCTTGTGCTGCTTTAAAATAACGATTATATAAATCACGTGCTAAATTTTTAACTTGATTCTTTTGTACTTCAGTTTTTGTTTTAATTTTTTTCTTTTTATTATTTATACTTGTACTGGTTGTAGTACTACCTAACCAACCAGATGCAAAATCTGGTCCTAATGTTGTTTCAGCTGTAAATGTATGTTTTGTACCACGATTACTTTCAAATACAAAACCAGGTAAATCATCTTGTAATATTGTAACTTGATGTCCCTCAGTATTATGAATATGTAATTGATTATCTTTTTGACTTTGTAATACCCAATTGCCAACAACTAAACGTAAAAGGCCAACTAAACTAAGAATAGGTTGTGATGGTGTACCAGGTCGTACAGCTGAACGAGCACGTTGTAATTTTTCCAAAAATTCACCACGATTTTCTATAAAAAAAATAAGATTATAAATATTTATTTAAATATACATAAATATAGATAAAATATATAAAAAACATTGTGGATTTATGTTTGATTAAAGCGAAGAAGATAATATATCTATGATTTTTACAATTGACTAAATTTTAGATATTTTCGCTTGCGAAAAATAGTTCGATGTATACATATAAAAACCTATTTTTTATTATTTTCATAAAAATATTACATACATATACTATTTGGAAATTATCGATAAAGCCATTCGGTGTACTAATATAAAATACCCCAAATGTTTCTTCACAAACAAAAATAAAAATAGAATTGCTTGTTCTTTTCGTACATGTCCTAACACTATTAATATTTATTTTAATTAATTTGTTTTTAATAAAATATTAAATGATAAAAATCCTTCTCGTCAGTACTATGTTGCACATAATGGTTCGCTTCCTTTCCAAATTTTTTTTATATTCAAAATTCAACTACAATTTATTGGAAAATATTGTGAAATTGTGAGAATATGTATTGATTAGAGATCTGTTGGATTTGTTTTTAATGTAGGGTTAATACAAATAAGAAATATACAGCAATTGCCTCTCTTTAAAATATTGAGAAAATCTTATGTACGACAAAATTGTACTTTAGAAACGAAAAAAATTGTCGCGAGATTAGGATTATTCCAAAATGACTATTTTTTAAGAAATTAATCAATAATTTAATTTATTCATAAATTTTTTTCCAAAAACACATAAGGATATATAAACACTAAATATATAATGAGTTTATTTATATAATCTACAAAAAATATATTTTAAACAACAATTTATTTTAAATAATATGCAAGCATTTATAAAGTAACAAAAAAAAAAATCAAAAATAAAATATTGAAAATATTAATAACTCAGCTCACCTTCACTAGTTACAGAATCCATACCACGTCCTTTTCCTACAAAAAAACAGAAAAATGAAAAAAAAAACACAAAAAATGTGTTTGATGAAAAAAGTATGATTAGTGTTAAAATAATTTGTTTTTGTTTTTATTATTATTTCTGGAATTATTGGAATGTTACACTAAGAAATATGTACAATTGACCGGATTCTCGTTAAGCGTATTTCCACAAAACTGCCAAGTCTTCAAAAAAATGCCTATAAATATAATTCGCGATTATTACGAGTACAATTCTTCACACTTTTAAAAAGTTTCGACATATTACTCGAAATCCTTATATTGCGAGAGAATCCGGAAAATATAATTTCGGAAATAAAGTTAACTAAATTAATTATTTATGAAACTAAATGAAATACTTTTCGAAATAAAATATAACCACACGAAATTTTACAATAATTATACTTTTAGACAGTTGTAAAAATATAAATTATTTAATACAATTATTGTATTACAATATTCTTACGAATTTTTATAGTATTATTCTGACTATAATTATTAATATAGTTTTATTTTAATGAACACATCGAGATTTTTCCTACATAGTAAATAATATGTTAATGATTTTTTGAAATGTAATCAAATCTTATTTTTTAATGCTAGATATTTAAAGATAGCTCTTACTCGAAATATTTGTATTATTTACCAGGCATATTTTTTTACAAGTTATTAACGGCAATAGAGTATAATTAGTGGTCATAAATTAATCAAATGTATAACATTTTGAAATGATTGATAGATAGCATGCTTAAGTTTGAACTAAAATAATGAAATGATTTTATTAATTTCTAAATATGAAAATAATTAGAATAATATTAATATTTAATAATTCATTTTTATATATTTTAATAACCAATAATGCAATAATGATAAAATAATAATTGGGAAAGAGATTATGTATCAAAGAGTATACAATGAATTAACTCGTTGATAATGTACAATTTTCCAAATCGATAAAATTAAAATTTTATTATTAAACAATTGAAAAAAATAAATAAAAATTAAAAATGTTGCACCAACCATATTTAAATATACACCAATCAATTTAATATATTTATATCATCAAGTATAATAGTAAACTTTGTAATAAAAAAATAACTTTTTCTTAAATCTTTTAACTCCAAAAAAGAAAAAATAACAAAATTAAAATAACTACATTGAAATTACTTACTTAACTTTAACAAAGTAAAAAAAAAAAAACACTAGAAAAGCCTTTTTTATTTTAGTGTATTGTAAACTTACCAGAACTATCATTTCCATTTTCTGGACTACCACTTGAATACATAGTTGCCAATTTGCCATCCAATATGAAACGAAACCAACCATTTGATCCATTTGATAATTCCAAGGCAGCTGAATCAGACCAAACATATAAACAATCACGACCACGACATATACTCCAATCACGCCAATTATAAGCTTTACCCGGTAATATTTCTTTAGCATCTTCTATTGTCGTTGTTATATCATCGGAAGCTATAAAAGTTTTTAAAAAAATAAATATAATAATGACAATATTATATGAAAATTTTACATTTTATTTTACTGCCCGATGCTGAATTAGTAACTATACTACTTGTAATTGGTACATCAATTTCAATTGGTGATATTGTTGTAATTGGTTGTTGTTCATCAATTGTTGTACCCAAAAAATTTGATGATTTATTATTACATTCTGTTGTTATTGTTGTACCAATAATAATTTTATTGTCATTCTCATCACCCATTAATGCTTGAACTTTTGAAAAAACACCTAATCTAGCAAATTGATCTAAAAATTCCTCTTGTGTTTTTGACATCAATTCTTCAATAATTGTCAATACAACAAGATGACCATCTTCATCGTCCTGTTTTTTATAAGAGAACAAAAGCAATTAATATTATTTTTAATTATTTTGTAAGAATATCATTATTGTTTTTTTATCCATGCTTTAATGCATTTTTTTTTCTGTTAGTTTTTAATGCTTTTATTTTTGATTCCAAATAAGATATATTTTACAAAAAAAAAAAAAATTATTGACATAAATTTTGGTTTTTTTTTTGTTGTGATTAACAAAAACACGGTAACTTTTTTTACATTAAAATGATTTTAATCTAATTTTCAATTAGCTTATTTCAATCAAAAAAATAAAGAAAAAAGTATTAATAAAAATAGTTACAGCAATTAAAACCTATTAAAATCGAACAGCACAATTTAGAAAAAAAAAAACAATTCAATTAAAATTTTTGTTAATTTTTATGCGGTTAAAATTGTTAAAGTTATTAAATCAAAAAAAAAAAAAAATAGCTCATTTTGTAGATATAATTAATTGATTGACCAAATCTTAATTTCATCGTATAAATTCAATGAATTTACAATTTACCGAATGACCAATAATTCACCAAAGATAAATTTCTAATACTTTTGTGTTGGATTAATTTTTCACTCATTTCTTGGACAATGCAGTTTAGTTGTGCAAAGAAAGATTTATTAATTTATATTTGATGAATGCATTTTGTCGGTCAACGGGAATTAACTCCACCAAGTGAGAAATAATAAGTCGACAAATTAAATATTAAGTATTCTGGCAAGATTAAAAAAAAATTGGACTAATTTCCCACTAGCCACTTATATTTAATGTGATTAATTGGCAATAAATGTGGAATTATTTCCTGTGAAGTTATTATCCCGCATTCATTTGGTCAATTTAGTTTCATTAATCGATTGTGTTTTCGATCAATCAGCAACACACATTTAAATTGAAATATTTGACACATCTATAACAAATGCAAACGACTATAAATAAATTCAATTAGATCTTAAGTTATAATTACTCTCTAAATAATAGACACTAAAAATTTTAATAAATTATACAAAACACAAACATTCAACAAAAAAGCTATAAAAAAAATTTATAAATTTTTTTCCAACCAACCGAAAATTTATGAAATTTTGGTGGTGCTAAAATAAAACGTTGTGCATTTTGCAAACGTTGTTGCTTTATTGACTGTATTAATGCACCACATTTTGGCAGCTGTTTAGTAGTGGCAGGATTTGTAGTAGTAGTGGTAGTAGTAGTAGATATGGCAGAACTAGTACAAGGAGAAGGTTGTGTAGTCGGAGTTGTAGCACCAGCAGCAGCTGCTGATTGGACAATAGAACTTGTGGTTAGTGTACTTGTAGGACAATCAGTTGGAGAGCCAACAGGTGACAATGATGGCCAACTGTAACTGATCTAAACATTTTTTTTTTGCAAAAACAGAATAAAATTAAGTATTTTTTTCTTAATTTCGATTTTAATTTTTTTTTGTTGGTTACATAATTTTTTGTCAATAATTTTTTTTTTATACTAATATTCTTTATTGTGTTTGTGAAATTCAAAATTTTGTAAAATAATAATAAAAATTGTAAAACTTACTTCATTATCTAATACACTTGCAACAACTTCAACCAATAATGTTGCCAAGATATGTTCACTAGTTGTTGTTGTTATAATAATTTCCAATTGTTCCTTATGTTGTGATTCAGAACAAAGTAATTTCAATACATGTGGTTGAGCATATTGCACCATTTTTTTAATTAAACCCAAACTAGCTCTTCGTACACTACTTAACATTGTACCTTGAAATGTCCGACAAAATACAGGTAAAAAAAATTTCAAATATATTGGTGCCATTTCAGGATCACCACGTGGTTCAGCTGATATTTCATCTAAATGACCCTGTTTACCATCATTACGTCCAGCTGACATCCATTCACCAGGTGATTGTAATATAGCAGCTACTTCACGATGACCTTCATCAACCCGTTCTCTTGCTTTATCTAATGGTGTTTTACCATCTTCATCCCGAAGATCCGGATATGCACCATGTTTAAGTAGAACTTTGGCAATACCAGCCCGTCCAAAACAAGCAGCATAATGTAATGATGAACTACGTTGTCCTTTATTAACATCAGCACCTTTTTCACATAAATATTCAACCATTTCTAATGTACCAAAAGCTGATGCCCAATTTAATAATGTTTGACCAACATCATCCATACAATTAACATCAATTCCACCATTTTCAATAGCTTCAGTTAATGCCTCAGTATCCTTACTACGTATACAATCAATTAACTGACGATGTGTACGTTCAGCACTTGAATCATTACGCCTAATACGTGGTGCCGGTTGACCTTGTTGACCAATTCCAATACGACTTAATGCTTGTCTTCCCTCAAATAATAATAATAACAATAAATCTGCCAATCGCATACAATCTAATATTGAACGCTCGTCACCTTTTAATGCCCTTTCCATAGCATCTGGTAATTTTGAACGTAATAAATCATGTGTTATTAATGGTGAACCACGACATAATGTCGATAATAATGATATTGTTGTTGAGATCGATTGTGATGAACGACTAGCATCTGTAGTTTGTGTTTTACTTGTATTTAAACTATCATTATGACCACTTGATGTTGATGTATTACCTTGCTGTTGATTATTACCACCAGCATTACCCAAACGTTTCAATAATTCTGTAACTAAACCATATTCAGCTAATGGTGCTGGATCAACACCTTTACGTGTAAAACGATCTGCAACTGATGCAAAACATTTTAATGCACCGTCAGCTACCATTGAATCTTCATGCTGTAATAATGTACTTAAACTTTCTACACAATTTTGTATACATGGACTGTTTGGTTCAACTTTAGTACAAAGTCGTGAAACAACTGCCATTGATGAATGTAATGTATCCTTATGTACTTGTGAACCACAATCACGTATAAATGTTAAAACACAATTTAAACCACCACCCTCAAATACAGCACCAGCTTCTCTTGTACATATTAATTCCAATACTTTAATACATTGTTCAGCTAAATCACGGCTAGTACGACTAGATAAATCAGCAACAACTAAACGATTACATATGGCTTTAATTGCACCATCAATAGCGACAATACGTCGAGTACATTCAGCTGATACATCTAAATAATATGTAATGGCACGTGCTGTTACTTCTAGAACATTTTCTGGTGCTAATTCATCAAGAAAAATTTTACATAATGCTGGGAGAAATGTACGTGGTGGACAACTAAAATTGTATATACCAAAAAAAATTATTATTATTATTAAATTCATTGCATTATTTTTCTTAAAATTGATTAATTTACCTTTCAAAGCATCGATCAACATTATCGGACATTAATAATAGCATACATAATTGTTCGAGAGCTATTAATTGCATATCACGTTCATCACCTTGACCCATTGATAACCATTCTAGAAGAGTTTCTGGATCAACGTCTCCCATCTATAATTTTTTTTTTGTGAAAATTATGAAAAAACAAAAAAATAAATAATTATGGAATTTTATTTAAGAAAAACGTCTATTATTTTAAATGAATAATCAAGGTTAAAATATTATATATTGAATTTTTTTCCGGAATCAACAAAAATGGACATTTGCTATTTTTGTTTATCTATTAAATATTTGCTTCTTTTTTACATAATTTTTGTTTTTATGAAATTTTGTTATATTATATTGAACCGAAATTTGCCAAATAGTATGTTTTTTTATTTATTTATTTATTTAATTTTTACCTGTCAAAACTTATTTTTAAGTTGATTTTTTAATTTAAATTTTGATTAATTGTACTGAGGGAAACAGTTGAATTAAATTTAAAATTTAATAAAATATATTTTGTACATATATACCTAGTTGTGGTGAGTAATTTAACTTTTACTCTTTAATCAAATCAAAAATGTTTAATACATTATGTTATTTTATAGAATTGAGTAGATAAATAGTGAAATATTAAATTAGAAAAGATCTTTCGGCGTTAGAATAATTTAATTAGCAGCTTTTGTTCAGACAAAATTTTCAGAAACCATAAAAATTCAATTTTTAAATGGTGGGAAAAAATATGAAATGGTGAAATACGAAATTGTTGAAATGGCGGGAAAATTTTATATTTAAATTAAAATATGAAAATAACATTAAAATATGAAAATGGCGGGAAAATATATTTATATAAGTGTCAATGGCAATGGTGAGATGGAATGTGGAATACTAAATTGTGAAAACACCAACAAAAAATATAGCAATATAGATAATGTATGTACTAAAAATTATGACTATTCTAATTTTTAAAAATCTATGTTTGCTATATAATAAATTTTACGTAATGATCATACACATTAAATCAATGACAAAGTCTTCGTTATATTATAACAATTAAGAAAAATTTAACTATATTTAATCTACATAATATACAATTTTACGTAACATACTGATACGCTTACTACCTTTACTAAAACACTAAAATAATAAATCAAATTGTAGCATTTTCATAATATCTTAATACCGATACAGTAAAACAAAATTAATTTAATCTAATAGATATTCAATATGTTCCAGATATTTATTAATTTTTAATTTAAATTATGACATTTCTTTGTAATATGTATGAAATTCAATAACTTTCCAACATTTTTTTAAAATATCTAAAATTATTATATAATATAAAATAAAAATTAATTAAAAATCTATCATTATGTGTACATAATTTTTAATAATTTCAAGATTCATCTTGCATGAGCTTTAATTAATTTTCATTTACAACAGCAATTAGGTACGCAGTACTGCAAAATTGTCTCAATTTAGAAGGTCATCCAAGTCTCTATATAATATTTTTTTTTATATAAATTAAAATGTGTTGAAAGGTTTTCATAAGCCAATAAATTCAAAAATAGATTGTGCAAAAATAATATCAATGAATATAATAAAAATCGGGTCGAGAAAATTGTTATTTCAATTATTGGACAGATGATAAAAAAAACTCTATTTTTATTATATGTATATTAGAAATTTCATAAATTTTGTACACATTGTAAGTTACCCTGGATTCACAATGAAAATGTCGCAACACATACGCAAAGCTAATTTTCACAATTAAAATTTATTTTAAACTTCAAATGACATTTTAACTCCATTTTTAATTCAAATTTAAAAATGGATAAAGTGAATTTAATAGAAAAATTGATTAGTTGGTTGGTTAAAGTGGCGAATCCTATAAAAGATAATGGCGACCCCAATGAGCACTTTAGCTAGCAAACACTTCGTAGCATTCAGGACAGGAACCGTACTGTAACGTATTGAAAATTTTATTTAATTTGCCAATAAGTTTCGCTGTTTTTTCTTTACTTTTTCTAGCATTGCAAAGCGAAAGTTGAAAGTTAGCCATTTCCATATAGTTCAACTTTAAAATTTGTTTTGCGATCACTTTGCTTTACGTAAGTAACTTTTCTTATTTTGAATATATATCATAAATTAAATTAAGTACAATTTTTGTTTTATATAAGAGAGGAGAAATGCGGTGACATATTTATTAAAATTAAGTATAAAATAAATTAAAATTCTACACATTTCTTTCAACAAAATTAAACATTTTGATTTAAGATTTGTTTAATGTTATATAATTAATTTATGTGATTTTAATCATTATTTTATCAGAGGCAACAAAAGAAAATCCTAAATTCATAACAATTTATAGATGGTTAATTATATTGTTAAACACATTAAAATAATATTAATAAATTCTATATTATCCCATCATAATTATTTTATTTATAATTTAAATACGCAATAATTTGTTGATTTTATTAAAAATAAACAAAGAAAATAGGTACGTAAAAAATACTAAAATTTATTTTAAAACATACTTAACATTTAAAATGTTATATGAGTAAAAAAAAATATACTTATATAAATTCATAAAAAATAATCATATTAATTTCAGTTTGTCGGACTTGTCCGTCGGCTCATTTATAACAAATAAAAGATTATGCTTTTCTATACTATGATCTTTAAAATAATCCTTCTGTTTTTTATTCTATTATATGTATCTCAATGGCCTTTTTGCTTGATGTCGACTCGCCATTCGCTTCTCGACTCAACGGATGAAAAATTTGGTATAATTGAAGTCGACTCGCTATGTTCCTTTCGATTAAGAATTCTAACTCAGTGCAACGAAAAGCAACACAGTAAAAGTTTAAATATAGATAAATAATACTTTCATTGAAAAGGCAAAAATTTGAAAATATACTCTAAATTAAAAATTGGGCTACGGTGCGAAGTGGAATTTTAAGTTCGGATTCACTGATTGCTAATATGTATAATTCAATCTCTCATTAATTACAATATGAAAAGATAGGTCAATAAACTGTCTATTTAAAATACAAATACACAATAACAAAGCTGCTACATCTGAATGTTGTAATCTTCGTTTGCGATATATGCGATGAAGAATTCGTAACCCTCTGTGCACCTACTAGAGTACATCAACATAATTCTATAATTCTAATTCACCTCTCTCATGAACGATCCCAATCTGTCCACCTCCTCCATGTCAGAGTGAGAGGTGTTCTAGTGTTTCCTCTTCTTTGACACATCATCTACATTTTGAGGTTTCCGTTAAACCTAATTTTCTTGCATGCTTCCTGAGTAGAATATGACCAGTGATTATCCTATCTTACACTTCAAATACAATCACAATTTCCAAGTAAGTAATATCATTTTTATTTATTTTTTCCTCTTAATTAATTAAATATTTTCAGAGCATTAGTCTCGTTCACAAATTTATTTTGTGATAATTGAGTCAAATAAGATTTATAATAATAAAGATATCGATAATATTTAATTAAACTATTTTTTATATTATTTATCTTAAGCAAACTCTTAGTTTTCATATAAAACTGAAATCTATAATGAATATATTTAAAACCGCCTACATACAAACACAAAAGACTAATAAAAAACTTTGACATTGAAATCTATCTTTTCCGTAAATTAAATTATACTTTATTTAAACATAGTATAATAAAAACGATATACTCAAAAAAATGTTATTATCATGAATCATATGCACATAATATTTAAATAAAAAAAAAATATTTTGATTTTGAATATAACATTAAATTATTGATTATATTTATAAACAACATTTTTGATTCGGTCTCTTTTGGAAAATTTAATTTTACATATACTCGCATATAAATTATTTAAATTAAGTATAAAATAAAATAAAATTATTATAATCGAATCAAATGAAACTCACATTTGCAATAAAAAAAAATATAATAAAATCTGAGTGAAATTTATTTCTGTGCTAAATTAAAATATATATTAGAAAAATTTATGGAAATTATTTTTATTTTAAAAAAAAAAAATATAAATCGATTATTATTTGAAACAAATGTATATTTTTTATAAACTATGTTGTGATCTTTGTGCTTAATTTATTATTTTGATTAGATTTAAGTACATTATTAAGTACATACATTACTTTGCTACGTAAAAATGTTGGTCTAGACAAGATAAAATTAATGTTCAATTACATATTACGTTTTTATTTATAAGATACAAATGATAAAGTTTTGGCGATTGTAAACTTATTCAAATTATCCACCTAGTTAGTTGAAAATTTGTAGTTCAGATTGTGTAAACGAATATTTGAGAATTGCAAGATGAGCTGTTCTTTTTTTTAATCTAAAAATTGCGCAATTTAACATATTTAAATATCCACCAAAATAAATAGACCCTAACCATAACATTAAATCGAAATTGGAGATACAACTTTGATCTTCCATTATATTCTAATATTATCAGAATGGATGATGATAAAAGCTAATTTAAGAAGAAAATTTAATTTCATCGATTTGTGGTCCTTGAACCCGGAAAGTAATATGCCATAATGAGATAATTATTTTGAATAATTGAAGAAACAGAACAATTTCATCAAACAAGTATTTTTAAAAATATTTAATTGGAAATGGACACTTGAACATCTGGAAAATAGAAACTTCTTAAATCTAAAATCGTTCAGGGCTTTTTAAATCAAATATCAGAAGATTTTTATTTGTTTGTTATACTATAATTTCAAATTTTTTTATAAAATTTGTTTTTAATATATTATCAACAAACTAAATTTTAATAGAAAAATTAAAGTTTGATTAAAATTAATTTATATTTTTTATGCGTAATTTATTTTATTAGCGTATTAAAATTATGTAGATTTTTTTTACGTTTGAATTTTTTTGTAAACAATAACAAATATGAAGGAAAGCAACTTTTAATAATAATTCTGAAATTAATTAATAATAATCTTGATTTATTTATATAATAAAAATATGAAATTAGATTGAAGGGTTCAATCTACTACCGTACATATATAATACGTATCACAAAAGTTTTAACTGACAAAAGTTCTGTTAATAATTATCCAAAAATGTCAAATTGGTAATAGCCATGAGAGCGTTGTTAAGGATCAAACTATTAAATAATGTAAAACAGAATGTTTGATACCGAATAGTTTATTACAATAGGATTTTACGAAGGGACCACCACAATGTATCCATCGAAATCGATGTTCTTCTAATCAATTGTTCTAATCAACATCTTTCTTAACCTAACTTAGAGGTTCGAATGAGAATTGAGATATCGTTAGTACAATAGTTTCTATTAAAATCGTTACGAAATTACAATGACTTAATCTGAAGTTAATCCCCAGTGTGGGAAAGCATATTTTTGTCACAGAAACAGTAACTTATTTTTATGTTTCTATTTCTTATCCATTTATGCGAAGCCTCTCAACATGTATGAACTGTAAATTACTTTTAATGTTTATTCTATTTTAATTTCATAATTTTTAATAATTATTCATTAAAAAAATTTCTCAACAGAATTATTATTATAATAATCAAACTTTAAATAAACACAAACCACAACATCCAAAATAATTTTAGAATAAAAAAGAAGTAAAAAAATAAAATATATAATCAAAAGTGTGGTTATAAAATTTCAAATCCCCCGTCCCCCACTAGTAAAACCAACCCTTACTGCTATTCGAAATCAAAGTTCATTTACATTTCTACCAATGCCAATAAACTTAATGGATAAAAAAATCGTATTTAAATTTTTCTTTTAATTTTTAAAAACGTAAATTTTATTTATATGTGTAAAAAAATATTTTTTTTTTAATACGGAAAATATGGAAAATTTTCCATATTTTCCGTATATTTATGGTAAAATTATGATTTTTCGTTTCAAAATGAAAAAAAAAATATTACATTTCAATTTATAAATGTCATTTGTGTGGTAATTGGTAATATAAAATTTTCTTTAAAAATAAATAAATTTAAATTTCGCGCATAAAGAAGATAATTTTATTTTATTTTTTTAATTAAGAAATAAATTTAAATTATTTTGAAAATAAAATAAAAAAACGTTCTTTGTTTACCAAAATATATCAAAAAATATGCGGAAAATAAACGAAAAATAAAATATACGAAATTTATTTATATATGTTTTATAAATATGATTGTATGTAATGTTATTTTGAAACTATTGTGCAAATTGAATTTTAATGTATGTAACATAATGTAATTAATTTTAATGTAAAGATTCAACTGATACATATATGTATATAGTAACAGTAACTGATATGTATATAGTAACTTTCTTGTAATAGTGCTTGTAAAAGTCAAATTTGAATGTTTAATATATTTTCAATATAGTATCGTCGGCTATATTGTAATTGGTCGTATAAACCATAAAATGTTAATTATTTTTGACTTACCAATATTACATGATTAAATTCATCAATAAATGAAATATTTTTTGGTTAATTACAGACTTTTTGCTAACAGTCCCTCCGCCAACAATTTATCATAATGAATTATATTAACTGATAAATTTTAAGTCATTGTGGTAATTCACTAACAAGAAAGCGACATTAAAATAATTGAAAAAATATATTTTTATTTCTAGATGCAATGGAATTTTCTCAAAAGTTAGTTTTAGTGTAGATTTAGGACCAACAACAAAAATTATTTCAATTTCATGATCTTATATTAAATCAATAGAATTTCAGGTACGATTGTATGTTGAACCATTCATTATTCACCGGGTTGGTTGCTTTAAAAATTTCAGATTTTCATCCGAGTATATCACTGCAGCAATTTTCTTATTTTATTAGGTTATAGTTGCTGCGAAATCTTACACTTACTACTCTCATGACTCATCAGTTGATTGGCCAAAAACTCATTCTCTGATTTGCTAAAATAATATAACTACTAAATATGATTCATTTTTTATATCATTGAATCAGTGGAACTTGAAGTATAGTTCATGAAAAATAAGTAACAATTTTTTTGATATGTAAACCTTTTTTTTGCTTCTAAGACTATGTATATTTTTTTGAAATGATCTATTTATTCAGAAATTATTTATGTTTAGTTTATTTGATATCATATAAAAAAAGAGGATAAATGAGCACAACATGTTGACTCTATCAAAAATTACAAATTACAACCCTTAAAATAATAAATTTTAGTAATATGGTGACAATTATCCCTTACCATTTTTCAGTATTTAGAGTGACAAATTTGTTTGTAATTCTTAAATCAATACTTAATTCTGATTGGCATTTTAAATAAGATGAAAATTATCTATCTACAAATTATATTCCCGGTTACAGAAAAATTGTTTCAACATTTTATTTTCTTATTATTTATATTTCTTATTTCGAAATTTAGTTGAAAGTTTTCTTTCTTTTTGTAAACTTATGCTTTCTTATGATATCGTATCGTATTATATTCGCTATTGCAAGAGTATTTGATAAATTTTTGTAGATGTGTGAATTAATCTTTTAAATTCATTTTTTTTTTTTTGAGTAAATGCCAACAACCTTTATAGCACATAAATTTCTTGGAATAGTTTCAACAAAAAATTGTGATTGCAAAGAAAGAAAAATAATTATATAGAAAATATACAAGAGACAATGTAAAATTAGAGAGACAAATCGTGAAAATTAGATCCAATTTGAGGTTACTAAATAAATAAATTACATATTAGATAGAAAATACAAATTTATGATAATAGATCGTAATTTAAATTACTCTTAATCATTTAAATATAGTTATTTTAAAAAAACCTAAATAATTTATTAAATTTTTATATTCTTACATTTCATTTACCAACATTATTATATTTTACTAAATTACAGTCCAATTTTGTTCTATAAATAATGTTTTATTAAAAAATCATTTCCAATAAATATTACATATATTTATATTTTGTAGATTTGATTAAATATTATTGTATATCTGTGTTTCTAAAATAAAATAGATTTCAAAATACTAAAATTGTTAATATTAAACAGAAATTATACGTTTTTTTTTAGATGTTGTTTAGAAATATTTACAATAAAAATCATACCGCAGAAACTTTAATGTTTGATAAATTTTTAAATTTAAAACTATTTACTAATAATTATACAGTTTCTGATTTCCAAAAGCATAACATAAGCATACATAAATTTTTCTGTTAATAGTAAGATATTATCGTGCTATGAAATACTAGAGCATTTCAAAAAGAAAGAGAAAAAAATGAAAATTTTATATATTTCATAAAATAAGGGGATGATCACATACTACCGAAATAAAGAAATTTTAACATAATTAATTTGTAAAATAACTAAACAACTGTTTAGTATTTAGAGCTTTTTGGGGTTGCGGAAGACATTCACTTATATGAAACTTTCCGGGAGCATCAACACTAATTAATATTGGGTCCAAACTTGAAAATTTCTGTTTATATAACCTTGTCCAACTCGACAACCAAGAATTCAGTATGTTAGTAGTTGATAAACAGCATATCTCTCAACTCAGTTAAACTATGTAAACCAACAGACAAGTACCATACAAATTTTAACGAGATGCTCTTTTACTAGCAATAGATTTCGAGTTTTTAACTGTTTGATACTAATATGTTAACTTAACTGATTGATATTTAATGTGTGCCATGTAAATTTTTTTTTACTGTACTTAATACTTAAGAAAACAAAAAAACTAGTAAATTATTTTTTAACTTGTTATATGAAATTATAATTTATTTGTGCAAAATATACGATTTTTAAATATAATTTAGTTTAAGGAAATTAAGAATTAAGAATGTATAACAAACAAATACAAAATTTCAAACTTAAATTTTGCTTTGCTTGCTACACTGAGCCAGTGTATATTTTTATGTATATTTTATTATTATAAAGAGATTCTGTCAAAACGATGATAAATAGAATATTATATACGAAACGTGGAATCTTGAAATTACTTTAAGAATTGGCGTTAGTGTTATTATTTAGGTTATTAGGATTCAGCACAATATAATTAACTGTACGAAAAAATAATTTCGGTAACATAAAGATAGAAATCGTAATTCTTTACAAAACCAATATTATCTAAAATGTTAAATGTCCTTTTGTGTGAAGGGATTATGTATATTCTCCTTCCTTTAAAACTTATCCTAATTTATAAAACCTAATCATATTGTGCTTTTTAGGTTATTATCAAAGTACCTATTCTCAAGTTGATTACCCCCTTATGAAAGTACTCATAATATAATATGAATAGGTATTAATAAATCCCACATATACTTTAAACTGTTCTTTTGCAATATTTTTCTATTCTGGAATTTAAAGCTATATGTATTATATATGTATGTCTATTTTAAAATTGTTAGTTTGTATGTTGCTTCTTTTCACATTTTCTTTAAACAAAAAATTTTGTATTACATATTGCTCAACTATGAAATATTTTCTTCTTCTGGGCTTTACGCATTTATGATTTTTTTGAAAAACTTAGGAAATACAACATAAACTGAAATAATAATAAAACTTCTTTTTATTACAACACTATGCGAAGATTATTATTATAAAATAATATATTATTATTATTTTATGTTATATATATTATTATTTATGTTTTTTTTTTCATTAGTTCAACCGTTATTATATACGTTAAAATGTTGTATGTTTTCTTGTTAGATGATCATTTTTATTATTGTCTTTTATTATATAAAAAATAACCGCAAAGTTAGATGTGATTATTGTACGTTATAATCATAATTATTTTGATTTAGTTAACTATAAACTTAAAACATATATAATTTAATATTAATATTAAATGGAAAAATAAAAATTATTACAAAAAATAATGTATATATTAAAAAAATATATAAATTTAAATTGTAATTTATAATATATATATAGAAAACTATGAGATTAGATTGACGGATTAATCTATAATCTGGGCACTTTTGTAATTTCATTAAAAACTTCTAAAATTATTTATTTAATTCTTTTAAATATGAGATGCATAATTAAATTAAAAATATTTAAATTCAAATATGAAGCCCCTTAATTTATCTTAATTATATAGTCTTGCATCTCAGTCAAAGTCAGTGGATGAGAAGTTTTTGTTTTAACTTATTACATCAAAATCGGATGGAAATTTCTTTTATAAAATACCTAAGTTTAGTATAGGGTACCAAAATTAGAAGAATAAAATAGGTTTTCAACGGCCCAATCTACATAGAATAAGCGATAACAGACAGAAGTAAGACAGTCAGACAAAGTGAAATATTAAAGTATTTTATGATATTGGTAAAAGTGCAAAAAAATAAACTAAATTGTCGATATTATTATACTTCTGACTGAATTGTAAAAGTTTAAAATTATTTAAAATTTATGAATTCAGAGCGGAAATGTTTGGTTCATTAAAGGTAATTTAATTTAATACCAATTATAATTTTTTTATAATAAAATTGTAAAATGAAATCGTAAAATCTAGAAATTTTTGATTACAAATTAATTTACATTTAATTCTTATATATATTTTGAGGATATTTTTATATTTTGTGGGTTATATACATATATATATATATTTGGTTAATTAGATTCAAGAATATGATAAATATTTTATAAATAAATATTCACAAAATATTAATTAAATTATTTTTTAATAATATATATATCATAAAATGTTAATTTTGAAATCTATGTCAATATTCTTGATTTTTAATATTTTATAAAATGTTAATTTTGTGTGTGATTTTTTTTAAACAAATTTTCTGAATTTTTTTAGGTAGTTTTAACTTGATGAATAATGTCAGTATAGTATACGAAGTTAATTTATATAACTAATATTTTAAATATAACCAACAAACACTATGTCACCCATATGTGTCGCTTAATAATAATAAAAATATTTTTCCAACATCTATTAAATCCAGCCCAGGTCGATCACTTCATAATTCGGAGAATATGTTATCGATTTGATAAGAATATATTATTCTAATCAAACCCGCCAAACTATCGAATTGATAATTCATTCAGTATTACCATTGGTATTACTCAGCATCTGAATTAGAAAGAATTAATGCTAAATAATTTTAAACCAATTTTAAATTTTGGTATAATATAGTAAACTAGTATACATGTATAAGTAATTAAATGTTATACAATTCATTAATGGTGAACTATTTACCAAAACCAAATCCTATCTATGCGAATTAAAAAAATTACAATGTATATGTCAATGTTCTTTAAATATATAATATATTAATTATATTGAAAGTCAATAAATCGTGACCTTAGAACAACAAGGTTCTATTTACACCATAGTACGTTTCGAGTAATCGATGTCGCAATATTAGTAATCGTATTTACAATTTTGTTATTTTCTTGCAGATTCATATTATACTGAAAGTTTAACGATAAACTATATTTTATTACTAGACATGTAAGAAAAAAACAAACAAATGGAACTTCTATGCTTAACGTTAATGTTCTATAACATGGAATATCAGAGTTCTATGATCCAAATAGGACTTTGTATTATCATAAAAATATTGTTTGGTCTAATTTAAACTTTACTTTTTCAATTTTTTAAGTCATAAAATAATGAAACACGTCTTTTAAAAATAAAAACAATACGACAGTGCCCAAATGTCAAAAATGAAAAAACCATAAGGTTCAAACTACAAACAAAATATGTAAATAATTTAAACAACAAATTTCTGGCTACATTTTTTTTACTTTATATGTTCTGTATACACTTTTCTGCTAGTTTGTCTCGCACGTAAAAGTACTGTGACTGTTGAAACCTTCTTAGTTAAATCTCAACAACGAATATATGAAGTTAGAGCCAAGTTGATTTAATTATCTGGGAAATAGTAAGAGATAAACCATAGACTATTATGAAAAGGGTTATCGATTTCCTATGAATCAATGTATAATTCTGTTTCGCAAAAAATTTCAATTAGAACCTTGTTGTACTTATAAATATGTATTAGTTATTAATAAAAAACAATACAAAAAATTGTATAAAATATTGCTTAGGAAATTAATGTAAAGCTAATTTCAAGGTCATTGTTAATTCCATATATTTACCCCTAAAGGGGCCATTGTACTCAAAAGAGTTTTATTGAACTCTTTTTTTTCATTTGTCATAATTTTTTATCTATTTAGGAATTAATATAAACATAATTTTAATAATTAATCATTTTAAAAATATCAGAAACATTTAAACTTTAAACATACGTTTTTTTTAATTTTTTGCTAATTCACTTGAAACCGGACACATTTGTATGAAAAATATTATCAGTTCCATCCAATTCTAAAAAATCATTTATTGTAAATATAAAAAAATATTATAGTAAACAATTTTTTTGAAGATTTTGAACAAATAAAGTTGAAAAAAATTTCGAACGGCTAGTAATGACTTAACTGATAAAACTACTCTAAAAAATACGATTTATGACCATGACACAGTCACAAATAATAAAATTATTTTAAAATATGTTTATTTTAATATACACAATTTTCGTTAATTAGTACCTTTTTTAAGTTTAAGTATTTGTATAAAAAAAAAATCATTGAAAAACAAAATGTCAGTAATTCAGTAAAGTTGCGCGTATTTTATTTAATTTATTTAAATAATATAAAGTCAAGGTAAATAAAATGATTTTAATAACTTTTAAAGCAACAAAGAAAATTAATATTTAATATTTTGTTAAAAATAATATATAAAATTATTAATACATAGTAAAATGATAAAATAAATACCTTAGAAAAATACAAATTTTTCAGAAAATGTACAATATTTTGTTTTTGCCAAGGCTAAAAATTAATCATCATAAAATTTATCATTTTTATTCATCAAAATAATGAATTCATAAATGACATTGCTTTTATGTAAGTGGTAAAGAAAATTACATTAAATTTCACCAAATTTAATAATGGTCATAACTCATGACAAAAATAGACTTTTAAGTGGTTAATAGACTGAAAGAAAATTATTTTAAAATTTTCTTTTGAAATAAAATTTATTGATCTTCTTCTATTACACTACTAAAAGGTAATAAAAAAAAGGGAAAAAAATTAAATTTTCCTTTTTTTTTTATTTCATGGATTATGCAGAGGAGAAATGAAACCTTTTGAAAGTAAAATTATATACTATTAAATATAAAAATATTTAAAAAAAAATAAAAAATAATTGGATTATCTTTAAATACAGGGTTTCATAAAAATGTCACAAAGGGTTACCAGAACCCAATTTATTGGATTTCCGGTATTTGAAATATTAAATATTAATTTTCTTTCTTGACGAGTCAATCTCTAATCTGGGCACTTTTATCTTTTTTCATTAAAAGCTTTGGACCACTTTTTTTCGACTCTTTTACAAAATAATTATTAATTTAATTCTTTCTAGTATAAGATGAATACTTAATTTAAAATATTTAATATAGACATGCAGTCCACTTCTGATTTTGCTAAATGGGTGGTTCTGGTATCTCAATTAAATGCAGCCAATGATCTGTCATATACCAAGTACACACCACACAAGGGTTCTGACGGAAAATGGTTTAATTAATCACAAAAATTGGAGACTAATAAAGTATACCAATAATTCGTGGACCAAATAATTAGAGGATCAACTACTAGAGGCTATTGAATAACGTTGCTTAAATAAGTTAAATTTTATCAGACCATAATTGAAACCTTAACAGTTAACTTGTTTTGTAGTAGTACCAAGAGTTACAAATATTGCAAAGAGTGTAAATTTACAGAATATCAGCTATGCTTTCGAAAATCATTAAATGTTGTAATTCAGTAAAATATATTTTGATTTTTATTACAAATTTTATATTAATTCAGATATAATTTAATACCAAAAGTTCATGATTAGTTACGAAAGAATTTATGGAAATAATTTACTGTCACTATGTAGATTAAAAACTGCAAGTATTTCAACAGGTGATTAAACTTTTTTATCATAACAATACAAGCTGTGTATTAATCATTAATAATTAAATGTATTGCAGTAACAAAGATAGTTTCAATAAGCCTTTCATAAAAATAAGAGAAACCGTAATATTAACGTCAACTTCATTACTCATGGTCACATCACAATGTTACTCATAATTAATTTATTCTTTGGAAGGAGGTTTATCTACACGTTTTTGAAGCAGTTATCTAAGTGCATATACTATAAAATTATATATTTTTTTATTAGTTCTTTAATTGGAAATTAAATATTCATTCAGTGGCTTTATGATCATTTCCAGGTCTAAGCAAAATAATCGCAATCTATTTACTTTGATTTTTGTGTAATAGAGCTTCGAAAATAAATTATTAGCATATAGAGAAAGTTTAAATTCTGAAGATATAATTATTTTAATCAATCTAATTCTTTAGTACATTAAATATATCAAAATTAGTTTGTATATGTTAATAACAATATTTCAAAGATTTTGTAGAAAATGTTAAATTTTACATAATTTTATAAAAATAAAATCACAAAAATTTAAAATGGTTGACATTTAGTAATTCTACATTTCTAAAATGTATTGTAATGGAATTATTTTCATTATCAAATACAAGTATATGTTCTATGTGTATTAGGACACCCTGTATTATTCATTTATGAATTATTGTATTGAATTTTATAATTTCATATAATATAATCACATCACAAGTTAATAAAAATCGATGCAGAAATGAATATTATTTTTGATGTAATCGTTCAGATCCTACCAATTGTTGCACGATAATAAAATAAAGACGTTTTAATTATCTATATATAGTGACACACATTATTGTGCTATGGCATCTCAATCTAGTTGACATCTTCAAAATGGAGATTAGTGAAAATATAACTGAGTGAATATGATATAAGAACGCCTAGTCTAGGGACTCTTTATACTTTTCAATTTTACATTTACATTTATGATATCGAATTAATGTTTTTAAATTATTTTTTAATTGCTTATAATCTCATAACTAATTATTTTTTAAAAACAATTAAACAAAAAAAAACTACCCACAAATCTTACCTCATCCATTTCCAGGCAATAATAAAAAACTAATTTATTTAAAAAAAACTACTTAATCTACCACAAAACTTTTTAAATTATTCATCCATTGAAAAACAATTATTTTTTAAAAAAAAAACTATTTATATATTAACAAAATTTAAATATCATTAAATATTATCATTTTTTTTTTCTTTATATAAATTAAAAAATTTCACTTTTTTTCCCGATTTTCTTATTATTTTTTTATTTTTTTAAATTAAAATAATGAAATTTCTTTAAAAATCATAATCTATTAAACGATTATTAAAATTTCAATTTTCTATTTTTTTCTTTATATAACTTTTTTTAAAATCATTATTCAATTTATTTTATTTCTAGTATATTCTAAACATAAATTATATACTGCAATAATTGAAGTTTAATCATTTTGTAAAATCATTATTTTTTAATTAATTTCATTTCAAAAATCTTAAATCAATTTTACGTTTTTATTTAATTACACAAATTCACAATATATTTATATAATTATAATTATAATATTTTTGTATTAATTTGTTCTGCACCATTTTAAAGATTAAAATCTACTGAGAGATGATTTTATTTAGTTTTGTGAAAAAAATGTTTTTGTTTTAAAAAAAAAAACCCCAAATTTTAATAAAAACAACCAGATAAAAAATTACGAATCAAGTTAAGAAAACTTTTATTTAAATTTGTTTTGTTAATTTTTCAGTTCGAAAAAGACAAAATAATTTTTTTTTTTGAAAATAAAATACAAAATAAAATTGAACAAACCAGAACCAGCGGAACAAAGAATTTATATAGGAATTATAAATATAAAAACTAAAATAACAAAAACAAAACAAAAAAATAACATAGAAAAAATGCGATCGCGCGAACTTAAAACTATCCGTCTGTCCGCTAAAAATGTTAAAAATAAACTTAGGAAGTATCGTCGTCGTTTGGCTCAGAGTCAGCTGCTCTGCTGTTGATTTGTTAATATATTAGAAATTATACACACATACAAAAAAATAATAATAATTTATTAAACACATTACAGATATTTCAAGCCAGAGTGAAATTTAAATAGAAAATAACGAAATAACTGAACTAAAATTATAGTGCGATTTAAGCTTTCAAAGCATTTAATATATAGCGTAGTATATATTTTACTTCGTTTATATAAATATTTAAAAGCTGAATAAATTTTTATCGAATAAATGTTGATTATTGTGTATTTACTAGTTTACTATACATATACATATATAATTTATTAGAGATGGAAACTAATCAACGATATTATTCGTTTTTGGTTTAATGATAATTTCATGTTTTAAAGTTTTTGAATAAATATCAGGGTTTATGATTGGTGTACTAACGCAACCGGAACTCTATTGAGTAAAATGAACAGGGTTCTTTCGTCGGTATACGCTTATAAAGGATGCGATTTAGTCTCCAAATTTGCGTCCATACAAAATATAACTTTTTATTTCTTCCTAGCATATACTTTTTGCTATAAGTTAAATAATGTCCTAGTGTTAGTTGCCACTTGGTGTCAGCGAGTAACACACTAAACTAAACTGATATATATATAATTTGTATTATATTATATCAAACGAACACATTTAATAATTTTATAAATTTTTTAAAAAATAATTTTTGGTTAAATATAAGTGGAACCACATTCATACTGTCCGTATTACTACAGAGCTTTTATGTAATTTATTTATTGGATCAACTAAATTCTAGTTATAAATATATATATATATATATATATATATATATATATATAATACCGTTGTGTGAGAAGCGCATTGTCGTAACTATAAAAATCAAGTTCCGAGATAAATGAATGTGAAGTTTTTTTAAATTTTTGCTGAGTCCTTAAATGTATCTCAAGAAATAATTTTGTAACTCCAATAAATTAATGCTCTATTACAAAGGTGGATTACTTAGCTATCTAAAACAATAATTACTTTGGTCTAAAATAAAAATGGAGGATTTTTATAGTTTAATTTAGTGATGCACGACAAACTTTACGATAATTTAATTTTGTATTTAAATCTATATGGAAAAGTAAATTTTGTTCTAGATACAAAAATTTATTTTAGACCACAAAATGTTGTATAGTTAACATACAATAATTAGAAATTAAGTTATTTGTATAGTAATTTCAAAAAGATACAACAATTTGAATATTACATAATAATGAAATCTATAGTAAAAATTTGTCCCTACAATATGTATACAACATTTTGCAATTTATAGGATGTACTAATCTACAACACCAAAATACTGTATAAACAGTATACAACATTTCGCAGTTAATTATTTTTAATAAATACAACTTACAACAATTTTGATTTTCAATTAAAAAGTAATCAAGATATTTTCAGACCAAAACCGTCTGAACACAAGGCGATAGATAATTAAATTCTCTATCTTCCTATATCAGTACTCTCAAATTGACGTATCTAACGCTTACGACAATTCGCTTCTCACACGACGATACATCATATATCAAATTGAGTAGTAAAAACTATCTTTAAACATTTTAGATTTGAAACTATAAGAATTTAAAATTAAGTAGTTATCATTATAAATTTTAAACATACGCGACAAAGAACAAAAAGCACCATAATTTGACAAATGATTTTTAATCAATTTATTATTAAATATCAGTAATTCAAGCCTGTATTGTCTATATAGCTGTATTATCAAAACAGCGAAAATTTCACTAATTCATGTCAGAATTAGCATCACTGTGGTATTCCCACGAAAATCTGCGGCGGTTGATACTATAACTCTACAATAGAAATACAAACTATTCAAATATGTGTAAAATATTGATATGTATAAATTATTAAATAGATTAAAATGAGAAATACATGTGTGATGTGTCATAAAAATGTTTCTGAATCATTTATTAACTTATAATATAACTAATCACAATTAAATTTTGGTTCTGTAAAATGTCAATGATATTCTGGTTTTAATTCGGTTCCAAAGACAGTTTCTTTCCATCTCTGATTTTTTTTGTAAAGGTATAAAAGTTATTTTTTATATAATATTTCTGCGACGATTTTTATACGGAAAATATAAAAGAACTTTTTTTCTTCTAATAGTAAATTATTGTTCTATGGTTACTTATAAGCTTGTGTATAATACATGTAAAATAATTTAATAGACAGAAGGGAACCATTGCTGCTATTATGAATTGAGTCGTGTGTTGTATATATTGTTACGTGTATTATTGTCATTTTGAATTTCATTTTGAATTATATTTTTTTAATGCTACTTATATATTTTAAAGAGAAAGATAATATTGAATTTCAATTATATACTATACTCATATTAGTAATAAAATATCATAAAAATATATATTGATTTCAACTGTTAATATTAATTCTCTAGTTTACTATAATAGAAATGATTCTAATACATTTACCTCATAGGTAATAAACATAATAATCTATCGTCGATAGATATTTAATATTTATGTTTTTTTTTTTCAAACTAATTGACCATTTATTTGATTCGGTATTTATCTTTGAAATAAACAATTTAAAAAAATATTTATGTTGTGGATGTGAAATCACAAATTATGGATCTAAAGCTAAAAATTGTTGGAATCTGAACAATTCTTCTACGATTTAGTGTAATAAATTATTATAAATATTTTCCTAAAAAAACTCTTATAAACAATTGTTATACAAAATTTACAGAATTACGACTTATGCGGAATTGTGAATTTTTGAATAAAATAAATTCAATTAACAGAAATAATGATAAAAAAAAATAATGTTAAAAGGTTAAAACTGAATTTTACACATATTAGTTTATAACTCTCATTCATATAAAGATCGGAAAATAAATAAATTTAAAAAAAGACAATTATACATAAGTAATTGCTTTTTATTTTCTTCAAATTAATGAAATGGTTCTTGTAGATCATTTCATTATAAAGTATTTATAAAATTATTTTGTGTTATAAATATTAATAACGCTCATCTAGAGTTAATCGAATATCCAATCCATATTTATATTCAATATTGACAGATAAACTCTGTCAGACAGATAAGATTAAAGCAAATCTGGTTTTTAATGGATCTTAGATCTTAGGATTCTACTATCCTTGCACGAGGGTCAATATATACTAATAAATTCATAGAATTGATTGATTTGGATGTTTCGTTTAATATATATTCTCAGACAAGAAATAGTTAAAAAAAATTCAATCAATTGAAAACAATACTTTCGTTCCATCGGAATTCAAAAAATAAAAATTATAAGATAATTTGAAAATAAACTAAAATAATTCAATTATTTTAACCCGGTACCAAATGGTACAGTTCAACAACTACTAATGATAATAATAATAACGAAAGTAATTGATATTCTTTTTTTTATTTGAATTTATAAAAAATAAATATAAAATGGAAATAACAAAAAAGAAATAAATTTATTTATTTTTTAAACATAAATTTTGTTTATCATCATTTAAAAATAATAGTTTAAGTCTTGATTATATATATATATATACTAATTTTATCCGAAATCGATTTAAGAGTTTACTATTTTGACAATGACCTTCATTGATTTTTATCAATACTTATTCTTTTATATATATATATATATATATTTGTATCTTTATTATATATTCTGGATACATATATATTTATTTATATAATTTACGTAAAAGAAATATTCCAAATTCATAAAATATCTGGGTGCACAATATTTCAACAACAAATGACGAATTATTTAAATTTATTAAATTCGTGATGATACAACATTACAAATATATTTTGTTTAGATTAAAGATTAAAACTAGGCATTTTCTAATTATAACTAAAAAATTATATTTATTTTACTCGAATTATATTTATATGAATTATATATTTTTTTTAATGATTTTAGCTTACCTTGAGGGCCAATTGAATTGTTGATAATATTCAAAATAGCAAGTAAATAATAATTTTTTTTTTTTCAATTCAAATATATTACAGAAAAAAAAAATACACCAATATTTTTGGTTAAACGGAAGAAAGAAAAATTGTTGACACTGAAAAAGAAAAAAAAAAATTATTTGATTATTATATTTTTTTAAAAATAGCTACTTATTTTCAAGAAATTTATGTTTCTTTAATTTTTAACATAACTTATTATAATTTAGAAATTTTCGATCACATGTAAAATTAAATGTAGCAATAAACATTAGAAGAATCTAAGAAACAGCAGCTGAAGAATCTAAAAATCCGAACGATGTGAAAATGTGGAGAAAATTAAATGCCGAATACCTCAAAGAAATTACGAAAGCGAAGAAAGCCAGTTTCACCAATTTCATCACACATCTTAACTATAGAACAAAAAGCACAAAAGTTTTCAAATACATCAAAAAACTAAACAACAACTACAACACATAACAATGCTCAAAATTGTATCAATAGAAATGGGAAAACGCTAACATATGAAAATATAATTGCTGATCATTTCGCAGCCCAATACAAATCAGCATATTCTCAGCCTCCAAAAAATGTAAGACTAAAAATAACAACAACATGCCAACACCTAGACTATTTAAGGATGAATTCAGCAAAGCAGAATTAGAAAAAGCTATCAAATGGATCAAATTAAAGAAACAACCTGGAGAAGACAAAGTATTCCCTGAAATGGTAAAAATCCTTGACCATACAAATAAAATAAAACTGCTTAAAATTTTTAACAACAACGATTCCTTGTAGCTGGAAAAAAGCCATTGTAGTTCCAATACCAAAACCAGGTAAATCAACAAAAGAAATGATAAACTATCGTCCGATTTCGCTGACAAGCAAAATTTTCTTGATGGAGAAAATGGTGGTGACGCGTTTAAACTACTACTTAGAAAAGCAAAAACTTATCACGAACGAACAAGCAGGATTTAGACAACATTTTTCTACTGTGCATCAAGTTTTAAATCTGAAAGAAAGTATAGTTAAACATTCACCAAAATAAATCGGTGCTAGCAGTATTCGTTGATTTTAAAGGCGCATTCGATACAATTTGCAGAGAAGAGTTATTTAAAAAAATTGAGAAAATGGGACTAAATGGAAACTTGATGAATTGGATCAAAAGCTTCACAAAACAAAGGTGGATCGCTGTCAGATGGAAAAATAGTGTATCCAAATGGAAGCAAACGAGATTAGGATTACCACAAGGATGCATTACGAGTCCAACACTTTTCAACATTTATATAAATGATCTTGCCAAAGCATTAAAAATGGAAGACATAAAAATTGCTATGTACGCGGATGATGTGGTTAAATGGACGGAGGCCAACAACAAAAAGAACACTAGTAAAATCCTAAAATATAAAATGGAAAAAGTTATAAACAAGCTAAAAAAATGGTGTGACGAAAATAATATGATTATTAATACTGATAAAACAACTTATCAAATCTTTTCACTGAAACACCATATAGAAAATGTCGTCCTCTATATAGATAACAATAATCTTACACGAACGTACTGCACCACATACCTAGGTATATCACTGGACTCTAAACTTCGCATGAATGAACAAATTGAAAAAACTTGTAAAAAAGTCCAAAATAAGTCTAGCATTTCAAAAAGACTAGCAGGCTGTAAATGGGATGGAGGTACGGATTTATTAAACCGCACATATAAGTGATACATAAAGCCGATCTTAAAGTATGGTGGAGAAACTTTAACTACCGTTTCGAAACAAAAAAGATTAAAGTTAGAACAAGCTCAGAATAACGCGTTAAGGTTAGTTACAGGAGCGATGAAAACAACACCTATCACCGCTCTCAGAAGCTTCACGCAAAACAGCTCGATCCAAGCGGAACATAACGTACAAGCAGCACAACTTTACCAAAAATTAAAACATCATAATGATAAATTTCCGTGGTTCAGAAATGAAACAACAGTATCTGCTTTAAAAACAAAAAAAAGTTTCGCTGAGATCACCACAAACATATTACATCAAATGAGAAACCAACAATAAACCAACGAATTATAGATACAGATCCTTTAGATTATATGTGTGTGTATACCTGTACACACAGAGCTGAAAAAATATGTAAGTAAAAAGAACACAAACATTGATGCCATCAGACCAATAACACTATCAACAATTGTGGATAGATATACACACGAAGAATGGCTACAGATATTTACATACGGTTCTTTAACCAACGACAGTGTAGGAGCAGGAGCGAGAGTTTATTGTGAAAAATTTAGTCATTATTTTGCTTTATCAGAAAACAGTACGGTCTTTGAAGGTGAATTATCAGCCATACAGTGTGCAATATCACAAATATTGTTTAGAAGAGAGCCAACAAAAAATATTGTTATTTTATCTGATTCAAAAGCAGCTTTACTTGCTATATCAACCTACAACAGTAAAACGGACACGAACAAAACAACGGACATCAGAAAAATCTATACAGCTTTATATCAAATAGGTCATAATATCAATTTTCAATGGGTACCTGCGCACTCAAAACCGGACACAGTTGCCTGGCTAGCCATCTAAATAAAATAGGTATAACAAGCTCTGACATTTGCAGTCTGTGTGATATGAATGACCCGCAAAACGAAGGACATTTATTCAGATGCACCGGATTAAACGCCGTCAGGAAACAAAGTAACAGCTTAACTAACTTATAATGGGGAGCTCGTGGAATGATGTCTTAGGACAATTTCCATCCATTAGTAAACAACACATTAGATTCAACAGAAACAGCGTAGAACAACGATATTTAAATATAATCCCATTCTTCATCCCTTATTTTCTAATTTGCCAACTTTATCTTAACATATCTTAAATTATCGAAGTTATTATAGATTATTGAGAATTTCTAACCATTTAAATGATTGACAAGCTAAAATTAATATATACTTAAAACATATCAAAAGTAACAATGATTTTTAGTTAAAATATTATATATTTGGACAATATTAATAATAATCTAATTTATAATATTAATAATAATCTAATTTATAATATTGTTCACAGCAAGTAAATAAATAAATATATGTTTGTCGTGCATATACTATAAGGGATCCATATGCAATTCCACTTTAAAATTTATTGTCTATCTATCTATTGACCAGCGTGTGTAGCATGCAAATGATTTCGTGCTGTCATCGTACTTAACAAGCTGCACCTGCTCAAGACCTCATAAGAATCGACTATCATTTACCCGCGAATACGTTACACTGACACAGTGGATATTCTTTAGAAGAGTGTAAGTTTAAATAATTTACTCAAGAACATTGAGAAAAAATATTACATACACAAATGAAAATTGGAAATTCAAAATAAAAAAATGACCCAAAAAACAAAAATTACCAACTTTATCTTAATATTATTAATATGGTAATAGAAATGAATTAACCTTATCATAAACTCCTGTGAAGCTGGAAACATAATTCATAATTATTTTATATTCTTAAGAAGATTAAAACAAAGTTAATAATTTAGTATCAAATTACATTTCAATATAGAAACACAAAAATTGGTCATTTAATTAAATTCAGCTATAAATAATTTGCAGATAGATAGTTAAAGAGTAAATCATAGATTTTGACGTTCAAGTACTGTACAAAATCATTGCTAGTTAAAATTTCTTCGCCAAAACATGCATTTCTCTTAGAAAATGATTACAAATTGTGTTTAATGAGCGTTCAAGAAAATAATATAAAATTTATAAATCTTATAAAAGATAATACTACAATTGTAACCCTGATATAAATTATTACATTGTTGTACATTGTCTGTTAATATAATTGTAGGATGTTAATATTTTTATGAAAACTGTCAAAGTCAATGATTGTAATTCAAAATAAATTATGTAACCCAGTTAAAGTTTAGTTACTTCATTTATCGTAAAATTTAAAATTTAATAAATTTCTAAACTGTTTTAACTTATAAAAAACAAATCAATGAAAAAATGAGAATATTGCATTGTAAATATTTTGTTGTAGAATCTGTAAAATACTTATGTACGAGTATACGAATTTAATTTTAATATTACAAAAATCCACAAAAATAATTTATTTTTTTAATTTATAAATATGCACGAAATAATTTGCGTGACTAAAGTTAGTTTTTAAAATGTTATTTAACTATAGTTTTTTTTAAGAATAACTAACCAATTATTGTTAATAAACAATTATTTAATTAATAATTGTAATTTACATTACATTGTACATCAAAGCCAATTTATGATAAGAAATAAATAAAATAAATTGTTTTGCGTTATTAAAATATGAAATTAAATATATGTTATTATTGAATTTTTTTTTGTAAGACAATGTATAATTGTACAAAATATTCCAAAAAAATAAATTTTTATTTAGGAATAAATTAAATTTAGATTCATGTCTGATGTGTGCAGCCTATAGAAATTTTAAAGTTATAATTTAAAAATTTCCGAGTTTTTTAAGACATTAAGTAAATAAATATTTTGATATTTTTATACAATTAGATAAAGGAACTATAGATATCAAAATGTGTATGTAGTAAGAAGATAAAATTCTTCCAGGTAAACTATAATCATACACATTTAACATATAATAGACAAGTGAATTATTAGTTTAATATAAAATTAAAAGAATATTAATTGAAAATTGACGAGTTTTTGAAAAATATATGAAGCTTTGATGGTTTTTTAGTGTTTTTTTTTTTTTTCATTAAAAATTAAAAATATACGACATATTGTGTGGCCGTACTCTGTTTAGGTCACAGTTGCGTCAAAATACCAAGACCATCTAATATCTTAAATATGCATTAAAAAAATAAATAGTTTATTTACAATTTCCAAATATTTTAACCAACCCTAAGGAAAAAAACACATTTTTGGAGCTATGAAAGATTGCAGTGGTATTGTATTTTCTTTTTAAAAATTTTACAGTTAATATTTTTATACAATTTAATAATATTTTTTAATCATATAAAATAATTGTAAATGTTAACAATAATTATAGCCATCATCAAGGAAATTTCTGTACACATTGAAAATAAAAAAGACCTTCAAAAGTAAATTATCGACCTTGAAATTATAATAAATTGAAGAAGGGATGGAAAATATATATTATATACAAGAACAAATATACCCCACTTATTTGTTTTTCACTTTATGAATAAGTAATTCTAGGGTAGATAAAAAAACTATAATTTTTATGATTTTGTATATATTATTTTGCATTTCATTCAAAATATAGTCAAATACTTATATGAAAATGACCCTTGGTTGAATTTATTGTTATGGTCATATTTAGACAGCTTGCTCATTCTTGTATAAAATTGATTTGATTCAAAATGTTTTTTTTTTTGTAAATTTCATTAAATCAATATTAATTCCTGCCATGCACCATTAAACCGATGATTATGACAATTATTTGCAGACATTTTCTTAAAATGATAATAATTATAAAAAAAAATGTCTGCAATTAAAAAAAAAAAAAAAATTACTGAATAGTTAGTCACTAATTAGAATGAAAATGTTAATTATGAAAATGGCTTAAATTATATATATACAATACCTAAAATTTAGTTGAAATTTACAAAATTAATTGAAATGTTCCTTTTATTCAAAAATATTATTTTATAATATATATTTATGTATATGATATCAATGTGTGATAATATAAAAGGGCAAATAATGACGACGACTAATTTAACCGAAAATTGAAAGAATGAAATAAAGAAAAAATCTAGGCCATCCAATCCAACCAACCACATTTTTTTTATATATTCCAATTTTTTAAATTTCTATCATGTTCATGTATATTAATATTCACAAATAAATTAAGATTATTCACATTTTTTATTCAAAGGTCTTCTGTTTTAATAAGAATATTTTTGTAGAAATAAATGTAAAACGTGTAAAGAATTTCTTTCATTAGTAATTTTATAATTGAATGATGAAATGAAAACTTTCCTTACACATTCCCCACATACAAAAGGGTGACAAAATACTTAAGTTTTAAGTTGCTTTATTTTTAAATATATTTATTACCTTGTTTATCACATTATATTTTTAATTTGGGACATATTAATAAAGTTTATTAATTTATGAAGATTTCAGTTTATTATATTGCAACTTCACAATTTTATTTCAATTGAAAATCAATCACTTTTTTACTCTTTTTCTCTTAAAATGGCGGTCAGAACTATTTTTTTTTTATCTTCACGGAATTTGACAACTTAAAAATTTCCACCACATACAAAAAATGATGTGTGGTGAAATATACTTTTTTATTTTTAACATGGCATCACTTAATTTTACATTTCATCGACGCAAATAAAAATGTAAAATATGAATAATTCTAATTAGAACTTTTAATTTGAAAATTTAACTTATTATTATATTTCGTAATTTTCTTAAAAACACAATGAAAATGTATTCTAGAAAGGAAAAGAGAAACTTAATTTATTAATTTAATATTCATTTCATAGTTATACTATATGCATGCAATGATGCAATAACAGCACCGTTATTCAGAAATCATATTTATTTTTCCAAACCAAAATTCTAGTTGGAAAACATCTAAGAAAAAATTAAATTAGATTATTGATATTAGGGTTGCCAGATATCTCGGTAAAATTACATGGAAGATAATTTTAATAGTTGAAACAATCTCAACGCCCATATGCACTTTACAGCATTCCATATTATATATTTTTCTCATCCGTATAAGAAAAAGTCATCAATACTACTAGAAAACGCTATATATGGCCATATTTCTGAGTTTATTTCATGCAAAAAATTGCCATTATTATTTCATATGGCTTTGTGCTTAGATAATTACTACATAAAAATGTATATTTATATTTAATCTACGATCATTAGTTTTGAGATATTGCGATTCAAGTTATGAAACAATTACTCAAATTTAATTATTGCTGACACCCATTTTTTACTGTAACAAAAATGTGAAGTACATTTACGTTTTAAAATTTAACAAACTTTTTAGAAGCAGTACCTACAACAATAACTCGGAAATGACCATAGAGGAAACAATATTACGTAATTTATTAGGTTTTCAATAAATTAAGAAAACTATATCTATATCTTTGAATCTTTGTTTAAGTTGACGAAAATCCGAACTATTAAAATTGAACATGAACTATTATAAAAATTTGAGTCAATATTCGATATAACCCCAGAGATAGTCTCAACATACGCAACGACAACGCGCTACAGTGCAACATTCACAACGGCGTAACAGATAATCTCAAAGTTAAGTTATTGCGTAAATGACATAACACAGCTGATTTTAATCATAATATCTCTACCATAATATTTCAAATTCTTGTTGATATTCGGAATTAAATAAAGACGCCTGGCAGTCCTTGGAAAGAATTTCGAATTACTTCGATTTTGTTCGTTTCTGTTCTAAAATTTATCTAATTTATTTTTTTAAGTTATTTAATTTTATTAGTTTTTGAAACGGCTTCGGATATTGTTCGATGGGTTGATTTTGAAAGTTTTGAGACGTAGTGTAGTTGTGTATAGTATATTAATATTCATATATTAGAATTTTCGTGGACGCTATTTATTTAGATTTCGTAGTTATCTTTATTTCAGAAATATAAAACCTAAATTTGAATTTTTTTGATTTTTCATTAAACGAAAATAAAGCATTTTAATTAATTGGTTGCAACCGCATTATCCATAAAATATAGTAGTTTGTTTTCTGAAAATAAATTCAAAATGGATGGTGGAAGTGGATCTAATTTAGGTCAAGGGCGATCACGTGGCGTAAGGGGTAGGTCCTCTAATAATCAGCCAAATATTGGAGACAGTGGACGACCTCAACAAGAACGACAATTAGGTCAACCTGTAAGTTTAAAAATATAAAATTTTTAAAATGTAATCATGTTCGTTATATAATAAAAACGACATAACCAAACATTTGAATAATAAACTTGCTCCATTTATAAGGCTCGAACAGGTAGAGGTAGAGCTTCAACAGCACCAGTTCCAACACAATCAGCATGGGGAAGGGCTGCAACTACAACAACTACTGTAGCCACTCAACCTTCAACTGGCGCGGTTCCAAAAGTTTCTGCAGGTTAGCATGGCACAATTTTTTTTTTATTTAGCCAAGTTTGTCCAATTCAAATAATATTTGTTCTGTAAATAAATAAATTTAATTACATATTTTATTATTATTTACACTATACATACACAAAACGACTATATTTACCTAATTTCCTTTAAAAACTATTAGGTGGTGGTCCTCGTCCCAGCGCACCTACAGTTACACAGGCTACAGGTAGAGCTACAATGCATGGTTTACGTCAAGGTGGTGGTGATGGTGCTGCTGGTGAAAAAGGAGGTACATAAACACACATTTACACATTAAACACAGGAACAAATTAATATTTAGGATAATTATAATTTTTTTTTTTTTAAATATTTCAATTCTACTTGAATTTTCTAAACAAAATTATTAATAGTAACATATAATTAAATCTTGTTTTAAAGGTGAACCAGGTGGTAATGGTAACGGACGTGGTGCAATGCGTGGTAAACGTGCGATTAATGAAATTATACGAACGCGGCCAACTGAATGTGTTTCGAAGAAAGGAAGTACTGGCCGTGAAATTACATTGCAAGCCAATTATTTTCGGGCTCTTAAGAAACCAAACTGGTCGTTATACCAATATCGTGTAGATTTTGCACCTGATATTGAATTATTACGTGTACGCAAAGGTATTATTTATTCTAATAAGGATAAATTAGGTGGACATATTTTTGATGGTACTGTATTGTTTACAACCCAAAAACTCCAAAATGATCCATTGGAAATAATAACAAAAAATCGTAATGATGAACCAATTAAGGTTACAATTAAATTTGTTGGAATACTTGAAATGAGTGATGGTCAAAGTTTACAAGTTCTAAACTTAATTTTGCGTAAATCAATGGAAGGTTTACATTTGCAATTAGTAGGAAGGAACTTTTTTGATGCTTTAAATAAGGTAAGAAAGTACAATTTTCTATACAAAAAATAAGTTGTTAGTTTTTATACTGGATATAACATTATAAATTGTTAATAAGAAAATTAAAAACCTTTCTTAGATTAAGCTATTATATTTTCTTTAGAACGTTAAAAAGAAAAATTAATTTCATTTAGTTTTCTTATTTTCAACTACTTAAATATTTTAAAGTTGATCTTACAAAATTGTTTTACATGAATTTAGAAATTAGAAGAACGGAAAACAGCAAAATTTATTTTAGTTTATAAATTTTGTTTAGTTTATAAAATAGTATAATCTTTATTTACTTTGTCTTCAGTAGATCTTTTTCTAAGAATTTGAGAATAAAATATTATATTTAAATTTTAATCAAAATCTCTATTAATTTTAAAATAATGTTTGTATAGATTGAAATTCGTGATTATAAACTTGAATTATGGCCGGGATATCAAACATCATTTCGTCAACATGAAACTGATATATTATTATGTGCTGAGATTGCACACAAAGTAATGAGAACCGAAACATTGTATGGTATTTTACAAAAATGTATTCAAGAAGGTCGTAATTTTCAGGATATATTTAAAAAAGAAGTTATTGGTAAATTATTATTTTATTAAATTTGTTGATTTAAGAAAATAAACAAATTTAATTTTCTTATAATTTTATTTTCGTTTTTGTTTTGTTTGTTTTAAATAATCAGGAATGGTTGTTCTTACGGACTACAATAATAAAACTTACAGAATTGATGACATTGATTATAATTCAAACCCAAGCTCTACATTTAATACTAAAAATGGTGACATAACATACGTACAATATTATAAAACAGTAAGTATATACATATATAGCAATAAACATTGTATTCCACTTTATGTTTTATTCAAATTTTAGCGCTACAATTTAATAATTCGCGATCCTAATCAACCACTTTTGGTATCACGATCAACTGAACGTAATTTACGTGCTGGGCAAAGTGACATTATTTTATTAATTCCTGAACTTTGCCGTGCTACTGGCATAACAGATGCAATGAGGAATCATTTTCCGTATGTATAACTCTAATATTTATATTAATTGTTTGTTTTAATTTACTAATATACAAAATTAACATTTTTTGTATTTAAAAAAAAATACCGTATTTAGTTGACATTATGTCAAAAATTGTTCCTTGTTAAATGTGGAGTTCAATTCATTAGCTTAAACTAAAATTACATTAATAAATGAGACAAAGAGAATAATTTTTCGGGCGATTAAAAAAGAATATACAACATTGGAATATTATACCGTAAATTTGATATACAAGACCAAACAGAATTATTTGATCAAATTTATTGTAGATGATGTGTAATAATAATTTACTACAATAGAGTTTTTCTAGGTTTAATATATTGAAAGTTTTTTTTACTTATGGTGATAGCTTATGAAAAGCAATATTATTTTCTAATCGTAATTTGATATATAAAATCTATTTTAAACTATTATATTTTGTTCCACATAGTACAATGCGAGCAATGTCTGATCATACAAGACTGTCACCTGCTGCACGTATTGAACGTTTAAAATCTTTCAACAAACGTTTATTTAATACAAAAGAAAGCATGGAAGTATTAAGTTCATGGCAATTAACATTGGATCAAAATTTGGTTGAATTGCCAGGAAGAATATTAAAAGTTGAAAATATTGTTTTTGGTAATGGTAGAAAAGTTCCAGCTGGGCAAGAAGCAGACTGGACTCGAGAATTTCGTAATAATAGTATGTTTACGAGTATACAATTGAAACGGTGGTATATAATTATACCGCCACGAGCGCAACGTGAAGCTATGGATTTTATAAAATTAATTCGTCAAGCTGCTGATGGTATGCGAATGCAAATAGCTGACCCAAGGAGGTTTGAATTTAATTTATTAAGTTTTGAAAACACAACAAAAATAAAAATTTCTTATTTCAGTTATGTTTTAAACGATGATAGAAATAATTCCTATGTCAGTGCCATTGAAGATTGTGCCAAAAATGATCCACAATTATTAATGGTTGTTGTACCAAATAATAATGCAGAAAGGTTAAAATTTTATTATTAATTTTTGTATTATTTAAATGAAAGTAAAATTAATATTTTTATATTTATTTTGAATTTTATAGATATAGTTGTATTAAGAAGAAAACTTGTGTTGATCGTGCTATTCCATCACAAGTAATTGTTAGTAGGACTATCACACCTAAAGGTGGTAAAACCAGTGGTTTAATGTCAGTTGCTACAAAAGTAGCAATACAAATGAATTGTAAACTAATGGGTGCCCCATGGTCAATTGAAATACCATTGGGTGGTTTAATGACTGTTGGATTTGATGTTTGTCATAGCACACGTGATGCGTCAAAATCATATGGAGCAATGGTAGCTGCATTAGATATAAAAAACTCCCCAAGATTTTACAGTACTGTATCAGCACATGTTAAAGGCACAGAATTATCAAATGAAATTAGTATGAATATCAATAAAGCCTTACAACAATATCGTGATTTGTATGGCACTTTACCAGCAAAAATTTTATTCTATCGTGATGGTGTC
Source organism: Rhamphomyia laevipes (assembly GCA_963920725.1). Classification (NCBI taxonomy): domain Eukaryota; kingdom Metazoa; phylum Arthropoda; class Insecta; order Diptera; family Empididae; genus Rhamphomyia; species Rhamphomyia laevipes. The sequence goes on from OY987258.1 coordinate 18,176,871, forward strand.
GGCGAAGGACAGTTACATCAAGTTGTTGAACATGAAATTAAAAGTTTAAAAAATAAACTTGATGAAATCTATAAATCGGCTGATATTAAAGATGGTTGCCGATTGTGTTTTGTGGTTGTATCAAAAAGAATTAATACACGATATTTTCTAAATAAACAAAATCCACCACCAGGAACTGTAGTTGATGATGTAATAACTTTACCAGAACGTTACGATTTTTATTTGGTATCACAATCTGTACGTCAAGGTACTGTATCACCAACAAGCTACAATGTTATTTATGATAATATGGGTTTGCCAGCTGATAAAATTCAAATATTAACATATAAATTTTGTCATATGTATTATAATTGGTCTGGTACAACACGTGTACCGGCCGTTTGTCAATATGCACATAAATTGGCATTTTTAGTCGGTCAGAGTATTCATCAAAGTCCATCAAATTTATTGGAAAAACAATTATATTTCCTATAAGTCTTGGAAAAACTATATTTTCTTTAAGGCAAGCTAAACCAAATGGATATTTTTTTTTTTTTAAATTTTTACAATGAATGTAAATTTAATTTTTTTATCACTTGAATTTAATTTTCTTGATTTGCATTATTTTTATATCATGACTATAATAAGCAAAGGAGTTTGTAAATGCCCACTGAGAGCTTTAATTATATAATACATAATATATATAGTTTGTTATTTTTATGTATCAATATTACATAAATTAGACAATAAATGCTATATTTCTTTCTATATAAGTTTTTTTATTTTTTAGTATCGACGAAATACAATTAAAATTGTGTGTAACAAACTGAATGGTGTGTGTATTAAAATAATGAATTTTGGTTTTGTTACTTTCTGGAATTTATAATAATTTTTACCAAATAATTTTATTCTTTAAAATCATTTGCTTATCACTTAGCGGATGTCGGGTTTTGTGGTTTTGTGAAAAATTAATATATATATATAGCGAATTATGGTTTTCCAGTACACTTAATTACTATTATGGTATTTCATTATTAAATTTTATTATAATTAGTATTACATATATATTAAATACTATTATATTTATTACAATTATTATTATTATTTAGTATTATATTATAATTATTTATTATATTGTTGCAGTATGATGGTTGAGTAAACAAATTGTATAAATTATGTTTACTAGCATTTAATAATTTGTAAGAATAAAATCGAAGAATTTACTTTTAATAGTTTTTTACCATTAGATAAGTATTTATTAAGGTTCAGAGTTCAGAGAATAAATTATATAGTAATTACTACTTACTTAAAAGTAATTACTTAAATATTATCATGCTAGTGATATATTGTACTATAACTATAGCTTAAATATATAAGAAACGGTAACATAAATGAGAATTTGTGGAATAAAAGGTTTACCTTGGCAATAGTTTACGAAAATTATATTTTACTACATAAGTTTACCGAAATAAACGTTGAAAAAATGGATTCATATGTATTTGGAATGTAGTGAAACTGGAGGTTGTTCTGTTATCTATGGGATTATTTTGTAATTTTAGAAAAATATTTTTTAATGAACAAATAAAAACAAAAAATAATTTACTTTAAAACTTGTAAATAATTCTTATGCTGGTGCATTTGCACCTAAAACCATATTCTAAATACTGATGAAAGTTCTTGCATCAACAAAATTTAATTTAGAATTTATATTAAAGAGATGAGATAATTGTGCCAATTTATTCACGATATACATAGTTCTAAAATCACGCTATTTGTCGTATTCGAAACCAAAAAAAAAAATGTATGGTAACTTCCCATTTTTCGGTTGGAAAAAAAATTATTATATTTGTGTGCATAGATCCAGAGTGAGTCAATGGAGAAATATGTTTCATACCGGATATCAAAAAATGATACCTACCCAAAAATTATTTTGAAATTTTATATAATATAATATAATCATTTCTATATCATCTAAGTCCAAACGCCATTTACATGGAAACAGCGAATCAATTTTTAATTTAATTCTGAAATATTTTGAAAAGTAGCGGTAAAGATAAAAATAATTGTTTGTTTTATTAAAATAAAATATGGAGATAACTTTTAATATTATTACAACATTTTAACGGATTTCTGTTTTCCGGGATCTGGAATATTGAATTTAGACTATTAACATAACTTTATATGCTTCATTTCAAAAATGTTCTTTTTAGTAATTATTTGTTTGTAGCAAATATGAATTACTACAAACAAATTATTTTGTTTGTAGTAAATATGAATTTTTATAAATAATAAAATAATTTTAAAAATAGTCCATTCTACATTCTACTCAGTATCGGTAGACTAAACTTGTTGGTGCGTGGATATGGATATCATCATACCCGTAATTCGTAATACCATTATAATTTTTGTAATTTGTTCCGTAATTTATAAAATTCGAAAAAGCCGAAGGAAACATGCATGATGCAAGGTTCCAAATACAAGATATCAAAGGATTATGGTTATGGTATTCCAGTTAACATTGACTGCTGGATTCGGTTCAGGTTCATGTTTCCGCATATACGTTATACGGTTATCAATATTAACTCAAAAAAGCTTAATTTCGCAAACTTATCATCTCATCTTATCAATTAAATATATCAAAACAAAAACAACATCAATCGTCAACATCAACAACTCACTCAACTTTACGCTCCATTCTCCAATCTCCACCTCTCCGAAACACATTAAAAAGGAACATGAGAATGAGATATGAATGAAATGAAAATGACGCAACACAAATTACATTTATATCGCTCCGTTAAGCAGCATCTAGTCCTTTACATTACTTTACATTTACATTAATCTAGCGCTAAATCTATTTAGCAAACATTATTTGTAGTTGTATTTGTATAGTCTATAAATATTTATGCTTGTTACATTGTCGCTTTCATTACGCTCTCTAAACGCGTTCGAACGCGGTCTACAAAAATAGTTCACACAATAGAAACGTAGATGTGTAACTAACAACTGTTTGTTTACATTTTTTTGACAGAAAATATTTTCTAAATTTAATTTTGTAAATTCTTAAATATGTTTTGTAATTGAATTTAAATTAATAAAATACCTTTTGAAATTTTGAATTGAATTGAATTTTTTTTTTTAAATTTTTCTATATTTTTTTGACACTGCAAAGCCCGATGAAAGCGAAAAAATTAAAAGTAGGCCAACTTTTACAGAGGCTACGTTTAGACTGCGTGCATTGTAACTACTTTCATACTACTCCATACATTTCAACTTTATTTTGATAAATGCTACGTCTAGAAAGCGTCAATTGTAATCGCGGTATTATAGTCTATATATAAAACGTTTATTTATAAAGCAAACTTAAAAAAGACATTATTATTTTAGTTTAGGTGTACTTTAGGTATGCCAGAGATTATATCAACATATTGAGAAGATTTGAGTGATCCAGAAACTAAGTCTGTCAATTATGAAATAAAACTGACAATTTTTTTAAAAAATCATGTTTAACTTTACTTTAGAACAATCGTGTATGCAAAAAGCATTAATAAGTTTGCAGTGAACTAATGTTATTAGTTATTGTGCTTAATCTTACGAACAGCATTTTTATTTTACTATTCTATTTAGCGCTTTTAGTTTAATTGTTATTTTTATTGTCTAAATCTAAAAACCTAAGCAGTTTTTTATAGAAAATATTACTTCAAATAATAATCTTAATTTTCTATGCTAGATACTGCTAAACGAGACAAATTCTGTGTTAAAAGGAAATAAGTTGGAATTGGAATAGCGCTGATCCATTTTTGTTTTGTTTCTTTATTTATTTATCCAGTCCAGTTCCAGTCCAGCCCAGCTAGTGAAAATAAGATAAGATTTATTATTATTAAAATAGTATTTTACTAAAACTACTATCTCGATTCGAGCTGACTCTGGCAGTCAGAAAACAACAGTCGCTGTTCTGTTAGATCTTTTTTAAAATTTTGTATTTCGCTTTTGGGGTATAATAGGTTGTATATTTATTTATGCAGCAAATAAATACTACTTGAATTACAGTGAATTTGGAAACGCGTGAGTTTTAAAAACATAACCTATTCCTATATAAACATTTTATATTTTGGAAAGAAAACAAATGAAGTTTTATTATAATTTCATCACAGATTCCATATCGTACAATAATAAATAATGGAAGAATCTCAAAAAGAAGTCCGTGGACGTGGAAGACCATCATCATCATCAGAAGAAACTGGTGGTCGAAGACCAGGAGAATATCTTGCTGATCAGCCTGTAAGCTTAATTTTTGTTTGTTTTATTATGAAAGTAATTTTTTTGCGAATTAAAAACATATTCCTGTACCGTATATGTATATATATATATATAAATTGCTATTTCTTCGAGATTTTTGAGATATTAATTGCGATTGTGAAGTTTTGTTTGTACAATCTTTTTTTTTTGTTTCACGTTGTTTGTTTACACGTCTTCTGTTATTTAAAATCTTAAATATATAAATTGAAAAAGTTTATAAAGCAATCAAATTACTGAAGGTTATAATATATTACTATGCAATGCATGCATACTTGAATTTTAACAGTTAATACGGAGAAAGTTGTGCAGTTATGATTGTACTCATATATTGTATTATTTATTTTATATAAATTACATATATATTTCTTCATCATAACTTCATAATTATTGTTCTATATCACTTTCACTTACCACCGCACTGCAATAAAAATAATAAATTTGATTTTGTAAGCTTATTGAGATTTTAATTATAAAATAATTTTATAATAAGTTTAAATCTTTATTCATAATTTTGTATCACGTAACTAGTCAAAAAGGCGCATTTTGTATAAAATATTTCTTACGTATGTATTTCTTAATGTAATTTGTGTTGATAAAATTATCTTTACAAGTACGAATATTTAAATTTTTTTTTTTTAAATATATTTGTTCAAATATATTTAAAATTGTAGTTGCCTATTAGTGTATAGTATACTATAAATTATGGTTTTGTTGATTAAAGGATTCTTAAGTCTTAAAATTCAATAGCCAAAGGCAAATTAAAGTTTGTTTACTATACATATATCAATTTATGTTTATGTATATATAATATTTCATTTTCTATTATTTTCTATAAAAATAAATAAAATACTGATTTAAATAAATTACATTTTGAATACTTCTAAAAATTATATAATCTAATATCCACCAAAAAATATTTCTCAAAATGATAAAAGTATATTAGATACAGCACATTTGCCCAACAACAAATGTTCGGTATAACCGTATAACATAACAAGAACTTAACGTATTAACATAATTGTAATTAATGCTGATATTGTAGTTATGTTCTTATCTCAAATAATTTCATTTTATAATAAAAATTGTTATGCTGTATATTTTTAACTTTATTATGCTGTGTTTGTTGAAATTTGATTCCTCTATTGACACATTTCGTTTTTACTGATAATTTTAGTCTTTGAAATATGGGCATTTTATAATCAACTTATTTTAAAAAAATGCTAATGTTTTACTATTATTGTTATTGTTAGTAATATGCGGCACATGTGCTTAAATAAAACAAATGTAAATGGTTACAGTTTGTAAAAGTTAAGTAATGTCATTGTTAGTTAAAATATATACCTATTATTTAGTTTATAATTTTATGAAATATAAAAGGATGCAACATATGGGTGATAGAAATTCAATAGTTGAAATTAAAATCAGATGGTTTTTTAAGCCCGATAGAACTTGAAATTGTAAAAAATAACACAAAAATTAAATTTTAACCAAAAATTAACATTTAAAAATGATATGGATACAGCCGCGGCTGTTCTTGGCGAAGCGTATTCTGAACGTCTAATTTTGGGGCACGTTTTGGAGCACTGTTGGCGTACAAGGTGTCAATTGTTGCTGGCTTATCAGCATAAATCAGTGAATTCACGTAAACCCACAGGAAATAATCGAAAGGTGTCAAATTACACGACCAATTAATAGGTCCATTTCTCGAAATCAACTTATGGCCAAATTTTGATTTCAATAAGTCGATAGTTGCGGTCGCCGTATTATATGTAGCGCCATCCTGATAAAACAACATCTCTTCCGGATCAATGTCATGTATATGTTCAAAAAAAAAAATCATTGATCATGGTGCGATAACTATCTCTATAGATATAGACCGTAACACGAGCTCCGGACTCATTTTTGAAGAAATAAGGTCCGATAATGCGTGTATTTTTCTGGATGTTATGGAGTCTGCAGGGTATTTTGGGGATTGGTAAACACATTTTGGCGATAAACCAATGGATCAGTTTCCAACTATTATAGATCTGTGTCGGCGAAAGTAAGCTTTAATTCATGCACCAGCTGGATCTTATACGGGTCTGCGCAAAATTCTTTTTTCAGTTAACCCTTTCGTAACACTCAATATTATGTTATTATGCCAATATATATTTTACCTTTTATAGCAAAATAATACCATTTAAATGTGCTTGTGAGGCATAATTTACTCCTTTGTGGATTAATTGTCACATTTCATTTGATATAAAAAGTCTCCAAGGTTTTACAGTATTGTATTCGGTACAATGTTAAAATATGAATTATTAACAAATATAAAATTAAAAACTACAATTGTCAGAGTTTCTAAATTTCTTCAAATAAACAAAAAAATGAATTATATTTACTTATAATTATTATTAACATGGCCTAGTAGCCATACTTTAAATACAAAGATAGAAGAACACACGTGGCTTTATCAAGAAATATTTTACTTCCACTATAACGCAATTTCTGTTTACTTTTGTAGAAAATATTTCAGTTGTAAGTGTTTTACTAAATATTATAATAAGGTATTTTATTCGGGGAGTTAATCTGATGAGCAATTTTAATAAAGGTTTATTTTAATGAAATCAAAAATTTCATTAATTACACACATAAAGTATGAGATTATTGAGTACACATTACTTATCAGTTATCGTATTTGTAAATAAAATAAAACTTATCCAAATCTTTTTATTTATTTACATAATTATTTTAGAGGGAAAAGATTAGACGTGCTAATAGTAGTTCAAACTCTAGTGTTGATAGTCGTAGACGTACACCACCAGAAAATGATCCAGGTGAAGGAAGTTCACGTGCTATCGAACATCATGATCGGTCTGAACAACAAATAAAAGAAGAACCCCATTCAAAATATCAATCAAATATTAAAAGTAGTGATAAAAGAGATGAAGCTGGTGATAGACAAAGTATAAATATTTAAAAGTTTCATATAATATTTATAGATAATTATTTTTTATAAATATATATATATAATTTTTAGGAGGAAATACTCGTCTAAAAGAAAGATATGAAATAATTCATACTCGGCCAACATCAGTTAATAGTAAATCTGGTGATGCCGGCCGTGAAGTTAAATTACAAACAAATTATTTTCGTTTATTAAAAAAACCCCAATGGGATATATTTCAATATCGTGTAGATTTTGAACCAGATATTGAATTATTCCGTTTGAAACGTGGTATTTTATCAGAACAGAAATCAGTATTAGGTGGTTATTTATTTGATGGTACTCAATTGTATGTTACACGTAAATTACGAGATGATAAAATGATATTGGAAACAAAATCACGTACTGGTGATATATATAAGATAATAATAAAATATGTTGCAACTGTATCAATGAACGAATGGCAATCATTACAAATATTGAATTTAATTTTACGCCGAGCTATGGAAGGTCTTAATTTACAATTAATTGGTCGAAATTTTTTCGATGCAATGGCAATGGTAAAAACTTTTTTTCTGATTTATTAAAATATTTATTTATTTTCTTATTTTTTTTTAAAGATTAATATCCAACAATATCATATACAATTATGGCCTGGTTATGTTACATCAATTAGACAACATGAACAAGATATATTAGTTTGTGCTGAAATTACCCATAAAGTAATGAGAACAGAAACTGTATACGAAATGATGAAGAATTGTATGTCAGAATCTCGAAGAGGTGGTGATCATGATTGGCAACAAATATTTACAAATAAAATTCTTGGTAATCTATTTTTATAATGAATATTTTATAATTTATTTAAAATTTATTTTTTTATTAGGCAAAATCGTTTTAACGGATTATAATAATATGACATACCGAATTGATGATGTTAATTTCAGTTATAAAGCCGAAAATACTTTTAATAAGAAAGGAAAAGATATATCATTTATTGAATATTTTTATGAAGTAAGTTAGAAAATTATATAAATAAAGCAGATAATTCTCCGTTAAATATCAGAATAGGTTCCATGACATTTTGTCGAATAGAACAATTCGATTAATTGTCGTTTTCAAAGAATTGTGGATACGCTTAGAGCGCTTTATAAGAAATATATTACGATTTAATTATTGATGGCAAAAAAGGTGTTTTTGTGAAACTGTGAATACAGAATTTAACATAAATAAATAATATTCTTTAACAACATTATTCTAAAATTATACAAATTTTTAACTTTCTTTTACAGAAATATAAAATACGTATACGTGATCCAAAACAACCTATGCTGGTATCTATATCAAAAGAAAAACAACGTAGAGCTGGCGAAGATAATATAATTTTATTGGTACCTGAATTATGTCGTCCAACTGGATTAACTGATGATATGAGAAAGAATTTTCAGTTAGTAATTTATATTTTTAAATATAAAATAAGATCAGAGAGTATTTTTTTTTTTTTTTTGTGTATACAAATCAGATGCATCGCAATTGTAAACAAATATTAATTTTGTTTAAATATTTTAACGTATACAAAGAATATAACAAAAAATTAAGTTTACAATAAAGACGTAACTTAACTAATTTAGTTAACCAAAAAAAAGAGAATTTTACAAAAATTATGAAAGATGTTAAATAATTATTAATATATGTAATAATTTATATATAATAATAATTGTCTTGATTTTGGTTGTTAATTCGTGTTAATATATTTTCAATATATCGATTTATTTGTGCTATTTTTTGTGATGGAAAACCGAACAACTTTATTCTTTAGTAATATTCATTCAAAAATAAAAAATGTTATTTTAAAAATATTATATTAAATCAAAAGTAGATATTTTTAAAGCAAGTCTTTTTACAAAACTAAACTTTCTCAAAAATTATTAGGACTACGATAATTATATATTAGAATAAAAATGCTGACTTTGCGTCTAGCTTTATCGTGGGCAGATTTGATGGGAATTATAAATATTTTATTTTAAAATAATTCACAAGCTTCAAATTACAATAATTCTAGATAAATTTTAATAGGTAATTATTTTGATTAAAAAGATTTAATAAAGTTTCAATGTAAATTTAAAATATTTGTGATCCTCGGCATGACAGTGGAGGTGACAATATTTGTATATAACTAGCTCGAAAATTAATAATTAAAAATGCGAAGGCATTATAAACTTCAGGCATTAAAAGACATTAACTTATAGTTTAAAAAGTAGTTAAAATTTTCTTTATAATTTTCATTTTATAAAAGCTGTTCCTAAATTATATAACTTAATTAGTGTATTTAGGATTGATGTATTGATGAAGGGAAACAAAATTAAACAATATGAATTAAAAAAATCCATATTTTGTTAGATTATGTATTTAATTACAGAAATCAAAAAATTAAAAATGCGATTTTTTTACATATTCAAGTAATTCCTAATAAAATAGCCACTTCACAAATTCGAATTCGATTAGATAAAGCTATTAATGTACCAGCATTATTTATATTAATTTGAATTATTTACATTAAACAAGAAATTTAATGTGTAATTATTCTGAATAATTACATGTCGAGAAAACAATGAAATTAGAAAAAATTAAAAAGAACATCTGTAACAACTCAAAATTTAGCTCAGTTTTTCATCATAATTTTGAATCTTTATGTACTATTATATTAATATGTACATAAAAAAATAGTCGACTAATTATTTTTTACTGTAATAAAGTAAAATTCCCATATAAATCTAGAATTATTTTGTTTTAAAATTTTTTAAAATACCAAGCAGAAAAAATTAACGGCGCAAACAAAGATACCCTGTATAATAATAAATATTAAAAAAGGATATTCAAATTTTCTCTATAGGCTTATGCGCGAGTTAGCAAATACAACAAAATCTGATCCTGGTTCACGAATACGAAAACTTTTTCAGTTTAATAGACGTCTTCAAGATACAGTAGCCAGTCAACAGACTCTTAAAGACTGGAACATGAAACTGGATGATAATTTGGTTACAGTTAAAGGACGAACACTTCCACCAGAACAAATTTTGTTTGCAGCCAAAGGTCGTGGCCAAGAAACTCAGAAGTAAAATTTATAAATATTTTTAAATTATTACTAATGATTATTAATAAATACTATTTTCTGATTTGTTAAAGAGTTTCAGCTGGTGATTTTGCTGATTGGACTAAACCAATGAGTTCAGGATGTTGTATGTTTAATAAGATTAAACTAGAACATTGGATTCTTATTGTTCCACAGAGAATATCTCGTCCTGCCCGTTCCTTTATGGACACTATAATAAATGCTGCTGCAAAACTTGGTATGGAAATTAGACGACCAACACGAGAGTAAGCAAAATTTATAAAATATATAAGAAAATATTTAAGATATATTTTGTTTTTGTAAGGATTTTTATTAATGACGATCGCTCACATTCTTATGATACAGCATTAAATCAAGCAGCTAATGAAGATCCTCAATTAATTTTATGCGTTGTACCAAATGATAGTGTTGATAGGTAATATTATTTTTAAATGAGAATCAATTTCTATTTTTTTTTTTTTTTTTTTTGAAAGTATAATTTTGAACTGATACAAAATATACTGTCTGATTTTCAAAGTTTACCGGATTTTGATTAATCTGTCGAAATCGAAACACTTTAAAATTGAGTAATTTTACTCGTATTACGAATAAAATTTACTCAAACATTTTTTTAAAGGTTTTGTTTTGATATATTTTTTTTAAAACATGATATTCTTCCCATTTACAAATTAAGCTAACAAAGATTGTACCTTCATATCCCCTATATTAAAGCTATTCGAGTACTTTTACAGAACTGTTACAATTTTCTAATAAAAAAAAGTGCTTAGCGACTTTCAATTTTCAGTTTTTAAATTTTTACTCAATAAAAAAATGAAGATAAAATTTAATATAATCAAATTTCAAATAAAAGAAAGCATATTTTTAAAAATTATTTTGTTTTAATTTTCAAAATATACCTTAATTATATTAGAAAATTATAATTTCGATATATCGAGTTAGGTTATCGTGGGGGAAACCTGTATTCTAAACAAAAAAATAAAAATTGAGAAATAAAATCTCTTTCTAAATTTTGTTTATAAAGAATAATCATTATAAGAAATTGCATATTTGTACAGAAATAATAAAATATTCTTATTTTTTTTTTAGATACAACACTATTAAAAAATTCTGTTTTACACGTCGCGCAATTCCATCACAAGTTTTGCAATTCAGAAACGTACAGAAAAACAGTTGGCCAGTTGCTGCAAAAGTAGCAATTCAAATCAATGCCAAATTAGGAGGTGCACCATGGATGGTACATTTACCAGTAAGCGGTTTAATGGTAGTTGGTTATGATACCTGCCGAGGTACTAATAAATCAAAATCATATGGTGCAATGGTAGCTACTATGGATCAAAAAGAAAAACCAGAATATTTTAGTTCAGTAGTTGAATGTAATTCAAATGATAATTTTGCAAATCATTTGAAATTACAACTAACTGCAGTTTTACGTGAATATCAAACCGAACATAATTCATTACCAAAACGTATAATATTTTATCGTGATAGTGTTGGTGATGGTGCATTAAATCAAGTATTTCAACATGAAGTTAAAGAATTAGTTGAATTTCTCGAAAATGCATATAAAAATAATCCACATCCATTAAAATTTGCATTCATTATTGTTTCGAAACAAATAAATACGAAATTTTTTGAAAATAATCGTAATCCATCGCCTGGTACTGTTGTTGATAATGTTGTTACATTACCAGAACGATACGATTTTTATATAGTATCACAATCTGTTCGACAAGGTTGTGCTTCACCAACTAGCTATAATGTATTATATGATACATCAAGTTTAAGTCCTAATCAATTACAAATAGCTACATATAAATTTTGTCATTTATATTATAATTGGTCTGGCACAACAAGAGTGCCAGCAGTTTGCCAATATGCTAAAAGGCTGGCAACCCTAGTTGCAACAAATTTACAAAGTATACCGCAGTCTCGCATATTGGAAAAAACACTGTATTTTTTGTAAATAATGATATTAAAAAACAACAATTACTTTTTTTATATTTACCTATATAATTTTTTATATAATTTTATTCTCAACTTTCCATTTTTTAATTTGTGTTTTTTTTTTATTAAAATAACTATAAAATAAGAATTTACGAATACATATTTTCAAATATATATGTAAAAATTTAAGTTTTTATAATTTTGAAGAAACGTTTATTTTTTTTTGATTAAAACTATGAATTTTAGTTGAGAAATAAAATTGTTTTTTTTTATAAATTCATGAATAAAGAATATATTTACTTTCTAATAAAAATGTGTATTAATTTTTAGTTAGTTTAATTTCAATTCACAGTTGCAAGATGTGTGGTTGTTTTTTTATGGAATGTTGTAATAAAGACTTAAACAAATTTTCGTGTGCTCAAGTAAAGTTTTCGTTCCGTTCACGAGGGTGATCGAAAAAAAAATAAAGATATCTCATTTGAATGTAATATTGCATACGGTTAGATTGTCTAAAATCTTGTAAACATTCGTCAATGATTGATTGATCAACGGTTATAGTTGTTATACTTATCTAATAATTTACATAGATTAGCATAGTTTTAAGATCCACAACTATAAATCAATACGGTTCAAATCAAAGCTAATAAGTGTAATTTAACTTAAAAATAAAATTAAATAAATTTAAAAACAAATATAATACAAATGTAAAAACATTTATTTATTATGAACTACACAATTCAATATTACTAAATATATCGAGTAAATTATCATTCATCATAGATGATCTACCCCACTAAATTATTAATTTTATTTATTTCATTTTCACTTAATGTGAAACCATTATAAATTTTCTTTGCTAAACTATTTGCTTCTATACCATTTGTAACAGAATATTGTAAACAATTTATAGCAATACTTAATTTTTTTTGTAATACACATGTATCTACAAATAGTTCTAGTGCATCTAAATTAGGTAAACCAGAAATTTTATGTTGATTTTTATCTAATTTATTAAATATTATCTGCGCTTTCTCCCAATTTCCATTTCTTAAAAGCAATATTAATATATCTCCTAAAACTTGTGCTGATAATACTAATTTCTGATAATTTCCTTGTTGTTGGTCTTCGTTTTGTTCAAATTTTGTATAAATTTCTTCAGCAATATTTGCAAATGATTTGGTCAAATCATTGTCTGATGTTTGTATTTTTGGATCTTGTTTATTGTTACACATAATTTTCAAAATTCGTATAAGTAAATTTTCTCTTTTAATATGATCAAAAATAACCATATCAGACCATATTCGTGGTAATAAATCAAATGCTCCATTTATATCAATTGTTTTTAATATTTCCTCCATTACACCTGGTTCAGGTATATAAATATTAGGTACTAATTGTTCATATGTTTCCATAAAAACTTCAAGTGGTTCAGTTGCGCATAGTATACCAAAATAATGACGATAATAAATTGATTCTTTATATGAATCCCCAATTAAATCATAATTATTACCAAAATGTAATAAATTATTAATACGTTTTGCTAAATTTTTATCATGCAAATGATTATGACAAACATCCATTGCTGTTACAAAAAAATACACATCCTTCGGATCAACTATTTGAAATTCTTTATTTTCAATTTCTTTTAAAATATCAAGTAGAACAAATGAAGTTTTACCACGTTCCCGACAATATATTATTAATACATAATACCATGTCGCCAAAGATGGTTCAATATTTAACAATTTAAATTCACTTAAAATTTTCAATGTAGCTTGTCTAGCTAGTCGAAAATTACCAATTGTACTTATTGTTGATAAAGCAGCATTTAAAGTACCCAAATCTGGTTTAATTTTTTTTTCATTCATTTGTTCTAATATTTTTTTACAAAATTCCCATCGCATATCAGCAGATTCTTTAATATAACTAGCAATCGATAGAATTGCATTATATGTTTTTATATCAAGCTCAATATTCTTATCAGATGCATTTTGATACAAAGACCATGCTCTTTCTACATCTAAATATTTACATAGACCATTTATTATAGCCGAATAACTCTTGGAATTTTTTGGTTCAATATCATTGAAAATTTTATGGGCTAATTCGGTTATTTTTAATGATTTACCATTACGATCAATACGATTTGTTGCTCCATGTCGAAACCATTGATCTTCAATTAAATCTTCAGATAAAATATCTTCATCATTGCAAAAACAAATTAATTCTAATAAATTTTGTTTCAGCTCATTATTAGGTATAATATTTTTCGATATTAGAAGATTATAAACGAATATAGCATCTGTTACTCTAACATCCTGGATTAAATTTTTCAAAATATCTTCATTCACTTCAGATGTTTCAGTAAGTTTTGATAAAATAGATGGAAATGAAGGCTCAGCTACATCATGCTTAAAAATTAAAATTTATTATTTCTATATTATTTAATAAATATAATAGTATATTATTTTACACTTACTTGAAATAGTTCTGCATGATTTTCTTTTATCCATTTAGCTGCTCTCCGGCCAGATGTCAATGCCATGCCATATGTTCGTTTACTAATATTTGACATAGGAATTAAGTACGGATCATCATGATATTTATAGTGAGCTGATGTTGAGTCATTTCCAGCAACATTTGATAAAGCAATTAAAATATCTGATGGTTTTCTGGGAATACTGTTCGGTATCAGGATAGACTCTTCTTTATTAATATGCAATGTTCTGACACAAATCCATTTTCGGCAATTATAAGATCGTATATTTTGTACATAACGAAGAAAATTCATTTTGTAATCTTTAACATAACAATCGATATTATAGATAAATTAAACAAATTTTTAAACCCTAGAGTTGAAATTCAATATAGCTAATAATCCTAATCCAATCCAACCAAAATATGCAACTGTCAAACTGTCATGTCAGTGTCAATTTTTAAAAACATGTGTTATGTTATGAATGATGTGGTTAATCGGAAATGAAAGCAGCACCGTAAGTAGCGTAGAAGTTGCCTCTTACGAGCTACTTCCTCGTTCCTCCTACTTCTAACCAAAACATATTTTTTTTTTTAAAATGGATGAAATTAATCAACAAAATTCAACTATGTATTAACAATTTTGTGGAATAATAATTGGAAACTAAATCTTAATTTGTAAGGAAAAGTTACATTTAGGATTACAATGCGGTAAATTGCTATTTATTACCGTTTTTTAGTTTTACAATACCTATTTTTGCAATGGACAGAAATATTTAAAAAAACCATAACATTTTCCATTTACATGTTTTATATTGTTTATTCTTTCATTTTATTAGTATATTCCAGAACATTGCGAAAAGTAAACTAAGTTTTCAATGTCTTATATATATAATTCTAATTGCTGTTTAAGGATCTTAGTTTTAAACCTTTAAAACGTTCGTATCTATAAAAATCTCAACTATGGTTGAAAATAAAAAAAAAACTGTAAATTATATAAATTAATGCTTGATTTCAAGATTAATATTTTATTTTTTATTTAATTAATTATTTAAAAATTTCTAATCGTAAATATCCTCCTTAGCAGCAACATATTTAATAATGTCAGCGGGTTTTAAAAGTTTTTCAGCATCACTATCGGGAATTTCGAAACCAAATTCATCTTCCATGGCCATTATAACTTCTACATGGTCCAATGAATCTAACCCCAAATCATTCATAAAGTGTGAATCAACAGATAACTGCAATTAAAAATTTTTTTTAACTTTTTCTTTATATATATTTAAAAACAAATCTAATTTATATAAAAGCAAATCACATTTTTAAATTATAAATATTTTTATTTAATTTCTATTTTATACAATTATAGCAATTGTAATTGATAATAATTTATTAAGTTTTACAATGACTAAATAAGCACCGGTTTCACGGGATAATTATCCCACTAATCATGTGATATATTTTTCCAGGTATTGCTGAATATGTAATAATTTTTCAATCGGAATCGGTTAAAATAAATAATTTTACAGTTTCGACATTGAAAATTAACATTTGTGATTCAGCTATATCTGAAACAATAGTTCACGTATTTACCGGTATAATTATATCCCACCCCGGCTCGAGAAACTTAAATTAAAATAAATCTAAATCTAAAAAAAAAAATGTGTGGTTTAATTTACCTTTCCTTCATCAACTTTATCATATAACTTTAATACAAGAATTACACGATCCTGTATTAACTTTAGTGTTAGTGGTGGTTTTGCTGAATAATTACGTATCGATTGCGATTGCCAAACTGTGTTCCGTCTTTCCTGTAAATATTTATAAAAAAAAAGATTAGTTAAAATTATAATTTAAAAATAATAAGGTAAATTTTATTTTTAAATTATAATTTAAAAATAACTTTATAACAGTAACTTTATCGTACGCTGATATTACATTAATAACTATATCTTTTATATGTTTGCTGTGAGATTTGAATAGTAGTTTTTTTGCATCAAATTTCAAAATGTTTGTTACTAATTATGTTAAAATATATATTATTTTTGTTAGATTTAACTTACTTATTAACTAAAATATCAATTTTGTAATGATTATAAAGTTTTAATAAATTTATTATGGCGTATAAACGGCTTGTTAAATTTTTAATAATATACTTTGGATTTTATTAAGAATATAGATCTTATTAATTTACTAAAAGTGGTATGTTTTTTCTAAAACTTCATTTTATTTGTGTATAGCAAGTATAATTTATCAGCTTTGTGTATTTTAAAATGTTTACATAGTATCCCAATAAATAAATAAGTTTTCAAAATATTTTTTTATGTGGCGTTAAAATATAAGTAGATTATCTACATTTAAGATGGATAGATTATAGTAGATTATGTCTGAAATATAATTGGTTTAATTGGAACTATATGTCAATAAATAACTATAGCCATAAAAACAAAAACTATGGTTGATATTCAACTAAAAATAATTGGAAGTTAATTTGTATAATATTGTACCTAACCTAAAATAACATAACTATTAATATATTACATTTTTTAGATATATTTCGTGGTTAGTTATGATAGAAGCTGTGATACAGAATTATAACTCATGTTTCAAACACAAAAATTTTATAAAACAAAATTAAATTTTACTTACTGAAAATATTTCTGCGTGATTTTCTTTTATCCATTTAGATGCTGTTGTGTTAGATGCTGCAACCATTCCAAATGGTAAATTATTATTTCCAGTAATATTTGCCAATGCATTTAATTCTTTATTAATATGAAAAGATCTGTAACAAAGCCATTTTTGGCAATTGTAAGATCGTATAACTTGGCCATAGCGAAGAAAATTCATTTTGAACTTTATTGCATAACAGTTGAAGCAATATTATGTTTAATATTTCTCTAGTCCTTGTGCAGACGAAACTTCCAAATCCAACCAAAAAATATGTACGACTGTCAAGTAAGTCAAGTGTTGTGTCAAAGTCAGAATCAATTTTACAGCGCTTATGGTTGTCTTTTCTGTGGTTGTGTTGTTTTGTAATATGTAGCCAATAATATCAATAATTAATCAATACCGGATAAAGTCTGCGGTTTGGTTGCGTTTTATTAAAAATATAATCTAAATATAAGAAGGCCTAACCATGGAAGACTTTTGCTGGCTTAAGTCGGCTTAAGGAAATGTCATATTATATGTAAAGTGTATGGTGCAACCATCATACAGACTTTGCTCTGTTTCGTCAAGTTTCCTTAACTTGAGCTGGCAGCGAATGTATTTCAATAGCACATTTCATGTCGAAATTTGACAGTTCAAAAACAAAACATAATAAAATTAATAAAATATGGCGGTAAATGAAAGTGAATATAATTTTATTGAAATTCTAATGATAAGAAATAATTAATTTTTTATATATTTTTTTTTATGGGTGTAAATAAAAATGCCAACATTATTTTGTATTTAAAAAGAAAATATCGTTGTGAATTAAATAAAATGCCAATATTATTTTGTATTTAAAAATAAATGCTTTTTTCTTTTGTATTATGTTAAAAAATTATTTTAATTTTTATTATTTAAAAAATTACATATATATTATTTATAATTCAAAAAGTTCAAAAACTGACATAAAAGCAAAAGCCCACTTAAGTTGTGTATGGGTAATTTACGATTTTGTCAGGACTTTAGCTGGCTTTTCGTTGACTTTTTAAATTCACTTAAGCCAGCAAAAGACTTCCATGGTTGGGCCTTAAGTTCATTCAGAACTATTTTCGTTAAAAAATAAAAGTTGAGGATTCTCTACTGTATATACTCTACTGTATAAAATCAATCATTTTTTTGAAAAAGGTTTTTAATCTCTAAAGGATATACTACTTATAATAGAATTTATTTTATATACTGTATTTGAGCACTATAGTAAAGCGCATCTATAGTAAAAATATAGTTTATAAACGGCTCCCTGAATTAGTGTATGCATACAATATTTCATTTTAGAAATGATTTAACGAATGGGAAAAAACATGTTATAAAGTATATCAGAAAAAAATAATGTATGCATATTCTAATTCATTTTAAAAATGATTTTATATATGATACGCTTTCTGAATTAGTGTATAATGAATTAGAATATGCATACATTAATACTATTTTTCTGATATACTTCATAACATATTTTTTCCCATTCGTTAAATCATTTCTAAAATGAAATAATGTATGCGGGGGGTGCAATAAGGTCAAAAGAAATAAAGTCCATGGCTTTTATTACCATTTCGTATTGGACGTTATTTCTTTTGGAAACAGGAAACGGGAAATAACGTCCATGGACTTTATTTCTATTGCATATGGAATTAAAGTCCATGGACTTTATTTCTTTGGATCTAATTGAATTAATTTTTAGAATGCTTCACTTAATTAAATTTTAAAGAAATCGTTTCTTTCTACATGTTATTCTTATTATTACATATATATTAGTTTATGTTGCCAATCAATTTGTTTTTAAAATGATAATTATTAATTTTGTATTCATATTTTCCTATAGTAATTATATATTTTCTTATATGAAGTACAAATAGGTGTACATTGACTGAATTTAAGTAATTATCAATTATTGGATATACATACCATTGATTGAGAATATGTATACTAACTATACTTACTTTAATTGCGTCCGTAAATAAGATTTTACAGAAAAATTAATACATGTTTTTTTTAATATTTTATTATCATCAATCTAATTGGTAAATGTGTTTTTGATTCATTTTATAACGGAAAATATATACTAGTTTAAATTATCAATAGTAATTTAAACTTTGTAGCCAACAATATGACGTTTTCCAATACATTCACCAGCATAAAACCAACAGATTACTTCAGCTGTAATTAAAGTATTTAACCAAGCTTCTTTAACAGTTAGATTTTTCCATGCACCAGACTTTGCACCACTAATCAATTTACCAATACCTTGTCGGATGGCTGGAATATCACCAGGTGATGGTGGAGTTAATTCAACTTTAGCATATTTTAAGAAAACTTGTAGTTTAGGTTTAGCTTGCACCATAAGTTCTACAAATATTAAAAAAGAAAATATTTATTGCAATTGTAAATTTAAAAAAAAATTACATAATACATAGAATATGAGAGGTTAAAAACATTTTTGATCATACAAAATTTGTGTATACTTACGACCAAACATTTGCTGTGCTTTTGCTGCCATTGTATTGATTTTATATTGGATTCTTTAAAAAAATATATAATTGTAGTATAATTGCGAGAAATTAAAATATATATTAAAATTAAAAAAGTCAAACCTTGGCTCCTTTTTTCTAAAAATATGGCTACACACAGTAAAGTATTTTTGGCAAACCAGACAGAATTATGACATTTAATTCATTTGGTGTTACCATACACATATTTTTAGCCCAATATATCTTTTTAAAGTAATTTCTAGTACATATTATTAATTTTTATTATACCAAATAATATGGTACAATTAAAATTTGTTGGTACACATCCTTCTTAAAAATAATGTAAATAAATAATATTATTATTATTAACCATATTTTCTAATAAAAAATGAACTAATATTGGCAACAATACAAACTATAACTGATATAGGAAGAAATAACCAAGAATTGCCTTAATTTTTATTAAATTTCTTTAATTCTATATTTAAATATACTTCAAAATATATGTTATGCTGTCAGTGAAATTGGTTAATTACTTTTTAAAAAAGTAATTGTAATTCTAAAAAAAAATGTTAATAGAAAAACTTATTAATAATTATATCCGTTCACTTCAATGCGAAGATTAACAAAAATACTAAAAAAATATAAGGAATCGTAAATATATAAAAAAAAAACAATAAGAACTAAATGTCTCTATTAGTGCTTTTTCCGAACTAGTTGAAATTGGGATCTAAATATATCTCGTTTATGTATGGATGAAGAAAATAAATTTTTGAAATAAAGAAACTATCTTCATACAGAAAACATCACAACTTAATATAGAATAAAACCTGGCATAATATACCACTGAACAGAACATGTTAAAATTAAAATAGTCGGAAAGAAAAAACCACAAATTATTAGTTATCAAGGAGAACGCAGAAAGTTGGGATACAAACATTACAATATAAAATTTATAGTAGTCCTGATGAACTTCGCAAAGGTCATACTAGAATAACACAGGTTTGTTAAAAAAAGTAGTTGTGAAATATGCAATGAGAAACTAACAGTGGAACATATATTATCAAAATGTCAATAATACAGCAATCCAAGAAATAAACTAGGATTAAAAACACATATTAAAAAAATCTTAGGTGACTATAAATTATATCCTATTATTTGTTAATGTATAATGTATAATAGAAATTGATAAATATATAATAGAAATCAATTAACGAAATCAAACAGCAAATATAAATCTTAAAAATGAAGCTGAAATTGATCAAAACAGGTTTATATATATAAAAAAGTATAGTCAAAATGGTTCGCTAAAAGAGGGCCACAACATGACATGTGTATTTGAATCTTTTCTTTAGGGCTCCCATAGTATGAAATACTTTATGATTAGAATTACTATTTTTTTCATATAATTATAGTACTTTTTAATTTTGCACCGTTTCTTTCTCAATACACGGCAATACTCCGATCCACTTTAAAATGTTGCCGTTTTGTCTGTATGTAGTCATTATGATTGTCGCTTCGTCAATTTTGATCAAATAAAAAACCCAACAAACAGAAAACAGTTTGCAAATGTCTGTCATATTAAATAATCGAAGAAATCTGGTACAAAATTCAACAATTAATTTAAAATATACATTATAAAAAAAAATAATAAAAATACTTTTTTATTTGTTTTTTGAATTATTTATTTATTCACAAATAAAGTTTAATTTTAATATTGAATTTTATATTCGTAAAAAATTAGAATTACAATAAAAACTATGTGCTAATTTTTTTTTTTTTTATATAAAATCAAAAAGCAGTGTCTCTCTTTCACTTCCATTTATAGTGAATACATAAGTGTAAAAGAGAAAGGTTAAAATATTCAAAGATTTTTTTTTTTTATGTTTTTGAGTGAGTGTATATTTTTAATATTACGTCCGCACCCTACACGCCTTTTTAATGGTAAAGTTTTCATCATTGAAATACTATTTTTTTCATTTTTTTCTAATTAAGAAAATTGTGTAAAATTTCATGAATAATAATTATATTAAAAAAAATATATATTTGTTATTCAATAAAAAACATGATGTAAGACAAAAATCATCAATAAAACTTAAATTTTCTCCGGTTAAAATTAAGTAAAGCAACAACTACTTATAAAACATAATAAAAAAAGACCCCACAGCAGCAGCGGTGACTTCAATATTTTAGTGAATATGCCAACTAGAAAATGTCAAAAAAATTTGCAGTGGAAATTGTTTTTTGATGCGAATTTGAGAATTTGATATCACAAAATAAGAAATATCAATTTGCATTGAAATTTTTTCAATATATTTGTAATTGGAATATTACAAAGAAATTTCATTGAATAAAACCCGAAATTATCATTCCAATTGGTAAGTAATATATTGAGATTTCACACGTTTTGTATTTGAAATTATTGTACCTATATACATATAACAATGACAGTATTTCTTTTTTGTAGCTTGCGTGATGATTTTTTATCTTTAATTATTCCATTTTTATATTTTTATTGTGAATTTTCTAAAAAATTATTATAAAATACAAAATATTCCCAAATGACTCTTAATATTAATAAACTTTCTATTCATATTTTCATCAAGGGAGGTTCAATTTTTAAGAGTTTATACAACATCAGATAAAAAATTGTGTCTTTCACAGTCATTGATAAAATATTTATATATTAGTGTAAATTAAATTGTCTGAAAGTTTCTTTTTTTTCTGTTTCTTCTCCGTTTGTCTATTATTGAAGTAAAATTAAATTCTAAAAAAAAATGTATAAAAAAAAAAAAACGATTTGAATTGATAAATTTGTTTATTTTCTAGTCTAAAAAATATCTAGCACAGAAATATATTTATATAATTATTTTTTAATTTTACTTATATATAATATTCCAAAATTTATAATAATTTTTTCGAAATCACAGGTGTTTTTTTTTTATAATTTATTAAGAAATTTTTATTTCAATTTTGTGTTCAGAAATTATTGGATTTTGTAAAATTGTATTTTAAAGTAAATTTAAGATATTATAAACAAATGCAAATCGGATTCAAGTAATTTCCATTTATTTTATATAATTATACAAAATAATATTTTGAATATACTGTTGCTGTATTATGCACTCCTATATAGAGAAGACCATAATGAATATTGTATAAATTTAAAATATTTTCGATTTAGTTTTTAAATTACCGAAATTCGGTGTGAAATTTCTTTTAGAATAATTTTGGGCAAACCTCTTTAACTTTAATTGTATAACAAAGTATTAAAATTTTATGTACCTCATTTGGCAGTTATTTTTCTTACAAACTTATTTTAACACTTCTATCAAAATTTATTTATAGGCGTTTAAATTAGATACGACCTATCCTATTATTTGTTAATGTAGGCTGCTAAATTATATATTATAAATTTAGGAAAAAATATAATTTCTAATTTCTGTTTGTTTATCCAATTTATATGACGAAAAAATACATAGCCTAACCCAATTTGATTTTAATTTATTATAATCTTCCATAATCTAAATTTTTATCAAATTATATATTACAGTGAAATTAAAAAAAAAAAGAAAATACAAATAACAAATAAAAAAGAAAATATTGTTAAATTATTGTTATTTAAAATGGGTAATTATTATTTAAAAATGGTGTCTTATTCTGTAATTACCGCAAATTAATTTATTTTGAGGCTTGTATTCTTGTTCTAGTATATTTAAAATTGTATAATACATATCTGCTATCCTTTATCCTATTTTTTAAATGTTGGAACCCTTTGTAATTAAATATTTACATATATACATTCATATATTTTTCTGAAATTTTTAAATTGAATACAATTTTATTTCGATTTTAAATTGCACAGATTTTAAAATGAAATTTTGTTAAATAAAACTTAATGAATTCTTATATTTAAAATTTCATTTATAAAATCTGTTTGTATACTTATACATTAATTTTTATTTCGAAACCTTACACGTAATTTCTTTGATCAAGTACCTCAATAAGCACTTTTTGTTTCACGTATTCCATTGTTAAGTTATCTCTTTTGATGCATTTTCCTAAGCTTCCTATATTCTCAGAGTTAAAGCCGCAAAATTATTTACCATTTAATTAACTAATAATTTTATTATTAAAATAAGGGTGCGGTTCTATTAAATTTTAGTCATACTTAAAAAATATAGAGCTCTATGAATATTCATCGTGAATTGACTTTGTTGTAAAATGGTTTATATTTCTCCAGGGCAGTTAAATAATCTAAAAAATTAGCATTTATTGAATCGTTTAAATTTTATGCACATATACAATTCAAATTATGATAAAATATATTTCTACACATTCGATATATTATATACCTGTATAATTATAATAGGGAAAAAACGAAATAATATAATCTATAATCAAAATATTTGTCAGTAAATAATTTAAGGGGAAATAAATTTACGATTTTTATTTATCATTTAATAACAACACAGATTAGTTAATAATTATGTGCGTATATTATATATATAAATGTATTTATAACAAATTTTTCTGTTGTTATAACAAAATTTCTTTCTAACCAAAAGTTATTTTCCTTTCCAAAACAATTACGTTTATAATCAAAATATTTATTATTTATATAGAGTTAAAACATAGTTAATTCTTACGCTCATTAGTTAAAAAAATTATGAATTCATCAAATTCTTCTTTTTTTATTTGACGATAAATTTAAATAAATTCCAAAAAATATAACTTGTTTGTTCAGAATATATTTATATTTTAAATTTTCTTATATTGAATTTTAATTGATTTTGTTTAAGAATTTAAATAATAGAAATGATTGGCCATGAGTTCATTTCTTACGTGAGTCATTAAAAAAAAACTACATTAATAATTTAAATCACATACAAATTTGTAATTTAGTATTTTTATACAATAATATACAATATTGTAATTGCATAAATTTAATTATAATTAAATTTATATATACTTATGTATTTGTTATTAAATTTATAATTCATTTCTGTACTTATTTTTTAATAATGAAGTAAAATTTCTATTAAAATACTAGATTGATGGGTCATTCTCAAATATACTTATATTTTCAAAATTTGAACATAAAGAATACTCACTTTTTTAAAAAAAAATTTCGCGACCTGTAGTCTCAGTTAATGTCAGTTTTATTGACCAAAATCGAATGGTAAATAGTTTAATTAATAACTTAAGTAGAGACCTAGTTTTCGAATGGCGTTGGTTTGAAATTTCTATCCTTTCTACATGCTGTATATAAATTATATTAGACGCACTGTTTGACAAAGTAAGGCATTTTGTACTATAGTATAAAAGTGCCTTATAAAACATAATAATTCTTAGAAAAATATACAAATTGAAAATTAATCATTTATATTGCTAATTTTATTGATAAGATAAGAACAGTGTATATAATAATATATATTTAAATATAGCATAACTTAGTGGTCTCCAAAACGTAAAAAAATAAGATTATAAATGGAATAAAATTAATTTTTATTAGTGCTAAAGCTGAAATTATATATTTATTTAAAGAAATTGAATTTAAAATATGAGTAAATATTAATGACAAATTCTTCTTGAGAATAAAGTGTGTCTAATGTGACACCCTACCAGGGAATGTTTCCAAAAACAGTGTACTAAATTCCACATAAATTTCATTAATTGAATGTTAAAGTTATATAAATTTCACATTATACTTAAACATTTATAAATTGTTATATTAATGAAAGAATTAATTAGATTTTTCCAGAAATACTATTTTTAGGCTCTGCTTTGTGTTTATAAGTACATCCAAAAAAACTTCACTTAGTGTACTCACCAAAAAATTGCTATTAAACAAACCACACTAATTTAAATATTCTCAACATTGTGGGATTTTTTAAAGCTTGTAATTTTTGTATGTTTATTCAGTTGTTCTAAAGTTGAGTTTTTCATCATCTTAAATATTATTTGATCCACTTTTACAAGACATTTATTTGCGTATCACTGATCAATTTTAATATCTGGAAATATTTTGATATTCACTAAATATTGTATATTAAAAATTAAAAATAACAGAAAAATTTTTTATTTAAATTATTTCCAAATATATTTACACATTAATTTCTTATCTATTAACTTAGAATAAAAATTTAGAAAAAAGAATGTGCTTTTTTTGATTAGATTAATTCGAAATTTGAATAAATTATCAAATATTTTTCAAATGTTTATTTTAAAATTTGTATTATTTATCTTCCGAAATAATCATTTTTATTTTAAGTTTTAGTTTTTCGAATTCTAATACAGATATCATACTCCGTTTAAAGCTGGAACATAAGATAATAAACAAGTTCTATATATGTTGTCATGTTGTGTTTGGGGAAGATGTAAATCACTGGTACAGTCATCAGATTTCAATATGAAAGTGTTAATTAATAAGAAATAGTATAACATAACAATAACGCCATAAGTTAAGATTGACACTTTAATAAGCTTATTTTAAATTAGTAATAAGCTTATTTTATTTTAATTAATCGTGAAAATCATTTTTTATCAATTTTTTATCTTTATATAACTAAAAGAAAACTTGTTTTATTATTTATATTGAGCTATGTAAGTATATAAAAAATTTTCTGTACAAAAATTATAAAAATAAATAAAATTACGTTAGTACTAACTAGCCTGCAATGCGATTTTCTACATCATTTCAATTTTACCACCCTAAGAAAAAAGTTTATTTTTAAAATATTGTTCTTTATTTTTTCAATTTTATATAACAATTTTTTAATTTTGTAAAATACGATTTACGGCTAATTGGCAGAAAGCAATCGACAGAATGCACTATTGAAATAATGTAAATTTACCGAATGTACAATTGACCGAAGGTCAAATAATACAATATTTGTATACAGATTATAATTTTTTTACATTTGGTGAATTTAGTTCCAGAAGATCATAATTTCTTTTTTTAATTTGGTTGGCTGGTTTATTTGTAAGGAGGATGCAAAAAACCTCTCGCGACTGATGGTGTAATCTTACAGCATTAAAACATGTTGACAGGTTTTATTTCACCCACAGGTTATTAAGAAAGTGGCATTCCAAAAGTGGTAATCTTTTTTGTTGCACTGCAGAACAATGACAATGTAGGATTCTTCCTCCACTTCGAAACCTTTGCAGATCGAAACTGTGGTCAGTTTTAACCGTGCAGCATGTTTCGCACACATCCATGACAATACCAATATACAATATGGCAGTTACTTTAGTCATTGATAGTATAATACTCGTTCACTTAGCGTCTGGAGTGCTTCAGATTGGTTTGTGTTAACAGAACAGTCCAGCTCAATCCATCTAAGATTGTTCGTTTGTTCTTGTTCTACGTATTTTCCCACGACGATCATGATGTTTGCCAAGTGGTAACTTATTTGATAAGTCCCCGGGGAATTTCCTGTGCCAGTTCATCTGCTAACTCATTTCCCTCGATCAAACTATGACCTGGTCCTTAATTGAACATCGATTAATTCTGTATGTGATCAATTGTACATTTGCTCTATTTACCTTCGATCACTTGATTTCGGTTAATTTTCCGGATATCATAAAATTCATGAAAACTAAAGTATGCTAACGACAATTTTTATCAGTTAATTTTTCCATTTTTTTAATTTTATTTTTAGGAAATTCAATATCCGTTTATTCAATAATCTGTTTTAAACTGACCAAAAAGGGTGATTTTAATTTTTGAATATGTATCTCAGTTCTGGATGGACTTGTGTGGTTGTAACCATTCAATATTACAGTTCATTTATTATAGAAGAAAATATTACCTGTTAATTGTTTTAACCATAATTTTTTTAATTGTTTATGGTGTCAAAATCTAGTTTGTGTTACAGTTACAGTATATTTTTACACCCTTAAATTTGTTGTATAGCTTCTGTAGAAAATTAATTTTCACCGCTCATAATTTTAATATACGAGGGCTGATTGATAATTACGTGGACTACCTGTGATTCAGGTAATGCACAGGTATAAAGTAAGTATTTTTTACCTCTAAAATCATTTACTAGGCTATATATAAAATTTAAAGTCGATATCTTGTATACTTTCCATGTAACAGTCGTTTAAGTAAGTCAATCTCAGTGAATTTTTAAAAATGGATAAAAACGAATTTCGTGTGTTGATAAAACATTATTTTTTGAGGCAGAAAACAGCAAAGGAAACTAAAGAAAAGTTGGATAAATATTATGGTGAATCTGCACCTTCGAAATCAATGGTTTGCAAGTGGTTTGCTGAGTTTAAAAGTGGCCGTACCAGCACAATTGATGAACAACGTTCTGGGCGTCCAAATGAAGTGACTACTCCAGAAATGGTCGATAAAATCCATGATATCGTACTAGATGACCGAAGAGTGAAATTGCGGGAAATTGTTGACATCGTGAACATCTCATCGGAACGTGTTTTTAATATTTTACATCAATATTTGGATATGAAAAAGGTATCTGCAAGATGGGTGCCGCGTTTGCTTACAATTGATCAAAAACGCAATCGTGTGACAACATCAAAGCAAGTTTTGGAGTTATTACAACGTAATCCAGTCGATTTTTGGCGTCGATTCATAACCGTTGATGAAACATGGATACACTACTACACACCAGAGACAAAAGAACAATCAAAACAGTGGATTTCTACAGGTGAAAAGGCTCCAAAGAAGGCAAAAACAGTTCCATCAGCTGGCAAGATTATGGCCACTGTTTTTTGGGATGCTCATGGTATAATCCATGTCGATTATTTACAGAAAGGAAAAACAATCACAGGACAATATTATGCAACATTATTGGATCGTTTGAATGAAGAGATTATAATAAAACGACCACATTAAGCAAAGAAAAAAGTTCTTTTTCATCAAGACAATGCACCAGTTCACAAATCAGGAATTGCAACAGCAAAATTATTAGAATTGAGATATGAATTGGTTCCTCATCCACCATATTCTCCAGATTTGGCCCCTTCTGACTTTTTCCTGTTTCCAAATATGAAAAAATGGCTTGCAGGAAAGAGATTTGGGTCAAATGCTGAGGTCATCGACGAAACAAATGGCTATTTTGAAGGGTTGGAGAAATCATATTTTTTGGAAGGCATCAAAAAACTGGAACATCGTCTAACTAAGTGTATCGTCCTAAAAGGTGACTACGTTGAAAAATAAAAAAAAAAAACTGAAAAAAACTGTGTCTTCTGTGTCAGTCCACGTAATTATCAATCAGCCCTCGTATATATATTCCGAACAATTTATGGTATATATAATTAAAAACAAAATTAATTGCTAATTTAAAATATGTTTTTAAATGGTTTGTATTTTAAATTAACTTAAAGCAAATATTTTCCTGTTTTCATTATTAGAAAAATAAAAATAATTAAATATGTGTTATGTTATTAGCCTAAATTTTGAAATGACCCACTTTTTCAAACTTTATATAATGAAAAAAAATTATTAGAAGAGGATTAAAACAAAATTGTATTGTAATCAATTCACAGGGTATTCACTATTCAGACATTCAGACCGACTTTTACTAGACCCCCCAAAAAACCCTAAATGTTCTGTTGACTATAATACCATTTTGACTAAACCAACTACAGCTTTAACAAGAATTTGTTTCATTCCTTGAATTCCTAGCTTCGTTCGTTCAGAAAACTACTAACTTCAGGATCGGAACATCATACATAATCATTGATTTTACAGAATCATTGATGATTCTATCAAATCTAATGTCTTGCGATAATCGAAGTTTACAAATACATCGCGCTATGTATTTATAGTAACTAATGGCTTTACTCTTTAACTTTGAGTGGTTATAATTATTAGCTAGCCAAAGTTTTCAATGAATATTATCAACTACCAAAAAATTTTAAGCTTGTAGTTATAGAGACATCAAAATCACTCTTCGTTGTTAATTTCGTTCTAGTTTTATAGAATGCGCTTTTCCGATCCAAAAAATTCCTACAATTAGATTCATTTTCTAGTGCCATAAAAGTTTGAATACTAGTAGACGAAGTAGATTTAAATATATTATAAAAAAAATAACTTCTTTAATAATTCAAACAAAAAAACTAGACCAAGATAGAATATTGTGATATAAATACTTATCCACTCTTATATTAAGTAAAAACAAAACTGCTGAAAGGCAAAAATAAAACTTATTCGCAACATAAAAAATACAATATATTTTGATATGCTCTTTAATTGTTTTTTTTTTTTTTTTCGTATTTTGTCGACGACAATATATGAAAAAGTTGCAAAACTAAAACAGAATTATTTATAATTATACAAAAAAGCTAAATGGTTTTAAAAATAAAATATTGTATGGGGGGCTTGACCTAATTTTGTACGAATCACATTTAAAAATAAATAAATATATATTCTGTCTATCTAATAAATAATGTGTTATGATTTAATTAACCTTAAAGAGTTTGATTCAATTATTATATTACATACTTGAATTGTTAAAATTGAAAGAGATGTGAAAGCTTTTGAAAATTATATATGTATATAATATGTAATAAAAATAGAAAAAAATATATTTTGATATCGCTGTCACAATTTTAGACGGTCCATTTGTCAAAATTATTCAAAACTATTTATTTTGACGTCTAATTATCAACGTATTCAAAGCGTAAGTCATTCGGTTGATAAGTTATAAACTTGTTTATTTAGCAAAATAAATATCTTCCAACTAACTAGTTTGTGAATATGTCATCCATACGACAACAAACACAGCAGAGGTTTGAGTTTGATTGGTCGGTTGGTTGGCTTGCAAGGTGTTTGTTATGTAGTCTAGGTCCTTCAAGCTTATAGCACGTTGACCCAACCGACAGTTCTAACGAATGAGTTAATACTAGCCGGCTTTAAGTTACCAGCCTCTATCAAGTCCGTCAAGAAATGTAGAATTTAGAGTATAGAAAAAAGTAGCCCTCAATCATCATTATTCAAGTTTCTCCTTATTTAGTAATTTCTTAGCAATATTTACAGGAGAATTCGCATTGGAAATTGGACCCCAATAATAAATAATTTACTGCTGCTAAATTCCACAACTGTTGCAAAATCTTAAACTACAATACTTCCCCTCCGTATACCACATAAACATAAATTATCTCTATATATATACTTAATTGTAATCAATGATAATTTAAATAGCCTTGACATCTATAAATCGTAAGTTATTCACATTTTTTTTATCTATTTTTCGTTTGCATTTTTAATTTGACTAAAACGTATTTTTATAGTTAAGTATGCATCAGTGTCGGATCGAAAAACCGGTTAAAAAAATGTATTTTGCTATGTTTTTTCACGTTTTTGAGGGTAGTTACAATTCCAAAAATGCAAAAAAACCAATATCTAAATCAGATAATATAAATTGTTATCCGATTTATTCGCAATACATGTTAGTGCTAGTAAAATTTGAGGTTAGAGTTAGAGAACTTAATAAGTAATTGAGATTTAAAATTTTGTTCATATATTAATGACCATTGAGTATGATATAATAATTAAGTTGTTAGTATTCCCATTAACAACGTTAAGTTTTAACAAATTGCGGGCTTTGAGCTACCCCTAATCTAGAAATGTGTTTTTTTTTATATTTATGAGATAATTGATAATAAGAATCCATGTCAATTTGTCGTCATTATACATTTTATAATAACCTGTATCATTCTGTTCTCTTCTACTAACACATAATGATAAATATAATATACTAAAAATAAACATAACCAACAAAATTTAAATAATTTTTTTTTATATTCGTTATTTCAACGGTTGTTGGTTGTGGCGGTTAAATGAAAACTTGAATGGTTTCGTTATGTTTACAGTTTACACATCTTTTTGCATATATAAGTACTTAACAAAATATTAAATTTTTGTAAGTAAAATCTGTCTGACCAATGTTTTTATTGTTGGGGGTAAAATTAAAAAAAATATAAATAAAAAAAATTAAAACTTGTTACATGGAAGTATTATAGGCGTAGAATAATTGGAATCTTTTAATGAGATTTATTAGAATTATTTTCTGGTGGTTTTGTATTTGTTATATTGTTTATGCTTTTTCATATGATTATAAAAATGTTCATTTTACATGTGGTAACATGTAAGAATACCTTATGTTGAATATTTAAAATTATCAGGAATTAATAAACAAAATTCTCCGAAATAAAGTATTCATGTATATCTACTAATATTAACGAACTTTTGAATATGTTTTAGAGAACTTTAAAAGCATAGTTATACTTTAGGTAGGATAAAAGTAGTTAAGGTCCTTAAAAACTAAATCGAAAGACATTTTACGAAAACAATAATGAATATTTAGTCGATTACGTGAAGACGAGGAAGAGGCGGCAGAACATATATTTTGTAAATGCGAGATGGTAGCGAGAAAACGCATATCGACACCTCGGCAGTTACATAATTACACCCTCAGAATCGTGGTCCATGTCCATGCAGCTTTACTGTTTTATCATTTGAATATTTTTCAAATGTTTATTTTAAAATTTGTATTATTTATCTTCCGAAATAATCATTTTTATTTTAAGTTTTAGTTTTTCGAATTCTAATACAGATATCATACTCCGTTTAAAGCTGGAACATAAGATAATAAACAAGTTCTATATATGTTGTCATGTTGTGTTTGGGGAAGATGTAAATCACTGGTACAGTCATCAGATTTCAATATGAAAGTGTTAATTAATAAGAAATAGTATAACATAACAATAACGCCATAAGTTAAGATTGACACTTTAATAAGCTTATTTTAAATTAGTAATAAGCTTATTTTATTTTAATTAATCGTGAAAATCATTTTTTATCAATTTTTTATCTTTATATAACTAAAAGAAAACTTGTTTTATTATTTATATTGAGCTATGTAAGTATATAAAAAATTTTCTGTACAAAAATTATAAAAATAAATAAAATTACGTTAGTACTAACTAGCCTGCAATGCGATTTTCTACATCATTTCAATTTTACCACCCTAAGAAAAAAGTTTATTTTTAAAATATTGTTCTTTATTTTTTCAATTTTATATAACAATTTTTTAATTTTGTAAAATACGATTTACGGCTAATTGGCAGAAAGCAATCGACAGAATGCACTATTGAAATAATGTAAATTTACCGAATGTACAATTGACCGAAGGTCA
Source organism: Rhamphomyia laevipes (assembly GCA_963920725.1). Taxonomy (NCBI): domain Eukaryota; kingdom Metazoa; phylum Arthropoda; class Insecta; order Diptera; family Empididae; genus Rhamphomyia; species Rhamphomyia laevipes. Next base: position 18,209,973 of record OY987258.1, read on the forward strand.
AATAATACAATATTTGTATACAGATTATAATTTTTTTACATTTGGTGAATTTAGTTCCAGAAGATCATAATTTCTTTTTTTAATTTGGTTGGCTGGTTTATTTGTAAGGAGGATGCAAAAAACCTCTCGCGACTGATGGTGTAATCTTACAGCATTAAAACATGTTGACAGGTTTTATTTCACCCACAGGTTATTAAGAAAGTGGCATTCCAAAAGTGGTAATCTTTTTTGTTGCACTGCAGAACAATGACAATGTAGGATTCTTCCTCCACTTCGAAACCTTTGCAGATCGAAACTGTGGTCAGTTTTAACCGTGCAGCATGTTTCGCACACATCCATGACAATACCAATATACAATATGGCAGTTACTTTAGTCATTGATAGTATAATACTCGTTCACTTAGCGTCTGGAGTGCTTCAGATTGGTTTGTGTTAACAGAACAGTCCAGCTCAATCCATCTAAGATTGTTCGTTTGTTCTTGTTCTACGTATTTTCCCACGACGATCATGATGTTTGCCAAGTGGTAACTTATTTGATAAGTCCCCGGGGAATTTCCTGTGCCAGTTCATCTGCTAACTCATTTCCCTCGATCAAACTATGACCTGGTCCTTAATTGAACATCGATTAATTCTGTATGTGATCAATTGTACATTTGCTCTATTTACCTTCGATCACTTGATTTCGGTTAATTTTCCGGATATCATAAAATTCATGAAAACTAAAGTATGCTAACGACAATTTTTATCAGTTAATTTTTCCATTTTTTTAATTTTATTTTTAGGAAATTCAATATCCGTTTATTCAATAATCTGTTTTAAACTGACCAAAAAGGGTGATTTTAATTTTTGAATATGTATCTCAGTTCTGGATGGACTTGTGTGGTTGTAACCATTCAATATTACAGTTCATTTATTATAGAAGAAAATATTACCTGTTAATTGTTTTAACCATAATTTTTTTAATTGTTTATGGTGTCAAAATCTAGTTTGTGTTACAGTTACAGTATATTTTTACACCCTTAAATTTGTTGTATAGCTTCTGTAGAAAATTAATTTTCACCGCTCATAATTTTAATATACGAGGGCTGATTGATAATTACGTGGACTACCTGTGATTCAGGTAATGCACAGGTATAAAGTAAGTATTTTTTACCTCTAAAATCATTTACTAGGCTATATATAAAATTTAAAGTCGATATCTTGTATACTTTCCATGTAACAGTCGTTTAAGTAAGTCAATCTCAGTGAATTTTTAAAAATGGATAAAAACGAATTTCGTGTGTTGATAAAACATTATTTTTTGAGGCAGAAAACAGCAAAGGAAACTAAAGAAAAGTTGGATAAATATTATGGTGAATCTGCACCTTCGAAATCAATGGTTTGCAAGTGGTTTGCTGAGTTTAAAAGTGGCCGTACCAGCACAATTGATGAACAACGTTCTGGGCGTCCAAATGAAGTGACTACTCCAGAAATGGTCGATAAAATCCATGATATCGTACTAGATGACCGAAGAGTGAAATTGCGGGAAATTGTTGACATCGTGAACATCTCATCGGAACGTGTTTTTAATATTTTACATCAATATTTGGATATGAAAAAGGTATCTGCAAGATGGGTGCCGCGTTTGCTTACAATTGATCAAAAACGCAATCGTGTGACAACATCAAAGCAAGTTTTGGAGTTATTACAACGTAATCCAGTCGATTTTTGGCGTCGATTCATAACCGTTGATGAAACATGGATACACTACTACACACCAGAGACAAAAGAACAATCAAAACAGTGGATTTCTACAGGTGAAAAGGCTCCAAAGAAGGCAAAAACAGTTCCATCAGCTGGCAAGATTATGGCCACTGTTTTTTGGGATGCTCATGGTATAATCCATGTCGATTATTTACAGAAAGGAAAAACAATCACAGGACAATATTATGCAACATTATTGGATCGTTTGAATGAAGAGATTATAATAAAACGACCACATTAAGCAAAGAAAAAAGTTCTTTTTCATCAAGACAATGCACCAGTTCACAAATCAGGAATTGCAACAGCAAAATTATTAGAATTGAGATATGAATTGGTTCCTCATCCACCATATTCTCCAGATTTGGCCCCTTCTGACTTTTTCCTGTTTCCAAATATGAAAAAATGGCTTGCAGGAAAGAGATTTGGGTCAAATGCTGAGGTCATCGACGAAACAAATGGCTATTTTGAAGGGTTGGAGAAATCATATTTTTTGGAAGGCATCAAAAAACTGGAACATCGTCTAACTAAGTGTATCGTCCTAAAAGGTGACTACGTTGAAAAATAAAAAAAAAAAACTGAAAAAAACTGTGTCTTCTGTGTCAGTCCACGTAATTATCAATCAGCCCTCGTATATATATTCCGAACAATTTATGGTATATATAATTAAAAACAAAATTAATTGCTAATTTAAAATATGTTTTTAAATGGTTTGTATTTTAAATTAACTTAAAGCAAATATTTTCCTGTTTTCATTATTAGAAAAATAAAAATAATTAAATATGTGTTATGTTATTAGCCTAAATTTTGAAATGACCCACTTTTTCAAACTTTATATAATGAAAAAAAATTATTAGAAGAGGATTAAAACAAAATTGTATTGTAATCAATTCACAGGGTATTCACTATTCAGACATTCAGACCGACTTTTACTAGACCCCCCAAAAAACCCTAAATGTTCTGTTGACTATAATACCATTTTGACTAAACCAACTACAGCTTTAACAAGAATTTGTTTCATTCCTTGAATTCCTAGCTTCGTTCGTTCAGAAAACTACTAACTTCAGGATCGGAACATCATACATAATCATTGATTTTACAGAATCATTGATGATTCTATCAAATCTAATGTCTTGCGATAATCGAAGTTTACAAATACATCGCGCTATGTATTTATAGTAACTAATGGCTTTACTCTTTAACTTTGAGTGGTTATAATTATTAGCTAGCCAAAGTTTTCAATGAATATTATCAACTACCAAAAAATTTTAAGCTTGTAGTTATAGAGACATCAAAATCACTCTTCGTTGTTAATTTCGTTCTAGTTTTATAGAATGCGCTTTTCCGATCCAAAAAATTCCTACAATTAGATTCATTTTCTAGTGCCATAAAAGTTTGAATACTAGTAGACGAAGTAGATTTAAATATATTATAAAAAAAATAACTTCTTTAATAATTCAAACAAAAAAACTAGACCAAGATAGAATATTGTGATATAAATACTTATCCACTCTTATATTAAGTAAAAACAAAACTGCTGAAAGGCAAAAATAAAACTTATTCGCAACATAAAAAATACAATATATTTTGATATGCTCTTTAATTGTTTTTTTTTTTTTTTTCGTATTTTGTCGACGACAATATATGAAAAAGTTGCAAAACTAAAACAGAATTATTTATAATTATACAAAAAAGCTAAATGGTTTTAAAAATAAAATATTGTATGGGGGGCTTGACCTAATTTTGTACGAATCACATTTAAAAATAAATAAATATATATTCTGTCTATCTAATAAATAATGTGTTATGATTTAATTAACCTTAAAGAGTTTGATTCAATTATTATATTACATACTTGAATTGTTAAAATTGAAAGAGATGTGAAAGCTTTTGAAAATTATATATGTATATAATATGTAATAAAAATAGAAAAAAATATATTTTGATATCGCTGTCACAATTTTAGACGGTCAAAATTATCCAAAACTATTTATTTTGACGTCTAATTATCAACGTATTCAAAGTGTAAGTCATTCGGTTGATAAGTTATAAACTTGTTTATTTAGCAAAATAAATATCTTCCAACTATAACTAGTTTGTGAATATGTCTTCCATACGACAACAAACACAGCAGAGGTTTGAGTTTGATTGGTCGGTTGGTTGGCTTGCAAGGTGTTTGTTATGTAGTCTAGGTCCTTCAAGCTTATAGCACGTCGACCCAACCGACAGTTCTAACGAATGAGTTAATACTAGCCGGCTTTAAGTTACCAGCCTCTATCAAGTCCGTCAAGAAATGTAGAATTTAGAGTATAGAAAAAAGTAGCCCTCAATCATCATTATTCAAGTTTCTCCTCATTTAGTAATTTCTTAGCAATATTTATAGGAGAATTATTTATAGGAGTAATAGATAATTTAATTTATCAAACTGCTGCTAAATTCCACAACTGTTGCAAAATCTTAAACTACAATACTTCCCCTCCGTATACCACATAAACATAAATTATCTCTCTATATATACTTAATTGCAATCAATGATAATTTAAACAGCCTTGACATCTATAAATCGCAAGTTATTCACATTTTTTTTATCTATTTTTCGTTTGCATTTTTAATTTGACTTAAACGTATTTTATAGTTAAGTATGCATCAGTGTCGGATCGAAAAACCGGTTAAAAAAATGTATTTTGCTATGTTTTTTCACGTTTTTGAGGGTAGTTAGGATTCCAAAAATGCAAAAAACCAATATCTAAATCAGATAATATAAATTGTTATCCGATTTATTCGCAATACATGTTAGCGCTAGTAAAATTTGGGGTTAGAGTTAGAGAACTTAATAAGTAATTGAGATTTAAAATTTTGTTCATATATTAATGACCATTGAGTATGATATAATAATTAAGTTGTTAGTATTCCCATTAACAACGTTAAGTTTTAACAAATTGCGGGCTTTGAGCTACCCCTAATCTAGAAATGTGTTTTTTTATATTTATGAGATAATTGATAATAAGAATCCATGTCAATTTGTCGTCATTATACATTTTATAATAACCTGTATCATTCTGTTCTCTTCTACTAACACATATGATAAATATAATATACTAAAATTAAACATAACCAACAAAATTTAAATAATTTTTTTTATATTCGTTATTTCAACGGTTGTTGGTTGTGGCGGTTAAATGAAAACTTGAATGGTTTCGTTATGTTTACAATTTACACATCTTTTTGCATATATAAGTACTTAACAAAATATTAAATTTTTGTAAGTAAAATCTGTCTGACCAATGTTTTTATTGTTGGGGGTAAAATTTAAAAAAATATAAATAAAATAAAATTAAAACTTGTTACATGGAAGTATTATAGACGTAGAATAATTGGAATCATTTAATGAGATTTATTAGAATTATTTTCTGGTGGTTTTGTATTTGTTATATTGTTTATGCTTTTTCATATGATTATAAAAATGTTCATTTTACATGTGGTAACATGTAAGAATACCTTATGTTGAATATTTAAAATTATCAGGAATTAATAAACAAAATTCTCCGAAATAAAGTATTCATGTATATCTACTAATATTAACGAACTTTTGAATATGTTTTGTTGAACTTTAAAAACATAGTTATACTTTAGGTAGGATAAAAGTAGTTTAAGGTCCTTAAAAACTAAATCGAAAGACATTTTACGAAAACAATAATGAATATTTAGTCGATTACGTGAAGACGAGGAAGAGACGGCAGAACATATATTTTGTAAATGCGAGATGGTAGCGAGAAAACGCATAACGACACCTCGGCAGTTACATAATTACACCATGCAGCTTTACTGCATAATCCATGCAGCTTTACTGTTTAATCAATAGTAAGGGTCTGGGTAGTGACACATAATTAGTTAAAGGAAATCACTAGTCGAGCATAGTAGTGGACCTCCCTGTAAAATCGAATCTAATTTAATCTATATTCGAATTAAAATAGAGTAAAGTCGCTTATATTTAGCTAGACGTTAGATAAATTTAGATTTAATATTTTGTAATAACATCTTATATATGTTGAGTTATATAAGTATTTTTTTTTTTTTTTGAAAATAATTTTTTCACCTTATCTACACTTAAGTGTTAAATTATACAATTTTTTGAATAAAGGCCTTACGACTAGTTTTTAAAACCGTATGTATAAATTTCTTTATACCATATGCATAGAGCATAGACATATTACAAGTGAATGACTATATATTTAAAAATGACTTAGGCTATTATGTATTTTTTGAATAAAACAGAAATTACAAATTTTACTAACTTCGTATGTTTAGCAAAAAAATGCGTTAGATAGAAAAGAAATGTAAAATAAAAAAATATTATAATTTTCACATATGTAGACTTAAGCCACTTTTACACTTTGCCACAGATTTTGCCAATTAATATTATTTTAGTATATAATTTTTATTTTATTAAGGCGATTATTTTACGGTTCTTATTATAATGATTATTGTTTTTAAACCAAACCCAAGCAAAACTTATGTTTATTAGGGGTTGCGAACTGGTGTTTTTGTTTAAAATTATATTTATTTTCATGTCTAGTGGAGATTATTGTTTAGATATTTATATTTTAAGATCTTTTTGTTAGTTTACATTATGAATCATCATAATAATTTTAAAATAAACATATTATTATTTTAAGAAACATGTGCGCATTTGTTTTTTTTCGATAAATAATCGAATCGAATAGCATATTTTTTTTTGAATTTATACTTTTATATACATTTTATTTTAGGTTTGTAGTATAAAAAACGATATTAAATTTTATATAATGTTTGCGGGATAATGGTTACAAAAGTCTGTCTCGAATCAATAAGTAATTACTTAATGATGAATTAAAAAAATACGAATTTTATATATATTTCGCAATATTTTGGAATATCCAGCAACACTGTAATCTGTATACTGTTGAAAAATACAGATTTTCTTTTCTGTAATAGGAGATAGTTGCTCCTAGTTTGAAATGATCTATACTCTACAGTTCCTTGTTTGAATTTAAAAAATAGGTAATTTAATAACGACTCCATGAGCCATATTACTTGTTTCATATAATTGAATTTGTAAGTACTTATCTATATAAATTACAGAATTCAGTAAATAAGTATTCGGTAAATATTTTTTATTGTATACATATTAGTTTATTCTGTATTCGGTCAATTGTGTATTCGTTAAATTTATCTTGGTCAATTATAAATTCGATCAATTGTGAATTTCGATGAATTAGTCGGATACAATTAGTCGTATACAGAATATAATACCATATATTGATATGACGGTAGTAGGTCAGTGTCAATTTACAGAAGATGGAAGTGTGTGGGTGTAAATTATAGGCGCCTTAAAAAGTGTTGAATGAAATAAAATATTTGTTCTGCCTACAACTTTTGGAGAACTTATGATAATTAAATTTTTTTTATGTATAATTATAATTTAAAATAATGATTAAAATAGTACATATAACAATATTAATTATAAATTTTTGAATTAGTTACTTACGAAAAAATTTAAGTACTGCAAATTTTTTTTTTATAAATTTTCACTGATCTTAATATTTAAGATGCAAACTAATTTATTTATTATATACCTAATACATATATAAAATTAAAATGTTGTGCAAAATGTAAATTAATTTTATAATTTGTGTGAAATTAATATTGTTTCGCCAATGAAAATTATTTTACAGGTACATTTATCATTTTTATACATTATTCTTTTCCTGGTTTTCAAAAATTATACAATGCTTATTTTTGCTCTAAATATTTGTATAATTATCTACTAATTCCAGTTTTCGTTATGGAATTGATTAATGAAGTATCGTCGACTGATTTCTGAAAAGACTCATAAGACATTTATGATAGTTGAATTTTAAATTAAAATTATAATTTAAAGAAAACTGTCAACGTCAGTTTTTTTCTAATTTTAACATGTTTTGAAATTTGTATTCACAACATTTAATTTAAATTTATTGCCATTTCCCAAACTGAAAATGAATCACTCCAGTTATAAACCCAAATTTAAATAAAGGCCCATTCGTTGCTTCAGTTTAGGCAAGATTACTATATAAAATTTAGCTAACAATAAAATTATAATAAATGTCAAAATTCCGTTGAATTAAAATTATGATAAATGTCAAAATTCCCTTGTATTGGTGCCTTTTACAAAAGTCTCCATTATTAAGTAGTAATTGCACTAGTCGCCGGACAGTTAACTATTTTTCTGACTTTTTATTTAATTATCTTTTTTCTTATAACGAATTCAAAAAACATGTAAATAAATTATTAAAATTTTAATTGTTTTTTTTATGTCGAAAATTAATTGTTAATATTAATATTAATTTTCTTAATTAATTTTTTTAAATTAAAAAAAAAGTATGAATTTCACTAGTCATCGGACACACAAACTTAGTTTGCGGACGTTTTTTTTTTTAGTGGTCGGACATCTAAATTTGTATAGAAAATAACATCTTTTAGCTTAAAATAAAAATAAAAATGCAAAATTGTTTTCTATATTTAATATACTAAGATATTTATTTTATATTATTATCATTTAATTACACCTAATTTTACAAAATAAATAAGTTCACATTTTAGTTCAAAACTAAATTTATAACAAAAAATAGTGCTGCTAGGTACTAATCAGGATTGTACACCTGTGCGAAATAAATCAACAAAATAAAACAAACTTTATAAACATATTAACTATAAAAATGGGTCCGGATTCGTACTTGTCCATTGAAGAAGCGTCTTTGATCGCAAAGTGGTGTATTGATCTTAGTCAATGCGGATTTCCACTAAAGAAGGACGATTTGCTAAATACTGTCCAAAGGATAATAACGGACTCTAAAAGAAAAACTGCATATACGAACCATAGACCTGGCAAAACATGGCTTAATTGTTTTTTTAAACGACACACACAAATATCAATGTGTTAAGCCCGAGTATTACGAAAGGCAGAACGGTAGTAACCAAAGAATATATTCTTAAATGGTTTGGAGAACTGACATCCTATTTGACTTTGCCAGTTTTAAGGCAAAGACAGAAACTGGTTTCATCACAATTTAATATACGTCGTTTGGGATCATCCATTACTTCTAGGCGATTAAAATTTTCCAAATAGGATGTCAGTTCTCGAAACCATTTAAGAATAGATTATTTGCTTGCTACCGCTCTGCCTTTGGTAATACTCTCGGCTTCACGCATTAATATTTGTGGGTGTCGTTTAAAAAAACACTTAAGCCATGTTTTGCCAGGTCTATTGTTCATAAATGCAGTTTTTCTTTAAGAGTCCGTTATATCTTTTGGACAGTATTTAGCAAATCGTCCTTCTTCAGTGGAAATCCGCATTGACTAAGATCAATACACCACTTTGCGATCAAAGACTCTTCTTCAAAGGACGGATAAGTACGAATGCGGACCAATTCTGGTTGGTCCCTCAGCGACCTTTCCAAATAGTCGGTCGTGTAATGACTTGCTCAACCCATATTTTGCAGCTGCTTTTCTTAGGCTTAGCTTATTTTTCCTTATGTCATCAAGGGCCTCACTCATCGCATCACGATTACCAGCACCACAATCATCATTTTTAGCTTTTATCACTTCCAGCTGTGGTTCACTCATTTCATCATTTATCCTAAAATTTAATTTAAAGTAAAGTAATAGACCCTAATAAGCAGTAAATTCATATAAAAATAGAGTTGTCCAGGAATTGAATCTTGAAATTCAGTCTCCGGACAGCATTATTTAAAGTTAAAGAATGGTGTCCGAATACTAGAAATGTTCACAATTTATATGTTCTTTTCTTTCTAATATGTTTAAAATTCATTAAGCTATTATATGAAATTTTAAAAACGATAATATTCCATTTCTTTCATATATTCAGTATCCGGACAGGGCGTCCGGAGACTTAAAAACACAAATTATAACATTTTAGTGTCCGGACACCAAATAACTAGTAAAATTAAATAATTTTTTATTATTTTATAGCTAAATATCATTTAAAACTTAATTATTTAACTATATAAACATATTTATAGTAAATAATTATGAAATATTAATCTTTTAACTTACTTTTATACTTCTGTTTTCACTATTTTTTTAATAACTTTTTTCACTTTTTCACTATGAAACGAACCAACATTCTTCACTTCAAGCGTAACTATGATAAATGAAATCTCTCACACTCAAATTTTGTTATTTATCTTTGTAATAGATAAAGGAACAATATTTGCAAAAGTTTGGACATGAATTTCACTTAATTTTCTTATTTTAGTTGCATTTATAGAAAAGTGTCCGCATACTGAAGCTGTCCGGCGACTAGTGCAATATATCAAATTTGAGACAAAATTGATTTTCTTTTTGTATTGTTTAGTTTAGTTTCTTTACATTTTAAATTTAAAAAAAATATATCAAATTTGAGACAAAATTGATTTTCTTTTTGTATTGTTTAGTTTAGTTTCTTTACATTTTAAATTTAAAAACTTTAAAAATAAAACGAAATGATAATGTCAACGTTTCTCTATATTGTAATTTTTTTTCGGCGATTACGATTTAAACCTGTGGAGATCCCTTAAGCTAAGAAACTACTTTATAGCAGCTTCTGGTCGGTTATTTTATACATGGTTATAATAAGTACATATATATAAGCAGAAGTTCAGGGATGGAAACCGATTCTCAGGTTCAGTTACGATGGCGGATGACTTAGACATAATGAGAGTGTAAATTTGCTGTGCTTTAAATAAAAATAATATATTTATACCTTTTATATCATACATTTGGTGTAATGTATGTAATGCATACATTTGGTATACTTGCTCGATTATATGAAAATAAATATTTTTTTTTCAAAAATATTATTTAGCAGTTTTAATATTTTTTTAAGTAATGACACTGTTTTGTGGTTAATATAAAGCTTTATTAAATTCTATATAACAATTTCTATAATCTAAAACTTGCTGATGGGTACTAAATTTTCAGCGCTCTAAAATTACGCTGCTAAGTTTACAAAGAGTTAAAAAGGCGTTTGGTGCTTATTAGAACTCATGAGACTATATACATATATGTATATTTTATATTTATAATTGGTAACTTATACGAGTATATATGCTTTTGAATTATAAATCCAATTTCTTAATGTTTTTTTCTTCAATCATTTGTTATTACCAAGTTATTAAATATTTTTTTAGTCTGTATCTACAGTGGGGCATCCGTCATTTTATATTGCTTTAAAAAATTATTTAATTTTATCACTTGGTTAAGCTTTAAAAAAAAATGAACATTAAAATAGCCATCATACTTATTTATCATAATAAATTATTTATAATTTTATCCGTTTATGAGGAAGTACTTATCATATATATAATTTGCTGGTTATCGACTTTATTTATTAAAACAATGAGTAGCGAGCGCACTTTTAATGCATTGCATTAGGAAGTTTAATACTATTCTGTAGCGTTTTTATGTGTTTATCTGTGCGTTAGATATTTTCTTGTAAAGAATTTATTATTATATTTTATAAAATAAATTTTATGGTATCATAAAAATAGATAGACAAAAATACGGAAATATAGAGTAGACAAATATGAAAATAGTGAATTTTTTTTTGGTCAATAACTTTGGCGACACTAATTTAAATATTATTTAATATATATAGTTAAATAATATATAAACGAAAATAAGAATTTAGTTTCACATACTGCAATGTACGATAAATCGTACATTGATGCCGAAAAAATATGAAAATTAGATGATTAGTTAAATCATTAGTTTGCTGCGTTGCAATTTAATTTGTATATACTCGTACATATTACTATAGTATTTTAATGGAAATATATTTTACAATTTTATCAAAAATGTACTTACTTATTTCGAGTAAATGTCGTAACATGGCCATTGTCGAGTAACATGGCCTTTAATTAAAAGTTTTATAATTTGTAAAGACTTAATGTTTAGCAACTGAAAATGATTGATGTAAAATGCAATGGTAAGTAAACTCGTCAATGTAAATATTATAAATTAGTTTTGCATGGATTTCAATCTTGAAAGTGATACAATTGTGTATTTTTGATATTAATTGGGCACCAATGAGATCTTTGATAATCTAAACATATTTCAATAGTTCAATTTGATAGTTTTGTTTGATGGACATTTAGTAATAACTTACATTTAGTCATTAGCTTGGATTAAATTCATACATACTATGTAAATATTATGAGTATAAGACATTGAATGAATTAAAGTGAGCTGCAAGTTCCAGCGCAGCAGAGATGTATGCTATGCACTTAGGCTTTTTCGGCCCTTTCAGAAAACTTAGCGATCAGATGGGGCTGGATGAGTTGGTTTGCTATTTAGACATACCAAAGCAACGACCCGACGTAATCTCTTTATTTGGCTCGGTTGGTTCCCCAGTCACTAGTTCACCGACACTGAGCCCTCTGAGATCTTACTAAACGTCTGTTACATTTTCCCCAAGCCAGTTAGTTCTTTGAATTATGTTCATCAACTTGGCTAGGTCCGTGGTCATTAGTTCGGTAGTATATCTAGATCTAGAGCGTATGCCCTAGTGTTCGAATTTTGGTGCGAGCATAAGCCGGACAATTTTGTATATATGACATGTAACTACTCCTATAATGTGGAGGTGCTCGTTCAGTGTATAGTGTTTTGTCACGATCGCCAGCACATTTCTGGTGTATGGACTTTTATTCTAGGAGAAGTTTTGCACTTCGTAGGTCGGGCCTTTGGACAAACATTTTTGTTTTTATCTGTATTGGTCCAAGTTTTGCCTTTTGGCATTGGGTTAACAGAGAATCATGACAGAGAATAAGCTGTGTCATTTCCTGGTATTCCATTGTGACCTGGAACCAAAGAGACGATCATTTCGTTGCACACACTTGGTTGGTTTTATTTTTAGATGTCTGCCTTCGGAGTATAAAGTATGCGCTACATTGTATTGATCAGTTCAGTACTGATTCGTGCAGTACACTTCAAATTTGACTTCTTCATATATTTTGTATTCAAACCCTGATTATACTTAAAAGGTATTACTTTGAATATTTTTTTGTCTCACTAATATATCAAATTAAAAAATAAATTAGTTAAAATAAAATTAGTGAACTTTTCTCTATAACAAACTGTGAAATCTTACAACAATCTTAGGAATCCGACCAGTAAATACAAAATCTTACGATGCGAGAAAAAAATATATAAATATATATATATTTCTATTTTTAAAAACCGAGTGAGAAATTTAAATCCGTAACATTTAAAATAATAGAATTCTTGTTATAACGTTCAAACTGAATTCTTTTTCAATGTCAATATAAATATATTATTAAATTAGTAATTTTTAATGTTTTTTATTCACTGCCTTTGTTGTGACCATGCTATTCTGCAGATTCTTTATTTTTCTTTCATAAATTTACCATACTTTAAAAAATATCATAATTCTTATTAAAGTTAAGTTCACACATGAGATATTTTTTTTACAAATTATTATATATAAAGAAAAATATCTTTTAATACACTTTGCAGTTTTTCATATATATTAGTAGTGGTAATTATGGAAGCGCAGCACCTTTGCTTTAGTAAAACGGAATTACAAACTGAACTGTTAAGAACAAGTGTTTATTATTATTTTCCAGATATTTTTATGGTTTTTCTTTTATTCATCATACCGGTGAACGTAATATATACTTAAAAATAATATAAAATGAAAATATGTAAATCTTATAATAATAATATTTTCTTTAATAAGCTGATGTTTAAGAATTATAACACTACTAAAAGACTATATATATATAGAAGATGAGGAAACCTTAAGTAGTTAAAAATAAAAACAAAAGAGTTCATATACAGTGGTGTTCAATAAAATCCAGACAGCTATTTAATTTTTAGATTCAAAGTGACTTTTTTTTACAAAAGTAGTTTTGGTTATTTGGAGAAATAATTTTTTTTATTACCTGACGTAATATTTGCTTAAAATATTATGTGGTTTAATTGATTGTATATACTTAGTTGGTTTTATTGAAAATTTATTAAATTGAGATGGTTTTTTTAAAAAATTAGTATTATTACATTTATTATACGAAAAAAAAAACTACTTAAAAATAAATGAAAGTTAATAATTATACTTAATACACCGGCAACCAAATATTTAATGAAAACCATTTGTCTTAATAACAGCTTTGCACCTCTTTTTCATGGAATTAATCAAATTTTTAATAATCCTTTGCAGCGTTAATAATCCTACGCAGCCGTACACGCATGGTCCCGGTATTTTTAAATTTCTTTATTAAATCAGCAACAGAATACTTACCGCGTGATACTCTATCTATCACTAATTTCCCGTACAGACAATCCTTCATGCCATAACGGTATAATATAACTCTTTTTTCACAAAAATGATAGCTATCCGAATTTTATTGCACACCACTGTACGTGTACCGATATCTAGTTTAGAAAAATGTTAACATTATTTTTTATGAAAAATATATTAGTTTCTGCCAAATATTTAAAATATTTTTTCTTTTATATATATATTATTGAATTTAAGGTTACTTGAATAATTAAATATTTGTAATAAGGGTTTGACCCCACAAAGTGATCTTAACCCGATGAAATTTGGTATTTTAAAGCAAACATAAATATGACGTGATGGTATAATATATAAATTGCCAAATCGTTAATTGTCAAATCGTTAACACATATAAAAATTTGTGTCAGTAATGAATTTACGCGACATGGTATGAAAAATATTTTCATTACTATTTTCAGCATGTAACGAAGCTACAAAAGGAAATTACTTATACCGTATATACTTAAGTTGCTTCACTTAAATTAAAATCTCTACACCTGCTTTAAAAGCTAAGATTTCTTGTGTTCGTAGAAGGGGAAATATCTCCATCTAGCAAAAATTAAGTTTTTCATTCTTAATACTACACTTATGAAATAAAAATAGATTTATCCGTTTTTTTCAGATTTTTTTTTTTGCAAACTTTGTTTTTAATAAATTCCCATATGGAGTTATTTCCCGTAGTACTATCTATCCACAATTAGTCATACCACTTTCCAAGGAAGAACTTCTGACAACAGAAAATTTAAAGAAATTTCCGATATTGTGTCTTATATTATGCCGATAATATTATTCTTCTTCATGGTTTCACTCCACTGTGAAGATTGGTCTTCCTCATCAGTATTTTTATTTTTCTTCTGGAATTCGCTTTTCTAAATAGGTAGATTAAACAACCATTGTTACATGTTTTTATTCAGTACATCTCTCAACATTATTAATATATTTTATTAATTTTTTTTAAAAATATTTATAAATTATTATTTTTTATAATATATATTTAACATGTTTTTTTCTTTTATTTTTAGTTGCGACAATGCCATGAATAATATTCAACAATTTTTTGGAATAAAATCATCAATATAAAAATTTGAATAATAGAAAACAGAAAATAAAAATTAATTTCCAATTCTCTTAATAAATATAAATAAATAATAAATATAATTTACAATAATGCCACTTCCAAAACGATCAATTGAACCAGTTCATGTGGCACGTTCTGTTTATCAGCGTGATGATTTACAAGTAACTGAATTAGAAACTGTAACAAATACGACTTTAACAAATATTATACGCCAATTGTCATCTTTATCAAAACATGCTGAAGATATATTTGGTGAATTGGCTAGAGATGTAAATGGTATTGGTGATCGTGCAAATTCATTACAAGCACGTATCGATCGATTAGCAATTAAAGTAACAAAATTGGATAGTACAGTAGAAGAAGTACCATTAACTGATATACAATTGAAAAAAGCATTTAAATCAGCTAAAGTATTTGATCAGCAAATATTTTCACGTGCCACAATGCCGGCACCAATGTTAGAAACATATACACAATGTGATAAACCACCACCATTAGATAAATTAAATGTATATCGTGATGATGGTAAAGATGGTTTAAAATTTTATACAGATCCGAATTATTTCTTTGAATTGTGGCGACAGGAAATGTTAAAAGATACAGAACGCGTTATGCATGGTAAAAAAACTCATCGTCCTAGACAGGATGGCGGTAATGCTGGTACTGGTGCTGGTCATCAAAATAATGGTGGTGGTAGCGGTCAAGTAGGTAATTCAACTGCTGCAAATAGTGGTGGCGGTGCTCGTGGCCATAAAAAACGTGTCCGAACACCACATAATACTAGAGAAAAACAACGACAAATTGCTATCGGTCATGGTGAAACTTTAATGCCGAATAATGTAATTTATAGGACACCAAATTCAGTAACAACAGAAGAATCCGGTTATAGTAGTAAGTATTTTTATTTACAAATTAATATTTTTTTTTCTCTGTATATTGCCTAGATTTAAGATGAGACAACATAAGATTTTATTAAGATTTTGGATATGGATTCCAAATGGCAACAAAAACTTTATATTTACAAATCAATGGAAGTCCAGTTTAATAAATGCTCTAAGAAAAAGTTTTATATTTATTTTCACCGTCCTAGTTCACCTAATGTAAGAAATAACATCTATTTCCTTTAAAATAGTCTGGTAAATTCTTAATATCGTCTCATCTTAAATCAGACAAATATTAAAAATTTAATTTTAATAGGATATTGAAAATTTTATTTTATATTTATTAAAAAAATATTAAAATTATATTAATTTTTAATATTATATATTAATTTTTAAAGAACTACAAAAAAATAATAAAATTAATTTATAAATAAATAATTCAGATTAAATTATAAAAAATTGTGCTAATAATAATCATTTTAAAGGATATTTTTTTTCATGTTTTTGTAAAAAAAATTATTCATGTAGGTATATTTATTTAATTTAAATTTAAGAAAGTTTTATATAGAAATTGAAGTTTTTTGGTGTTCTTTTTAATTAAAATTAATGTTTGCTTCCAAATTAAACTAATACACAAAATCAAATTTAAATGAAGTTGATATAATGAATTTTTAAAGGTTATTTTTATTGATTTTATTTTGCAAAATATTATTTCCCAGTTGTTTTTTTTTGTTGTTGTCAAAACAAATTTAACATCAATATAATAATTTATATCCAATGTTACAGTTGAGTCAATAATAATTAAAAAAAAATATATAAAGTAGAAAATATACAATGTTTTTAAACTATAAGTAAGAAAAAAAAGAAGCAATTTTCTATTATATTACTGTTTTTCCAGATAATATAAGGCCCTATAATTTGTTATCACATTTGGAAACTAATCACACTCTAGCAATGTTAACAGCGACTATGATTTCAGGTCAGACGTGGTTGTGACATTTCTTGATATTAATTTATGTCTGTAAAAAAAAATTAATTAAATTTATTTTATTTTTATTTAAAAAAAAATTAGATCCATTTTCAGTGTAAATATATTAGTTTTTTATATTTTTTATTTATTATTCAAATTTATAGAATTTTGATGTAATATTAAAATTTCTCTAAAACTATATACATATATACATATATTAATATATATATATATATATAATTGTAAATAATTTGTATGTTTAATATACGTATACCGTATATAAATTAATTAATAGGAAAAAAAAAAACAAATATTTATATTTTATTTATGATATTAATTTGTAAAAAAAAAAATGAGAAATTATCTGGCAGAAAATGGATTATTAAAAAAAAATAACATCTTGTGATTTTTTTTTACTCCTATTAATATGCAAATTGATTCTTTTATTGATGTAATTTTTATTGTAATATTTTTGTAAATTATAATTTATGATCATTTAATCGAAATATTTAAAATTAAAAAAATCAGTCATGATAGTTTCTCATTGTCTTAATTTTTAAATATATTTTTGTTTATTTAAAAGTCAGTTTTAATGTGATCAACATAGCAATTTAGTTAATGGTCTGTCTTTAGTAGTTTTATGGTATTTATATTTTATCTACAGTCTTTTATTTTTTTTATATAAAACTACAAATAAGATAAAAATTGCATTTTAGTTGAACCTTATATTTTTCTGTCTAAAATTAGAAACAAGGAAAAATACCATATATTTTACATTACATAAAAAAAAAGGAATGTTTTCGGCATGCCTATTCCTTTTTTCATGTTTTTAATCCAGTATTAGATAATTTTTATCATTCACACAAAATTGAATCACATTTATTATTATTTTTTATGTCATCCACAATTAATATAATCTAAAATAAATAAATATTACATATTATAAAATTTAAGCGTTAAAAAAATAATTTAAAACCACCGAAATGAGGAGTCAAAATCAATGAATAATTTAAATTTACTATAATATTTTTTTTTTTTTTCGATAATTGGAAGTGCACAAAAATTAGATAAAAACCTCATTTCGTTGAAATATTTATATATAATTTCCTAAATGTGTTCCCAATAAGTTTTTCTGTTTATTTTTCATCAATATAAATTAACATCTTTCTTTCGGTACCAGCGAAAACAATTTTTTACTAATTAAACAAATAAATTTTTGTCCAATTAAAGGTATGAGCGTTTATGATACTCGACCAAGACCAAATTCAATTGAATTAAGACGAAGTTATCCAGCTGAATCTGTTGATGGTAGTATTGGTGGTGGTTATGGTCCGGTTACACCCCAAAATTCGGCACAAGGTACACTACATTATCCACCAACATCAAATTATGGTATGCATCCAGTTACAGCAGCTGCAGTTGCCCAGCAACAACAATTACAAATGCAACAACAGCAACAACAACAACAATTTTTAGTCCAACAGCATCATCAACAACAACAACAGCAATTATACGATGAAGCTATTTATAATTCTCAAACACTTTATGGTCAAAGTGGTGGTCAAGGACCAATGTCATCAGAAAGTTTATATGCTCCGGGTACACCATCTAGAACAAAACCACGGCCATCACAACCGCCACCAGCACCGCCATCAAATGGTAGTAATGGTGGTACACCAAATACATCAAATGCTAATACACCGACACGTGGTCGTAGTATGTCAACTGGTCGTGATAATTTACCACCACCACCACCAATACCAGATGGTATGCAATCCCCTACACTATTGCATTCAATGAATGGCGGTAGTAATGTTGTAGCTGCTAAATTATTAGGACGTACAAATAGTACTTCAAGGTCTGGTTCACCACAATTGGCACCAAGTAGTAGTGTTCAAGATGCAAATGCAATGGTAATGGCACAATTAAGTAATCAAATACACAGTTTAAATCATATTAATTTGCAAATGAATCAAATGAATGCTATTAATGATTTACCACCACCACCTCCAATACCAGATCAGGTAACTTGTTTATAGTAATAATAATTTAATTATAAGAAATATAAAATATTTTTCTTTTAGATATCACCTCCTAATGCAGCACCACCACCACCTCCACCACCTCCTCCACTAGAGGGTCAATTACCGCCACAACAGCAGCACCATCAAACTATGATGCATAAACCAATTGCAAATGGTGATATACCAAATAATCATCCACCAAATGGTGGTGTAATTATGCCAGGACAAAATAAAGTTACAATTGGACCGAAGAAATTATTGCCACCAATTAATGATTCAAGAACAGATCTTATGAACGCGATTCGTAGTGGTAAATTAAAAATTAAATTAATTTAAAAAAAAACTTATTTTTAGTTTATCTTTCTGTTTGTTGTACAACATTTACTGTTATTGACAAAATTGTTCAATAAATTCTCAAATAATATTAATTGGTGTAAATTTGAACTCCTTGACGATTATCAATTGATTGACAAATATAAATATTCTAAATGCATTACTAAATTGATAATATGTCACATGATTTCAAATTGTTGTAGGGAACTACAACCTAAATAATCAAAGTAAACTGTTTGTTAGCTCTTAGTCTGCCTATTCATTTTCGTGTCTACTAAAATAAACGAATCAGAGCCATGTATAATAAAAAAGAAAATTTATTATTGAAATGTATATTCCCAAAAAATTATGAATTTATTAAAAAACCAATAGCAATAACAATTTTTTTGCGAAAGCATGCAATTAACATTTTTTTCAAATGGTTTTGAGTGAATTTCTATTTATTTTAAGTAAAGAATTGACTTGTTCCCGAAATGTGAAATGGTTTTCGTGTGCGAAAAATGTAAAAATTAAAAATTAATATACTTTAATATTATATAATGACAAAGTAAATTGGTTGTTAGCTATGAGTCTATATTAGTAAGGATAACGAGTAGGATGATGTTACCAAACATGGAATTGATCGTCTTTATCTACTAACACTCTGCCAGCTCACAAATAAGAATGCCCTAAACAGCCAATCAAATATGTTGTTAGCTATCCGGCTATAAAAAACTATAAAACAAAACGAAATGACCTTAAACCTAAGAATATTTGAATGCACAATTGATAAAATTCCCAACTTTTTTTAAAACTTTTTTTTTTAGGTATAACATTGAGAAAAGTAGAAAAATCAGAACAGAAAGAAATTGAACGTGCTACCGGTTTACATGATGTTGCATCTATATTAGCCAGGCGTGTTGCTATTGAATTATCAGAATCTGAAGATTCAGAAAGTGAAGATGATAGTGAGGGTTGGATTGAACCAACTGAAACATCAGCTTGATCTTTAGCTAATACTGAGAATTCATCAATTATTGTTACTTCTGCTGGTAAAACCAAAAAGAAAAAGTAAAAGTTTTTATGAAATGTAAAATAATTATAATAATAATATGCTAAACAAATGTAGACGTATCAAATTATTCATTGAATTATATATTAAAGATAAATGACATTCATATATAAATATTAAAAAAATAAAATAATAATTAAATATTCAATATTTTCCAATTATATAATAATTGCATTTTTATCTTTTTGCATTTTTTTCTTTTTCATATAAAAATTAATTTATGTAAGAAAATCTATAAAAAAAGCATAGCTCAAAACATTCAAAAGATATTTATAAAAAAAACATTAAAAATAGGTTTTTAAAAAACCATTATTTCTGTTTGTATATAGAAAAAAAGCTGAAAGAAATATATTTTTTTAGATAGTTTTTTAATTTTAAATATATTAATTTTTGTACAGTTAAAAGAGTGGATTTCGTTTATTTTTCTCTTTAGATAATAGTCAATTTAAATGAAAATTAAGTTTACGAGCTTTAATAAATATAAACAAAATTAATTGAATGGAATTATTCATGATGAATATTATTTGTGCGATTAAAAAATTAAAATTTTAATATAAATTTTGTAATTGCATTATAACTTAAATTATAATCACTACTCGAACTCTATAATATTTAAAAAATTGTTAATAATAATAATAAATATTATTAATATTTTATTAATTATCTTTATACGAAATTTAAATATATAAATCATCTTATAAAATAAATAACTTTGATGTAAATTGCTTTGTTTTTTGATATAAAATAACTATAAAAAAATTATTGCATCTTTCAAATTTAATAAATAAATAAATAAATAAACAAATTGAAATTTATTATGCTAAATAATATAGAATTAATTGTTTCATCGATAATTTTCGGTTTATTCAAAGGAAATAAATAAATAAGTTACAAGTTATTTTTTTATTAAATTTTGAATGTAATTTAATAGTGGCTATTTAAATAGGATTGATTTTATCAATTTTTGGGTAAAAGCACATACAATCTAAACCTGTCAAAATTATAAATGTTTTTTCTGAAATATCCGAAAAGTACGAAAAAAAATTGCACGAAATGTGTTGATAAAATAGCATAATTTATGACGATTATAGGGAAATATTTGTAATAGTTAAAGAAAAAAATATTACGTATGATAAATATGATATTTTCATTAATTGCAACGAGTTCTACAGTCTTGACAAAAACAAAATTTTCACATATAATAAAATTATGCTAAATTAACTATATAATGTGTATTGATCAGAATCAGTATATTTGAAATCAAATTCGATAAATTAATATTGTAATATGTTCTTAAAAATATATCCTAATTATTTTAAAAAATTACTTATTTTTTTAAATTCTAAGAATAAACATAAAATTCGCCTACAGAATATTATGGTGTCGATAACTCTTATAATGCTTTTTATAATCAAATTGTTTAATATTATTGTATAAATTGGTTGTTGTTTTTATTTTGCTTAACTTTTAGCTGACAATTATTTTATATCATAAATAAGTTATATTATTAATAGCTATAATAATGAAAAAGAAATTTACAAAGAACATCCAAATAAATGAAATAATATTGAATTTTTATGAAAGTTTAATTAAATATTGTATATATAAATACTTATTAAGATATTTTGCGAGAATACATAATTACATGCTTTAAATAAAGCTAAAATTTGAATAGAATTATATTTAAATTAAGAAAAATATTAACATAATTTTGTAATTAAAATTAATAATACTAAAATAAAAATGATAATACAATATTAGGAGAAGAAATATAAATTATATATCAAACTTATAACATCAACTAAAAAAATATTATAATTAATAATGTGATCCAGTATAATAATTAATAATTATAATTAATATAAATAAACAGTAGGAATATTTGAAATAATAATAATGAGGTACTGCAAAATATAAAAAATAATATTAATCTTTGATAATTACAGCGGCGCAATTTTACCTTTCATTAATCAATTAAGTGAAAAAGATATATTTATTAAGAATATTTATAAATATTTCACATTTCTGAAACTTTGTTATTCTATCTTAGGTTGCCTAATACAAATGAATTTTAGAGAAAATTACAATTTTTTTTAGTTTTCTTCTAAACTACAAATTTTCTATTAAATATTAATTCATACCAAAATAATATTTAAAAAAAATGCAGTACCTCATATCAATATAAGCCTAACGTTTAAATTACAAATTAATTATTGGAAATATAGTAACAAAATAGTGCAATTTTAATTAAAAATAAAATTAATAAAAAATAATTAAACGGCCGATGAAAATTGCTAAATACTTTATATAGCGACCGATGTAAACAAAACTATATATAAATACATATATGTAATTTAAATAATATAAATAAATATAGCTGATAATTAAAAAAAAAAAATTAAAATTAAAACATTAAATAAAATTTGATATTAAATAAATAATAAACGTTTAAAAGAAAATCAGATTTCGGCTAATTATTTTCTAATATTTAAGATATTTAATTTTTTAATTTGAAAGTAAATTCATTTATTGGTTTTTTAGTTAAAAAAATTATATACAATTTATTAAATACGAAATATAATTTTGTTTTAAATTTAAATTAAATGTAATATTTTATTTAAAGCTAAAAACAACTTTATTTTAGATTATTAAATTCAAATAATATTAATATTATAAAACATAAAAAGAAAAAAAAAATTATAAAAGACAAAAAAGAAGAAGATTTCAAATCTAAAGAAAATCTAAAGAAAATATATATGAAAATATTATGTATTTAAATAAATATAAAAAAATGTATTTACAATAAAATTAATAATAAAAAAGATAATTTATACAGCAACTATTAATTGTATTATTAGAAAATCACTATGTGGTGGCAACATTTTTTATCAAAATAAATTTAATTTGGATTTAGGTGGAACCTTTTTTTGAATAATTAATATTAATTTTATTAAACAGGTTCCACTGCTACATATTTTATCCCTCAATTGTATTCTACAAATATATAATTTGGGTACATCAAAATAAATTTAATTAACGATTAATTTTATGAAATTCACTGCACTCTTTGAAATATTTCCTCCCAGCTGAATTACATTCTGCAATATAATTAATTTCGAAATTGTTACACTTATCCTATGTGCAAATGCTTAATTGTGAAGCTACACATTCAGGGAATAACATTTCTGGTTGTTGTATCAAAGTGTATGTAATGTATAACAATTATTTTTATCATTTTTCTTATTGACTCCACTTGGAAGCATAGGGTTTTAATTTTAAAGGTTTCGTAATATTTAACGAGATTTAAAATAAATTAGTTAGATACACGCAATATTATTCATCAATATTTATTTTTATTAAATTTTATTATTTGTAAACAAAATGACAAAGAAAGAAGTTTGACCTAGAAAAATAAAATAGTTTTATTTTTAAATATAAATAATTTATTTTAAATCTTATACAATATTTACATATATCCAAGACTGGAAATAAAACTTAAAATTATATTAATCTAATCTAATTCAGTCTTCATTATTATATCATCATATGAACCAAAATTTTCATCTATATTATGGCCATCTTCATCATCTCCATCTGTTGAACAATTTAATTTAATTAAATCATCCAATTCCTTTTCTGTTTTTATATTTTCAATAAATTGTTCATGTAAATTTGATGATCTTAAACCAAATTTCGGCTGATAACCAAATGTTTTTTCGTATGGTGACAATTTGCTATCTGAGCTAATTGTACTATTTAGAACAAATTGAATATATTTTAGTGATTCATTCCAATTATTTGTAGGATGTTCTTTAATCCATAATTCGATCATTGCAATAATATCTTTATGGACATTATTAATATTGCCAGTTGTAGTTAATAAATAACCAGAAATTAATATTAATCCATCCCATATTGTCATTAATTTTTCAATAATACATTCAATAAATTCTTGTCCATTATATGATTGAAGAATTGTTGAAGCACCAAATGTCGAAAAAATTTCGGAAATTTCATTACAAATTTCATTTATTTCATTTGTTTTTAATGCTCGTAAAATAATGAAATCCGTTAATAGATCTTTGTATACCATTAAATGATTATAAATATTATTGGAATTATTTTTGTGATGCTGATGAAATGGTATAATATTAATTAGACAACGTGACTTAATTTCAGGTTCGTCTGATTTACACGGATTCTGTTGTTTATCAATTAAAATTCTTGGTGCTTTCTGTTTTGGTTGACATTTTTCACATAACATTAAATATAATGCTACCTCAGATCTAGTAATATTTTTATATTTCTTATGAATTACTTTCATCATACGATCACGTCCAATATGACGTCCCTCAGCTTCATGTAAATCCCGAATAATATTATATAGTTCATCATCATGTATATAATGTAAAAAGTTTTTACCATTATATTTTTCATTTGGACAAATTAATCTATCAACACCATTTATTTGAATCACATCATAAGCTTTAAGTACCCAAAACATACGAGCTGTTTTTTTACCATTAACAGCAGATTTTGGATCATTAAGTGCTTTGACATATTTCACTTCTTCTATTAAACGATCGTATTTTTGTTTTGTTAAACTTGTAGTATTTTTGGCAACATTTTCCCGGCGATATTTAAGTTGGTCATAAAATATTTCCTCGTCAACAAAAGCCATAATAAAATATTGATAAGATAAATGTCATCATTTTAACATAACAGCTGATGTCTTTCAGCAGTTTTTTTGTTTTGCAAAAACTATCCAGAGTTGCCGACTATACTTATACTATATGAAAATATATTGACAGTTGCGTCGAATTATAATCGTCATATCCGGTCAATATTTCAAAAATTTGATTTCCAAAAATATTTTTTTTAAAAAAGAGAATACGGTATATATATTTTAAAATATTCCAAAACTTATTGATGGCCTTAAATAAATAATAAATTTATACAACCGATTTTTCCATTGAAACATTGAATGGTTTCCCATTCCATAATTTCTCATAAAATAGCGTAGAAATATCGATAATCAATATCGATAGCTTTGGTTTGAGTTGAATTACAATATATCAGTCGAATTTAAATTTCAACTGAATTTCTATTAATAAAGTAAAAAAAAAATGTAATATTGCCTAACAGCCTAACTATATGATTAAAAGCTTCTAGTCTAATGAAAATCTATTAAAATTTACTGGAAAATTAAAATATATTATAATGTATAAATATAATTTAATCATGTTCAAATTAACAATTCAATTATATATTTTTTAAAAACTATATAGCGTAAGATAAATATGAACATATAATTAAGTTTTTCCTTGTATTAAAAGTAATAATAATTTTTGCATAATCAAAGTTTTCTCTTCCTGCTCCTTTCGTATCAACACTATTACCTATAAGTTTATTTTTAACATACTAAAATATGTTACTAAATGCAGTTATAAAATGATAATTCGTCAAGATTTAATATGTCTGAAATTATATCCAATAAACGAGAGTTAGCTGAATTATACGCTTGTTTAGCTTTACATTTTTATGATTATGTTATGTTATGTGTGTATAAAAACAATGTAAACTACTCGTAATTATTATCTTCATTTCATTTTATGTTTTATGCTGTGTATAGATAATTTCAAAAGGCTCTATACTAACAGATTATGTAAATTGATTTATGAAAAAATTACATATTTATGTTTTAATATGCGTTTTAATTGCAATAAATGGGGTATGTGTGGAGTTACAATTATTTTTTTAAATAGCCAAATATTGAGAAAAATTTTAACTGTGCACACATGATTTGGTTATGAATGGGAGTTTAGAATTTTAGGATTAGGTTAAGTGGCTGGAATAAAAGAGTATGTATACGTAACCAATTTCTTTTAAACTCTTTCCGATATAAATCAAAGGGAACTTCTGAAGATGAAAAATATGTCGTAATTCTCCACATTTTTTGCAATGCAGAAGATAGAAGATGAATTCCAATACAGTCAAATTCTAAAGAACCATAATGTGTAAGCTCAATGTTAAGAAATGTCAATGCAAGTGTTTCGGTGAACGTATTCCACGCTTCCATCATCCGATTCTTATTTAAATTGTGAGCTTGGTTGTCAGAACTCCGGCTAGGAACTTGGGAAAATTGTGTGAAAGTGAATTAAATAAAGTGATCAGCGCAAATTTGTAACGTTTGTTTTTCGTGGGTCTTCTTGAGTAGTTTCTCATATATATTTACCGAATTTATTTTGTATTATGAGCAAACTCAGTAAGCTACCATTGCTTTACATCGTCATCATTTGGAATTGATGTTTTAATATTAATTTTCGTTTTCTTAGGTCTGTGACGCTCTTTAAAATACAATTTCATAGTAAAGAGTTAGTAGACAAAATGTATTAAATTTGTTATCCTGTATTCAGAATGCTATATACTGCATCGGAACATAAAGCAGTGCAGAAGTTGCACAATTTTTAATTTTTCAGATAATTTTATTTATGTTAAATTGAATTGAAATAACATTCTGAATCTGGCACTGGCATTAAAGATTTGCAAAAAAAACGACAATAAGATTGTACTTAGAATTTAATAAGTCAATTTTGCATGGTATCATAAATTTTTTTATATTTTATAATTTGTATATAATTAGTAATTACAAATAATTTTCTTATGGTAAACTGGAAATTTACAGTCTCAATGTCGCCACCAGAATTAACTCTTGGTGTAACAAGAATAGAGCTAAAAGTGTTTAGTGGTGGTATCTGATATTGGGGCAGAGTTTCCGATCATTACGAAAAGTATTGAACTATGGTTGAGAAAAGCTGATGAAATAAACCAGTCTACATAGATCACTACAAAATGCCGACTATACATTAATATATTATGTTGTACACGATTACATTGTTCAATACAGACTATATACTTTTTACTGGTCAATCAATGTATTTTTTTTGATTGATTTGATGATGCAATAAAAATGCATTCGTAGACCATTCATATATACTTTTTTAATTTGAAAACCTTTCAACGAGGTGAAATGTAACAAAAATAAAAAATATTTAATAGTCTCGTATTTGGAGTATTGAAAAAAAAAATTAGTTCAAAGAAGTGTATTTATAGAAAACTTTGTGCCAATTTTAGAAATATAGTAAAAATATATATTTAGTATAAGAAATTAATTAAATGAATAAATGTGAATAAATTATTGAAAATATTATATATAAATATTTTTAATTTGTATATTTTGTTGATAAATATTCAGGAAATGCATAAAATTTTTGAAATTAAAATACTTATCTACTTATTGGCGCCTATTTTTGAGTATTTTGTACTTTTAAATTTTTAAAAATACATATAGTATATATATATATATATATAAAATAAATAAATCAAAAAATCATTATTTATGAGTTCATTCTTATATGAAGTTCATTAACACTTTTAAATTGAATTTTATTATTGTAAATATTTTTAGAAATATATAATTTTAAAATAAAATTAATGATTATTTCAAATTGTATTTTGATTATAAGTATAAGATTTGCTTTCATTCATATTGATTATATGAGAGAAACCACAAAGGTTCATGCACTTAAGCCAGAATTAGGCTAATGGTAAACATGAATCCTTCATGTTACACATGCTGCGGTGGTTGACTGAGCCAATAACTCTTTCGATCGAAACAGAGTATTGGTCTCCAACACAAAATTCTTGCATTATGCAATTTGTTCATGATGTAGGAACGAAAATATCTGCGTTGCAAGTACATGAAACAGGGACAGTAATACAAAAAGTTATCAGTCGTCCCGCGTTTATTTCGGATCGACGGATCTTATATGCTTGATCCTTTAGTATGGTGTGTTCTGAGCGTGTTCGCTAGATAGTTTTACTGGTTTTGTTGAATTTTCTTATTATATTATTATTATTGATATAGTAAATATATTGACATACGATTATTTTGTCCTTTGACCTTTTGAAAACTTTTAAAAATATTGCGCATATTCTAAGGGTTAATCTATAAACTAACTATACAAATTAATATTATATATTATTTTATTTTCTTAAAAGAACTGATAAATATTATTATTATTATAAGTAAAATATACTATTAAAATTTGCAAAATTTAAATGAAATAATCAAACAAAACAGATTTTTTTTTACTACGAATTAAAATTAATATGTATGTATAAAAATATAATGCGATTTAAAGATTAAATTATTTGATGAAGAAAATTTCAATGTTATGATGTAAAATTTTGATACAAATTTAAATAGTGGAACCGTATATAAGATTATTTTAAGGTTTATTATATATTTATGTAAAACTGATTATAGTAGTTATTTTCTGGGGAAGTAATGAAGTTAGCACAAGATGTTTCTTGATACTTTTTGTATAAAAACTAAAAGGACTACAAAAACGAATCAAAGAAAAGCTCATTAAAATACAAAAAATGAATTACGTAATCATAACCGAAGACTTTAACCATTAGAAGAAACGAAGAAGTTATTTCCCATTATTAATATTGGTAATAGTAAAATAAATATGTTAATGATTCGTATCATTCAGTTAAACCACGAGTTGGAGACCTAATTGTTATTTAGAGTATTTCATTTTTAATATGTATCTAATCTAATTGAAATTTATATTTTTAATTGGTCTTAAATTCCGTATCACTAGTTGACATTGATAAATGGTACATTAAATCTGTAAACTATACTTAGAGTTCTGATATTATTGAAAAGATTCCATTTTTAATAAATTAAATTATTGCCTCCACTTTTGTATATATAAATATAAAGCATTTCAATGTTTTGAGTCACTTACTTACACCATGTTTTTACCAGCTAACACATATTATTCATCATATCGGTATGATCTAGGTCTTCTAGATAAAAATATTTAATTTTGGAAGTTTAATATATTATTTTTATATATTTTAATTGATTTATTACAATTATTTTAATTTTTATAAAACCATAAACTTGTCGTTCCAGGAAATTAATTACTGTGTAAGCCAAGTGTACTTAATAAGTGTAACTACAACTCCTTTATTAATTTGTAGTCATGTACATACTTGATTTGTAATTTGAACATCTTTAATAGTTTTATTGCAAGGCTTTTTATTGATGTTTGAACTTAATTTAGTTTATCGGAAATAGTACAGATAATAAATAATCTGGGAAATATATTACATAATTCAATAGTGTAATTTCTGAGATTATGATGAATTTCATTTTATTCTGCAATATCTGAAGAAATAGTTTCGAAAGGATTAATAAAGTCTCAAACATAAAGGTTTATGAAAAATTATGATAAAACTTATGATGTTTTACGGTCTCTATAGTAGCATTGCAGTAGTAATATATTACTCTTGAAAAAACTCTTATACTTTTCTGATTTTAATCATTGGAAACTAAATATTATTTAAATAATAACTTTAATTCTTTAAAACAAAAATATGATAAGAAAGCATGCGATTTTAATTTGCGATGGTACTACTAGGAACAAAATATAATTTTTGTTTAGGAAACGGAATAACCCAGTTTTTGATAAAAAAAAATTAAGTTTTATGATTAAAATATTTATAAAATACAATTTTTTACGTATTTAAAATAATTATTATCACAAAATTTCAAAATGATGACGATGTAAAATTTGAATAAAGTTCATTATAAACTTTAATTGAAAGTTTTTGTTATAATTAATTATATAAAATTGGCGTCTAGAGAAATTACGCATTTTCAAATTTATGTATATGCAAAATTGTATAATATCAAATAGACGAGACTTGTATTGGACTTTGTGATGCCTTCTTTTAATAAAAATTATGTTATAATATGGTTAATTTATACGAAATTAGAGTTTTTTTTTGTAAAAATTTGATAACGTCCATTTAATTATTTCTAACCCTTAACATTACTTTGTGCTCAAATTATTATATGTAATTTTTATAAAATCGCTATAATTATAATTATTTTTTATATAAATAGAATTTTGAATTATATAATATAGATTTTTATAGATTTTATTAAAAAAAAAAATTTAATATTGGTTTTAATTTTTAATTGTATCAGAAAGTGTAGATTATTTTTTTAAATTACATGATTGAAAATTATGCGAAAATTATACATTTTTAAAGGTTTTAATATAAATAATGTACTAAATTTTTATGAACTCTTGTTCACATTCTAAATGCGCAAGGACAACAAGATTCTGTATGGATAATTATATAATAAAATGAAAAGAAGTATCAGTCGTAAATCAATTGAATTAGCTCTGTTTTATATATTGGTTTTTATTGATAAAAATTTGAATACAAAATTTTTTTGAATTCAAAATTTCAAAGGTTTGGAAAAAATAAAAGGGGAATTACTTTTTATAAGTATCCTTGTAATAAATATCCTAGTAATTACTAGTATCCTAGTAATAAAAATAATTTGTAACTGTGTTTATCTAAAACAACAAAAAAAATCCATTTAATGAAATTATACTTCATAATTTTTATTTCAATATTAATCTGTCATATTTACATAGAAGACGTAGCAGTTTTGTAATCCCGAGCCGTTCTTTGCAACTATGATGTTTGATTTTGTTACTTATGATGGGTCCGCCTAACATATGAAGAAATGTTATGATCTTTTGGGTTTTAAAATACAAATAACAATGTCGATATTTGTAATCATCCAAAATATAAAGTTTGTTTTTCAATTTATGGTATTTTCTATTCTATTTTTATATTATCAGATCGGATTGCATTTACCCAAGCAGAAATTAAAATGGCTTCATATCATCAGGATTTAAAACTGATGTGATACAGTATAATTTAATTGAAAATTTATATAGTTTCACATTTACTAAACACTTTAAGGAGCTGCACGAAAATAATATGAATGAAACGAGGTTTGCATCATGAAACATGTAAAAAAAAATGCTGTTGGAGATAATAATTAACTTAAGTACATTTATTTATCACAAAATAAATTTCTTTTTGCCTATGCAGTAGCGTAGTGGTACTGTATGCTGTGCTGTGATGCAGTAGGTCATTACTTCAACTACAGTCCGAGGTATCGCTTTAAGTAAGTATCAGTAACCAAAATGCAATATGTGGGAAAAATGCTTATGGTTAAGACCATTTGCTGCCAACAAATGGCTCATTACTAAATTGCTCACTATTATAATTATTACTATGAAATGTTTCTTCGGTAAAAAGAAACTTATAGTTATGAAATCTATATAAAAATTAGTTGTTGCAAATTGTAATAAAATTTCACGACACCTTCTGAATCAGCTAGTAATACATTCAATTGTGTTTCCAATATTAATTATATTAATCGAAATTATTTAACATAAAATTATAATATATTTATATTTATATATATGAATTTAAAATGAGTACGCGAAAATAATATAAAATAATAAAAATGGAAAATTACAATTTTCCCAAAATATATCAAGGAAATAAATATTAAAATATAATTTGTAATATTTTTATATGGAAGCGTATTTACATTTTTGATAATTAAGACAAATAACTATGGCAGATAGGCTATAAAAAATAAACAGTTTATAAATTAATGTTCATACTATTTAAGAGCTTTGACAAAAACAATGAAAGAAAACGCATGCGAAAATTATCTACAATACTACAATAAATTGTTGTACTATTATACAAAAAGGAGGTAGTTCCCCACTCTAACCAAAATTGAAAATTTATTTTTTAAATCAAGTTTTCTTTTTTAATTGATACAATTTAAAAGAAGTCAAGAATAATAATTATACACGGGTTTGTTGGAAGTTAAATTAAAATTGATTTATGGACGTATGTATATAATATAAAAATAAATGTCAAAGTAGGCAAAGGAAGTTAGTAGTATGGAATTGTTAATAAATAGTCAAGTCTTAAAAAATGTAATGAATACTGGTAATATTTTCAACAAACTCGTAGCTTGTTATTGGGTAGCAAAAGCTTGCTATATCTTAATACGACACTAAATTATAAGGGATATGTAGAGGATACGGAGACGAACACTAGACAATTGTACACTTTTGTATCATTGTCCCTGTATCATGCATCTGCGCAAATCCTACCACATGTACAAACTGTATGAAAGAGCAATTCTGGGTTGGAAACCAATTTTCTGTTTCGGTCGAAAGAGTATCACCGCAGCATGTTTAACATTAGGATTTTAAGGGGTAAAAGGTACAATGGGCCTTATTTTGGCTTAAATGCAGGAACCCTAGCAGTTCTCCTCACAGAATCAATAAAAGATTCAATAAATATAATAATAGTGGCAAGTTTTAGTGAAATTGTATCCCTGATCATATTAAGCTAAAAATTTGTGGTACGATAGTAAAACATATAAAATCTAGTCTTAAATATCGATGCTGAATGAACCATTTAGTAATTTCTAGGTGATAACATTTTGAAATTTCAGTAATTTGCTTTATTAATTATGTACTTAGGTATAATAATTAAAAGTTGAGTATTTGGGACCTTATTGATAATTTGGTGTAACAAACCTACTGTAATAAAATAAGAAGCATTTTAAATTAAATGCGATGCTTTACGCTGATGCCTGAAATATATATTGCTATAATATAATTTTGTTCTTCTTATCACTTAATTCTAAGCGTGATTATTGAATCTGCTACTACAAACACTATTTCGGTACGCCGGCACCAGCTTGATTAGATTTGCATAAACTTCAGTTTACTATGGTCTCAATTATACAGAACTAAGCGGGAGACGATTTCTGGTTACATAATGACAGGACAGAATAAAATATAATTTTCTGCAATATATAACAGAGCTATAGAAATATGCTTAAAAAATTGTTTAATAATTTTGTAAAAACGTTTAATTATTTATTTTGCTTGTCCCGACCGCATAAATATATAAAAATCTGCGAATTTTCAGTCTGGTGTAATACAAAAACAAAATTACGAATAATCTGAGAAAAAAAAAATATAGCGGAATATTGTTACATATATAAATAAACATATATATGTATGTACAGAAGATACGAGATACAATTTTTTTGTGATTAAATTTTTATGTTTTCAGAGTTTAGATCAAAGCTTTTCGATCAACACAATGATCAGATTGAAAATATTCGTTCAAGTGAAAAGTCGTATTTTAATTTTGCTCTTAATAAAATAATTTATATTCTTATAATTAATAATTAAATAAATTATAAATTTAATAAATTAAAACAAATTTCTTTTTTTTTTAAATAATTCTTTTATTTATGAAAATTTTTAACATTGAACATTGATTTTTTTTAAAAGAATTTTAAGAAATTGACCAAATAAAGTGATATTAAATAATAAAGAATTTAAGTTTTTGATTCAAATAAATTTAAAAATATTTTATATTAAATATATATAACAAAAATTTGGGTTTTTTTTTTTAAATTACAAAAATGGCATTTTTTCGTAAATGGAAACTTCATTATAAACATAAAAGTAAGTAGTGGAATTAAATTTAAAAATAAACTGGTTTAAAATTTTATTAAATTAGGAAATTTAATTTTATTTGTTGTAAAATTTATATAAAAGTAATATTGATGTTTCAAATTATTCAATATTATTGAAATACAAAATAATGATTTTAATTATATATTTAAGGAAAAACTTCTTAATAATTTTCCAAATTTAGGTTAACAACTTTCGAACTATATAAAGAATACACTCTAAAAATAAAATAAGATTTTTAAAATTTATCATAAATTAAATTAAAATTTATATTATTATAAGGTTTGTAAATTAATTAAGAATTAAATTTTTGAGATTGTAAATTAATTTAATAAAAATTTATAAATCAAAATGTAAATTATTTTATAACTCTACTATTTAAAAAAAAAACTTTTTTGAAGCAGAAATAAATGTCAAATAAGTAATTCAATTAGTAATAGGTATTAAAAATTCGGATGCATCTATGATCTAAATAGTGTCGTGAGTGATTTTCAAAAGCTTGACACCGCACTTCTAAACTAATTAACTTTCTTTAAATCAAAACTCTTACCAATGAGCTAAAACATAATTTTATTGTCAAATGTTAAAAATTCTTTAAATTCAAAATTTGATAATTTTTCTTGATTTTTTTTTAATAGTTTTAAACTAAATTTGACTTTTCCAAAATATTAACTGAAGTTATATAATACCAAAGTCGTTTCCATGATACATCAGTAGATTTACAATAATATTTAATTTTACCAAGTTGTTTATGGTATAACATGAAGTGTTGTGATCGAAAGACCGGTCCGTAAAATGGAATTAATTGAAATCAAGTTTTGTTTACATTTTCGAAGGTGGATATTCCTAAAATGCGTTTTCGAGGGTAAAGATTTAAAAATGAAATTCCGCCCTTGGTCAGATCAACAATATCTTGTAGTAATTGGTATTTTAGTTGAATAAAGTTTACTACACCAACTTTTGTATGATGATCTTAGAATAAGTAAGTGCTCTTTAAATTCTGTAACTAGAATCGGTATCAAAATGTTAACATTATTGTATAAAGTGCATTTCTGTAATTTTGTGAAAATTTCTCAAAAAATTAAATTAAATTATTCTTATAACATATTCCGAGCATTCGAATTGACAAAATATGAAGTCAAATCAATCAAATTTACATTTATATGTCATTAGCTCTTACAAAACATAAGGAAAAAAAATTATTCAATATTATAAGAATATAAAAGACATTAATGTTAATGTACTTCAAATATGAAAGTTCATTGATGTTAATAATTTTTTTTTCTTCATTTTTATCTTCTATATGTTATATAAAAAAAAATATACAAAAAATGCAACATTGAATATGGTAACGTTATCTTCAAAAAAAAAACTGTCGAGGATGTACAAAAAGATTTTTTTTATCTATATCAGACTGCAAACTGAACTTTCCCAGCATAAGCGAGAGGTTATGCTGATAAAAATTTTTTCTTTTAAAATAATATTATTGTAAATTATTTTAGAAAAATAAATTTATAATAATTAATGTCAAACCAAATATTTTTATTTATATTATAGATTTTTTATAAATAATTTTGTAATATATTTGTCTTTACCTGCTATTGAAATATGTTTAAACAGGGTGATTATAAATATAATTAAATGAATTAACAAAATATATAGTCAAATTTAATATTGGATTATTTTTGGTACGTCTGTGACTTACCGGTTGTTATCCGGATTTATAGGAAGGTTAGAAATTTTAAATTAACTCTATTTGAAAGGTAAAAGTTCATCTCCCACAGATATTGATCCTCTTATGTTAAAATTATATTTGAAAGAAATATAAAACTCTCACATTTCTTTGGTACGGTTAATGTAAATTTCAATTGCATAAAAAAGGCATGCAAGTTATAGAGACAATATTTAATTTTCGTTAATCTAATATTGTTCATTTTAATTCCAATCAGCTTACATGCATCAACGACAACGATATCTGATATAGTTATCATATAAATCCTTATATCAAAATGCCTAGAGGTTTATGAGATTCGTAAAAATAAAAACTATTCTGCATTCAATACCAGTCTATTTCAAATAAGTCTTCAAATTATTAATAAAATAAATATATAAGAGAATCTTTAGGAGACCGAACCAACCTCGAAACTAAAATTAATATTTGTGGGACAGGCATCTGAATTATGTGGAAGCTGACTATCATATTTTTGACACATTCTAATTGATTAAAATTCCCCTATCCAATTATCAAATTTCCTTACCCAATCTATTGTACATTCGCCAATCATAATAAATATTCGCAACAAGTACTTTTTTTTACTAATTTTTGATTGACAAATTTGTGCAGATTCAATACGTTAAAGAATAGAGTTGCCCAGCAGACTATACTAAGGCTATGAGTAGATCTGTTTTGGATGTATTCAGATTTTCTAAGTCTTATCTATTAGTTATTTGTAAGTACCTGATGTTGTAGTAAAGTAAATCAGTGCGTACCACTTTATTTCCAAATTTATTCACATGACATGAGGTATTCTTTCATTTCAGTATGTAATATTAAATTTTAATGGAAACGAAAGCTGCATGAAAAAGAAATTTCTAATCTACTATTATTGACATTGTTACTTATTTACCTGATAACCTGATATCATTTTTTTCTTCTTTTAATATCACTCGAATTTATCAACTAAGACTTGAAATTGCCCTGTTACTATGTAAACTTCTCAGGTCTATATAAATTATAAATATATGCCAAAAAGTCAGAGTTCATTTCTTTAAGTAAACATAATATCTTTTATTGTTCTAATATTCAATTATTTAAATAAACACAATTATAATTAAGATTAGCAAATATTTATACAACAATTTTAATGCAATATCTTTCCTAGCAGCAAATAATAAATATTTTTAATTAATTTTTATTTTTTTTATTATTTTTGTAGAACTAACTGAAGAATGGGCTTTAGCAACATCAATGAAAGATTTATCTGATGTTTCATCAGATCCAAATAGTATTGTGGATAATGATGATGATGATTCACCATCATCACCATCAATATCAACATTTGATTTAAAATATTTAGGTAGTACATCAATTGATTCAGAGAAATCACAAAAATCAACAGCTGAAGCAATTAAATCTGTAATATCATTATCGAAAGCGGCACGTAGAAAATCACAACGTATTAAATTAATGGTATCACCACAAGGAATTGAAGTTATAAATCCACAAAATGGTGATACAATGTTACGTGTATCAATTTATAAAATATCATATTGTTCAGCTGATGCAGCACATGATCATGTATTTGCATTTGTTGGTTCAGAAAATGATAAAAATGATATTAATGATTATAATAATGCTATACAAGAGAATTTATCATGTCATGTATTTTATTGTCCAAAAAGAAAAATTGCCCATGATGTAACATTAACGGTAGCACGTTGTTTTGAAAATGCTTATGAAGTTTGGCGGGAAACTGTTAATAGAAAAATGTTAAAAGATCAAATGCATAATCGTCGTAAAAATGATATTAATCAAACATCATCATCAATAACATCAACATCAATAACAAAAATTCCAAGAATAAATAATAATAGTAATAACAATAATAATATTGTTGTTGCTGCTGCTGATGCAGCTGGTTTAACTACATTAATGGATGAGCCAAACCAAATTAATGATGAAAATGCTGGTTTTAGAGATTTATTAATTGATTTGACACCATCTGTAGATATTAGAAATGATTTATTTGAAAAAGATGGTAGAGAATATTTACAAAATACATGGGTATCATTTGATGATGATAATCAAAGAAATAATGATTTTGGACGTTTAATAGCTTGTTAAAGGAAAATTTTTATTGATTGTTTTTTTTTTAAGATTTTATACAAAATATTTTTTTACATTTATATAAGGAATTTTTTTTTTTAAATATTTTTTATTACTCGTATTGTATATTATTATAAGATTATAAAATGTTGTGATTATCATTTTTATACTTATATATTTTAATAAATAACGAAAATTTCTCGTATCGAAAAGCTGCGTTTATTTATATTAATTTCAACAAGTTTTTTGTAATTTATACTTAATTATCGTTGAGAAGATGCTATAATATTAATTAATCAGAATTTTCCAAAACTATAGCTGTATCCATACTTCCATCCGGGTCTGCTTCCTTGCGTCTTTCCTCAGGTTTGGAGTTAAAGCTAGTTTTGACTGGAGCTGTATCATTAGCTTACTTAAGCCTAAAAGCACCGATTGGCTAGAATAATTCTTCGTTTTATCTCAAGACTAGTGTTATTTGCCATTTAGTGTCACCACACAACCGAGGTATATAAAAAACTTTATTAAAATTATATATTCTATAAAAGTAAAATAATAATTATAAAAATTTTTTTTTATGCCAAAACATATTTCCTTCCAAAGTTCAAATATACAAAATGTATAAAAATAAAATTTATTTTAATTTCGATATATAGGATTTTTAATAAAATATTTAGAAAAAGAATTTTTTTTTTGGTGACTATTTTTAGAGATTTCTTTTTATACAATTTTTTTTTGTTTTATCAAATTTAATTATAGCTAAAAGATTTTGAGTTTGCTAGTGAAATTTATCTTTCTATTCAATAATTTTAATATATATTTGTATATGCTTAAACATTATTTAAAATTTATACAATATTTTTTGCCTTATTAGTTCAGTCTTAGTAAGTGGTTATATGTTTATTTGATATAGCATATAAAATGTAAAGCAATTAATTTAGAAATATTAAGATAATTTCAATTATTTAATCGTAAATCACATTATTTTTTTGTAATTTGCGAAAAAAAAGGATAATTGTTGAAATTTTATATTGTTCACCAAATTTACATATAAGGAGATTCCTGGTACCGATAGAAACTTAAAGGACTCTCCACTTTGAGTTTTTGAGATATGGCAATTGGCAATATCAGTGTTCGATTAGGGGTTCCATAAATTGTTTAGCATTATAATTGAATAAATATATTTTTTTAACAACTACAAAACTTTTGTTCCAATAATTCAGATTTTTGAAACATTTGTAAGTATAATGAAGACCACCATTAATTAATATGTTTACTGTATTACTATCGCGTACCATTTGAGACAACTTGTAGTACGCGTACCTTCTGAGACCACCAGTACATAAATTTCAGAAATTCTCATAAAATACACATAAATTTATTGTATATATAAATGCAAGGTGGTTTGTTATGGTGGAGATAGTTTTTTCCTAATTTTTTTTATTATATAGTTTCGGCGTTATGGTTAAATTTAAATTCAAATTCAAATTTTAGATTATATTATCCATATAATTATATTTAAAAATACTTCTGGAGTATTTATATATTAGTAATAATATAATCATTGTACTTGTATCGTTATTTGGTATTAAATTTGGATTCATTAAATTATTCTTATAATAATTGAGCAAAAGTAGAAGATAATCATATTCAACTAGTTTTATTGGATATTGGATTTTATTCAATGCAAATAAGAATTATTATCAATATTCTCAACACATTGTGCAGTTGCATTTTTATTTATTTCGTTATTTTTTATTTTAAAACCCATATTAGTAATTTTTAAAAATGTTTATACAAATAAAACCCCATATTAAAAACCCATTTTAATAAAAATACCAAATAAAAATTAAAATTTATATAAATAAAACACCCATATCAATATTAATAATTTCTGAAATTTCAAAAAACGGAACGGACATGACATTTCATTTTAAAAATCATACGAACGAAACGAAATATTATGAAATTATTAAAAGCCGACAAACCAGCTGTTTTTGACATTTTCCATAATATTTTTTTTAAATTTCTTTTTTAGTAGATTTGGTTTTGTTTTGAAAATTAACAATTAAAAAAGTTGTGAAAATTAATTAAATTAAATTAGTGCAATCTTACATGAAATATGAATAATTTGTTAAAATTAACAACAAATCGTCCAATTATATATTTACAAAAAAGATGGAAAAATCCAAGAACACATTGGGTGGGTAAATTTGTTTTCTATAACTAAAAACAAAAACTTTGTCATCTAAAACCTGTTAAAACTAATACAAGCATTAAAATTTTATATACCCGTTTTTTCATTTAGTCAGTTGTAAATAAAAAACAATATCCTAAAGATAGAGCATTACAAAATTTGGATGATTTTTATGGATCAGTTTTTGGTAAAAATTGGAAATCTATAAGAATTGCTCTATTGTCTGAGCATAAATATGTTGCAATGGTAAATACATTTGGAAATACTGAAGAAACTTGTAATCTATTGGAACGAGACGGTTAATAAATTATTAGAAAAAATAAATATTATTTCAAAATTAATACTAAATCATTATAATTTTTAGGAGCTATAAATATAAAATCACTAATAGAATTATCTAAACAACGTTTAGAAAAAAATAAAAATAATGTAGAAGTATCACAGGATGGTGATAGCCATTATAAATTGAGCAATACACTTGATACTTTTA
The DNA here is from genome assembly GCA_963920725.1 of Rhamphomyia laevipes. NCBI lineage: Eukaryota > Metazoa > Arthropoda > Insecta > Diptera > Empididae > Rhamphomyia > Rhamphomyia laevipes. The sequence goes on from OY987258.1 coordinate 18,250,405, forward strand.
TAAAACAAAAAGAAATGGAAGAAAAACTTTCTATTTATCCCAGTGACAAATCATCTCATTTAAGTGACATTATTTTGAAAAATTCAAAACCCGTACAAGAGCAAGTAGAAGAAAATTCATTAATTAAAAACTATGAAATTGTTGATTTTAAAAAATCTTTAGAACAAACAAGTGCTGAAGATTTAGAAATTGATCAAAGTCGTTTAGTTAATTTAGAACACGGATCTGGTGGTTTATATGAATATATACCAGCTACAAATATTAAAGGAATGGAAGATTGGATACCAGAATCTGATTATTATAAATATTATTCAACAACAAATGATTTTCCAATTAATTTTGAATTAGAAAAAAATTTTATATTCCCCGAAAATCTACAATTGTATACATATGAAAAGGGTAATTGTTCAACATTTATATCACCAAAAAAATGTGTAACTGGTGTTCATTCACATTTTCTTATGGATGGTTCATCAATTTTACCACCATTATTATTAAATATCCAAAAAGGTGATATTGTATTAGATGCATGTTCAGCGCCAGGTGGTAAATCATTATTAATGTTACAAACATTATATCCGAAATTATTAATTTGCAATGATATACAAGAGAATCGTTTAAAACGTGTTCATAATATTATGAAACAATATATTATTGATTTCGAAACAAAATGGGAAAATAAATATTGTTTTTTAACAAAAATGGATGCTAGAATGGTTGATGATTATGAACATTTTGATAAAATATTAGTTGATGTACCATGTACAACAGATAGACATTCTGTTATGGAAAATGATAATAATATATTTAAACCGAGCCGGATCAAAGAACGTTTAAAAATACCAGAACAGCAATCTGGTATATTAGCTAATTGTATAAGATTATTAAAACCAGGTGGTAGTTTAATTTATTCAACATGTAGTTTAAGTCCAATACAAAATGATGGTGTTGTTCATATGGCATTACAAAAAGTATTTACTGAATATGGTATAACAACATCAATTATCGATTTAAGTATGATTGTACAATTGTTTCAAGATATTTTTAAATTTGAAAATTCAAAAAATATGAAATACGGTCAATTGGTATTACCACATTTACCAGCTAATTTTGGGCCAATGTATTTTTGTAAAATAAAACGAAATTAAAAATTTTTGTGTTATAATTAGAATTTATTGTATTTTTCTTATTTGTAAGATTTTATACTTTCACTTTCTTCTTTTTCGGTTTACCAGCCATTTGTGCAGGATTTTTAAATACAGTGCTAAAATATATTATTTTATTAATATTTAGTTAATTTTTATGGTTAAAAAAATACTTACTGGCAAGTTGTACAAATTGGACTAAATTTACAGAAGACTATAAAAAAAAATTATTGTTTAATATTTTAGTTTAATAAAATTACATTAAAAGAAATTGTTTATTGAATGAGTCTAAATTTATTGTTTAAAATTGTCTAGATTCACCACTGTTTCCACTAATTATTTATGAAAGCAGAAAGTAATGTCCAATTTAAATATATAATCAAAAGTATTTATAAACATTTAATAAATTCGAAATAGCTTAACTATTACAATATTGGTTTAAATTTGAAGTACTAATATCAATCTGAATGGAAATTAACATTATGAAAATCAATTTTAAATATATATTTTTATTTACATATAAATTATATAATGGAAGACAAATTTGATACGAGCGCAATTAAAAATCTTGAAATATATAAAAAAAGTTAAAACATCAATAAATCAAATCATTTTTCGTGGGTGTTTACTAACTATATACATTAGATAGAAGTATGTAAATTTAAAATTATACGTACTTGACAAGCATACAGAACAAACATATCCAATATCAATTAATTCCCTATGACAAAAACAAGCAGCACGATAATCAACTTTTGTTGGTGGCGGTAATACTAATTTAGTACGTGTATTTGGATCTGGTAAAAATACCCATAATAAATATTGTAATAATCCATCTAATTGCGGCAATCGTAAATATTGACCACCAGTAATATCACATCCTTGTTGTAATAAACTTAATGATTTATCTAAAGCGCATACATCAAGTATGATATTTTGTTTTTGTGCAGTAAAAAATACATTCATATATGCCATATATTGTGATGCACATTCATTGCTGCCAGTTAATACTAAAATTCGTGCATTTACTTTAATTCCAGGTATTTTATTTCTTTGAATCTAGAAAATATCTTTTATAATTTTTTCAATAAAATATGTATATATAAAATGAAATTTACTCTTGCTATATAACATAGTGCCATTGACATACTTCCAGCTAATAGAGATTCACATGGTGCACTAACTTTTGGGGCTGCATTTATAATATTCGCAAGACGTTGTTTAATAGTTTTTTCAACTAAAGTAAATGCTTCATATTGACCATCAACTTGACGGATTTCAAGTTGTCTCCCGCCAGACATTGGATATAGAAATTCCCTAAAAATATTATAATTTAGAAAAATTTATAAATTTGTAGTTCGTATGTATTTTACGTTGCATGATGATGACAAGCAATTACAGCTAATTTATTTTGTGATTTTTGCATTAAATGAGCATTTCCAAAAGCCACAATTGAATCTAAACTTTGTGTTAAATGATGAGGATTTTGACGGATTATACGTTGAGATGGATTTGTATCCAATACAACAACTAGTAAACTAACACTTTTATTTTCTAAAAATAAGAGTTTTTATTATTGTTATAATTTAGTTAGTTATTAAAAATTAATATTTTACCATCGTTCATTTCGGCAAAGTAATGTAAACAAAACAACAGTAAATAACAAATGTGAAACTGTCAATTAATAAATATTTGATGGTCGGTTAAGTTTATCATTGTGGCGCACCATAACTAGATGTGGTGCTGTTGCGCGGCGCATAAAAACTACAAACAGAAACTACATCAAAAATGTAGAAATACAGTATGTTTACATAACACCTCACTGTTTACATTAAAATCATGCATTTAGAATACGAATTTGAGATTACTAATTTTTTTTTTTTACATACTGTAATAGTTTGAAAATATATCGAAATTCTTTAATTGTAATTGCCGTGACAAATATTATTAATTATAATTAAAGTGTTCCAAAATTTTTTAAATTCAAATAAAAATGTATTATAATTACTTAAGTTAAAAAAGTGCAAGTGTTGTGCGTTTTATATAGAATAAAGTAAATAGTAGAACAAAAATAATATTTGAATATTGGTCTCATTAAGCGGAGTATTATAGATGCAGCTTTTTATTAACTAAAATAACAGCACACTATATGTTTCTTTTTATGGACAATATTTATTCTTCAATTAATAAATAAATAATATGAAAAGTTATATATATTCCATTGTTCTTATTGTTCTTATTGTAATCAAGTATGAACAATTTAATAATACTTAACATAATCAATGCAGTTATAACTATAGCTCACAAACTTCACATAATACCAGGTAAAGCCATATAACAATTAAATAAGTTAAGAAATCCTACATTTTAAAAACTCTTTTTCCGCCAGCACCATACCGGCGCCACTTATGTTAGCTAAGATATGTATTTTAAAAATATATAAAAATTACAGATCGATAAGTAGCTTAAAAAACATATTCTTTTTGTTCCAATTTGTAGCTTAAAAAATATATTCTTTTTGTTCCAATTTCATTTCGTTTCAAGTCAAGAATTTGTAGTTTATTTTTAGTGCTGCCAAAGATTAGGCAAAATTAACGAACAAAAATCAAAACCATATTAAAATACCAAAATTCTTCTTACAAAACTTTGAACTAATAATATTGTAAATTTTTAATATTATATTATTTTAAATTTGATTTTAGAGTAAAATATTTATTTAATTTCACACGGACCTTAAGGTAATTTTATAAATAAATATAATTGAATGTATTTTAAGTGAATAAAGTTTTAGATAGAAAAAAATTGCTTTTCATATCACAAATTTAAAGTATGGATAAAAATAAAGATATAACCTTAGTTTTTTAACAAATAATAAAGAATATTTTATAAACACGAAAATTTATTGTAAATATTAAATAAAGTACTTGAACCTTTTTTTTCTGTTTATTTCTGAGCTCTCAAGTAACGATAATGTTGATATAGTATAGTTTTTAATACATATTTCTCAAATTTCTCGAAGTAAAGAATTAATATAGAAAGTTTTTTTATTAAATTTATTTACATAATTTGTATATATAAAAACAAAATTAATTTAATGCTAAAATAAAATATAATCAATTTATGAGTATTTATATCTAAATATAAAAACCATTATTTAAAAAGGCATTAGGCAAATTAATATTGTAAATTAAATATTTTTATGTTAAAAGTAATTAATATTAGTCATAATAATGACAATTATATAAAATTTAAATAATTAAAATTAATTGACAAATTTAAACACATTACGAGAATATTAATATTTCTTTTAATTATTGTCAAAATATATATAATTCATCAATACTATTTTATAATAATTTAATTTGAAGAAAAAAATATATAAATTTTAATTATATTTATTCAATAATTTCGATATCTTATCAATAAATTTAGATAATTTTATATTATTTGGCCATAATTTATATTTAAAATATTTTTTTTATAAAATTATTGTTTAAATAAGATAAGAAATATATAAAAGTATATAATTTTAAACATATATATATATAAAAATAAAATGCGAAATGCAATACTTAAATAATAAATGAAAATAATTTATAAAATTTATGCTCTAGTTTTTTGTTTTAATGGTGTTGCTTCATCACCATCACTACCAGAATCGTTCGTTGATTTATTCCATGTTTGTTCTTCACCAGAACCAAAAATATTGTATACAATTAGTTCAACACCGAAAAGTACAACAGTAACATAAAAAATTATACTCCAAGCACCAATAGTTTGCTATAAAAAATAAATTTGAAAATAAAATATAAAACGATCAGTAAAATTACAGACATAATACCGCGATATTTCTTTCAATGTCTTCAGATTATTTCATAACAGATAAAAGTCATTTTAATCTGACGAGATTTTCTTTACAATGACAAAAGTTAAAGCTATATTTCTATCAATAACCTTCTGATAAAAAATCATTACAAAATTACCTTTAGTATATCTGTTATGAATTAATCTTATCAAAGACAATATCTAAATATTAATCTGTGATAAAAATCTTACATTTCCTTTAGTCATAATACCAACAAATAATGGCACAACAATACCAGGTATTGTTGCTATAGTATTTGTTAAAGCAACCAAAGTTCCAGCATAATTTGGTGCAATATCAATATGATTTGATAAGAAACCACAAAACATTCCACCCATTCCAGTTATTCCAATTGCCATAATAATAACAGCTGCTGTTTGATGGCATCCAATAAAACAAAGTGCTAACAAACAAATAGCTGGTGTTACAGATGCCACTGTGGTAGCAATTTTTCTTGCTGTTGTTGTCGTTATTTTACCTTTCAAATAATTGTATATATATATATATTAAAATTGTTATGAAAATTATTAAATTTATTAATTTTTACCTTTAGATTTTAATGTATCCAATAGCTTGCCTAAACAAATACTGATAATAAACATCGGATAATATGGTAGAGCACTTGCTACAGCATTACTTGATACATTAAACCGTAATACTTGTTTCACATAAAATGGTATTTCAATTAAAAACATATACCATCCCCAATTACTACAGGTATGGGCAATTAGGATAGCCCAAAATGGTAATGATTTAAATACTTTTTTCCATGGTACTGGTGGTTTTTTCTCTTCAATTTTACCATCAACTTTTGATGTACCCAATTCTGATGTAATATATTCACGTTCTTCTAAACTAATAAATGTTTGTTTATTGGGATTATCCTGTACTAATATTGTCCATAATATTAGCCATATAGAGCTTAATCCACCCATTATATAAAATACATATTCCCATCCTAATGTACTAGCAATACCGCCAGCCATTAAAATTGATTTTGCTGTACCGAATGCTGTACCAATATAAACAATTGTTGACATAACGCTGCGTTCATTTGGTGGTGCCCATGATGCTAACATACAGTGCATTGCTGGAAATGTAGCACCACCACCAATACCTTCTAATACACGAACAACAATCAAACCAATATAATGATATTTTGTAACAATTGGTGTTAGGAGTGTACATACAACATTAATGGCTACTGAAAAAAACATTACCCATTTTGCAGAGAAATTTTCAGCAATACGAGCACCCGGTATTTGTGATACAAAATATCCCCAAAAATAACAGCTTAATATAACACCCTGTAATGGTTCACTCCAAGTGAATGGTCCATCCTAGCAAAAAAAAATGAAATATAATAAAGTTAAATTAATTTTTTATATTCAAAATAAATTGATTTTTATTGAATGAATCAATTTACAATAATTGATAAAATTGTGTCGCGTTTGCATTGAGTTCAATAATTGAAAGTATGGGCTTTAAATTAATGTGATACAATATAATTTTAGGTTTCTGTAGTCTCAATAGAGACCATTAAATTATGGGGTGGCCAATTAAAATTTTGTATTATCCACAAAATCTAACTTATATTATATTAATTTTATTAATGATTAAATTACTGATGCATATTTTATTTTAATTTATACCTAATATTATTTGAATATAAATATAGTTAAAATCAATTTGTAAATTAATTTTATATAAGTTTAAAAAAAAAGCGAAGATATTTACCTCAAGTTTAACTGTTAAATTATCAGTTAAATTGCATACTGGTTCATCAATCGAATGTTGACTGGTATTTTCGCTATGTCCTGTACCTTCAGTAAGACCTATTGCTGTATGATTTAACATTGCAACCATTGCAACGCTTAAATTAACTTTTAAACCATAAACAATAGCCATTCCAATTGATCCAAGAACAGCTATAATGTATCGAGCTGCGATAAATTCTGTAATTATATATAAAAAAGTTTATTTTGATATTATACCATATTCCTCTTCGTATTCGGACATTCTAAAGACATTATAGGGAGCTACTTTTATTGTGTGTAGACGATTTTCTTCAGGTTAGAGTGTCCAGTTAGTTAATAGTTAGCTTATGATGAGTGAATAGGGACGAAACGAAATATTTGCCAAACCTATTACCTTGCACGGAGTTACCATGCATTTGTGATTTCATCCATATTTTGATTTCTAATTCTGCAGTGGGTTATGGAACACCACAGAATTTAATTGAAATGTTGAATATTTGTTCTGATCCTTTTTATTGCAAGAGAATCCGTTGCGTCGATGTACATATTTGATAAGTATTATTTGAAGAATTTTATGGTAGAATATGGTCTAATAAAGAATTTGTATCGTGAAAAATATTTCAGTTTCGAATTTTAATATAACTATATGCACTAGCACTAGAATATCCAGTCTAAATTTATTGTTTTGGTTTCCGTGTTACTGCATCGTGTATCTTACGAGGTATAGTGTATAGTCAAAATAATTTTAGGTTAGTAAAACTAAAGTTACGAGGTAATGCATTGAAATTAATATTCGACAATTTAAAAGTTTCATTTTTGCGCGTTTTAATTAAATTTGCAATAATTGTACCTTATATAAAATAAACCAGGTGATCCACAATATATCATTGTCCAACCGGTTAATTCAACAATAAAAAATATCCAATTTTTCACCTTACGAGGTTATGAAATGTTGCCAGTTTATCATTATTGTTAAATAAAAATTGTATAATGAATTGGACAGTGAAACGATTAATCATTGTATAATTTGTAATTATGAGAAATTGGAAATTTACACATTAGAAATGTAAATATGAATTATATTACTAATATATATCAAATCTGATTTAAAAATATAGTTTTGTATTTAAATCAACATTATATATAATAATTAATAGAGTAGGTTATAAATAATTGGAAATTTTGTATTTATTTATTGTATTTATGAAAATTCCAATTAAAAAATTTCCCTTCCATCATAATATTAGTGATAATGCTGATTATTAATAATTAACTTATTAAAATTGTCAAGAAAATCTTTTTATGTATAGTATGATTTATATAGTAAATTTTAATTTATTATACCGGAATTCCGTTGTATGATTACCAAAATCATAGTTACTACGTCTAGGTGTTTTATATAGTATGTTGTGTTCATAATTATTAAAATAAAATATCATTTGAATTACATTTCCTGTCCGATTTAATCAAAAGAAAAGATTTTTATTTTTATACTATGTGAATATTCCATAAAATGAATTTTAAAAACTACCAGTAAAATTTGGTCAAACGCGTGAATGCACACTGAATTTATTAAATTAAAAATATTATAATTTTGACGTAGTAACATTGGATATTTATAATTTTATTATATTTTGAATAAAATAAAGACTAAATATAATAAAATATTAAAAGTATAAAAATGTAAGTAACCTGAGTAAACACGTAAAACTATAGAGCATAATAAAATCTATCTTATGACTATTTACTAATATTATGTAACCAAAAAAAATCTCAGGTTAATGTACTTTTAAACCTAATTTTGATTTTAATTCAAAGTAACAAAAAAATGTTATTACATAAAAAGGTTAAGAACCTTTTTCTTTTTAATTCTATTTAAAATTGCATTCGAAAATTCTATTATTTTGATGTGAACATTACATAATCTGATTTTCATATAATTAAAATATAAAAAAAAAAAGACAGGACGTCATCATTCATTTAAAATATCATGGTCTATGAACCAAAACATTTAGATTTTATGTTATTTTTGTTATGATTATGTAAATTGGAAAAGTTCTATAGAATTTTGGTTAAAAAGGGAATGAAACTATAGAGTGCAATATGTTTTAGAAATTTAATATTATTGACATAGGTACAGAACAGACATTAAATATAATTTTAATTATGTTGTCTCTATTACTATTTAAATATTTTATACCGAATCGATATAAATATTACCATTTTAATGTTACACACTTTTTTTTTTGTATTTAATATAAAAAATTGGAATGAACTGCGGTTTATGAATGTGCCAATTTTTTTAACCGCATATATGAAAAATGATTTAATGATAATAATACGAAAATATTTTTTATAATTTATATTTTTGATATAAATGAAAAATAAAATTATATTTGATATTTAATATAAATATTTGCAAAATCCTAAATAAAATGGTTAAAAAGATTTAGAATAACACAAATTTGTCGTATACTTAGAATTAGAACTTTGTTACATCAAAATGCATAATTTAATTAATGATCAGCGGACACTTACTTTACATATGCTCAATCAATATTGGTAACTCAAAGATTGCATCGAAATTATGGGTAATGAAGTGCATTAACATCTTAATGGCTATGTGGATAAGAATACCCGATTTTGAAGTTACTGCAAAACCCTCGATTTCCTCACCAGCACCAATTGCGCACGCTATAGTACACAGTATGGCATAGATTGATATCAGAAAGGATTATCGGTTTCAACTTTTTGGAAAATGAATTTGATAATGCAGTGAATTGGGTACAAGTCCGATGATATGAAAAATAATTCTTTTTATACAGGAAAATGCGGTTATCGGCCAACCGACTAGCTACAGAGAAATTTTTGGAGAACGAATTATTTTAAGACATTCAGAATTGATTTGGCACGTACTACGTACACCCAATTTAACCATAGCTGTTTATTTTCCTATCGGTTTACCTCAAAGAGTGGATGTATGCAAATAAGCCTCGGATTATAGAATCAATTACGAAACTGAAGTCAGGGCTATGGAGTCACATACGTTGCGTCGTTGCGTGTTGTTATGCAACATGCCATTTTAAGAACCCAGTAGTGCATAGCTGTCATTTTTATCAGACATTATTTTTTGCTAATTTATTCAATAATTAATTCTATAAATTATTTTCGGTTAATTTTTAGATGCAATAACTTTTTATGTGAAAATCTATTGGAGAATGTCCAAATTATTCACAGATTAAAAAACATAAATAAACCAAAAAAATTTAAAATAATAAATGAGTAAAATAAATAAATTGTTTAAAAACAAAATTTCTTCACGAAAAATAAAACAAATAATTTAATATTATGTATAAATAAATATTCCAAAAAATAATTTCTTTTATTAATATGATTATGTATCTATAAAAATGTTGACTAAAATAGAAATGTATTGACCTGTAAAGATTTGAAATTCTTTTAGCAATGACAATTATTTTTATCATTTTATAATCGCAAATTACTGGGGTGGACTTGAACAATTATTCGATCGGAGTATTTTGGTCGACCAATTATGCAACCATATAAAAACAAATGATAAAATCGAAATAATTTAATTTATTAATGATATTATTTGATGATATTCTTCAATACAAATTTAAAAGCGATATTTAATGGTAAGGTACCCATTGTTTAAGCCGAAAAATATTTGAACAATTTGCATTAACGGACCTTGAAGAAATTTGCTCCAATGCCCTGCTAATAATAAATCCAGACCATTTTAAATAAATATTATGAAAAAATACTCGTAAGATTAGTAATATCGATGATAATTATGAAATTAAATAAATAGATATAAATTAATCTAAATATTTTGACAATAATATTTTGTAAAACGTTTTTTTAAAAAATAACATCTCAATTGAATATCGCTATTTATAGCAATATTTTCGATACTTTTTTGTAGGTATTTTTGGAATTTTTGTAAATAGGAATTTTTTTGTATTGAACGTTTAGAATGATTTAATGTTGCTAATTAATATGGAAAATATTCAAATTAAATTTGGATCTTTTATTTAAAATTGCCTGTTAGAAACTAAAGATTTTTGTTTGTAAGCGAAATTATAAAAAAAAGTATTTTTCAACGAAGAAATTTTATTGCCAATCACCAGACAAACTTTTTAAATATTTGTAGTCGATTTATTTTCGGTCATTATCCAGCAGATATTACAATATTACTTCATATATTAATTAATTTGTAATTTATTTAATTCTGTTAATATGAACCAAAAATCTAAATTCATTAAAGTTTGGGAACCACCAAATTTGAATTATTATTTGGAATATTAACTATTCAATTTCTGTATATCCTTAATAAAACAGAGAGCATTGAACTTTTAACAAGTCCTTTCTCTTATATAGAAAAAAAAACTCCTTAATCTTTTAACAGAAAACTTGCGTAAAAATGCTGAGAGGACAAAGTAACATTCCTGACTGAGGGTTTGTATGAAATAAATGACATTTAATTGACCTTCTTTAATGAAAGATTTTTTTAAAATATGTGAAAGAATTTAATTTTATAAATTATTATATTTTGAACACCATTTTTTATATAACCTTTACACACTGTTTTGAAGGTCATATTTGTATATTTATTAAATTTAAAAAAAATTATTATTTTAAACCATATTGTAAAATTATTAAATAAAATATTATTTTAAATATTATAATTACTGAAACAGATACTGCCCCTAGCTGGAACAGCTTCCTTAAATTCACCACCCATCTTCCTTTTTTTGATATTTGTTTAATTTATTTGTTATTATATTGATTTGGTAAAATTATTTTAAGGAAATCCTTTTAAACTTTTCACTATTAATATTTTTACATAAATACAAAATTTCCAATTCTGTTTTTTTATTATGTTACAGCGTTTTTTAGATCTACTTTATTCAAAGTTTTACTTATGACTGATGAAAACTGAATAAAAGTAATATTATTTTTCGATATTCTCGATTTCTGTATATACATATATATATATTTTATTTGGTTTGTTGTTGAGAGCCGTCAAGGTGAACTTAATGTATTAGATAGGGTCAAAGAAGGAGGGAAAACAGAATAACAACGGATGGGCCTCATACGCATGCCGCGATTATTATGGTGATATATTCAACAGATTGTTGTCGTAACTTTAGGGTCTATGTTATTCTATAATAATACCGGCAGAAGAATATAACAAATTATAAATGAGATTGGTGTAAGGCAAGAATATTTGAACCAAAGAGGAATTGAGAATTGTCTATAAGTTTCTATGAGAAATGTAGTAATGAAAGAGCACGTGCTAATATTTTTTTTTTTTAAATATTGTTGATTTCTATTTTAGTATTTGTTAGGTAGCGTAGAATTATGGCTTTTAGTTGGCAAATTATTAGATTATTTCAGTTTGTTCATAGTTTGTTAATATTTGAAATATTATTATTTATTGAAAATTTATTGGTTTTTGTTAAAGGTGACTTTACACGGATATAAAAGGCAATTAAGTGTGTCACTATAATTTCAATTCAACATATTTGGATTCTAATATAATTAGTTAGATTAACGCATTATTCCAAAATCTTTCACGTGTTTTAAAATTAGGTAATCTAAATATTTTAAAATCAAAATTTTCTAATTAGAAAATGCCTAATAGTCTGGCGGTTGTAATCTTGTAAGTATATTTCGAAAAACTTAAACAGACTATGGATTACATATATATTTATCAAATAGTTGTGACGCATACGTTATAGGTCACAACAGGCTCCTGTTAAATAAGTAAGAACTATGGCCAAGAAGAAAGAAAAAAGTACAGGGTACATTACAAAATAATAAACTATGACTAGTGATTGACTTGTATATAGAGTAACTGCCTACTGGGTAAAATAGAAATTTCGTGGCGATTGATATCTGCAAGACTAAGATAACGAGGAAGTAGTGCCAGTATTGATAACGGACCCAACATATAAATCATTAGATTTGGATAATGTAATGGAATTGAATAATGTAATTTTGTTGCAATTAAAAAGATTACTTTCCAGTTTTTTAAATAACTAATTAAGTAAGTATAAATATTTTTGTGGTAATAAATTAGTAATCATGCATTGTCATTATAATTAAGTGTAATATTCTTTTATATTTCGTCGACAACTCTAGAGCTTTATTGACATATATATGTTTTCATTTTCATGAACTTAGATTTAACCATAAATAATAATCAATAACTAATTTGCTTTTGGCATCACTCGTTCACTATATATTACATAAAACGATTATTAATAAACTATACTTGGTAGCCATAATTTGCTATATGAAGTCCGTATAAATGTACCCTTTATGTATAAATTCAGAATTTAGTAGCTCTCGAAACTTATAGTTTACAAAAATATGTATTAAAATAAGATAATATATTTTGTTTACACTATTCTAGTCGTATTTAAAAATTCGGTATATACATTACAACAAAACCGCATGCCAACAAATATTTTCCAAATAAACATGTCATATTTATACAAATACAAAGCTTTAACTTCAAAATGAATCATTTTTGAAAATTTCGCAATAATCAACCGGCTTTTCTTCATTATATTTAATAATATTAGAGGTGAAATGAAGGAGTAATATTAATTCTATAGTAAATTTATGTTTATCGATTTATGACGTTTAGTAAATTTTTATAATGACGTATTTCCACAGTTTTGCCATCTGCTCATTGAATATTATACAATTCAAAAGCATAACTTTTAGTTATGAATTTTAATAGTACTGAATTTTTTTTAAATATCTAAATTCTAAATAAATGTTATGCTGCCCATACATTATACAACATGTTGCCAATTTCGTAAAGTTGTGTCATTTGTGGACAAATCGGTTGAAGAAATAAATATTGACGGTTTATAAATCGGTTGCAGATATATTAAAAATTTGATGGTTGTAAGTTGTATAGTGTATGAATTAATTGTATGTAGAAGTTTTACAACCAAAATGATGTTTCATGACGTTTTATGTAAACATGTTTTTATATAAGTTTATGTTATTAAAAGCAACAAAAAAAAAAAAAAAAAAGCAAACAGAAATTTTAGAGTTGTAATATCGGTTGTAAACCAAGTTTAAATGTTGAAGTTAAAATTTACACTCCAGTTTGTAGTGTAACCAGTTTGTACAATGTATGGGAAGCTTTATTGGTTGTGGTCGGCTCTATTATTTAGAGAGAGCTTTTTATTTCCGATACTATATATCAAGCGAAAGCTATAAGTTTATATTTTAAATGAAATGGAAAGTATATAAATAAATTAATAAACAAACAAAATATTTATTATTGTTTATGTGTACGCCGACCGCTGAATGAATGGAATGGAAACCGAGCTACAGGTCAACTCAACAGCAGATACTAACAATATGTTTTGTATCGAATATTTGTGATAAATGAATTTATTTTCGTTTCTAGCTATATTTTTTTTTGTAGAAAACTATTTATTAGATTTCATAATATTAATTTTAATATACTTCTTACTTAATCAATAATTTAAAGATCTATAAAAGAAACATATTAACCAATATTTATCAGCTAAGGAAATTTATCATTAATTAAATATAACATATAACTGAAACCATGAAATTTAAATTAACCGCCAAATATAGATAGCTAAGGAAATTAGGTTTTTTTTAAAGCTTTTGAATAAATTATTTTTGTTTTTGGTATCCGTATCCTTATCATTTAAAAAAGAAATGTTTAGTATTTCTCAGAGATGGCGTAGCAAAAAGCTCTTCTGACTTGGGTCTTGTCTTGGGAAGAAGTAAAGCATTTCGGAATTTTACAAATTTATAAATTAAAAATATAATGCTTTTATACAATGATGAAAGAATGTGCATGCAAATGAGATACTCCAAAAACATAAATTTTCAATAAACGAAAAAAAAGTTTTTAAACCGATTTTCAATAAAAAATACTTAAGTATCAAATATTTTATGGAATGGTGTGTCTGTGTAGTTTGTCAAAAATTATTGGATTTAGAATTTATGTATCTTTGTTTTTGGATATAGTACTTAGTACTTAATTTCGCGCAGTATTTTATGCTTTATTCAATTTTTTTTTGTTCCATAGCAAACTATTGGCTAAATTGAAAACCTACCTACCTACAAACTATGAATACCAAGAAATTTCTAACGATTTTTCTAAGTCAAAATCGAAAAAAAATATGCTGATGACACAATTAGCTTCAATATGTTACCAAACCATATAAATTAATCAATCAATCTTTAAATACGGGGATATATAAAAATATTGAAGCAACCGCAGATGTGGAAGTTTAAGTATTTATTTTTAAATTAAATCAATTATACAATAATTTTTTATATTCCATTTTCTTTTTTTCTTTTTTGGAGGAGTAATGAGTATACACTTTTATACAAAGTTCTTCTGTATTTCAAGTTTTAGCGGATGATTGATTAGTATCTCCAGTGGTGAAATTTAAGGTATAGTTTTGGATCTTCATAGTAATTTGAATGGTAATAAATCGTAAAAAGAAAGAAGTATCGTTATTTTCATATTTAAGAAACCGGAAGCAAGTGATAATCTATTCAGTCAGGTTATTTTTGTACAATAATTAATGGATATTTTTTTTACGGGAAAATTCCCTTTGCAAGTCTTTTTAATTGTTAATTAGTTGAATAATTTGTATTAAATCTTGGATATCTTTTTAATGCTTGCTAATGCTAATATTATTATATTAACAATATCAAATTCATTAGGTTTTTAAAAATGTCTACTGCTTGTACTAAGATGATGGTTGCGTTCAGAGCGAGGTTAAAGATATGGCCTTACTCTTACCTATAATCATTTGTTCTGACACATACAGATGCATTTATGGTTCATTTAGAAGCTCTTATTTGATGGTATATATATATAATGTACAGAAATAATTGTTTTAAGGTAAAAATACTTATTTCTATGTGGTTGTGGTAATTTATTTTCCGGCCCTTTGATTCGTGATCTAGTTTCCGTCTTTCTAACATACAAAATATCTTTTTAAAAACTCTGATAATTAAACTATGTTATGAGCTATGTATCAATACTCATCTGGTAATCGTCTTACATATTTATGATGTATAAAAGCATAAAAAGTAAATAAAAGTTCAATAGTGATTAGAATTAACATTTTGTTAATTTATACTGAAAATTTACTAAAACAATCTCCAATTGTGCAACAGATAAATAATCAAACTGGTACTATTACAACAATATTATTTTAATTAAAAGTTTTAAAATCTTTGAAGCATCATCATTTAAGTCAACATATTTATATAAAGCTTGTGGGAATAATCACACTGGTAAGCCCAGAATTATAAACTTTATTTATAACAATATTGCATTTTAGCAAAAATGTTATACAATTTTAAAAAGTTTTTAACCACAAATGAAAATAATGTCACTGCAATGAAATAAACTTTATTACTTGTATTCAAAAATTAAGCATTGTTTGTGAACCTCTTATAAAAGTTTATCTATAGAATATTCACACAATCAAAAGTTTCTATCGCTTGTACTATAATTTAAGTTTCAAGTTTTTATTTCGAATATAATTTTAGAAAACTCTCAAACTTTTTATAAAGGAGAAATTTATAGAATTAATGTTTTTACTGCATTTATTCAAAAATCATTTTTCATTGAAATTTTACCTAGAGATTAGATGAACATAAAATGTTTTATATTTATATTAAAATTTTATAATGAACATTTTTGTATTCTTGAGATGCATATTTTAAATTCGAGGTTAATAACATATTTTAAGCAAAAATACTTTTTATCATTTTTATGATATGCCAAGAGAAAAGTTTCCCAGTAACGTTCAAGTATTCAATTTATGTGATGATACGTGAATCATTCATTAAAAAAGTTCTTATTTGAAGAATGTAATTTGTAATTGAAATTTTTGCTAAAAGAAGTTTATTTATTATTTTCCTGTCAAGTTGATTATTTTTTTTATAAGTTAGAAGAAATTTAACATAAATATAGAAATATGGTATCTTTATGCTGTATATATAAATGTTATTTTTATTTTAAAATGGATACGAGAGCACCGACAGCGTGAATTTATGACTTATAAAATTTAATGTTCATTATATTGTGAAAAATATAATTTATTCGAGAAAAAATGAAAAATATATTAACAAATTTATAAATTTTAAATATTTTGATATTAAAATTATTATCTGGAAATTATTCTATACAGTTGTAGGTAAATGCAGGAGCAATTTGAACTCAATAATATATTTTTCAGTATGATATTTCACAAGATATTAAATTTCGGTTAATTTTTTTATTTTCAAATTTGGCTACATTATATTTCTTGGCTACTGTCTACATTATATTACTGCATTCTACTTCTACATAATATTTGAACTAATACTATAATTGAGACATGATTCTTAATTACCTGTAATTAGGATAAATTTTAGTGTTTAATTTTTAGTAATTTGGCGCCATATCAGTGCAATTATTTAAAAAAAAGTTGGCACTATATTGATGTAAAAAAGAAAATTCTATATTTTCCCCGAAGAACTATTACGATATATAATAAAGTTAAAAACGTTAAATTACAATTATATAGAAGAAGATATTTTATTTAAATTATTTTGTACATAATTTAATAAATTAATCTTCCAGTTTCTTGTAATAAATTATTTACATACTTACGTCATGTTTAGAATTTTACTTTTACTTTGTGAAGAAAATTTCATAAACCTTAGATGCATTTGTTAGGAAAAATGTCAACTAAATTTTATTTATTTTGATAGAAATTTGCTACTGAGCTCAACGATACTCCAAATTTACAAGACCTACTGGTATGATAGGAAAATCAAATCCTTGGAATATCGAATATAAGAGCTGATAAAATTACACTAACTTTTTCTAATACTTGCCTGAAAGTTTTCTTAATGAGTATCGCATATAAGAGACGGGTTTCCAAAGAAAGCATTTGTGTAAAATTCCTGTTTATCAATGTTGCTGGATTCATGCTTAAGCATTACCCAATATTTTTTTTGGTATAGGGTCGTTTTCTGCAAAATAATAATGAGAAAGTTAGTCATAGTTTGTCATTCCAGTTCGGACTTCAATTAAACAATAATCCTTCCAGGTCCCCACCAGTTGTAGTTCATTATAAATAGTATAGTAAGGTATTTAACGTAAATAACGATTTAAAGTAAATATTATAAGAAATTTAAGAAAAGATCTTCAGAATAACATCATTGACTGGATTTGAATAAGATCATTTATGGACAAAATTGTCAAAAACCTTTAAAAGTGAGATTTTCTCTAAGAATCGAAATTTACAGATTTCGAGTAATCTCTAGAAATTATTTAAAAATGCGGCAAATTTTAAAAGTATAATTACGAATAAAATTTGCATTTTTAAATAGTTTCGAGAGATTACTCGAAATCTGTAAATTTCGAAGCTTAGAGAATCCGGCAGTATATATTCATAGATTGACAATGTAACAAAAATGCTACACGGTAGATTTCCATATAAATTCTGTCAGAAGAAGACCGTATATATTAAATTACTGCTCTTTTTTTGTACTGGTTTCGTGTTTCTAATCCGGTTTATTTCCGTGGAACATGATTGTGATATTCCTATTCTCTGATATTACCCACTGTAAGTTTATTGGTAAAATAATCATATTAATAAATATAAATAGTTATATAATCCTCTGAAAAAATCGCTATAAATGTATAAACCTGCATTTCATACAGTGTCCATGTCCATTATATATAAACATACTATGTAGTTATGGAATCACGATATGCTGACAACAAGTATGGACAAAACAAATTTATAATCATTTAGGTAGAATATTAAAATATATTTTTATTTTTCCCAAGTGGAAATTATATGCCAGAAAACATATTTTAAATAAAAATAATTGTTTTTTCTTTTTCATTTTTGTAAATATATTTTTTATCGTGTTTTTTTGTATTTTAATTCACATCCTGTACAACTATAATTGCTGTCCTCTGTCTGCTGGGTTATATAATTTTCCTCAAGAGAATAATTTGAAAATGCAAACAGAAAACATGGAAAAACTTCAAATAAATTACATTTTCAACAATATTTTAAAAGATAATTATTTGAAAAAAAAAAAACGGATACTAAAATGCACTACAGGATTTTAATAATACGAACGAATAATTTAAATTAAAAGTAAATTACTGCAATGTATAATAGCCAGTTTTTATTAATCGTTTTGTATTTAGACTTAGACCTTTATATTTTAACCTGTTGGTAAATTAAAAAAAGGCTAAATCAAGGAAATGTAATTTTTAATTCGGCTATTACGAAATGGTAAACGAAATTGTGATATTAAATTTTTTGATTTTATATTTTTAAATGTTTTATATTTATAATTAAAATAATTTCTTGTAAAACATTTTAATGGAATTCAATTTAATTATGCTACGATTTTATAAATACATTAATGTTAAAGAAGAATAATTATTTGGTTTCAGTATACTTCTAGAAAAAATAGTTTTTGTAATTAGTTGGTTAGTTTTAAAGGAGCTATTAGTGGTCTACATACGCGCGTCCTTTATTACAATTTCAATACAATTTTTCAAGTACAATTTTTTATGAAATGATTAATTATTGTACCATTAACACAGCACGATAATAAACACTCAATCTTTATCACAGCTGGCCATATCACTCATCTAATGAATCCAATCACTTCTTAAGCCAGCTTCAGTTTACCCGCATTTCTTTTACGTTGGATTGAAGGATAATGGAATAACAAATGTGCTATGGACTCCTCCTCAACCATACACTTGGAAAATGGAGTAAGTCCTAATCTAATTGCATGCTTCCTAAGAATAGTATGTTCTGTGGCGAAACTCGGCGTGAATAATCTTGATTATTTTTAAAATTATCTTGGACTTAAGACTCCCTCCAGAACGTTTTTGTATTTTGCAGATAGCCAGTATTGAACTTTAAATGAAATGCTATAGGAATTTAGGTAGGTATTTTATTTTGTTATTGTATTTAATATTAAAATTTAAACAAACCCCTGGATTTCGGTATAATAAAATATTTATGTTAATAGTTTTTATTTGTTTATTAAATGGAAACGTTTAATTTTTGTGGTATTTTTTTAGTGGTTTTTAGTTTTTAATGTAAATATATTTATATTTATTGTGTTTCTGGTCCACTAAAAATTGTGTTTTTGGTTCATTATGTTTTTAATATAATTTATTAATATTTTACAAATTATGATCATTGCGGTTGAATCTGTGAATATTCAATATTTTATATACATAAAACTCTATTTTATTTTCTCAATACATAATGAAATTATCAAAATATTTTAAAAAAAATATTAAATATTTTCAAATTAAGTTGGAAAAACCTATGGTCACGTAAATATTTAGGTAATTCACTTAAAAAATCAGGCGAATAAAAAAAATTAATAATTAATATCATTATCATCGTGGTATTTTATTTTTGATTGGTATCCGAAGAACATGTTTTTTCACCCTATCCATTAATCCGGTATCTTACCATAAATGACGTCATATGCAGATTGAAATATTTTGACTATCAGTTTAACAACAAAATTCTAATTTTTATACATTCATTTTAAATTGAAAATTTGTTGGCTTTGGTTCTAGTGAATTGGTACCATTTCAAATTTATTTATTTTATTTCAAATATTTTTGTAGTCAATGTAAAAAATGATTTGTATATTATATTAAAAAAAAAAAAAATGATGAAGATGAACAACATATTTTTTCAATTACATTTTTATTTACAAAATATTTTCTCTATGGATTTTAACATATTTTCTATCTTATTTTTGTTTTCCACTCACATAATTTCATTTTTTTTTTGTTTTGTATTACAAATATTTGAAATTGTTTTATATTTTCATTTTTACTATGCAAATTATTTGAATTTTACCCCTTTTTTTATTAAGAATTTTTCATAAAATTGTTGCCAATAAAATATATATATTTTTTTTGGTGTAGCTTTTACTCTTGTAAAATTATTAAATTTACAATTTTGAACTTCCAATATTTGCTATAAATTTATTAAATTACAATAAATGAATTTGTATATATACATGTCGAACAAAATGTTGGAATTAATGTTTATAATATTTAAATTTGAAATAGGAAATTTGAATTTGGACAAGGCACTGCAAGGTTTGTAGAACATTTTCACATAGAAAAATATGTCTGGAAGCTAAAACTAATTGAAAATTGTTTTCGTTTATGTAAGTATTACAAATAAATATTCCATAGAGTCGTTGTTTTTAGGTGGTTCGAAATATATTTACTTCAATACTATCTATATTTAGGCAAAATACCATATTTCAATAACATTTTATACATTAAGTAGTGCCATAAAAAATATATCACAATTTCGATGTAAGTTATCTATTTTGAAAACTAGAAAAAGTTTGAGTACTTAGGTGATAAATACTGAGTTTGGTGAACGTAAAATAACTTAGTCTTAGATTATAATAACTCTACAGAAAGATCAATTAAATATAAAAAATATTTGAATTCTTTTAAATAAAAAGTAAAATTTAACTTTCTACAGAGTGACAAACTGAAAAACTTATTTATAAAATATAACAATTTAAAACTTTTCTTTAATCTAACAAATGCAAATAATAGTTTCTGATTTTGTTCTGGCACAAGGGAATTTCTAAATATTTAAACATTTGTTAAAATAATCAGTGGAGCAAAAAAATTATTATTTTTCACTACATGTGATATGCTTAGACACCTTTAATCAGAGCCAAATTCTCTTGCTTTTCCATATAGTAAAATTGCCTTCACATGCTTATTACTTAAAAATTTTGCAATTCACGTTGTTGCCTAAATGAATGATTTTCACGCTATAAATAAATATGTGATTTAAAGTTCAGATATACAAGAGAATGTTTTTATGAATTTGGATTGTACGGGACCAAAAAATTGGACATTAAGGGAAATAGGACCAGAAATATATTGCGTCTGTTTATAAAATTTTAAATTTAAGGGATGCCTTACTCCAACTAAGGGACTGTCCCTTGAAGAAAGAGACCAACGGTCACCGTAATTATAATTAATGGAATAGAAAAATTTAATTACAGGAAAAGTGAATTTTATTTTCTTAAATATTAATTGTAAAATATTGTAATTATTTGATTATAATCATTTGGTTCTCTCAAACCAACGCGACATTATTGGTAATGGCAACGAAATTACCATAATTTTCAGTAAAAATAATGGTAATGATATTTCCAGCTCGATTATAAAACAATATTCTTTTTTAACTCAATACAATCGGAATGTAGAATACGATGTTGTGGCTGCGGGAATAATGCTGTTTCCGAATTCGAAAATAATATTGAATATTATATGTAAAATAAACTGATACACCCTGTACATAAAACAAAGTTTTAACTACTTAATATTTTTTTTAAATATATTCATCACTTTCCCAAGTAACAATATTATTTATTTATTTAACCGATTTAGTAATAAAAAAAACTTTGACAGGATTGAATTAAATATTTCAAAGTTTTTTGCAATTGTTGATAAAAGGAATAAAAGTTTTTTTGGAACTATTTTTCTATTCCCTGGGCATTCTTATAATATGAACATTAAACATATTTCAGAGTTTCCTGTTGACAAATATCAAAGTTTTATAAACATTATTTTATTTTAGTTTACGATTACGACAAATTTGAAATATCAAAATATATTTTTACCAAGAAAAGTTTAATTTAACGATTTTCATTTTCAAGGAATTTTAATATTTACAAAGTATTTTTATCAGATAGTTTTCCATTATAAAGTTTCGTACAATAAATGTAATTTTGGTATTGTAGAATATAAATAAATAATAATTGTCTTTTAACTGCCAAAAAAATGTATTTTAGTTGTCATCGCTAGGAGCAATAGTTTTATTTAATCCTGCGGTAAAATTTATTATTCTGTAAGTGTCAGTATCGTAAGTAGACAATTTCTTAGTGACCTAAAAAAAGTATTTTAAAATAATTTTTACTCTTACAAGTAAGTAGTCTTATAGCAAGACTTGACCAAATAGTAAAATAACTGAAAGATATTTAAGAATATTGATATGCTACATTAAATTCAACATAATCTGGATTTTTGTAATTGATAAATTTTGAACTTTCAAAACTTTATTAACCTTGATTCAGACTCGCTATTATCAAAATTAAGCTATAAATTCTTTTTATTACATTAGATATCAGAATATTCATATAAATTATTATTATTTCGCTGGCATCATTTTAATTAAAAATAATCGAAAAACCTACAAAATGTATAAAATATTTAGTTTTAATGTTTAAAAAGCAAATCATTTACATAAATTTCAGATAAAATGGGTCATAAGAAACCTTAATAGACCTCATTATGCCATTCTTAAAATGCTTATAACAATTTTTTTACGACCAAATCATAGATTTTTGTAAAAGATAAAAATGAAAATTTCCATGAACAATTTCATTTAGTTCATATATTAAATTAAGGCACAAGTGGTAACATTAGCATATTATATAAAGAATATGGTGGGTTAATGCTAATGTATTGTGGTTGGTTAATGGTTACATAGAAAATAATTTCAAATTAAGGTTTATCATATTTGAATATTTATATTTTAATGATTTTATATAATATAACAAAAAAATTGCAATCAAAAATTTTATATTCCAATTCCATTTAATATAAATATATAATATTTCATTATTTTTTTCATTTTATCCTGATTAATAATATTGATAATTACGAAAAATTTAAATTCAATTTAATTTGATTTATGTAATAAATTAAATGTAAATTTGCTGATTAAAAATTTATATCACAATCAAATTTTTCTTATGTACCTATCAGCCTCTAAGTCTCTGTAATGTAACTACTAAAATGGAAAATCTGTTGAAGTCACCATATTTTATATTTCATAACTTAGGTTAACCAAAATTAATGATATATATATAAAAAAAAAATGTTTAATGATACGGAAAGTCAATGTTATTAAACTTTGTATTTTTGTATATGTTGCCATATTAAAAATTTCGAATTTTCGTTTAAAATTTAATTAAAGTGTGAACCCAAGACTTTGTACTTATATACAATTTTGTTTCTATTCCATAACAAATTGTTAAATTAGAGAATTTGAAAAGTATAAAACAAGAAAATGAGGATATAAGTAGGACGAAACAATGTAGACCTAAATAATTAATTATTAATTTCTGTAATAAACTTATCAAATTTTCTTTAAAAGTCAAAGATTTAAATTAATTTTAAATCTTCAGAGTGATGAAATAGTCTCTTGTGGATTTACCAGGTCTTAGATCACATTGGTATCGACTGGTGTTTTATTTCATTAGATGGTCTCATACGCAAGTAGACGAGAGTTGACAGGATTTTGTCTGCTAGATGCTTTAAGGTGCCAAGAAAGCTGGAGCAGTCAAAATTTTCTATTATATTCCCTATTAGAATTTAAGGATGAATCATTTTTAAATTTAAACACATATCTACAAATTAAAAATAATAGCCACAAACAGTAACTAACTATACATAGAAAAAAAAATCCCTTTCAACAAAATGTACAAAAAATATATAAGACCAAATGAAAAATCCAATGTTGACAGGAGGAAATTAAAATTTCATCTAGATAAATGAATTTATCTTTTCTATGCAACAAAAATATATTAGTGCGGTGTAAACTATACAGATTTTTCCATTTTATTTTAAAGACTTTATTCTATCGAAAAGAACTGTGCTTTAATAAACCTCCAAAAATATTTCATTTATTTTTAACTAGCTATAAATTAAACAAAACTGGCTTTTAAAGGAATAAATGAATCATTTTCATAAGTACTGGGCTTTAATGCTACAAAATTGTAAAATCTGTTTTTGAGGTTCTATGGTAACAATTACAATATATAATAATCATTTTTAATTTTAATTTAGTATTAATCTCAAAAATTTCTGACAAATTCGCTATAATCTAACGAAAAGAAAAACTCAAAGCTCCTTACAAAATTAGTGAGATTTTTTTTATTTTCTTATTATGTTTTATTAATTACGTTTAATTCTTCATTTTTCATTTATCTACTTTTTTCTTATTTCTAATAAGTTCATAATTATAAATTGAAAATAAAATTAAGAAGATTTCTTTCATCCTGAATAATTTCCGTGAAATAAAAATGATTTTCTTTTAAAGAATTAAAATATGTAATTAAATAATAATTATATTATCTTTTAAATCGTTTGTGAATTTTAAAATAAATTAAACATAAATTGATAGTACCAGTAAAAATAAAAACATTATAAAAAATTATTCTTTATATAAGTTAATTGTTAAAATATTAGTTTTAGAAAAATAAGATTTTCAAATTTTATTTATAGTGAGAGCTAAGTTCAAGCTTAACTAAACCGATTTTGTAGCTTAAGCCGTATTGGTTTCTCAATCAAAATTTGTCTTAATCTTAGCTAAACCAAATTATTGTGAAAAAAAATCTTATTGTGAATGAAAATGAATTAACTGATTATAAAAATTAATGTCCCATTAAAATTAATGTGAACTTGTATTTGTGAATTATGAAATCTTTAAAGTTGCATTGAAAAACCAGAAAATAAGTTAAACTGAAGTTTAAGCTTTCGCAAACACTTAAGTTTTCACTGTGTAAACGGACTTATATTAAATTGTGATTTAAAGTCGAATTAAAATATGATAATATCCTTAATAAGAACTAATTCTTTTTTAAATTTTAACATTTCAATCTATTTAATATAATTTTTATTATAATTATGAACAATTCCTCTTCATTTTTATAAAAAAAAAACGCTCATACAAAGACTAATAATTGTTCTTTTTGTGATGAGTTTTTCCATCATACAATTTTTTTTATTTTAATTGAAAATTGTAAAAAATATGAAAAGAAAATAGAAAATTCTTTTCATATTTAAACATAATTGTGATATTTCATACTTTTTCTGTCATTTAACTTTTTCAGAAACCAAAATAGAAAGGTTAAAAAACGATTTAGCCTTAAACATATTACTGGAAATATGCCAAAAAAAAATTAGTTGAATAAATAATTTTTGACTAATTATGTTTGATTTGGTATCAAAAAAAAAAAAAGGAAATTATTTTTCGTTCATTAAACTCTTTCATTTAAAGGAACATTTAAATTATAATTACGTAAAAATAAGGTTTCTATTAACAAAATTAAATTTAATATTTATTACTTAATTGTGAAAATTAAATTTTTAAACATTTATTTTGACTAATATATTCTGATGGATAGGGGGCAGTGCAGAATAAAAACTGTAGAATATTTGGATATAAATCAAATCAATAAATTCTATTAGTTAATTACGTATATAAAAGCAAATATCATAAAAGCATCTTTATGAGTAGTCAAATGCCTAGATGTATATACATAAAACTATTGTGTTGTCGGAAATAATTATTATTCGGTAATATTAAAATGTTTTTCATGCTCAATAGTCTAAGTTATTTTGAAAAACTACAAGGATATTTTCTATAAATGGTAAAAGTATATTAAACCCTATCACTTTTATATATGAATTTGTATTAATGATTTTTAAATTTTGTATTATTTGAGATTATGAATGCTTTAATTTAGTATATTAAGGTTTAATGACTTATAGTAGATATATATAAATAAATGAAAATGGTAGACAGTATTTCAAGTTGAAGCATTAAATTCAATAAATATGATTTGAATATTTTCTATTAATAATATATAATTCTATAAAAGGATAATAGAATTCCATTCTATTTAAAAATATAAAGATTTATCTGATGATAAAAGCTATTGAAATATTTATATTATAAAATATTATAAGAGTTTGAAATAATCGAATTTATGGTAAAAATTTTGAGATGGATCTACATATGAATATTCAAGACTTATGTATATATGTACTTTGGATACTATTAGATTTTATTAGTATTACATGTATGCTGCAATAGTACCTACTTATATTATGTTGTGAAGGAGTCTACTAAAAAATTTACACTTTAAATTTCTTTACAATTCATTTGCATTGAATTTTCATTTCTAACTTTTAAAATATTTTTCTAATATCTAATATTTTTGAAGGCAGTGGAGTAACCTAGTTTTTTGCAGGCCAATGAAAACCCTTATTTTAAAGTATAAGTATAAAATATATTCAACAATAATTATTTTTTAAAATTTTCAAAATTTCCTTTTTAAGGTACATTAATAAATGTATAATTGGACCTGATATCCGGATCTATATAATTACTGTTGACTCTGGTTGGTTAGAGTGGCGAGCCGCAGCCAAACTGTCCATGGTGCCAAGTACTGCCTTAGTACCGTTTTGCTACCACACAAACCCTAGTATGGATGAGGTTATTTTCGATCCATATCGTGCCGTACGGTTTTCGTAGGCTATTTACTGCCTACAATGTTTAATTTGTTAAGGTGAAGTTCTCAGTTATTTATCTTTCATTAAGATCCATGCAGCTATGATATGACTGGTTATACGGAATGCTTAGCTGTGCGGTATGTTCGCCGACCGGCCAATGATCTGTATACAGAGTTACAGTCCTGCCGCTGTACCTTTGTGGTAATTTTAGGAGATTTTCTGTTTTGTTTCAGCGTAAATAGTCCACGTGACATCTTAGTATAAGCAGATACTTTTTGTTGATTTAGTATTGTCATATATATTATTTTACATCTTAAAAATTCAAATAATTTATTCACAATTAGTTGTGACACTATCAAACGTAACGTACTTAATTAAATTTATATTAAATCTTGTTTCTAATCTGAATATTTACTTCAAAATTAGTTTAATTTATGTATTCATAATTATATAACTTTTACTATCAAATTATTTAATATATTGTTATTTAATACTAAAATTGACTGAATATTCCGGAATAAATAATATCAAACATGAAATATGACTTTAATTTTACCTTTACTAGCTTTATTCACCTATGTTTTGTGATTTTAATCAATAATTATTTAGTATTCAAATTTGTAGCATATACATATTATATTATTTTACATATTTATTCTGTCAATAATATACAATTTTCATATAAATTAATTTCATATTCTGTATGTAATATAAAACTAATTATATATTTATTTGATAAACAAATTTACACTTCTTATTAGGTTCTGGATACAAATTAGTTTTATTTTATCACATTATTTGAATTGTGGTTATTTAATTATTTTAGAATTATTTTAAATTATTTTAGAAATTTAATTAAACTGTTTTAAAGTAATTTGTCAAGTTCACATATTTTATTTGAAATATTTTAAGATCCATCAATTATTTAAATAATTTCGAACTTTATTTTCTATTGGTAGTTAAAAATCATAAACCATTTCCGGCTACTGGGATTATTTAAATTACCAAAAACTTGATAATTGAACTAGGATTAGGTCAATTATCCATAAATTCGCTTTATGATTTTTATTACCCCTCGATTAAAATTAAATAATATAATTATTTTCAAATTTTCTTAATAATAAATAATAAATCATAAACCATAAATATGTATGTTGTCCTGACTGATGTCCTTTTGGATATTAAAAGGAAATTAAAAAAAAAAAATATATATTGTGATGTGAAATAAAACGATTCATTATTCATTTATAAAATATTCACGTAATAGTAAATGTTTTTGCAATTTGAAAGAGGAAATATTTATCTGTGATTAAAAATTATATTTTTTACTATTTCTTTTTACTATTTTTTTTACTAGTTCTTAATTAAAATGTTGTAATATCATTGACAAATTATAAAATAGCCCCTTATAATTTGTCTTCAGTTTGATTTATTAATATGACCGATACCTGTACAATGATATTGATTAGTAATTCACATCAATTTTTAAATTAATTCTTCACTAATTCCTCATTTTGTTTCTTCTAATAAAGCAATTATTTCGTTTTCATTTCTCTTCTAATCGCCATCAAAATTGATGAAACTTTGAATCCCATGAACACAAATAGAATTGGTCAACCAAGAGAAAAATAACTTTTTATTGCTATGTCATGACCTAATAAACTTTAAGAAATTGATGAAAAATTATCCCACAGATAAATTTTAAAGTGTATATGTATTTATATAACCTTTTATTATTTCATTTGTAAAGAGTTAAGTGCAAACTTTATAAAGAAATTTATCACTTTTCTGAGGCCAAAAATGGTTTAAAACAATTTATAAATAATAGATTTGTAATTCAAAAAAATATATTATATAGAATTAAAATAATACGACATAATAAAAAGGACGATATAAATAAATAAAAAACTTTTTTTTTAACGATTGCTAAACTAATTTTATAGGATATACGTGAAGAATAATAAATATTTAAATTATAAATTTCTATTGAATAAAAAATTATTGATTAATGTATCTTTAAAATATTTAATTTAAATGAAAATAAATTTTGAAAAATTCTAATGATGAATAATTTTTTATTGCTAAATGTTAATGTCATTAAATTTTATATTCTGTCCATTTTGGTCCACTTTTAATACACAAAATTTAAAATTCTGTGAGGGTGAAGCTTTGTATTTTATTTATTTTTAATGACCTTTTTTATAGCAATTTTTTTATTATTTATATTTCAATATTTAATTAATTTTGTTTAGTTGTGGCAGAATAATTTAGAAATACTTCCAAAACAAATCAGTTTCTGTATCAAAATATAAAAAAAAAAAATTTAATGGAATAAAAATTATCATTAAAATGTCATCAGTGTGTACGAAGCTAGAGTTTAATGGCAATGGAAGTTTTTTATGTAAAGATCACTTAATTATTATCTAAAAAATATGTATTTGGTATTCATTACCATCAGTAAATAGACTGGAAGCAAATCATGACTTTCGAGATCGAATATCGTAACTATCTAGAAAAAATTACGATATCGATTGTTTTTGGTATCATCTCACACGAACGTAAACGTATCGTAATTTGTTAATGTCTGATATTTCCAATCGTATCGTATGACATGATTCCAAAAGGCATCGTATACGATATTTGATATTCGATCTCGCAAGTCATGATTTGCTTCCTGTACACTTTCTTTAAGTTTTCATGAAAGCCCGATGTTATTTAGGACCTACAAGAATTTTACCATAATAAATGAGTTTTGAAAATTGGGTGCTCTTCTATAGTCAGCAATAGATGTAAGACCGGTGATGATGTTTCGATATGTACGTTATAAATTTGTCTGTCAAATTTAGTTAAGACATCATCAACGTGCGTTATAAATTCAAACTAAAGCGTCAGTGTAACGATGTAGTAGAAGAATTTCTACAATCAGCGTTAAAACTTGTTGAAAGTTGAAACATGACTTTTCCACACATACGTAGGTACTTGATGCTGCGTTGATAAAAATGTAATAAAACACATATTTAAAAAAAAAGAAGTAGCATTAAGTGTAGCATCAGTTTCACAAAAAAGTAAGGAAACTGCAACTTTGAAAAATTCCTTTTAACGTGTACAATATAAATTTGAGGTCACCGTCAACGCAAGCGCGTTGATACTAACTGAGATATTATTTTCGCAATCTTCAAATAAGGATATTTAAATATAATTTCACAAAGTTATATAATTATTTTTAACAATTTATTTAAAAATTATATTAAATTAATCAATAATTAAGAATGTATTATAAAATTATTAAAATTTAATAAATTCGTCTCTTTTTTAGCATACATAGATAATAACTGATCACCAGAAATACACAAATAGCTGCAGCAAATAAATACATATAATTCCAGTCTTCTCCACCAGATTTTTTTATTGCTAATTCATTTAAATACATACTCGTTCTTCTTCTTTTACACTTAAATGGTGTTGAAAAAAGCAATTCGTAAATTTCACATGTTTTTGTTTCTTGAAAACCGAGAATACGATTTTCTAAACCACATTGATATCTCACATAAGTTGTTGTATTCTTTGTTTCTCCATCACAAGGCAGACCGTTACTATAAATTTGACGAGTGTATGCTGGTTGTAAAAGCCACTGTTCATAAAATCCAATCCTAAAAAAAAAAAATAATTTCACGTATAAAAAACGTAATAAAATAAATTAAAATATTAATAATTCACTTGTGAAAACCGATATCTTTATATTTTTTATGTATTCTAATATTACGGAATGGTCGAAATTCGATACCTTGGGGATTCCACCAAGGTTTGAACCAATAACTACGAACATACAAACAATAGTATTGTTTATATTTTCCAAAATTTGCACCCATGTTAAAAACTTCAGCGGTATCACTCTCTGCGGGTTATATAGTAAATTTAATTTATTTTTTGTTATATATAATTTCAGAATATAATATTATTAATTATAAGATTAAATTTGAGAATATTGTTTCTAATAAAATCGCCACCTTAAATTGGCACTATCAAATTATGTGCTTCTTAAGTAAATTACAATGTTAAGAATATGAAATATTAAGCTGTAAAATTTAATTTTTGTTATTCGAAATTATGAAAGTCATTAATGCAATTTTCTTTTAATTTAATTTGTATGTTTGTCGTTTGTATGTTTAAAATCTTTAAAATCTTGTTCTAAATATAAACTCTGTGAAATTCAAAAAATTATTATTTTAAATGCTGAAAGGTTTACTTTCATAACTAAGTTTCTTTACTAAACAAATAAATTTGATAATTTTGAAAATCAATTCCGCTGTATTCTTTTCGAGGCGGAGAGCGACAATATATGTCCAACTAAACACCTGATCTATTCAGCAATAGCTGAATCAAGTGAAAAATAAAACAGACTCGAAAGATGTATAATAATTAACGAATAAAAAACGTTTAGCTTTTTTTGAAAAGATCTGATAAAAGCATTTGATTTATTTTGATGTGGAATTGCTATTGCAATTAAGCTTAGTAATAAACAAGACCCTATGTATTATATTTTGTTTATATTTATGGATATATACCCAGTAATTTATCCAGCGCACTGTCGCGCCATTTTTTAAGATTATCTTCTTCGGGGTTGGGGGGAGGACCTGCCATTGTTAATTATATCTAAATATCAAAATTAATAAAATTATTTAATATAAATTTTTAAAATTAAATAATTAATTATACCTCTTCTATGTAAGTTTCCTGTAAGTACGACAAAAATTCGGATAATACTTTTTTACATTAAATTAAAATCTTGCCAAATTATGCAGAGCCTCCACTTTTTTATAATTTTACAATTTTTATATTTAAAAAATACAAAGTTATTATTACGAGGTGTTATTGAAAATATAGCTATAAAGTATTGTGATGAAAAAAAAGATCCAAAAATATAAAGAAAAATGCCTGCGCACTGAAATATGTGATAGTACAGATGTTAGTAAAAATCTATTTTTTAAAATAATTTAACTGCAAGAGCAGCAGAATCTGCAGCAGAATTCTTTTTCTGTCAAAAATTTTGCGGTTTCATTGCGATTGTGTGATATTACACAATTTTTCACAGTGTTTTTGAGATTTTGAAATACGTTTGAACTTACGATATTTGTTAAACGTAATGAGAGCCGTAAAAACGGTGCCGCTTTTTTCTGGGGAAAAGTTGGTTCGATTTTAACTTTTTCTTTTTGCCACGCGGTGTCTCGGTTATAGATAGATAGATCGTACTGTTTATCGTAGTTATTAGAATTATCGTAGTTTCTTTTTTTATTAACTCCGAAAGCACATGGTAATCGTAATTAATGATTAATTTGGCAATAAAAAATTTAACTGAACGAATTCTAATTAAGTGTAACTTTTTATTGCTGTAACTTTTTATTTAAATGCCATTAAATTTTATATGTCATCCGTTTTTGTTCACTATTGATCTAAATGACAAAATGTTCG
This sequence comes from Rhamphomyia laevipes, assembly GCA_963920725.1. NCBI lineage: Eukaryota > Metazoa > Arthropoda > Insecta > Diptera > Empididae > Rhamphomyia > Rhamphomyia laevipes. The sequence continues at coordinate 18,283,090 of OY987258.1, forward strand.
ATCATTATAACTCTAATGCCGGATTTATATTGAAATAATTTGCCGGTTATGCATGGATTTAGAAAGGGATAGTTTATTATATTTTACATTAGAAAAAAATAGATCGTTGCTGATATTTTTTGATAGGGATTTTTTTTTTTTGGCAGGGAAATATTTCATTTGACAATAGTCATATGGATTACGTCATATGTTCAAATATAATATATAAACAAAGCAAACATTTTTTATATACAAACATTTTTTATTTTTTATATAGTTATTTAATTGAGTTTCTTGTTCATTCACATACTCATAATTTTCATAATCATAGTAATCGTGCATATCATTTTCGTTCTCCATTTTTTTAATATGTTTTTTATTTAAAATGGCAATACTTTTATTAAATGCCAGAAAACCATATTGCCATGCTAAAAAGTTTATCCCTGGTTTTTAAAAAATATACTTTCCGAAGTATTGCAAATGAAAAATATCCCTTGCAAGAAAAAATATCCCTTGCAAAAAAAAATTATCCCTTGCAAAATAAAAAATTATCCCTGGATTTATATTGAATGCTGGATTTATATTGAAATAATTTGCCGGTTATGCATGGATTTAGAAAGAGATGTGTAATTTTTAATGAACAAATTAATAAGTGCGACAGGAACCGCAATATTTCATTTGCAAGGGATATTTTTCTTTGCAAGGGATAATTTTTTATTTTGCAAGGGATAATTTTTTTTTGCAAGGGATATTTTTTCTTGCAAAGGATATTTTTCATTTGCAATACTTCGTAAAGTATATTTTTTAAAAACCAGGGATAAACTTTTTAGCATGGCAATATGGTTTTCTGGCATTTAATAAAAGTATTGCCATTTTAAATAAAAAACATATTAAAAAAAATGGAGAACGAAAATGATATGCACGATTACTATGATTATGAAAATTATGAGTATGTGAATGAACAAGAAACTCAATTAAATAACTATATAAAAAATAAAAAATGTTTGTATATAAAAAATGTTTGCTTTGTTTATATATTATATTTGAACATATGACGTAATCCATATGACTATTGTCAAATGAAATATTTCCCTGCCAAAAAAAAAAATCCCTATCAAAAAATATCAGCAGCGATCTATTTTTTTCTAATGTAAAATATAATAAACTATCCCTTTCTAAATCCATGCATAACCGGCAAATTATTTCAATATAAATCCGGCATAAGTTTAATAGAACAGGAATAATCGAAATTTAGCTTACGATTTTTTTCTTAATTTTTATAAATCAAAATTTAGCTTACGTAAGTTATTCTCATACATTTGTACTATGTAAATTCCACTAAGTGCAATCGATCTGTCATATTATTGATGGAAGAAAATAAAGTGAATGGCCATAATTTTACGATTGCTTATTGAACCTAAGTCTATCTCAGTAATAACCTGCACTATTCCTAAATTATTACATTTTCCTTTTCATAATAATTTCTAAAAATTTAAATATTTACCGCAGTTTTTTTTGTTTGATTTTTAATACATTATCCTTTCTAAAAATCTAATCATTATACGACACTAAAAATTGAATGTTTCACAAAATTGAGTTATGGTTGCTATACCACAATATATAATAAGATGCCAAAACTGTAATTTTCAGTTCGATCTTTAAACAAGATTTTCATGTGTACTCAATATCAGCAAAAAGAATTAATATTTTTCGTATTCATTCCAATCAGTAGTCGCACAACTTTCCATAAGTTTGGATTGTACAAATATTATCTAATTTTGTAAATAAATTTTATATTACTAAACAATATGCGAAGGATAATAAAATATTAACCAAATTAATAAATTAAACATCAAATTTAAGTGTATTTCAAATTTAAAAATTGGGATATATTTTATAATAAATTAAGTATCAACTATTGGTTTATATAGACTGATACTCAACAATATCATAATTTTACATTGCCATGACATTATATGATACGAAAATAATATAATATTTCATTTGAATATGTGGAAACTCCTTTTTAAAAGTCAAAAATTCGGAATCGAAATGCTTCATATGTCATTATGATTTAGGTAAATTTAAACATTTTACAACCTACTTTAGAAATTTGTGGTTCATTAAAGGAAGATCAATTGGAAATGAATTACGTAAATAAATAATATTGGTTCGAAATTAAATGAAAATGTGGAAATTATTTTTCATATTTTAGATTGTCCTATAAATTTTATGGTATTCCATTAATTGGACAAAATTAACTAAACTATTGGAGTAGGGTCAAAAATTGATTGCTTATCAAATATATTTTTGAAATATTTGCAACTTAGTTGAAAGATATAATTTGGAAATAAATAGTTATATAAATATTTCTTTATAATTGTTAATTTTGAATAAATATACAAAAATTCAATTACATTAAATGAAATATTTGGTACTTATTAACATATCAAAATAATATGTAAATATATAAATAGTTACTTAAATTGCTTGTAGTCCACGGATTGGAAAGTATGAAGATTTGTAATTTAATTTTTTAGTGTTTCTATTAAAATATTAGATATAACTACTAAGGGATAAATATTTAGGGATATATTAAAAGTTAAATATCCTTTAAAAACTCTAAAAATTTGTATTAACACGTGCCGACTAAATAAAGTTACCTAACTGCGAAAACATTCTTAAATCAGATATTCAACAAGGATAAAAATCGGATATTCTACAAGGATTCATTATAAAAAATATAAGACAATAAAAATTTTGTTTGTTTATTTTTTGTATTCTGTCAACTTTTGTGTTTGTTCCTTTATACTTTATTTATATAAAATTGAAAATAAATTGCCAAGAACAAATTTATAAGAAATATTTTTTTTTTGAAAAACAATTTATTTCAAATTTTATCAAAATTTTTGTTTACATTTCGCATTCTTCGTATTTGCGCAAATAAAATTATTATTAAATTTACTTTGATGTTGTGTACTTTAATTTCGTAAATATTACGAAAGTATATTTAAAAATCTTATTTTTAGGGTGAACTGTTAAATTACACTTAATTAGCATATTTTAGGGGAAAACTAGATTGCTTTGCAAATACCAATTTTCTTATTGACTTAAGTTACTTTATTAAAATGATATTAATAATAATTCTGATAGAAAACTTAGCTCAGTGGATTTTCACCGGTATACACTACAATATAATATAATAATTTATTCTATTTCACAATATTGACAAAAAAAAAACAGGCTAAAATGTTGCTAAAACACTTATATTTTTACTACCAATATTTCCGCTTTATCAAAATTATTTTGACTTACATAAATATTTAATTTAATTGTTATTATTTCAAAAATATTTTTCTTTTTTTTACATAATTTTTAAATATTTCTTTACTAAAATATGTTTGAAGAAATTGCTTTGAAATAATATCCTTTAGAAGTTTGTAAAAGGCTCTTTGACTATAATTTTTTTTTTTAATCCTACAATGGAAATTTCTTAGAATATAAGTTTTTCTGCTGTTAAATATAATAAAAAAAATCTCATGAAAATTATTTGAAAGAGTCTACATTACAAAAATATACGAAATAAATGTTAGTAGTGACAGGATATAAGTTTAATCCTTTGTCGAAAAGTGTATATTTTTTAACTCAGGAAATAAATCAAAGAAATTTGTTTGTAAAGTACAAATTTAAGTCAAACAAATTTCATTTGAAAAATCTAGCTTTAATTGGATTTCTACTCTTATCAAAAGGTAATACCGTACTACATATCAGAGGTACCAGTACCTATAGTATATATTACAATACAGACGCCAGCACATGCAAAAATAGATTTACATAAAATTAAAAAAAGATATTTTACATAGTAATTTTGTATAAACAAAAATATAAAATCTCATGCTATTTCATAAAAAAATACTGCTCATAATTCGCAAAAGGAAATTTGTTGATAAAGGTGAAAAAGAAATAAATATTTTACAGAGTGAAAAAAATATACTGGAATTCAAAATGCAAAACTTTAAAACTGATTATTCGTGAATAAAAGGAGAATTTCAAAATTAAAATCGTTGACTTGAATATTTTGTAAATTTTAAAAAGGAAAAATTAACTAAAAAAATATAAAATTTATGAATTTATGAGAATTTTCATAAATTTACATATATTGAACTGATAAAATCGAACTGATTTCATTCTAGAACGTTCATCGTTGTGGATGGAATCAGCCACACAAAAATATTTTATGACTATAGAATAGATTGACATTTATTTGACAAAAAAGTTTTATTTATTTGGCAAACTAAACTACGATGAATTTTATGTATAATTAAAAAATTATATATTCAAATGATTTTTCTGTCATTTAATTTTTGTGTTTTGATGTCTCGATTGACTTTTTCAAAAATGTGCCGAATTAAAGTTTAATATAAAGGCCCAATCGTAATGTGGGCGCAAACCTTTAGCGGTAGCTGTAGATTCCCCCCTCCGCCAAGGCAAATCCAGTACAAACGCAATGCTGGCGGTGGCTGAGAAAATTATATTTTATTATATTATTATATTTTTTGCGTGAAATCTTTATTATTTATTTAAAATGTCACTATGAAAAATGTCAGTCAAATTTAAAATTCGCCTCCTTTATTAAAATTTTCTAGCGCTGGCGGTTAATATTGAACATTGTTCAATCTTGGCTGTAGCTTTTTTTTTCCTTAGTGGTGACCGCTAGCATTGTGTTTGCTTTCATTGATTACCATATGTTGAACAATTTTCAAAATTCATTACGATTGGGCCTTTCATCAACTTTTTCAGAGAGAAATATTTTCAAAAATAAAAATTCAAAATTGAGAATTTCAAATTTTCATATAAAAAGTGTGCGCGCGTTTGTGTTCGTCGGTTTTTATCCGCAACGATGAAACCGCGTTAACTCAAGGCTTTTATAAAGGATTTCTATTTTGTGCAAATTGCTAAAATTATGTTGTAAGTTCGGGTTTTGGGATTTTAATCTTGTTAGAGGATTTGATATGTAGGAAAGGAAGTTTTAATTAAAAACACCGACTGGATTTGTTGAATACTTTAATAAGAATGCCACGAAAAAGTATGCCTTGCTTTGATGTAGCTTGATTTACCTTTTGAATATTATTGATCAGCAATTTTTGAGTATGGGAATTGTAATATTTTTTTATATTAATATTTCGGTGCTAAAATCGTAATTGGATATATTTAATAATTTCTTATCGAAATATAATTTGTTTGCTAGCTAATTAGAAGTTATTATATGTGGGAACATCCGTTGTAACTTCGTATTTTTGTCAATTTAGCAATTACTAAATCGTGGGATAATTTATATATTTAATTGGAATATTGAATATTCATGTCCATATAATATTATGCTATTATATAGTGTTATTTGTAAAATTGCTACTCAATAATTTTAAGGTATAACATCTCTCCCTCTCTGGGGGTAAGCGTTTCGCGTATCAGCATAAGCAAGGTACCCCTTTTCGCTTACTTCTATTTTTTTTTTTTTTATTAACTTTATAATTAGAAATTGTATGACTTACACTTTATTTATAAGTATATTTTAAAATCAAATAAAAACTAAATGAAAGTTATATAATTATTGTTAATTTTTTAATTTAATTTTATTTTTAATATGTATATAATTTTTATTTGAATATATTTTAATTTATATTGAACATAAATGATTGTAAATATTTGAATATATAATGGTAAAGAGTTATTTCATTATATATGTATATTAAAAGAAAATATTATTACTACGTATTTTTTTTTTTGTTAATTTACTATAAAAAATTATTTCATAATTTGGATTAACCAAATTAGTTAATTTCTAGTTATACATGTGTTTATTTTTTGTTTAGAATTAATTTTGTTTATGATAATAATTATGTAAATCGTATAAAAATTTTTTTTTCTATTAATTAATTACATCTTCAAAGGATTACATAAATGTAAATAGATTTCTTCTTAATATTTCTTACTATTTTAATTTTTTTTTGTATATATATATTTTTTTTTTAAATTTAATTGATATTTTTGCTATATTTTTTAACTTTATAATTTTAATATACAAGTGTCTTTATTTGTGTTTTTTTGTAAGCATTTATACGCAGGCGTAGGTTACGTCATGTGGTCGTTTAACTGTTTTCCTAGCCGCATCTCTCTTAAATCTTGGTGAATTTTTTCTTGGTGTATATGTTAAGTCACTATCTTGCCTTGTAGTTGGTCCAGTTGATATTGTTGTTAATTGAATGGCTGGTTTGGAGTCCGTGCTATTATTAGACTTCCCGGTAAATTTCAGCATAAGATATATGATTATTGCAGTTATTAGTAATATTATTATTACTACTCCAGAGCTGACTGATGCTATTGTATAGCGATGTATAGACAATTCCCAACCTTGATCTTCCAATTTTCTTGACTCTTCCACTTTATTTAATTCATCTTCTAAAGCATCGATTGATTTTTTGCCTTCAAGCAAATTTGATGTAATATCTTTATGATTACCTACTGTCAATGGTAGTTTTTTTCGTATTATTGTAGTATTTCCGTTATTATTAGTTTTGAATTTAAGTTGAAGTGCTTCTATAATAATCATTTGATTTGCTTCTGGTAGTTTATATTCAGTATCAGTGTACAATTCTTTTTCATATGGTAGTTTTATCTCTTTGTTTCCAAAATCACACGGCTTCAATAGTCTTATAATGCCAAATTCTTCTAGTTTGACAGTAGAATGGGTACCCTGACAGTTTATATTTAATATCATCGAAGTTTTGAGTTTAAATAACCATTTATTGCTGGCCATCATTTTCAATAAGATACCCTCCGTCGCCGGGATTGCAGTATATTTGCAGTTTTCTTCTGCTGTTTTTGCGTGTTGAGCCAACTCGACTAGACATTCGGTGCTGCCACTAGTAAGAATAGGTGAACCAATTTTACATATGTGAATTTTATATGTTGTATTAGAAGCCACATGCACGCACTTCTCATAATCGTCGTGTGATAGTGTAATAAACGATTCTTGATTTTCGGCTTCTGCAAAATATTCGTATTTTGTTTGTAATATTAAGTCCCATTGTTCATTTAAATGATTTGGAATTGGGTGAACCTTTTGAATTGTATACAGCGAAGGTTCTGGTAACGGTATAGTAATTTTTATGATTAAGCTGTTGCCATCTGGTAATGCTGTGACAGTAGCGGCTTGGTGTAGTGTGAACATATTTGGGAAAAATGATGCTAATCTTGAAGATATAGGAAATTTTTGTAAGCTTTCTGTTATTTTATTGACATCCAGAATAAATGGGTGTAATCTATTTTGGTATAAATCGTTCAAAATTGATAATTCTGTCTGTTGTTGGTTTTGAATTTCCAACAAATGTAAGTTTACCATTGAGAACATCTCTTGAATTTCGGACTTTATTTCCAGATGATAAAATTCATTTTCTGATTTATTTTTATAATTATCATATTGGTCCCCCAATTCACGGAGATTATTGGCAATTTTGTTAATATCTGACTCTAATATTTCTATTGGTTTGCTTAGCTTATCAAAATTTGATTTCATAACGGTTATTTGTTTTTTAATCAAATCAAAATTTTGTGAACCTGTTTTTTCCAGTAATGATAATTTGCTGTAAATTGTGTGTGCATCTTCACTATCCATGGTGCCGAATGCCCATTTGGCAAAACCACCAATCATCTCAATGGCTCTCTTACGCCTGCTCTGTCTGAATACGTGTTTAATGTGCTCGTTATTTTGTCTTAATGACATGGTCACAATGGATGTTTCTTTAATCATTAATTTACAAAATTTCTGAAGATTTTTACTGTCGCTTCTGGAGTTGCGATTTGTCCTAACTGATGTATAACTTTCAATACCACAAATTCCAGCTACTTGATCCTCGTATTTGTCGATGAAGTCTAGTAGTTTGTCGAAATCCATTGGGGTAAATTTGCTGAATATTGTCCACACATCCTTGTAGAATATGGCTTTTCCGGCTGTTTCGAAAATTACCGGCGTTGGTTTTAGTTGAACCAGCTCATACGTGGTTTCTCCTGCTACACATAACATGATGCTACTCGCTATATAAATGCTTATAAAATACATCTTACTTGTTTAATAATTTTTATTGAGAAAAAAAGATTAGTAGTTTACTAAAAATTAGGAGGAATTTAAAAAAAAATTAAATCAAATTTGTAATTTGTAATTGACCTTATTTTGCAATTTTTTTTTAGATATTTAATATTAACAAGAATTTAATAATTTTTTTATTAAACTTGTTTTACGAATATGAAGATATTTAAAAACGTTATTTATTTATTTTAATTTGTAATTTTTAATTAACCTTATTTTACAAATTTTGTTTTTTCAATTATTTAATATTAATAAGAATTTACTAATTTTTAATTAAACTTATTTTACGAATATAAAAATATTTAAAAACGTTATTTATTTATATTAATTTGAAATTTTTTAATTAACCTTATTTTACAATTTTTTCTTATTATTTAATATTAATAAGAATTTAATAATTTTTCAATTAAACTTATTTTACGAAAATAGAAATGTTTAAAAACGTTATTTATTTATCTTTAAACGTTATGTATCTTTAATCAATTATACAGTTTATTTGTATGCAATATATAGGTTTTCCTTTTTCCGAGGGAACCTCTAAAAAGAATTTTTTTTTTTTTGTTGGCCAATTGTTGACTTGTGGTATATCTCTTTTTTTGTATAAATAGAAACTGTGATAAACTATTAGTATTATCGTCTGAAAATATATTAAAGTTATATTAATTGTTCCTGATTTATTTAAGGATATATATATTTAAAAGATTTTGGTTAAATTTTTCGTAAATTACTGTTGGTGAATATCTTAGCATTACTATTTTATTCTTATTTTTTAGTTTATAACCAAATAATATTTATATTTTTTTTTTTTGTTTATATTTATTAACAAAAAAAAAATTATGTTATAAAAATAAATGTCACAATTTTTACTTTTAAAATATACTATTTGCGATAAAGTTGTTTTTATATGATATTTATGTATATCATAGATTAATTCAGAACTTTTTCGTTAGAACGTTTTAAATGTTTATTTGATATCATATTATAGATTAATTTGTCAATAATTTATGGTTTATTACATTGCTATGTATGGTGCAATTTATTCACCTTTTATAACATTTTGTAAAAATATTTTTTATATATGTGTATCGTCATATGTATATATACATATATATATATATATATATATGTATTATTCATGATATAATTATTATGATTACAATTATTATTCATGATATAATTTAAGACGATTATTATGTATATTTTTTTTCTTCTTACCTATTTTTATTGTAGTAGTTACTGTACTATTGGTGGAATCGACTATATATGGTCCAACCCAAATTGGAGAAAACTTATGTTTCCGCGTTGGGTTTTTTAATAATACTTTGTCACCACAATTAAATGACACTGTTTTTGTATATTTATCATAAGTATTCTTTGAATTAATTTTAGCTTTATGTTGATTTTTTCGAGCTAATTGATGTGCCCTTTGTAGCTGATATTTAAGTTGTTTTGGATAATAGTCGTGGTTATATAAAGGTTCAGGATATCTTTTAAGATTTGTAGGCATTTCAAACTTGAAACCGTATAGACAATTTAAAGGCGAGAGTTTTGTTGATACATGTGGTGTGTTGTTATGTACGTGCATAGCTTGTCGTAACCACTGATCCCAATTTTGTATGTCATTTTCTACAAAATTTCTCAAATATTCTATGGCTTCTCTCTAAGGAACCATTTGCCTGAGGATGGTATGCAGTTATGTGTATTTTAGTTATTTGTAATAATTTACAAACATGTGAGAATAATTTTGAAGTGAAATTCGTGCCATTATCGGTTACCAAAATTTTAGGAAGGCGGTACCTTGTTATAATTTCTTCGTAGAATGTTTTGGCAACCGTAGTAGCTTCTGCATCTGGTAACGCTGCACAATCCATATATTTTGTAAGATCATCCTGAAAAGTGAGTATATATCGGTTTCCACTATACGATAGCGGTAAAGGTCCTACAATATCCATATAAACTTTGTCAAAAGGCAACATGGGTGTGTCAGTGACGACCATAGGCATTTTAGTTAATTTTGAGCTCTTATTTACCTGACATTTTGGACATTTATTTATGAACTCATTAATATCCTTTTGCATATTTAGCCACCGATATTGTTCTCTGATTCTCCAGTACGTTTTCTTCATTCCTTGGTGACCACCGAGTTTGGAATTATGAAAATCGTGTAGGATTATTTGAATCTCTTTTGGATCTGTCAATGTTATATATTTTTCAGAATCTTGTGTATTTTTTGATTTTTGTATTTCTTGATTGGAAATCGTATTTTGTGTAATATTATCTTGTTTAGCTTGAGCTTGAGTTTTGCTTCTGGTTTGAATTGAAATTATGTTTATATCTTGGTGTATTCTGCTTAATGCATCTGCGTTTACATTGTATTTACCAGGTTTGTACTCAATTTTATAATCATATTCTGATAGCTTGTGATGGAATCGTACCAGTCTTGACGTTGGATCTTTCACGTCGAATACACCTTTTAATGGTCTGTGATCGGTGTAGACTGTGAAAGGCCGACCTAGTAAATAAGTTCGGAAATTTTTTGTGGCCCAGACGATTGCCAATAATTCCTTTTCTATCGTTGAATATCTTTTTTCGGCTTCATTTAAAGTCCTACTAGCAAACGCGATTGGTTTATCCTCCCCTACTTTACCTTGCGAGAGCACTGCTCCCAAAGCTAAATTGCTAGCATCAGTAGTTAATATAAACGGTACAGTAAAATCAGGATATATTAGAATAGGTGGTGAGGTGACGGAATGTTTTAGGGACTCAAAAGCTTTTTGACATTCGGGAGTCCATTTGAATATTGCGTGCTTTTTTAATAAGCTTGTAATTGGTGCTGCAGTTTCAGCTAGATTTTGAATAAATTTACGATAGTAATTTATGAAGCCTAAAAATGATTGGACTTGCTTAGTATTTTTTGGTACAGGGTAATCAGTAACACAACTGGTTTTAGCAGGATCAGGTAATGCTCCAATTTCAGAACACTTATGGCCTAAATATATTACCTCCCGACAGAGAAAATTACATTTGTCTGTATTTAATTTTAAATTATAAAAACGCAATTTTGATAGTACGTTTGCTAATTTCTGATTATGTTCGGCCAGATTTTTCCCGTAAACGACTATATCGTCTAAATAGACAAAGCAATCTATACCATGCAACCCTGTAAGGATATGATTCATAATCCTTTGAAATGTTGCGGGGGCACCAGTTAACCCAAATGGCATTCGATTAAATTCATAGTGTCCTAGACTTGTACTAAAAGCTGTTTTTGGTCTATCATCCGGGTCTATCAAGACCTGGTGATAACCACTAGCTAAATCGAGAGTTGTGAAGTATCTGCAGTGTCCCAACTGGTCCAGAATATCTTCTATTCTAGGCAGTGGGAATGCGTCTTTTATAGTTCCTTCGTTCAATTTTCTAAAGTCAATCACAATTCTCCATCTTTTTTGACCATCTGAGCCAGCTTTTTTAGGTACTATGAGCAGAGGCGAATTCCAGGGTGACTTACTGGGCGAGATAATTCCATCGGACAACATTTTAGATACTTGTTGGTTTATTTCATTTTTATGTATTTCAGGTAATCTATACTGTTTTTGATTAATTGGTGCTTGACCAGGTTTCGTTGGTATTTTATGTGATAAAACAGAAGTATGTGTTAGTGGGTCATCATTTAAAAGAAATACGTCACTAAACTGAATACACAGATTTTCGATTGATTGCTTCTCTTCGTAATTTAAACAGGTACCTAATTTTAAGGATTCTGATAACAATTTTGATCTCTTTGCTGTAGAATTACTATTTATATTGAATATGTTACATTGGTTTTCATTTATAATTTTATATTTATTAAAATTTGATAAAAGTGGAACAAAATTTTCCTTCAAGTAATAGTCAGATGATGTGGAGTTTAAAATTGGTATATTACATAAATTATTTCTAACTTTTATTATTGTATTAGCTACATAAATGCCTGGTGAAAGTTCTTGTGATTTTACAACAAATTCACCTGACTTGGCAGATACTTTTACTTGTACCACAGTTTGTGTGCGGGATTGAATTTTAAGTATTTTATTATTAATCTTATTATTTGGTTTATTATTTATTTGAGATAAAGTTTTTAGAGGTAATTCAACTAGTATTTTTCCCTCATTATCGTGAAATTTTAGTGTTTTTTCCAGAGTATTTATGATAGAATGATTCCACAAAAGATCTCTGCCAATTATCCCATCACCTGGAATTTCTTTAATGTTATCTACCACATGCCATTTTGTACTAAAATTTGAGGAATGATTAATTTCTAATGTACCTAAAGTGTTACTTATTCCACCAAATATACCACCTAATTCTTTAGTTACTTGACTATTTAATTTATTTAAATTTTTAAGTGAACCCTTTTTTATTAGGCTTATATCAGCGCCCGTATCAACTAGCAAAATTATTTTCCCTCTTTTAGTGTTACTAAAAGGCAATTCTATGAATACGTCATCCTGTTGACATTTCTTAATAAAATATAAGGTTGTTTTTCTTAACCTTGGAAATTTTATTTTATTAATTAAATTAGTGATTATTTTATACATACTGCCAAACATATTTGCAATCATAATGTTGACTGCATCATAAGTGCTATGTATTTGTACCGTGAAAAATGTAAATAAATGAAATATTGTGGGAAATACGATACGCTCATAAAAAGATTGAGGGTCAAGTTTATTTATATTTTTATTTACTTTGCGATTTCGCTTATTGTGTAAGGTTAGAGATTTACTATGTGTATATTTAGGTTTAATATATTTAGTTTTAAATTTGGTGTTATTTATTTGAATCTTAGTTCTAGGTTGTGTATTAGTATTTGTGATATCTGCACAAACTGATTGTTTTATGTTTGTGTCTAATGTATTATTGATTTTTATATCATTTTTATTACTGTCGTTATTATTGATTTTATGTATTTCTTCAGTAGTAAATAATTTAGGTATCTCTTGTGTGGGATCCATTGATGGAACACTGACGACTGGCGTTTTTGCTACTATTACAGGGGCACAGTTTAGTTGGAGGTACTGGCCCCCTGGTCGTTTCCCGTTTCTCTATCTGTCCTGTAATAGTTTTTCTTGCTAAAACAGTCTTCTTCTGAATGGCCCAGTCTAGAACACCATCTGCATTTTATTTTAGATTTGGTGATATTTGTTACTAAAATCCGTGACCGTGGACAACTCATTTGATTATGCCCGTAAACTCTACAATGCTCACAGTACGGCGTGTTTCGTCGTTGTCTGCATTCCGCATAAGTATGTCCGGGTTTACTACAGAATCCACATTTTAATTTAAATGATGCTTGTTTTTTTTCCATTTTTTCAAATTTTTCTTTTTGTACTGGATTACCAATATTTATTTGTGGTTGATTGGTATTCGTATCAAAATTATTGCTGAAGTTATGGTTATAATTATTAGCAAAATTATTATAGGGATTAATATTGGTAGCATAATTATTATTGTTATAGTTCGGCATTTGTTGTATAGATTTATTTAAAAATATATTTTCTGGCGGAAAAATTTGTGTAGTTTGTGGTGGGTTTGTTTGATACATATTAGGTATATAAGATTGACTACTATAAGGTGCAATTTGTGAATAATTTTGTTGGTTTTGTTGAGAACACAATAGCATTGAAATTCTCACTGCGGTTTCTACTAAGCTACTCAGAACAGTTTCATTACAAGTCAACATAAACTGACGTAATGCTTGATCTACTAACCCTATTTTAAATACAGTAACAACAGACTTTTCGAGTTCTTTAACTAAAGCGACCGAATCTGTAGCATTGTAACTGGTATTTATAATTTCTTTGGCTGTTGTTTCTAAATTCAAAAGTCGTCGCGAATATGATTTTATATCTTCACCGAAAAATTGATGCGATTGTTTAATCTCATTCGTTACACTATCTAACGTTCTGGCTGAAAGGTAATTATTTTTAATAATTTTAGCAAACTCTTTAAGAGTTTTTATATTCCGGCCTCGTATTAATTCAAAAGCATCGCCAACCAACCGAGTTGACAGCAGTGATATAAACAATTCTTCGTCCTTTGCTTCTATGCCTTTTAACGCCAGTTCACATGCGTTTAGCAATTCATAGACTTTACTAGGCAAATCTGCTGTTTTTGTGCCTGAGAATTGTGGCACCAATCGCGATATTATTTTGCCTATTTTATCGTATGACATTATTTCGCTATTTTTTGATAAATTTTCCGAAAAATTTTCAATTTCGAGCAATTTGATATTATTAAATATATTATCACTTGAGAAATTTTCAAATTCTATTTCTTGAGAATTATTAATTTCTGTAGTATCAATTTTCTCCAAATGAATATTAGAAATATCGCGAGATTTTTCTAAGTTATTTTCCCACAACAGTGATATATTTGATTCTAAGACCTCTATTAAATTTTCTTTTTCCTTTATTTTTTGTTTTAAACTTTCTACCTTTCCAACAAGTTCTACTTGTGTGATTTCTCCTTTCTTACTAATATTATTTATTTCTTCCCTATAAGTGGCTACAAGCTTGCTATTGGATTGTAATTCTTCGTAACTTTTTTTTTCTAATAATATACCGTCCCGAAGTTGAGTAGCAAGTTTTTCTATTTTTAATTCGGCCTCTTTACTATAATTTTCAGCTATTAGTTGGCGTTCTTTATAAGTTTTTACTAATTTGTTTTTTTCAACTAATTTAGTTTTTAAATTGCTTACTTCTTCAGAATGATTAATTTTTAATTGTTTAATAATTTTAACTAATTGTGCTAAAACTGCATCTGTCGTTTCTAAGCGTGTAAATTGACCCCACTGACTAGAAATTTGCGTTTTAACTAACTGATAAACTTCTCTACTAGCTAAATTCTTAATTTCTCCTAACAAAGTTTCAGTAAAGGCTTGTATTTCACGTTCCTGATCTTTCTTTTCCTTTTTCAATTGTTCAATTTCTTCTTCAATTTTCTGAATATTAGCCATAAAATACTATCCCAATTTATAATATATATTTTCAATTTTTTCTAATCGAATTTAAAATGTAATTTAATCGAATATATATTTCTATAAACTAAGCCCCATTAATATTTTCACACACAAATGTTTATAAGTTAACAAATAATAAAATATATATACTAAAATAATAAATAATTTATATATAGTAAAATTTTAATTTTTATAATATAAATATAATAATATAGTATAGTATAATAATATATATTTTAATAGTTGCACTGTGCACTTACTTGGTACTTTCTTGAAATTTGAGATATTTGAAAACGCCTTTTTCAATTGTAGTTTTATTGTAGATCATCAATGTAAGCACAACTTTTTAATGTTTTTATATTTAAAATGTTATTTTATTATTTGAATTATTTATATTGTATTTAAATCTGTTAATTACACATCACTTTTTAAATTGATAGTTTAGAATTATTTTATTTTTCACTTAAATTTGTTAAACTGAAAACAATTTTTTTTTTTTTTGATTTTTTCAAACAAATATTTTGATATTTATTTAAAAACTTATGTATCACTATTATCAGTAATTAAATCACAAACATTTTATTTTTGTATTTTACTAATACAAATATGTATAAAAATATTTTAAATAAATTTTCATAAACTTTTTTATCACTAAATGTTTGTAACTGTTATTTAAAAAAAATATTTTTAAAACTATATTAAATTATTTTTTAAACGTTAATAATTGTTACTTTCTTTCACTTTAATAAAAAATTCCAAAAACTTTTTTCGATTAAAACAAATACCGGCTGCGCCAATTGTTGTAAGTTCGGGTTTTGGGATTTTAATCTTGTTAGAGGATTTGATATGTAGGAAAGGAAGTTTTAATTAAAAACACCGACTGGATTTGTTGAATACTTTAATAAGAATGCCACGAAAAAGTATGCCTTGCTTTGATGTAGCTTGATTTACCTTTTGAATATTATTGATCAGCAATTTTTGAGTATGGGAATTGTAATATTTTTTTATATTAATATTTCGGTGCTAAAATCGTAATTGGATATATTTAATAATTTCTTATCGAAATATAATTTGTTTGCTAGCTAATTAGAAGTTATTATATGTGGGAACATCCGTTGTAACTTCGTATTTTTGTCAATTTAGCAATTACTAAATCGTGGGATAATTTATATATTTAATTGGAATATTGAATATTCATGTCCATATAATATTATGCTATTATATAGTGTTATTTGTAAAATTGCTACTCAATAATTTTAAGGTATAACAATTAAAATAAACGAATTATAAAACTAAATAAATTAATATAAAATTAAAAATAAATATAATAAATATTATTGGATTTTAGAAAAATTAATATACAAAATTTAGAAAATGAATTTCCAAATTGATAACTTGCAATATATCCCATTAGATCTAGATGTAGGATAATTATATTAAGTGAGATTTTTTATTTATTCTATGAAAATAAATTTTCCTTTAAACATATTTTTTTTTATTTAAGTTTCCTTCCAGTCGTTTTCGTTCACAATAAAATAAAAGTGAAATAATGACAATAATTATTTTGGAACATTTATATATCAACAAAATATGATTCAGTAAAAAAGTTTAAAAACTCATATTATCTCATGAATGAAATATATTCCTTAAAGGACGAAATTAAGTTCTGAAATACATATATGTACTTAACAAATGTAGTTCTTTTCTTGTTGTGTTGTAATGACAATGCTCAGCCAAGATGAATACTTAAACTTTAAGTAAAAAATAGCATTTTCAAAATAACTTATGTTATATAATTTAAAATTTTCTATATATTTTGAACAGAGTTCCAATCAAGGACTTCTTTAACATATTTTGTCTATACAATTAACATTATATGATTTTGTCTATGTACCTGGTGAATATTTCAATACCTGGTGAATATTCGAAAATAGACAAGGATAAAAGTTATAAAATAAATTAATAGAACTTTAAGTTTTGAAAATAATTCAGAAGATTATTAGAAAATTGATACCGTCCCGTCTAACTGACTTAATCAGATAGATTTAAGCAAAATTTTAAATTTTAGGGTTGAATGAGCCATCACGCGGAGAGTTAAATGAAACACCGTGGTCCAGAAGCGTGTAGGGGTTTGTTACCCTTTAAACCAACTAAGTATAATGGAAGTATAATTGTGATTTCTATATTATTATTTATAGAAATTGCGATAATTTTGATATTATAAAATTATGAGATTACATTTTATGATTGTTACAAATTGGATCACTCTACTTTAGATCGAGTGTTTAGTATTTATATAAATTATAACGAAATTAGATAAATTAAAAATATATTTAAGATTATTTTTTTCAAATTCTTGAGAAATGTATTAAAGCAAAAACTTTCTAGGAAAATTAGACCATTGGAGTTCCAATTTTATATTAAATAAAATGTTAAAGATCAAAGATTAATTTTGTAAATTAAATTAAATATTTTACTAAATTTGCGACCTTAATTAGAAAGAAAATAATATTTTCTAATTTTATTAACGATAAAAATTTACTTTTAATATGGAAAACTGCTTTTGATGTTTTTTCTTAATTATTTAGTATGGAAGTTTGACCTTAGGAAAGCAGAATTATTAATGTTAAATATTAAATTAGATTGTTAAATTTGTCCCCCATATTTCTATGAATAGATGAAGAGATAAAAACAGTATTTCCGGTTAATAAAATGTAAATATGTATATGATTCAAAACTAGCCAAACTAAAATTTTATATTTTAATGAATGGTTAAAGGATTAAAAGTACAACTTTATTTGTTTGTAGCTACACTACACATTTCTTTTTTTTTTTTTCAAATTACAATAAAATGTTTATATGTTTGAATTTTTAAACGTACCTAATATTATTATTCAATAAACATTTCAGTATTTATCGGATATCATCATCACAACCAATCAAATTTGTAAAACATGTCAATCAAATAAATCAAATTCAGTCTAAAATTTGAAAATCACAAATTGCTTTTGGCAAGTTGACTTAACTAATAATGTTATATTTATTCAAGTAACATGGAATTTAATTAAAGGTATGTTTACACTATAATGATTGAATTAATTTAAGCAATAATATTTAGTAATTATAATAATATATAATAAAAGTTTTATGACAATTACAAATTATTTTTTATTTTATATAATTTCAGAACAAATTACATAAATTCTACTTACCGTTTTACCCTCAGTCTAAAAAATTTAAATCTTCTTATGAATATTTAATACATAATTTTGTGGACTAATTAAAAAGGATAAACATTTACTTGAGGTTTTGTTGTTAGATAATTAAATATGTCACGAGGTTTACATAAACAATTTTTAAGAATTTTCATAATAACAATCTTTATTCCAATTGAATATTGTATAAAATGTAATATAAATTAATTAAAATTTAAATTATTGGAAGATTCATTTTTGAAATTTGATATTTTTTTTTTTTTAATTTAATTATCCTTTTAGTGATAATTCTTTATACTTTCTATCAAGTTTTCTTACTTCGAATTTTCAATATACCGGGAAATATGTTTAATTGAAGAAAATTGTTTTCAACTTTCGTAGAATAGAAAATTCATGATGAATAATAATAAATGTTTAACCTTTACCATTAAATTACGTAGTAATTATAAACTTTGTTTAAAATAATATTTTGTGAAATCTTTAATATTTTATTTACACAATATATTTCTATTTATTATTATTTAATTTTAAATAATATCACATTTAATAAATTACTCATTTTATAGTATTAAAATTTGATATTTCCAAATAATTTATTTAAAAATTTATCAATAACAGATTTTATGCTCGTATAAAAGGAATTTTGCTGAATTTGAATAAATCTTCAGTTCTTCAGTTTTAATAAATAATTTATATTCTATTGATAATAAGAGGTGTTAAAATATTATGCTGATTTCTACCTTTTAGTACATAAAATTCAGCAAAAAATTATACAATCAAATTTATTTTATGAAATATTTATTTATTTTATCGATAAGTAAGCAAAAGGTTGCAAGAGGATTTCTATTCCCTTGATACCAATGAAATTATGATAAAGTTTACTACAAAATACTAACAATAATATTATAAATGTAGAAGCAAATCAGATTTTTCCAATACTTCACTTTCCGAAACTCGATCTTTGGCGGAGTCTAAAGAGAAATTGTAAAAAACTCTAAAATGATGGAGTTTTTGGAATTGACAGTTTTCACCAATTTAATTTTATTTTGATATTTTGCTGAATTAATTACAAAACTTTCCTCCTTGATGTGAAGTTCGGAAAGTAAAGATTTTTATTGTATGCTTTCTGAAATGTTTTACATAAATAATATTGAAAACACATTGAAAATATGTAATCCATTTCATATTTTCTACCTTTTAATGAAATTTCAATTGATTCTTTTCAAAAAAATATTTTATGCAGAAACATGAACGAGAGGTAAATAAATAGCAAAAGATTATTTTTATGTTAAAGTGTGAAATAATTTTGATAATATATTTAGTATTTAATAATATAATTAAAATATTATTTATGATCTTTAATAACAAATGTTTGAATATACTTTCCGCACTGGGTACTTAAAATAATTTTAAATTATTAAATTCGCTATTAAAGAGGATATTCTTTTTCATATTTATTTTTAAATCTAAAATCATTCCCTGAAGATGGTTAATTCTGTATATTTTATTTAACTAAGCACCACTTGGAGACCTCCTAAAATATTAATTAAAATTCTCAAGTTGTTCATCGGAGCATAACTTTTGAAATATATAACAAATAAATTAAAGATATTCCGTCTCTTTTGAAGTTATTGGACTGTTACAACATTTGTATATTAAAAATTGAAAGCTATACGTAGTGCAAGGGTACAATTTATAATAGTAGAATTTAACGGATTTAGTACATTTTAATATGTTTTAGTGAGGCCATGGCCAATGACAGAATTAAAATTGGGTACTTAAATTCAAAAGAGGATTACCTATCATTCAATAGGAAAAATACTTGTTGTTACAAAATATATTATTTAAATTTACAGACTGGAATTAGAGTAACATGAGCAAATTTTTTTTTTATTTTTTGAAATCCAATTATTGTTATAACTTAAAAGGCTTTACTACTTAAAATACTTAATTTCAAGAGTTAAACAAAGAAATTCTAATAGTCCGCATTATAAATCGTTACATATTGCTTGAAGTCAATATTTGTTCTCCTTTGTACATCACTTATGTATATATACAACATTACTGATAAGATTTAGCGTTCTTCTAACTAGTTTTCCCATTTTGTAGTTCAAAATTTAAATTGGATTTGTTATTAAAAGTCGTAAACAAAGCCAGAAGAATTATATAGAATTCCTTCACTTGAAGTACTTTCATTTTATTATTTTCCTTTAATCCTTTTAAATACAGGATTAAGTTTATTGCAGTGTACTTCATAATAATCATACGTTATTGAAATATATCATTAATTAAGAATGACAAACTTTTAACACACATAAATTTAATTAATGCCACTGGATTTCGTCTATTTTTTAAAAACAATACATAATAAAATTGATATGAATTTTAAATTGTACAATTAAAGGATAACAAATATTCAAATGTAAAAAAAATATTTATTTATTGTGTAGGAAAGGATTTCAATTAATGCTATGAGCTACGGGCATTTATAAATAATTACTAGGTCAGCAATGATAAATTTAAATGAATATTAAGCAATTGAACTGTGCTGAGATAAAAATCGGGAATTTTGTAGGAACGTATACAATAAAAATACAAAAAATATTATATAAACATTTTATTTAAATAATTTACGTTAATATCCATATTAATAAAATAATATATAAGAAAGGAAAATTGGAAAACTAATTCAGATTAAATTTGTTTGAGAGAAAACTGAGTTTATGAAATAAAATTAATGAAAAATATCTGACGAAATTTATTTTTCCTAATATCATAAATAATTATCGAGCATGAACAACTGCAAAAAGTGTTCAATTTTCAAAAAGTAATCATACGATTGTGAGCCTTGGCATGAAATTTAGTAATAATATCAATGATTCGTTCAAAATTATGAGTCTAATCAAAAAAATAGCTACACATAACTAATTTTATTTAATAAATTTATATAATGAACTGTTATATAAATGTTGACAGCTGTTATTAATAATATATTTTTTTTAATATCATATTAAATGAAATTATGAGTTTACATTAGTGAATGAGAAATAAAGAGTAAGTATTTTAAATGTAATATATGAAAACCATAAGATTTCCATGTAATAGTATTGAAATTATATGGTATAGGACGAGAAAAAATAGGGATGCATTGTCATTCGTATTTTGACATTGATAAAACAATTACCACCCCACCAGAGGTAAGGCATTGCTTAGTAATAAAAACAAGTAAGAATTGTAAATCAGTAGCATTTACCCTCTACCAGAGTTAAGGGATTGCTCAGTACTCAATAGAATAAAGAACCTTTTATAAAGGAATTTAAATAAAATATAAAGATAATAAGATAAAGATAAAAGTAATTTGAATTAAGTAGATGAAATCTGAATGACATCAGAAACATAGAATAACATAACATTGGCGAAACTGTAAGATTGCGGATTCCTAATTAATGTTCTGATTTCCAACCAATGTTATTTTAAAATATAGCGAGTGGTTTTTTTTTTTTTTACAATTATTACCTGTATTCCTTTAAATCAATTTTTATTAACTTTTCTTATTTTAACCATTTAATTTCATTATTTTTAATTTAAATTAATTAATTTAATATTTTTTATCATTTTCTCCTCATGTTTCTAAACAATTTCTTACAATTCCTTACAATTTTTCACAACATTTTCTTTATATATCTTAATTCAATATTTCTCATATAATAACTTTCCATTTTTTTCTCTTACTAACTTGTTTTTGTTTATTATATATTTTTTTTCATAACACATTATGCTGCACATACATTATACAACCTGGTTTTCAACATTATGTCAACCGATCGTAAAATTTCACCACCACACACTTCTGGAAAACCAAGCCACACAAAAAACTTCTTATATCAAGTCAAACACCTATAATTTCTTCGGATTTTTGAATTTCTAAGTTCAAGTGTCAAAAAAGTGTTTAAATAACATTTAGGTGGAAAAATAATTTTAATTTAATTTTGACATGAACGTCATTTTGGTTATATAACTTCACCATGCACTAAACAACCATCAACGAACCCACATAAATTAAAATACTCTAATATTTCTTCAACCGATTTGTCCATCGTCAAAAAAATTGTCAAATTGCCCACAAACGAAACGTCTTGACCAATTTGTCAACATGTTGACAAATACGTTGTATAATGTCTGGGCTACTTTATACATAATTTGGAAGATGATCTGATATTATTACCAAAATTTATACAACTGAATTTTAATTCATAGAGCGCCAAATAGACGCCAAAACATTAGACGCCAAAACTAGAAAACATTGTTGTTTTGTAGCATAATTTTCTACAAAATAAAAATATTAAAATGAAAACTTCTTCCATAAATTCTTTATTATTGCCCTATTTAATTGTAATAAACATTAGAAATAAACTCCATAAATTTGCATTTACAGAATAGATAACTTCCTGCATACATTTATCTAAATGATTTCCTGCAATCATCAAATTCATTGCAATAAATTTCAATAGCTTAAAGATTGCGAAAAAAATAAATAATTTGATTTAAATAAGGATTTATATTTATTTATTTTTTTGAAATATAAAAGAACACAAAAATATCTTTTCTATTTTCATATTATATTTTTCTGTAAATTCATTTCCATTGGATTTTCATTCAATTCTTTCAAGTTCTGTGTATGCTTACGTGTTTCTATATAATAATATAAAATTATATCCGAGTAAAAATGGGCGATGATATAAATTTATTGCATAAGATAATATTTAATTTCGTGCCATTTAAAATGATAAATAATATGGAATTTCATTACAAATGTTATTACAAATATAATTTGGAATTTGTAGAAAACTATTCGAAGAAGGATAAAATTAAGTTAAAGTTTACTTTATTTTGTATATAGGATTAATAAGTAAATTGTTTTTGAGATATTTCAGTTAAATTTGCAAAATTTAAAGAGTTCGTATACTAAATCTAAAGAATTTCTTATTAATAATTAATGTAAATTTGCGTTTAAGGAAGAGATTGCTTATAAGACAAAAAAATTAAAATGCATTCATTTCTAATATAAGGTCTGGTAGAAGAGTAAAGGAGTACGAAAGAAAATTCTTATCATTGCAGCAAATTCATGTGTTTATTGTGATATCCCTCTTAAGCATTTGTCAGTGATTAAACCAATACTATTCATGAAACAGTACAGATTCTTAATTGACAGCCAATGAGCGATAATGTAAATTTTGAGATGTCGAAGCCGTCGGTCCGTTTTCCAACATTTCATCTTTGCCGTATTCCACCGTTTCATCTCTACACAGAATCTACACTTTTTAATATGTTTTTTAAAGTTACTACTACAGTTATGGCTTTGTTCGTATGTATTTGAAGAAGTTTGTTGAATAATTTTGAATGTCCACAAAATTTGTTTCTTTTCAGTTTTCTACTTTTGCATTGCTCTGAAGTAGTATCTTCCGATACCATAAAGTGATTCTGGTTAATTGAAATTGCTGCTGAGCTGGTTCTTCATTACATTTTCACCTCTTATGGACTGGAATACAGCTAGTATATTATAGCTCTTTATATTGCATAACTCTTGCTATGATAATTATTAACCTGTAAGTTTTTTTTTTAATTCGATGAATTGTTTTCGTTCGCTTAACTGGATTCCGCAAGTACGTTTTGGATTGTAATATATTTTTAATAAAATATTTAATTAAATTTTAATATTACAAATGCTACTGAAGAAATAAGATTTTAAAATTTAATAAAATCCTTCAGTTAAAAAATAATTTAAATTAAATTTTTAATTTTATATTTCATATTTTATATTTTTAAAATATTTTTAAATATATATATAGAAATGAAAATATTTTATGATTTAAAATATCACCAAAAAATTTTATCCATGGAAAAATTGACAAAATATCTTAAACAAAAAGAAGATTAAAAAATCCTTGTAGTGTCCCTAAATAAATTCAATTTTTTTCATCTCTTTTGAATTTATATTTTTTTTTGGTTCCTGAGTGTCAAACATTATTTATTTTTGAGTAGATTTTGTAAATAAAATTAACAAAATACATCAAAGTAAAATATATTTGAATAAGATTGAATAAGTAATTTCCATTTATAAATTTATATTTTATTATATCATTAATTATTAATTATAATCATTATAAATGATGTGTAGAGCAAATAAAGAGCAAAATGGAAATTATTAAATTAAAATCAAACCAATTTTTAGAAATTTAAATTGTCTAATAGCACTTTAACATTTCTCATATATTTTGGACTAGAAAATAGTAAAACCATTAAAATACGATTTTACCCTTTGGTGAACCCAAAAATAAACAATTTATCATTACGAGGAATTATGAACTTAATAGTACTATCGCCATAAATTATAGATTATAAAAAATTTATAATTTAATATAATTTTTCAAAATTATATTTAAAAGGGTTGTGTTGTCACTACAGTTAAACTGTATTACGTAGGTCATTACTTTAAATAATATAAATTTCGACTTAAGTTCGCTGGTAACGAGTATAGTATATTATTTACAAATATTTATCCGCTTTTTCTAGAAGTTTTGGAAAATCTTGGCTTTTGGGCTTTTGCCAGTTTAATAAAATTTATACTATAAAAATTTCCCGCAATTAATTGTACCCGGAAGGAAAAGAACTTTATAAAATGTGTACAAGAATCTGTCCCGGATTTAAATTCGGTATCTTGTTAAAAAAAATTATTTAATAATTACTTAATTATTAATTTAATAATGACATATTCTAATTACAGTAATATGCAGCAGTAACGTAGTAATAGTGTACTATGCTGTGATACACTAGGTACCGAGTTCAACTCTAGACAATATCGATCTAAGTTGACTCAGCTATAAATGAATACTAGTAAATAAAATTTGCTATATTTAATTGCGATTTAAAAAAAAAAGTTTGATAGTTGAGGCCAATGGCTTACTATTAAAAGCAATTAGCTTGTAGCTATTAAAAGTTTCTTCACTTACTTATAATTGGGAATTCATATAAAATTGGTAGGTCCAAATTGGAATAAAAATATAACTAAACCTCATTGAAGCTCTATGCCGCCAGTGGAGTGAACAAACAAAGATAAAAAGATAAAAAGTCGGTAATTAGATTCGGTTACAGTTTTGTTCGGTTGTTATATTGCAATCCTGATTTTTATTAGTATTTTTTGTTTTATTCTTGACAATTTTCTGTAATAAAATTTATTGAGTTGTTTATCTTTTTATTTGAAAATAAATTAATTTGATTTAAAATGTTATCATTTCAAACAAATTTAATATTTTTTAAAACATAGATCGGAATATTTATTGACAACATCAACAACAGAGTGTTAAAAAATATTATGGTACGATTCTGTTAAATAAATATAAAAATGTCTTTTTCCCTTACAAGTTTACTGAAATAGTATTTCAAATAAATATCATAAATTTAATTTTTCTTATATAGCAATAATTCTTGAAAACAATTTCCAGTCTTTTTCTTATTGTTTCAATAAAATTGTAAAGATTCTAGGAAAATTTCAACATAAAAACAATTATGAAAATAAATCTTTTGAAAATTTAATAAATAAAATTCTGGTGAATATCAATTCTAAAATATTTATTATTTGATATAAAATTTGCTTATTCTTTTAAGCAATTTTTGTTAAAAATATATTAGTAATTTTATCATTTCTGTATATGTTATAATTTAAGAAGTTTGAAAATGATTTCAATTTAAAAACACAATTTTTTACACAAATTTACGAGCACCTTTAGCAGTTTAGGCAAAGGTATCACACATAAATTTGGAATACGTTGAAAAAGTATGTAACAAACGACATTATTATAAAAAAAGTAAAAATTAATATTCATATGTGAATAAAAACAATGTTTTTTTTTATTTTATATTATTTTTATAGAGAACCACCAATCATTTTTGATTATATGGGTCCTCTTATGTAAAGGTGGTAAAGTGTAAATATGTAACATGTTTTACAGCGGGAATTGGAACCACATCCTCTGTGTTGGTAGAACAGTACATGTTACTATATATTATTATATTATATTTCTGTAAATTTATTATAATATTTATCTAATTATAAAATCAATTAATAAGAATAGCTTTATATAAACTACTAAAAACCTCCATGCAAACTAATTGCTTTAAATACATATATTTCAAAAAGACTTTAGAACCACCAGTTAATGAGGAACTTATTAACATTCTGTAAATGTTAATTCGTGAAAAATCTGAGTTTGATTTATATATAAAGCTGCCAATACATTATACAACATGTTTATCAATGTGGGGAAAACATGTTAAAAATATATCGTCTGTGGATATGTTTAAAACACGTTGATAATCATTTTGATAGTGGTTGTAAATTGTATAGTGTATGTGAAAGTTGTCCAAATGTTAATAAACAAAATTAGGTGTTTGATTTTGACATTTTGTGTCAAAAAAAAAACACAATGTTTTTTATGTTTCAATAATTATTAAAACATCTATCATGAAAAAAGCTAAAAAAATTAATGTTGTAAACCAAGTTGAAGTTTGTCTAGTGAATATTTTCGGTTGATAACACATTGGAAATCATGTCGTACAATGTATCGGCAGCATAATGGAAACGACACACGTTCCGATCAATTAAACTATATATAGATTGTATCTGTGCAATAAGTAGGAAGGAATAATTATATATTTAGCATCGTATTGAAGTCGTTTAATTGGAACAGGATATTAATATTTAGGCATGTCTGGGAACGAAACTATTGATATAATTCGCAATTTCATCTAGTGCTCACAAAATCTATAAATTAAATAGAAAAATTATTAGTAAAATTAGTAAAATATTCTTAGTAAAATAATCTTTCTCCTATAAATATATGAAAAATTTGTATTTGAAAAGAAAATAATTACTTAAATCTTGATTAAAATAATTACTAAAATCTAGTAGGATATAGTTTAATGAAATCTTTAATATCTCGAAACTTTAATCTAATAGTTGACACTTACTCTTTCAAATATAACATTTACGTATAGATATTTAAGACAAACAAAATATTAAAATATAATTTAAAGTAAATTATAAAAATTTAAAAGCAAATTATTTTATATTTTAGTATTTTTTCTTTACTTGTTCAACAATTTTAGATGAATTAAAATAACTTTACTTAAAATAATTTATGTAATAGTTTTTGCAAACAAAAATTTAAAATATTTAGTAAAAATATTATATAAATACAAAACCTTAAGAAATTTAAGTTCACTTAGAATTAAAGTGTCCTGCATTAAAAGCATATTTTTTTTAAAAAAAATATGTTCTTTTATTACCCTACAAATAAAAGACATCATCAAATTTATCTTTTTATATAAAGTAAATTTATAGCGATATTTATTATTTGAGTAACTCATAAATTCTGTTCTGATTAAATTTTTTAATGTCAACTTTCTGAAACTATTAACATTTTATAACTGATTCAATTCTGTAGAGAAATTTTATAATTTTATTAACAATTTTTTGTTTATTAGTTAATGAAAATTCCTTGCATTAAATAACAATATAAAATTTTATTTAGTTTTCTTCTTCATGACATTAAAAGTTTTTCTGGATGTAATGAAAATAATAAAATAAATTACTAAAAAAAATATACAAATTTATTTGTTATAAAATTTACAAGTCAAATTTTTATATTTCCAAATTAAATTCGTCTTTTTTTGTAATAAATATCTTTCTCAGTTTCAATCTAGAGATTGGAATTTATAGTTTATTTATAGAATTGTTAATTTAAGATAATGTATTAATGTTTTGTCTATAAGATTTGTATTTATAAAATAGATCAATTTGATTTGATAAAAAAATAATCAATTTGATTTGAATAAAGATCAACTTTTCTTGAAAATGCTATATTTATTAATAAAATGCTAATCAATACCAAACCAATATTTAACTTTTATTTTAATTTCAAATTCTATACAACTTAGTGTCAGAAACTTTCATAAAGAAATTTCTTAATTAACTTTTTTTCAATTGACCATTTATGTTGATATAATATTTTAATTTCCATTAACTTAATTTATTAAATCCATTTTTTATATAATTTTTATATTACAATCATAATTTTTATATTAAAATTGTCAAATTGATTAGCCTTTCAGTTTTTAGTTACCACCATTTATAAATCACTTAATTAATTTCGAATGAAAATTGTGTTAAAGTATATAGTAATATTCTTATTTGATTTGACATATTGATAGGAGCAAAAACAAACTATAATTTGAAATGATTTAATAGTCATGAAAAATAATTACTCTTCCATTAACCATTCAGGAGGAATTTATGATTTTATGACTGTCATTATAATAATAATCTATGAAAAAATAGTAATTCACTCAAGTGACTATACATAATTTGATTATAATTCATTTATATTCATGCTTACTGCTAGTGTTTATATAGCATACATTTTGTAGATTTGAAATATATTCGGTTATTTTAATCATAAAAGGTGTACTGACAAATGTTTATATATATATATGTAGATTTTTTTTAAATATAATTTAATTATAGAAATACAATGGTAATTTTTATTCAACAATTGTTAGCTTTATCGTTTTACCATCAATATTTGTTCACCATTTATTTACAAAAATGTGGTGAAATATAATAAATTAAATATTAAATATATAAAAATTCTAAAAATTTACGCCATATTTTGATAGTTTGTAATTAATTAGCTGTACGACATTTAAGTTATTTTGTACATTACAATCAACGTTTTTATTGCATTCTTCTTTATTGATTTTTAAAAATTACAATTTTCATGTCTGATTTATAAATAATCGTAATGTCGCTGTGTAAAACGTATTTCAAAACTTCAAAAACGCTGTGAAAAATTGTGAAATTTAGAAATATCGTATGATCGCAATGAAACCGGAAAAATTTGACAGAAAAAAAAATGGTTCTCGAAATAGCATATTCTGTTCCTCTTCCAGTTTCGTTATTAAAAAAAGACAGACGAAAAAAACTCCAAAACTAGCGAAAAGAGAGCTTATAATTACGCCCGATAAATCGAAGCAGATTAGATACACGGATTTTTAAATTCATCTTTTCTTCATAAGATAATGTACAATTCTTTAAATATTTTGTGAAAATTGGTCATTTTGACACATATACCAATTTAAGTAAATATTTATGGAGAGTCTGAGTATTAATAGTACAGTTGCAATTAACTTTTCCGCCTTGCCTTTCTATCCTGCTGTATAAATGCAATGTTCCTAGTCCATCCATTTTTAATTTTTACGATTGGAAATTGTGGCGGAAATGACTCTTAAGTATACAGCAAACTTCATGTTCACTAAACGTACACTTCGACAATAAAAGGTTTGGAAGCGTATTATTTAGTTTTACATCATTTGGGAATTTTTCTTTATTTAACATTTTTTTTTGTTCGTATTTGTTAAACATTTTGTTGCGACAGGTATAAATTATTCGGTAGAATTTTCTTACGTAGAAATTTCCACATGACAAATTGATGTAATGTCCTTGACAGGCTCTTTTTATATTGTTCGTTTAAATGTTTTTCAGTTAAATGTTGGAATATATTTCAAAATTATTTTCTTTATAGTTTAATTTTTTGCACAATTATACTTTTAGAGTAAAAATACTGTACAGAAAATTAGGCAATTATTTAGCAATGTATGAATATCTGAAGTTTCTAATTTTATACTTTAAAAATTAAGACAACACTTCTTTTTAAGTTTTTAGGTATCGTATATATTAGTTTATAAGTTTATGAAGAAATTAAAAATAAGACTTTAAATATATATTTAAAATTTTCTTGATTTATTGCAGAAAATTCAACCTGATTTTTTTAAAATAATATTATAATCAATTCTGAGCCTTTGTGATTTGTGAACCAGTATTAAAGAATAAATCACTTTTTAACATGCAATAATAATTTTTGAACTGATAAAAATCAAATAAAACCAATCCAATTTAATAAAAAGTTTTTATTAATAATTGAATAAAAAGAGTTGTTAAAAATATAATTAGTATTCATTTTATAAATAATTGCTTTATTTAGTTTTACATAATTTTTTTAAAATACGTTAAATAAACTTTGATTATATAATTTGAAATATTGTTGATTTTTAATTGAAAAATAAACTGAATAAAAATTAAATTGTCAATGAAATTCAAAGTAAAATTGAAATTTATGCAACCAATTTTTAATTTTAATTTACTTTATTTTTATTTTTAATGAAATTAATAATCATTTATCAGAGAAATGAATAAATAAACTTTTAATTATGATAAAGTGGATTGTAATCAATTTTTAAGTTATTAATCAAATTTTAATTAAAATATATTTAAGTTGTTTTAATGTATTATTGGTATGTATACTACTCTAAATGTTGAGACGTTAGCATAATATTTGGATAGTTTATTTAGATATTACTTCACTACTCCGCTTGGAAGAATATGGCCTCAATGATATAGGTATCGTGACATATTATTGCAATTTGAGCCATCTAATTTTATATGGATTTCTAACCGTTAGTTTCTTTATAGTGAAGAAACTTTGAATTTGAATTGAAACAAGCTAATCGCTCTTAATACCAACGCATTTATTGTTAGCAATTGGTCTCAACCGTCAGCATCTTTCTCAGTCTTAAAATTTCAGTTATATAGTGTAAATTTTTATTACTGATACTTATTTAAAGCTGAGTCACTTAGAGCGATATAGAAGATGCATTAGGGGGGAGTTGAACCCGGGAGCGCGAATGCATCATCGAATGCATCACTGCAATATTTGTGTAATATATTTTAAAAATCCATAATTTGTACAAATACAAATGTATTTAGCAATAAATATCATATAATTTCAAATATATATAGTCCATCAGGAGAATTAATATTGCACAACTATCGGAAATGTAATTCAGCTGAAAGCTGAAACCTCAAAATAAATAAGTAAATAAGTTAATAAAATACTAAATGAGAAGATGATTATAATGGTGGTTAAATATTTTTTTTTTTCCAAATGTTATTATATTAATTATATAATATGGTTTCTTTTAATAATTAGTTTTAATTCCCTTTAGACATTTCGGTTCTTATTTTTTAAACAGGCCGAATATGGTAAATATCAATAATGGGAATCTATTCTGAAGTTCGATTGAGAAAATGGGAGGCTTAGTAAACTAATGAAATAATTTAGAGATAATGTAAATAATGAGGAAATATTTTTTGACTACTCTCCTTTAATCCATCCAAAGATCGGTAGTTGGAAACCTTTTCGTAACTAAGTGTTATTCATGCCTTATTTTCATTAAAGTTTAATTTGAAAAATGTAATCGTTTAGCTTAATTCTATCATTCCCTTATTCATAGATTTAATAATTTTTTTTTATTTTTTTATTTTTCTATTTCTTTTAAATACATATTTTAATACGAAACTACAGAATTTTTCAGCACTAATTTTGCAATGTTTTGCTTTTATATTTTAAATAAAGCCATCAGGAAATGTACTTAGTTGGAAAACAGACGAGCAATAGTTTTAGTTTATAAAAAGAAGATTATTCTTTTTTGTCCCATTTTGTATTTTCCTTTTAACAAAGTACTTTTAACTAAAGTTACAAGTGCTTAAAAAATACAAGAACTTTTAGAAAAATAAATAAAAATTAAATTACTTTATTTTATCAGATGTGCGGATTATCTCTAGAATATAATGGAGGCCATTTGCTCTTAATGAATTTTATTCTTTTATGATGCATTTGAATGAGCTATAAAATATACAATTTTTAAAGTGCTCATATAAAGTTAATTTAATGAATTTTTTTTTTACAATTTATTAAAAAAAACTACTTTTACAGCATGGGTATAATTATGGCCAGAGTCTATGAATCCTATAATAATTTTCCGCTGAATATTCATTTTGAAAAATTTAATTAACAAGAGAATATATATCGTTTTCGTTTTTGAATTTTGAAAAAAAGTCAGAGTATTTATTACTTTGATATTTAAGAGTATTGAAAAGTTATTCGTCCAGTATCACTTTCAGACCAAACAAATGAAAACGGAGAGAGTAGAATGATCGGAACAAGAAAACTACTGATTTATTCATATAAGGACTTTTATACATATCAAGAAAAACAAGCAAAACCAAATATATTTATAATTATTTTCATTGATCATTAAATATATTAAAAATATTGTGTATTTAATGTGTATAAACTATAAAGATAATTTTTTATTTTAACTACAATTCTTTTTTTAATGTTTAATAAAAAGAAGACCATGGAATCGCTTGTAAATAAAAATTTCATTATATAGTTTTTATTTGGAGATGTAAAAAATTGATAGCGTATAAAAAAAGGTAACAATTTGAGTTCGCATTTAATGTGGAAGATTTATTTAATAAAAAAATACTTTTTAATTATAAAATTTTGGTTGGTTGGTTAGTTTTAAAGAAGTTAAAGACTCCCACACACGTAGGCCTCTACAGACGAAAGCTGCATCAGTATTACAGCACGTCGACCGATCCCACTTCTTCAACGAATGAAATTATTGTGTTACACTTCAGTTTACCTAGTTTATTCAAAGTTTTCTAGAAAAAAACTACAAAAATTTCTTGAATATTTTATATTTGACTGAAAGATAATGGCATAACAAATGTTCCATGGCCTCGTCTTCCTCCATAACCCTTGAAAAGTGGGTGACGGATGAAGTCCTTATCTCATTACATACTTCCAAAGAATCGCATGTGCCGTTATATTACCCGTATATAATCTGGACATTACTATGTTCCGTTCTGCTTATTCCATTTCAAAGTGCTATATCTATTTGCCCAATATTTTATTAAGCATTCCTAACCATAAAACATATTTTGTAAACTCTAAAGAGGCAACAAACAGAAATACCTTTTCGTGCTAGTTCGGTTTGTATTATAGAGTTTAGGATAATTTTTCTACTGCCGAATGGAATATATAAAGTATCATCGCTTCTGCCTAAATGACAAAGAGTCGACGGAAGACATCCTCTACCACTGCGAGGCACTCGCAAAAAGCAGGCTACATATCTTAGGCAAAGGTCTCCTTCTCACTGAAGAACTGGGTAATATTGCCCCCAAAACATATTAGGTTTCTTTAAATTTAAATCTATTAAATGGTAAGAGGGATAGTGGCTTTAAACGCACAAAAACGCACAGTGTGCTATTGCGTTCCCCTTCACAAAAAAAGTATGGAAGGAATTTCTGAAATATAACTTTAAATTTTATATTTTTTCCTGTTGCCTCCTGTTATAATTTCAGGTAAGGATTTATTAAATATTTTATATTATTTGCATAAATAAATTGTGGTGTATAGAATGATAATGGGAATTTGAAATATAATTAAAGCCCTAAATGATTATTTCAGTTCAGTATATGTGACTGGACAATTTTTTAATTTTCCAAATATATTTTATACTTTTTGAACAAATTTATGTGAAATGAAATAAAAAACGTTCGTCATCAAAAATTTATTAAATATTTTTATACATTTATTATTTTTTAAAAAATTTCCAGTCAATTTTGTAATACGTCCATTTATAATATACTGATAAATATCAATCTTCTGAAATATATTTGTAACTTGGAAATATTTAAATTTCACTACATTTTTAATGATTAATCAATATAATTTTTGTGTTAGATTTGAAGCCAGTGAAAATTTGTTTATATATAATTTATACTTGTGATTTTTTCAAATTTATACGTATATTGGTTATTTTAACAGAAAAATGTTTATTCTAAATGAAAATTGAAATTGATTGATTGAAGAGGAAAATATTATCGATATTTATTTATTTCGTATATTTGCTATATATAATTACAGATTTTTTTTTAATAAATGTTGAAAATTTCAATCATAAATAAAATAAAACATTTTTCCTATATAATGTTCGTTAAGTGATGAATATTTTATAGTATCTACAAATAATTCATTGAATAAAAAAAAGTTTAATTTCGGAACAAATTGACTTCTTTTTCATAGCAGATTTATTTAGGTAAACATTATATACACTGTAAAATATTAAAACATTGGAATTGAACATTGAATTAAAATATTTCGTTTCAAAAATTATTCTACGACGTTTTCACTTATAATATATCCTGTATTTCATATTGCAATGCTTGAAATAAATGTTAATGCAGTCGTTTTTTATTATAATTTTTTCACATACATCTGCTAAATGAAATAGTTCATTATATTGCGAAAGAACGTTTAATTATTATAATGTTAATATTAAGAGAATTCACATTTTTAATGCATTAATGGTGGTAAGTTGGTTCGACTGCCAACCTACCACAAACAGATTATCCACATTCAGAACTCCAAGTAGCGCTTTTGCACAGTTTTCTTACCAACCATTCTCATGAAACCAATCATGGATGAGGATATATTAGATCTATCAAATGTCATTAAAGAAATTTACCGTATTCCCGTAGGCCGTGTACTTGCTAAATAGTTTAATTCTTTACGAAGAGAGTAATGTCTGTCGCGGGCTAGTACTAATCAAGAGAGTAATGTCTGTATCTTTTTCGTTTAGATCCATACAGCTTTAACAGTATTGGTTATCCGGAATGCCTAGTTGTGTACGCTCACCGATCAGCCAAAATTCCGTATACACAACTGTAACCCAGCTATGTCCCTACGCGATAGTTTGAGGTCAGATTGTTTTTTGAATACAGCGTCCACGTTTTTCTTATGATTCTGCACACGGTAAGTTCTCTCCAGCTGGTGTCAGCTAAGGATACGAAGTAAAGGTTGTCCCGCTTAATAGTATGTATTAATGCTGACTTGCTGAAATGTATTCTAATTTATAAGTAAAGTATAAGAAATAACAGTGTCTAAAATATTGAACTAATCAGACGTATTTGATTTAACTTAAGAATAATTGATAATTTAACTTACATATTTTTTTAACATATATTTTTAACAGCTTCTTCTAACTTTGCAATTACACAAAATTGTTTTTCTAAAATTATTAAAGGTAACATTTTAACTAAAGTTTCTTCTTGAGACAGTGTTAAAATTATTCACAGTAAAAGTTACTATAGATGTTAATGCATTATCAAAAAATTATATTGCATTAAAATGTTTTCACACCTTATTTTCAGAACATTTGTTACTTAAGGAAAATTTACTGCAAATTTTATTATCTTAGTAGTTTAAAAATGGTTAATAAAAATTTAATTAAATTTTCTAACAACAAAAAATGTGTAATAGTAACCTAAATTTATTTTCAAGTCAAGCTGACGCCATAATATAATTTTGTAATGCAGTATAATAATATGTAACAGGCTGACATTTCTACTTATTAGACTGGCCTGAATGGTTTGATAATTTTCATTTTATATAATACTCGATATTTGGAAAATATTCACACAAAATAATTAATATAAATAAAATAGAGATTTTTAAATAAAAAATATTTAACGTTTAAATTGTTTTGATAAAATTTAAATATACCAAGAATTTTTACTAAATCGATAATTTTTCCATAGTTTATTTAAGTATAAAACTTTCACTAGATCCCAATTTATATTATTTTACTAGAAGTTTCTGTCTTGAACATTTTATCTACATCTATTCTAAGGAATTACATAGAAAATATATTTATGTACTATTATATTCTTAAACTTTTTTGCTTTTTAGCTAAATAATTTTTAATGTTTGGGTTAAATTAATCGGAAAATGAACACAGTGTCAAAAGCAGAAATAAAACTTTAATCTTTTAGCGTTGGAAAATAATATTATACATTTTTGTGTATTAAACATAACTTTTTTTTGTAATGAACATAAATTTCCTTCCTCTTAAGCTTTTGACAGATCTGACTAATCATTATACGCTTATGCTTGCTATAAACAAATTTGTAATGAATTTTACTGATTTCTATACTTTTTCGAATATTGAAATAAATTTATATAGAAGAATTAAGTTTATATGTAATTTAAAAAATTGATTTTTAATCCTTTACCTTAATTCTTTAAACTTAAATATTTATGTTTGCAGATTAATAATGTTTTTTTTAAGTTAAAAGAATATTTTGAATGAATAATACGAAATGAATCAAAAATTTCATATGGAAGGACTTTAAAATTTATGCAAATATTTATGTAGAAGTTGTAAAAAGTCAAAAAGACAAGACTAATGAGATAAATATATTACAATTATTTTTATAAAGTAAGCTATTTTTGACTGAGAAACTTCAGAAAAGTTCTTTGACAATTCTAAAATCCATTTTAACTTTTTGGTGATTAGTGAATTATTTAGGATTTGAAAGAACAATTTTATTTGACGAAACAAAATATTTTAAATTTATATTTTCATTTCTTCATGTTATTTTTTATTTAAGAAGGATTTGTATTTCCCATAAGATCTAATTAAGAATCTTTTAGATTCATATAGATTGAAAATACTTCCACCACCAAAGGAACAAAATTATTAAAAGATATATTTCTATCGAATTGAATGTAATATATCTGAATACGAAATGTACATATATCATGATATAAATATTTATAAAATTTCTATAATTAGTTTGTATTTACAGGTGGATTTATGAAATTATTGGTGTTATAAAAATTATTCCTTGTTATGACATTAGTAAATTACAAATTTTGCCAGGTTTATTCAGAGTTTTTTTTATAGATAACATTTGAAAGGAAATAATAATAATTTACAGAATTAAATAATTTCTTGTTTTTATATTAAGGTTTCAATTCCAAATTTTTCATTCTATATTTTTCATAGCGAAGTAACGAATCAAAATTCCTGTAAGTCGACATTTTCCATTCAATTTTTAGTTATCTAACGAAATAATTAAAAATATTTTTCTTATTTATTGATTATGTGATATTTAAAATAAAATTTTCCAAATGTATCGGAAATGTCATTGTTTGTAATTTTTTTTTAGATCAATACATAATATAAAACTTGATTTGTTAGATTAATTTGGACATACGTTATCTCCTTAAAATACAGACAAATTTCAAAAACAAAGTGAAAAGTTTATCGAACAACAAAACATCAATTTCCATTAAAGAAAATATCTAGTTTTCCTTTGTAAAAGGGAAAAAATATATTTTACAAAATCAATGAAGAAAAATATTAGAACTTTTGTAAATTTTGATGATATTGAAATAGTTTTGTAATTTATTTGTTCTGTAAATTTAATATAAAGTGAAATATAGTTAAAAAAGTTCAGCTAACAATAATTTATTTTAATTTAAATATGCTAAATTTATTTTATTATAATTATTAAAAGATGTGAAATTATAATAAAAGATAAGTAATTAATTTCTCATAGTTTTCATTTCTTCATTTGTAAGGAGAAGATCTCTAAAATTAGTTTGCGAAAAGTTTTTGAATTAATCTAGTTTTTATTTGCCACAATTAAATTCCATTTTAGTCATTGCTATATAAAACTTTTTAAATATTATTTAACTTGTTTAGATATTAAATTATTAAAAATTCTTCCACATAAAATCTTTATTTAGAAATTTTATAAAAATGTTAATTTTACTGACAAATCCATAAAATATATTGATCAGTAAACAATGAAAAAGGTTCAAATTATCATAAAAATTTATATCTAAATTTTATAGAAAATATTTGTAAATTTACATATTTTCTTTAACAAAATCAGACAAAGATCTAGAAAATATATATATAATTTAGACATTTGATTTTATTACTTCATATGTTAATATTTTTTTAAAAAGATGTTGAACCTATAGTTTATTAAAATGACTTTTCATATAAATTTGACTATAGTGTAAATTTTTAATTGTAAAATATTGTTACTCAGTTAACAAAAAATCATCTGTCAAATCAGAAATAACTTTTGAAATATAGAAATCGAAAATTAATAAATATAAATATTAATGAAACTTTATGAAAACAATTTATTCTAAAAAATGGCTTAGTATAAAACATAAATTAATTAAAAAGAATTTTTCCTTTATAAATTGTTTTTATAAACAAATTCATAATGTAAACTTCATATCGTAATTATAATTTAATTATAAGTCGTTCCAGTAACAAAAAAATCGTTTATATCTTATCTAATGTGATAAATATCATGATAATGAGCATATTTGTATGTTGAAAGCACTGGTACCAGATAGAAACTTTTATGAAAATTCCTCTTTTACCCATTTTAAATATGTTGTAATATGTAATACATTCTTACATAAATTCATGTGTGTAAGACATGATTGTATTGAAAACTTTTGCTATGTTTATACTCAAAATTTAATTTCTTAAACCATAACCACCGAATAATCTTGTGACACCAGTACACTAAAAGTAATTGCATTTATTGTTACGCTAAATCTAGATTCGGCCACCGTCACCGCACAATATTACCATATTTTCCAGCAAAAAATATTACTTCTTATTTCATTGTTTATTTAAAAATGTTTTTGAAAATCATATGTATATTTAGTATAACAACAAAATTTATACATTGGAAAAAATATATTACATTAATTTAAAAATTGATATTTTAATTATTAATCAAAAGAAATCTAAAATAAACACTGACTATTAGTTCACTGGGATCAATTTCATTTCTTTAATCGTTATTACAAAATTAATATAAATATTTGCTTTAAAAACTTATCGACAAGTAAAAATATAAAATTTATTATTCATTTTTAAATACGAGGAGTAGGGATGACAAACAAAGAAAAAGGACTAAGTAAATATACACAATAACAATGAAAATTTATAAAATTACTTTTTACTCAGGTTTTAATATTATAATTTTGTGTGTTTAGTAACCAAACTTTTGTAATTCGTATAAAAAGTTCGTATCCTTGTTCTTGAATTGACGTAATTTTGTAAAGGACACAATCACAAAATACACAATTTACTGCCTATGAAAATCTATAAAAAAGTATTAAAAAATATGCAATTAATAAGAATTTATAAAAATTAATATTTTTATTTCCAAAATCAAATCTGAATTTGAGTTACTCAACAATATTGTTTTAATTTATCTAAACCAAAGCAACTTGTTAATCACAAAGGACATAAAAATTTGAAAATGATTTGGCAGTTAATATTCAACATTGTTCAATTTCCGTGGTAGCTTTTTTATTTCTTGACGGTTGCATACAGACCTATGCAACGTTTAAGGAATAATGATTTGAGAATAGCGACATGGAATATTTTGACAATGATACAACCAGGGAAAATGGCCGAAATTGCTGATGAACTAATGAATTACAAAATAAACATATCAGCTCTACAAGAAATAAGATGGGCGGGAAGCGGAGAAGTAAGAAAGAGAAGTTATTCTATATTATATAGCGGAGCAAAAAAATCCGGTCAAAGAGGAACAGGTTTTTACATAGACAGTAAAACCAGAAATAGTTTAATTGCTTTTGAGCCAGTTAGTGATAGAATATGCTATATGAAACTAAAAGGAAGATTCCAAAATATATCAATAGTATCAGTATATGCCCCCACTGAAGAAAGTGAAGAAGAGATAAAGGATGAATTCTACGATGATGTAGGAAGAATTACGAGCAAAATCAGCAAATATGATACACTTATCCTTTTAGGAGATTTGAATGCTAAAATTGGGAAAGAAGAGTTTCTTAAAGACGTTGCTGGAAAGCACTCACTCCATAACATCACTAATGAAAATGGCCTACGCCTCAGTAGTCTAGCAGCGAGCCAAGGATTATGGATTAGTAGTGTATCTTTTCCACACAAGGAAATTCATAAACAGACATGGAAGATACCTGGAACAAATAATGCAAATCAAATTGATCACGTATTAATTGACAACAGACATGCAACATCAATAATAGATGTAAGAACATATAGAGGGGCAAATTGTGATACAGATCATTTTTTAGTTGTAGCAAAATTAAGACAGCGAATATCAAATGTAAATACTGTAAACAATTACAAAAAAGTAAATTGGAATACTGAGAAAATAAACGTGAACCCTGAAACTAGAACGGTATATCAAGAAGCAATTACAAGAAAATTGGAAAACCTAAATTTAAATATAGAAGAAGAAAGTAATATAACAACATGCTGGAATAACATAAAAAACGCTGTAATAGAATCTGCGGAAGAAATAGTTGGTATAAAACCAAGAGTTAATAAGGAATGGTATGATGAAGAGTGCAGAATAGTGAACGAAATCAAAAACAAAGCGAAGTTGGTACTTTTAGAAAAATCAACGAGGCGAAATGCACTAATTTACCAAGAAAAAAGAAAAGAAGCTAAAAAAATCATAATTAAAAAGAAAAAGTTACACATAGAACAACAAATAAAACAAATAGAAGCAGATTTTATCCAAAAGAATGTAAAAAATATGTATCGAAACATTAAAAACCAAACAAAAAAGTTCCAACCAAGAATTAATTTATGCAAAAATGAAAATGGAGAAGTTGTAAATGAAAAAGACAAAATATTAGAATGTTGGAAAAAATATTTTAACAAACTACTAAATAGTGGATATGAAGAAAATTTAAATGGAAACATAAATGAAAATAATAGAAGAATACCGTATCACACGGCCGAAAATTATATAGAACCACCAGAAATAGCTGAAATTGAAGCTGCCATACAAAAATTGAAAAATAACAAAGCTAGTGGAGAAGACTCCATAACATCTGAATTAATTAAATATGGTGGACAAGAGTTGCACCAAGAGATACATAAATTAATCCTGAAAATATGGCATAATGAAGAAATACCAGAAATGTGGCTAACGAGTATTATAATACCTATACATAAAAAAGGAGATAAAACGATATGCAGCAACTATCGTGGAATATCTCTGTTAAACGTAACATACAAAATATTCACCAATTTAATATATGAAAGAATCAATGTTTTTGCTGAAGAAATAATCGGTGAATATCAATGCGGGTTTAGAAGAAATAGATCGACGATTGATCAATGTTTTGTACTAAATCAAATTTTTGAGAAAAGCTACGAATATAACATCAATATGCATTGTTTATTTATAGATTATAAACAGGCATTTGATAGTATTGACAGGACGAGAATTGATGAAATACTATTAAAAGCAGGAATACCAGAGAAGTTAATCAAAATGGTGAAAATAACTCTAGAACATACAAATGCTAAAATTTTAGTACAAGGTGATTTAACAAATGAATTTTCGGTAATGACTGGTGTAAAACAAGGAGACGCATTATCATCTTTAATCTTCAATTTGGTACTAAATGAAATAATAAAAGAATTTGTCCCTAATGGTACAATTTTTAATAAAGGTTTCCAAATACTCGCATACGCAGATGATATTGTCATAATAGCGCTGAAACTAAAAGATCTTGAAGATATATTTATAAAACTAAAAGCAAATTCTATGAAAGTAGGATTAAAAATTAATAACGAAAAAACCAAATATATGCTACGATCGCGTAAAGTAAACAATTTACAAAATATTATGATTGGGGGTAATACTTTTGAGGCAGTATCCGAATTTAAATATCTTGGTGTAATCTTAAGTAGCAATAAAGACACATCCGTTGCAATACAAGAACGAATACAGGCCGCGAACAGAACTTACTTTGCTCACAACAAATTATTCAAATCAAAACTATTATCCAGAAATCAAAAGATTAGAATGTATAGGACTTTGATAAGACCAGTCCTTACGTATGGATGCGAAGCATGGACACTAAAAACCTCGGATATCAATCAGTTAGCTATATTTGAAAGAAAAATTATGCGTCGAATTTTTGGACCAATACAAAACACAGACGGAACATACAGGATACGATATAACAATGAGATTGAAGAACTAATAGAACGTCAAAACATCATACGTTTCATCAAATCGCAGCGATTAAGATGGTTGGGACATATAATGAGAATGCCTGAAGAAAGACTGGTCAGTAAAATATTCAAAAAACATCCAGAAAAATCAAGAATGCGGGGCCGGCCAAGAAAAACATGGCTAAAAGATGTTGAATCTGATATTCAAAAAATGAACGTACGCAATTGGATAAATCTTGTTAAACAGAGAAAGGAATGGAAAGCAATAGTAGTGGAAGCAATGGTTCACCATGAACTGTAAGGCTAAGAAGAAGAAGAAGAAGGTTGCCGCGAACATTGCATTTTCTTTCATTGATTTCCATATGTTGAACATTTTGCAAAGCTGGCGCTATCGGTTTAAGTAAAAATATAAAAATAGTACTTTTTATAAAGAAATCTTAACATTAAAAAAGTAATTTAAATGTAATAAACATGGAAATTCCATGGTATACATATATTATATAAATTCATTTTGTAGTATACAAATTTTTTGAATTAGAACTCCTTACCCCCCAATTACGTCTGATAATTTTCTTTAATAAAAGTACAATTTGTTCTAAAATTTGGTTAGTTTGAGTTTTCCAATTGTAATAAATTATATTGTATCTTCTTGTTATATCAAATACATAAAAATGAAGATAAAAAGTTAATGAATAATCCTATAATCTTCTGAATAAATCACTGCCCAGGATGTTTCACTGTTAAATAAATACACACCTGTGGCTAACGAAAACGCAGAGTATTGACTGTAGTCTTTCTGTTTTTTGGCTTTTCTTAACAAATTCCAAAGTTAAAATATATACAACATTAAATATTATTAATTCTTAGTTAAAGTTAACCCAAACTTTTATTTTTTGCGGGTTAATCAAACACTCAAACATAAATTTGTATATTTGTAAAGAAAATCAATATAAATTTCTGAAATTTTGACAGGTGCTATATCGGTGGTGTAGGTAAAGATTTTAAATTAAGATTAAGTGAATGATGAATGATGAAATGATGAATGATGGATACAGAAATTGATTGTTCTTAAAACATTTAGCTGGCGATAATTTAATATTTCATAGTAATATTTTAACAAATTCTACTGATATTTAGAAAAGTTTATTATTTTTAGACACTTTCATCATTTTAAAAAAATAAGTAT
Organism: Rhamphomyia laevipes; assembly: GCA_963920725.1. Classification (NCBI taxonomy): domain Eukaryota; kingdom Metazoa; phylum Arthropoda; class Insecta; order Diptera; family Empididae; genus Rhamphomyia; species Rhamphomyia laevipes. Next base: position 18,326,451 of record OY987258.1, read on the forward strand.
ATTTATAATTTTTACCATCAATATTCTATAATTCAATAGCTTCAATATTATACTGCCTATTGCTTCAACAGTGGATACTATTTTACAGTGTAAATCCTGCTTTAACCGGATACGGAGGAAATTTTTTAAATGGATAATGTTATTTTTATGTTTTGGTATTAAAAATACAAAATATTCCCTTAAAATTTATTAGTTCTGTTTTCCTTGTCGGAAATAGGTAAGGCGTAGTTAGTAGAGCTGTTTTTATACAAAATATACAAAACAAATTTCTGTGGATTAAAAGCCTTTTAGGATTAATATTATTAATTTTTAAAAAATTTAATGTTTTCGAAATGCCAGGAAAATGTATCGATAAATATTTGTTATTTTCATTTTTTTTTGGGGTTAAATGATACTCGTAATGATTATATTTAAGTTTTTTGTAAATATTTAATTTCCTTTAAGTTAATTGAATTTCTTGTATTCCAACTTGAGATAATTAATTAAATTCAATTTTCCTATTTGTTTTATAGAGAGTCAGTACAATAATTTTGAATAAATTTCAATATACTGAAATAAATTTCATTGTATTTGTAATTTCACTTATCAATTCCATTGAGTTTAATACAGATTTTAATAAAATATCGATATATTGAAATTTGAAAATATCTGTGCATAAATCATTTCACTGGTATAAAACTGTTAATCTTGTCAGTGCTGACTTCGCATTGAGTCATCAGTGACAGTTGCTAAACACAAATTTAGGACTTATAAAAGACAATGTACGACAATTATGACAATGACGAGTCACCTAAAATACATGGTTTAATTTGTCAGCGCTTTAGCTAATCCTCATGAATCACAGACTTTATTTCATTGTCATAATTTCAATATGTGGACACATTACAAATTAACAAAATTGAAAGTTGATTTGCTCAAATATCTTAAGAACAAAAAATAATTGAAAATAATATTAAAAGTGGATGAATTGGCTCAATATTTTTATTTACGGCATCATGAGAACGTCAAGAAGAATTAATTTCTCTTGTTTCTCAAGTATCTACAAAAACAGTTTCATAGAATTATTAACATTTTTTTTTTTTGAAATTGTAATTTGAGTATATACATTAAATTAGTATACTTGCTAAACTTTATTTTACAAATGATGGATCCGTGATGCCATCCCAGTTCATATCAAATAAAATATATTTTTGTATATTATGGCTGAGAGCGATTCGTATTCCAGAAGTAATTATATAAATTTATAATAATAATTATTCATTATTAATTAAAATAATATTATGATTGAATAAATGACGCTGAGCTGACCAATCACTTGGACTTGGGCTGACTAAGTAATTTAAAAAATAATTTGCGCTTGTATAAAACTTAATCCACAAATTTGATTTACTTCCACAAATTATATAGTTTTAAAAGTTAATGTTAAAAATTTCATGTTAAAAAATGAATTTCAAGAAGTTTGATGAGTCCGGGATCAATTTTGATGTTTATTTAAAAACTTTTTGAAGAAATTTTTTTACTGTTTATGGCTAGTATGAAATTGATTCATTATAATTTTTACACTCTGTCAGTTTATGATTCATAATTTATACATCAACAGAACTAAAAATATTTGGATTTGCATAAAGTCAATAAATGTAATTAATTTTTATATGTTATCAGTGCAGAATTACATAGAACTATAAGAAATAAATGGTTATCATATGTCGACTGGTTTTACCTCACAAACCCATAAATCATTTGAGATTGTATCAAGTAAATAGGATTTGAAATTGTGTCCTATATATCAATTTACAATTTAAAATATTTTCTAATGTTTATAATATAATTATAATAATTTATATTTATAATAATTCCTAATTATTTTAACATTTATTTTCTTGTAAAAGTTGTACAAGACTATATTACGTCTAATAGTAAATATATTTTAAGTTTAATCCTTCACAATATAGAATCTAAAATTATAGTAATTATATATTGTATGTTAAAGTACATTAAAGTTATTATGTTATAGGATATTATATGTTTATGATGTTTTTAGAAAATAAAATTATGCATAATTATGTGGTACTCGGATAACTTATTAATTTTTACCTAAATAACAGAGTGTAGTATTAACATAAACTTCAAAATGTGTTTTTTAAATTGCATATATATATATTAAGTATAGCAAAAGTAAATTACAGACGTTAACATTTAACCAATAAAATACTTAGAAGTCCATTTTTTAATAAAGCGAATTATGCCTTTGTTAAGAGTTCACATCTTCCATAATTGATCCTATGAAATGGAACAGAAAACTATTTTTAATACTGTTAAAGGAGCATTTATATTTAGCCTGTCCGAATTCAACAGTCAGTTCAGAAAATCAATTTTACCATTTAAGACAAAATATATAAAGATTATACTAAAGATATTCATTCCTCCTATTTCATAAAAGTTCTATAAAGTAGCTTATACATCTTACTGGGTAATGAGGAAGAGTTGCAAGACAAAACCCATAGTTAACGTGATAAAATCAAAAAGCAAAACTCAACGATGCTCCAAAATTGAAATATTGTTTAAATAAAAATTTGTGAGGAAAAGGGAATCTGTTATAAATGATTAAACTCTGTACCTTAATACAAAAGCTTACTTCACAAAAAAAATACCAAGATATAAAGTATCATTAAATAGCATAATAAAATTTATATTTACATGATATGTCTGATGACTAGTATTGCTTTATTGAATATTAAATGTAATTTTGTTGATTTTTGTATGATTTATATTATATTTCGGTAAGTTACTATTACCGAAATTTATATATAAATATTCAAAATCAATAATAAAAAGTTTAGAAAGAACAGAAATCTTCGTAGCTGAAAAAAATGCTAACATAAATTATGTTAACATAGGTTGATTGAGTATATTTTCATGTCAGTTTTTGTTTCGAATATTGAAATCAATTAACAGAATAACGAATATTTAAAAGCCTAATGTATATAATTATAAAATGGAAATATATGAATGAATTTAAAATTTATTTTTCATGTTTAAAGAACTTACAGAAGTTAAAGACAACATAAGACAATTATGCAATTTTTTGTTCAGATTTTCCAAGATAAATTTTCTAAATATAAAAAAAAATTATAATTATGAACTATATTAACTTTTATGTTCTTAATTTATATCAAAGATGTTTATAAATAAACATTTTTTTATAGTAAAATTAATAATCTAAATGCTTTTTTCAAAAATATTATAATTCATAAATATAATAAATGGAGATCAAAATGAGTTAATAAAGATACGATGTGACAATTTATAGTTAAAAAATCTTATAATCTTTTTTATTTGAAAAATGCCGATTATGTTAGAAAGATAAAAACTGAAAATTATATGAAAATCCTTATTGATCGATATTTAGCATTTGATATCTTAATTTTATTCTTAGTCACATTACAATCATATATTCTTAGTAATATATTAAAAAATAAGTTTTGAAATAGTATAAAAAAAGACAGTTTTTTCACTATTTCAGCAATAACTCAATTCCGTTGTATGGAAGGGATAATTTAAAACAAAAAACTAATTTAAAAGTTTAACTGAAAAACAATCGGCAATGGATTCCTGAAAATATCTTTTTAATAATAGTAATACGTACTAGAATGGCGTAGACCGTAGACGGTAGACAACATTACTAGAATCGCGTTATTATGGAAATCCTTAAGGTAAAAGATCAAGAGGTTGTCCCAACAACACCTAGAGACGAGCAATACTCCTGAACTAGGAAAATGTAATCTCACATGGAATAGTGAAGGAGCAGCAACTAACCGAATGAGATGGAGATGCCAAGTAGAAGCCCTATGCTCCCAGTTGGAGTAATAAAGGGGAAAAAAATAATAACACATTCCTTCTAAAAGTTAGCTTAAAAAAAAGTAAATATGAGACAATACAAGCTTATTAACTGAATATAATTAATAAATTAGTTATACATTTATTAAATTAAACGAAATGCTTTATAAGTAATTAAATATTATTGATTTATTATTTTTACAATAAAATTTGAAATAAAATGATACGTACAATATTAATTAATTTAAGTAATTTATGTTTTTGTACTAGAACACGAAACTTCTCCAATTTGAAGTTAGTTGCTTTTAATCTTTCTGAACGTTGAATCGGTTATTTAATTTTACGTAAAATTATTAAATGATTTTTTACGTTATTCTATTTATATCATTAATATCTGCGGAAATTTCAAATAATTTTCAATTTATACAAAGAATAACAGAAATACAACATAAATTATATAATTTTGACAGTTTTATAATTTTCACTACAATTAACAATAAACAATTATTTGATTCTAAGTTTCTAGATAAAGAATTAGAATATATTCCTCGAATACTAGTAACAGAATTAAGTAAAAATTTTACATTTTATAACAAAATCTCATCAAATATTTTGTCATTTGTTTTTCTTGATAATAATCCTGATGAATTGCTAAATATCGTAAATAAAATATTAATAAATATTCATTTTTCGAAAGTTATATTAATAATAAATAATAATGAAGAAAAAGAAATTCAAATATTACTGCAATGGTGTTGGGATCACAAATTCCCAAATGTAATTATTATTTTCAACTATCAAAACCAATTGAATCAAATTTTCACTTATGTACCAGCTTTTCCAACTGTTGAAATTAAAAATATTTTAATGCCTAATGAAATATTTACAGATAAAATCAAAAATTTACATAAATATCCTATAAAGGCTCTTCGAAAATATTACGACGAGGGAAGGATCTTCAGTTACAAAATTAAATCGAACATAACTAAAACAAGCGGAATAAATGCTAAGATATTTTATAATTTTATGGATTATATAAACGCAAACTTTACTGAAACTATTATTCAATATTATAATTTTACTGATAAGTATGATTTAATGATTAATTCTGTATCAATGGTTCTTGATGGTAAAACGACATATCCATATGTATATTCTCCATGGTGTTTAATAGTACCACATAGTTCTGAGATTCATCGATTTTTATATCTTACTTTACCATTTCCAATATCAACATGGATTGTAATTTTAATAATTATATTATTTTATATGTTTATGGACATTTTGCGGTGGAAACTGATGAAAAATCAATCAAGAAAATTGAAAATAAATATTTATAGTTTAGCATTTTTGAACAGTATCTGTAAAATTTTATATTTACCATTGCCACCAAGTACAATTGACAAAAACTTATCATTACGAATGATTACGATAAGGTTACAAGAATTTTTGCTTGGATTTATAATAACTAATTTATATTTAGCATTATTATCAAGCTTCTTAGCTACAACGATTTATGAAAAACAAATTGAAACTAAAGAAGATTTAATAAATTCAAAAATAAAAATTATGATTTCAGAAATGGATAGAAACAGAAAACAAAACATTTCTTTCGAATTTATAAATAGTGTAAGTAAAATTGTGGATTCAAACACATTTCTTAATTTTCGAAATAATTTGAATCCAGGATTTGCTTACACAGCTAATATAGATCGAGCTGAATTTTTATTACGACAACAGGCGAAATCAACCCGTCCATTATTTCGTTGTACTGATATATGTTTTATTTACACTCATTTGGCATTTGAAGTTCAACAGGATTCACCATACGTTAATAAATATAATAAATTTTTATTCCGAATTTTTGAAACTGGATTGTTATTGAAATGGAAAGAAGATAGTTACAGGGATGCATTTGAGTCTGTAGTTTTAAAATACATTAATAAAGATACAAAACATCGTAATATCTTACAATGGGATCATTTAATTTTAGCTTGGTTTTCGCTGATTTTTGGTTGGGTCATTAGCTGTTTTACATTTTTTTCTGAATTTCTTAAGAAAAAGGATATTTTTTAATAAAGGAAATCTGAAAATTAATTTTTAATAAACTGTTATTTAATTCGTATATGACTTAAAGTTAATGAGTAGTTCTTGAATAATTATACGAATTTTGCTATGTACTATTATAACATAATCAAATATTGGACAAAATTTATGTACTTTTACGGAACATTTCAATATGTCTAAACTTATTTTTCAATAGAATTGCAATTTATATAAAAAGAATTTCAATTAGCATCAACAGCTAATATCGTAGATTAAGAAAATAATTGCTGGGTACATCAAGTGTAGAAATAGTAATTTATGTTGCTATTAGAAAACTAAAGCATGATTTATAACTAACGTAAGACACGTAAAAATTATTAAAATGTTAATTGGTATTATACGTAAGAATTGTAAAAGTATCATAAATATATGCGTAATATAAAATTGTGAAGTAAATATGTTCTTACTATTTTTGTTTTAAAAAAGGTATAAGAATAGCTGCTAATCTAGAGGGAGCAGATAACTCATTAATTATACCTAAATGTGATTTGTTCAAAAAATATAATCTTTTAAGATACTAAGAACGTATTTATATAATTCGGATTTGTAAAGCTAACGACTCCAAATATTACTTTACAATTATTTAATAAATCAATAACTTTTGGGTGAAACATATTATAAAATTAAAATTAAGAGTTTAATTGAGTCCGTCGTCCGTGTTTGTCGTTTGGTTAAAATTGTAATCATTTGTTAATATTTTAATTATAAGTAAAATATATTTGCCTAAATAAATAAGTTATTAAATTGAAATATTGTTTTATATAAAAAATAAAGTATTATTAATATAAATATTAATTGATTTATGTATTCATTGATGTATAAAGATGTATAAATGAAAAAAGGTAACTTCATATATAATAATAATAGCCGAATTTATTAGATTATATAACATAATAATCAAAACGGATTCAGCAAATACTTTAAAAGTATCAAATACTTTTTAACTGAATTTTTGACTGAATTATACCTATGTAAATAAATAATTAAGTTTTTAATTAATTTGTATTGCTCCTATTTTCATTTCCAAAGTGAAAGAATCAACATGGGTTTTGCAAATCTTTGGTACTCTCATCCTAGAAAATATGGTCAAGGATCCCGACAATGTCGGTCCTGCTCAAATAGACACGGTCTTATTCGTAAATATGGATTAAATATTTGCCGTCAATGTTTCAGAGCATATGCTAATGATATTGTTTTCAAAAAGCTTGATTAGGTCCATTCGTGTGAATCTACGCAACTAATTCGTTTTAACAAGCTGGAAATCAATATGCATTTTTTCTGAATATATACTTGTTTAAACAAGTTGTTGAAATAAACCAAAAACCAACAAATTTAAAGTTTATTATCAGCACTTACTACTGGCACTCACATCTTTTCCAATGTCAAAATCAAGAAGACAATAAATTTTAATTAAAAAATTAGAAAGTGTTAAAAAACATTTCATATTCTTGTATTCAATGTAATTGAACAAAAAAACTCTAAATTTTAGGTCAATATTGAGATTTTATTTTTTATAATACATTCTGTTACGACAAAATACATATATATATAAATAAATAGCGAATGGTCAATGCCGTATTGTATTTTGAGGTACAGATTATGTTAATTTATGTTCGTAGAATCCTGATTGTAATTAGCAAAACTCTAGAGTTCTACGAAACTTACTTCAGGAAACGCTGTAATAGTACATGCAACGTTATTCCACTACTAATGTTCATAAAAATTGTCTATCATAGAGTTGACATTATGCTGATTTCCAACAGTTTATTAAGCAGATTTTGTTTCACCAGCTCTTATTATAAGTGACACATGTGAATTGTTAAAAATTAGTGCTGGTTAATGTGGTAGAAAATGAGACTGATAATTACACAAGCAAATGCTGATAATATGCTGGAACAAGCAGCTCGTTAATAAGCTGCTACAATACCAACATTATTTAAACTTTGCATTAATCCTATTTAAAATAAGAATTAAAGCACAGAACTTTTTATTTATGTCGAAATTTTCAAAATTTTATTAAATTATAATGACAACACTATTTCACATATGAAACATAACAAACTTATACACCAACTTATAATTAACATTATCCAGACCAGAAACAAATGTTCCCATTGCAATATATTATTATGTCTTGACTTTTTCTCAATAAATTTTAAAATACCAGCATCAAAAGCATCCGTATAACTTTTCTGTTTCCATTTCCAAATCCATCCAGTATCAGTGATTTTCAATATAAACTGATTATATTGTTCCACGAATGGTGAATCCTGTTGTACTTCAAATCCCAATTGATTATACAAGAAACATATATTCGATTGTCGAAATAATGGACGTTTAGATCGAGTTTGTTGCATTAAAATAAAATTCGAACGATCTGTATGAGCTGAATATGCATAACTCAAATTCAAATTATTTCTATGTTCTACTAATATTTTAGCTGATACATCAATTATCATTTTATTTATCATATCTTCTGATATATTTGAATATTTGAGAAAGAAAAATTTATCAGCATTTGGTATCATAATTTTAATATTCGAATTATTCAAATCTTGTAATGTTTCAATTTGTGACTGATACAGTGTAGCTGCTAAAAAGCTCGATAAAAATGCTAAATAATAATTTGATATTATAAAACCAAGTATAATTTCTTGCCAATGTATTAATAATTCTTTTACAGATATATCAAATGTATTTCTAGTAGCTGGTAATGGTAAATATAAAATTTTACGAATACAATTTATCATAGCTAAACTATAATTCGATTTTGATTTTCTTTTGATATTCGATATAATTTTATCGACAAAAATGAAATATATTAAAAATACAATAATTGTAATCCATGAATATGTGGAAAATGGTAAAATAATATAAAGGAATTGATAAATCTCTTGACTATATGGTACCATTACACACCACGGTGAATATTCATATGGATATGTTACGAATATATCTGGTATTATCATTCGACTGTTAATTATTAGATCATAATTTGATATATGAAATTTGTCATTATTATAATACAGATCATATTTATCTGCATTGGCCAATGAAATTTCAATACAACTGGCATTTATAAATTTTATAAAATTATAAAATATTTTTGCATTTATTCCACTAGTCTTGACAGATCCATTAGCTGTTTCATATGAAAAAACTCTTGGAATATCATAAGCAGCTTTTAATGCTTTGATTGGATATCCATGAAGATTTATGAATTTATTAATAAATAAATTACTACTTGAATTTTTGTAATCAATGAAATTATCAACTTTTACTTCAGGTACAGCTGGAAAATATCTAAAAATTTGATTTTCACCATTATGATTATTATTTGTAATCAATATAACATTTGGAAATTTATGCTGCCAACACCACTGGAAAAGTAATGATATTATTTTTGTTTGATTTTTTTCACTATTGATTAATATAAAAATAATTTTCGAACTATGAATATTAATTAATGTTTTGTCAATGATCTGAAGAACTTTATCATAAATATTTTCAACAAACACTAATGAAATTACATTAGAATTAAATTTTTTAAAAATTGTGAATTTATTTTTAGTAATTTTTATTTTAGGAATATCATAATTGAGTTCATTATAAAATGAATTTATTTCAAATTTTTTATTATTTTCTTTAGATGAAAATATTATTAAACTATTAAATTTATGTATTTTATTTTGGTTTTCCAGGATCATTTTAATATTTGTAAAATTTATGTTTAGTGATAAATTTTGTGAGTAAATGTTGATTATACAAAAATTCCAAACTAAGTAAAATTTTAAATATATCATCATTAGAAATGAATTAAAATTCATTTGTTCGTTTTGAAGGATATTAGAGGACTAATTTCAAAATATCCGATTTATTAATTCTGTATATTTTTCAATAAAATGAAATATCTTTCGGTTAGTTAAATAGGGCTTTTAAATATGTATTTTTATGAAATTAATTTGCTGTTTATATTATAAATTAATTTTTTTATATAACGATGTTAATTATAATTATTTTAGTTGCTTCACATTTTTTATTTATCATAGTACAAGAATTGAACAAATCTGATAAGTAAAAATTATATAAATTTATAAATAATTCATACTTATAATGATTAGGAATTATATTTAATATAATTATAATTACATATCATTTAAGTAATAATGTTGTTATAAAGTAATAATTTGTAACTTTTACAAAATGGAAAATATTTTAATGTTTTTGGAATTTTGATAATGTTCTTTGGCTTTATTATTCTGTATACAACGCTTTTTTATATAAATATTTTCCACATTTCTGATAATTTTAATACTCCAAATTATATAAATAATTGTATTTATGTTTTGTATATTTTTTTCATAATATGTTGACAACTGTCAATTTTCAATTGAACGTTTTTTATGTAATTGATAATAAGAAGCGTAATTTGCCTTGCAATATTCTGATTAAAAAAACTAATTTTAAAATATTTACTGCTCTGCACTAACACGGATCCACTGTTACCAATCTAACAAGATCAAGCTCACCTTTTATTAAAAACTATGGAGGCGGCCTGATGGTACGAAATTGATTTAATATAAAACTGATGTAATATATTATTGACCTACACCTAAGTAAAGCATTTGATCTCCTAACTCGTAGTGTAATTTGCTTTAATTAGGTGTGTCTGTTTTTTTTTTTTTTGTGGTCAAAATACGAAATATTGTGTTAAATTTAATTCTACAATTTCAGATCTCTATTTTTTCAACTGGCATCCCACTGGGAAGTTACATGGACTCATTTTTAATTGTTTTTTTGTATTATGGATATTACATCTTTTGTTGGAAAATAATAACTTGTGAAAATGATACCATTCCACTTTAAGAGGACATACATTCATTTAAATGTTGGTGTAAATTTTTTTTAATTTATTATTAAATATTGATGGCGAATGTAGTACTACAGCAGTTATTGCAAATTATACTTTTGATAATACAGTAATGTAAATTGTTCCTAATTTTAAGGATTTAGGTGTACACTTAAATAAATGATACCAAACTAACATTTAAACTACATTTTGATACAATAATAGACAAATCTACTTTAATGTTAAGAGCTGGTCTAAGAAATTTGAGGATCCATATATCCTTAAATTCTTATATTAGCTCACTTGTTAGGCCTACTATCAAAAACATATAAAGAGATTCGAGTCAGTTAAAAAAAAATTAAGAAATTAATCTTAATTGGTCAACCACATTTTACCTCCTTACAGAATACGTTAAATTTTACAACTATAAAAATTTTGAATCACGGAAAATAATTACTAATGTTCTATTCATTCCCCAGAATTAAAACCTTTGATTATCATCTTAATTTCAGTACCAGGTTTATATCAGAAAATATATATATTTTTGTGGCGGTTAACAATCTCATATATAAATCACAATTTACTTTTGTATGTGCCATAAAATTTGTGGTAAATTTTATATATTGTTAACTATTGACAACGATTCATCTTATTTAGTGAAGGTAATTATTATAATTTTCATTTGTATTATACTTAAATTTAAGTTTTATTTTTTATTAGTATTATTAATACTTATATTTAAATTATCTTAACATAATTTTAAATCTATTTCTAATATGTTTGTACTAACGATAATAAATAACAGCATTAAAATGTTTTTATTGTAAATATAATTTTGTTGTCTATAATGTTATGTAAAGTAAAACTAATTAAATTAGCAATTTCTGTCAGATAAATATTTTTTTTTTAAAATATTCAATAAATTTATGCACAATTCTTTAACATTCAGTGACCACTCATCGGAAACCCATAAATAACAAACTGAAATCTTAAAATAAATAATAAATAAAATTAATTTCCCAAACCTAATATAAAATATAGAAATTAATTGCCACCAGAATTATCCTTAACGATAAATTATTTTATGTGTGATTAGTTCAATTTGGTGGTGGATTTAATCTGATTAATGGACAAATAAGTTTTCTAAGCTGAATAGATTAATGGATCCGAATAAACAATAATTCGTATTCTTTGATAAATGAAAATCAATATGAATAATTTTTATAAAATTACTTTTCCTCGTAATTTTCAAAATAAAAACTTTGTAACATAAAATTTTCATCTTAAATTTAAAATCATTATTTTATATATAATTTTAATATATACAATTACAATTTAAACTAATAATAAAAAGTTCACGATAGAAATGTGTTTTAGTTATGTATAACTACAAAATTTTGTACGTGATTTAACTATTAATATCGAATTAGAATTACATAAATGTTTTAAATGTAATATAAATAGTTTTTGGAATGGAATAGCTAACCATTGAATGTTTTCCAATTATTGCTACATATTCTCATGAATAGTTTTTGTTGTTGTTAAGGATTAAGGATTTGTTAAAATATTTAAACCAAATATTTAACAATCTGAAATATAGATAAAAAGTAGATTAGTTACATAATATTAGAAAAGGTTTAAAAATATTACAAATTCAATTTAAGTTACAATTAAATTCTATTTAATAATAATCCCAGTTGGAGCATTATGTCCTGTACCTGCATTGTATCTAGAGGTTTAGTGGTACGTTTCTAGTATCATTAAAAATCATTAATTAAATATTATATAAATATATTTGCAATGGAATTATATTATTTTATTTTGAATATTTAGCTTCACTGCTACACAAATTAGATCAGCTGACAGTTAGCATTTAGCACTGTAATTACTTTGGTTATTTATTTATTTATTTATTTATTAACCAAAACAAGGTACATTTTCTTAGTTATTAATTTTAACATCGTCAATTAAAAAACTTAATAATATTTTAAATAAAATAAATGGGATATGGCGGATGGGATGGAAATGAAATTTGTCATGATTATTTGAGGACGGAAAGCAGTCTTTTTTTGTACGTGAGTTTTGTAACAGATGGTGAAAAATGATCGCTGTGTTTGTTGAAAGTAGCGCAGCATCTATTAATTGGTTCATTTTTCGCGTATTCTGTTCTATGCGGGTATTCTTTGAGAAGCTTTGTATGTCTAGTTTGCCGAATGCCGTCATTTAGTATTATTCTACTAGATATGTACTCAACGGCGATATCACCTTTTAAGATATCTAGCGTGAAGCATGATGTAAGTAGGGTCCTTCTAGACGAGAGAGATACAAGATTTAATGTTTTGAGCCTATTTGTGTAGTGTGGCAAATTTTCATAATCTCTAGGGTCATGTAAATCTCTTAGGGCGAATAATAAAAATTGTTTTTGCACTGACTCGATTCTATTGGAATGTGTTTCAAAAACAGGGTCCCAAATAGGACACGCATATTCAAGGATCGGTCGAACAAGTGAACAGTATAATGATTTAGTAACCCATACATTTTTAAATTCACGGGCCCTTCTTTTGATAAACCCTAGCATTTTGTATGCTTTTGCAATTACTCTATCATAATGAAGGTCGAAATTTAATTTATTGTCAAGCAATACACCAAGATCGGTAATTTGGTTTACACTTTCAAGTAAGGTATTATTTAAGTAGTAGTCGTATTTCGACGTTGTCCTTTTTCTTGAAAATCTAATTAAGTGACATTTATTTGTATTAAGATGCAACTTGTTTTGAATGCACCACTGGTCAAGAGCTTGTAATTTAGATTGGAGAAATGCAGCATCCATTGGGGAGTCAATATTATGATAAATTTTTAGATCATCTGCATAAAAATTATGTGATATATCACTTAGTACTACCGATAAATCCGCTATAAAGATATTGAAAAGTAGAGGTCCTAAGTGACTACCCTGGGGTACGCCTGAAGAGACTAAAATTTCTTTTGATAAAAACCCTTGAAATTTAACATTTTGCGTCCTACTGTTTAAATAGCATTTAATCCAATTCAATAGTGCGCCGGCTATCCCCATTTTCTTTAATTTACAAATAAGAGTGTGATGGTCAACCCGATCAAATGCCTTACTAAAATCTGTATATATGGCGTCAATTTGGTGACCTTTTTCCATACCACAAAGAACGTCAGAAACTAGGACTGTTAAGTTAGTAGTTGTTGACCGCCCCTTTCTAAAACCATGTTGTTGTTCGTTGAGAATTGGGTTAATCAAAGTAGTCATTTTATCACATATAATTTTCTCAAATAATTTAGGTATTGATGATAAAATGGCGATTCCTCTGTAGTTGTCAACATTTTTTTTGTCGCCGTCCTTATGGATAGGTGTAAGAAATGAACGTTTCCATATAGATGGAAATACTCCAAGTGCAAGCGATTTATTAAACATTAAATGAGCATTTATGCTCATTGTAAATAGAATGCAGCTCAACAATGCATGCATTTATAATCATTGGTAAAATACGTAAATATACGATACTGACTTCAACATTTCATATAATTTGATTTCACACATCTGCTATATTTTAAATATGATTATTCAACTCCCGATTACTGGTTTACCCACTTACCAATGTACCAACATTTAAAGATTAAAATTCATGTTACGAGTAACTAACTATAACTAATGAAATCCGAATTAAAAGAATTTAATTTAAAATTGTTTAACTAAATTTGTAACCAAAACTTATTTACTATAAAAACGTAAGTTCAACATGAAAACAAATATTTGAACAATTTGTTTAGTTTATAGAAGTATAAGGATTTGCAATAAGGATTATAAAATTGGTATACAAATTAAAAGAGTTTTATTTGATATATTTTTATATATATTTCCAATTTTTATTTTCTTTTTTGTAAAATATATAATTTTAATCTAAGTTAATCTTAGAACAGTCCAATAATTTTCTTTAAATGATCTGAGCCAGTAAAAATAGCCTAAATGCTGGGTTTATGAAAATGTTTGGTAACAAAACAGTGTCAATGTAACAATTTGTTGAACTTAAAGGTCTAAACTTATGGAAACATAAAAAATAAATAACAAATTATTCAATGATTAAAAATTAAAGTTAAACAATTGGAATAATTACTTATGACTACTTATTTTGGTAAATGTATAAAATAAATATGCACAATTTATCATTATACAATTATTAGTATAGTCTACAACAAATTTATTAAATAAACAAATAATTATAATATTTATTTCATTAATTTGCATTAATACACTAATTAATTAAAATAACACATAAAAGTATTATTTTGAATAATTGAAATGTCATGCACCATTTATAATTATTTACTCATAATATTATTTTATTAAAATTTTAATTACAACATTGTTGTACATACTGGCACATGATTGAATTAAATAATTTATAATCCATACATAATAAATACATAATAAAATAATATATAATAATTATATTTACATAACAGATACAAAATACTGAATTAAAAATAAATTATTTACATAATTCAATATTGCGAATCGTAGACCTAGAAAAAATTAATAGGGAAATTACCAAAATAAAATGGTAGTTCCAGTTTTACAAAATTTTATACTCTTCGAATTTAAATTATATTTCTTATAAAATGTATTTCTACTTTAGTTGTCGATTAAAATTATCTTTTAAAAATCTTGATATAAAATAATATTTTTCACATATCAAATATGTATGTAAAATAAAAACCTATCTCTCAGTTTACAGAAATTCATATGAAAATTATGTCTAATTAAAATCAGAAAAGTAAAAAAGTAAAAAGTAAAAGTATCAGAAAAGTAAAAATACAAATAATTAATTCGATTTACTCCTACACCGTATTTCAATTTGAATAAAAAAAGTTTGTAATTATGTTTTTTTTAAAAAAAAACTCAAAATAAAATTTAGCCAGAAATCATGTTACAAGCTATTACTCAAAACTCACAAATTTTTGGATTAGGACCACACCGCCAATACATAAATCATATAAATGCAAAATAACTTGATACATTTTGAACTCGATTTATTAGAGGGTTGAATTTTAAAAATCTAACATAATGTGAGAATCACTATCACATATAATGAATGGGTACAATGACTCTGTCCTCCCATTGAAACTTTAAAACCTACAGAATAAATTTTGTACAACGAAATTGCGAATCAATTAAACATGTCAAGTAAATTTGTGTTCCAGACTATAATCGAAAAACTTCATTCTAATCTGCAATTTCCGAAAATGTGAATTTAAACAAAATTCCTCATGACTGGACCATTTTAATAAATGTTTGTGGCAATTTCGTTCGACTGCAGAAATTATGTTTCGGTTCATAAACATAAATAGAAATCAGTCAAAAGTTACTATGCATTCCACTGCTGAAATCATTTCACATTCCTTTAGAGATCCATAAATTTAGTGTTCTCACATTATTCACAATAAATAATCAAAATTATTAGTGTGTAATCTAAGTAGATTTATAGTACACAATTGTAGAAAATAACTTAAAATTTTATATCTTGTAAATTCAGTATTTATTACCAAAAAATATCATTAAATTTGTACAATTTCAGATTAGAATCGATTATAAAAATAGCATTACAATTGATATACGATCCAAAATATGGCAACAGAAAAGAGTCTTCTACAAATTGCTTGGTAATAATTTTATTTAATAGAATATATTTTATAAAAGAATATAAAATTTAATTTTGACAAAAAATCATATTACACGGTTCCATAACTAACAACATAAATTAATTTTAACAACATTTTTCTAGGGGTCTAATGTCCAATGCATTATTGATTATTACACGAAGTGCTTAATATTTCTGTACAATAAAATATATTTTAGCAATCTAATCACGATTTGATATGGTCATGTAACGCAGTTGTAGCTTTAAGAAATTTTTTGGAAAACTCTGTATAGCCTTTCAAAAATCGCATGTTGTTACTATTTAAAACAATAAGCCTAAATTTATTCGTGATATTTCAATAAAAAAACTAATCACCATAAGTATCCGTTTTGCTTAATTGAGGTTTGAAAAAATATTGAGTTTTTTAAATCATTACAAAAATTAAAAATATTTGAATTAATATTTTGTTGAAAGTTCAGAATTTTAATTAATTAATTTTTTTTAGTGTAACTTTTTATGTTAATTTAATTAAAAATCAATTTTTTTAATAATAATGTTCAAATTGTGAATGTAAAACATTATTCGAAAGTATTCAAATGGGAATAATTATGGACAATAAAAATATAATCTAGATCTCTACACATGCAAGATTCAATATTATAGTGTATATTACAGAGTGATCTTAAATCGATATTAAATAGTTGAATAAATTACAGTATAAAATATATAAAAATGCATAAAATTAATTTTTCAATTTTATTTTATTCAAATTTTGTTATAATAATCTTTTTTCTTTTGCAATAGCGCTAAAGCCCAGTCGAATCTTGAGTTCCTCAAAGAGGTTTCGTACCATTTTAAGTTGATATAATAAATTACAATAATTTAAAATTCAATTACCACAATATTTTGTTTTATTAAACTAATTAACTTTTTTTGTGGTCACCCTGTCTCTGTGAACATATTAAAATGTACAATTTCATATTCTCAAAGGACTATGTGATTAAATCCTTGTAATGTGAATGTGAATAAAATATAGAATTTTATTTGAAATGTTATGTGAGATTATAATAGTTTTGGACAACCTTACAGGAACATTAATTTTAATTACAAAAGTGTAACATCTAAAAGAGTGTATGAGCTCTAACAATATACATTGAAAAGCATATGTGCTGCTGTTATTAAATATTTTATGTGACATTTGGGTTGAAAAATTATACTTCAAAAGAATATGTTGCAGCACAATAAAGATTTTCGATATAGGTGTTAGGTTACAATGAAGTTCATAGTGATTTCCATAATTACACAAAAAAATATGTAAAAACTAAGAAATCTTTAAAACGCAAAGTTCATTATAGAATACCTAGAATTATTTGTTATAAATATATATTTGTTTTTAGTTTTTCAATGCACCTCAAAGTATAAAATTCCTAAACAGCTGGTTTTTAATAAGCTATATTCATTTGCTTTAGTTTATTTTCCATAATACTAAATCGATAGTTGTATCAAAGCAAAATCTTTTATATTTTCTCATTTTGTATTGGATTGAAAGTATTCGAGAAAAAAGGATAAACAACTCTTAGAATCCAGCGTTACTTGTAATGTGGTTGAGTTGTTGAGAATCCTTCCATTCAAATTCTAATATGTAACAATCATGTATTATTTTATGATTCTTTAATATAAATATCTGCAAACAAGTTGACCAGGACCACCAAAATTGCCTTTATATTAATTAATTTTCTTCCAATCAGTTTTGAAAATGTGCCTAAAGATATGCAATGATATAATAAGTACATAATGGTAATAATAATAGGAAATGGAAAGTAGTGCTTGAAGATCTAGTCTTCTATATTAAAATTAAACAAATAAAGAAATGGGAACCTTATTTGGAAATAATTTAAAAAAAATTAATGATAAAACGTTTTGGTTTTCAAACGCAAATTCCCAAATTTTTATCTCATTTAGTTTTGTCGTAATTTTTCAACCGATTTACCAATTTAAATAGCTTTTATATAATTTAAAGAAAATCCATTTGTTGTTTATGTTAAAGAAAATCTTGAAAAATAAATTGAATTCAAATTTTCAAACATATTTCAAGAAATGTTTAAGAAATAACGAAAAATTATCTTTTAAAATTTTCCAAATATCAACCTTTAATTAGATGAAACATTGAGTGCTAAATACTTATTTTAAAGTGCACTGGCAAGAACACAGATTTACTGATAGCAGACAAAACTATAAAGCTTGTTACATAAAATAGAAAAGTCAAATTTAAAGAAGTTAATTAGTTATTGATTAGATAAAAATATGCTTACAAAATGTGAGTTTTAAGAAACAATTTCCAATGATTTATTTTTTCTAGTAAAATATCAATTTATTTCATTTATTATATCCAATTTGGCTGGTTTAACAAATGTAAAATCGTCGTTAGATTGATTTCCCAATCTTATTATGTAAACTCTGTTTTCTAAATTTATGAAATATTAATAGCATATTTAATGCCATCTTCTTACAATATGTTGAAATTTACTGATAATTTTTGATAAATTGAATTAATTTGTAAAATGTGATAATAAAATGTACGTGACCATTAAATATAATTTATCTTATAAATGTTTATGTCATTTAGTATTATTATGATTAAACTGAAGATTTTATGACTAAGAAAAATGGCAGCAATTTACAAAACACAAACATGATTTTTTTACCTTATAGTTTTACGTCTTTGATAAAATTTTTGTTGACAAAATACTAAATAACAAAATACTAAGATCAAAAATCTTATTAAAATGAGTATTGTTAAAATTTGGTGGAAATTTATCGTAAACTGGACTGAACTGGCATTCAGACTGTAATTTCATTGAAAAATATTCTAATTAAGAAGTTTGTGAAATTAATTTTACTAAACGCTATTTGAGCGAATTTTTGTAAATTCGAATATTATTATAAATGAAGTGGAATTCAATTGTCAAATTAAGCATCAATGTTATTTCAATTATCCAGCCTTTAAGTATTGAGTTCATGATCATGATCTTTAATGTCCAATATCATATTCTGATAACATTTTCACGATATAAAATTCGTCCTTAATTATATGATGATAATAAATTTTATATAAATTTTGGTTACTTTACTTCCGCTGTGTTCTAGCTAGATAATAATTTGGTGT
This sequence comes from Rhamphomyia laevipes, assembly GCA_963920725.1. Taxonomy (NCBI): domain Eukaryota; kingdom Metazoa; phylum Arthropoda; class Insecta; order Diptera; family Empididae; genus Rhamphomyia; species Rhamphomyia laevipes. The sequence continues at coordinate 18,346,075 of OY987258.1, forward strand.
TTTATTTCTTTACTATATTCTGCATAGAAATAATTAATCAAATATTGAAATCTGATAAAAAGAATGTCATTAAAATTAAATGAAGAATTTTCTTTTAACCTTCAGATTTTTTTATTAAGTGTTTCCCGAATTTTATGAGCAAAGAAGATGAAATAATAATTTTGTCAGATTCAATATTTAAATCAATTTATAGACCATTAATTTTCTTTATTCCTGTAAGAAAAATTACATTTTCAATAGCTGCAAAACAAAAAATATATTTTCGTTATTCCATTTGGTTATATTTGGAATTTGAAATTCGAAATATTGATGGAAAGCTGAGTTTGATAGCTGTGCAATTTTTAAGAATACTACAAAGTTTGATATTTTTGATAATATTATCCAAATAAAATATTATTTTACTACTTCGCATTTTTACTTCAATTTTCACAACAATAATCAAAAAGGAATTGTTTTTGAATGATCACATTTTTAACTTTTCGAACATATGTTCTTGAATATTTCAACAAATATATAATAATTTATATAAGCAGAAAATATATGTTTTCTGAAAATGAATACGTATACATAAAATATTTATATGAGTGTTCAGCTAAAATGCAAACAAACACACATGAAATATCACAAAATTATTTCCTATTGCGAATTGAGCGAAATTTATCGCACGGACGTGACTATTTTTATCAACAGCAACAAACTTGTCATAATTCATAAAACGATTTATTATATATTTACGAAATATTTTTCAGGACTTTAAATATTTAATTAAAAATCGGCCGTCAGTGTTTGAAGTTTACCTTTCTGGGTTATACTTCTAATTTTTTCTAAATTTTTATGATTATTAAATTTAAATTAATTATTGTTTTTTAATAATACGGTAATATCAATAACAAAAATTAACTATTTCCAGGATTTTCATATACGTAGAATTTGAAATAGATTAATGTTTCCTTTTAATGTCCCAAAGATCCAATTGGATTAAAGTTAAAGTTAACTAACGAGCAAATATTTTAAATTATTAAGAACATTTTTTACGAATATCCTTAAAAATTGTTCTAAAATAATTTTATTATAATAAAAATAGAAATTATAGTAACCAACAAAATCTAACGAGAAAATGGTTTTCTTCTGATGGTTTTTTTTGAAATGATGCCAAGTGTTATATTAAAAAGCGATTAATTTCTTGTTACCAGTTAAACTTCCAAAGAATCACGAATGCTTAATTTACATTTAATAGCAAATCACTATTAAAATCGCAATGCTGGAATATAAAATTTACATTTTTATGAATTGAGTGCACTGGTCGTAGAAAATATTTATAAGTTTATAAGGAAGGAAGAAATATAAAGTGAAGTGAAAATTTTCCATGTAATTAAAGGGACTTTAAACAGTTACAAAAAACATTAGTTTTTTTTTTAAAAATTGAGTTTAAATGAGTGGAATATTTTTTCCCAATTCCCAAAGTTTGCATTTTTCATTCTAATTATTTTGTATATAAGATTCTTAATATTTCTTTATCTGGAATTAGCAACTTATTGAAATTATTTTTAGTAACTTCACACAAAAAAGAATTTAAAATTTTATCGTTCATCACTCGAGATAGAAATAAAATGCTAAAAAATATAAATTTTGTTTATATCCTTGGAATAACCTCATTCATTTCGACTACCATTGATATTAAATTAATTATAGCCTGGTTTTTTTTAAGGACAATATAAAATTTTATGATTATTGATTTTTATGTCGTTCAACATAAATTTTTATAACACTTCATTAAATTTTAAGAATGGCAACTTTTAAAATTGTGATAATGAAATCACATCTAAAATCAGTGATCTTCAGTGTGGATTGAAGTTAAATCATACAAGAAATTCGTTATTATTGCAAAGTAATTCTGTTATGTATGATATTTGTATGACATTATACCATAAAGCCGTGATTTCCTAATTTTACACGACGATTTTCCGTGTAAAAAAGGTAATCCTTGACGATTCATTTTATATCTTAGAAAATACGTTAAAGATACCCTTTGAAATAAAAAGATATTTACAAAAAAAAATCCGTGTTAAATCTAAATAAAGTTGGAATTGAATTTTATTTATAAGCGTGTATAAAAGGTTATTAAATTATGCACATTTTAAAGCATTTCTTCTTAAGATATTTAGCAGCGATAAAACATACGAAATGAAAATTGAATTTTTGTCAAAAAAAAAACTTCTTTTCTGCGGTAGAATTTAAATTTATGTTCTGTGCAAAAAATTTAACATAAATTTAAATCAAATTTTAATTATATTTAGCTGAAATTAAATTTTCTTAGTTTTCCACGATTCTTTCATTTACTTTTGTTCTTTAGATAATTTTTTAAAATACAAATATTATTTTCTTCCATACATCCTTTTCTTCCACAGCAAATATATCCTTAATTTAATCCCTCATTTATTATGTAAAATATATCGTGCAAGTTAAATATATATTACTTGTTTTATTGCATACATTTCTCAGCATTTGTGATATATAAACGATTTAAGGTAAGAATATTTTACTTACAGTTTCCACATTATGAATCTGAGTAAAAAAATTGTTATTTCCTTTTACGAATATCATGAAAATTTATTTATGATTTTTGCATATACATAGTTTGTAAATTTTTGTTTTGTGAATAAAAAATATATACACGAACATTTAGAAAATTTATTATTATTGGAATTCCATATCGATTTTTTGCTTTTGAAATATTCCAATTGTAATAAAAACAATTTTATCTTGCATATCAGATACATATGAAAAAAGTCACACTTAATAGTTTTTTCATTTATATAGAAATTTATTTATTTGCTAATAGTAAAAAAATTTAAATTAAATTATTAAATTTTTAATATAAATTAAATTTTCCTTATTTAAGAGAAGACATTGTAATATTCCAAGTAAAATAATTATAATATCGGACTAAAGAAATTGTTGAGTTCTTCATTAATAATAAATTATCATAAATATTCTCATTCCAAATAATATAAAATTAACAAGTTCTTACAATTGTTAAATATTCTAACCTTAAATTATTATAAAAAAAAAATGTTATTAATTGTACAGAAATTAAAAGATAGCCTCTCTAAAAGAATATTAAGGTATGCAAACAAAAATTTCAAGAACCTTTTTCCTTATATCCTTTGCATCTATCCATCCTAGTTTTACAGATTTTTTTTTTTTTGCATTTTGAAAGAAAAGGATAAAATATTTATTAAACTAAACTACTTCAAATTAATATAAAATTGTGATGAAGGATAAAAGTAAGGTCATCATCTGATATAAAAAAAAATTTAAAGGACTAATTTGTTAACCATATTATTTTAATACAAATTAAAGGAGAATGAAATAATGTTTATACATGGACAACTGGACGGTTACAGTTGGCCTATCTGGTGCCTGCGTATATGATAACCAATTCCACTTATTCTTTGTATTTATCCATCAAACTGTTACTGTTAAATCTGAATTACATTTTATTAATAATTGATTATGAAACCGAAATTTAGATTAACAGATAAACATTTTATTATGAAACAATTCAATTTTATTATATTAAATTTTATTTAACTTTAATCGTATCGAAATCTTTAATCAATTCGATGTCAAAATAGCTTTAATGCGATATGTTATAAATATAGAATTGTTTTAGCCTCGTATTTAAGTCCTCATGTATGATTCTAAATTGTGTCTTCTTTAATCCTTAAATAATAAGCACTGTAGAAATAAAATTTCAAATTTATAAATACAGTAAATACTTTGAGAAATCTGACAATCAATTTCCATTTGGTTATTTGTTATATTTCATAGTGATTAGCGGATTAGTTAAGGATTCAGAATTCTCAATAACAACAAATTTGATCTCTAAGTATTTGAAAAATTTCTGGTTTTCATTTAAATGGAATTTATTTTCCTTTATATTATGTAGTCATAAATTTGAGTTTTTGTTACATCTATGTCAGGAGGATTTTTAGCAAGGAAACAAATTCATTGAAAGGAAAATAATATCAAACCTTAAATAAAAATAATTCTTATGCTATACATAACTAAAATTCCAATATTAATTGAGGATAAAGAATTGAATTGGATATTATATTAATAAAATTTATGATATTGAAAGCAAAATAGGTTATATAGGAGTAGTTTACTACGGATGAACTTCTTTAATTATTAACTCGGCTACATAGTTGATGCAATCCTAAAAAGATTACTTGACTTCCACGAAACAGAATATAATTATTATATATTTTTTTAAAATTGAAAACTTATATAAATCCAGTGAGATATCATTTTTAATTTATGTTATTGTTGGTTGGCTTATCAAGTTATAAGTTTTCAGATCATGATTTGTGGTAAAAATATATCTAACTTCTTATTTTTAAAAAGTTCTAACTTCTTAAGAAGAATATTGAAAGTTTTTTCTATGACAAGATAAGAAAAGATATAAAATAAAATAAAAGATTAAACTTGTATAAAAATCTACTCAACCTAAATTTGTTTCTATTCAAATATAAATTAATGCCATAGGATTCAACTTATAATCTTTATAGAAGTTTTTAGTACAAGATATGGCAAAAATAGTTTTAATATTTCTATAGATAAAAGGATATTCTATTTTAAGATTGTCAGCATGAAATTTTAGAAAAATATTGAAAAGAATTTTAATAATCTTGAGAGTATTTATTTTTGAAACAATTTTTTTTCAACAAATTTTATTAAATATTAAAAGTTCACAATTTCTTACCAATTTTATTGTAAACACTTCAATTTTTTTTCCCACTATATTATCAATTTTATTTAATTAAATCTATGTTTAAAATATCAGAGAGAAACAAAGAACTTTGCCAGTATAAGCTGAACTTATATAATTATAATTAATTACGAATAGCATGTTGTTTATCACGGCTTCTTGTACAAAATTTAATTATAAAATAATTTAAATGTATCAATAATATGCTTATTTTCAAGATATAATGTAGCAATCAATAATATGATTAATTTGTAAATACTACACTCTGACTATTTTTTAATAGATGCTTGCGTTTGAGATATTAATCTTATTATAAGGTGCGATTCCTTGGTTAATTACAAGTACTTACAAATAAATATTAAATTCTGAACTAATCAGCCTAGATCCTCCTAGAACAACCAAATTATGTGATTATTTATTGTTTATTTGAATGTTGCCAATTCTGATTTATTCGACTTTAAAGATTTTTTTTCCTATTTCTATTAAAATTGCATTTAACCAACGATTTTATGAGATTATACTCTCCAAAATGCGGAGACCCTGTATGTCATTCAAAATTAGGTTTTATAAAAATAATTTCCATCAATAAGAAAATATAAAAATAAATCACAACCTTAAACCGACAAAATAAAGCAAGCATAATAAGGTGTGTAACAAATGGAACAATCGGTGTATTACTGTATGTAGTGCATTGCATACTGAAATTTATATAGTAATTTGGATAATTGGCCGTTTTATATACGAAGGAGTAATTTAAATGCACAATAAATTCTAAACAATGGTGAACATTGTTTTGAATATTTTATCAATTTATTTAAATGCATGCTACTTTTAAAAGTGTGTCTACTCATTAGAGTCCATAAGAATAAGAGTTTAAGTCTATGTCTACTTAATTTTCATAACAGCTGAAATAATGAAAAAGTAAATCCGTTGCTATAGCTTTCCCTCTATATATGTAAATTTATTTATAGTTCAATAATTTTGCACTTAAATAAGTAAATTCTTAAATTATTTGTATGCTGAGGTCATATCTGTTCAGTCCTAGTGGTTTGAAATACATACATTTATTTCAATAGTTTTAGATGGGATAGTAACCAACAAAAAATGTATTAATGGACAGTTTATTACCAATAGGAATAAAGCTTTCTTTAAAAATTATTTGTATAGTTCTATATATTTCTTAGAACTAAGTGAATCAGTCAGTAATGGGTAAACTTAAATATTATCGGTGTGTTAATACTGCAATGATACCAAAATCGATTGCCACCAGTTTTACTTATACTGGCTCATAATTATATATTTCAATTTTTGTTAAGAATTAGTCCGTGATTATTTCTAATTTTATACGCATATTGTTATTAACTAAGTTGTTATAATTCTTAAAATTATTCTAAGACTCTAAAGATAAATATTCACATCTGAGACAAAACTCAATTATACCAGATTTAGCTTTCAGTAATTATTATATCAGCATTATTGGAATCCTCAATAATCCACTAATCACCATAAAACACAACATACAAATCCAAATTAATTCTGATATTGAACAGAAAATTTACAGCCTTAGGGATTAGTATTTATTTATATATACTAGGATATTTGAGAATTTTGTATTTAAGATAAATTTATATTAAATAAAATCCTTGGAGTATTTATATTAGATCTAATTTAATATTATTTCTTTAACAATTAAATTGTAGATTTTTTTTTTAGATTTTAGTTTTGTAGATAAAAGTACAAATAAATTCAAATCGTATTAAATAGTCCTGGTTTAATTAAAATTAAATTATTTAATTAAAATTTAATTTTGTCGTCAAAATAATAATGAACACTTATTTCTAGCCAGGATAATTTAATATGCAAAGCACTCTAACTGTCAAAAATGAATTGGCAATAAAAACTTTTAAAACATCATAAAATAGATTTAAAAATCAAGTAATAAATTAGTTATTTCGATATCAGTCAGAAGCAAATTATTTTTCTGTTCATGTGTAATGTAATTAGAGAACAAAAACACTAATAAAATTGAGTGTCCCAATTAAAATATCCTTAGCAAACTAATTTTGTTTTTAAAATCTAATGTCGATTTTTATTGGCACAAAAACTAATTTTATTTTAAGAAGTATAATTTTTTATCTATATATAGAATTGTCCCATGGCGTTTAGTTTGGAAACATAATTTCGTTTTCCATTCGAATAATAAATAAATTCGTTTTTCAACACAATATGAATGACAATCATATCACTATTTTTAATTTTGACATATTTTTCAAAAATCATACTTCGAACTTTACCATTATATCACTTGAGTTATTTTTAAAGAAATTGTTACGGTAACCATATTTTGACAACTCGTAAGTGTAGATTGTACCTGGTGAGTTACAACTAGAAATTGTTTTATAGTTTTCATGTTCGATAGGAGAAGTTCAAAATTTAACAAAACCAATAGAAAACCACATAAGTTTGACAATAAATTCAATTTTTTTTTCAAATCTTATTAATGGCAACATTGCTGAAATTGATTTTTACAATATCTAAATTAGTTGCACGAATGACTTTCTTTAACAAACATTAAATTTTTCGATTAAGTGAAATAACATAAAATAATCAAAATGATTTACAAATTTCCTACAATTGTCATATACTTTATGTCAGTGTTATGTTTAGAACCACTTCAAACTTATAATATGACATTTATCAAAAATATTATTGAAAAAGAACATGAAAAATACAATTTTAATAGTTTTATAATTTTTTCTACAACAAAAAATCGAAATATCTACAAATTTTTTGATAAGTTTCAACATATTCCTTGTATTCAGATAACAGAATCAGCTCATGAATTAACACTATTTGAAAATATAAATTCAAATATTTTGTCAATTGTACTTGTTGAAAAATTTGATAATCAAATATTTAATATGATGGATAAAATTTTAATTAATATTCACTTTTCTAAAATCACAATTATTTTTATGAACACTGAAGAACATATTTTAAATCAGATAAATGTTATATTTCAATGGTTTTGGAATCATAAATTTCCAAATTTAATAGTGTTAATTAATTATGTAAATAAAACAAATGAAATTTTCACATATGAACCATTTTATCCAAATATAAAAGTTAAAAAAATAACATTATCTGAAGAATTGTTTAATAATAAAATACAAAATTTAAATAAATATCCATTAAAAGTGTTGAAAATAGCCTCAGATCAATTTAGAGTTTTTCGGTTAACAACAACTGATAGTAATAATACTAACAATCGAATTAGTGGTTTAAATGCTAAAATATTTTTTAATTTTATGAATTATATAAATGCAAGTTATAATATAACAACAATTATTAAATATAATTTTACGACAGAATATGATTTAATCATAAATTGTAAAATTGTAATAAGTAAAGGAAATTTTACATATCCATATGAATATGCTCCATGGTGTTTAATTGTACCATATAGTCAAGAAATCAATGAATATTTATATATTACTTTACCATTTACAATTTCAACATGGTCTCTAATATTTGGATTTATAATATTCTATTTTATTATTGAAATTATATTAGTGAAATTATCAAAAAATCAATTAACATATGAAATTTATTATTCAGCAATATTGAATAGTATCTGTAAAATTTTATATATACCATTGCCACCAAACCGAATTGATAAAACTTTATCATTTTGTATAATTTTAATAAAAATTCAAGAATTTGCACTTGGTTTTATTATATCTAATTTTTATTTAACACTTTTATCAAGTTTTTTGGCTATAACAAAATATAATAAACAAATTGAAAGTTTGGATGATCTGGTCAATGATAATATAAAAATTATGATATCTGAAACTGATAAACCATTATTACATAAAATGGAATATGTATCCGAAGAGTTTATTAATAAAATATCTGAAATTACTGCAAAGAAAATATTTTTAGATCATCGTATTAATTTAAATACAAGTTTTGCATATACAGCAAATGTAGATCGAGCTGAATTTTTGTTACGACAACAATCGAAATCAATACGTCCATTATTTCGGAATACTGATATATGTTTTTTATATAATCATTTGGCATTTGAAGTTCAACAGGATTCACCATTTTTGGATATGTATAATAAATTTATACGTTCAGCTATTGAAAGTGGATGGCTATTAAAATGGAAAGAAGAAAGTTATAATGATGCATTTCAAAGTGGAATTTTAAAATCAATTGAAATAGATACTAAACATCATCATATATTACAATGGGAACATTTAAAATTAATATGGATTTTCGTAATTGTTGGTTGGTGTATTAGTTGTGTAATATTTTTGATAGAAATTTTATATAAAAAAATATATGATAATAAAAAATCAGAAATTAAATTTAAGTATTTAAATTAAATAAATTTTATTATGTATTGTAAATTACTTTAAAGAGTAAAAATGAATTCAATTTAATTTAATTATTTCAGAAATCGATTGATTTAAGAACATTTTATTAATTATTTACATAGTTATTAATGTATTAAGTATTGTGGATACTAATTGTCATAAGATGAGCAAATGGATGAATGTTAAGACCACCTTATAATATTCTGAAAGATTTTGGTAAAAGTTCACATGTGGCTATAGAAAATCTGAAATTTTGAAATAATATAATGATAACAAATTCAAGTAGAAACATCAAATAATTTCATGTAGAACCATAGTTTAAGTATTTCAAATATACAAATATTAAATCAGAAAAATAAATAATTATCTTTTAATTCTTAAATACATATTTAAATAAGTTTGAAACATAATTGCTCTGTCTATAATATTTACTGCAAATACAAACCATTTTGATTCTGTATTTAAATTTTTTGTTTTAATGGGAAGTGGGTTACTACTCCTATATTTTAAGAATTGTCTCTCATATTATGCAATTATCTGCCATGTCATCTACATTTCACCAGTATGTATTTATTAATTAATTAATTATTAGGTTTCCAGGTGGAAGAAAATAATGTTCAACGAGAAATTAGTTATAATAATTTAGTTTTTTGAGAATTATAGCATTTTTTGATGCATTTCTGTCATAAGTGTGATATTTATTTTGGACAGGGTAGTTTCTGTAATTGATAACAGCTAAATAAGATAAAAGTAACTCGCGAGTATAATCGTTTCTGGAAGTGTATAACAGCTATGGTAACAATTTCTATAACTGGAGTTATTGAAAGCTTACTTAAAATGCGGATATCTTGTATTTTAATTTCTTGTATGAACAATTTATTTTTCTTGCTTGGAAATTGTTTCAATGAATATCTTTAAATAGTTTTAATCGAAGATTAATAGCTTAACTACTCATTTCATATTTTCTGTCCATTTGGCAAGTTGGTAATTTTTACTTCAAACAGAACTAATTATAATTGTAAACTTTATATTTTATTTAAAAACTTCTTAAGGACTACACTTTAATACTTTGATGTTGCTTTGCCACACTAAAATTATTTACTAAAGTAATTGGCTCGACTTTATATAGATTACAATAAATTTGGAGTTGTAGAAATGTAAAGATATTATGTAAAGATACTAACATTTACATTACCTATCACTATCAATTTTTTTTAAAAACTGAATAACGTACGTTTTGGAAATAGGCGACTCTTACATATTTAATGGTGGAACTCTCAGTGATAATCAATATTAAATATACAATAAAGAATAAATGCTGCCAGTCCTATAAATATTTTCGAATTATATAAACAACAAAACTATTATAATATTGTTAATAAATTTTTATATCTAAATTTACAGAACTTTCAAAATATTATTCATAATGTTAAGCAATTTAATATTTTATCCAATAAGAAATTATTAATAAAACACATAGAAAACAAACCACGTTTTTATAAAATGAAGATTAATTTCCTTTTTTTTTGAAAATTACAAAATTTTCCATTAATTTTGGTTACATAATTTTGGGTTTATAATGTCTTAAATGCAAAGTGGACATAAAACAAACAGAACAGCAACAGCAATATAAAAAGTTTGATGGTTTGGAAACCATTTGTTCAGTAAATTGTGCGAATTTAAATGTTTGCCCAATGGATCTATTTAAAAGAATGATTTTACTGGCAAAGAAATAAGGATAATTTTTCAATTATATAAAAGGATAATGGTTTAGAAGAAATAAAATAAGCAGAAAATTGAAATAAACGTGCACCTGGGCAGAATATTTTAATTGGTAATGATGGTCGTTTTTGTTAAAGAAATTCTTATTTTATAAATTTTTTATGTTGTCCCTAAACATAGTCGTAGCGTGACTATCTGAAGTGTAACAGTTTACTAAATAGAAATGTAGTTGTTTTCATATTATCGAACTTAATATATAACATAAAAATTGCTGATAATTTGAACATAATATCAAAAATATGAAAAGCAAGATTTATAGTCTAATCAGTTATCAGTATAATCATTAAATTATAAATTCCTTGGTAAATGGAAGAGGAATTCCTTGGACGAACTATAATAGCAGGTACGGAACGAAGGGGGGAAGCGTAAACACAAAAAAGATGAAATAAACCCGGCACGATTAAAAACTACTTAGCAAGCATAAAAAATGCATGAAAGATGCTAATAACATCTTCGACATCTATTTTTGTATTAGTAATTTTCAGGCGGAGTGAGTTTGATAATTGTAATTTATTGCGATATTTTTTTTTTGTAATTCACATATATAAGTCGTTGTGAGTGGAAGGAATACTTTTAAAGCTGCAGTGTGCAAAATTGGATATAAATTTTGTACCGACAAACAAAACTGTATCAATTTTTAAAATTAAATTAATACGAACAACTAAATAATAAAATTTTTGTCGACCCAAAGACCCACTCTTTGGGAACCACTGATGTAGAAGTTGTGAGGAAGGTGAGAAAATGCGGTAAGTATAAAGATGGAAACACTTATAGCGTAATTTTTTGAACTACGGGCAGATTGAGACCATCCAGACTAATTGAATTCATGAGAGAGGTGAATTGAATTAATATGCTATATTGTAGAATAAACTATTATAAGCGGAGTGAACAACAGATTCTCGACAAGTTTGTTTCACTTGTGTTTCACTTCTTATTATTCATTTAAACTAATAAATTCCACATCATAAAGAAATTATGAAAATTGTGATTTTAAAAATTTAAAAATTTTATTGTTAATTCATTCAATTCATTTCTTTTATAAAGAAAAGTCCTTTATTGGCACTTAAAATTGTGTTGATTATATACTACTGATAAAAATAATCACTCATTAAAGAAACCATAAATTTAACTTTATTTGAAATCTAGAAAATCAGTAATATTTAAATTAATCTACACAAATTGTTTACCAAATATTTTATTTGATTAATATTCTTATTTAAATTTGTAATGACAAAACTTTATTATATAGTAAAATCGAATAAACATTTTTTTAAATATTAAATTAGTATACTTAAGTAAATTATCCAAGGATTTTATTTAATATAAATTTATCTTGAAAATTCTCAAATATCCTGGTATATATAAATAAATACTAATCCCTAAGGCTGTAAATTTTCTGTTCAATATCGGAATTAATTTGGATTTGTATGTTGTGTTTTACGATGATTAGCGGATTATTGAGAATTTCTGATATATATAATAATTACGACAAAAATACTGAAAATAAAATATTGTGTATGTAATTTAAGTTCTTTGCCTCAAATACTTTAATGTTAGTGTTTAGGAATTTCAAATCTTCAGAGCCTTGGAATGTATCGATTTTTTACATAGCAATCTTAATGGATGACAAATTTTATTATTACATTTTAGATACTTTTTCGAAAAGCAGAGGATGAATCGTCTAATTAAAAATCGATAATCGTAATGGAAATTTTGTCTATTTGCAGAAAATTTTACTTAGCATAAAGTAAAATTTTCTATATAATACAATCACAATTTGGGAATAGAAAATTTATACGACAGCAAATTTGTTTTTTTGACAGCAATGTATTAATTTTAGTTAATCCGTGAACCTTTACAAATTTCATCTAAATTGAAAAATAAAATATGCTTAGAAATTCTTAATATAAACAAGTTAATTTAGCAATTCTCTTAGCCAATATTATCATTTGTTTGTGGCTGTCTCGCTATGCTGTGTGGTATAGAAAAGTAATGACTTTCGAACGAGAAAGTAAACTTGTACATAAAAAAATTGCATTTACGTAACTTTATTAAATAAGTATTGAAATACTTAGAGGAAGCATGAGTTCCTATATATAAAACTGCGAATTTTATTCGGAGACCGGAACCATAAAATAACAATACTTGATAACGTTACAATAACGATTCAAATTTGATTTTTCCAAATAAGTTTAACGATATTTTTCTAACGCTAAATAACACATTTATGTAACAATATCGATTTCAATGTCATTTTGTCAAGATTCACAACTTTGTTATTTCGCTTTTTGTATAACAAAGCTTAATTTGAGAACTATTAATCAAAAATATCAGATAATACCGTAACAGGAATAAATACAAATAAAAAAGGACATAAATAATATACTAATTTATTGTAAAGACTTCATAATGAATCTCGCATGAATCAAAATAATTATGTCCTACAACATTGGCGGTAAGGCAGATTGTTTTGTTAACTTATTTTTATACCAATTGTAAAATAATTGTTTTAATCATTTGGGCCTACTCATGTCACTGTATTAAGTCGTTTTAATCTTTTCGTTTAATTTTAACTAGCCTGAAGGAAAATCATTCACAAACACTGGACGATAGCACTAAATATCGCAAAGTTTAAATTTAGTGTCATTTTATAACAATTACTAAACGTAATAAAATTGTTCATCACTTTATCGAATACCTAACGAATCGTAGCGTTATCAGAGACCCTGATATTATTGTAACAGGAAAAAAATGTATATACAAAAAACAGAGTCAAAGTTTTCAGAATAAAATCCATTAAATATGTGCACTCGTTACATATTAATCTTAGTAGGATAAAAAAAAACAATCTATTTAGAAATTCTTTTCAATAGTTTGTCTTTCAAACTTTTTCTGTCAACCATTTTAAAACATATTCTTTTATATTTGTTTTTCATATCTTTTGTCTATATATATATATATACAGAAACATATAAAAACAATTTTATTTTATCTCAAACTTAAAACTTTCTATAAAGAATGTCATCAATTTACATTTCAATGGATACAAATTTAGGTTGACTCGATTTTTACATAAGCCTAATCTTTCACTAACTTATCTTTCATATAAAATACTTTGCAAATATCTATTTCCTAAGAATCTAGATTTTCTGTTGAAATTTTTTTTATTCAATTTTCTATATTGTTTTTTTTAAAATGGTATCCCACCCACTGTGCGGTTACCATTATGAAGTTATGAGTTTTCATATCAAGATTTTTATTTTCTTAAGGATTTTATTTTAAAATTATTCGTTATTTTATCTTTTTCGAGGATGGCACGTTTACATAGTCAAATGAATATGATCTATTTAATTTATACAGAAAAGTTTAAGTAATCGACAAATCCTTTAATTATAAATCTTAAAATTTCATCAACTGTCACGCGACTATTACAAAAAAAAAAACTTTAATTACTTTTTCAGAAAAGTTCTTGAAAGAAAGAAATTTCATAAAAAAATATTCACATTATTTCTAATTACAATTTAAATTAATAATTTTATTAGCAAATTTTGACTGGAAAAATAAAATTATTATAAATTTCTTCTATACATAAATTTAAATTAACATTTTTAATGAATTTAAAAATAAATTATATACAATTATATTTAAAAAGGAAATTTTATAGACTAATAAATTTATATTTTTGGCCTATGGCCTTAGTAATTACATAATTTGGAATAAATTACTTTTTGTAATTAGAATTAAATTGATTATACAATAAATTTTTCAGTGATGTATAAATAGAACAAATTTGTGTAAACTAAAAAATATTATTCAGCATAAATTTAAAGAATAAATTACATAAATTTTAGTGACAACACTAAATTTGTATAGATTTGATGGTAAATTATTAAAGGGTGATAAATTTGGAATTTATTAATGATAATTTTAGGGGGTTTTTTATGAAATCAAAATAATTTATTTGAAAGTTTTGTTATATTTGTCGGTCTGTTTGTTTATTGTAAACTTTACTAATTTTATTATCACATATAGTTTGGTATAGCTCACTTAAAAATGTATTTAATATTAACAAAATTTATGCTGCTAGACATTGAGTCGGAACAATCTTATTTTTTATATTGCGTTTTTGCTTCTACTTACTTATTGTTACTGAATACTGTCAATATAGCAAATTGGAAATGTTATTATTGTTATTATTTGCTATAATGTCCTTTAATATTATTTTCTAGTAAATTAATCTATTTTCATCCAAAAACATCTCCTGCCAGATTATATGTCTATAAATTCCATTTAAATGGTAATAAGGAATTTTTCAAATAGTTAAATATCAAATTTGTTGTTATAGACTATAGAGAATTCTGAATCCTAAACTAATCCGCTAATCACTACGAAATATAACTAACAAAATGAAAATTGATTTTCATATTACCAAGAGAATTTATTATTGTATAAATTTTTATATTGTCATATTTTATTTTTTTATTTTTTTATTTTATTTATTTATTTATTGACTGTGTAATTTTTATAATATATTACAAAAAAGAACTTATGCTAAGAGAATCAGGATGATAATCCTTTACAACTAATTAATTTATATAATTATCATCTGATGATGTGTAATGTTGAAAAATCTAAGTTTTTATAAGGAAATTCAGTTTATAAAACCTTATATTCAAATTAACTTAACCTAAATAAATAAAACTTAACCTATATTTTAATCAACTGAATACCAACATTTAGTTATTATTATTAAGTTCTTTGATAAGTGGATTGATCGAGCATATACAGTTTTTAAAAAAAATTTCATTAATAATACAAATTTTGTCAGCTATTTTTGATACGTTAGCAATAAAATGTAACTCATTGGTAGAAAAAAACCAAGGGAGGTTGAGCATTAATTTTAGTATTTTGTTTTGTTTAATTTGCAATGTTTTAATATGTGATTTAGCACAATTACCCCAAATTGGTGATCCTTATAGCAAAATACTTTGAAATATAGTTTTAAATATAAGTAATTTATTCTTTATATTAAGTTTGGAATTCCTTGCTATAAGTGGGTATAAGATTTTGATTAGATGATCACATTTCTTTATTGAAGCTTGGATATTATCATTAAATGTGATTTTTTTATCAAGTATTATTCCAAGATATTTAATATTGTTATTCCAAGAAACAATTTCGCCATTTAGGCACAAATTCCGTGAAGGCAAATATTCTATTTTCCTCTTACGAGTGAAAAATATAGCTTGAGTTTTCGTAGTATTAATTTGTATTTTCCAACGCTTGAAGTAGTATTGGAATTCTAAGTAAGCACTTTCTAGATTGTTGATTATTTCAGTAGCGGAAGTGGATGATGTTATAATGCTTGTGTCATCAGCATATAGTCCGATGTCAGTGTGTTGTGGTTTCGGTATATCGTATGTGAAAATGTTATATAGGGTTGGACTCAATGATGATCCTTGAGGTACGCCAGCGGGTAAATTTAATAAATTAGATTTGGCTGAATTTATTTTAACACAGAATTTTCTATTGCTTAGGAAACTTTGTATAATTTTTATTATATAATGATCAAAATTGTTAGCTAGCATTTTGTGAAGTAGCCCATCATGCCATACTACATCAAAAGCTTTTTCAATGTCAAGACTAAGCATACCGATTGATTTTTTGTTTTTTAAATTTTCTGATATAAGTTTTTTAATACGACATAATTGATGATTAGAGGAGTGGTCTTTTCTGAATCCAAATTGTTCAAAAGGTATAACATTATGTTTTTCTGAAAAATCCAAAATTCTTTTTTTTATGCACTTTTCAAATATTTTGCCTAAGGAACTTATAAGACTGATTGGTCTGAAGCCATCTATACGATTATAATTTTTATTGGGTTTGGGAATGCATACTACAAGGGCTTCCTTCCAGGCATTAGGAAAATAGCTTATTTTGAAACAACTATTGAATAAATACGTGAGATATATTATCGCTTTTTTGGGTATATTTTTCAGTAAAATATTTTGTATATTATCTAAGCCTGGTGCTTTTTTATTTTTACTAGATTTAAGTATATTTTTTATTTCAGAGGGTGTAGCTACTTTAAAATTTATAAAATTGATGTTGTTAATAGTATTAATACTGTTTGAAACTAATTGATCGGTGTTTGTATTGGAGTTGTTAAAAGTTGAATTATGGTTTTTTAGAAAATAATTAGCAAATTCTTCAGCTTTTTCTTCGTTAGTAATAAGGGTTTTACTTTCTGTTACTATGTGTGGTATGGATTTATTTCGTTTTTTAAGAGCCTTCGTAATGTTCCAAAATGGTTTACTACATTCTTCTAAGGATTCTAATTGAGTTGACCATTCTTTATTGACAATAACCGAAAAATGGTTAGAGATTGTTATTTGTAATTTGTTTAATTCTCTTTTGATTAAAGCATTATGCGTTCGTTGAAATTTCCTTCTTTTTGTATTTCTTAATGAAATAAGTTGTTGGAGAAAATATGGTATTTTAATATTTTTATAATTATTTGCGACTTTTTTGGGAATTGCAGCTTCTTTAGCACTGTCAATTATTTCTAAAAAGGTACTAATACCATCGTCAATATCGCGTGAGTTATTAAATCTTTCTACTGACATGTTTTGTAGTGATATTTTTTCAGCGATTTTACTTTTATATTTGGACCAATTTGCTTTATTATATTGCCAATAAAAACTTTTAGGAATTATAATTGCTGAGTTTTTAATTTTGAAATGTACAGGTAGGTGGTCAGAGCTAAAATTTTGTGTCGTCGCAAGTGGAGTAATAAATTGGGAACAATTCGACAATACAATGTCTAATGTAGATGGTGAACCTCGTAACCTACATGGAAAATATGTTGGTGTTGGTGAAAATAAAACCCCATAATTATGAATAGTAAGTTTGTCGTAAAGTATTCTGCCCCAAATATTATTACGGGTACAATTCCATAATGAATGACGACTGTTAAGGTCACCTGCGACAATATAATTACCTGGGAGCCTATTGAATATATTTAAATCATATGCAAATTTGTTTTTCAGTAACTGATTGGCATTTCCTCCTGGGAAATATGCCCCTACAAGTATATAGTTATTAGTATCGGTAGATAAATTTATTGCGATTGTTTCAATAATTTTTGTTTTTAAAGAGGGTAATTGACTATGTTTTATTTTTTTATTTATTGCAATAACAACACCTCCAGCTCTTTTATGCTCCCTATCTGATCTATAGCAGACAAAATTTGAACTATTAAATGAATGTTGTGGTTTCAACCAAGATTCAGTAATTATACCTATGTCTATATTATTATTACTTAAATAACTAAAGAATTCTATTGATTTTTGTTTAGATTGAATACTTTGGGCATTCCAAAAAATTATTTTTACATTATTATTGTTAATATTATTATAAATACTATTATTAATACTATTTATCATTGTATAAATATTTAATTGTAAGTTCGGCTAATGTTTTGAATTGCTCTTCTTTAGTTCTACATTGCTTTAATTTGGTTAGCATTTCAGTTGATAAATTAAGAAGTTCGTTAACCGAGAACAAGTTTGTATTATTTGCAACATTCAAAGATGCAACATCAGCGTAACTATTAACAATTTTATTTGTCAGTATATTTTCATTAATTTGTACAGTACCTGAATTTTCATTATTTAGTTGAGGAAAAGCGTTGTAATTGAAATTAAATTGCTGTGTATTCTTGTTTTTATTTACTTTTCTTCCTGTTTTTTCTCTTAGTGCCATTTGCAGTTTAATATATTGTGCTCTTTTTGGACACATAATAGAACTAGATGTGTGGTTACCAGCACAATTGGCACATTTTATTTGCGTAGCAATAGTTGTATCTTTATTTACAAATTTTGTATAATTTGGACATTCTGTTGTTTTGTGGTTGAGAGCACAAATATTACATTTTGTGATGAGATTACACCATTTTGATCCATGTCCATATGTTTGACAATTATAACAGCGTGTTGGACCTCTCGATGATGCTCTGTAAAAATCCCAATGAATTATTGTTTGAAAGAGCGCTTTACAATTTATCCGCAAATCTTTTAACATTGTTGTTCCTCTCACAAAATAGAGTAAATAGGTTGCTTGGTTGACATAGCGTTGATTCTTAATATTCATTATTTTGATTTCAGTGCAATTGTTGATATTATTTTTCTCTAATTCAATTTTAAGTTCTTCGGGTGTAACAGTATGTAGGCCATAGAGAACAATTTTTAAATGTTTGTTTTGCTCAGTATTGTGTCAGAAAAAATTTAACTTTCTCAATTTAAGTTCATTGTATAATTTATCGTAATCATTAATTGAATCACATATAATTTGTGTACCAATACTTGTATTCTTTATATTATACACAGAGATCTTGATTTCCTCAAGTAATTTGTGTAAAAACTTTGTTGTTTGGTTAATTACGTTAATTGGTGGTGGTTTAATCTGCTTAATTTCTATAACAGAATCGGTACACATGTTGTTCTCATCAAAATCATTTATTTGACTTAGAGGGGCAAATCGATTAGAATATTCATTAGAATTATCTTTGGAAGTAGATCCAGTTCCGTGTTTGGTCATGATATGTAAATTATTCGTGAGGCGTCCGGCTAAATGAACTTTGTTAGTAATTCCAGATAAAAATTTATCACCATAATCCGGTGGATTTACACGCGTTCTTTTGTTAGAATAAATTGTGATATATAATACCACAAATATTCTTTTGTAAAGAAGTTATTACTTATATTACACTATAAATTGCTACTTTTAAGCTCAATGATCTTGCTCAGTACGAAGTGAGATCGTGACTGATATTTTATTTATGTTTAGTGTTTAGTGTTTATAATTCAAGAATATTAATATTAAAAAGATCCTACAATTTTGAATATCATCTAGAGATTTTGAAAATAAATGTATAAATACCAAAATAATTCTATATTTTATAATATATTTTCACTACAGAAAATTCCTGTCAATTAGATTAAAAGTTTAGATAAAATTTTATTAGTAAATTGAAATTAATTTTATATATTGAATTTATTGAATTGTAAAATAAAATTAAAATTGAATAATAATTTACTAAAATAAAATTGAATTGTTTCATAATAAAATGTTTATCTGTTAATCTAAATTTTGGTTTCATAATCAATTATTAATAAAATGTAATTCAGATTTATCAGTAAAAGTTTAATGGATATACACAAAGAATATAAGGAATTCATTCTCATATACGCAGGCATCAGATAGGCCAACTGTAACCGTCAAGTTGTCTATGTATAAAGATTACTTTTCATATATACTTAATAAAATTTTGTTCAAGAATTTGGTCATTTAAACTTTTTCTATATATTAGATGAACCAGACCTCCACGTTTATCCTTCATTATTTAATAATTTAATTCAATTTTCAGAACCACAATTTTATATTGATTTGATGTAGTTTATTTTAATAAATATTTTATCCTTTACCTTTTTATCCTAAAAGAACTTAAAGCTATTGAAATTTTTGTTTCATAAAATCGTTATGGAGATAGACCATAAATTTTTATGATTGGATTATATTTAATGCCTTCAATTCTTTTAAATTTTGTTAAGGATCATATAATATGTTATGAAAAATTTTAAATTATAAGAAATTATCAATATAATATTAATAAAGAATGGAAATATTAATAATAAATTATTCTATATTTAGATGATGAGGATATGTCAGAAATGGAGTTCGGTGCTATTTTTAGATGATATTGTTAATTACACATATTTCGAATACGAATTATTTTCTGAAATAACTTAGAAATATATTAAATTATATTTATAAATTAAATTATTTCGAAGTTGTCGTCCTATAAAATGTATTCATAAATATTACTTATAGTTACTGGATTACACCACACATTCAATTATTTGTAGTCTCGCCATTTGTGAATTTAATTAAATTAGTAGATAAAATAATTGGGTCACACTTTAAGATGGCAGACAATACCTTCATTAATTCTAGTTTTTAATTGAAGAATAGCAGTGTAACTTCAATTGGCGGTTACACTAAGGGTGAAAGTTAATATTATTTATTCCCGATTTAATATTTCATATTTGTAATAACAAAATTGTGAGTTTCTCGCTTGATTTACTTTAATACATAGACTAAAGCTCAGTGGTGTAAGATATGATTTCATTATAACAATTTTCGAGATTAGAAAATATTCATTCATTTAAAAATCACTTAAAATATATTTTCCCTGAGTTTTTGTATTATCACAAAAAACCATATTTTTTCTTGTGGTTAAAATTTAATGAAGTGTTAATAAAAAATTTTGTTGAACACCATAAAAATCAATAATCATAAAATTTTATATTTTACTCTTAAAAAACCAGGTAATATTTAATTTAATTATTGGTCGACATTAATTTTGTAAGGGATATTTAAAAAGGATATAAAAAAAATTAATATTCTTTATTATTTTATTATTTTCTCACATGAAGAACAAGATTTTTTTTGAATTAATACATAAAATTACTAAAAAAATTATAATACTATTTAAATTTTTTAATTTTTTTTAATTTAACCCCTCGTAGAGCAATGGCTAATAAGAATCTTATATAAACAAAACGATTAGAATGGAAAATAAAATGTTGGGAATTTTGTCAAAATTTGAAGAATTCCCGAAATTACACTTTGTTATTTGCAAAAATGGAATAACTATTCCACTCACCCATTGTAGAAAACTAAGTTTATTTTGTTTGAAAAATTTAAATTTTTATAAATTTCCTTTAATGATATGGAAAATTTTCACTTTACTTTTCTTCCTTCCTTTTGAATATTACATTCTACGGCCAGTGCACCAAGTTTTGAAAAAAATTTATTACTTTAATTTTCCACAGCGTCGTGATTTTAAAGGATATTAATTTAAAATAAATATTTGAAAATTGAAATAATAAAAAAATATATGTACACAAATTACAAATATATAAAAGTGAATTGTTATTTAATTTAAATAGACATTCGTGATTCTTTGGACAGTGCCAAGTGGTCTTTGGTAATAAGTTAATAAAATGTATTAATAGCACTTGGCATTATTTCAAAAAGGAAATTATCAGAAGAAAACCATTTTTTCGTTAAATTTTGTTGGTTACTATTTCAATTTTTATTATAATAAAAAATTTTTTAGAACAATTTTCAAAGAGATTCGTAAAAAATGTTCTTAATAATTTAATATATTTGCTCGTTAGTTCTAACTTTAATCTTATTGTATCTTTGGGACATTAAGAGGAAACATCGATTAGGAAACCTTGATTTTTAGTCCTATTTCATATTCTTTATGAATATTCCCGAAATAGTTAATTATTGTTATTGATATTTTTATTAAAAAGACTTATATGCAATAATTCATTTAAATTTTATAATCATAAAAAATTGGAAGTATATTAAGCGCAGAAAGGTGAATTTCAAATTAAATATTTAAAGTCCTGAAAAATATTTCGTTAATATATATAATAAATCGTTTTATGAATTATTACAAGTTTGTTGCTATTGCTGAAAGTATAGTCACGTCCGTGCGATAACTTTCGTTCAATTCGAAATAGGAAATAATTTTGTGATATTTTATGTGTGTTTGTTTGCATTAGCTGAACACATATAAATATTTTATGTATAAGTATTGATTTTAAGGAAACATAAATTTTCTTCTTTATATAAATTATTATATATTTGTTGAAATATTCAAGAACATTATGTTCAAAAAGTTGAAAATGTGATCATTCAAAAATGATTCATTTTTGATTATTGTTGTAAAATTGCAAAGTAGTAAAATAAATATCAAACTTTTTAGTATTCTTAAAAATTTCACAGCTATCAAACTCAGCTTTCCATCAATATTTCGAATTTCAAATTCCAAATATAACCAAATGGAATAACGAAAATATATTTTTTGTTTTGCAGCTATTGAAAATGTAATTTTTTCTTACAAGAATAAAGAAAATTAATGGGCTATAAATTGATTTAAATATTGAATTTGACAAAATTATTATTCCATCTTCTCTGCTCATAAAATTCGGGAAACACTTAATAAAAAATTCTGAAGGTTAAAAGAAAATTCTTCATTTAATTTTAATGACATTCTTTTTATCAGATTTCAATATTTGATTAATTATTTCTATGCAGAATATACTAAAGAAATAAAACACTAAATTATTATCTATAACACAGCGGAAGTAAAGTAACCAAAATTTATATAAAATTTATTATCATCATATAATTAAGGACGAATTTTATATCGTGAAAATGTTATCAGAATATGATATTGGACATTAAAGATCATGAACTGAATACTTAAAGGCTGGATAATTGAAATAACATTCATGCTTAATTTGACAATTGAATTCCACTTCATTTATAATAATATTCGAATTTACAAAAATTCGCTTAAATAGCGTTTAGTAAAATTAATTTCACAAACTTCTTAATTAGAATATTTACGATAAACTTCCACCAAATTTTGACAATATTACTCATTTTAATAAGATTTTTGATTGAAACTTATTTAGTATTTTGTCAACAAAAATTTTATCAAAGTCGTAAAACTATAAGGTAAAAAAATCATGTTTGTGTTTTGTAAATTGCTGCCATTTTCCTTAGTCATAAAATCTTCAGTTTAATCATAATAATTCTAAATGACATAAACATTTATAAGATAAATTATATTTTATGGTCAAGTACATTTTATTATCACATTTTACAAATTAATTCAATTTATCAAAAATTATCAGTAAATTTCAACATATTGTAAGAAGATGGCATTAAATATGCTATAAATATTTCATAAATTTAGAAAACAGAGTTTACATAATAAGATTGGGAAATCAATCTAACGACGATTTTACATTTGTTAAACCAGCCAAATTGGATTTTACTTCATTGGAAATTGTTTCTTAAATATTACTTTTCTAAGCATATTTGTATCTAATCAATTAACTAATTAGCTCCTAGATTTGTATTTTTTTTTGGTAAAGAGAATTTTTGCTAAATAATTAATAAATAATCATCAGAAAAATAAATTTTCAAATACGTTGCGTTCATTATTTATGAAATGGAAATTAATTCCCCGATAATTTTTTTTTAAATCAGAACCATTGGGAAATTGGAAAATTGTATTATATTTATTTATGCTGAGCAAGTATTTTCATAAAAATATAATCATTTTATTATACTTATTAGAATTTTTGAATATTTAATGAAAATTTATATTGAGAAATATTTTGCCACAATGATAATAATTTTTCCATTTTCAATTACCATAACAATTAAAATGCTGAGTTGAAGTTATTACACTGAATTTCTAAGAGTACGAATGGGTTCATTCGGCAAGGGTAGTATAAATTTATGAGTTTTATATTTGTTGAGTATTTATTGTGTAAGTATAAACTTTTACAATAAATCAATTTTTGTACATTTTTCTATTTTATCTAAAACAGTTTATAGTACAGTCTGAAGGTTTGTGTTCTTGCTACTACATCTTACATTTATAATGAAGCAATCAATAATGTTTCATCTAATTAAGGTTGTTATTTGTAAAATTTTAAAAGTTACTGATTATTGTTGATTATTTCCTAAACATTTCATGAAATATTTTACTAAATTTGATTTTAATTTGTTTCTCAAAATTTGGTTTAACATAAAGAACAAAAGAAATTCTTTAAATTATAAAATAATTAATGAAATTGGTTGAAAAATTACGATGAAAATATTTGAGATAAAAATATGGAAATTTGCTTTTGAAAATAAAAGCGTTTCATCTTTTATTCGGATTTGTTTTTTAATTATTTCCAAACTCCCTTTTAATAGCAAAGGCAAGATATTTATACACCATGTTCCATTTCCTATTATTATTATCATTATTTAAACAAAATATGTAAAAATCCATTGGAAGGAAAGTAATTAATATAAAGGCAATTTTGGTGGCCCTAGTCAACTTATTTGCAGATATTTATATTAAAGAATCATAAAATAATACATGATTGTTACATATTAGAATTTGAATGGAAGGATTCTCAATGACTCAACCACATTACAAATAACGTTGCATTCTAAGAGTTGTGTATCCTTTTTTCTCGAATACTTTCTTCAAATACAAAAAGCCGGGAAATTTAAAGGCATTTGTTTTAATACAATAATCGATTTTGTGCTATGGCCAATTAATTTGAGGGAATTAAATTAAAGCAAATCAATATTTTCAATCAAAAAAAAAAATATATATACATATTTTCAAGTTTTACATTGTAGGTACGCAAATCACTAAGACCTTAATTGCAATTGTAATCTAACACCGATATTGAAAATCTTTATTGTTCTGTAACATATTGTGTCAAGTATAAAATTATTTTAACCCAAATGTAACAAAATATTTAATTACAGAATTTTATGTGAGATTATAATAGTTTTGGACAAACTTACAGGAACATTAATTTTAATTTTTAACCGAAAGTATGCCTTAATGTATATTGTTAGAGCTCATAATAATCACTCTTTTAGATGTTACACATTTCTAATTAAAATTAATGTTCCTGTAAGTTTGTCCAAAACTATTATAATCTCACATAACATTTCAAATAAAATTCTATATAAGAAAAAAAACCAAAACTAATGACAATCACATTCATATAACAAGGATTTAATCACATAGTCCTTTGAGAATATGAAATTGAACATTGTAATATGTTCACAAAGACAGGGTGGTCACAAAAAAAGTTAATTAGTTTAATAAAACAAAATATGTTAGTATAATTGAATTTTAAATTATTGTAATTTATTTATCAACTTAAAATGTTACGAAACCTCTTTGAAGAGGTCAAGGCTCGACTGGCTGTAGCGCCATTGCAAAAAAAAAAAAAAGAATTTTGTATCAAAATTTGAATAAAATAAAATTGAAAAATTAATTTTATACATTTTTATATCTTTTTTATTGTTATATATTTATCCAACTATTTAATATCGATTTAGTGATATATATGTATATAGAAAAATATTGAATCTTGCATGTCTAGAGATCTAGATTAGATTTTTATTGTCCATAATTAAATACTTCTACGAATTATTCCCATCTGAATACTTTCGAATAATGTTTTATATTCAAAATTTGAACATTATTATTAAAAAAATTGATTTTTAATTAAATAACATAAAAAGTTACACTAAAAAAAATTAATTAATTAAAATTCTGAACTTTTAACAAAATATTAATACAAATATTTTTAATTTTTGTAATGATTTAAAAAACTCAATATATTTTCAAACCTCAATTAAGCAAAACGGATACTTATGGAGATTAGTTTTTTTATTGAAATATCACGAATAAATTTAGGCTAATTGTTTTAAATAGTAACAACATGCGATTTTTGAAAGGCTAAACAGAGTTTTCCAAATAGTTTCTTAAAGCTACAACTGCTTTACATGACCATATCAAATCGTGATTTGATTGCTAAAATATATTTTGTTGTACAGAAATATTGAGCACTTCGTGTAATAATCAATAATGCATTAGACCCCTAGAAAAATATTGTTGAAATTAATTTATTTGTTAGTTATGGAACCGTGTAATATGATTTTTTGTGAAAATTAAATTTTATATGCTTTTATAAAATATATTCTATTAAATAAAATTATTACCAATCAATTTGTAGAAGACTCTTTTATGTTGGCATATTTTGAATCGTATATCAATTGTAATGCTATTTTTATAATCGATTCTAATCTCTAATTGTACAAATTTAATGATATTTTTTGGTAACAAATACCGAATTTACAAGATATAAAATTTTAAGTTATTTTCTACAATTGTGTACTATAAATCTACTTAGATTACACACTAATAATTTTGATTATTTATTGTGAATAATGTGATAACACTAAATTTATGGATCTCTAAAGGAATGTGAAATAATTTCAGCAGTGGAATACACAGTAACTTTTGACTGATTTTTATTTATGTTTATAAACCGAAACATAATTCTGCAGTCGAACGAAATTGCCACAAACATTTATTAAAATGGTCCAGTCATGAGGAATTTTGTTTAAATTCACATTTTAGGAAATTACAGATTAGAATGAAGTTTTTTTATGGTCTGGAACACAAATTTACTTGACATGTTTAATTGATTCGAAATTTCGTTGTACAAAATTCATTCTGTAGGTTCTAAAGTTTCAATGGGAGGACAATATTAAAGTAGCCTTTCATTTATGTGATAGTGATTTTCACATTATGTTAGTCTTTTGAAATTCAATCCACTAATCAATCGAGTTCACAATGTATCGAATTATTTTATATATGTGAATCACTAGGTTTAGTATTAGCTTCCACTCCATGGTTGAGATACCGTGGAGTGGAGATACATGTTTGTTTAAAATATGCCTACTCTTCGTAGCCGCGATTCTCCTGGTTAAACAGAACACAAACAAGAAGAACATGTTTTTCGCTGTTTTTTTTTTATGTTTTTACAAAATGAAATATGTGCACAAACTTTTTCATCCTTTGGACCACCCAAAGTCTACTTGCGACCCTTTCTGAGATTGATGTTTTTATGACTCATCATAATTTTATATGAAATACATTATTTTATTTGATATTTTTTGAACAAAACTAGTTTTAGGCAAAACTATATAAAATTTAATTTATTTTTGTTGTTTAATTTCATATCAAATAAAAAGACTGATTTGTTTAGCTACGTGAACGTTTTGTCTATATTTTAGAATACGCTACATACATTTTTAAAAAATGGAAAATTAAATGAAAATAATTATTTACATATTTATAAAATGTATTTTATGAAACTATTATAATTTATCAAGTTACTATATTGTGGTAATTGATGAAAACATTTTGAAACAGCAATTAAATTAATTTACCTACACTTTAAAAAGGTTTACATAATTAGATGACATATTAGCGTACGCTGTAACAAGTGTTTTTTTAATGGTTCTATAACGTAAAATTAAAGTTAAATTTAATTTAATTTGCAAAGAGTGTAAAACTGTGTCAGAAAAAAGGAAAAATTTATAATAAATAAATATTTTATAAGCAAACTAATATTACAAAAACTAAACAAATATTATAATAAATTTAAAGGTATAATTACTATATAGTGCATTATATTTGTGACCCTCTGCAACCATACCATTATATTTGTGACCCTCTGCAGTCATACCTTTAATTGGTGTACTTTCCCTATTAATGCTTTCCAGTGTTATAAATTGCATTATTGAAATTTGTAAATATTTTTTTTTATAATTCATTATTTAGTATTAATTTATTCTGTAAATATTATGCGTATTTATTATGTGGATTATACATTTATTTAATTCAATTAAAATTTTATTACATTCTGTTTACACGTTCATGTGCCAGATTGTTGTAATTAAAATTTAAATAAATTATATTTTCATTAAATAATATATGACAATTCAATTATTCTCAAAATACGATACATTATTTTAATTAATTAATATTAATGAAGCAAAAGTCATTTCAATTAAATTATTGAAATAATTGCAAACAACATTTTAATCCTTGTCAAAATATTTATAATTATGGGAAGAATGAGCTTATTTCTAGAATGTTGACCGAATTAAATAATAGTGCCGTGATGTTTGAAGGGTTTTTTAGGCATTTATTCAATAATTGATATGAATCTACATATATATGAATATTATTTATTATTATATATTTATTTAAATAATGTATTGGTTCTTTTTTTTGTATTTTCTTATGATTAGTTATTTTTTAAAACCACCTGGTATTAGCAAATTTAGATTGTAATATGGTATTGATGAAGATTTAGATGGCAATGGTATGATAATTTTAAAATTCTGGTCGAAAATATGTAGCAATAAACTTTTACGGAATTTGCGGAACTTCTAGCTTCCACTCTTTCACACTGTTTCACACAATTTAATTGTATATACTATAATAAATTTATTTTATGTTTATCATAATATTTTAATTAGCATAATATTTTAACTACGATTCAAATGTTAATGACAGTTCAAAAGTCATGTTATTAAATAATATTTGAATGGATTATAATTCAAATTTATATTATAATATAGTAACTGAAACAATATTCTATTGAAGTACTAAAGGATTATTTGAATACTAAATTTATGTAATGATAATTATGCCATCTATTCCGAATGAATATCATTTTTGTGTTTTAATATTTCCCACATTTTCTGTTGTAATCTCTAAATTTAAATATTATATGCATATAATTTTAAATATGTTTATTTTATTCGCGAAATTAAATTTCCAAATATATTATCTAATTATTACCAAAATTTAATGCTAATATTTCGCAGTGGTACCAGAAATATAAAATTAAATAATATATAATTCTATTATAAACACTAAATTATTTAGTAATAAATAATATTTAATGTCATATTGGCACGTGCAGTTAAGCCTGTATATATATATATATATATTGCAGGACATATGGTACAAAGAGGATGTATAGGGTAGATATGAAATTCATCGGTATATCACACTCTTTTATGTATGGGCATTCGGCACCCATTTCGAGTTCCAGCTTCTTTTTGTTATCGACCTTTAGAATCGAACCTTCAGAATGGAACCCAACATAGGTTCAGAATGGATTAATGGAGAAGTATGGTTCATATATCCTTAGATTATTACGTTTTTTTAGAAACTACAAGACCGTAACTATTTCGTAGCCACCCTTGTAATTTATTTGTGACTTAAATATCAAAAAGCATATGTAGCTAGAGATCACAACTTATATAAAAGTAGAAGTAGAAAAATTGTTTTTTGTATATATTAAATACTACAATCATTTACATCACAAATTGTCATCTAGTATGTTTAACCACAACCTAAACAAAAATACTCAGAAAAATATGTCACAATAATTGAAAACCATTCAATGATCAAATATTCTATTCGAAAAACTTTTTGGTGTTCTAAATTTTAAATAGTTAAATCACGTAGAATTTTTGAATTTTTTATACGTTTTAATATTAGAAAAATACTTATTATATTTTCGTAATAAAAAACGTTATATAAAAAAAGTATATTGATTTTAATTTATACAAGGATACTAGATTTTTTGATCTATTAATCCAGACAGCTTGTGAAACTTTTATGTCCATTAATCAAATTAAATCCACCAGATTGTACTAATCACACATAAAATAATTTAGCTTTAAGGATAATTCTGCTGCCAATAAATTTCTATATTTTATATTAGGTTTGGGAAATTAATTTTATTTATTATTTATTTTAATTTTTCAGTTGAGTGGTCAGTGAATGTTATAGAATTATGCATAAATTTACAGAATATTTTAAAAATTTAATTTATCTGACAGAATTATCACCCCAATTATGTATGTCGTGTCACTTGCGAGTTATCTTCCAGTAAATGGCAAATTTAATAAAAACATTTTAATGATATTATTGTTATTACGTAATTAGTTTTTTTTAATCGGAATATAACTTTTTAGAAGGAATAAAATATTTAGAAATTTAAATTAAATTGAATAGTGGAGAGGAAGTCAAATTACTTTTCTTACTATCAATTATCGAAATTATCGGTTGCATTGTAAGATTTTATGATGTTTTATATCAGCATTATTATATGTATTTTAAAATAGTAATCCAGTCTCCAAAATTCCTATTTGTTTGAGCATAATCATTACGAGTATCATTTAACCAAAAAAAAAAAAGTTTTTAAAATATAACAAATATTTATCGATACATTTTCCTGGCATTTCGAAAACATTAAATTTTTTAAAAATTAATAATATTAATCTAATCCTAAAAGGCTTTTAATCCACAGAAATTTGTTTTGTATATTTTGTATAAAAACAGCTCTACTAACTACGCCTTACCTATTTCCGACAAGGAAAACAGAACTAATAAATTTTAAGGGAATATTTTGTATTTTTAATACAAAAACATAAAAATAACATTATCCATTTAAAAAATTTCCTCCGTATCCGGTTAAAGCAGGATTTACATTGTAAAATATTTTCCACTGTTGAAACAATAGGCAAAATATTGAAGCTATTGAATATTGATGGTAAAAATTATAAATATACTTATTTTTTTAAAATGATGAAAGTGTCTTTAAAAATAATAAAGTTTTCTAAATATCAGTAAAATTTGTTAAACTATTACTATGAAATATTAAATTATCGCCAGCTAAATGTTTTAAGAACTATCAATTTCTGTATCCATCATTCTCATGTAAATGGTCCTTAATTAATTCCCATAATATTTTTTTCACTTAATCTTAATTTAAAATCTTTACCTACACGACCGGTACAGCACATGTCAAAATTCCAGAAATTTATATTGATTTTCTTTACAAATTTATGTTTGAGTGTTTGATTAACCCAAAAAAAAAAAAAAGTTTGGGTTAACTTTAACTAATAATTAATAATATTTAATGTTGTATATTTTAACTTTGGTATTTTGAAAGAAAAGCTAAAAAACAGAAAGACTACAGTCAATACTCTGCGTTTTCGTTAGCCACAGGTGTGTATTTATTTAACAGTGAAACATCCTGGGCAGTGATTTATTCAGAAGATTATAGGATTATTCATTAACTTTTTATTTTCATTTTTATGTATTTGATATAACAAGAAGATACAATATAATTTATTACAATTGGAAAACTCAAACTAACCAAATTTTAGAACAAATTGTACTTTTATTAAAGGAAATGGTCAGACGTTGTTGGGAAGGAGTTTTCATTAAAAAAAATTGTATATTATTTATTTATACCATGGAATTGTTTTTTATATTTTAATTATTATATTGTTGACATTTTTTAATGTTAAAAAGTGGAGATTTAAAATTTTTTAGCATTAAAATTAGCAATAATTAAGAAATTTTTTTTTCTTATTTTTAGCTAATTTTTTAAATGAATTTTAAGCCTTTAGATCTTTTAGTTAACAGTTCTATAATAAATTATTAGAAATTATATTTTTGAAAATGGATATCTATATCATATTTTCATGCTTAACGAACATCAGGTGGAAAGATATAATCAAATTCCGTACGACTAAGAAGACATGGCTGTCGTACGACGGAAATAAAACAAACAACATATTCTAAAACTATTCCAAAGGGACTTAGCCTTAGCCATATCAATATCAATAGTAGAATTGAATGAGAAAGAAACTATAACCCACTTCACATTCATATGCCAAGCTCTAGCTAGAGCCAGAATCAATATACCAGGCTAGTTATAACTTAACAATCTTCGGGATCTAAGGGCTAAGAGACTTACAGATATAATAGGTACGGTTGCCACAAGAGATGGATTTAAAATCATTATATTAGCCTATACAGCTGATCATGTGCTAATAGAGGTCGCCGTCATGTTGAATGGCACTCACCACAACCAAACTAATTTTTGGTGTTCTGCATTTTCAGATTGCAACAACGTCGGTTTAATTGAAATTTATTTATATTAATAAATTCGGGACTCAAAACTCAGAATATGAATTCAATTATAATTGGACACTTTTCAAAAAATTTCTTTGATTTAGACATATTAATACCAAAATTGTTATTTAGTTCATGGTAATGTGTTTTAAAAATAAATTTAAAAGAATTATCTTTTTAATTAGTTTAGAATACAGAGTTGATATAATGATGAAAATTTTGTACTATAATTCATATTAATTCCATATTTTTACTAATTTATTTCAATAGGACATTTTTTATAGAAATCCATTTTTGTAAAATATTACTAACTAAAATTTAAATCTTTTGACATTTCTTTCAGTAGATTTATTATTTATTTTAACCTTAACCAAATTTTTAAGGTAGTGGTGGGTAGAAGTAATTTTGTTTTGGTATGAGTTGAGGTAATGAAATTAATTTACTCGTCATTATTATCTAAAAAATTTCGTCAGGCATAAATTATATTTTGTGTCCTTGAGAAACGTATGTCAATTTAAAAAGGATACGTTTCTCAAAGACACAATATATAACTTATGATTTAGAGTTGTCTGAGGAAATTATAATTTTTTAAATAATAATGATGAGTAAATTAATTGCATTGCCTCTAACTATAAAAGTATTCTTTACAAAAGTTTCATCAAATTTCAAAAAAAAAATTAAATAAACATTATGAAGTACAAATTCAATATAACTTAATAAATACAACTTTTTATGACGCAAACTTCTAATATTTTAACTAATTAAATTCTGATGAAATTTATTTATGATATTGACGACAAATTCTTGTGTAGTTAATGTTCAAAATGTTCAAGACTAAGAATATTTTTTGTTTTTTTTTTTAGAGAAAAACTTTAAATTTTGATTAAGAAATTTAGTAAAATATTATTGGAAAATATTTGTCTTATTTTAAATTAAAACTATTTGAGTAGTTTGAAGAAATATTATTAAATACTATAAATATAGTTAAAATAAATATTTTTTTATACAAATAAAATAATTTAGAATAATCGTTAGTTGCCGTTTGATAACATTATAAATTGTTAAAAATTATTAAAATTTAAAAACCTATTTTAATAAAATGATTTTTGATTAATTTTTAATAAGTTGTAAAATTGTATGTTTAACAATCCTTTAGTATTGTGTGTAATTCAATTCCGAATGATTAATTAAATCATTCGGAATTGATCCAATTAAGTTTACAGATGTTTAAAGTTTTCTACAGTTGTTAAAGTTTCCATTACTTAACGTTCTTTATAGTCTTTTTTCCTTCATTTTGTATGTCAATTTAAAAAAAAGGATACGTTTCTCAGAAACGTGCCAACACTGCACTTGAGGGATATCTTTAAGAAATTAGTAACTTGTCATATTTTTCTAAAGATTATAATTTTGAATTTTTTAATTATATAATAAATAACATTTCTATTTCAGTTAACAATATTTTATTTTACTTTACTCAAAAGGGTAGGCTTAGTAATTATTCCCATTAAAATAGAAATGTTATTTATTATATAATTAAAAAATTCAAAATTATAATCTTTAGAATAATTACTAAGCCTACCCTTTTGAGTAAAGTAAAATAAAATATTGTTAACTGAAATAAATTTATTTCACTTTATATTAAATTAACAGAAAAAAATAATTTACAAAACTATTTCAATATCAACAAAATTTACAAAAGTTCTAATATTTTTCTTTATTGATTTTGTAAAATATTTTTATTTCTTTACAAAGGAAAATTAGATATTTTCTTTAAAGGAAATTGATGTTATTTTCGATTAACTTTTACTTTTTTTTTTACATATAGTACGGAGTTATGTCCAAATCCAAAATGTATCCGAGCATATAAAATTCTGTATTATAGTTGTGTTATATATTGGTTTGCGATATTTTGACGTTTTATTTTCAAAATCAATCAAAAAGATTAATTTATTTATAATATATTTTCTTGTCGAAATAATTTTCAACAATACAAACAATGACATTTCCGACATATTTGGAAAATTTTTATTTAAACATCACGTAAACACAAAATAAGAAAAATATTTTTAGTTATTCCATTTGACCGCACAAATTTAATGGAAATTGTCAACTTAGTAGGAAGTTTGCTTCGTTACTTTACTATGAAAAATAGTACGGAAAATCTAGAATTGAAACCTTGATAATAAAAGCAAGAAATTTAATACTGTAAAACTTTTCTGCCATTAGATAATATTATTATTTCCTTTCAAATATTATCTAAAGACTCTGATTAAACCTGGAAAAATTTGCAGTTTACTAATTTCATAACAAGGAATAATTTTTATAACACCAATAATTTCATAAATCCACCTACAAACTAATTATAGAAATTTTATAAATATTTATATCATGACATATGTACATTTTGTATTTATATATATTACATTCATGTCGATACAAATATGTCTTTTAATAATTTGCTAGTCGAAGTATTAAATAAATCTAAAAGATTCTAAATTAGATCTTATGGGAAATACAAATCCTTCTTAAATGAAAAATCACATGAAGAAATGAAAATTTAAATTTGAAATAATTTTGTTTCGTTAAACAAAATTGTTCTTTCAAATCCTAAATAATTCACTAATCACCAAAAAGTTAAAATGGATTTTAGAATTGTCAAAGTATTTAATATCTAAATACGCTTTTTAGATATTAAATTCTATAACAAAACTTTTCTGAAGTTCATCAGTCAAAAATAGCTTACTTTATAAAAATAATTGGATGCATATATTTATCTCATTAGTCTTGTCTTTTTGAATTTTTACAACTTCTACATAAATATTTACATAAATTTTAAATTTCTTCCATATGAAATTATTGATTCATTTCGTATTATTCATTCAAAATATTCTTTTGAATGAATTACCATTACATTAACTTAAAAAAAAACATTATTAATCTGCACACATAAATATTTAAGTTTAAAGAATTAAGGTAAAGGATTAAATATCCTTTTTTTTTAAAAAATTACATATAAATTTAATTCTTCTATAGAAATTTCTTTCAATATTCGAAAAAGTATAGAAATCGATAAAATTCATTACAAAATTGTTTATAGCAAGCATAAGCGTATAATGATTAGTCAGATCTGTCAAATGCTTAAGAGGATATTTATGTTCATTACAAAAAGAAATTATGTTTAATACACAAAATTTGTATAAAATTATTTTCCAACGCTAAAAGATTAAAGAGTTTTATTTCTGCTTTTGACACTGTGTTCATTTTCCGAGTAATTTAACCGAAACATTAAAAATTATTCAGCTAAAAAGCAAAGAAGTTTAAGAATATAAAATATTTTCTATATAATAAAATATAATAGATGTAGATAAAATGTTCAAGACCTTGGCACAAACTTCTAGTAATAATATAAATTGGGATCTTGGGAAAGTTTTATACTTTTAAATAAACCATCTGTAAAATATCAATTTAGTAAATAATCTTGGTACATATTTCAATTTTATAGTTTTGAAATAAAAGTTATTGAACTTTGAACATTTTTTAATTTCTTATTTTAATTAGATTATTTTTATGGAGTAAAAACATAAATTTTTATATAAAACTAATTAAATTAAATTGAAATTTTTTATATTAGTCAGTTTATTAAATAATATTAAACTTTATACTGCCTCTCAAAATTATTTTATGACAATAACTTCATAATTATTTTTTCATAATTATTTTTTTGGAAATCTAATAATATTCGAAATCATCTCGACATAATGTCGTATTTTGATAATTTCATTTATGTTTGAATGCTAAATGTTGTTAAATTCAATTTGTTATGGTTAATTAAACAATTTTGAATTGACAACTATCATAATTTTTACATAATCACAATTTTAAAGTGATTTCAAAATTCTTAATACCAAAATTTATATTTAAAATTAAATGAATTTGAAAGTGGTTTTGGTCGAAAACGAAAATATTTATATACATTCAAATTTTCAGTAACTTCTCTGAAAAGACCTATGTATAAATGCTCCAGCTTTTTTTTACATCCGATAATTCTATTTTGAATAATTTTTATGTTGTAAAATTACAATAAAGTCTACAAGTAATTAGTCAAATTTGTATTTAGTGACCTTAATTCTTATAAATTTATTTATTATTTTATATTGTCTTATAACCCAAATCACATATAACAACTACTAATTAAATTCATATAATGTACAATCAAAAATATAACTTTTAATTATAAATTTCAGAAATGACTTCCATAATTGATTTTCATTTAAAAAAAAATCCTTTTAAAAATTTTGTAATTAAAAAGTAACTATATCAAAAAAAAAAATCTTCTGCATTAAATGCGAACTCAAAATGATTCATTGCCTTTTTTATATTACTAATTTATGGATAATTTTAATAAAAAACTCATATTTGAATATACTCGTAATATATAAATTTCCGACAGCATATAATTAATTTTTAATCAGTTAAAAATATAATGAAATTATTTTACAACCGATGATGTTTTTTTTAAATTTCATTAAATTTTTAAA
Source organism: Rhamphomyia laevipes (assembly GCA_963920725.1). Taxonomy (NCBI): domain Eukaryota; kingdom Metazoa; phylum Arthropoda; class Insecta; order Diptera; family Empididae; genus Rhamphomyia; species Rhamphomyia laevipes. The sequence goes on from OY987258.1 coordinate 18,383,026, forward strand.
ATAATTAATTTAATTAATTTTAATTTAATGATATTTACATATTATTTTTATTATATTTTAAAACCAATGAATATGACTATATACATAAATTCAGTTTTACTATTTTCGAAACCAAATCGAAGCATAATTCTTTTCTTATATGAATAATGCAGGGGTGGTAACATTAAAAACGTGATGTTTTATTTCAGTTGATTGCCTCAAAAGCCATATCGACCATATTATAGTCGAAAACGTCAAATTATTTGATTATTGCGTTTTTTAAAATTATTTTTCATAGCAACATTTCACAATATGTAATAATAAGTTCATAATTTATAACAATAATTAATTAAATTCGATATTTTAATGTGTAATTTTAAATAATTTAGTAAAAAATTTACATAAAATTTTTTACATATTTAATTTCAATACAACAATTAATATAAATAATTTTTAGATTGTTTTTTTTTCATAATCATATCTTTTAAATTTGGTTTTGCCATAACTATTAATTTTGTTATTTTATAACTAAAATATTTTTATTAAATTTAAATATAATGTGTTAAAAACGTTAAATTCATAAATATTCATAAACTTTATGAATATTTTCTTTGGAAATACTTATGAAAGTATTTTCGTTTTGCAGGGTACCACACTGGCTACCACACCAATTCTTCGTATCGCCTTTGAAATCTACAGAAAATATAAAATGTAACATTTTTAAGGCTAGCACTCCAATTGTTTGTTCATACTATTATCCTTTGATTTACATATGTCCGGGCATTAAATATCAATTAGCATAAAGAAAATATTAGTATTAGCATACTAAGCAATATTTAAAAATAATGTAATATTATTTAAGTCTATCACCCAAAAACTAATTTTTCTGGAATATTGCTTTCAATATATGAGTCAAAAAAATTCATATAAAATTGTCATTAAAAAAAATTATTTATTTAAAAACTTTAAAAAATTCAATTTATTTTAATTTCCTCATTGAAATGTATAATGAAATTCATCAGATGCAACTGGCCTAAAAAAAGATATGTCTACGTAAATTGTAGAGGTAATTTCATTTTAGTTTATTTTTCTAAAAGTTTTTGTATTTCGTAAGCATTTGTAACTTTAGTTAAATAAAAGTACTTTGTTAAAAGGAAAATAATGGACAAAAACAATAATCTTCTTTCTATAAACTTAAGCTATATTGCTCGTCTGTTTCTGTTTTGCAACTATAAGTACATTTCCTGATATCTTTATTTAAAATTTTCAAAGCAATAAATTGCAAAATTGTTTCTAATAAATTCTATAAAGTTTCGTATTAAAATATGTATTTAAAAGAAATATAGTACAAGAATGGAATTTCATTAAATAATTGTTCATTTTCATTACATTACTTTACCTTATTGTTTTTGTTGTGGAAATATTTGAATTAAACCAATTAAACCTAGTTAGACGATTATGCAGTATGAATGAAAAAAAAAATTAGTGCCTCACGATTATCCAAACCAAATTCATTCGTTATATAAATTAATGTGCAGAGATTTACTAAGTCTATTGCTTTCTTCACACAATTTCTAAGATGATTCCTCACCCAACTGTGCCAGAAAATGAAAAACTAAAAGCGCTGGTAATATCTTAATAGCTCGAATCTAATATTATAAGTCAATTAAATATTTTTTATCATATTTTAATATTAACATATAATTAATTAATAATTATATTTAAATGTTTGGAAATATTTATTTAAGTATATAATTCTTATTTATATAATAAGTTAATAAATATCAAAACCCAAATATTTATGTTCAATTACTGAAAAAATAACAATAAAAAGACGTAACTAATTTTAATATAAATGCAAATAAACTCAATAAATTATTATTATTAAAAAAAATACTTATAAATCCATGAACTTTATCATAATTAAAAATTTATTTAATCATTTCATTGATTATTTCATTAAAAATGGTAATATAATCAAATTTACCAAAAAAAGAGGCTGCAAATATGGGGGTAAACCTAAAGTAGGAGCTTGTCAAAACAGTGTTTTTTAAAAGATTTAAATTTAAAGAATGCATGATTTGGCGATATATTAAAAAATTGTAAACAATTTACTAATATTCATAGCGACGCGCAGCAATTACCCATCTAAATTCTTTATAATTTAATATCTAATTATAATTTAATATGCCACTTGGATGGGCCATAATTCAACAATTTGAGCTACTTTACTTTTTATTCTTGTTTTACTATTCAGTCGCAAATTTCATTAAAATATTAAATATACATAATTTCACGAGTTGTATAATGATGATACATTTGAGAAGTTATTTATGAGCCATAATTCAACAATTGAAAATTTAGATTATGTTTTCTTGTTGTGAAATTGTAAGCATATGGGATTCTTTTAATCATTTTTATAATCCCAATCCTCGAAAAAGTAAAGAAAAATTTATTTGAGCATTTTCATATTTTTTAAACAGATCTTTCCATTGCAACACTTTAATATTTATTCAATGATTCCTCAGAAACAAAATTGTACAAAATTTTTATTTTACTGTAATAGCAATTGCGATTCATTTTTTATTCAATTTATTATAAAATTAAAAATTAACAATATATTTAAAGTTATTATATTAAAATTTCATATACAAATTAAAGTATGTAATTATAAATAATGCAAATTGTTCATAAAGTGAGTGCAAATTATATTAATTTTTAATTACTCGACTTGTTATTTTGTTAAAAATCTTTTAATGTGATTTCAGGTAACTTTTTACTAACTTTAATGTGATTATAGGTATTTTTTAGTAATATTTGTAATATATGTTGAGCTATTTATAAGGAAAAAAAACCTGAAAAGGACAAAAACATGAACAAAACTATATACCCATTTTTATTTTACAATATATTTTAATCTATAAGTGTAATTGTGCAGAAAATTAGAACATAAGGAAGAGGTCAATGAATTATATTCGATCATTAAACTGAAAAACTTGTAATCGGCAAAAAAGCCTGACAAGGACATTACATCAATTTGTCATGTGGAAATTTCTAGGTAATAAAATCCAACTAAACAATTTTTACCTGCCTCAACAAATTTGTATACTTATGTTAACAAAAAGAAAAAAAGTAAATAATGAAAAAAAAATTCTCAAAGGATATAAACCTAAATAATGTCCTTCCAAACTTTTTATTGTCAAAGTATAATATTTTCATTTACTTAATATGAACTTTGTTGCTAACACAAGAGTAATTCTTTCACGATTTATTCACCACAAAATCTTTAAAAATTACTAGAGTCCCTAAATAGATATGCAAAAATATAGAATAGAATAGAATTTATTAACGACTTTATAAAATTTACAATATTTGTTTCTTAAGTCTAATCTTGTTACAATTATATATATACAAGTTTATTTTTTATTAATCTTGTGATTTTATGTTTGTTTTTTAAATTCAACATTTGAAATAATTATTATATAATGAATATTAGAAAAATCTATTTAATTTTTTTTTTTATTTAATGTGACTCTTGCGTCAGGAGTTCTTACTTTATCATTTTTAGCTTTATTAGCTATAACAACAACTTAAAACTAGGTCCTTAAAACTAAAAAACACTTAAACCTAAAACAATATTTTCTAAAGTTGATTATATGTGCTTACATAATTTTTAATAATATGTGTATTGAACAATGTTAAAGTATTATCCTCTTAAATTTAAATTTGTCATTGCATTATTATGCAAAAATACAATAATTTGTTTGCATTTAAATTTCGAACTCAGTAACATGAATCAAAATTTTGTTGGTAGATAATTTTAAAATAATTTTATAGATAAAAGAAAACATGAATAAATTAAGTAAACGATTTATGTATAGTCATTAGAGTAGATTACTATTTTTAAATAGTTTTGGAAAGAAAATCCTTAACAATGAATATTTCGTAAGATTATTATTGTAATATCATTCATAATTTCCTTCGATAAAGTTTATGAAAATTGAAGAATTTTTAAATGTCAAATACAATAGTGAATAATTTCAATTCTCTTTCGAAGTTAATGAAGTAATTTACAAATGAACTAAGTTAATCGAAATTATAATATTATACCAACATAAATAGTTAATTATATAAAACTTAATTAAATAATTACTGCGGCTTTGTATAATCAATGAACAAATTTCGTCGCTTACTCGATGGCTCTTAGGTATACACAGTAGTTTAAATAAATACTTTAAAAAAAATTAATATATTTATAATATCTTTATACAATTCAAAAAAAGATTATAATGTAATTTAATTAAGTTTTTTTATTACCTCCGGAAGAACATTGAATATCCTTTTTACAATAAGGAATTTTAACAAAAGTTTTTTATATTATTTAATGCAAAATAAAATTATTACATTTTTCTACAGAGTTGAATTGGTTATAAAAAGTTAATAATATCAGAAAGTTAAACATTAAAAAGTTTAATCAGAACCAAGAATTTTTTGTAACTATGACAGTGAATTCCATACTTTTTACTTTCTTTTGACGGCGAAGACAGAAAAATAGCTTAAAGGATAAAATGGTTTTAAGTTACCCAGACAATGAGTATCGCCACAATTTTATTTTATATGAAAATATAAATTTTAGTATGACTTTTTAGTTGAAGAATCGTAAATGTTTAATGTTTTGTATTAATATTTTTTATATTTTTTAATGAAATAAGTTTTTAGGTCCGAAAACTACCAGGTGATATTGAGTATATTTCGATGATGCACAATTTTTAAAGGCCCCGTACACAATCACACATGTTATCAAACTTGGTGTGTCACGTAAAAAAGTTTTTTTTTTCACACACCGTCACACATGTTGTCTAACATCAGTTTATTATTAAACTTCTAAGCGAAATGTTGTACATTATTGTGTGTGCTTTAATAATTGACACACACAATAATTGATGTTTCTTGGTCATTCAGGAAACTTAATTACTCAAAATACCAAAATACCATAATGTTGGCACATAAATATCTTCAGTACACCAGCAACATGATTTTTCGCTTTTTAAAACTTTGTTCAATTCTCGCCTATATAAACTACGTATGCTATTGTATTCTTTTAACCATTTCTAAATTTGCATTTGGCTCGATTTCGTTAAATTTTTCTAAAAAAATTTCATTTCCAATATTTTTTAAAACTCATTTTATATACATCGCTTTTACATTTCCACAATTTGGGATGTTCGCGATATAAATTAAAAAAAATCTCGCATATTTAATACTGTCGCCATGTTTATCTTACAACATTTTTCTGAAGAATGACGAATGTGTGACAAACAGTACCATACACATGTTGTCAAACATGCCGAAAAATCAAATTTGTTTAATTTTTATCACACCGACAAACATGCCCACATACGATCAAATCTGCATGACAACATTCTTGTCCAACTCATGTTGGACCACATGTGTTATAGTGTATGGGGCCTTTAAGGCCTTAATAGGTTCATATTCTATTCCGATTCGTGGCAGTTATATTTATATATAAATAGTTTTATTGATACGTAGTACGTATACATAATAATTGACTAATTAGAAGAAGCATTACAACAAGCTGAATAACTAAAGAAATTTGGATATTTTTTATTTATAAAGCAAATAAACTTATTAATAATATGTAAAATAAAATAAATAAATCGATACCTTAAAAAATAGAAAGACAAACATCTAAAATTGATTACAAATTTATTATTAGCTATATACAAAAACTGATAATTTAGAAAAACTGATAATTATCTACTCTATAAAATATTTCAAAACATAACTTAGTATCATTTTAATTGCTTCTTTTCTAAAGTTCCATTTGAACACTTAACTAATTAGCTCTTTAAGAATGATGGCAGTTTACATTTAACTAAATTAATTATTTTCTTTTTAAATTCAATGAAAACTTTATATTTTGATATAATAAAATCTTGTGTATTTATCCTTCTTAAATTTACAGAAACATAATTTAATAAATTTCACTTTAACATGAAGTATAAAACATTGTTTTTATTCACACAAGTATATTTAATTTTTTACCTTTATTATATTAATGTATAATAATATCGTTCGTTACATACTTTTTCAACATATTTAAAATTTATGCGTAATGCTTTAGGCTTAAGGTGCTCATCAATATGTAAAATATCTACATCAAAAATTATTTATATACGTTTATGTTGTGTAAAAATTTGTAACAAAAAAGTGTTGGATATATAAATTTTAAATATCTTATATTGTTTAGTAGCATAGATATTTCAAAAATTATTAATAATGTGTTAGCTATACTGTATTATAGCTAACAAAAGTTTCAGTGATTCCCCAAAAAAATTTCATGTTATACACCTGAATTGTACTTAATAAATTTTAAAATGTTTTTTTTTATTTTGAAATTTTCTAGAATCCTTGTTGATGAAATTTCAGTAAAACAATAATAAATACAGGAAATTGTGTTCCAGGATTATTTATTCCTTATATTTTTGAACACTTTGTTGTTTATATTTCTTTATTATTTAGATGAAATTTCTTTTTTTACTGACATGAAATATTTTTTAAATGATTTTATATTTAATTTTAAATTATATAATTAATTTACATCAATATTCAACATGAAATTTTATTTAACTTTCATGTAATCAAATCTATTTAGTGATAAAACAACAAAAATATCTCCCAAAGAAAGACCTTAACATAAATCATTATTTATCTGTCATTTTGGATTGTGTCATTATAATTTATGGTATCCTAAAATCGCAATTATTAAATCAATAATTTTGACAAGGGACCGATATTTTGTTGAAATATTTCAACAAGAAAAAGAGTCTAAACTTTATTTTATCAGCCTTTATAATAATAAAGTTAAATATTTATGTATCTTTAGCATTTAATATTATCCAGCAAAGATATAACTATTGTAAAAAAAAAAAACTCATTTTAACATAATCTTAAGAAATGACATTAAATAATATATTTTTCATAATCCACAATTTGATATTAATATTACCATTAGGATCATAATTCCTTGTATTGATTAATGGTTTATTTTGAATTCACCAGCAAAAGGGTCAATTCTTTCGGTTCTTGACATTTTATTTTAATTGTGTTACATACTTTTTTGGGTTTGAAATTTAAAAAAAAAAATTAAATTGTTGAGACAGTTTGTTCTGATTAAAATTACTTAAAACAATACGACAATGACTACTAACAATCAACTTTGCTAGATCACAAATTAGATTCATAATCGTATGTGTATATATAGTTTCTTATATGCAGAGAGCACATTTTGCAGAATGTGTGTCGCCGTATTGTATGTTAACCTATTTCACTAATGCTTGAAACAGACGTGCGTTTTTTTTGCTGCACAACACTGCATGCGTTGCCGGATAGTCAATTAGATGTGCATATTTCTTGTGAGTCCGGCGGTGCAGCGATTTATGACATTTTAATATTTGTAGTAATTAAAATGTCATAAATATTAGTATTTTATTGTGTTTATAAACACAATACAATTAAAAAAAATATGTTGACAAATCAGCAAAAATCTATTGTCAAAATAATTTTTTTTTATTTTTAAGTTGGTAAATTTAACTCCTGTATTGTGGCAACATTGCTGCCGGACCGCAAAATTAGAATTAGATATTATGCAGCAACGCAATGCATGCAGCAATCACGTCTAATCGGTTACATATCGCACGTCTGATTCAAGAATTATGATTTTAAATAATCTAGGTTTACCTGATTAAATGTTTGGTGAGTTCATAAAAGTCTACCTACTTAATTTCCATGATTGCTCAAATATAAAAACAATTTCACTGCTCGCTCTCTCCTCTCTGATATAATAAAATGTAATTGTGATTACTTATTCCAGTAAATTTGATTAAAAAAATAAAATTGAAAATAAATCAAGTTTGTCAAAATCAAGAAATTCAAAATTGAAGGAAAAAATTTAATTTATTTAAGGATTCAAGGATATTTTAATATTCTTTGTACATAGTAGCTAGATTGGATAAAAATGACAATGAGTTTCAAAAAGATTTTATTATATTATCCAAAATATTAATTGATTAAAATCTTAGAAAATAATATAATATGGAAGATATTATCGGTATTATAAAACTTATAAATTGAAAAATTACAAATTACAAATTAAATTACTATAAAATATTCTTGTGATACATTTAAGATATAAATATCAATTCATAAAATATTATTAATTTTTAGTAATATTAAATTAGTTTTAATGAAAACCAATTTTTATTAAAACTATTATTTCAAAAAATTATATAAATTTTTATGTATGACTTTCAAAAAATATATTAATGGACGGGTGGCTGTTTTGTATGTGAATCTGACACTTATAGAAAAGAGATTCATTATATTTTTAAGAAGCTTAATGCTATAGTTACTTTCGCCGTTTCTGCCGCGCCGCTACAAAGTTGAAATGTTAGAACAAACCAACAAAGTTGGTTCAATTTCAACTTATTGCCGCGATGCCGGATTGAAATGTCACTTTGACTTAAAAAATAGACACTAAAATTAAATCGATTTCTTCTAGTTGCAGCTTTTTTAATATTTAATAAAAAAAAATTTGATGTCATAAATCGCTGCACCGCAAGATAATATTTTTGTAAATAAATTAATTTAAAAATACAACTGATGCCGCTTTGAGTGTGTCTACCATTAGCGGCACCGACGGCATTTGAAATTTCAAAGCGGCTGGGTCCAGATTACAGATTTTGTAGATTTTAAGTGATTTAACAAATAACAAAATTTTAAAATCACTGAAAAATCGTTTATTTTCTTTGCATGACTTTGACGTATCGTATTCGTATAGTATGGAATATTATGTCATTTACGTTTGATCAACTCGTAGTGGTGCAAGGTGCACCGCATATACTTAACAATTTTTAAGAATTTTATAATTCAATCTTTTGGAAATTAGAAATTATCGTATTCAGTTACATGAAATTCAATTTCTTTTAATATCTGAATAAAAAATATATCATTAAGAACGGGGCTGTTCACCAATAACAGATGAAAAATATTAAATATACAAGGAGATGCGGATGAAATTTTTTTTTTTTGATTATACTATTAACTTTGAACGAATCATAAGATTTAATTAATAAATTAAATTCTCTTTTATTTATTTATTTGACAGATATTTTCTATAAAATAATTAATTATAATAGTTTTTAAATCGGTTATAATTCAGTTTTTCTGTGAAATAAAAATCCTGAATTTTATAAATTTTCTGAAAATTATAAAAATTTGTATATTTTTGTATTTATTAATGATTTTAAATGAAATGTTTATTAATTTTTTTTTAATATTTTATGTATACAATACAGTTTAATTGCTTAGTATTTTAAATATTTCATTTAGGGTTATCGTGATGGCTGAGATAGTAATTATTGATACATGTCCATAGTTCATATAATTAAATGAAATCCTTTCCTGCATAATAAATATAAATTTTGTTTTACATTTCAATGTTGTTATCTTTTAATTGTACAATTTAAAATTTATGTCAATTTTATTATTGTTTTTTTTATATAAAAATAGAAGAAATCCAGTGGCATCAATTAAATTTTTTTTTTTTTTTTTTAAAGTTTGTCATTCTCAATTCTGTTTGCAGATTATTATGAACTACATTTTTAAAACAGTGCAATAAATTTAATCCTGTATTTAAAAATGAAATAATAAAATTAAAGTACTTTAAGTAAATGAATTCTGTACAACTTTTCTGACTTTGTTTACTATACTTTTAATATCGAATGCAATTTAAATATTTAACTACAAAATGAGAAAACTAGTATAAAAAACTCTAGATCTTATCAGCAATATTATTTGCTGTAATATAGTGATCTACAATTGAGAAGAAATATTGACTTGAACAAATATTGAATGTAATGATTTGTAATCCGTAATATTAGATTTTCTTTGTTACTCTGGAAACTGAGTACTTTAAGTTGTAAAAAATATAAAAATAATGATTTGCTCCTGTTATTCTGGTTCCAGTGTACAATAATGCTAAAAATATTATATAAGTAATCCTCTTTTCAATTTAAGTGCACAATTTTAAATATTAAAATTTTCTTGACCCATATCCTCATTATAAATATATTTAATATTCTGTACGTTCAAGAAAATTAGTGTTAAATATTTTACATAATTTTCATAAATTATTAACCCATTCTCCACCTAAATTTAAATGAAAAATTGATGGAAATTATATTTTTAATATTAAATTGATATACAAAAAAGTTCAAATTAAATTGGTTAAATTTTACATCCTCAATGAATTTTACCATTATAAATTATACTCTTGGTGTACATTTTTTTAATCCTTTTTCTGTTTACATTGTCCACCAATTGCAAAATATGTAAAAAATAAATAACTATAATTTAAAAGTCCACATAAAAATTGTTTCCATTTTGACCATAGTTTTTGTATATTTACGCGATTAATTTAAAAACTTGTAAATTATAATTTTTCATTATATTTTTTGTCAAATGAATTTCTACAATGAAAAGGTTGTAACAGTCCAATAATTTCCCAAGGGGCAGAATATTTTAGATTTATTTGCTTTGTTTCAGAATTTATGCTTCGATGGACAACTTGAGAATTTTAATTAATATTTTAGGAGGTATCAAAGTGGTGCTTAGTTAAATAAAATACACAGAATTAAACGCCTTCAGAGAATGATTTTAGATTTAAAAATAATTTATAATAATTGAAAAAGAATATCGTCTTTAATAACGAATTTAATAAATTAAAATTATTTTAAGTACCCAGTGTGGAAAGTATATTCAAACATTTGTTATTAAAGATCATAAATAATATTTTAATTATATTATTAAATACTAAATATATTATCAAAATTATTTCACACTGTATTTAACATAAAAATAATCTTTTGCTATTTATTTACCTCTCGTTCATGTTTCTGCATAAAATATTTTTTTGAAAAGAATCAATTGAAATTTCATTAAAAGGTACAAAATATGAAATGGATTACATATTTTCAATGTGTTTTCAATAATATTTATGTAAAACATTTCAGAAAATATACAATAAAAAATCTTTACTTTCCGAACTTCACATCAAGAACGAAAGTTTTGTAATTAATTCAGCAAAATATCAAAATAAAATAAAATTGGTGAAAATTGTCGCTTCCAAAAACTTTTAGAGTTTTTTACAATTCCTCATTAGACTCCGCCAAAGATCGAGTTTCGGAAAGTGAAGTATTAGAAAAATCAGATTTGCTTCTACATTTATAATATTAATGTTAGTATTTTGTAGTAAACTTTATACATAATTTCATTGATATCAAGGGAATAGAAATCCTCTTGCAACCTTTTGCTTACTTATCGATAAAATAAATAAATATTTCATAAAATAAATTTGATTGTATAATTTTTTGCTGAATTTTATGTACTAAAAGGTAGAAATCAGCATAATATTTTAACACCTCTTATTATCAATAGAATATAAATTATTTATTAAAACTGAAGAACTGAAGAATATTTATTCAAATTCAGCAAAATTCCTTTTATACGAGCATAAAATCTGTTATTGATAAATTATATTGAAATATATCAAGTTTTAATACCATAAAATGAGTAATTTATTAAATGTGATATTATTTAAAATGAAATAATAATAAATAGAAATATATTTTTAAAAAATATATGAAAATAAAACATTAAAGATTTCACAAAATATTATTTTAAACAAAGTTTATAATTACTACGTAATTTAATGTTAAAGGTTAAACATTTATATTATTATTCATCATGAATTTTATATTCTACGAAAGTTGAAAACAATTTTCTTCAATTAAACATATTTCCCGGTATATTGAAAATTCGAAGTAAGAAAACTTGATAGAAAGTATAAAGAATTATCACTAAAAGGATAATTAAATTAAAAAAAAAAAAATATCAAATTTCAAAAATGAATCTTCCAATAATTTAAATTTTAATTAATTTATATTACATTTTATAAAATATTCATTTGGAATAAAGATTGTTATTATGAAAATTATTAAAAATTTATATGAACATCGTAAAATAATTATCTAACAACAAAACCTCAAGTAAATGTTTATCATTTTTAATTAGTCCACAATTTTTTTTTCTTCTAAATATTCATAAGAAGATTAAAAAAAAGTACATCGTTCATTCCTCTTATCTGAAATGAACCCAGCATATTTTGTTAGCATAAATATTTAACATAATTATACATTAATTTATACTTGATTTAAGTATTTTTTGTATTAAATTAAATCCTTTTGGCTAAAGGAGAAAAAAAAAATTTGTAATTTGTTTTCTAATTATATAAAATATAAATTAATTTAAATTAAATTTTTTATTTGTATTAAAATTTATGTATTCTTTAATATTTTAAATTTATATTTATAGTGCAAACATTCCATTAAATAAGATTCATGTTGCATGAATTTAATTATTAGTCAAATCCACTTGCCAAAAGCAATTATATAATTTTTTTTTTTGTGATTTTCAACTCAATTTCAACTCAATCGAACTCAATTTGATTTATTTTATTGACATGTTTTTCAAATGTGATTGTTTGTGATATTCAATCTGGATATATCTGAAATTTGCTACTAAAGTTATCAACAAAATATACAAACATTTATCAAGAATAATTGTATTTAGAATACATGTCCAGCATAAATTAAATTCATGAAGTTATCAAATTATTAGATTGTGTTCATTTAGTTAGGTCTGTTAAAAAATGTCAATTTAATTATAATGAAAATTGATTAAAAAAAATTAAAATGCTACAAAATTATTTATCGATTTTATTATTATTATATATTATTTTTTTTAAACTTTATTAAATATCATATCATAAAAGAGAATTTGGTTAATAGTTCAGAAAAATAACGAATACGTAATACTAGTATTCGGTCGACTATACAAAATAATTCCATCTTTCAAATATTATAAAAAAAAATATTTTTACTACATTTCGATTTAAAATAATGTTTAGCCATGCTATAAAAATTGAATAATTTCTAGATTGTATTTTAACTGTCAAATGATATTTAATATATGTAAGGATTAAATATTACGATATGAATACTATTTGTATGAAAGGATTAAATTTATGCAAGATTTATTGCTAGGAAGATTTGAAATTACTATAAAAAAAAATATTCGTATTAAATACTCAAATTGTAACTAAAATTTATATTAATAAATCAATAAAAATCCATGTTAAAAGAATAAAATTGTAAATGTTACTCGAAATGATATATCGGAAAAATAAATTTAAGGATCTGCAATGAAATGATAAATCTAATTTATTCAAAAAATCTATTTAATACCATAATTAATTCAATATTCTGAGAATAAAATAATTTTTGTAGACAATGAAATAAAACATGAATAAATGCAAATTTAATCCTCAGAATTTGTAAAATAATAAATTAGATTTTTTTATATCTTGGTCTCACAGTTGCAATATATAAATTAATTTTCGTATATAATTAATTACAAATAAAAATGTACAAATATGGAGAATTAAATTTTTTAATTTTTCTAGAAATATGATATAATTTATTATAAATGTTCGTAATTATTTCATTTTCTTGGAATTTCTTTAGTATTATCAATTGACTATATTTACTGACAGTATTTCTCATATTTCGAAAAAAAAATACTTTAATATTAATAATCTATTTTTAAAGGTTTGTGATCAAATAATTATAGATAATGGTTTACTGAGTTAGGAAACCAATTTTAATTTCAAATTAATTATTAATATTATGCTACATTTACTAAATTAGTTCAATATATTATCAATCTAAAACTCATTATCCCATTTTCAAACAATTTCCAATCATTTTCCATTCAGCTAAACAAAACTTCAATATTTTATTAAATATAATAAGGTCCTAATTGTGTAGAAACATTATGTTTTGACAATGTTTTTCTTTATCCATTATCTGAAAATTTGATTCGTTTTTATTTTTCACAAACAAAAATTTTCCTTTGATATTTTGTGTTTTCTTTTTGTGTATATTTATTTGTCATTATTATGTTGTGCTGCCATTAAAGGAAATTGTTAACAATACATATAATGTGTGCTTACAAAAATTTCTTTGAGAAAGATTTTTCCAGTTAATGTTAGCTAGTTAGGAAAGTTGTTAAATAAAAATAACAAGTTAAACTCAATTTTTATTATCATTTTAAAGTATATGTTAAATTTTAGGTTACATTGTTGCTAAGTATTATGCTGCCAATACATTGTACTACATCGTTATAAATGTGTTGTTAACCAGGTTGTAAATTTTCACTATATACATTTCAATTTGATTTACAACTGATAAAATAAACTTCAAAAATTTGTTTTGAACGTCAAGAAACGTCAATTTGATTGTAAATATTTTAATATTTTTACCAATGGATTTGTCAAAATGGTTGTCAACTTACCTACAAACGGTACAAGTTTACAAAGTTTTCAACACGTTGATATACATGTTGTTTAATGTATGGGCACCTTTAAATACTTTACATAACAGCAATTGTTTATTAAATAAGGGACAATACATACATATATTTTTTAAGAAAATTAAGCGCGTTTAAAAGTTAGAATTATGTAAATTAGAATATGTCCTTCTCCTCTATATTTCGAAATAAATTTAAAATTAAATTAATTTATATAAAATAAATATTTAATATTGTACAACATTTTTGTTTTATTATATAAAATGCCATCATTTTCAGATATTTACCAAATGATTACAATTTCAAAACAACAATGATTTATATATGGTAACGTATTTTGTTCGTAAATTAGCGTAAACTATTCTAAATAGCCAGCCGATTTGAAATCTTACTAATATTACATTTATTAGTTCTGGTTTGTATATTTAAGAAATTTAGTTCGAAATTGCTGTTTAGCTATTCTGTCAAAACTAAATCTTCCTTTTAATTTATTTGCAGTAAAAACCTGTAAAATACATAGATCCTTTTTATAGTTTTACTTATCCTAAAAAAAAAAAATTAATGATATGTTTGTATATATTTTATTGGAAAATATTATCTGTGAAATAATCAATCGACGTTTGAAAGAAAAATTTGGAGACATAATAGAAACATGAAAGTCTTTAGTTAAAAAACGTAATTTATTTACTTAAGACTGTATTAACTACACTTAATTTTAATATTTTATTATAACATAATTAATTTTAAAATAGGACATTTAATTCCGTATTACTCAATTTAAGGTATAATACCTCTAATAATAAATTCTCCTTATAGTCTTTTTCCAAAAAAAAAAAAACATAAATTAATCAATTTCTGACTTACAAGTTCTGTCTGTAGTTAAGAACCCATCCGAACCCAAAAATAACAGCATCCGAAATCAATAAATTCATTTTAATATAATTTGATTACTATAATTCCACGGTGGTCCAAAATTACATCAACTTTTACAAATAGGGCGTACGTCCGACTAATAGTCATTAAATATTCAAGTACAAATTAAATTTTTAAATATAATTTAAAATGAATAAAATAAAACTTTGAAATTATTCAAATTCATTGGATTCAAAACTAATTTATATATACCATTAATTTGATTCATATTTCATATTTTTTTAATATATAAATTTTAATTTTGTTTTTAAACATTATAATAAATATTTGTATAATGTTACAATGAAAATCAAAATGATTTATATTTAAATGTATTAAACATAAGGAATTTCAAATACGATACAATTTAAAGATTTATTACCATAATTGACATATTTATTGTTTGTATATAGATAAATTCATTCCGTAAAATTGTGGGATTAAAATTATATTGTTGTAGTATATTTAGAGTTGGAGGAAATATTTTATTAAATGTACTATAGAAAAGATTAAAGACGACGATCAATAATACAAATCGTCACCTCAGTATTTAAGTGATACATCCAACAAAAACATGAAACGGAGTAATTAACGATTTAAGTTTAGGGAGCTATAAATTAGAGGTTTAATAAATTTTAATAATTTTTTTTTACATATTTTAAAAACTATTGGTAACATTTGCTCAAAAAACAAATTTCTTTTAAAAAGAATCAATAGTTTTCTTTAAATTTAAGAAACAAAATTGCAAGAAATGCAGATGTAGCACAAAATTTTATCGTTTTGTTCGGATTTGTATTAGATGTATCAGTATTCAACAAGCATATGTATCATTTATATACTGAACTGTAACACCATTTTTTTTGGATTATGTATCATAATTACATATAAAATTTAAATAAATTAGGAGAAAATAAATGTATTTATTTGGTTAATTATAAAATAAAAATAAATAAAATTATAAAATTAAAGAAAGTATATAATTTTTAAATAAAAAAACCAAAAAAAAAATCTAAAATGAAGTTCCTAATTATGGGAAAGAGCAATGGAATATTACCTATATTTTCATTTATTTCTAGTGTATTTTTCAGAAAATACCATTTATGGGACCATTATGGGGTCCATGGGTTCGGATATAGTATATCAATTAATGTCAGCAGAGGGTTTTGATCATCCTAACACACTAGTTTTTATTTTCACAAAATTGGATGGTAAATAGTGTAATTTTACACAAAAAAAACAGTTCTGGGACCTTTTTAAGTTCCAAAAGGGCTTGGACTGGTATCAAAATTGAAACATTCGATAGCTTGTCTCATTCTTAGCACACAAATTTAATTTCATCGAAATAAGATTGTAAATGGTTTACTTTTTCACAAAAAAAAATAGGTTTGGGACCTTTTTAAGGTCCAAAAGGGCCTGGACTGGAATCTTAATTAATGCAGTCGATGTCTACTCCCATCCTAAGCAAACACATATTTAATTCACCGAAATCTGATGGTAAATAGTTTAATTATTCACAAAAACAAACATTTTTGAGGACTTTGTGCTCTCCAAAGGGGCCTAGTCTGGGATTTTAGACCAGGCCAGGACTTGGACGCGAGTCTCAATTGATGCATTCGATAGCTTGTCTCATCCTTAGCACATTAGTTTTTATTTCAACAAAATCGAATGGTGAATAGTTTACTTATTCACAAAAAAATATTTTAATTTATCGAAATCTGATGATAAATAGTTTAATTATTCACAAAAAAAGTAGTTTTTGAACAAATTTCGTTAGTTTTATAAAACAACTGTGGGTCACTTAAAATAACTGCGTCGGTCATGATGTGACCCACAGTTCATAGATTCACCATCGTTGAATTAGAATATGCGTTGTATGAATCTGTCACTTAAACTTCGATTGTATGTCAATTTGTTCTGTATGTATGGGTCTCTTAAATACCGAAACCAAATCACGCATTATAACGTATAATTCGAATAAGGGTTGTATGCATGTAGCATTTAACCCATGTAGCACTAAAGCTTTTTTTTGGAAAAATTAAAAAATAAGTGTATTCTTAAAATACTTACTCTAACAAAATAAAGATTTTAATTGCGCATTTCAGATGGTTTTAAAAGGACGGTGGCGCTATTTGGGAGACTAATGGTATATAAAAATTTTTACTTGTATGGATATGTCACTTAAAGACTGAAATCAAAAATACGCATATAAGGCATAATCGAATATGAGTGTATGCATGTATTACTTAAACGCTGAATTCATTTTTTACGTTAATGGTATATCTCAATTTTCATTGTATGTATATGTCACTTAAATACTTAATTCAAATTTCGCATATAAGTCATATTCAATTATGAATTGTATCCATGTGGCATTTAACTTTTCTTTTTTTTTTGCATAATTTCCATATACAATTTGATCTTTATATACAATCAGTAGATGTATCAGATAAATACTATTTTTTTCCTTAAATTGAAGCAAATGTGGCATTCGTCATACTGATATCTTCGGAACGGAATGGAAAAGCTAAATTTGGACAACGCCAATCGAAAGATCTCGATTTTTTAAGTAAAATTGCATACTCAACTCAAAAACGACCAAAATGCATATGTATCACTTAAATACTGGGGTGACGAAATATAAATGATTTATTAATAAAATGAATTTTCAGCATTTTATGTAAGAGGATTTATTTCTTTGTTTCGTGGATAGAATATCAAATAACGATGCAACTTAATGTGTAATAAGTTTACAATAATGAATCTATGCAATTGAAATATATTTAATGAAAAACTAAATATTCCACTAATAAGGTATAACATCTAAGCTTAAATTAGTATTGTATATTGAATTCACGAAAATATTATCTTATGTTTCTTTTGATATGACCGAAATGAATTCATCTTATGTTCGCATAATACCTTAAATAATTTTAGTATATATAGAACTACCAAACTAGCCACCATTTTGTTTCCATTTTAAATGTTATATTGGTATATATAAAATCATATTTTATGTTTCTTAAATTATCTTTATATATTAATATTTTCTAAAAATGCATGTTGAAAGTAAGTAACTTATGTCCACATATCATCAAAATGATCCAAAACTGATATATTTACCATTAAGGATATTATCTTAAGTAAGAAATCCTGCATTTTACTTATAACTGTGTCTTGTTCTAAAAATACTTAGCAATAAAAAATTCCCATAAATCCCATTTGTACATGTATACTCAAAAACTGGTTATTTTGAGATAAGATGTTATGCCTTGTGAGTAGAAAATTATATACAAAATTAAAAACAATCAATTTAGGGAATGATTGATAATTATTTTTTTTAAAGAAATTATAGTATTTTTTATTAAAAAATACGATTCTGTATCTTAATTTAACATTATAACGTTTAAAATTAATATTTATGGGTTTAATCCTAACAATTTTCTTTTAACCACTGTAAAAGCTATTTTTTTTTTTCACACCATAATTTTCAATACAAAACCCGAAAGCAATAAATTTCAATTTCAGCAAATGCTGTGTTTTGTTTCATTGCATACCAACCATAAATAAGTTACCTGTATATACACATAAATATAATAGAAAGATAGATTAGTATTCGGTAAACCTCTAAAATACGGAAATAATTTGTATAAAAATTTCAGTTCGTTTAAATAAGAAGAATAATTTTAAAATATATTTAAAGTCAACAGTTTCAGAATTTTGTAATAATTAAGGATAAGCAGAACTTAGACTTATACACTAATTAGAATGAGCTATATTATACTGAACCTAGTCAAAGTTTTGTGTACTTTATCAAACAATTTACTTGTCTAAGGGTAAGTAATAAAACAAATGTGAGACGATTGGTGTTAAAAAAGTGGCCGTCAAGAGATTAACCAATTCAGTTATAAATATGCACTGATTTACACTTATTTGCACTACTATGCAATTGAATGAAATGAAATTAATGAATTAACTGAAACAGAACTTTTTCGATAAACCCTTAAATTTAATGTTGAAATAAAAATTGGATTTTTAAAGATCAAAACTTATCACTAGAAGGGTAACAATCATTGTTGACCAATGATTATTTTATATTACTATAAAGCACTTTTTTATTCTACTTTTTTATTTTGAAATGAATACTTTATTAGTCAATGGATTTTTCCAATAAACAATAATCAAAATTTATATACTGATATCCATAGAACGCCATAATATTCTCGTTCTATATTAAAAAAAATTGTTTCATTTACCTAAATAAAGTCTATATTATTTACGAAATAGTTCATGGTATGAATTTTTATTCTTCAATCAACAAGTTTATTTGAATTTATTATATTATTCTATAGTCTACAAATATAAAATAAATTCCTGATGAAATTGGCTTTCGATATTTTCATATAATTAGTATAGTCCTGATGAAAATACATAATTAGACGTAGCATTATTATTGTATATTTATTTACTAAATTATTTTTAAAACAATTGGTACTATATAAAGTAGCCTTTCAAATAATAGTTTATTAGAAGTTATATAGATATTTAAATTTTTTTAAATATTTGAATAACCATTGCTGTTTAACAAATATTTTATTATGAAAACGGATACACAAGTAACAGAATTGAAATTTGGTTCACAAAAATCTAAAAGAACAACGTTTTTGGTCCTGCAAAATTAACCTTAAACTATTTTGAAAACTTACTAAGCAATTTTAAAAAATATTATTTATTTCATTAAAAATTTTACTTCTGGAAAAACAATAAAGAGAAAAAAATTTGAAATTCAAATTGAATCTATTATAAAACCATTTCTTAAGTAATCATCCTACTAGTGCCATAGCTGAAATAACTTTTTCTTCACCATGCAAAACTATTTTACAATAATCCGCTGACATTTCTGTGACAAAATATTTTTGTTATTTAATGTCAAATATTTTAAATTTAATTTATTATTTAGCCAGGAAATATCATTGATGAATTATGCTAAATACCATTCAAATTATTTTTTTTTTAAACCGAAGAGGTTGGCATTAAGGGTTTATCCTAAATTAGTAACTTTTTAAATTATATTAATTAAAATAAATTAGATAATCTCTATCTCTATTTAATAATACAGAAACCGAAAAAAACTAAATATTTTGTACGATGAAAATTATGATGATAATTACACGTCTTTTCGTTGAATTTCTATTAAAAACTAATTTTCCTTAGCTTACCAATTTTAATCGCAGGCAATATTTTTGTAATTAATCGGTTAGATTAATATTTAATAAATTTATTTAGAAAAGCAGTAAATAAAAATGTAATTTAGGAAATAATGTACCTAAGATAATAAAATACTGAATAAAATATATCGGATAATAATTATTTTATTTAAAGGAATTAATTAATGGATAACCAAGATTGAATCTATAAAAATATGGAAACTTAAATTTGTATCTACAAAATTATGGAAAAAAGAATAAGTTTTATGAATACTATGTTTAGCTGGAGAGCAAAATTGAATTAATATCATAGAAGTGTTAATTTAATATATAATATTTTTTAATTTATATACCAATTTCATGTTTTACATTATATTTATAAAATAGCATTTAAAAATTTTTTTGACTTGGATAAGGACCTCACTTGGAAATGCTATATATAAATTAAGTAAAAAATATATTCCTTGTATCATTAAACAGCCTGAACACTAATATCGCTGAAATATTGAAATTGTATTCTTAGAATAGACACCACTAAAACTTTAAGTTATTTGATAAAAAAAAATACTGTAATATCAGACAGTATAAACAACTATACAAAAAAAAAGTTTGAAAATATTAAAATGGAATTTTAAAATTTATAACTATAAAAATATTTTATATTTTCAATTTGTAATAAAAAAGTTGGAATTACTAAAATGTTATGGAAATATATAAATCAAATCTGTAAAATTTTATTTAACTATTATAACAAAGATGATATTACAAAAATTCCATTACAAATATTATTTCATGGATTCTAAACTATAATAACATCCTTGTATCCTTTTTCGTAATCGTTTTTTGGAAACAACATAATTTTCTGTTTAAAAAAAACAGTTAAATTGATTTAAATGTTTTTGGCGTGGGATATTTTATGTAAATATTTTTATTAATTCTTCATCATGATTCATGAGATTTTAGTTGGAAATAGTGAAAATTTATGCATAAAGAGCTTAGGAAAATTAGATCAAAATTGAATAGAAATTTCACGCAAAAAAAAAGTTTCGGTTGAATTATATTTTTATTTTTATCCAAAATTTGTACAACGAAAAAAACAAAATTCACATAAAATAGTTTAGGTGAAGTTTACAATTTTATTTGAACCAAATTTGCTTTTAGTTGTATAAATTCAATCCAAATAATAAGAAGGAAATTCACCTGTAATATTTTTATTACATATTTTGGTGAAACAAGAATAATATTTACCCCAAAAATTGCAATTCAACAGTTTTGAGCTCAATTTTGTGATGTATTTCTTTGGATCGAACATGAACATATTTGTAAGTTCTAAATATGCCCTTAATTTTGAGATTTTGAGTTTAAAGATTTACATTTTGAATTTCAGTATATATTTATAAAAAAGAGAATCATTTTAAAATTTATTTTCAATCTGTAAAATCTTTTATTTCCTTTTCCAACCCCCCCCCCCCCCCTATCAACAAATTTTCCTTTTTCCGAATTATGAGCAGTATCTTATTATGAAATAGCATGAGAGATTTTTTTTTTATATACAAAAGTACCAGGTAAAATGTACTTTTTTAATTTTATGTAAATATATTCTTGTCAGTACCGGCGTATTCTGTACTAAGAATCTCTTATAAATGATAAATTTGTGTTGGCACATATTTATTAGACTAAGTAATTTTATAACATTTATAACATTGTCTAAAATAGCAATAAATTTTAATATTTTAATATCAATTTAAAATTGTCACTTTGTTTAAAATATTCTAATTACCTATAATTAAACAGTTCACCTTTCGTAATATTTACGAAATTAAAGTACACAACATCAAAGTAAATTATTAATAATAATTTTATTTGTGCAAATACGAAGAATTCGAAATGTAAATAAAATTTTGATAAAATTAAAAATAAATTGTTTTTTGTTCTTGGCAATTTATTTTCAATTTTATATAAATAAAATAAAAAGGAATAAACACAAAAGTTGACAAAATACAAAAAATAAATAAACAAAATTTTTATTGTCTTATATTTTTTATAATGAATCCTTGTAGAATATCCGATTTGTATCCTTGTGGAATATCTGATTTAGCAGTTAGGTAACTTTATTTATTTGGCACGTGTAAATACAGATTATTAAAGATTTTTAAATGACAAGAATCAGAGGAAAAACAACCTTCAACCAGCTTCAACAGTAATCCTTTTGTTAGATTACGAATTCTCCAAGGATTTCAAGAATACAAAAAACACCAATGGCTACAACTACTCAGATAAATTCACCAATAACATTAACTCATACTGCTACAACTAGTGATAATGAAAATTCTTCACCAGGAGTAAAACGTCTAAAAGATTTTCTGAAAAATTGTGAAGAAGAACGTTAAAGTTCATCTTCAATTGAAAATACACCATTATAGAAGAGGAAACACAAGGATTCCAAATAAAACTTATATTCGTTATGTAAGTTACAATATAAGGTTCTCTAGAGAGAACGTAAATCTTATTATACTACAGTTTATCCTGTAGAACAACGTTAATTAACAGTGTAATATAAAAATATCTAATAACAGATTATTGAAGATTTTAGTAGAAATACTAAAAAATTAAATACTACTACTGTAGAATTGCTGCGACAGCGACACATAGTAAACGAAGCACTTCAAATATTTACTATATCCATTATAAATCTTCATACTTTCCAATTCGTGGACTGTCAGTAATTTAAGCAACTATTAATATATTTATATATTATTTTGACATGTTAATAAGTACCAAATATTTTATTTAATGTAATTGAATTTTTGCAAGTTTATTCAATATATTAACAATTGTAAAGAAATATTTATATAACTATTTATTTCCAAATTATATCTTTCAAATAATTTACAAATGTTTCAAATATAATTACTCTAATAGTTTAGTTATTTTATCTAATAAGTATAATATTATTTATTATAAGTAATTGATTTTAAATCTTCATTTAAAGAAACACAACTATATTTCTTAAATAGGTTGTAAATGCTAATATTTATCTAAATTATAATGACATTAAGCATTTTGATTCCTATTTTTGACTTCTAAAAAAGATTTTGTTATATTCAAAAGAGATAAATGTTATTTTTGAAGCATATTATGCCACTACAATAATATAATTATGACATGATTTAGCATGAGTCTATATAAACCAAAAGTTGACGCATTGATTTATTTTAAAATATATCTTAACTTCTTAAATTTGAAACACATGAAAAATTTATAATTTTGTTAATATTTTACTTTAATATTCACTAAATTATTATCCTTGGCAAATTGTATAATATTTGTATAATTAAACTATAAATTAATGAATTGCTAATATATTTAAATTGTAAGTATATGTAGTTGCATAAGAATAGTAATTTTGTAGACACGTACGAGCAATAAATCAGATTAGTAAAATAAGTATAAATTTATTAAAGATTGACCTATGCGTGGAAATGAATACCAAATATGATTCATAATTTTTAATGAATTTCTTAAAGTTTATTGGGTCATGACACAATAAAAAGTTATTCTTCTCTTGGTTGACCAATTGTATTTGTGTTCAGGAATTATCCTTGAATCGAATGGAAATAAGAGTTGAATCAATTTTGGTGAATGTTTAGAAGTAAAATGAAATAAAAATTTATTTAATGTGTTATTATTATAAATTATTCAATAAAACAAATCCAATAAGTCATTAAGTTTTTATTAAATTAAAATAGAAATCTAAATATTTAGGTCTTCTATGCTTACGTATTAAATTTCAAACAATTTGTTTCAAATTATGCAGTATTTCATATAACTACACAAAAGTTATAAAATAATTATTTTAAAATTTTCAAAGATTTGTCAATATTTTATGATTTTATTCCAAAACGAACAGTTAAATAATATGAACTACTACAAATATTAGAAAAAATTACATGAACGTTTTATGAATGTGTCTTTTATTAAAATCCGAGTATTCCGATTTCATGAAAAAATAAAGTTTTTCATATTACTACTAAGTAGTGCCATCGAACCACAACTGCGTCAATAATTTGAGCGCTGTGATTAAATTATTTAATCGTTTACAAGGAATTAAGTGAAAAGTTTATAAAGAAATTTATCTTTTTCTTTAGGACAAAATGTATTAAAAGCATTTATTAATAATATATCTAATGAATGAAAATAATACATTTTCCACTACTTTCTATACTTCGTTATTTTTATATATCAAGAAATTCGTTAAGAGTGAACTAAGATTGAAAAAATTAACTATATAAAAAAATCACTCAGATTGCAGGGATCAGAAAAACCAAATGCTTTCACATTTAAGTATAGAAATTTAATCACCAATTAGTTCACAGTGGCACGACGACAATATCTCCAGTACTATACTATGAGATATTTTATAAAAAAGGCATTTGTTTTATAAATTTTGATTTCTTCAATACTTGTTAGATATTCAATTACTCCTTGTAATTTTAATATGAAAATTGTAAAATTATAAAAAAGTGGAGGCTCTGCATAATTTGGCAACATTTTAATTTAATATTATGTGTAAAAAAATATTATCCGGATTTTTGTCGTACTTACAGGAAACAGAAAACTTACATAGAAGAGGTATAATTAATTATTTAATTTTAAAAATTTATATGAAATAATTTTATTAATTTTGGTGTGTAGATATAATTAATAATGACTACACTACCCGCCGATGATCCTATCGAAATAAATAAGAAATTGCTAGAGAGTTTGAAGGGTAAAAAAAGTTTATTCATAAAACAATCAAAATATTATAGTGTCATGTTTATTACTGAGCTTTTGCATTATTATTAGTAGATGCCATACGTTATTATAAAATTTACTTTTTAATTATATACATTAATTTATTTTTATTTTCGAAATTATCAAATATATTATACACAATAACATAATTTCCTTAAAATGGAAATAATTTGATAATGCCAATTTAAAGTCGACATTTTATAAGAACCTTAATAAATTAATATTCTTACATTTATTCTTTAATAATATTAATAATATTAAATTTTGAATATAAATAAAACAAAATTTACCATATACCCGCAGAGACTGATACCGAAGAAGTTGTCAACATAGGTGCAAATTTTGGATTGCTAAAAGAATATTATTGTACGTATGTTCAACAATTTTGGTTTAAGCCTTGGTGGTATACCCAAGGTATCGAATTTCGACCATTCCGTAATGTTAGAATACATAGACCTCATAACACAACAACATTTCACAAGTAAATTTATTTTTTTAATTTACTTCAATTAAATTTTGTATCTTTATTATATACGGTCAATTTATTTTTAGAATTGGATTTTTTAGTGGGTGGCTTTTAGAACCAGCATTCACTCGGCAGGTTTATAGTAATGGTCTGCCTTGTGATGGAGAAACAAAGAATACAACAACTTATGTGACATATCAATGTGGTTTAGTTGACCGTATTGCTAGTTTTAAAGAAATAGTAAAATGTGATACCTTCGAATTGATTTTTCAAACACCACATAAATGTTTATTAAGAAAAGCAGCTAAGCTGCTAAATCAATTAGCTATAGAAGATGCTGGTAAGGAAAGCTGGAATTATATGTATTTATTTGGTGCAACTGTTTGTATATTTATAGCGATCAGTTATTATCTATATATCCTAAAAAAGGAACGAATTTATTAGATTTTAATAATTTTATAATGTTTAATTATTGATTAATAGATTAATATAATATATAATTTTAAATAGATTGTTAAAAATAAATATATATAATTATGTGAAATATAAATTTAAATATCCATTATATATTTGTAGAGCATTTTCATGTTTTCATTCTGGGCCAGTATCGGGGAAAACGTAACGTTTTTCAAAACGTTTCGAATTGGATTTACGTTCGTTTGAAAACGGTTAATCGGGGAAGACGAACGTAAATGTTAAACAGTTTTGCCATCACAACTAAAGAAATCTTGAGTTTCGATGTCAAAACTATTACTATTTTGACACATTTAAATAATAAATCAGCTGTTTATTTTTAAAAAATTTAATTTTGAAAAAGTTGTATTAAAAACGGAAATAAAAGTCATAGTTTTAAAACGATTAAATTTTTAAATTATTTTATAATAGCAATGCTTTCAAGCATGCAATTATTTTTTAGTAGCAGCAGCGAAGATTAAGAACGTACTACAAATTTACTAACATTTTTTTTGTTAAATCAATCAACATAGCACAGACAGCAACGATAACAAAGTACTTACGATTACAAATTAGTTGACGTTAAAATTTTCGATTAAAACGTTAAAAAAACAAGTTACATGATACATCGATTCGATTAGAAATCGAAACGTTTTCAGCGATACCGAAGTGTCAATTTCGATTCGTTTTTCAAACGTAACGTTTTCCCCGATACACGTCCTCTGATTGTGAATATACCGATTCGATAAGTCACAAAATCGTATAATAAAGATAACGAAAATAACTAATTGAAATTTTACATCCATGTGCATTATTAGCGATACACATAGATGATCAGATGCCGTCACGAACTCAGCCGGTCCGCAATGCAGCAAAACCATTATTAGTCATCTTGAATGAAAATAGACACGAATACAAAATAAAATAATTACATTTCCTATTTGTTTTGCGATCAGGATGGCAATCATGACATTTGATATCGTTTTAGGTAACTCTAGCGAAAAAATTACGATTTTAATTTTCATTTGGTTAATATGGCATACAATCATCAATGTGAAAATATCGTAATTTTTAAAAGATATATAAATATCGTGGGGATAGATTTAAAAACATTTCCTTTTTCCTCTGTTGTAAAAGTCATATCCCTTTTCCAAGATTTGATTGAATATTGATAAATACTGACTTCCATGAAAACTGAAAGTATTCTAGTTTTAAGAAAATATTTTTGTAAAATATTGCAATGAAATAAACCGGTACAATAATATTGTTATATTATTAAAACAATGGGTTTAAATCGTATGACTACTACGAATAGACTGAAGTCGTATAAGCTTTTTACATTATGATTTTTCAAATTCTGATTTATTTTATTTTTATTATTAATTTCCAATCTTATTAAATATTATGAATACATTTTTTTTTTTAAATTCCTAACTAGCAAAAATTAAAAAATCATCAATATAAATAATAACATTTGGAATATCTTCAAAATATTTTATCATTTCGGAATGGTAAATTTCAGAAGTCGTAAAAATCTATTGAAAGTTGTTAATTTAGAAGATTCTTTATCAAGAAGTATCATCCAAAAACCTGAATTAGCATCTATCTAGTGTAATATAATATTTTGATTCTATTAGTCGCGATTTTATTTCCGGAATATCTGGAATCACCAATAAAACTTTTTCTACCATCTTCACCAAAATCTTTTGATTATTCCTTTGTTGCTTCTAATACTTTTGCCATATTATAATTTTATCTAATATTTTATCTCCTTCACTTAATAATCTTACTCGAATATAATAATATTTTTAATTTAATCCACAAATAAATAAATCACGAATTAAATTTTCTTTTAGTTGACTGAAAAGTCACATGTTTTACTTAAATTTTTTAAAATAGTTATGCATATATTCCTCAATAGATTCTGTAGGATTCTGACGACGTGTAAAAAAAATTGCACCTTTCAATAATTAAATTCACTTTTGGTACAAATAAATCTTCAAATTTTTTTACTTAATGTTTATTATTTATTGTTTCTATCTTCATCCACATCAAATGATTCAAATATTTCAAAGACATCAGAGCAGAGCCCATGTGGTGTAACAACAAAGAGTTTTTTCTTATATAATTTGATTCATTTAAATCACCAGCCAGCATAAATTTTTAAATCGCCGTCATCACTTATTTTGTATTAATTTTATTATATTAATTAATTAAATTAAATTTTTTTAATAATTTCAATTTTCTTTTTTTTTCAAATTTTTATTTGACTATAATATTATATAATTCTTTATATATAATATATTGTAATTCTTTTGTGCTGTACTTTGTATATTACAAAAGAGACCACACCTGACACCATGTTATATTATTAAAATAATGGATTTAAATCGTATGACTACTCAGAATAGACTGAAGTCGTCTTTATTATAATTAATTTATGATAGAAAACAATAGTATAATAGTATTTTGATATAGTATAAGAGATTATTAGTATAATACAAATACAATAATACTACAAATATAAATACAATATTTAATATTATTGTTAGAGATGACTTTCACTATATTATAATTATACGGACCAGTATCTTATTGAAATAATATAGGAGGGACATAACAAATGACAAATTGCGAACGAAATGTTTGGTATGTACATAGAAAATGAAATTAAAAAAATACGAATTTAATAAGGGAACGTAAATTCTGAATTGTGGAAAAAAACTGATGAGCTTGAAAACAACTTGAACCGAATGTTGTAGAATCGGAATTGAATCAAAATATCTTTTCTAAGATATCATACTGATTCATAATTGACTGTAGTGTACAATCTCATATCGCAAATAATAAATTTTATTTAAAAAGTAAATATATATAAAATATGAAAAATATATTTGATTGATTATTTTAATTTATTTTCCACTCTAAGGTTTTAAAACTTTTCTCAAATAATGTAAATATATAGAATTCTATTATCCTAATCCTATAGACTAGAAACTAGATATTATTAATAACAAAATATTCACATGAAATTAATTGAATTTAATGATTCAGTAAGATATAAATTCTTTACTATTTATTGATATAGATATAGATATCTCTACTATCATGTATTACGTAAGAGTCATTAAATCTTAATATTTTCTAAATTCAGCCATCTCTAAGATCAAATATTACAAAATCAAGAATAAATTAATGTATATGCATATATAAAATAAAATTTTATTGCACTTTTTTTAATATTACAATATAATTTGCTATATTGAGCATAAAATATATGAATATTGCTGAAAACATATGATTTTTAGATACTTTATGCTGTATACTCATAAAGATGATTTTACAGTATTAGCTTTTTTATTAGTAATCGAGTATCTAATCCTCATCAATCATCAAGAAGTTTCTTCCATACCGTCACTCATTAAACTCTAATTTCGTACATTGATACATTTTAATGATAATAAAAGTTTACATTAAAATATTTATTATTTAAACTTATTTTGATTTAAAATTAATTAGTTTCGCTATAAATACCAAATAATTATTATTGGAAAAAATCATGTTATATTTTATAAAATTAATTTAATTATTTTATTTTATTATTTCCACTTTTTATAGTGTATTGCAATATATTGAAAGTCTTGGCAAATCTATTAATTTATAAATTACTTTAATACATTTTACACTCAGACAAGTGACAAATTTCTTTATAAACTTTGCACTTAAGTAACTCTTTACAAATGCAATTATAAACGCTTAAATGCACTTTAATATTGTAGATTCATAATTTTTAATGAATTTCTTAAAGTTTATTGGGTCATGACACAATAAAAAGTTATTCTTCTCTTGGTTGACCAATTGTATTTGTGTTCAGGAATTATCCTTGAATCGAATGGAAATAAGAGTTGAATCAATTTTGGTGGATGTTTAGAAGTAAAATGAAATAAAAATTTATTTAATGTGCTATTATTATAAATTATTCAATAAAACAAATCCAATAAGTCATTAAGTTTATATTCAATTAAAATAGAAATCTAAATATTTAGGTCATTCGCTTATTATCTTCTATGCTTACGTATTAAATTTCAAACAATTTGTTTCAAATTATGCAGTATTTCATATAACTACACAAAAGTTATAAAGTAATTATTTTAAAATTTTCAAAGATTTGTCAATATTTTATGATTTTATTCCAAAACGAACAGTTAAATAATATGAACTACTACAAATATTAGAAAAAATTACATGAACGTTTTATGAATGAGTCTTTTATTAAAATCCGAGTATTCCGATTTCATGAAAAAAGAACAGTTTTTCATATTACTACTAAGTAGTGCCATCGAACCACAACTGCGTCAATAATTTGAGCGCTGTGATTAAATTATTTAATCGTTTACAAGGAATTAAGTGAAAAGTTTATAAAGAAATTTATCTTTTTCTTTAGGACAAAATGTATTTAAAGCATTTATTAATAATATATCTAATGAATGAAAATAATACATTTTCCACTACTTCGTTATTTTTATATATCAAGAAATTCGTTAAGAGTGAACTAAGATTGAAAAAATTAACTATATAAAAAAATCACTCAGATTGCAGGGATCAGAAAAACCAAACACCGAAAAAATAATCACATCGAGAAATGCAGATTTAAATACATTTCATATTTCTTCTCTCTACGAAATCAAGAATGTATTTTACATAAGTTTGGAAAACATCCTGCTTTCACATTTAAGTATAGAAATTTAATCACCAATTAGTTCACAGTGGCACGACGAGAATATCTCCAGTACTCTACTATGAGATATTTTATAAAAAAGGCATTTGTTTTATAAATTTTGATTTCTTCAATACTTGTTAGATATTCAATTACTCCTTGTAATTTTAATATGAAAATTGTAAAATTATAAAAAAGTGGAGGCTCTGCATAATTTGGCAACATTTTAATTTAATATTATGTGTAAAAAAATATTATCCGGATTTTTGTCGTACTTACAGGAAACAGAAAACTTACATAGAAGAGGTATAATTAATTATTTAATTTTAAAAATTTATATGAAATAATTTTATTAATTTTGGTGTGTAGATATAATTAATAATGTCTGAAACTCCAACAGAAGCCGAATATCTTAAAATAGCACGTGATAAATTGCTAGAGAGTTTGAAGGGTAAAAAAAGTTTATTCATATAAATAGCTGATTCATTATGAGATTAACGCAACTGAGCTAAAAGTCAACATGTTCACAATGTACATTTGTTTTATTTACAGCGTAAACAATATTTTCTTATTTGTTTTAATTCTATCACAAAACATAAATTAAATTTGACCTGTCAATTTTATAATTTTTTTTTTTGACATTTCGATGGCCCCGAATACAACTATAGTAAGTCAAAAACAGCGTTTTTCAGGAGAGCTAAAATACTTTCTGAAATCCTTAATACTGGAGCTAGGCTCTTGAAATAAAAAGCATAATTTGCCAAATTTAATTTCACATTGTTCCCCGAACAAAAAAAAAGAAAAAAAATTAATTATGGTGCTTAAAAAAATAATTTTGTACTTACAAAATTTCAAAATTGCAACACAACTATTGTAACTCAACTTGCCGTTTACTAAAATTACGCGTTTATTATGTGTTATATTATTACAATAATTGT
This sequence comes from Rhamphomyia laevipes, assembly GCA_963920725.1. Classification (NCBI taxonomy): domain Eukaryota; kingdom Metazoa; phylum Arthropoda; class Insecta; order Diptera; family Empididae; genus Rhamphomyia; species Rhamphomyia laevipes. Next base: position 18,415,000 of record OY987258.1, read on the forward strand.
AATATCCAAAATTTAATGTAAGTAGACATACAATCATTGTATTTTTAGGGCCTATTATGATATGTTAAATTGCCATATTTGTTTTTTATTCGATAAACATTGTAAGTATAGTTACATAAATGTTTTTAAAATTTCAATAACTACTAGTATTATTGTAAGTCAAATTGCAATAGTTAATATTTTTGAATTTTTATTGTAACTGCACATATGATAGCTACTTCTAGTATGCTTAATGTTGTAACTATTCTTAACAAAACATATTTGTCTTCCCAACCAAATTATAGTAATTTAAAATACAATATTTGGATTCTAATTTTACAATATACCATAATAAAACAACGGGTTATAACTTAAAAACTATGTGGGATAATACTATAGAAACTATATGTGTTTGTGCGTATGGCTTATGCGGGTCTGTAGTAGCAGGGAAAACTTTTATTGTAAGTCGACATATGGTAGTTGTATTCGGGGCCATCGATTTTACAACTTTTATAATCGTAAAAGTTAAAAGTTGAGCAACTTTAGTTTAGCGTGCAGTTGCTTTATGTTTCTGACTTTGCATTGTGAATGAAAGTACTATTTTCATATAGTTTAACTTTGTATCTTTGAGTTCAGTTGCGTTAACTTTGTATTATGAAACCAGCAACAATCAGAATATTATAGTGTCATGTTTATTACTGAGATTTTGCATTATTATTAGAAGATGCCATACGTTATTTATTCTCGTATAAAATTTACTTTTTAATTATATACATTAATTTATTTTTATTTTCGAAATTATCAAATATATTATACACAATAACATAATTTCCTTAAAATGGAAATAATTTGATAGTGCCAATTTAAAGTCGACATTTTATAAGAACCTTAATAAATTAATATTCTTACATTTATTCTTTAATAATATTAATAATATTAAATTTTGAATATAAATAAAAAAAAAATTTACTATATACCCGCAGAGCTTGATACCGAAGATGTTGTTAACTTAGGTGCAAATTTTGGAACACGAGAAGAATTCTATTGTTTGTATTATAATCAATTTTGGTTTAAGCCTTGGTGGAATGCACAAGGTATCGAATTTCGACCATTCCGTAATGTTAGAATATATAGACCTCATAACGGAACAACGTTTCAGAAGTGAATTTAATTTTTTAATTTACTTCTATTAAATTTTGTATCTTTATTATATACGTTCAATTATGTTTAGAATTGGATATTATAGTGAGTGGCTTTTGGAACCAGCATTCACTCGTCAGGTTTATCATAATGGTAAAGCTTGTGATGGAGAAACAAAGAATACAACAACTTATGTGACATATCAATGTGGTACGAAAAATCGTATTGCCAGTTTTAAAGAAATAGTAAAATGTGATATCTTCGAATTGATTTTTGAAACACCATTTAAATGTGAAATAAAAAAACCATTTAAACAGCTAAATGAATTAGCTATAGAAGATGCTGGTGGGGAAAGCTGGAATTATATGTATTTATTTGGTGCAACTGTTTGTATATTTATAGTGATCAGTTATTATGTCTATATCGTAAAAAAGAAACGAATTTATTAGATTTTAATAATTTTATAATGTTTAATTATTGATTAATATAATATATAATTTTAAATAGATTGTTAAAAATAAATATATATAATTATGTGAAATATAAATTTAAATATCCATTATATATTTGTAGAGCATTTTCATGTTTTCATTCTGATTGTGAGTATACCGATTCGATAAGTCACAAAATCTTATAATAAAGATAACGAAAATAACTAATTGAAATTTTACAATCATGTGAATTATTAGCGATACACATAGATGATCAGATGCGGTCAAGAACACAGCCGGTCTGAAATTTTAACCGTCGATATGCAGCACAACCATTATTAGCCATCTTGAATACAAAAAAAAATAATTACATTTCCCATTTGTTTTGCGATCATGATGACAATCATGACATTTGATATCTTTACGATTTTAATTTTCATTTGGTTAATATGGCAATGGCATAAGGCCCAACCATAATAGGCATATGCAAGCATATGCAAAAAGTCAAAACTAAACGTATGCATAGATATTCTTCCTTATGCACTGTCATTGCATACGTTCAACCCATAAGGCATATGCAGTTTATTTATTTTTTTGACAAACTGACATTTAATTTATAGTAAACATAAAAAAGTACAACTATTTAATTTTTGTATGTAATTTAAAACAAAAAAAAAACAATTTTATTTGATGTGTCAAATTTCTGTACGGAACTACGAACTGAACTACGAAATATGAAAAACCGTGTAAATCGAAAAAACGATCAAATGTGTATAATTTAGATATTTATTTACACAGAAATTAAAAATGATTCATTTATTTAATGGTAAATGAAAAAATCATTTGTTAAAACGGAAATTAAAAATGAATATTAAAACATCATAAACCTATTAAACGTTTACATCGAATTTATAAAAGTGGTTCAAAAATTATGAATTATTACTTACGCTTATATGTATGTAAGTAATTATTCGAAATTTCAAAAATTGAATAAAAATAATTTTTTTAACACTACTGATTGTGTAAATAAACTAATATTTAATTATTTTGAAAAAGTATTTTGAAAAATTATAAGAAAAAAACTCAACGATTTGCACGCTTTTGCTTCCGACCATAGACTTATGTAATATGAAAGCTATTGTGAAATGTTAACTCAATGTATATGCTGCATTTTTGGGAATTCCCCGTTTTTTTTATAGTCATGTCACAATATATAAATTTTGTTACCGTTTTTTTACCGTTTTTTTTTTAAAACCGTGTAAAAAAAGTACCGTGTAAATCGGGGGATAGGTGTACACAATTTCATTTAAGAAAAAGTATAAACATTATAAAAAATAAAAATAAGAACTTTTTAATAATTATTGAGCATAAAATTAGAAACTTTAAGGCTAGTATTATCTCATCCATTTTCTTCAAGATATACATAACACAAACTTATCAATGATTCTAAAAAATAAGTTGAATAATACAATGGAATTCGTAAAAGACTCATGAAGTCCGTAATTCGTGCGATGGTAAGGAACATGAAAGAATTCATAATTACGAAGAATCCTAACTATGGTATATTAATATTTAAAATATTAAACAGTGAGGGACAATTAATTTTGTAGTATATAATCACCCCAATTCTGTATGGCGTGTCACTTGAAGAGCCGTATCACTTTTTTTGTCGTCTCGTTTTTATTTTGGTATTCTGTAAGCTATACGACACGACAAGTCGTTTTTGCAAGTTTGAATATCAGATCATAGATGTCGTAATGCTCATTAAGTGTAAAGTATTTTTTTTTTTTGGGTTTGTGATACTTGTATAAATTATTTATTTAAAAAAATTTGAATAAAAAAAATGAATAGTGTAGAATTTTTTTGTCTTCAGACGAAGAGGAAAATGGAAATTTAGAAGCCAACAGAAATGTAAATTCCCTGAAAAGTAAAGTCCACAACCTTCCCTGAAAGGTGGATCCTTGCTGTTAATTTGTGGAGCAATGTCGTCCCATTTTTGCTTTAAATCCATTGGTGTAACTCCTCCTTTATGGAAGTGGAAGCCTCTCGGTAATGATGTACGTATTATGCTCCATTAAGCCCACCAAACACTCCAACTGTTTTTTATTTGTTAAAATTATGTAAAAACTTACATTTTCTCCATTTTTCCAAAAAAAATATTTTCAACAGTTTTCATTAATTTAAATTTATTTTCTTCAAAGTAATTTTTTCAAAAATTATTTTCAACAATTTTCAAATTTAAATTTATTTTCGTCTAGTCGGAGAATAAAATTTGTGCGACTGATTTTGTCATTTGAAACGACTTTTGTCGATTCACACTATGTTAGAATACAAATAAAAAAATGAAATTTGTCGCATTTAGAAGTTTGTTTCCTGTACAATAGATTGAGCTAGTACGACAACCGACAATCATAATACCAATTCAATTTTGTCACTTGATACGACAAGTGACACGCCATACAGAATTGGGGTGAATATCCCGAAGAAATATCACGCGAAATACTTTTCTTCGAATTTGAAGCGGTTGTAAACCAAAAAGTAAGCATCTACTTTCATAAGATGTCATATAGTCACACCTCATTGCATTTTTTTATTAAATATTTAGTAAATATTTTTTTGAACATTCTCTAAACTTTAATATGCAGATTATAACTAGGGATCCATACTACTGCATTATATTCTAATGTAGATCTAATAAGCGCGTAAAACAATTACTTCAATGTACATATTTAAGGATCAGTGAAATCATTACGTTTAACAAAACCTATCAATTTGTAAGACTTGGCAATTATGTAAGTTACAAAAACTGCAGTTTATAATTATTATCGAAATATATTAATCATCGTCTAAAATAGTTTTAGGACATTTACCACAATTATTCATGATTAATGATTTTTTATTGAAATTATAGTGACAAAAAACTTTAAAATAAATATTAATCAGTCAACTTAATTCTTTTATTGTTTACGTATAATCAATCATCAAATACTATTTATTAAATTTCAAAACTATAGATTTCATAGTTGATTTCCCACTGAACTTCAAATTATATTACCATAAGTTATTTAACAATTATAGAATTAATAAGAATTTTGATTTAAAAATTCGCAAGAGCTAAGCTAAGTGTCATTCTCACACCAAATTTTTTTTTTAGTGAATTAAGAACATTTACTCGTGTAGTAAAAGTCAAAATCATTTTCGGATATTTGTTTGAATATTCATATGTAGATACTGGCTTGCATGAAAACTAAAATTTCTAACAATTTGTTTCAAATTATGCAGTATTTCATATAACTACACAAAAGTTATAAAATAATTATTTTAAAATTTTCAAAGATTTGTCAATATTTTATGATTTTATTCCAAAACGAACAGTTAAATAATATGAACTACTACAAATATTAGAAAAAATTACATGAACGTTTTATGAATGTGTCTTTTATTAAAATCCGAGTATTCCGATTTCATGAAAAAAGAACAGTTTTTCATATTACTACTAAGTAGTGCCATCGAACCACAACTGCGTCAATAATTTGAGCGCTGTGATTAAATTATTTAATCGTTTACAAGGAATTAAGTGAAAAGTTTATAAAGAAATTTATCTTTTTCTTTAGGACAAAATGTATTAAAAGCATTTATTAATAATATATCATATATTATTAATAAATGCTTTTAATACATTTTGTCCTAAAGAAATATCTAATGAATGAAAATAATACATTTTCCACTACTTTCTATACTTCGTTATTTTTATATATCAAGAAATTAGTTTAGAGTGTATTAAGATTGAAAAAATTAACTATATAAAAAAATCACTCAGATTGCAGGGATCAGAAAAACCAAACATCGAAAAAATAATCAGATCGAGAAATGCAGATTTAAATACATTTCATATATTTCTTCTCTCTACGAAATCAAGAATATATTTTACATAAGTTTGGAAAACATCCTGCTTTCACATTTAAGTATAGAAATTTAATCACCAATTAGTTCACAGTGGCACGACGACAATATCTCCAGTACTCTACTATGAGATATTTTATAAAAAAGGCATTTGTTTTATAAATTTTGATTTCTTCAATACTTGTTAGATATTCAATTACTCCTTGTAATATTAACTTTGTATTTTAATATAAAAATTGTAAAATTATAAAAAAGTGGAGGCTCTGCATAATTTGGCAACATTTTAATTTAATATTATGTGTAAAAAAATATTATCCGGATTTTTGTCGTACTTACAGGAAACAGAAAACTTACATAGAAGAGGTATAATTAATTATTCAATTTTAAAAATTTATATGAAATAATTTTATTAATTTTGGTGTGTAGATATAATTAATAATGTCTACAGGACCAACAAACGTTATAATAGAAGATACACGAGCACCCGATGATCCTTTCCGTATACGTGATGAATTGCTAAAGAATTTGAAGGGTAAAAAAAGTTTATTCATAAATACAATCAAAATATTATAGTGTCATGTTTATTACTGAGATTTTGCATTATTATTAGAAGATGCCATACGTTATTTATTCTCGTATAAAATTTACTTTTTAAACATTAATTTATTTTTATTTTCGAAATTATCAAATATATTATACACAATAACATAATTTCCATAAAATGGAAATAATTTGATAGTGCCAATTTAAAGTCGACATTTTATAAGAACCTTAATAAATTAATATTCTTACATTTATTCTTTAATAATATTAATAATATTAAATTTTGAATATAAATAAAAAAAAATTTACTATATACCCGCAGAGGATGATACCGAAGAAGTTGCCAACTTAGCTGCAAATTTTGGAACACGAGAAGAATTCTATTGTTTGTATGTTCAAAAATTTTGGTTTAAGCCTTGGTGGTACACAAAAGGTATCGAATTTCGACCATTCCGTAATGTTAGAATACATAGACCTCATAACGCAACAACGTTTCAGAAGTGAATTTAATTTTTTAATTTACTTCTATTAAATTTTGTATCTTTATTATATATACGTTCAATTTATGTTTAGAATTGGATATTATAGTGAGTGGCTTTTGGAACCAGCATTCACTCGTCAGGTTTATAATAATGGTAAAGCTTGTGATGGAGGAACAAAGAATACAACAACTTATGTGACATATCAATGTGGTATGCAAAATCGTATTGCCAGTTTTAAAGAAATAGCAAAATGTGAAACCTTCGAATTGGTTTTTCAAACACCACTTAAATGTGAAGTAAGAAAAGCAGCTAAACTGCTTAATCAATTAGCTATAGCAGATGCTGGTAAGGAAAGCTGGAATTATATGTATGTATTTGGTGCAACTGTTTGTATATTTATAGCGATCAGTTATTATCTATATATCCTAAAAAAGAAACGAATTTATTAAATTTTAATAATTTTTATAATGCTTAATTATTGATTAATTTAATAAAATTATAATTAGATTGTTAAAAATAAATATATATAATTATGTGAAATATAAATTTAAATATCCATTATATATTTGTAGGGTATTTTCATGTTTTCATTCTGATTGTGAATATACCGATTCGATAAGTCACAAAATCGTATAATAAAGATAACGAAAATAACTAATTGAAATTTTACATCCATGTGCATTATTAGCGATACACATGGATGATCAGGAGTCGGATTCTCTGACTAGATATCGAGTATAACGAACGATAATCAAGTAAAAATTTCGATAACGATTCTCGTATTTAAATCATGGCAGTCGATTGCAATCGAATCAAAAATTTTAAAAAATCTTAGTTTTTCCTACAATTTGAAATGTCTAAATGTCAAATTTTGGTAGTTTGAAAGATTTTTTTTTTTTTTTGGATAAGGGTTTTCGTTAATTGTGTAAAGTAAAATAAATATAAATAAAAAAAAAAGAATAGTTTAGAAATGAGTTAGTTATTATTGGTATTATTATCATTATCTTCTGGCTATGATGAAGGAAGTAAGTAGTAAAGAGTTTCCACCAGTCCATTGCTTTTGAATAACAAAACGTATTTTTTTTAATAATAAAATTTACACTTTGTTACCTGGAAGCAAATCATGACTTTCATGATCGAATATCGTAACTATCTCGAAAAAAAATCGATATCGATTGTTAAAATTGAAATTTTAGCTTGGACCCCTTAATGTACTAACCTCTACCTTTGTCAGCACAAATGCGTAATCACGAACTCAACCTGTGCACAACGAAAAAAATAAGAACGAATAAAATAATGAAAAATTGAGTATTGAAGTCAAAAACGAAAAATTTTATAGCTGGAAGATTTTAAAATATTCTAAGTTTAATTTCAATTAAAGAACTTTTCTTTGTCAACTTTTTGTTTAGTTTTGAAATTATATAAATTTACTAAACTTATTTTTTTTTATTCTATCGACCATCATAAATTTATTAACATTAGTACACCATTATTTGCATAATAAGTTAATGTTACCAGTTGTGACTTAATTTTATATCAAAATGAAATTATTATGCAAATATAATATTAGTTTTTATCATTTTAAAAAAAAATTATGGTTTGTGCGTTAAAAATTATTTTAGCATCTTAATAATGGCATAATGACCCATTAAAAAATTTTGTGATGTGACACATTTTATCTAAAATTTATTTCTATGATTAAAAATGATTTTTAATGATTTTTTTTTACAGTAAAATATATAATTAAACTTTTTTATACTTTTTGAATATTTTTAAGTAAAATTTTGTCATTGAAAAATTTAAGTCTAAAATATGTTAATGCTATTTTAATTATTAATTTAAAAATGGATTTCAGGTAAGATGTTGAATGCCAAATAAAAATAATTTTAGTTTTTATTTATGGTTTTACCATACAATTTTTTTTTTAGAAATGGTTTTTAAATTGCTTTTGGTTTCCTGCAGTGGAATTATATAAGGCGATAGGTGACAATCACTGCTGTGATAAATAAATGCGATCGCTACAATATTTTGTATTATGTAAAGTGATAACAAAATATACAATGTTTATACGGCAACACTCACAAAAAATTCTATTACAAAAATTGCATATAGTACGAAAACACTTTCATTTCTTGTCAAACAAATTGTTTATTTTGTCAATGTTTAAAAATATTTTTTTTTAAAAAAACAGTCATGTTGAAGAATAAAATTGTAAAATAAAATGTTAAGTTATTAATTTGTGTTATATTTATATAAAATGTGTAAATAAAAAATAAAAAACTTGATTTAATTTAGTATTAGTGTTATAATTTTGTTTTAATTAAAAAATAACTAATTTTTAAAATTCATAAATTTTTTTTTCATATTTTGAATTTATATTTTCAAAAATATTACAAATATTTGACATTTTTCACAATATTTTGACAACATAACGATAGGTGATACCTAATTTGCTGTCGCCCTAAAAACGACACATATTAAAGGCCCCATACACAATCACACATGTTATCAAACTTGTTGTGTCACGCAAAAAAGTTTATCTTCACACACCGTCACACATGTTGTCAAACATCAGTTTATTATTAAACTTCGAAGCGAAAGGTCGGACATTTTTGTGTGAGCTTTAATAATTGACACACATAATACTTGATGTTTAATAGTAATTGATGTTTCTTGGTCTTTCAGGAAACATAATTAGTCGAAATACCATAATGTTGGCACATAAATATCTTCACATGATTTTTCACTTTTTAATATTTCGTTCAATTCGCATCTACTTATTTAAACTACGTATGCTATTAAGTCTTTTCATCATTGCAAATTTAGAGCATTTGGCTAGATTTCGTTAAATTTTTCTAACATTTTTTCATATCCAATATTTTTTAAAAATCTATTTTTATATACATCGTTTTTACATTTCCACAATTTGGGATATTCGCGATATAAATTAAAAAAATCTTGCCAAAATTAAATATTTAATACTATCGCCATGTTTATCTTACAAATTTTTTCTGAAGAATGACGAATGTGTGACAAACATTACCATACACTGTCACACATGTTGTCATACATGCCGAAAAATCAAATTTGTTTAATTTTTATCAAAACGCTTGACGAACTGTGTGTCACACCGACAAACATGCCCATATACGATCAAATCTGCGTGACAACATTGTTGTCCAACTCATGTTGTACAACATGTGTGATAGTGTATGGGGCCTTTTAGCGATAACCAGAGTGATTATCACTTTACATAATACTTTCCATTTTTGAGTGACTGTATTTAATCACTATCGCCTTATATAATTCCGCTGCTGTATCTCCAAAACATGATTAATTGGTGGTTTTATTAAGAATATTTGAAAAATTCCAAATAGGTTTCTTTATTAATATGTAATATAATAATTTATGTTCTAACTTCTACCTTTTAACAATTAAAATAATAAAAATTAAAGATTGAAGTTATTCAATTTTATTGGTTCGGTTCGGTTCGAAACCAGTTTTCATTCCAGCCAAAAAAAAAAATAGTCAGTGTCAGTGTAACGTAAATTAAATATAAGAATTTGAAAAAAATCACTAATATTAAGTTCTACATTTACTATTCTTATTCTCAAAGAAATAGTTTTTATAAATTAGGTAAACTTCTATTGCATTAGTATTTAGCACTACAATATTGGATATGAAATACTTTTACTTTAATTATATTGAAATCTTAACTTCAGGTGCAGATTTAGAGAATGTTTTAGAGATCTGAAAAATTCCTGAAGTTCTGAATTTTAACTAAAACCATTTTAATAAACTCTTGGTTTTGGATTATATGGAAGTTAGCATAGCTTTATTTTTTATAATTTAATAATTCCTCAATTATTATTATAGTTTTTAATAAATTTCATAAATTATTTATATACATTATATTTGACTTTTTAATGCAAATATGTGCGCGTACGCGTACTATATCAAAATAAAGTTACACTTATTTTATCGGTAGCCGACGAGTTTATCGAAAACGAGTTTATCGAATACGACTTTATCGAAAACGAGTTTATCGAAAACGAGTTTATCGAAAGCGAGTTTATCGAAAACGAGTTTATCGAATGATCAATTGATCGAATGACGAGTTTATCGAAAAATATTATTTTTAAGGAATTAAAAACTTTTAAATTTTTTCTTTTTATATACATAAACTTCATGTGTTTATAATAGCATTTGTTGGAAAAAATGTGTTTTAGGTAAAAAATATTGAAAAAAACGTTTTATCCGTTGCAGGTTTTCATTAACTGTGGGAAACTCCCTTCATTTATACATTTTCTGATTTTGTATATTTTTGAATTTAATAGATATTCAGTTATCAAGTAGTGCAGTTATTAGTGATAATACTTAAAATATTTAGAAATAAAAAAAAAAAAAAATTTAAAATGGATTTAGAATTCTTTATTATAGTGAAAAAGGAAAACAGAAATTATTTTTAAATTGATGTTTATTCTATAAGGACAAAAGTTATGAAGCCAAAATATATTGGCGCTGTGAAAACTATAAAAGTAAATGCATCGTTGGGATGAAAATATGGATATTAATGATCATTTACGATCGATTGCTCACAATATTTCATATTAAATTTTAAAATTAATATATAAATATTATGTACATATATGTATAAATAAAATAATTATAATTTCTGTATATAAATAAAATATTTAAAAGTTTTTAATTTTTTAAAAAGAGACATGCTTTTATGAGATAAAATCCACAATTCGTAAGTTCCTTAAAAATAATATTTTTCGATAAACTCGTCATTCGATCAATTAATCATTCGATAAACTCGTTTTCGATCAACTCGTTTTCGATAAACTTACCGGGAATCATTTTATCCACTTATCTGTTCTTTTTCAATTGTCTATATCTATATGAAATGGTTAGATCGGAAAACTTGTATGAAAAATATATAATTTGTGACTGTAGAAGTTATTTTACATTTAGACATCAGTTCAAAAATCTCCAAGATAATAATTTTCTAACTTTAAAAATACAGATTCAAAATATTGAAATTCTTTTTATCATTTTTGAAATAAATTAAATTTTTCACAACATTAATGAACATTAAATATTATAAGTAATAAATTCACTTTGACGGTGTTTTTGAATACATTTTAAAACAAAAATAACATTTAAATATGCAATATAAAGATATACTACCATATTTCCATATTTATGTTGAATTTCTTTTAGCTTTTGAAAAGCGTATCATGAAAAGAATAAATGAATTTCTGTCATTTTACACTCTATGATACCTTAACAAAATTTCAATTACAAATTACATTTTCTTATTCCCTTCCCCCAAAGAAGAACTTTTAAACGACTGATATACGAATCATTGCATAATTTGAATACTTGTATCTGGCTGGGAACATTTCTCTTAGTTTACCATAAATAATAAAAAAAAAATTTATACATAAAATATGTTATGAATCTTCGATTTAAAATAAAATTTTGTTAAATTATTATAGCTATTTTCGTAAAAAATATTAAAATAAAAGTATAATTAATTGTTTTCAAATAAGAGATTTACAAAAATTATGTCATACGAAAAATAGAAAAATTTTCATTAAAAAGTTTTGAATACAAAACATAAGTTTTGTCTAAAATATCTGAATGAAAACACATTTTTGAAGCGCTACTATAAAAATAGCAATTCTTAGAATGAGTAAGAAACAAAATTAAAATTATACATTATAAAAAATTTGAGTTTTCTAAAATTATACTCGAAATATAATCTTCAAACTAAAATAATAGTACAAGCGATAGGAACTTTTGAGTATGATTTTTTCTTTTAATTTCTGAAGATAAACTTTCATAAGAGGTTCTCTAACTAATGCTAAATATTTGAATACAAGCAATAAACTTTATTTCCATGCAGTGACATTATTTTCATTTGTGCTTAAAAGTTTCTAAAATTTTAATGAAATTTTGCTAAAATGCATAATAAAATTTATAATGCAGGCCTTCCATTGTTATTATTAACACAAACTTTAGATAAATAATGTTCAAATAAATGATGAGGCTTGATGAAAATTGAAAACTTTTAATTGAAATAATATTGTACGATTATTTATATGGTTCACAGTAGGAGGTTATGCAAGGGATAATTAATATAACAAAATCTAATTTCGAATATACTATTGAACTTTGATTTACTTTGAATGTCAGAGTGTCAAACTAGTACTAGATTACGAAACAAAGCTGTATGAAAATCAGAATTCAAATAATATTAAGATGAAATAGGACTGGACGTGTTTTATTTTTCATTTTTTGTAATCTGCACACTTTCTTTTAATCAATTCCCATTTTATTAACAACTGATCTCTGTACTTCATGTATTATATATTCCAAACTCCGCATAAACTCAAAGATTCAAACAATGCTCGCTGAATATAATATTATTTATACTACTAAATAAATTAGATAAAGTTTGACATAGAAGACCATCATGAACGCAAAGCCATACTATTATTTTATGATGGATTAATTAGATGTATAGAATTTATTATTCAGTTATTTTATTTTTTAATGTCTTATATTTATCAACTATATTTAAATATGGTTTAATAATTCTGACAATAAAATTTATAGGATCAATATTTAATATGTTGACGCTTCTATATTATCTTAGAATTTATTCATTAGATTATTAATAATAATCATATCTATCTAATAGTGTGGTCTATCTGTGGTGGAATGTGATTTTTTATTATTTTCTATAAAAAAAAAATAGACTGACTTCATATTACATGGAGCAAAGTGTCAACATTCTTAATTCCGAAAATAACTTTCAATATTTTAAAACCATATTAAAGCAATGTGCAGATTTTATTTTTCTAGAATATAGAATATATTGATCTAAAAGTTGACTACTCTTTTATATTTGTTTCAAGGAAATTGTGTATGGCCTAAAATAATATAGAAATTACGATGTATACTAATTATAGTAGAAGATTTTGCAACATTTTGTTAAAATATTATCAACATTAATAAAATCTTGTAAGATGAAAGAAGAAAAATTCTTTTCAATATCTTTCAAAATTTTCCTATTTTAAGCTAGAATTTATTTTTCATTTTCAAAACTTTTGTCTTTAGAAACATAACAAAAATTTCTTTTCCATTTTCCCATAAGTATTTCAATTAAAAATATGTTGTATGTCATCATCATCAATAGAAATTTGAAAGGATACGGATTTAGGTTGAATTGTTTTTTTTTTTTATTTTTATTGAAATTTAATCTTTCTTATCTTTCCATATGAAAAACTTTTCAAATACCTCCTTAGAATTGAGGACTTTTTTGATAAAGTTCTACAGTTTCTTATTATATTTTCCCTAAAATGATATTCGACTGTGACTGTAAAATGATATCCAACTGTGGTATGAGTTTTCAGATTAAGGTATATTTACACAGAAATTTTTTTTGAAAAAAAAAATCAATATAATTTAATCATTCTGAGTATTCCGAATTTTAACATACATAATGTCGACAACACGTATATAGAATGACAATTTCAATTTCCAGTAGATGTGTCTTTATTACTTTTACAATAGCGCTACAGCCTAAATCGACGCTGGCCCTGCTGACATATTATTGATTTTGTAGAGTAATCTACTTATATATCCTCAAATATACTATACATAATTATAATGTTGATACCTATATTTATTGCTGGTACTTTTTGTGATAAAAATATTAGAATATTATTCATACCTTAATATTGCTAGTGGGATTCAAAATGGCTGTATTAAGCTATTGTTATATAAAACACATGTACAAAATTTGTTTCCAAATTTGGTTCAGCGTCTTAAAACTATAATAATACAGAACATTTAAAAAAATATTCTTAAGGAATTACAAAGGTTATGTTTCAGAGAAAAATAGGACAGCTATATAGACTAGACTAGACTAGAGAGAAGTATTCGATTAACTGAGGTGAAGAATTAAAAATTGTCATTACAAACCATCACATTTTATCAGTTGGTGCCTTTAATAATTTGTTTTGATGTCCCTTGAAAACAAATTCGTCAGGTCTAACATATGGCAGACCCAGTGTTATTAAAAGGTTATACAAGACAAAAAAAGTAGTATCAAAATGGCAACAGGATTAGTTTTTCTAGCGTAGATTTATATGGAATAACAAATTCTTTTCAACAATAATTTTACTGACATTTGTGTAGACTATTTTAATAGCTAACTTTTGCAATCATTAGACGTTTTATATTCTATTAATATTGGAATGTTCTTGTTTTGTGCAACTATTAGCGACGCTTATTTATTTTTTATCAAAACTGTCGTTATATTACATAAATTTATTTATTTTTATACTTGAAATTCTCGTCCCCGATTATATGTAACGAAAATTCTAATTTATGTCTATAAATAAAGGACGATAGATTCGTCTTAGATAGAATAAAATTTTCGTTTTTGTATAGAATTCTGAATCCTTAAATAATCCGCTAATCACTATAACAGACAAATGTAAATTGATTTTCAGATTGATCTTAGAATTTGCTATGTTCTTTCTAAATTGGGAATTTATTTTTACTTCGCTTATCATTCAAGGATTAAGAAATACTAAATATATAATTCTTTTATATATTTTACAAATAAATATAAAACTAAAATAATTATATTTACAACATTGTTCATCATACAAAACTTTTCTTGATATAGATTAAAAATTTGGATAAAATTTTATTAGTATAAATTAATTTCTTAGTAAAAATTGTTTATATTATTTATATAAATTAATAGTCTAGGTCTAGGAGTTAGAAACGTATAAATACTTTGGTTTAATTAACCCGATATAACTTGGATGTACGTAATGGATGAATAATTTGAAAAATCATATGAAAATAGTCACAAATAAAATTCCAAATAATAATTTTATATGCCAGATACATCTGAAATGTTGGGTTTTCAAAATTCAAAGGTGCCAAAACCTTCAATTCCATGTATGTTATGTGAATTCATAAGGGTTTGCCTTCACATTGTCATGAATGCGAAAGTAACCAAAATAAATACGTTGTTAACTTCTTTAGTTGTAATCGTTAATAAATTATTAATTAAAGCTATGCATTTGAGAATAATCATCAACTGATTCAAATTTCTGAACTTTTTTGTTTATTTTACATTTTCATATGATATGAAATTGACTTTAGTTTTATTCTTCGATATTTTAATAAATCGATATTATTATTAAATAAATATTTTATCTTCACCTTTTAATCCTGGAACAACTTTAACCTTTGAAATATTTTTGGACCTTCATATTTGGTGAGCAAATAACTTTATAATATCTGTATTATAAATCCTATAAATGAGTTAAATTTTTAAGAAGCTGGTAATTTGGAATGGAAATATTAATAATAAATTATTATTTATTTATCGTTATAAAAAGTGGAATTAAGGTTCGAAACTTTGACCCGAAAATATAAAAATTACAAAAAAAAAAAAATGGTATTTAAAATATTTAAAATTAATTTGCAAATAAAAGATTAAGAGTAAGAATTTATGTGATTCAGTAGCGACTTTAAAAAAAAAGTATAAAAACTAAGTTAAGTTTTAAGATATTTATAGACATAATTTTCTTATGAATACATTTCTTAAACCCTAACTTAGTTTTTATTGCATTATTTCTTAAATAGAACTGATCAAATTTTATCATAAGGTTATCTTCAGTTAAATATAACAAATTAGTATAATAAATAACATAAATTTGGATTTCCTTGCTTCTTTAGTACGACAAATTTGAACAGAAAATTTAAATAAATCTTTATACAAAATACTACAAAATTTATAATATTTGCAAACAAATTTTGTTGCTGTTATCAAATGCAACCTAAATGAATTTTATTGAAGTGGTTAATGATTTTGGTAAAAAAAATGTATGCTAAAATATTATTTAGCAATTTGTGAACTTGAAAAGCAAGAAATCGATTTGGAATTCTAATAGATTGTCTCGTTCATTTTATTTTTTATTCGAGAAACAAAATTTCTTAAACCATATCCACGAAAATTAATGTATATGAAATTAAAGTGAAGGATTAAATACTTTTTGAATATACGATTCACCTTAAAGGATTTATATATTATTGAGTATGAAAAATGTCTCCAAACAAATAATATATAATTTAACTTGCATGATATATATATATTAAATAATAAATGAGAAATTAAATTTAATATATTTGCAGTCGAAGAAAAGGATATTTTGGAAGCAACACAATTTTCTAAAAGTTTTCTTACTGAACAAAATTAAATATGGCACAAACGTGGAAAACTAAGGAAATTGTAAATTTAGCTAAATAATGAAAAAAATTGATGTAAATTAACTTAAGAAATTTCTAGCTAGAAAAATAATTTGAAGTTTTGGAAAAAAGTCATTAAATTAACAAATTCTGAGTTGTATTGCTCATTAGTATCTTAAGAAGCTCAACTGAAATGTCAATTTAATAGCTGATACATTAACTTTCTACCTGATACATTGTATACACTTAATTCTGCTTTTATACGATTTTGGAATAATACGGATCATAAAAAAGTTAATTCCGTTTCAACATGACATATTTTGATTTAATATGATAAATAAAAGTTTTATTTAGCTTTCTATAGCAACTTTTGACATATTTTCTAAGATATGAAAGCAATCGAGTACTTTTCTACATGGTTTATTTAACACAATTTTTTCTAGAATTTATCTACGGTGTAAAAATTATTTAATGCAGAAATCATTAAATTATGCTCTAATCCATAAATGAATTACTGAATTGGAAATATTTATAATAAAACTTGAAAATAACAAATTTCTTGTCTGATTTAATTTCAATCCATGTTAAAGATCAGTGATGTAAGATGTGATTTCATTATAACAATTTTAAAAGTTGTTTTCTATGTTGCCTTGGGTAAAATGTAATGAAGTGTTATAAAAATTTATGGTGGACAACATAAAAATCAATAATCATATAATTTTAAATTGTATTTTTTTAAAAAACCACAGTTTGGTCGAGCTGAATTTCACATGGGATATTTTAAGGATATAAATAAATGTATTAATTCTTTAATAATTGATTTTTCTATCAATCAATTTATTGTGTAAAAGCAATTTACAATTCTCTAGAGTCTAGAGGCTATTTAATTCTTGGCAAATAAATATTAAGACACTTAATATAATGCTAAAATTGTGCCAAATTAACTTAGAATTAAACTTTGTTATTTTGCAAATTATTCCTTACTCAAATATTCACTTTACTTAATATTTATATTTTTTTACTACTATTTTCATATATATAATTGGAATATTTACCACCATTTCTACGGCCCAGTGAACTAATTTCTTTTTGAATATAAAATATTATATTAATTTTCCATCGTCAAGATTTTTAAATGAAATTTGTAACAAAATATTTGAATTGAAAATTATATAATATCACAAACATATTTAAACAGTTCTTTACTAAAATAAATGAAAATTAGGCAATTGTGATTTTTTGGAAGTATGCCAAGTTGTTAAGTTGGTAACAAGAAAATAAAGATTTTTTAATAGCACTTGGCATCTTTTCAAAAAGGAAACTATCACAAGAAAACGATTTACACATATTAGATTTGTTATTAATTTCATTTTTGATTTTTAATAGAATAAAATTATTTTAGAACAATTTTCAATATTATTCTATAAAAATATTCTTATTAATTTAAAATATTTGTTCGTCTAAAATTTAACTTAATAGGATATTTAGGTAAGATCTTAAATTTGGATAAGCCTTAAATTAATATGAAATAAAAAAAAAACGTTAACGAGTTTCTGACTATTTATAAATATTATACAAACGTTTAAATAATAACAACAATTTATGTGTTCATTATAAAAATTGAAATGCGATAAGTAAATTAAATTTTTTTCTGATCAACAAAATTCAGAAGAATATAGTCACAAAAAGGTCAACTTCAAATACTGGCTGTCAGTTCAAAAAAAAAAACATTATGTTAATATAATAAATCGTTTTTTGATAAATTATTACAATCCATTGATAAAACTAGTCACGTACTTACGATAATTTTTGTACAATTCAAAATAGTTTTGTGATATTTGTATATGTGTTAATATAAATAATATTAGAAGGACACATTTACATATATTTTTTATATATAAGTATACTTTTTAAAGGAAATATAAATTTTCTTCTTATATAAATTATTATTTGATAAAATATTCAAAAACAAATGTTCAAAAACCAAAAATATGCAATGAAAAAAAAAGATTCGATTTTTATTATTTTAATGAAAAGTTAAATAATAATACAAATTCAATTTAGTGAAATAGTAAATTATGACACAAGGAGCTAATGATAGAGATTTTCTGAACGTTGTACCATTGCCGCTATGAAATGTAAAAAAAAAAGTTGAAAAATAGAAATATCATGTCAAAAGAAAAGTTGTTTATAAAACTATTTGACATTTGAAAGTGGCAGAGTTGAAAAGCTGAAATCGAGCTATATTTTTCCGCAAAAGAAAGCGTCACTGCCAATATTAACAATGGCAATTCGTCAAATGATATTTTGAATTTTGTAATCATATTATGTTTTTGAAATTTAGTTTGTCACAGTTTTTAAATTATTTTTATAATTATTAATTTATTAATATGAATTATGACAATTCAATATATTATTATATTAATGATATTTCGATGTGAAAAAATGGCAATGAACGGTGTTCAATATAACTTACCTAAATGAAATTGACAATGAAAATATTATAAAATTTAAATTAATTTTTCAAAAATTCAATTAAAATAGAAATTCATATGAAAGTATTTTTTTTTAACTTCGACAGCTGGGAAAGTGGCAATTTACTTGCTAAAAAGAGGGATTAAAAAGTTAGCTGTTTACTCCCGAAAGTTAAAAATTATATTTTATTTGGAAAGTGCTAGTCTAATCTACATAATAATATCAAAATATTGTTTTGATGTGAAAATTCTTATTTTAGCACCAAAGAAAATGGTCCATAAATCAATTTCAAATTCTTTTTATTTTTAATTTTCTCACCTATAAAATATTTCAAATATACTTACATAATTGAAAATTCTGAAGGGTTAATGGAAGAGCCTTCATTTAATTTTAATGACACTCTTTTTAACATAGCTTTCAATATTTAATTAATTATTCCTAAACTGAATATTATAGTCAACGAAATAAAACTTCAAAATCATTTTATCATGGGAAAGTATCGAAAATATATGTATGTAAAAATATATAATTAACTCTACAATTAAGGACGAATTTTATGTAATTTAATGACATTGGACTTTAATAGTTGTGACTTTTAATTAATAGTTTTTCTATATAAAGAATAAGTTTTACTACTTAAGAGGTAGATATTTAATGATATTTATTTTAATAAATGAATTCTAACATTACATAAAAATATTATAAATTATATTTATATGTCCTTAATTTAGAACCATAACATTTTTAATTGAAATTAAATATTAAATTACATACTATTTAATTCAAGTTTGTTAAGATATGACAAATTTTGCTCAAGTTAGAAGCATAAATTAAAAAATATAGAACTTACATGTAAACTTCAGAAATTTTTCGCGTATTTTGTGTATTATTTTAAGGCAAATGTTGATCTTTAAGATGTAAAACTATGACATGTTCACGATTTGTAAAATGCTTCCATTTTCCTTAATATTTTTCTAGGAAAAAAAAAAAAAAAAAAAACAATTCTCTGGATAATCTTAATTTAATACTAAATAAGACATAAAAATTTATAAGATAAATTATATTTACGTGACCACATTTTATTATCGTATTTTACAAATTAATTCAATTTATCAAAATCTCACTAAATTTCAACAAATGTTGTATGAAGATGGCATTAAATATGTTATTAATATTTCATAAATTTAGAAAAAACGTTTACATTATTTGATAGATTTGCCAATTTATGTAGTCATTTAATTGTGTTAGATATAAAAAATGGAACAAATTTATATTTTATATAAATTTCGTTAAGATTTTCTGGTAAACTAGATTTTTCCCAAATAATTATGGGTATAATAAATTTATGTAAAAAAAAAAGTTAGAATTTATGCTTATTCAAAGATATATTTATGTGAAAATTCTTATATAAACTAACAATATTTCTAAGAGCATATAAAAAAGTTAAGTTGCAAAGATAAAACTATAAAATTTTGTAGATTTTTCTATTAATTGAAAATGATAGTTTCTGCTATCAGAAAAGATTTGTTTTTGTCGACAATTCTAATATTAATTATTTTTGGTAGTTAAATTATTTTTAGATTTTAGAACATTAAAAACAATTAAATTTAATGTTAAAAATTCTCGTATGATAGACTCTCTAAATCTATAAAAGAAAGCTACAGAAAAAAAAAATTAATGCTACATGGAAAAGGTGTTTCTTTTATTTGAAAATAGTTTTATTGTTTTAAGATATAACGAGATTCGAATGGACACCGACATTCGGAAAATCTAATATGGTCAAAATTTTATTTAACTTTGAAATTAAAATGGTTAGTGTAATTTATATTGATATACAGGTGCGTATTTCGTAATGGAGCATGCCTGATAAATTGGTTTCCTGTACGATACTGGCTGAAAAAAGAATTAGATAAATAAAACAACCAATTTTCAATTTTTATGTTAAAATAATAAAATAATTTTCCATTTATTAAATTAAAGTATATAAGGTAAAAAATTATAATGAATTTTGATCCAAAATGATATTTTAATTATAATTTTATTAACCAAAAATAATTTGCTAATTAAACGATTTCAATATTTATAACGATTTTGAATAAATTTATTAACAATTTTAATTAGATTAAACAAATTTAACAATTTTACTTAGATTTTTAATTTTTATAATTACTTAGATTTAATGGAATGTATAAAAGATTACTACTGCACGATTCTACTAACAATTTACAATTAAATTCGTTTTTATAAAAATCTATTAAAATAGCTACGCTCGCGCAAGCACACGAGGCACTCTCTCAAAATGCAGCAGTTAAATAAAACAATATGCATTGGTATAACGTGTAATTAAATGTTTTCTTACGCGTTTTTAATTATTAAATATATTTGCACAGCACAGCAAGTGCAGCAGCTTGAGAGAAAGTGTAGCGTACCTACCCAATTAGCATACAAAGTAATCAGGGTGACTCATTTCCGAACAACCTCCAGTATTCAATCAAAATTTGTAAAAATTTCTTTCTTAGTTCTTGTTTGAAGTGATTATGTTGGCCATACCTGTTTAGCAAGGAATTTAAAATCTGGGAATATTAAATTATAATTATCGAATTAAATATATTAATTTAATAAATAACATTAATAAAATTTAATATTCCTGACGATATTAAACATTGAATTTATTAAATCTTTTAATACAATTTACTAAGCAACTGAATATCTTATAAAAATTAGGTGTTAACGAATATTTCACTTTAAGGTGACACGAAATCTAAAAGAAAAGTTTTTTGCATATAAAGTTTATATTTTCATAAAAAATAATTCTAATTGTTCAAGGTTCCTCAGTTTTTACACTATATATACAAAATTTTCTTTGTGTAGCTACGAAAATAACTAAGACCTTAATTGTTACTTGTAACCTAACACCAATCTTGAAAATCTTTATTATTCTGTAACATATTATTTCAAGTATATAATTTTTCAACCCAAATGTCACACAACATATTTAATTATACAGAATATAATGTATCCTAACCGAAATCCTTTATGTATAATGTTAGAACTCATAACAATCACTCTTTTAGATGTTACACACTTCTAATTAAAATTAATGTTCCTGTAAGTTTGTCCAAAACTATTATAATCTCACATAACATTTCAAATAAAATTCTATATAATGAAAAAAAAACCAAAACTAATGACACTCACATTCACATTACAAGGATTTCATCATATATACAAGTCCTATGAGAATATAAAATTGTACATTTTAGTATATTCACAGAGACAGGGTAATCACAGGGTAATCACAAAAAAAATTGTATTAGTTTATTAAAACAAAAATTTTGCCAATCGATTTGAATATGGAACCATAAAATTGAAAAATTAATTTAATGCATTTTTATATATTATTTTTCATAGATTAATTATATTTAATATCGCTTTAGGATCACTCTGTATATATAATTGAAAACAATCTGAAATCCTGCATGTCCACAGATCTAGATTAGTTTTGTTTTTGTCCATAATTTAATACTTTAAGATATATTTACATCTAAAAACACGTTAGTACAGTGCATTTTATTTAAAATCAGAGTATAATAATTATTAGTTAAAATTGTTATAATTTTGTTTGTAAATAAATTTAAATAAATTGAACATAAATTAAAGTTACAAAAATAATTGTGTATATTTAGGTCAACAGAACTTTAGTTAGGAAAATGTAATTCGAATTTCTGGAAAACAAAGAACGATTAATGATATTAGTATGAAAATTCTAAATTTCATCTCATGATTTCTAAAAATTTAAAATATGTACTAAGTCTAAATAATATTTAATATTTAAACATTATTTTTTATAATTTAATATGTTCAATTTCTAGTCATTGGTATGTACCAATAATTTTATATGATTCCAATTTTTTTAAAATAGCCATTGTAGAATTAGAGTGTAGGTCTAAATCTAAATAATGTTACAATTAGTACCTGTACAATAAGTGTCTATGGAAATAATGTTAATATGAAATAAGAAATAAGAAATATGATTTATATTTCAAAATTTATTTATTTATTTTTTATAGTATATGTACTACTAAATTCTTGATTATATTTTTAAATGCAATTTTTCTCTATTAAAACAAATTTTTACCAAATTATTTGATATGAAAAATAATTGAAATATATTTTTGGTTTGGAAGAAATTCTTTGCGTGATATAAATGTATCAACAATTCATTTTTAAAATTTTAAATAATAAAATTTGATGAAAATTCAATTGAACCACTGGAGCACGCTTGAATAATTTTGTTAAAAATATTGGTAAAAGTACATTAAATATTTTAACAATTACTTAAACTACTTACTTTGTAAAATTAATAATATTTAATATATGTAATCTTTCAAATTTAAACATTTCCACCATCTCTGAAATAAACATTTTCTATAATAATATTTTTACACTGTTTTGCAAACATTTCTTCATTAATTCCTCAACTACAAGAGAAAGATATTAAAGTATCACCACCAGTATCACCAACCAGCATGATATCACCACCAGTAAAATAAAAAAGAAAATATATTTAAATACTGAATTTTGATTTTTGTAGTTTGGTAACTATTAAGTATTTAGAAATGAATATTTAGTTAGACATAAATTATGATATATATATATAAAAATTAATGAATACATAAATTAACTTTTAATTCCAGATTTCCTTTAATTAAAAATATGATTTTTTAACAAATTCATAAAAACTTCATACAAAAATATCAAAGTGCCTATGATCCAACCAAAACTGAGCAAAATCCAAGCTAAAAATAAATGATCCCATTGTAAAATATGACGATGTTTTGTATCTGCATTAGTATATTTTAAAATTCCAAACTCAAATGCATCCCTGTAACTATCTTCTTTCCATTTCAATAGCAATCCAGTCTCAAAAATTCGGAATAAAAATTCATTATAATTATTGATGCATGTTGAATCTTGTTGAACTTCAAATGCCAAATGACTGTACACAAAACATATACTAGATATAATGAATAATGGACTTTCTGATTTCACCTGTTGTCGTAATAAAAATTCGGCTCGATCTATATTAGCTGTGTAAGCATATCCTATAGTTAAATTATTACGATGATGAAGAAATGTTTCGATATTAACAATTTCACCTATTCTATTTAAAAACTCGATTGAAGAGTTTGAAACATGGTCTATTCTTTCAGCTATGTGATTCTTTGAAATCATAATTTTAATTTTTGAATTTATTAAATCTTCTTTAGTTTCAATTTGTTTTTCATAAATCGTTGTAGCTAAGAAGCTTGATAATAATGCTAAATATAAATTAGTAATAATAAATCCGATTAATAATTCTTGTGTTCTTATCGTAATCATTCGTAATGATAAGTTTTTGTCATTTGCACTTGGTGGCAATGGTAAATATAAAATTTTACAGATACTGTTCAAAAATGCTGAACTATAAATATTATTCTTCAATTTTCTTGATTGATTTTTTATCAGTTGCCACCGTGAAATTTCTACAAACATATAAAATAATATAATTATTAATATTAAAATCCATGTTGATATTTGAAATGGTAAAGTTAGATATAAAAATCGACCTATTTCTGAGCTGTATGGTACTATTAGACACCATGGAGAATACACATACGGATATGTCGATGTTCTTTGATAATTCATTAATCCTGAGCTTATCAAAAAATCATATTTATCAGTAAAATTATAATATTGAATAATAGTTTCAGTAAAATTTGCATTTATATGTTCCATAAAATTATAAAATATTTTAGCATTTATTCCACTTGTTTTAGTTGTATTAGGATTTATTTTATAATTAAAGATCCTTCCTTCGTCATAATATTTTCGGAGAGCCTTTATAGGATATTTGTGTAAATTTTTGATTTTATCTTTAAACATCTCATTAGACATTAAAATATTTTTAATTTCCACAGTTGGAAAAACTGGTTTATAAGTGAAAATTTGACTCAATTGGTTTTGATTGTTTAAAATTATAATTACATTTGGGAATTTGTGATCCCAACACCATTGCAGTAATATTTGCATTTCTTTTTCTTCATTATTATTTATTATTAATATAACTTTCGAAAAATGAATATTTATTAATATTTTTTTTACGATATTTAGCAATTCATCAGGATTATTATCAAGAAAAACAAATGACAAAATATTTGATGAGATTTTGTTATAAAATGTAAAATTTTCACTTAATTCTGTTACTAGTATTCGAGGAACATTTTCTAGTTCTTTATCTGGAAACTTAAAATCAAAAAATTGTTTATTGTTAATTGTAGTGAAAATTATAAAACTGTCGAAATTATATATTTTATGTTGTATTTCTGTTATTCTTTGTATAAAAGGAAAATTAATTGAAACTTCAGCAGTTATTAATGATATTAATAAGATAAAGTTAATATTCATTTTAAATTTTTATACTAAACTTAAGTTATACTGACTTAATATTCGGAGGACAAAAATCAACTAATATAAAAATTCTCAAAGTCATAAAGTCACCAAAAAATTATATAATTCTGTACAACTTTATATCCACATTACTTAGATATATTATTTTTTGATTTTATCTAATATTTTGTTATATTAATATAGATTATTTAATTAATAAAGATTTTCAATAAATTTGATTAAATGTAAATAGTGAAATAATTTTATTAGAATAGTAAATGACAATTGCGATAACAATTGCGATAACAATTGCGATATGTGCGTTGAATAAATTAAATTTTTTCTTAAATGAGTTCAATCACGAAAATTTAATTATAATAGGAGACTTTAATTCAAGAATAGGTGCGGAAAGTGTAACGTATGAAAATGAACAAATAGGAAAACTAAAGGAAAAGAGAAAATCTAAAGATTTAAAGATAGATAAGAGAGGAAAATGTCTACTAGAATTATGCTGCGAATATGGCTTCAAAATTTGCAATGGTTGTATGAATGCAGATGAAGAGGGTGAACTAACTTTTTTACATACTAATGGTAGTTCTGTTAAAGATTTATGTTTAATAAGAGGTAAATGGTTAGAAATGATTTTGGACGTAAATTATACAAAACATTTCCCTATACAACTTGAAATTGGTGGTGCAGCCTATAACACTCAAAAACAAACTGTCCTTATACCAAAGCTTCATTGGAATCAAGAAAATGTAAGTCATTATAAATATAAATTAAATTCGCTGATTCAAATTTCGAATGATAACACAGAGTTTAGCATAAATGACTGGTATAACAATTTAATAAATACAATCAAAATATCGCAAAAAACGAATAAAGTGAAAACTTCTATAAGTAAAAAAGAAAAATGGTTTAATTGGAAATGTGAAGAAGCAAGAGCAAAATCCTTTTTATTTTTAAATAAATATATAGAAAAACTTCTAATGATATTTTTAGAGTATTATATTTAGAGCAAAATAAAAAGAATAATGAAATTTGTCGCATTAGTAAAATAAAGTATATGAACACACTTGCTACTGAATTGATACAAGTAAAAGATTCAAAAAATGTCTGGCAAGTTGTTAGAAAAATACAAAATAACACACCTACAAAATATTCAGTTCTTTCAGTTGCTAAATTGGCTAACTACTTCTCAATCCATCTTGATCCGCGGCTATCCGATTTTTCCTTTCATTATGTAGAAAACTATCTAGAGTGTAAAACTTTAGACGCATACCATTTCAGTTGAAAGAATAGAATTAAAAATACTGCTAAAAAGGCTTAAATATAAAAAAGCACCAGGACTGGATAGAATCCCGTATGAATTTTTAAAAACGCTCCAGATGCTTTCCTACTGAAATTACTTGATTTGTACAATAACATTTTTGAAGAGTCAGAAGTACCAGTTGCATTCAGGAAATCTTTAATGTCGACGATTTATAAAAAAGAAATCCCAATGAACCGTCAAATTATAGACCTATAGCTTTCACTGATACTGCTGCAACAAATTTGTATAGCCTTCTAACAACAAGACTTATGAAATACATAGAAGAATATGACATTTATAATAATTTTCAAGCCGGTTTCAAAGAAGGATTTGGAACAAATGATCACATATTTACTCTTTTAAATATAATAGAGCTATATAAACTTAAAAAGAAAACATAATACTGCATGTATTAAGGCGGCTATAAAATGGCAAAAAATGAGAAATGATTCTGGGGGAGGAGAAGTATAGCCAATGAATATAAATATTTGGTCACATCCCAACTTAGTATGAAAAAACATTTTGAAGAAAAATACAAACAATCGGTTAGAACACTATAAGCACTACGTGGAAATCGTTTATAGAAAATAAGCAAAAGGAAATTCAAACAAATATCAAATTTTCCAATCAGTTATCCGATCTGTAATCTGCTATGCGAGTCAAACGTGGGGTTATATAAAATATGTGATGAAATAGAAAAAGTACAAAAGTATTTTATTAAGAGGTGGTTCAAATTACCGTTTAACACTCTTGACTACATGATATATGTAGAAACTGGTATAGCACTACTCTATTTATATACCTTAAAATGCATATTGATTATATTTATAAAAAAAATAATGATGTATGAATCTAATAGAATCCCAAGAAAGTTGGCTGAAATAATACGTATAGTAAAAAAGTTTTGTATATTAAAAAATTTATGGATATAGCAATGAAAAATTACATTGAAATTATTTTATCCTTAAATAACGTATTGTCTTGGAAAGACCATTTATACGAGCTCATAGCTAAAGTGGATACAAATATGTGGAAATATAATGTTTTTAAAGCACGTAACTCGGATCATAGAAATGTATATATTAACCTGGATCACAACTTGGGCACGAATAGCTATTTTCTTGATAGATTTTCAAGAAATACGATTTCAACTATCTTCAAAGTTCGCGGGGAG
This sequence comes from Rhamphomyia laevipes, assembly GCA_963920725.1. Classification (NCBI taxonomy): domain Eukaryota; kingdom Metazoa; phylum Arthropoda; class Insecta; order Diptera; family Empididae; genus Rhamphomyia; species Rhamphomyia laevipes. Next base: position 18,443,155 of record OY987258.1, read on the forward strand.
ATGTTAAAATTAAATTTTATGCCACATATCGCTACTATATCGTCAATATGCAACTTATCTAACTTAAATAGAGTGGAGGATTCTCTACATTTTGTAGGCGAGTGTCCAATCTTAAGTGAAACCAGAAGAGTATATTTTGGAAAAAACAGATTGGAAACAAAAGAAATTTATGAATATCTCAACGGAGAGGAATGACAGGTACTAGTATATTATGTAATGGAAGCATTATCCTATAGGAATAAATTTCCACAACATTAAAACAATATATACAATTTAAATATATGTCACAATAATAATATTATAGCATAAAATGTAAATAAACAATATATAAAATTAAGAAGAAAAGGATTTAATTGATTATCCAAGTATAATAATATTTTAATTATTAATATTAGCAGGAATAAATAAGCAAACGGCTATTAGCCATGTTTAACGTTAGTAGTAAGAATAATTTTTGTTAATGTAATGAATTTTAAGCATCAATAAAAATAGTTTTTATTATTATTATTTATTATTATTATTGCGATAACTAAATGGTATGAAATGTCGAAACGTTGTAATTTACTTGGTACGTGGTTATACGCTGCATACTTTGTCGATATGTAAAATATTTCTTTTGATTAATTATCTAAAACATTTTTATTAAAAAAATAATTTCACGGTAACAAAATCTGTTTGTTATTGCTTAATATCACGCTTATAATTTATGGTACATTTAATATAAAATTGAATAGCAGTAATGAACTCTAATAAAAGATAAATTAAAAATTAAAACAATATATGATGAATAATGTTATATGAACAAAAATATATACCTAGAGTTTCCAGTTTATAAAACTTTTTGGAAAAATTTATTTAAGAAATTACTTACTTCTACTACCCCACAAACCACACATTTACCTAAAGCTTGAGAAAAGCTATAGAATTCGGTTTCTTTTAAATAAATTTCAAGCCAAATAGTTTACAATATTTAAGTTATGCTCAATATTCAAAGTAAAAACCTTTATATGATACGTATACATGGAAATCACCGATATATAATTACATATATAATAAGTATACTCACGTAATCAGATCGATCACATATGCGCAAGTAGAAGCTCATTATCGGATGTCAGAAATAGAAGAGGAGCAGATATTGGCAATGATCACGAACTAATCATAGGCGAAGTCAAAAACAAACTGAAATACTGAAATGTAAAATGTTAAAGAACAATCATACACAGCAGACGACAACAACTAATGTAATGTCCAGCAATTTCAAAAAAATACAACCAAGAATAAATTGGCAGCTGCAATTCGCGTACAACTACCACCAAATAATCAACACTCATGAGACGACATCATCACAACACACAATGAAGTCGTCGAAGAAATACTTCGTACAAGCAAAGCATGGATATCAGACGACACATGGAATCTTAGCGTTCATAGAAGGGAACTTAAGCGGCAGCTGAACAACAACTTGGCAGCAATACCAACTACATTTTGTGTCAAAAGACACAAGAGAAAATTCCTTGAAGGATTTGCAGCATCAGTAGAACAAGCAGCTGTTCAAAACAATTTGCTAAAATTACACCAGATTGTAGAAAGTCTCACCAACAACCGTAAGTTTATGATTTTCCTAAGATTCTATAAGAATCAAAGGAACTAGAAGTTCCTGTGAAGGTTTAGCTTTTTAGAGACAGTCTTTCACTGGGACATATTTCACAGTCGTGGAGGGGTAAAAGTTGTCTTTATACCGAAAGCCGGGAGAAGAGGGCACAAAGTGGCGAAATATTTTAGGCCAATTAGCCTCTCTTCATTTATATGCTGAAAACCGTAGAACGTATTCTAGAGTTAGAATTACGAAAGACCTTGGAGAGAACTCCACTCTGTAAATAAATCCCAACATGACTACTGTAAAGGAAAATCCACAAAAACTGCACTGAGTGAAGTGATGCATACTGTGGAACAATCTATCCATTATAAACAATTTACATTGGCTACCTTTCTAGACATAGAAGGGGCATTTAACAATGTGCGTGTTACGGCTATCCAGAAGTCCCTGGTCGAACTAGGTGTTCCGGGGCCACTCAACCACTGGATAATCAATATGATAATGACTAGAGAGATCCAATCGGAACTTAGAAATTGTAGTATCACCAAGCGCCTAAGCAGAGGTGCACTCCACAGGGGGGTATTTTATCACCACTGCCCTGGATAGTGTTGATAAACGTTAAAAGAAGAGGGCATTAGTGTAACCGCATATGCGGGCGATTTAGCGATATTAGTTTCTGGTAAGCATCATCACATAATCAGTGACATTATGGGTAGAGCTTTAAAAAAATATTTATACAACCTTTTTTCGGCAACAACGTTGCATTAGATAAAATAAAGATATTTGCAAAAAATAATAATGATTAAAACAATTAATTGATAGAGTACAACTGTAGTTATTTTATTACTAGTCTGATAATTAATTGTCCAAGGCGATAAATTATGATATATATATAAAAATTAATGAATACATAAATTAACTTTTAATTCCAGATTTCCTTTAATTAAAAATATGATTTTTTAGCAAATTCATAAAAACTTCATACAAAAATATCAAAGTGCCTATGATCCAACCAAAACTGAGCAAAATCCAAGCTAAAAATAAATGATCCCATTGTAAGATATGACGATGTTTTGTATCTGCATTAGTATATTTTAAAATTCCAAACTCAAATGCATCCCTGTAACTATCTTCTTTCCATTTCAATAGCAATCCAGTCTCAAAAATTCGGAATAAAAATTCATTATAATTATTGATATATGGTGAATCTTGTTGAACTTCAAATGCCAAATGACTGTACACAAAACATATACTAGATATAATGAATAATGGACTTTCTGATTTCACCTGTTGTCGTAATAAAAATTCGGCTCGATCTATATTAGCTGTGTAAGCATATCCTATAGTTAAATTATTACGATGATGAAGGAATGTTTCGATATTAACAAGTTCACCTATTCTATTTAAAAACTCGATTGAAGAGTTTGAAACATGGTCTATTCTTTCTGCTATGTCGTTCTTTGAAATCATAATTTTAATTTTTGAATTTATTAAATCTTCTTTAGTTTCAATTTGTTTTTCATAAACGGTTGTAGCTAAAAAGCTTGATAATAATGCTAAATATAAATTAGTAATAATAAATCCGATTAATAATTCTTGTGTTCTTATCGTAATCATTCGTAATGATAAGTTTTTATCAATTGCACTTGGTGGCAATGGTAAATATAAAATTTTACAGATACTGTTCAAAAATGCTGAACTATAAATATTATTCTTCAATTTTCTTGATTGATTTTTTATCAGTTGCCACCGTGAAATTTCTACAAACATATAAAATAATATAATTATTAATATTAAAATCCATGTTGATATTTGAAATGGTAAAGTTAGATATAAAAATCGACCTATTTCTGAGCTGTATGGTACTATTAGACACCATGGAGAATACACATACGGATATGTCGATGTTCTTTGATAATTCATTAATCCTGAGCTTATCAAAAAATCATATTTATCAGTAAAATTATAATATTGAATAATAGTTTCAGTAAAATTTGCATTTATATGTTCCATAAAATTATAAAATATTTTAGCATTTATTCCACTTGTTTTAGTTGTATTAGGATTTATTTTATAATTAAAGATCCTTCCTTCGTCATAATATTTTCGGAGAGCCTTTATAGGATATTTGTGTAAATTTTTGATTTTATCTTTAAACATCTCATTAGACATTAAAATATTTTTAATTTCCACAGTTGGAAAAACTGGTTTATAAGTGAAAATTTGACTCAATTGGTTTTGATTGTTTAAAATTATAATTACATTTGGGAATTTGTGATCCCAACACCATTGCAGTAATATTTGCATTTCTTTTTCTTCATTATTATTTATTATTAATATAACTTTCGAAAAATGAATATTTATTAATATTTTATTTACGATATTTAGCAATTCATCAGGATTATTATCAAGAAAAACAAATGACAAAATATTTGATGAGATTTTGTTATAAAATGTAAAATTTTCACTTAATTCTGTTACTAGTATTCGAGGAACATTTTCTAGTTCTTTATCTGGAAACTTAAAATCAAAAAATTGTTTATTGTTAATTGTAGTGAAAATTATAAAACTGTCGAAATTATATATTTTATGTTGTATTTCTGTTATTCTTTGTATAAAAGGAAAATTAATTGAAACTTCAGCAGTTATTAATGATATTAATAAGATAAAGTTAATATTCATTTTAAATTTTTATACTAAACTTAAGTTATACTGACTTAATATTCGGAGGACAAAAATCAACTAATATAAAAATTCTCAAAGTCATAAAGTCACCAAAAAATTATATAATTCTGTACAACTTTATATCCACATTACTTAGATATATTATTTTTTGATTTTATCTAATATTTTGTTATATTAATAATTAATATAGATTATTTAATTAATAAAGATTTTCAATAAATTTGATTAAATGTAAATAGTGAAATAATTTTATTAGAATAGTAAATGACAATTGCGATAATTATATGGTATGAAATGTTGAAACGTTGTAATTTAGTTGGTACGTGGTTATACGCTGTATACTTTGTCGATATGTAAAATGTTTGCTTAAAACATTTTTATTAAAAAAATAATTTCATGGTAACAAAATCTGTGTTTTTTGCTTATATCATGCTTATAGTTTATAGTAAATTTAATATAAAATTGAATAGCAGTAGTGAACTCTAAAAAAAGATAAATTTAAAATTAAAACAATATATGATGAATAATGTTATATGAACAAAAATATAAACCTAGAATTCCCAGTTCATATAAAACTTTTTAGACAAAATTATTTAAGAAATTACTTATTTCTACATTCTACTAGCCCATAAACCACATCAGAAAATATATACGAAAAATTATACAATAACCAAATAAAGTATATAAAAGTGTATAGATAGCATTTATTTCAAAGGTTACTGACGATATTCTAAAACAATTTTCATAATTATATTATTCTTCGTAACTATTACTTAAATATATTATAAAACTATCAACCATTCATTGTTATTATTTTAAATAATAAAATTTTCATAAAAATTCAATTGAACCACTGGAGCACGATTGAATAAATTTTTTAAAAACATTTGTAAAAGTACACTACAGTAAAATTTAAAATATTTGAACAATTACTAAAACCATTTCCTTGAAATTGAAATATTAATAATGTTTGCATATAAAGGAGTAACTGAAGGTCTACATGGGATAGCTTTTTTAGTAAAGAAACGCTTATAAAAAGACATTATTAAAATAAAGCTGTATAACGAGAGAATTGCGGCGCTGCAAATATTTATTAACAAATCAAAACTTTATATTATTCAGATATATCTCCCAACAGAAACAGCTGCAGAATAACAATTTGATTAATTTTATAACAACCTCGAAAAAGCATTTTGTGAGTTCAAATCTGAATTCATTTGTATAAGGCGAGAAACACAATGTCGCGTCACACGCGTGCCTGCGTGCGTAAAGGGTTGACAAGTTGAGTAAAACCAATGGAAATATATGGAGCCACTTAAAATGCAATTTTGCTAACGCGCGCACGCTTCACGCGCGCAAGAAGTAGATCTAGTTTCTACTTTTTTGGAAGCGTACGCGTTTGATAACTAATTTGACATCGAATTTGTTATTGTTTACTAATAAAAAAAAAATTGGCGGTTAAATTAAGTAACAAATTGTATGTTAAATAAGAAAAAAATATAAATTATGGAAAATTATGATGAAGTCTTGATTGAGAAAGTGAAAAGTAATGAATTTTATAATCACAAAACTTATAATCATACACAAAATTTATAATATTTAACAATAATCTTTTTAAAAATATTCATTTTATATTTCAAATTTATAAATAAAAATTATTAAGAAATTAATTTACAAAACATCAATATCAAAAATATTAAAACGCACGCGGCATTGTGGTTCACAATTTGTTCTAACGCGTTTAATTTCAATGCCTACATATGTCACGCACGCGTGTGTTTCTCGCCTAATAGGTAACTTCAACGCAAAAATTGATCAAAGAAATGTGGCAAAGTTTATTAACAAGAGCATAAATAAAAAATGCACATAGAAAAATCCGAATGGAAATATAAAAAATTATAATAAACAAAAAGTCTATTCTACAAGATGTATCAGTTTTAAACATATTTAAATTTAATATTGATCATAGATTAATTTTCCAGCGCATATAAACATTAACCCACAGAACTAAAATATATCATAAAAAAAAATTAAAAAAGATATACCAATAATACTAAGCAATATAGATATTCAAAACTATTTAGAAAATTTAAGTAGAAATTGTAATTGGACGCTAATAAATTCATACGAATCAAAAATTCACAGCATTAGAAAAAGGTATAATTATGTCAGCTAACAACACAATTCATAAAAATAATCCGGGAAAAATTAATAAACTCACTCAAGCTACAAAAAACTTAATTATACAAAGAGAAAATCTACGTCTACAAAATAATCTTTCCGCTCCCGAAAACTTAAAATTAAAAGAATTAAGAAAACGCTGCAAGAAAGAAACAAAAAATTACATTTTAAGCTATAACAGCAGGATGATAAAACAAATAATCGAAGACTCAAAATCAGTTAAAAACACAAAAATGATATTGAACACAGATAAAGATTAGGTAATAAAATTTTCAAAAAATAATAAAGAAATACATATATATGAAACAGCAACACATTTTTTAAAAGATTTATATACCTCACAATTATCCGCAAATGAATTATCTGAAAATCTTCCCTTCCTACCTTCAGAAATATGAACTTGCCTTTCTACCTTTAGAATTGATAAACTTGCGATAGGTAAAAGTTTTAGAAACAATAATATCAAAAGTGAAATGTTAAAGGATGGAAAACCAGAACTCATTAATACTAGGACAAATATATTTAACGAAATATTAAAATCTGAATATATCAGAATATTATTCTGCTTCACAAAAAAGGAGACAAATCTAATATAAAAAACTATAGGCCGATAAGCATTATATAGACTATATAAATTATTCTCTAAATGTATCCTCCGCAGAATTAAATCAACTTTAACATCAACCGAGAGAACCGGCTGGTTTCAGATCAGGGTTCTCAACAACCGATCACCTTCAGTGCTTCAGTCTATTAACCAGATAATAGAAAAATCAATAGAATTCCTAAAGAACATTAATTTATGTCACTTTCATAGACTTTAAGAAAGAATTTGATACGATGGAACATGTAAAAATATGGACGGCTTTGCAAAATCAAAATAGACCAAGAAAAATTATAAAAATCATATTCAAAATATATCAAAATTGCATAGCGAATATTTCTCTAGAATCAAAAGGAACTGCGTTTAAATTAGAAAGAGGTGAGGCAGGGTGACCCCCCTTTCCACAGCATTATTCTGTGCTGTCCTAGAAGAAATTTTTAATTCACTTGATTGGTCAGAACTCGGGCTGATCATTAATGGCTAATAACTAAATAATCTAAAATTCGCTGACGATATTAGCTACATCCTCTGAAAAAATGCAAAGCATGTTTCAAATTGCTTGCAAAAAAAGTTGTCTAGAAATGAATACAGAAAAAAACGAAATTAATTTCGAATGGTCCCAAACACATAATTCGATCAAAAGATGATTTATAGAATATGTAGATGCTTATGGTTATATATATTTGGGTCAAATCATGTCATTCGAAAAAAGACAACAAAAACAAATTGAAAGAAGAATCATTTATGGTTGGATACAGTTTTAGAACCATAAAGATATATTTCAATCAAATCTTATCACAAGAATCTAGAAAATATATATTCGATGCAACTATTCTTCCACTTCTTACTTACGGATCACAAACATTGAATATGACTTCGAAACACATTATACTTACTAAATGGAAATTGGGAACAAATTGCAATAAACAAGACAATTTGGAAATCCTTTGGGGAGGCTTGCTTATACTCAGTAAAAACTAATAATTTTTACTACAGATATATATAATTAAATTGTATTAACTAAATAAAATTGAATTATATTAAATTGTAAAAAATGCAATATGTAATAAAAATTATATTATAAATTAAATTTTAAACTAAAATTAACTAAAAATTAAATATAATATAATAAAAATATGTAATGAAAATTGAATTATAAAAACTCGATTGAAGAGTCTGACAAATTGTTTATTCTGGCTTCTATGTCCTTCTTTGAAGCCATAATTTTAATTTTCGTAATTATTAAATCTTCTTAAATTTGTTTTTCATAAAGAGTTGTAGCTAAAAATCTTGATAATAATCCTAAATATAAATTAATAATAATAAATCCGATTAATAATTCTTGTGTTCTAATCGTAATCATTCGTAATGATAAGTTTTTGTGAATTGCACTTGGTGGCAATGGCAAATATAAAATTTTACAGATACTGTTCAAGAATGCTGAACTATAAATATTATTCTTCAATTTTCTTGATTGATTTTTTATCAGTTGCCACCGTAAAATTTCTACAAACATATAAAATAATATAATTATTAATATTAAAATCCATGTTGATATTTGAAATGGTAAAGTTAGATAAAAATCGACCTATTTCTGAGCTGTATGGTACTATTAGACACCATGGAGAATACACATACGGATATGTCGATGTTCTTTGATAATTCATTAATCCTGAGCTTATCAAAAAATCATATTTATCAGTAAAATTATAATATTGAATAATAGTTTCAGTAAAATTTGCATTTATATATTCCATAAAGTTATAAAACATTTTAGCATTTATTCCACTTGTTTTAGTTGTATTAGGATTTATTTTATAATTAAAGATCCTTCCCTCGTCATAATATTTTCGGAGAGCCTTTATAGGATATTTGTGTAAATTTTTGATTTTATCTTTAAACAGCTCATTAGGCATTAAAAAATTTTCAATTTCCACAGTTGGAAAAACTGGTTTATAAGTGAAAATTTGACTCAATTGGTTTTTATAGTTGGAAATTATAATAACATTTGGGAATTTGTGATCCCAACACCATTGCAGTAATATTTGAATTTATTTTTCTTCATAATTATTTATTATTAATATAACTTTCGAAAAATGAATATTTATTAATATTTTATTTACGATATTTAGCAATTCATCAGAATGATTATCAAGAAAAACAAATGACAAAATATTTGATGAGATTTTGTTATAAAATGTAAAATTTTCACTTAATTCTGTTACTAGTATTCGAGGAACATTTTCTAGTTCTTTATCTGGAAACTTAAAATCAAAAAATTGTTTATTGTTAATTGTATTGAAAATTATAAAACTGTCGAAATTATATATTTTATGTTGTATTTCTGTTATTCTTTATATAAAAGGAAAATTAATTGAAACTTCAGCAGTTATTAATGATATTAATAAGATAAAGTTAATATTCATTTTAAATTTTAATACTAAACTTTAGTTATACTGACTTAATATTCGGAGGACAAAAATCAACTAATATAAAAATTCACAAAGTCATAAAGTCACCAATTATATAATGCTGTATAACTTTATATCGGCATTACTTAAATATATTAATTTTTGATTTAATCTTATACTTTCCAATGAATATATAGAATGTAATTTCTTGTATTTACATTCGTATAATTTCTTTCTCATATAAAACAGAGACTATTGCATAATATGAAACTTACATTCTTTATAAGCACAATGTCTTGACATCCAAATGTTAGTATCAACTGTCCTGAGAGATAGTATTTTCTTCATCATTACCGCACCAGAACATAGATAATATAATTAATACATTTTTTATTATGAGATAATTAAACAATACGTATTTTTTATAATGATCTATCGCAAAATTAAACTTATAATTTTCTTTTAATTACATTGGGTATATATAACAATGGCTTATTCTTCTCTATTTTTCTTTTTCATATTTTGTCGAATTTGTCTAGCTCGTTTGGATACTTTGTAAATTGTGTACCTAAGTCATCTTACATTATTACGTACGCTTACACAGTTTCTGAGTGTTCAGTTCGTTGACAGTTTTGTCTATTTATTGCCACCTAATGTATAGTTAGATGTGCCCTACGCAATTCCATTTCATTAAGTCGATCCAATATCTTATATTCTGTTTGTTGTCTTGTGGAAACTATTTGAAAATGATTTTTTCTATTTTCTATTTAATTTTAATTCTTAGTAAAACTTTTGCTTAAAAAGCTGTTAAGCGGATAATATCGTTAATACATTAATATCAAACTCCTCGATGTATATTATTTAGCCATTAGCTTGTTTGATTTAATTTCCAATAATTTCGTTCATAAATCACATAGTAATATAACATTAATAATTAAATCACATAGTAATATAACATTAATAACATATAAATTTGATAACGTAATATAAATAATGAGAAAAATTTATATGTACACAATATCAAGAGGATGAGTGTAACTTCTATCTATATAATTTAATTACAATCTAATTGGTAAAAGATATAACCCTAAACAAACCGAAATGAAGCCACTAAAATCAAAAAATATCTTATATGTATATAAACTTTACATATATATTTTTAGGATAATTATCTTAACATTGTTTATGTTTACTTTTACATAACTTTCTATAAACAATTAATTATACAGTATAGTTTAAAATTTACTATCCTTTAACAAAAAATGTATAGCTATAATATAATTTTCATAGTTTTAAATATATGATCCTTTAATATATTTTATCATAAAAGTTATATAATATACAATTTTTTATTCTCAACACAGCTGTTTTTATATAACTTAAGCTTCATATCCTTAAAACATGAATCAAAGTTATTATAATTAAATTTTTATACTTTATGTAAAAAATAATTATATTTAAAATATTATCTTATCTTCGGTATATGTTTTACAAGGAAATTAATATTAAAATATATTTTAGGAACTAATATTAATTTACAATAAATACATAGCAATAATTTTTCAAATTGATTTTACAGGAACAGGACGTTATGAATTAAAAGTGTTCTACAATTCAATTCTGAATTATAGAAAATTCCATAGTGGAACAAAATTCAATCATATAACAGAAAAATTAATATGAATTTAATTTTTATAATTTAATTTAACATAATATTTAATTTCAAGCAAATAAATGAAATATTTCAATAAATATTTGAATTATTCAAAAATTATTTAAATTCAAAAATATCTAGAATTAAATTTTTTAGTAGACTTGTTTGATTTGATCGAAAATTTTCTATATGAAATCTATAAACTTTAGATATAAAGTTTTACGATAATTTGGATCTTATTTATTATTATTGATCTTTAATATATTTTTTATCATAGTAAAATCAATGTTTTTTTTTATGAAATATCTTGATTTTAAACTATATTGAAGAAAGATCAAACTATTTTCTGTTTAAAAAGTAAATCAAAGATTGTTAAATAGTTTATTTCAAAAAGATTATCAATACATTTCCTTCAGAAAACCCGAACATTTTAACAGAGTTTCATAAAACATGTTCAGTATATTAATTTTATAACCTTTTCGTGGTACTCTTTTCCAGTTATCCAAATTTTGCCACAAAATTTATATTGTTTTAATTTTGTATATTAAAATTTAATAATTCAAAGTTTTTTTTTACAAATTTATAAAACAGGAAAAACAAATTTATATAAATTACCTCAAATTAAATTTACGGTAAGCACTTCAACATAAAAAATATGTATATATAAGAAAATCAATTAACTTAAAGGAAATTAAATATTTAAATGAAAGTTTTTGAAGCTTTATTTATGTAAATGCGGGATTTAACCTAAAAAAAAATTAAACAATGTTTCAATATAATAAATATATTAATTTATATACATTTTCTTAGTATTCCGGAAACATTAAATTTTTGAAAAATTAACAATATTAATCCTAAAAGGCTTTTAATCCAAAGAAATTTATTTTGTATTTTTTGTATAAAAACAACTTTATACTAATTTCACCTTAGCACACCTATTTCCGACAAGGAAAAACAAACTAATAAATTTTAAAAGAATATTTTGTATTCCTAATATACAAAAACATCAAAATAACATTTTTCATTACAACATTTTCGTCCGTATCCGGTAAAGCAGGATTTACACTGTAAAATATTTTCCAATGTTGAAAACAAATGAATAGACTGTATAATATTGTTAAGAATTATTAATTGTATAAGTTAAATATAATAAGTTATTATATTGTATAAGTTAAGAATTATTAATATAAATTATACTTAATTTAACCCAAATATTTCTATATGTAATAAAAAGTTTTCGAAATACTTAAATATATTTACTATAAAATTTTAAATTATCAAGTCAAGTGTATAAATAATAAATCATTCGCATATGAATAATCCTTAATTTTAAATTTCCTTATATTTTACTACTGTCCTTTATTTTACAAACATGAAACAAAAAATCTTAACTAAAACTTTTTCCCTACCGCGCACTTTCCAAAATTTAATTAATTTATATTGATTTTCCTTACAAAAATTACGTTTGAGTGTTTGATGATAAACCCAACAAATAAATATAATTCAGGGTTAATTTTGACTAAATCTTAAGACTGTATAATATTTAACTTTGGTATTTATTAAAGAAAATTCAAAAAAAAAAAAAAAAACACTTGTAGTCAACCCTCCTCTAAATTCCTTTCTTAGCCACAGGTGGGTATATAATATTTAACAGAGAAACATCCTGGGCGGTGATTTATTCAAAAGATTATAGAATTATTCATTAAATTATTTTTATATTCATTTTTATATATATTTAAGATACCAGACGATAAATTGTAATTTATTACATTTTCAAGTCTCGAAATATAACGAAGTTTTTAGTAACAAATGCTGATTTGTTGTAAAATAGTGTATACCTTCTAAAATGATGTCGGAAATTTATTTTTATCCAAAATATATATTTGCTATTTTTATACTTGGATTTCCGACTTTTTATTGGAATTATTGTTATATTAACAAATAAGTTTAATATTTTAACAATTGAAATAATGAAAAGTGAAATAAAATGATTTATAGATTCAAATCAAATTAAATAATTAAATTAAATATTCCACTATAAATCAATTCCAATCATAAATAGTGTATTTACATACAAGTTGTGTCAAAAATTTCAAATTTGATGTTGCACAACGTACAGTACAGTGAAATACATACCCGAAATAAATTCTTATTGAACACGTATTTGAAGTTGTATATGATAAATTAAATAATTGAATTAAGATAGTTTCATATTCCTTGGAATTAATTATTTCCGGTTAAGGATTCATATATTCCGACAACATCAATGTAGTTACAGTCTATTTATATTCATAAAATGGCTTATAAAACACAGAATGTTTCAGATTTATGAATTGACTTATTATTATATACAAGATGTGAGACAAGTATTAAATATGAATTATTTTCCATGGACACGTTTATGTATACAAATTTCATTATCCTAGATGTGTTCAACAAGTTGCTTTGGTTTAAACAAATTAATATGAATTTGTTGATTAGTTAGTTCATCTCAATGAATTTTAAATATAAATTTAAATTGATAATCTTTTCAATTAGTTCAGAGTTGATAATTGTATGATTTTATATATTCTTTAAAATTGCGGTACAGCTCAAATCGAGCCTTGGTATTTAGAGGTTTCCTGAGAGCAAATGGCATCAAACGTTATCATTTTCCTCAATTTTAAAATCATTATTATATCATTATCAAATTTTATTCCGGTACCCAGTTTAACTTAGAGTGGTATTGATATATCGCACTAGAGTTGAACACGGGACCTAATACATCTCAGCAAACCACACTATCATTACGCCAAGCCACGTCTTTACATAAAAAATAAATTTATTTTAATACCAAAACTTTTATCAACTAAAATTTAAACAATTTTTTTTTTCATTTTTCAGTTCGTATGACTTGCAATTAATTTTCCCGTAATTATAAACTAAAGTTTTCTTCAGACTACTTTAAGGCATAAGTTGTGTTTTGTGTCCTTGAGAAAAGTATGTCAATTTAATAATTATATCCTTTTTTTTATACTTGTGAAGTGAAGTGAATGTACCTATTACAAAAGTTTCTATACTAAATACACAAAAAAACATAAAAAAACCACAATGGGTAAAAAGTTATTTTATTCATTGTTGTTGTGTATATATTTATTTAGTCCTTTTTCTTTTTTTTTTTGTCCTTCTTATTTTGAAAATAAACAACAAAAAAAATGCTTTACTAAAATTTTATACTTTTGTTTGCAGATGAGTTTTTTTAAACTAATATTTAAATTATTTCTTATATAAGGATTAAAAGGAAAATATATTGTTAACAAGTGTGTGCTAGGATTTATAAATTTTTCTTAGATTTCTTGAGATTAATAATTCATATTTCGATTTTTGAAATTATGAAAGATAATAATATATTTCTAAATTATTTCAAAATAAACATAAAAACTTCAATTATTATTATTTCATGAATGAAGATTATTTTTCAATAGATAGCCCCTATATCGGCTAATAAAGGTTTAATGGAAATCTTATAGGCTAATACTCACATAAAAAACTTCACGTACCAGGTAGCGCTGAAAATACTGAAAAACTATATTTTAAAAATAATAAATTTTATGGTAATCACCCAAATTATCACAGCTGGAAATTATCACAGTGGATAATAAAGTTAAAACGGCTAACATTACCTAGGGGTGATCCAAATTAAGTAATTACCGGTCTTTGGAACCGTGCTAAATTTGTTTTTGGAAAACCTAGGTACCCCAAGTAGTAGATTACGAAACGACCGAGCACTTTCTATGATATTGTTCATATTTCACGCACCTATGTACATTGTAAATGTTTTGGTTTTAACTACTGGTATTGGCAATTAGTGCTAAAGAGTAGTCCGAACAATGGGTGGCTGAGTGCGTATAATAAATCTAGTTCTAGTCTGAGTATAAGAATAATTCGCGGATTCTCGTCTTTCAAATCCATGCGTCTATTTGTATTGTATTAGCGGTTTATTGAAATAAATTAAATCTTTGAGCTGAGTAACCGGACACACTTAATTCAACAATTCGAGAGCGATAAAAGTAATTTTTTAATAATTTCTAAAAAATCTTCAATATTGCTTTTTCTGTATATTTAAAAAAAATCTTGTAAATACATAACCCTTTATATGTTTATTTAAAAAGCATAAAAATCAAATATGTAAAATAATCTATTTGCTAGATCTTTGTCTGATTTAGAAAATGATTTTCTTCAAAATTTATTCAAAGATTCCGTATAAATTTAGATATAAAATTTTACGATAATTCGGACCCTTTTTCATTGTTAGTTCTTCAATGTAATTTAATGATTTTTGTAATGCGTTCACACAACCCAATATATTTATAAAATTTGAATTCTTCTAAATAATATTTAAAAAGGTTAAACTGTATTGTATTTATAAATTTATATCCATTAGGAATTCCAAATATATACTCCAAAATAAATACAAACTAATTACGGATTCATACTTTCATACTTTCGCCAGAAACAAAGCACTTCTGTATAGGTATTCTTAAATCGACTTTATTTGTGTTAAATTTGCAGAACAAATCAATTTCAAAACTATCATAAAAGTTATTACAAAACTTTTAATCTCTACCCATTAAATTTAGTAACGTATTGTTAATTCTTGATGATTTCTTGATATTTTCTTGATGTTTTCTTGATATTTTCTTGATATTTTGGATGTGTTATTTGATAAACTTTTAACTTTTCTTTTCGAATTTCTCTGTATTGAAAGGATATTATGTTCAATCAAAAATTGTTTCCAAGCATTTTAAGATATGTCGAAGTTCTACCTACTACTACTAACTTTTAACAATATAAAAAATAACATTTTCGATCATTCAAAAATCTAATTTAGTTATTCGATTTGACCGAACAAATTTAATGAAATTTCATAATTTTCTGGAATTTTGATTCATTACTTATTTACTATGAAAAATAGAAAGGAAACTAGGATATTGAAAATTTGATAATAAAAGCATGACATTGAATACATATAATATCAAATTTTCCTTATTCCTATTATTCTGTTTAAAACGCTGATTAAACTTAATTATCTACTAGATTAGCTTCAAAATTATCATGGCAGACCTGAATATGTGATAATATTCCATAAAATTTAATATATGTATATATTTAAGAATTTATATGTAGAGATACATATTTAGAGATGTATAATTAAAACAGATACTTCAAAAATTTACTCGGAATTTAACTAGAGTTATACGGATTCTTCTATTTTTTTCTATTTATTTCTATAAGTTGAAATTTATTGCACACTTTACATAAACAAAAATTGAACTATCAGGAATACATCAAATTTAATATTTACACCTGAACTTATTATACAAATTTTAACTTTATTATGCTTTGCTAAATCCAATCCACAACTTTATGTCTATCATTTTTATTCAAATATAATTACATTCATGTCGATATAAATTTAATATGTTTTTATGTTGTATACTCTTATTTCTGACTAAGAAATTTAACAGATTTTAAATTAGATCTTATGGGAAATACAAAATCCTGTTTAAATAAGAAAAAATAAAAAAATTATATTAAAAACATTTTATATCGAGCAAATAAATTTGTTAGATAAATATTTCAGGAGAGAAATCAGAACCCGAAATAATCCTCTAATCACCAAAAAGTTAAATAAAAAGAAAATGGATTTTTGAATTGCCAAGGGAATTAAATAATGTAAATTACGTTTTAAAATGTTACAAAACAAAAAAAAAGATGCTAACAGTGGAAAGCAGATAACTCGTAGTTAGTTGCAACAATGTTTTGTAATTAACAGTATCTTTGTAACAAACAGTGTTTTGTTAAAAATTTCTCAGCATTTAATACACCTATATAATCTTTAATGTACTTTATATAATTCGAAACTTTGATAAGGACCAACTAAAACTGCCGACCGTAATTTTTTTAGACACAAACTATAGATTACAAAACGAATATGTTGTGTGAATTGTCATTATAAAATCGGGTAACAATGACTATATTGTGGAGAGTAGAGCATTGAACTTATGAAATATAATTGGGCATTTTAAAATTGACCCATAAAACTACCGTCTTCAAATTTTGCAGGCAACTACATCAGAAAACTTGTGTACCAAATTTCATTAAAATCTCAGATATATTTTTTTGTAGAGCAAAAAAAAAACACCGGAACTCAACGTAAACTGAAAATTAATTATACCATGACCCCAAGTATCGATCCCATATTTTACGGGGTTCAGGATAAAGTCTGATGGATTTAACCAACTTACATTAAAAGCTGATGAGCTGTTAATTTTGACTTCCTTAAATTATTGAAATATGATATTAACTACACTAATATTCCTTTTTCAATGAATTACCTTCACATCAATTTAATAAAGCATAATACTCGTAACTTTACACACATAAATATTTTATAAATAATCTTCGAAAGTTTAAAGAATTTAAGTACAGGATTAAATATCTTTATTTTAAATTACAGATAAATTTAATTCTTCTATTCTATATAAATTCCTTTTAATATGCTAAAAAGTATGGAAATCAATAAAAAAAATTATAACAAATTTAAGGAAGCATAAGCGCGTGATTAGTCAGATCTATCAAATATTAAGAGCATATTTATATTCATACAAAAGGAATTTATGGTTAATAGACAAAATTGTTTAGCATTATTTTCTTTAAGGATTAAAGAGTTTTATTGACACTGTGTTCATTTTCCGAATAATTTAACTTACATAGACTTCAAATTAGACTTTCAAGAGTAAATTATGATACAAATAAAGTCAAGAAATGTATGGGATTCAGGCTTTAATAACAAATGGGAAGAAAAACATGGTAACATGGAATCTTGGATTCCAGCTCATGTGGGATTTTAAGGAATTGAAGATGCGAACCTTTTTGCGAAGCAAGAAGCAGATTAGACATTCACAGTACCATATATCACGGTGTCACCTCAGTCGTTTCAAAAGGACCAAACCATACGACCACTTTACAATTATTGGAACAGGCAAGTAGATGAGACATTCGAATATATTCATATGTGACCCTTCCAGAAAATTGAACTACGGAAATGCTTGAACTGAATAGGGAAAAAAGCAGATTACTGGAAAGTTAAAAAACGTCTAAATCGATTTGGACTATCGAAAGCGAGAAAAATTATCGACAGTACGGGCCTGTACAGTGAGGCATAATCCTCCCTGAAAAATTTAATCTAAATTGTTGAAAACAATTTACAAGTTCTTTGATAGAAATAATATAAGTTATATTATTGTCGAAATAATATAAGTATAATTGATTTAATGACACTTTCAATACATGATACTCCAATTTCGACAAATAATATAAATTGGGGAATCGATAATTTTAAAAAAATATACTCATATATATTAAAAGTATCGATTTATTAAATATTCTTGGTATTTTAATTTTTTCGTTTTATAATAAAATTATTTAGATTTCAAAATTACTAATTTCCATGTGATCATTTGTATCTTTGCAAATAATATTAATTTTATTAAAAAATAATGTAATATTAATTTTTATTCGTCATAGTTCATTTATAATGACAACCGAATCAAAGTATAAAAGATAATATATAAAGACATTATAGCGTCAGCTTGACTTGAAATTAGTTTTTCATAATAACTAAAAATAATTTTTGTTGATGGTAAAAGTTCATAAAGTTAATTAAAGTTTTATAAAACATTTTGAAATTTAACTAATTTTGATTTTTTTTTTCATGCTGACAACATTTAATTGCTTTTCAAAATATTAAAATTTTTATAATAAATTATTCCTAAGTTAAGAAATTAGCTGAATGAATCTTTAAATATTTTCTCTTCTAGTTTCTAATATTACAACGAAGCCTGTAGTAATTTGTTAAAAAACATATTTATGTGTATAGATTGGAAATTAGAAAACTGTTAAAAACATAATGTTTACAAGATAGTTTGTTGACATAAATTCTTAGAAATATAATTAAACTTTGTAGTGAATAATGTTTAACGAAATTTAAACTTTTACTTATAACTTATTTTATTCAATAAATTATTAGTATTGTATATAATATAACATTCCTTACTTATAACATAAATTTATACACGAATGGAATATGTTTTTATGTTTAATTTATTGTAATTTTTAATATTATTAAGAAGTTATAATAAAAACTCTTTTTCTGAATTAATTATAAATACATAATATCGAAAATAATATAAAGTCAATTTAATTTACCAATAATATCAAAAAATCAATTATAGAATTGGGATCTGGACAATTCACTGTAAATTATTCATGATATAGCATTTCATCCTATAGGAGTTCACTGTAAACATTAATAAGAATATATGGATTCTGTTAAATTTAGATTATTCACATGAAAGTATTGATATTTTGACATTTGCTAGAACGTCAATGTCAAAATCTCAATACTTTCATATAATCTCGACTAATAAAAATCTCAGAAAGTATACGCGAAAGTCACTTAATAGTGATACGTTTCAACGGTTTTTATTTAACTGCTAATCACTTCAGCCAGCGGTATAATAATTTCCTCGTTTCAGGATTTTGACTTGTTATAAATATTGAATGTGAATTGTGAACCTATCGGTGTCGTGATTTGTTGACATTATCACTTAATTATTCAGTCATTGTCTGGCAATGAAATTACATAACTTTAAAACTGATTTCACTCTTTATAACCTAATTCGATAGTATGTGTATAGGGACTAAGTATATAATCATAAATATTAATAAAAGAAATTATAAGCGCTAATAAACGATTATTTTCATAAATTAATTTTACCAATATAATAAACATTTGAAACCATTTCTGAAAAAAAACCCTTCGTCATCAACAATTAATGTGAAAAATTTATGATTGTCAAGAAATCAGTATTTTATTATAAATACTTTTTTTTTTACTTTCGAGTCCATTTTGAATTCGTTATTTGTCCATATACTGATACCAGTGCTGCAGAATATAATATTTATTATTTAAAGTTTAAATATATTTGAAACTTTGAAATATCTCAATTTCACTACATATTTAATGGTAAATTAATATTACATCATGAATTGCAATAAGTGTAATGTTTGTATTACATTTTCAATCCGTGAAAATTTGTCGACATAACATAAAAACTATACAGATTTATGGACAATTCACCATCACCATATAACAATTTATCGTATGATAATATTTCGTATTTTAAAAACAATTCACCCAAATTACAAAATTTAAGTGTCAGTAAATAACCAATACGTGGAATTGGGGTCCGATGCAGAATCTTGTCAATCACAATCACAGTTCGAAAATGCTGGCAGTCGCAATCCTGATACGTTTAGAATCTAATAAAATTAGTTAACTCTGATAGAGTTATTTTCTATAAAATGTAACCTGTGTTCCGTAATATCCGTTGACAATTTCCATAAATTTTATGTTGTACCGTAGAACAAAAATGATTTTTGCAGGAAAAATAATTTATGTATAAAGTAAAATATAATTTATGTATAAAGTAACTCACGGCATTGAGTATTTGTTTATCACTTCTAGTTATATATGTCTATATAAAAATTTAAAAAAAAACTTTCAAAATTTCATTTTGTTTATATGTAATTATAAAAAAAAAAATCATATTATACTTATTTTTACAAATAAATTAAAACCGATGATAAATTAAATTCATACAGCAAAACATAAAAAAAATATAAAATTTGATTTAATATTGCAGAAGTTTCTTTCATACTTCATTTATATATATTTCATTTAAGCATTGTAAAAAAAGCCTATTTAAAATTAACTTTTTATTAAATAAATCTTCCATGTTAAATGCGAACTCAAAATGATTTATTGCCTTTTTTTGTATCAATTTTTATTCATTTACATATAATTATTATAATGGAAAATTTAAATAAATAAACATTAAAATGTAATACACCCAGCATAATTAATGTTTGATCATTTAATTTTTGATGGCACAAAAAATCAAATAATGAAATTAATGAACACGATCAATCTTGCTCTTGTGCTATTTTGAAGCAAAAATCATAAAGGCTGGGCTACGTAGTTTTTATCGTTTCAGTTCAGTTTCGATTCGATTAGTTAAGTATAGACTAAACATATAGCTATTGCAATCGATTAAATCACATATTATTTTATTTTTTGTTTTTAAACTGTCAAATTTCATTCCTCTTGAGATTTTCCATACAAAATATATGAAGACTTCAAACTTAATTGAACGAATCGAAACTGAACAGTTCGAAACTATATAGCCCACACTTAAGTGAAAACGACATTCTTATATGAATATAAGAATGCCCGAAAATCGAAATCATTGACAGAAAATAATGCTGAACAAGTAACTTTTCAGCAATCTTCTTAAATTTTAAAATATTCTAAATGCTCTGACAATAATTTCTTAATTTAAAAACTTCCACAGGTTTTAAATAATTTAATTGGTAAGATTCAAATTATCTGTACCTGAATCATTCAGTATATAAAATGTATTTCTAGAATATGTTGAATCTATTAAAGATTTAGGGACTATTTATGATACACATATGTTTTAGTAGTCACTTTGACTTCATAATTACCAAGTCTTTATAAATAGTTAAGTTTTATTAAACTTATTGTTAAAACCAAATTATGGACCCATAATAATAATAAATATGCTAATCATTAAGAATATGTTCAAAAAATATTTACTAAATATTTAGTATACAATATCGAAAATTCGAAGAAAACTATTTTGCGTGATACATATTACTTACTTTAAAATGAATTCTCCCAAACTTTCATGAATTATTTCATGTTTCTCACCATCATCACAAAAATTACAGACTTGACGAATGTTTTACGAATTCCATTATGTTATTTAATTTAGTTTTTTCAATGACTTACAATTAAGAGATAAGATTGTGTCATATGTGAAACCTTAAAGAATGGATGAAGTAATATTAGCTTTAAAGTTTCTAATTATATGCTCAATAATTTTAAATTGTTATTATATTGAAAAAAAATTATTAACAATATTTGTACTTATATTATTATATACAAAAACTGTAATTGGTAGACGAATAAATAAAAAAATAAATAAATTAAAGATAACTAATTAACTAGATCAGAATGAATTGGATATACAGAGGGGAATTGGTGGATATGTCATATTTTTACCCATTGTGATTGTGCCACTTTTATTAAATTACGAAATTGTACCACTTTTATTAAATTAATTTTATATAAGCTCTTTAAAAATTGTATATTTTGTATAGCTTATTTAAATGCATCATAGAATAAAATTCATTATAAGCAAATGGTCTACATTACTTTGTAGAGATAATCCAGTCTTCTGATAAAATAAAGTAATTTCATTTTTGTTTATTTTTCTAAAAGTTTTTGTATTTTGTAAGCATTTGTAACTTTAGTTAAAAGTACTTTGTTAAAAGGAAAATACATAATGGGACAAAAAACAATAATCCTCTTTCTATAAACTAAAACTATTGCTCGTCTGTTTTCCAACTAAGTACATTTCCTGATGGCTTATTTAAAATAGCAAAAAAAATTGTAAAATTGGTTCTGACAAATTCTATAGTTAGAAAATGTATTTAAAAGAAATAAAAATATAATAATTTGAAGTGAAAAATGAATTTAAGCTTTACGATTATTAGTTTTTTTAAATTCAATTTTAAAACTTTACAAAATGTAATTAGTTATTTTATTTAATTATTTGCACATTTCATTATGGAATGAATTGAAGGCTAGTATACTCATACACTCAGGGTTGGTCTTTTTTAGAACCATAATGTTCATTATGGTGTACATAGAATGGTAATCTTTAAATCCTAAGCTGATCTATAAGATCTATAAGATCAGCTTAGGATTTAAAGATTACGATTCTATGTACACTATTTAAATTCTTTCATTATAGTTATACCGAAGCGGTTTACAAAGCCACCGGTATGTCAACCAAATATCAGGATGGTTTTAATTCACCAAAATACTTTAAAGCGCGGAAAAATACTACAGGGAATTGAAATATACGTCTATATAAGTTGTATAAAAAACCGTGGTATAAGAATAGAATTTAAAAACAATTTTTAAATTACAAATAAAGTAAAAAATATAAAATTATAATTAAAAATGCATAAATCAATGTTCTGCAAATAAAATTCGTTGGCCATTTGAATAAACAAAAATAAATTTAATTAAATATTAACAAAAAAAAAATTAATTACAATCATTGCACTTTATCATAATTAAAAGTTTATTTAATCATTTCACTTGATTATTTCATTAAAAATACAAAAAATAATTCAATTTATAAAATAATTGATATAAAAAAAAATTGTTTCCATAAATTTCAATTTTATTATATAATACTTCAAATTTAATTGGTTAATCCATTTTTATTCAGTTTTTTAATTGGCAAATTAAAAATCAACAATATTTCAATTTATATAATCAAAGTTTATCAACGTTTTTTAAAAATTATGTTAACTTTTATATTAACTTTTAATAACTCGTCTTGTTAAATTATTAAACATCTTTTTACTATATTGGATTTTCATAATTTTTTCAATTCAATTATCATTATTGCATGTTAAAATGTAATTTATTCTTTCATATATTTAAGTTCACAAAATATTCAAAATTGGATTATAAATAATTATTATTCATAATGATTTTTCAAGTAAAACTTAAAATGTATGATTTCAGGTAATTTATGAATTCTTCATAAAAATTATATTCTAATAACATGTCCATCAGCATAACCTAAAAATATATTACACATAAATATGCTTAATTTAATTTTCCAGAATAACTTTTTAAAAAAATCTGATAGTCTTGTTAAATATACCCAAAATTTGTTATTAAATATTTTAATCTAAAAGTGTAATTGTGCAGAAAATTAGAACATAAAGAAAACAATGAAATATATTCGATCATTAAACTAACTTTTAATCGTACTGGGAAAAAAGCCTGGGAAGGACATTATATCAATTTTTCATGTGGAAACTTCTACGTAATAAAATACAACTGAATAATTTTTACCTGACTCATCAAAATTATTCTACTTATATGTAAACAAAAAAAAAGGTAAATAATGAAAAAAAAAAATCCCAAAGGATATAAACCTAAATAATGTCCTTCCAAACCTTTTATTGTCAAAGTGTACAATTTTTATTTACTTAATATATGAACTTTGTTGCTAACACAAGAATAATTGCCGTCAAGGTTTATTCACCACAAAAAGGATCATTAGCTTTAAATATTACTAGGGTCCGGGTCACTAAATAGGCTACAATTCAAATATGCGTATTTAATGTAACAATTTCGTTAAAAATATATTTTACAAGAATTTTGTAGATGAAATATTTGAGAAATTAAAAAAAAATTCACGCAACAAATTAAGTTCCTGTAGATTTAGATGGATTTAGAGGTGCAGATCTACATATAAATAAATTATAATCGAATTTACTATTATTTTATAATGTTACCATACCGCCGTAATAAATATATACGCACTGTACACATATTGGTAAAAGGACGAAAAACTCAATTATACATTTTTATTATATTAAATTACATATTTAAGTAAATTCTGCACATCTGAATTTGTCAATTTTTCTTACATACTGCTCGTATTTTAAAGTATTTTTATTTAGAATTAATTTAATCAATAACAAAAATTGTGTCAATACTTCCGGATTATAAAAGGGAATGGTATACACAACATAAATACCTCAACCGAAATCATGAACAAATAAATATTTTAATCGAATTATACATAATCATTTCAGTGAATTACTTAAATTATTACATGTAATGCCATTCATAATTTCCTTCTGTAATGTTAATGAAAATTGAAGTATAAACGCAATTATTTTTCATAAATATTAAATAAATTCTAATTAGTTTGCTAGTTACTATGCATATATGTCAAATCTAAATTAGTAAAAATATAATTTTATTTCGAAATTCATTAAGTGATATAATCAATGGCGGATCTAAAAATATTTGCTGGGGGAGGTACTTGCATTTTTGTTAATATTAGAATTATATTATTAATTAAACCATCATTTCTATAATAATTTTATGAAAATCTCATAGGATTACCAGAAAGAAAAAAAAATATTTAAAATAAAAATTACAACCTTCTATTTTTAATCATATAGAATCGTTGGGCTACGATTTTTTTGAAACTTGATTTAATCTTTTTAACAGCGGAACTGCTAGGCTACTTCGTTGTGGGGTAACAGAATCTGACTAAGTAAATATTCAATTTTTGATGTTGCTTTTGAAACTCGTTTTTTTTATCGCTTATTAGTAAAACTGGTACTTTTGGGGGCATTTGCTCAGAGTGCCCTTTTCAAATGCGCCAGTGTATGGTATGTGATGTATACAAATGGTGACAATTACAAAATAAATGGTACTCAATTTAATAATAATTATACAAATTATACAAAAAATGCCTTTAATAAATTACATACGTTAATGGAAATTAAAATATTATACCAAATCTAAATTATAAAAAATTTAATTAAGGAATCGTATGGTTGTAATTTTTACAGTATTTTAAATGGAAATAAAAATTAGTTAGAATTTGAAAAATAAGAAAATTCAAATTAGAAAGGATTCTAACAATAAAAATCTTATACAATTCATATAAAAATTTATATACATATATATTTTTAAACATAATTTAATTTTTATTTATTACCTCTGTAAAAATATTTAATATTGCGAATCCTTTTTACAATAAGGAAAAGCTTAATAAAAATATTTATTGTATGTATAATGTAAAGGATTTCTACATCCTACATCCATAAAAAATTGTGTAATAGTTAGTTTATTAAATTTTTCTACAGATAATTGGATTCTTTTTTTATTTTATATTAACGTGGAAGTCATAAAAATTGTTTAAAGGATTTTGAATTATTTTGTATTAATTTTATGATCTATTTTATGCTATTCTATTCGAGTTATTTCAATTTTAATATATTTTTTTCAGTTTAACAAAATTGCACATAGTTTAATAAATTCCAGTTAACTTAAATAGATTTTTTACATAGCAAAGATATTCTTCTTGTTACTAGATTTTTTTTGGTTACGTTAAAGAAAAATAATCTCAAAGAATCTCAATTGTTCTGGGAATAATAAATTTATATTAAATATTTTCTCATTTATATAAATTCGAAATGTTTCATATGTTATAAAACTATTAAAAATGGTTTGTTTTAACCGTGATGCATCGAGAATCAGGCAAACTTTAAATCTTATAGCATTTTATAATGATTTGTTATTTATAATGGCAATATGATCCTCCAAAATTAAATTATATTTATTTTCAAATTATCATTTTTTCCCATTTGCGTGTAATAGATTCAAATTACTGGAATATGTTATTTTTTTAGTATATAAGCCTGCCGCTGGCTTTT
Source organism: Rhamphomyia laevipes (assembly GCA_963920725.1). Classification (NCBI taxonomy): domain Eukaryota; kingdom Metazoa; phylum Arthropoda; class Insecta; order Diptera; family Empididae; genus Rhamphomyia; species Rhamphomyia laevipes. Next base: position 18,469,743 of record OY987258.1, read on the forward strand.
AAATTTAGATTTACCAAGGAGCCTATAAAAGCGTCTGTTCTTGGATTCTTGCCATATAATTTGTTTGTTCGAAATATTCTCCTTTATTCGTATAAAATTTTTACATTTTAATTTTTATTTGCTATAACTTTCCATTGAGTATTTTTATCATTAGGCTAATTTAGATTATTCTTAAAACTTTAGAAGTTTATGTATCATGATATTCAACTGTTACCTCTTAAAAAAGGCCATTCATAAAAACTACTACTGCACCAATAGTTCTGAGCTGTATGTTTCTTTATAATTATTATCATTTGATTAATATCAATTTAATGTTATTATTTATAATGATATTTCTAAATTCTTCTAAAACTTTATCACTTTAAAAATTATAATTTACTTTAAATTTAACATTAATTTTTTGATTTACAAGATTGGTTAATTTACTACGTAAATGTTTTTTGAAAAAGAAGAATGTGTTAAGTGACATACTTCCCTAAGGTATTAATTTTTTTCTTAAATCACAATTAATGTTGTGAAACATAATTTTTTAAATATAAATTACTAAATCTTAAAGATTTTTTTTAACATAAATTTCACTTACATCCTTTCAAAGAAGAAAAGCTCAGAGCATTGAGAAATATTAATTTAATTTTCAAATTGTCATTTTATAGATTACTAAATAAAATAAATTTAATAGGATCTGGACTACCATGATGCCGAGCTCATCTATAAACTAAATTATGAAACTAAACATTGAACCTAACCCACAGTGGATGGTCAAGCTTTTGTGGAGAAAATGTAAGAATTCAAGCTTAAAATATAAAGATTTTATCTTCTTTTTATTGTGTTATAAATGAAACTACTAACTAATAGCTGTCTTTAAGCTTGTTTTCGATGATCGAAACAATTAATAAGTTTAATTATTAAACCTCTATTTTCTTGGAAATGCGAAAGTGGTGATTGTGTGTATGATTGATGAAGATTAGCTACTCGATTACGAGTTTACTATTGCTGGTTATTATCTTTTATTTTTGAACCGTTTTCACTTATTTGATTTGCAATAGTAGTCGCCTTGGGTATCCGTGTCTCAGCACGTCATATCGATACAAGTATTGATTGAAATTTTCAAAGCTTGTTTTTTTTTAAATCTTCTCCCTTCTTCTCCCTTCCCACTGTGCCATAATGAAGTTTGATAACCGTCTTATTATTATTTTCCTTTACTGTACTTTAACATATAAATTATAACTAAATATTATAGCCTAATTGGTTTGTAAGGTAGTAGATTTTCATGATGGATCATTACTTAAGTAATTTTATTTCAATTCTCTAAAGCCTTTTTTAAATATAATTAATGCAATTAGTTTCCATAAATATGTTTCGGAAATTTATATATTTCTTGTTAACTTCAACAATAAATTTGAAAATTCATAAATTCTTATTCAGTCTTCTTCTATCTTTACAAAAAAATAAAATAATAATTTTCACTTTAACAAAATGTATAAAACATTTTCTTTATTTACACATGAATATTTAATTTTTTATTATATACTTTTATCATATTAATAAATAATAACGTCGTTTGTTACATACTTTTTCAGCATATTCAAAATTTATGCTTAATGCTTCAGGCTAAAGGTGCTTGTCAATATGTAAAATATCTAAACATAAAAAATAATTATGTTGTGTAAAAAACTGTTATACAATTTTTAATGTCTTACTATATTGTCATATAATCGATATTGAATTTTAAGTTACAAAATGACAATTTTCATTGAAAAATTGATCAAATGTTATTTATACATTATTTATATACTTAAATTTTACTAAATCAATTTTCATTTATTTTCCCCAATGATTTTTATGTTGAATATTTTCTATAAACCGCAATAATTTTTTTTATTAAATTATGTTATACACGATTATTTTATGATATGTAAGTATTATATTTACAAGGATGTCAGCATCATATTTTGTAACACTTTGCAGGTTATGTTTTATTTATCACGTATATGAGATATTTATTAAATTGCTATATTAAATAATGGTTAAATTGAATTGGAAAATTGAAATTACATTTAAATCAAAATTAATTTATTTAAATGAAAATTCACTACACTATCTACCAGAATTATGATGCTGCTTGGAGTAGTAAGTTATGATAAAATTATTTTTTTGTCCATAATAGAAATCAGAATACAAAGTTATTAATTATTTTCATAACTCTAACCGAATGTACTTAAAAAAAAACCAATAAGGACGAAAAAATAACTCATTTCACTTCGTCATTAAAATTTATCCGAACTTAAATTCGAAATTTTAAAATTAATTTTTATGACGAAAACAATAAAAAACAAATTTATACCAAAAATATTGTACATATTCACATATTTCTTGTACATATTTCTCTCCTTTAAAACAATCCAAAAGGATTTCTGAATTTTTCTATTATGTCATTATATATTTAAATATTTTATTGATTTATTAAATTTGAATTGTATATTTCGTAAAACCAAACCATTTTAAATATAATTTTTAGAAAATTATATTAAATTATAAATTTTCCATAATCTACAATTTTTGGGTAATATAATACCATTAACTTTATAATTCCTCGTTTGTGATTAATGGTTTATTTTGGGTTCATAAAAGGGTAAATTCTGTTCTTGACATTTTATTTTAATGGTGTTAGCTAATCTTTTTTGATTGAAGTATAATAAAGAAAATTTTTAAAGTATTTTATTTAAACATTATTTTTTTTAATTGTTATTTTCAATATAATAATTTTATTTCCTTAAGATTAAAAATTGTAAATAAATTGAATTATATAATTTTAAAATTATTACAAATTATTAATAATATCTTTTTCAAGAAGATTAAATAATTTAAATAATTAAATAATAAATATAATAATTCCACAAAATTTGATAAAAGCATAATATCCGATTATTATTTTTATTATCTTTATTTGATCCTTTTACTATATTTCTTCGATATATTTCGAAATTTCTATATTTATGAAAAAATTGCAGGGATAAAGTTTAGTACACCGGAAGCAAAACAATAAATGAAACTCAAAAGAAATGAAAAAAAATTGATTTACATATTTAAGGGCAGAAGGATATTTTAGTCTTCTTTTTGTATAGGAGATTTTCTCAGTTTGTCTCTCATTTTATGAAATATTGTAATTTCTATAAATATATTAGAATTTTATAATCAATATCCGAATAATTTATACAATAAATAGTAGCAATAAAACTCGTAAACTATATACAAAAAAATTAATATAAAAATTTAAGGAAATTAATCTAAATGGTAGTAAATTATTAAAATGAAATATCCTAACAAGGATTAAATGTCTAAAGCAAAAGGATCTTCAAAAACATTTATTGTATTTATTTATTTTTATATATAGAATATAATTTTTTGGAGTGATTTATAATTATTGTCGTATGGTTAATTGAAATCGTATAAAAGGAACTATATCATATATTTTAGGTCCTGATTACTTCGCAATTAAATCATAATTGATTCTTTTGGAGAATTAAAAAGTAATTTGCTCGTAGTAGTTAGATTTTTGTCATCCAATTGTTGGCTTCTTATTATACAATAACCAAATGTTGACGAATTTTAACCTTAAATTCAATTTTCATGAAAAATTGAAACTTTGAAACTCTAAATTAATATTCCAAGTTGTTTCCGAGATTTCTTGATACCGCAAAAGATAATTTTCTTTATCTTATTCCAATTAATATTTATTTCTTACATGGCATCGAGGACTTTAATAGATAAAATTTGTTACTTACTTGATTTTATAATATTTCTCATGTTGTTTTGGAAATTGAAAGCGACGACCTCTTTCAATTTGAAATTTTCCAGTTTTATATTAAAATGCTCAACTAATAGCCTAAAGTAAACTGATTAAAGGCAATTTGAACTTACTGCATAATTTTGGGACAAACTCCAAATTACATTTCTAATAAAATTTGTAATGACATTGCATTATTTTTCATTTTAAATGGCACAAAATTAAATTCTATCTTGTGCAATAAATATATATCATCACATTTTTCTTCCGGATATATTTTATGAATATAAACACGTAAGACGTAAGCATATATACAAAACAGCATTGAAGGAAAATCAGATAAATGGAAATTTGTAGACTACATTATATAGTTGAATATAAATAGAATTCAAAAAGTATATATTTATATTTAAAAAGATAAAAAAATAAGAAAATATAAATCTGTATTTAATTCAAATTATACTGTTCATTCACAGTCTTTAATGTTTTGAAATTTATTTCAACGATTTTGACGATTGTAGGAAATCCTTTCGATAAATCTATACAGGAAGTTTTCTACAAATGCAAATTTTAGTTTTTATAACATAAATGTGGAGAATTTAGAGGATACAACATTGAAAAAATTCGTTCTGGGAACTATCAAATTGAAATTATATGTATTGGAAATAATATCGTTGCTAAAAAATGAAATTTACGATTGTGGGGTCAATAGGACAAAATAATTATTTATTATTTACCACTGTAATCTCCATCAGGCATGATCGCAACTTTTTTAGGACCATAACAATTATCATTCACATATTAACTAATCGCAAACTCGCTATTCTATCTATAGATGCCCCTGAATAAAACCTAATATTTTTTTTCAAATTCGTGTTCAATTCATCCAAGAACTCAACTCATGCAAGTACCAAATTCGAGTCTCTTCCCTCTCAGCCTAATACATTTCCATATAAGTTTCAGCCACATCTTCAAGTCTCTCCAGAAACTTTTATACTGTAACGGTTTAACAGTCGGTATAACAGTTACGGTGACAACTTTATTCTTCTTGTATAACTTAATATATATAAATCACCTTTTTAAACCAATATTTATTTAATAAAATGGTTGCTACACAAAAGTAATTTTCGTTATATTCAATTAGTTTTATAGATATAATAATCTTTATATATCTCAATTTCCACAAAAATAATATGTAATATTGAAAAATTTATGTGGAACATGATGAAATGAATTCACTGAATCAAAACTTCATGTAAATTTACTATTATTATATTTATTTTTATCAATTCGACATCATTTTAATAAGTTAAATAATTTTAGAGATACTAGTTCTAGATCTTATTATTAAAAAAAAAAACTGATTAAAAACATTGTACACCTAACCCTCGATTTACACTTTTACACGGTACTCGGTTTACACCACATTATTTTTTTAGTTTAACACGATTTTAATATAAAATATGGATTCGTATTGCACGATTTCGATTTGCACGGTTTTGTGGAACCCACTTTATAAACCTAGTGTATTGTGCATTGTGCTAAATTGCAAACCATTTTGCAAAATATTTATTAATCAATATGTAAAGTGTAATCCTCAAATAAATTTACTCTCGATAGAACAAGAATTGTAATTATGCTTTATAATATTCAGCAAGTTTATACGTTTATACTTACCAAAGAAAACTTATAAAATTATAATCATGATGATTTGCACGTGTTAACGATATTTTCTATAAAACATTTCATAAAATATTAATTTGATAGTTTGCAAGATATATTTTAAAAATAATTTTATATACTTTCAACTTATATTCAATATTTTTTTTAAGTAATTACTTTCATTGTTCATAGAATTCTTTTAATGTCAAAATTGAATTTTTGATAGACAAATTCATGCTCATGACTCATGACCTATTTTGATTTCTGGCATAAAATGCGATATTTTTTGAAAAAAATTTAAACCTTTCTCATTAAATTAAAAGTATAATTTTCTTAACAAAGTATAAATATTTGCGATAAATTTTTGAAGAAGCATATAATAAATAGATATATAAGATCTTAAATACATAAATACAAAACTTTTTGAATAAATAATAAAACGTTTTCCTTACAATTATTCTTTCTAACAAATTTTTTTAGTGCTAATGCTTACCAAAAACTCTCAGACATACTTGAATAAAATTTTCTTTTAATTTGAATACACAGCAGGCATAAAATTCGCACAGTTGTCACAACTATACAAAAAAAAATCTGATTAAATGCAACGAGGACGAACAGACTTGTTCCATGTAGAGTGCCGTCATCCGTAATTTTATTGATAAATTATTCTTAATATACATAGGAACATCGCCAGTTTGATATAACTATTTCTCCATTTTACAGAAAGAATATGAAAGAAATATTTCTCTGTATTGAATTCGGTAACTACTAAATTCAGGTTATTTTAATATTTAATAAAATATCATTAATAATGACTGCCCCACAAACTTCAAGTTCATTTAAACTATCAGAAAATATTAAATATTAATAATGACGGTGAATAAGTTTTTGATGACTAGGAATCATTAAATTTGCCTATTAAAAGGATACGACAAAAATTAATTGTCATTCTTAAGTTTTGACCTGAACAAAATCTTTTTTAAAAAACATAATTTTGATACTTTATATTTCTAGATCATTAATTTTACTCCTTCAAAACCGTTTTGTAAATGATTTCTCTTATTGAATATGATTGAAAAATAAAATATTTCTGATTTTTCATTTTATAGGGTATAGATTCGTATCGTTTTTTTGTTTATTTCATATAAAGTGTCGACATTTTTATAAACTAAATGATTCAAGGGTCATGAAATGAACCTAAACAATATAAGGTCCATTTGAGTCATCAAATATCACATAAATACATAATCCTGAATTTTTCTGATATGACTATATGTCTCCATAATAAGCATTGCATTACAAGAAGAAATGGCTTATCGGTAGATTCATTATCCTTTTTCAGAAGTTTATCTATAAATTAACAGGAAAAACCCTGTTAATCTGCTATTTTTTGCGTTTTTCTGGAAAAAGTCAATACAGGACGATAAATCTGAATTTCTAATTTGAATAAAGTTCATTAGATAGATTGTATTTCTAAACGTTCACTGGAAAAACAGCGCGTTTCGCACATTATATACTAAAATATTAATCCTTAAATTTTGTTACATTCCTATCTCGATGAAAGGAAATTTCTTCAAAATTCGATAGAAAAATATGTCTTCGAAAAAAAACAATTTGTAACAATTAATTATGTTTAAAAATTAAGAAACTAATAATTACAGACAACAACTCTACAGATTTTTTATTCAATGATTTTTTTAAAATGTCATAGCAATTATTTCCATGTTGCTATAGTTATTATTTAAACCCTTTATAAACAATAAATATATTTTCTAATGGTTAGATGTTGGATGAAGTTGTATCCTTTATTTCTAAAATTTTAAAGTACCATATATCAACTTTTTTTGTTTGTTTTAAAAACAATATGGAAAATGTCATATTGCCACTAATTATTTTTAACTAATAATTGTTCCACATCTAATTAGTAATGTTCTGTTACTTTAAATCATATAGTTTTATGTAAATATATAATGAAAATAATAGAAAAAATTGAAACAATATCTTTTGAATTTATTTTATGTAATGAAAACAAAAGAAAATTATTATTCTGGTATACCTTTACAATTTATTTGTTAAATTTTCATAAATATATATACTTTATATATAAATTATTAATTTTTATATCAGAACGTTTCGTTACATTGTATAATTTAGGTACTCCAACATAATATGTTTTGTATTCGTAGCAACAATGCTAACAATATGTACATAACATTTTAACCTTTTGAATGTAATTCCCTTTCAATTTAAGTATAACCAATCAAAAAAAAAAAATATTTTCTATATAGTTAAAGTGGCCTACGATGGCCTCATTAAAAATTCAAACATATTGACTTAATATTATTTAATGTTCTGAATGAGAATTCTTGTAAATAAATATGTGATCAAAAAATTAAATCAAGGTATAATAAATTGAACTGATTTTTCAAATTTGAATTATTTTTAAAAAAATAACAAGTCATAAATAGAAATAGAATTTACGAAATAGACAAATTCTGTCTAAGGATTAATTTAAAATAATTCAAAATTTTAATGATATTGAACGAATTTAATGCTATTTCCGTCATAATTCGAAGTTACGAAACAAATATAAAAAATGCAAGTAAAAATAGTTATCATTTTCGTTTTAATGCTGACTATACGTTTTTTTTTTTTTTTTGGAAATTATGTACGATTAATGTTAAATTTTTGTCAAATAAATTCCCATAATGAAAAGATTGTATATCAGATTTTCCATAATATGCAATAATTTTTGTTTCTTTTCAAAAGTTATGCTTAGATGATTTTTTTTTATTAAGAATATAGGAGGTCTCCAAGTAGTTTTTAAACAAAGTAGAATTAAATACACAAAATTGAACGCTTTTAGAGAATTCTCTTACATTTAAATATAAATGAAAAAGAATTTCCACTTGAATAACATAAAAAATGTAAAATGAAAGTCTTTTAAGTACCACTGCAGAAATTATATTCAAATAAATTTTTATTAAAATTATTACATTATTAAATTACTATAAAATATTAAATTAAATAATTCAAAAGTGTTTTACACTCGCTATTAAAAATAAAAATTATCATTACTTATTTATTTACCTCTCGGTCGTGTTTCTGAATAAAAATACTTTTAAAATTATTTCAATTTTGCTTTGAAATTAGGTAAACACTTTGTTAGAATTTTCATTATTTTCATATAAAAACCATTTTAGTAAGTGATGTATAAATATACCTAAAAATTTCATATTCATAGAACAATATTTACTGTCAGAACTCCACAAGGATAAGTAAATTCTTATTATGTTTAGGAAAAAAGTATGCATAGGAAGAGATCAAAACTCATATAAAAAACATCAAAACTCAATATATCAAAATGAAATTTCATAAGCATAAAGTTTTTTTCAAATACACATACTTGCATATAGCTTGTATCTGTATACTTTTTTGTTTTATAAATGTTGATTATTTGAAAAATAATTTTATATAAATTTGTATAAATTTTAATCTCTTTCAATATATACTTCTTGGTTTAGATGCGACAGAGCATTACACATAGACTAATTGAAATTATTGTTATTATCGCAAATTATTTATAATTTATAACAGATTTTTATATGTTCGGTTCCAATGATGATCCAATTTTGAATATTTTTAATTGCAGATTGTTAACTGGCAGGGAAAGCAATATTTCATTGGCGAAATAATTAATATAATTCAACGTTACTCCGAAATATTAGTGAAAGAGCTAAAAATTATCATTTTACCTACATTTCATTTAAATATTTAAATATTATACCATTTTTTCATTATTTATTATTGGATTAAATATTTCCACAAAAACATTAACGTTTCCACTTTGGATTAGTTTATATATAAATAATTTAATTGGTTTTAAGGGAATAGAAATTATTGTAAAATGTATGTTAAATAAGCAATGTTGCTACTAGTAAACAATATCAATATAAATCCAAAAAATATTCTTAATAATTCCCAGAGTATACTAAATAATGTCGTAAAATAGAATTTCATGTTTTAACAAAATGATTAAAAAGAAATATAATTTAAATTTTAATTAATTTACTACATATATGAATTTTATTACTAATTCTTAAATATTTTATATATTTAAAAATGCAAATGAATATAACAAAAACTACTTCAAAAATGTTTATATAAACCTCGTGTCATAATTATCTAACAACAAAACTTGAAATAAATGTTTATCCTTTTTAGTCCACAAAATTTTGAATTAAATATTCATAAGAAGATTAAAAAAAAAAGTACATCGTTCATTCCTGTTATCAAAAATTAACTCAGCATATTTTGTTAGCATAAATATTTAATAAATATAACTTAAGCATAAATTAATTTATACATGACTTAAAATTTTTTGGAATATAATTGAATTATTTTCAAAAGGTGAAATAAGTTTAGTAATTTGTTCTCTAGTTATGTAAAATAAAAATTAATTTAATTTTTTTTTTTATTATTTTTATTAAAATTCATGTAAAACGCTAATATTTTAAATTTAAATTTAGTGCAAACCTACCTTTACATAATATTCCACAATCCATGAATAACTATAGTCAAATAAATCAACTAGTTAAAAGCAAATATCGCAGTCAATTTAATTGATTTGCGATTTTCAAAAATCGCAGTCAATTTAATTTATTATTATGACATATTTTTCAAATGTGATTGGTTGTGGTGTTCTTTCTTGATTTTGAGCTTTTGCTTTTCCTCTGGCAGTAGTCTAGTTATCATATCGAGAAGTGCAGCGATAATTCCATTTCAGCAAATTTATTATTATGAAATTAGATTATAGTTATATTAATAAAATTTAAATTTAAATATTGAAAAATAGAAATAAGAAAAATCTTTGAATTTTACCTCCATTTCTAATTACTGTTTAAAATAAATTAGTTATAAATGATTTAACTTTATATTCTTATAAAATAAATCAGTAAAATTACACTTCTTTATATAATATATATTTTACTTGTCACTGAATTCGACTGAAACAAAACAATAATCAAGACAGTGGTGTCCTACGGAAGTGAAGCGTGGAATATGACACATAAGTCGCAAAACATGCTGGATACATTCCAAAGAAGAATCTTTCCTCGAATATATGAGCCGGTAAAATTGTTTCTGGAAATCAAAATTCAACAATAAACTGTACGACCTATCTGAAGAAAATTAAACATACATAAAGTTAAGAGGTTACAGTATTCTGGTTATGTTCGGAGATCAAAGAATTGTGTAGAGTTTTTTCTGTATGTATATAATATATAGACAGATAGATAATAAGGGGGTCATTAAGGCAGAAGTACGAACTTCCACCTCCCTACACTGCGACATAAAGAGATCTATTGTGCATACTCTACTGATATTTGGTCAGTTAATACCCCAGGCTTAGGAATGGCTTCTCTTGGAGTATGCCTGGGATGTTGTTCCAGTAAGTAGATTTCACTTTCTTTTCACCTTCTCTTATTTCCTCCATTATGTGGCTTTTTGAAATGCCGCAGAAGGGTTCGGGTCCGATGAAAGGCCGGTCAGCCCCTGTTCTAGCGAGTTTATCAGTAATCTCGTTACCACTTATTCCCTCATGCCCCGGCACCCACATGAGAGTGACTCTGTTGTTAGTGGCCAGTTTCTTGAGCGAGGATAAGCATCCCCATACGAGTTTGGATTTAAAGCAGTATGAATCCAAAGCTTTGAGGGCTGCTTGGCTATCCGACATAATAATTATGTTGGCACTGCGAATGCGTTTATTAATGCATTCTTTAGCGCAAAGCTCTATCGCATGTGTTTCCGCTTGGAAGATCGTTGGCGATGTTCCTATGGATTTGGAAAGGCGAAAGCGAGGTTCGAAAACGCCCGCTCCAACTTGTTTTGTCATTTGTACCATATAATATATAATAAATGTATGTAAAATATCAACTCTTAATATATAAAGAATTAATAATTGTCTTATTATCCATATAATAATAATTTTTATATATTTAAATAGTGGTACATTATATATTTAAAGAAAGTTTAATTGTTTTATTTTATTAACTAAAAAAAATAAGTACTACAAACTACAATAGTTAATTGTAAGACTTCGCCAAAGATTGGAGAATAATATTCGTCGTGATGCGGACTAATTCAATCGAAAAAGATTAACGCAAGAATGTGACCATTGGACAAAAAAGATTAGAAAAGCCAAGGCTCGATTTGAAGTCACACTGAATGATATTGATAATTAATTTAATTGAATATAGGCAATATTTACATTAGATACATAAAAATTAATATATGGAATTTTTCTATTTATCACATAATTTTTGTTTCTTGCAAGGTTGAAAAATAATAATTTGGTGTTTTTTATATCTAATTCATACTAACTCTTAATAAACTTTTCTATATATTTCAATGAAAAGCAAGAGTTTTCAAAATCTAATGAAGTAAATTGAACCAAATAAAGTTTTTACTTACTTAATTTCCATTATTCTTTCCTGATGTTTACATAAATATTAATTATTTATGCTTGTGGTATATTAAATAAATTAGCCTAATTGAAATTCTTCATCTCTCAATATATAATATTCAATAATTTTTCTTTCATCTGAAGAATAGAAAACTTCAACTGTAATTCCTTTAAAAGAAGAATAATAAGGTCCTAATTGTGTAGAAAATTTAGTATAAATAATGTTTTTCGTTGAAAATTTAATTTCGTTTTATTTTCAAAGAAAAAATTCTTTTGATATTTTATGTAATGTTTTGGTTTATGTTGCCATTTTTTTTTCTTTTTGTGTTACCATTAAAGAAAATTGTTAACAATATAATTTGCCGTATAAAGTTTATTTTATAGCAACATTTGTTCAACTTACGGATAACATAATAGGAAGCATAATGTCAGTTATTAATAGAAAATTATTAAAGTTAAAGTAAATTTTGATTATTATTTTTATCGAAAAAGCAAAAAAACCTAAAGTAGTAAAATCTTTTAGACTTACAGCTAGCAATGGATTTAGTTTCGTTGAAATTGAATGGGCAGATATATATTATGAATTATGAAAATGTATAGACAAACCCTTATTAAATTATTAAACATGAAATTAAAAATGTAAAACCTTGGATTCCAAAGGTAACAAAACAGTTCAAATCATTGATAAAATAGGTAAAACATATAATATGGCAATTCTGTATATGCGCCCTTTTGCACCCTGACATATACATATAAATGTGGTTATTACAAAGAAATCATTTTTGTGGTCTTGCAGGATATTATAATGTCGCTATTTTTATCTGGTTTTATCGAACTAAAAATTTGGCTCAGTTCATACAACTCATTTTCATGAGTACTGAAATAATTAAATTAATTCTTTTCCTAGCTCTTGTGCTATTTATTTGGACAATTAATTATGTGAAAAATAAAATCACTTATTAATTGTTCAATTGCATAAACTTTATTTATTTAACTATTATTTTTTATATTAAATAAATTTTTTAGTTTCTAAATAAAAATATATAAATTGTTTAATGTTATTATAAAAAACACTAACCTTTAATGTCAATAATTTGTAATATATTTGCTAATGTTATTTATTCTCAACAAACACTTTTGTTTGCTAATTTTGTATATCCTGTAGATTTATAACAATTTTAAATTGATTATCTCAACGGACCACAACTCCAGAATAGACGTTAAATATCAGTTGGTTACGTTTTGTATGTTTAAAGAATTTCGTTTAAAATTAATTTATAGTTTTAGATATATTTTTAAAAAGGTTTAAGCCTTAATGCTTTATGCATTTATACACAATTCCTCTAATAATAGTTTTATTTAAAATATTTAATTATTGAAAAACAAATTTTTATTTCCGCCTAAATAAATAATATTTAACTAGAAATGAAAAGTTTTTGTTATGTAATGTTCTATATAATTTATATTCTAATAATCTTTTAGTTTACACTAGGATCAATTTCTTATGTTGTCTTTTATAATAAAAATGATATGTGTAATAATGATATATTATCAATAATATCATATTAATTTAATATAAACACGTAAATGTTGACAGTTTTCTTTAATAAATTTCGTATACAAAGATATCAATTTCAATATTTAAGATAAAGTATCAAGGATTTTCATCAACATTAAATATAGTATAATTATGAATATATTAAAGCACCACGAATAACTAACCGATATCGAATCTCTACATAAAGAATTATTGATGCGAATGTCATAATATTCCTATATTTTGTGTAGTATTTAGTTTATTTTGTACATTTGTTTCTCAATTGATAGTACATTTTAAACAAGTGGAACACTTTTCATAGTACATTTCTTTGACTTCTTTGACATTTCTTTGGCCCTCCTTATACATTTGGGTCGTCATCGATCCGATTTACATTTATAAATATCTAAAACTAAACTGTTTACGAAATGAATTTATTTCTTATAAAAAAAATTGTAAAAAATTGACTATGTAAAATTTATGATACTGAATTTTTAATACATTTATTTAAAGCATATTAGATTGGTTTCTTAAAACTCCGAACTGTCCTTTCCCTTTTTTATTATTAAAGGAAGTTTGGCTATGATAAAACTAGACTTTTAATAATCTTTTCTTAATGTTTTGACATTTAAAATTTCAATGTTCTAATCTAAAGTCTTCCGAAGATAGTAAAATGCAGTCCTTCCGACGTTTCAAAATAAATTATACCATTAAAAACGTATGCCATGAACCTAAATAAAATTTAAATCGTATTTTTTTTCTCGATAATTACGATACACGATATCCTAAGTCATGAGCAAAAATTTGAATATTTAGATGAAATATTTCAAAAAACTAATCGAAATCAACATTCAATTTATATTTTTCATATTTAAAATTAATTTGTAATTATAAAAATTGAAAGTGAAACAGATTTATATGACAAGATCTTACTTCCTCATACTTCCTCATGTACAGAATAATTAGAAATAATAATAAAATATATTACGTAAAATGGATTTAAGACAACGATCTATATCATTAAAAAGATAGTACATAAATAATTTATTGATTAAATCCTAAAGCAATTAATTAAAAGAATTTAATATTTATTTGTTTCAAGGATTAAAGGGATATATAACAATATAAGGATGTAATTTTGTAATTATTCCATTAAATAAATACTAAAGGAAAGAAAAATTCAAATAATAAATAATTATTTTAAATTAGAAAGTTTATATATTATGATAAATTTTAAACAATTTATTAGTGAATTATTAATTATTAGGTAAAAAATTAAATTTATATTTTTGCTGATTGAAAAATGCTACAAAATATAATATAATTCTTTGCTAATATAAATTTTCATAATATATATTTGTATATAATTCATAAATTTATTTTACTTTATTTTCAACTCCAGAAAACCCCAAAAATATAATTTATTTCGTTCAAAATAACGAATAACATTAATATTAATATTTATGAGTCCTTTTTAATCCCAAGAATTTTCGTTTACCCATTTAGCTATAATTTATATTAAAAAATATTCCTTTTCATATCATTTTCAACACTAAACCCGATTGTATTAAACTTCAATTTAGGCAAAACCAACACACAGAAATTCTATTTTATTTCAAATACCTAAATATAATTGAATTATATATAAATATATAAATATAATATAGAAAGATTAGCATTTGATAACCTGGAAAAGAAATATGCATTATAATTTCAGTTTGTACCAATTGTCAGAAATTTCAAATTCATTGCGAATTAAATATAACTCCGCTTAAACAGACTTTTTTTAAAAAAAAATTTAAAGTTTCACTGACAGATGGAAACTGTGTATTGAACGAAATCAAAAAACTAGACTGGGTACTCAAATTTAAGGGAACCAAGATCAAAACCAAAACCACAAAAAAAAAATTATATTTAAAATACACAATTATTTCGACCTAGATTTTACAGATTTTTTACAGATTTTACAGATTTCATGGTCATATTAAAAAGTATGTTATTTGAGCTTACTTGAGTAGTTTCCACTTTCCAGCATAATAAACTGAAACGTATAATGACATAACCAAACCAAAGAACCCAAACGAACAGGAAAATTGAATGGTTCACATCGCTGGTAATTTTAATTGTAAATGCTAAATATTAATAGAAATTATTAAAATGAAATATTTCAATAAACTCCTAAATTCGACAAGTTTATTTTGTCGTTCTACTATTCTTTATCACCGTTAATACACAAATTTTCAGAATTTATATTCAATACTAAAAAAATAGATATTCTTATGGCAGATTTCACAGTGGAAGGTTCAGCTTAACTAAACCAATTGTGTAGCCTAAGCATGCAACTTAAGCTTACTGGGCTTCTCAATCAAAATAATATTATTGTGAATGAAAATGTACCATACAAATTAATATTATAATATTGGAATATTTAATGGGCGCGTATATTTTAATTTTTGTTTGTCGTTTATATATAAAAATATAAATTTATAATATGGAGGAAAAGAAACGTAATATTAATTTTTTTCTAAAAACTTTTTACTAATAACTTTTAAAAGTATTATTATATTTGTGTGTATAAACTAATAATAAAATTATATCAAAAGTGACGTTTAAGGTCTACTTATATCTGCCGCTTAAAATAAACAACACTTTAAGCTTGTACTGAGAAACCAGATAATAATCTCTGGAAAAGGTTTTAGCTTCTACTGTGAAATACGATTTTAAAAACTTTAGTTACAATGTTACAAGTCAGGTAATCTTACGTTGACAAATAATCCTTTTATATTTTTCTTATAAAACATTATATAGAGTTCCATTAAAATCGAATTTATAATAAATATGAAAACGATAATCGTTTTTCTTACAAACATTATTAAAATTATAAAAATAAATATATAAAAAACATTAATTATTGAAATATAGCTACAATTATACAATTTATTATACACAGAATAGAACCAAAACTATTAAATTCTCGATACCAAATCGTTTAAATCATATATAGTCACTTTTTAAACTTACCGATATAAAACGTTGTATTTTTAAGAAAGAGCCAAGGAACAATTTTATAAATAAATGTATTAGTATCCTTAAATCAACAAGTCGAAGATATATTAGAACCTATCAACATATTGTGTTCCTGTATGAAGTACATTGCTACTACTACTGCCTTGTCTTTGAGAATGATGAGAATTAGATACTAGCTTGCTATAATATAAAAAAACACTGTAAAAGAAATGTTTACGTGATTGAAAATTAGTCTACTGACTAACTGATTTCCAAAAATTTATCATTGCTTTCATATAATATAGTGAAAATCAGATTTTGCCTAGCTGTTTTGCCTTTCTTTTCAACATTCAGAATATTTTCAAAAATACTATACCAGTCTAGGCAATAAATTTTCTATCAATTAATAAAAAATGTGGAAAATCTTAATAATTATTAATATCAAACGAATTCCTTACCAGCGCCAATTGTTCGTATTCACATATCAGAAAATTAAATTGGTAATACAGGTACAGGTAGCGTGATAAATAATTATGTTCACCCTGTGACAGACAGCATGTGGTTCCAGCTGAATGGCGTTACAACATACACGACCCGTGAGAAAATCTTCCTCCTAAAAGATTTTTTTACAAAACGAATTATTTTAAGAAATTCAGAATTTAATTGGCTAGCCGATTTGACTGCGCCTGTTTCTTTCCAATGGTATTTCCTCAAAGATTAAGCCTCGAACTATTGAGCAACTAAAGTCTAATATCGAAAGTGAGGTCAGATTTTACGAACCGAATAGTGCATAGAACAACATGGTGGTCAGCTTTCAGACATTATTTTTAAATCTTACAAAATTAAAATTAAATTAAAAACAAAAATAAAATAAATATAATTAATAAACAAAAAAAAATATTCAATTTTTACACACATGAGTGACTTTTGGATCATTTTTTATAAACAACTTTGGATCATTAATTAAAAATCACTTCTATAATCAAAATTTATGTTCTTATTCACCATTTTCAAAATATATAAATTTATAAGAAATAATATTATTTGGAAAATATTATATACATAGGGCCTAGCTCAAATATAATTGGTTTCCTTAACCATATTTTCAGATTTTATTAAAATACTTTAATTAAATTTTAATTTTTGAAATATATAACTTAAAACAAATATTTTTTAAGTGCAATTTTAATAAAAAAAAATAGTTTTCCATATTAAATAAAAATAATTTCATTCCACAAATTTTGTATAAAAAGCAGATAGTAAAATTGTATCGTATATTTCTATTACTAATATAAATATTTAAAAATGGAACTTCTCGAATACCACAAAGTTATTTTAACAAAAATTAAATAGAAACCAAATTCATGTTATTTTATAATATTTTTATATATTATTTTTAGGTCCTTGGTCTTTTGAGAGTACTAACTTTTTGGGTAAACATAATACATTATTTAAATGGTATTCTCCTAATTTTGCAAATGGAAAAACCCATGGTATTAAAGAGGAATAGTTTCAAAATTTATATAATATACGTAAATTGTATATTTTAAATTGTATCGCTTAAAAAAAAGTAAATTAAATTAAATGTTGATGATTAAATTGGTTTTATAGTTTATATGTTTATCCTGTATATAATAATTACAATAATACCCACACATTACACATAAGGGTTAATTAAATTAAAATTATGGCATTCATATATTTAGTATTCAAAATTATAATTTTTAAGTTAAAAACATTTTCCCCTTTTATTTCGTAATTTATTTAAATTTTAACTAAAACTAAAAAAAATAGTACATTAGAACAATAGTTCATATCCAGAGTTGTTAAATAATGCATTCAAAAAGTTATGCATTATTATTACCGAGTAATGCTGAAATATAATGCATTATTTTCTAAGCATTCTCACATTCCTTGCAATTCTGTTTTTTCACCGGATATTTTATCTACCTTTTCTTCACATTTCTTCAGATTTGAAGTCAAAAATCAAAGTTAGTCAAAGTTATTTGATAAGAAATTATAAGCGGCATTAGCTTTCTTTTTTATTTTATACATAAATTGATAAATAAATGTACTTTATTTTATATAGTTTAAATTCATTAGTCCATTGTGTATTGTTCGTGTTTTTCATCCACTAAAGATTGATAATCAAATCATCTATCAAAATTATAACTAATTTTGTAGATGCAGCATTTTATTTATAACGCATATTTAAAATCTATAACGCTAAATATGTTAATACATGTAATTTTATGTGAATTTACCTTATGAGAGCGAATTCAGCTGATCTACACAAATAATCAGTTCCTTTCTCAGGTCGTTATATTTTCGATAACCGGAATGTTTTATGGATTGAATAGAATAAATAATTTAGTATGTTACAATTAACAATTTAACAAATTATAATAGGTTAAATTAGGTTTAGAGTAAGAGTGGCCTACAGATAGTCCTAATCACTGCAGTCAGTTTAGCTTATTGTGTAACTTAACTACTCATCACTAATCAAGTCCGTACTGTGTAGAAACAATACATTTATTTACTTATTATAATAGTGACAGTCGCCACATTTTTGGAGGAGCGACAACAAACCCTTCGAGGAACCGAAGTCGTTTGTCCATCAGGACCGTACGTGTTCCGTCATTTCATGTTAATAGAATCTACACACCCTGTTCGTTGATAGTCCAATTAGGTGTATGTGCTTTTTTAATTTATATTAACCTTTAAAGAAGCTTACCATTGTTCTGGCTTTCTTCCTATTCATTTGAATGAGTTCTGTTGCTCGCTTCCTTGATGGTCCTGGGATGAATTGTTTCGAATGTCTTAGCCCTTCATGCATGTTCCAGTGCAACATAATAATATAGTAGAAATTTTTAATTACATAATAATTTTTGAAATGCATTTTTTTATTCATATTAAAACTTATTCGTGGCTGTTTAATTATTACAATTATGAACTACAAAACATAAAATTTTCTTATTTAAACATAAGATTTCAGTATACTTAATTTCGTATTTTAAAAGGTAGAATAACATAATCATAACAACATATATTTCAAATCAGCACTAAACATTATAAGTTTTAGTATGTACTTATCATTTTCAGTTTTTTTTAAACTTTTATATTATATTCCTCTTTTTTTGTTTTTGTTATAAAATAATAACAATATTGTTATATTGTTTTTGTTATAAAATAATTATATCTTTTGAATTTTATAGTAAACATAAAACATGACTTGTAATTTCATTAAAGCCATATTCATTTTCATAAAAAAATTAATATAATTTTCTTTAATACACATATTTCTTTAAATAATGCTTAAATAGAGTGAAATTTTGTGAGTTACCAAATCAGGGAGTTAATAAATTGCAAACTAAAACTTTATTTTTCCAAACGCATTCAATATAAAGAAATACAGAATAAAATCATCAACATTTTAAATCATAATATCAATAAATTTGGCTGCCATTTGGAGATTGGAGGTTAAATTTTAGTTTCAGAATCATTATCTGAAAGATATTATATCTTAGAATTAACTGAATTTAAAAAATGTTCTAATTATGTTTTTAGTTTCGGACTGTTTTTTAAATATTGTGAATCTTTTTTGTGCAAATAAATTCAAATTTAACATTTTTAATTAATAAAAATAACAATTTTAATAATAATATTTTAAATTCACATATAATCCATTCGTTTTGCGAAATTGTAACTTACATCGAAGATTGGTAAAAGTTATTTAACATTCAGTTTGTTTTAATATATCATGGATTTTAATCAACAAAGAGAATGACGTACAAAATATGTTGGAGGCTAAATAGAAATACGAGTTTGATATTATGTACACAATTATGATGTATACAGAATACGTCGAGTGAAAAAGTTAATTAAAAAACTTAAAAACTTATCTTACCTTAAGCAAATATTTGTATGTAAAACTACAAATACATATGCAATTCAATTGCTATTAGAATTTCAAAACTTTTCATATTTACTATTCCACCTTTTTCGTAAATAAAAATACATTTAGAAATGACTAAATTACAAAAATTTTACATTTTAATATAATGAATGTTTGTTTATGGAAAATCTTATTAAATTTATAATTTTTATCATCATTTGAACTACGATCTTCCTTTTATTATCTTCAAGAATGACAAACATTATTTCCAATAAAAAATTTTCACAAAATTTTCATCTCAAGAATTTTAAATAACAGATTATTCTGACTTGTTGTCGCATTTGTTTTTTTAAAGCCATTTTCAACTATACAAAAAAAAAATAAGGACTTTAAAAAAGTATTATTTTTTATGTGATTTGTCTTTAAGTTTAAAAGATACGTAAACTTACTTACTTACTCCGTGGCGGTACAGCCCATAGGAGGCTTTGGCCTCCCTAAATATCCTTTTTTGGCAATTTCTCTTCAATTCACTAAGATCATCTTTCAGGACTTCATAGTACCATCTTGTCCTGGGTCTTCCTAAATGTCTGTGTCCTACTGGTTAACCGGCAAACGTTTTGTATATTACTGCAGACGGGTCCGATCTGACCATATGACCAAGGAAGCCCAAATGTTGAGTTTTGATTCATGTGCACGTGGACACACTAGAAACTAGAATCCTTATAAAGCTGAGAACATTCTAAATTACTTCTCATTCTAAATGTACCAGTATCATTCTTTAATGGACCAAATATTCTTCTAAGTATTTTGCGTTCAAAAGAATTTAATTTATTTTCATCTGCTTTCTTTAAGGTCGATGTTTCACAGACATACGTAATAACGGATCTGATGATGGTTTTTTAACTTCATGTTAGATCGCAATATTGCATGGTAACATTTATTTCCAGCTTTTAATCTTTCAACTATTTCTGTACTGCAGTTGTTTTTGGCGGTGACAACAGAACCAAGGTACTTAAATGATTGAACGTAAGTATCGAACGTAATGTTTTGTGATATTCTTCTGGAGGATGGCGTCATTCCTGCACACATTATTTTTGTTTTGGGTTCGTTGATACTTAATCCACATAATATACTTCTTTTATACAAGAATAATCAAATTTTTTGTATTTTAAATGTTAAGAAATTGCTATATTTAATCTAATTTTTTTTATGTTCAGCATGATCTGCAGTAAAATTACATGATTAAGAAGGAAAATAAATTCTATGTTAAACCTTTATATTCTCCTTGTGACCTTTTGAATCAAAATGAGATCTATTTATGTTGGCTGGATGCAGAGAAATGATGAGTAAAATAAACACATCAATTTGGTGAAAATAGGTGTAAATATTTTGTGTCTGTTGACTGATATATATTTATAGAAGAAAGCTATGTGATGCTTAGAAGCTTGTGATTTGTAATTTTCGATATCTGAAAATTTCATTTGAAATATCAATAATATCCAAAAAAAATGGCGCAATTTAATTTAATTTAATCTTTTGATTTATTTCGAATGAAAATACTATGGCTATGTTTTAGATGTTTTCCGAAAATTTATTATTATTTATTTATCTGGTTTTAGTATACTCCTGAATATCAAAATTTTATGGTTTGAATTATTATTATACCAACAATTAAATTTTGAATAGAAAAAAGAGTAAACGAAATTTCTTCTTTCACACGAAAAATTTGTCTGAAAAACATTTTTAAGGAAAAAAATGTACTAGTAAAACTTGAAACTAAAAATGCCTGATAGATGGATATTTGATATAATAAAAACAGAGGTGTTTTAAAAAACGTACACGGCATGGCAGATGGCAATATTGAAAATATGGAACCAATAACCGAACTATTTTTTTGTGAATCAAAACCAAATCAAAAGGCAAAACTGAATCCAATTTAGAAATTATTTATCGCCATTTGATGTAGCATTATTAGCTTGCGTATTTACTTGTAAGCATATTAGATTGTTATGTAGCGTATCAAATTACATATTAACTTGTAATATTATATAATACATATACGAAAATAATAAAAGTTAGCAATATTATTTGATTGAATACTTTAATTTTAGATGCGCAATAATTTTAAATATAAATTATACGAATAAAAACGTACAATAAACGTAATCATTTCGGAAAGAAGAACTTTTAAAAACCCATGACTAATTAATACTTTTCTTTATTTAATATTTGAATTGTTATAGAAAATGATTATCAGCGAGAACCCTGCCTGGTACATAAGGCATTAGATGGCCTGGTACATAATAATAGTACTGATAAATTTAAAGGTATTCTAGAAAATGAAATAAAAAATCTAGTTCTGCTTTGAAAATTAGTTAAAACTAATTAATTCAAAACTGAAGCTGCTATATTCACTCTTTTTAATATTATTAAAAAAAAGGTTGTAATGATAACCAAATAAGAGTTAACAATAATCTATAATTAAATTAATAATTTTGACAAAAAAATAAATAAATTAATTATTAAAATAAATAAAAAAAAATTTACCAATATAATATAACATATATAATTAGCGGAATCTAAAGAGAGCAGAAACCCAAATTAATAGCAGTAATATTAGTGATATTCGTCCTTTTTTTTTAATGAAAAACAATTTTAATTAAACCTATCACTTTCAAGAGTTATGTTAAATTAATGGGATCATTTGTGTTCAATTAAGATGTAACCAAAAAATATACTTTAGGCAGAAGAAAAATATCAAAATTAGATGGAAACTTTGAAGTAGGTAATAAATTTTATAAATTGTTCATTTAAATTTGTAATAGCCAAAAATTGAGAATGAATAGTTTTAATATGTGGGATACTTACTTAATTAAAAGATATCAATAATATTTACTTAAATTAATTTTGTAATTTAAATAATCAAAATATATTCATATTTAACACCAGATAAACGAAAATTTAAGATAACTGATTTTTATCCAAATTTTTAAATAAAAACATTTTTTACTTTATATACATCTACACGTAATAAAATTCCTTTTATGTTGTTGCTTTCAAATAAATTAAAAAATCTACATATATGGAATATCATAATTCACGGTTTCAGTATTCTTGTATCCATTTTAAAACAAAAATATAACATAATATATCCACGAAAAAGATAATATATTTTCATTTTTATGTTGATTTCTTTTTATTTTATTTTTTATAAATTTTTAAAACATCAACTTGACTATATAGAAAGTATATAATAAATTTCTGTCATTTTCATATATACTTTACTATACTATAACAAAATTTCAATTACATTTTGTTTAACAATTTTTACAAAGAAGCACTTTTCATGGAATGATTCACATTATAATAGGTAAATGTATATAATTCATCACTTAACAATAATTTGAATAACTTGTACGGTGGCACTCCAGTCTGGAAAATTTTTCTTATTTTAGATAACATAAATTATAAATAAATATAAGAGAAATAGCATATTTACATAAAATGTATGTTATTAACCTCATATATTTAAAATAAAAGTATGTTTCTTTTAAATTATTTGTTAATTTTTGTAATGTATCTTAAATAAAAACATGGTTTAAAAATTTTCTGAAAATTTTAAAAAAGAAACTTGTCAGTGAATGCAATAATTGTTATATAGTTTCTAAATTCAGGACCTCTTATCCAGGATGATTATTATTAATACTAACTTTAAACAGGTAAACATGTTGACTTAAATAATGATGACTCAAAGATTTCTAAACTTTTCATTGTTAGATAACAATTATTTTGTTGTTGTATATTTTGAAGAGTAAAATGAATTGTCCCGCCCCAAGTTAAATTATTAAAAAGCATCCTATTAAATAAATTAATTACATGTAGAAAAAATAAGAAGAGATTAACATGAAACAATACTTTAATAATAAATTATTAAGAATGATTTCTTTCTGGTGTTCGTACCGAAATTAATTTTATAAATTTATTAATATATTTAATTCAAAAACATCAGAATTATTTTCAAAATTTATGTAGGTCAAGGCATTGGCGCATTTACTAAGATACAAACCTTGGCAACTAACTAGGGGGCGCCAATTGAAATATGCAACTACAAATTTTATTTTCCTTATTAAATTTCTTCAAACAACAATTTTTTTCATATATAATCAGAATAAATTTTAAAATTATTAAGAATTATGATTGCCTAAAGGGCTATATTTTGGTAGTATTGTTTTTGAAGGACATTCAATGATATTATATTTCCACACTGCCCTTAGGATCATGAAATATCGCATAAGATTTTGTTATTCTGTTTTTGTTTCAGGACTTTTCTTTCTGTATTTTCCATTTTTGATTGTACTGATGTTGGTCGTTTTCATTATTATAAAATTATAATAGTATCCTTTCACATACTCAGTATTGGTACCGTTTTTTGTAGTTACCTATTTAATATTTTATTGAATTTCATTTAAAATCTAAAATCTAAATAAATTATAATTTCCAGAAATATGTTACGATTATTATTATTAAATAATAAATTAATAAAAACAAAAAAAACAATAAAATTTTGTTCAAGTTAGTTTATACCACAACAATATGAACCGGACGAAGCTATTTTAACAAATAAATAAATATTCAAGCATAAAATATTGAATAAATAAAATGGAAATATTATACTATACAAAAGATAAAATCAAGAATTTATAAAATAATAATTTGTGTAATAAAAACGACCATCATTGCCAATTAAAATGTTTTGGCCAGGTGCACATTTATTTCAATTTTCTGCTTATTTTATTTCTTCCAAACAATATACTTTTACAATTTTAAATTTACCTTTCTAACTTTCATTCCAGGAAAAATATTATTTTAAATAGAACCATTTTGGCAAACATTTTAATTCGTACAATTTACTCAGCAAATGGTTTCCAATCCATTTTTTTTTTTTTATTTTCTGTATAGTTGTTAAGCTTGTTTCTGGCCACGTAGCATTTTATAAGATCAGAAATCCAAAATTATATATAAAAAATACGAAATAACACAATTATGTTTTCAAAATACATACAGGATACATTACATAGAATATCAACTATGAATTACATTGAATGATATTTTAACCTTTTTATTCAATGGACTCTTTTAGCCAATATGGTAATCTTGATTCATAGTTGATTACTTTAAATATACATTCCTTCAATTTAGAGAACAGTCGATCTTCATATCATGTCAGATATTTGCCTTCAATAAAATATGGAAGTTAATACGTTCTGTTTACGAGTGTGCAATAAATATTAAGAGCCTTTTCGGTGTATAGCTATTAATTTTACTAAGAAATCTTTCAAAAAAAGAAACATTCTAATGTACTGTTTACATATTGGCTAATTTCTAATTTTAGTTAAAATAAAAAGAGACGGCATGCTGAACTTCTCTAAATGAAAGAATGAAACGAAAAATATCGTTTCGTTTGGGGAAATTATAGGAAGTTTATGACATTTCAGAAACAAACAAAAAAAAATATTTTTATTTTGTGAAAGTTATGTAAATTTTAAATTTTTAATAACTTTAATAATTTTAATATAATAATTTATTTTTGTCAAAAAAAAAAAAAAAAAATTGAAGTAAAAAAAAACAAAAAAAATATTTGCTATAAAATGCTATAAAAATTACGTAGAAATTTTCTTTTCAAGATCTTTTCAAGACGTCGAATTATAGCACAAGACGAAGTCTGTCGTCTTGTGCTATAATTAGACACGGGGAAATTATGGCTAGACGATATTTCTCTCTCTACCGCACGTATGTAAAATATAATTACCTATCGATTTCTTTCTTGAGTTGCCAATTTTAGCCAGTTTGTAAACAGAGCATAATAATATACATAATTAAATAATTTATAAATACTTATTTCATTTGTTAATATCTTCATAATAACACGTACCTTTCATTGCTAGAGTGTAGAGCAATTGCGTAGCAAATTTTGCATGAAAATTATAATACAAATTAATTAGAAAAATATAAAATTTTGATTAATTTTAACATCCAATTGCTGACTGCATAGAACTATTTTAGTAGTAGCTTATTTCGCAAACATACTTAAATCTTGTGAAACTTTTATGTTTACCTTACGCTGTAACTGGTCTAGAGAATATAAATTTTAGTAAATGTAATATAAAATTTATAATTAAAAGAATAAATTTAATTTTTATTTATTATATTTTAGAAAATTATGTTTTTTTTTATGTTAAATATTTATTTATTTAATTCTTTATTTTTACATTATTTTATCACTTTGTATAAAAAATTGTCATTAAATAATTCTTTGATTTTTCTAAATCAAATTTTGTTTTATAATTTTTTTTTTTTTTTATTAATAATTTAGAAATATACAAATTGCATTGAAATTAAATTGATTTTCTATAAA
Source organism: Rhamphomyia laevipes (assembly GCA_963920725.1). NCBI lineage: Eukaryota > Metazoa > Arthropoda > Insecta > Diptera > Empididae > Rhamphomyia > Rhamphomyia laevipes. The sequence goes on from OY987258.1 coordinate 18,496,508, forward strand.
TTTTACAATTTTTTATTATAAATACATTATTATTATTTTTAATAAAATAATTTATTTTAGATTATTATTTTTATAATTATATAATTATTATTTTTATACAATTTAATTTATTTTAGTTTATTATTTCATTTAATTATAATTTAAAAAAATTTAAATATTTTTGATTTCATTTCTGAAATTAGGGCCAAATATATTATATAAATTTGTATTTTGTAAGATTTTAAATTGAAAATATAAATAAAAATAAAAATATTTTAAGTTTTAATAAATTTTCATATAATTTTATGTTTTAGGGAAGGAGAAATAAATTTTTTTTTTTAAATTTGAATTGATTAAAATTGGAATGTTCGGAATTTGTAAAATATTTATTACATTTTTTTAATGTAATTTTGATTTTCTATGTTTTTTGTTTCTACATTATACATTTAAAGATTTGGTCTTATATTGAAATATATTTTATTTATTTTATATATTATAATAATTTTTCTTTATTTTATTGTTAAGCACGGCTTTTTGTGTAATATAATATTTTAATTTAATACATTTGCCAACTTATATCTTAAATATACATTATTTGGGTAAAAAGATTTTTCCACTAATTTATTTTTATTTTATAATTATCTTTTTTATTTTATTTTTTTGAATATTTTAAGTCTAAGGCCACACAATAATGTTTTATTTTATTTTTTTATTAATTTTTAATAATATATAATAAGCAGAATAAATTTGGAAGAAGATTTTTATAAAATTATTTCAAATTCCTTTTTTACTTATAATTTTTATGTGTATAAAAAAAAAAGTATATTAAATTTCGATTAACCGTGAAATAGTACAGATATAAAAAGTTATTTTCATGCAGGATCATAGATTCAATAAATTTATTTACACATGTTTAATCAAATTTATAATCTCCTAATAATGATAGTATTACATAATATACCAAAAAAATATGTATATAGCAAATCGTTATTCATAACGTAACGCTAAAACGAAATAACGGAATGAATTAGCATTATTTATCAAAATTACGTTACATAAAGTTTTATAAAATAATTATGTTACAATAACGGAAAATGTAACGATAACTCAAACGATTTGTTTTGTTTTTTCGTTTTTTGTTACCCATTTTTTCTTAGATAATTAATTACAAAAAAAAACATTATCTGAATTTGGAGGTTTTGTGGGGGGGGGGGTAAACAATCCCAATAGCAATGAGTGCTGAAGATATGATTAATTATTGTATTTAATTGGTAATGGTGAATGGGCTATCATTGAGGTCATTGGAATGTAGTGCGTTACAACATATTTTTAACCCAATTTGCAAATCCTTTGGAATAACTATTAATCGCCAGATCATTCGGGAACATATATAATTAAAAAAGTAACTACTTAAGTACAGGGAAATTATAATGAAAGAAACTAAAGATAAATTATTATCAATTAAAATTGATACTGCAACAATATTAGATAAATCTGTACTAGGACTTAATATTAAATTTGAAAAGGATAATAAAATTTGCATAAGAACGCTAGCAGTAGAAGAACGCGAAAACATACTGGTCAATATATTTATGATGAAATCGTAAAATTAAAAAAAAAAATATGATATCATGAAGATGAATTAAAATTTTTATTGTTTAATAAATGCAGTGAAAGTGAACCCAAATCTATATTAACATCAGTAAAATGTATGACCCATTCGTTGCAGCTAGCAATTAATGATGTGCTATTGAAGGTTTCTGTGTTTAGTTTAAGACAACAGCAGGGAAATCACTATCGGTGCTAATAATAAGAACTCCAACCATTCTGTCACTGATAAAAAACAGAGATTTAAGAAAACCAATTCGAAATGTTGTTAGTAGACTATACTATGCTAGTCAGGCTCATTGAATTGCGGCAGTTTTGTAAAGAAATGGAAACCGTTTGGGTAGAACTAGCTGTTTGCGATCGGAATTGGTGTAAAATAGAAAATATGATAACAGCTCTGAAATCTCCATATGATTCAAAAATTCCACTTCAATCAGTGAGGAACTTACAATTAGTGAAGATTATGCTATTTGGTTTACGTGCAAATTATATCTCTCTATATTTCAGAAAGCACATTTTCAAAATCTTTGAAATCAGCTATGGGAGGCAGAGAGAAATCCATTTTATATAAATGTGGGCCAGCATTAGCTGCATGGTAGATCCATGCTATCAAAATTAATTAACTGAAAATCTAGCAAGAACTCATATAGTAAAAATACACAATTATTTATATGCATGGTGAGAATCAAAGCAACAACAATGGTAATAATTTAATTGTTTTAAATACCACCTCATCACCAAATGAAATTACTGAAGATGATTTGTTAAATAATTATTTGAAGTCCAAAGCACAATCTTCGAGTATCTTAAACCCTGTACAAAATAATTATTCTGAAACATCTGTAGAAAAGCTAATTGAGAATTTTAACAATTTGGTAAAGAATACTGTGTTTTTTTATAATTTTATTTAATCTTTTATTTTACGTTTACATTTTGTTTTTGTTTTTTGTTATTAATTGATTTTTTTAAGTAAATAATCACTGTTATAATAAAATACATTAAATATTAATACACTATTTTTTTTATTTTTCATAACGTTATAACGGATTGGGTATGGAAGCTTTTACATTACAAAATCTTACATTACAAAATCTTGCATACAAAATCCTGCATTAGAAAATCTTGCATTACAAATTCTATCATTAAAATTAAACACAATCTTGCATACAAATTACGCGCGTAATTTGCAAGATTTTGTTTAATTTTCATGATAGAATTTTGTTCGACGAAATAATATATGGCATATAATTAAACTGGAAAAGGGACATTCTTATCAAAATTGAGTTTTTGAAGCGGATTGCTCAGAATATTATTCTTCAATTTTGTTATCGCAAGATTTTCTTGTGCTAGATTTTATTATTGCAAGATTTTAATGTTGCAAGATTAATAAAAAAATGCAAGATTTTGTTACTGAAATTTTTTGTGATGATGTCCTTACATACCGCTCCCCGTTATAACATAACGCTATTAGGGTTTAAATATTCCAAACCCTTATACAAGTTTTGAACTCTTCCTATATATACTTTTTGATAATACCCAATAACCGAATTATTTTTTTACATGCATGGTCTATTTTATACCAAGGTTTAGGCCTTTCGCGTTTAATGGGATAATGAATCCCAACAAAAATCGTTTTTAGCTGTTGTGGTTTTTTTTTTTTGTATATTAAAACTATGGATTTCGTAGTTTTTAGTGTTTTATGATCAAATTGTTCGCTTTTCACTTCGTTCATTTACAAAAAATTCTATCAGTAGTGCTAGTGCTGGAATACTTATTGAAGCTAGTCGTGTTTTTTGGTGTTTTTTTTTTTAATTAAATAATTGAATGTTTTACATTTTTGGTAAAAGTTCGGTGAATTTTTTCCTTTGTTGGTCGAGATAGCAGATAGAATAAAATAAATAAATTTTCCGCCGTGGTATAAAAAGTGTTTAAAACAAAGACTTGTGAACATTAAAAAAAAATGAAATTTCCAAATTTCATATGTTTCTCCAAAATTAAATCAGTTAATAATATTGCATAATTGTGTAATTTTTCTAAATTGAAGTTTTCAATTGGTTTTTCATCTGAAGTGTTATGTTCAACAATCAACACCAATAATGGAAGATCACACTGACGATGTTAATAAAAATAAAAGAAAAAAAAGTGGTACCGATAAAGTAGAAAATAAATTCATTGAAACTTTAGAAAAGTTTCAAAATTTTATTAAGAAGCCATCTGTATCTACAACCTCAGAAACTGATGAAGATGAATATTTCATCAAAGGTGCTGTAGGAATGATGCGTAGCCTAAATCGTTTTAACAGAACAAAAGCTAAAGCTGAAATATTGGGATATTTATCAAAATTACAGATGAACGAACTGTTAGGAACTGATGAAAATATACACTTGTAAAAAAAAAAAAAAAAATTCATATCGAAAGCTGGTAAATTACATACACTGACAAAAATTTAGGTTTATTTTTTAAACTTACGATGAATTTTTCCGGTTTACTGGAGTTTTCTAAACAAAAAAGTTTAAAAAAAATAAACTTCTTAGTTTATTGTTGTAATTTAAACTTAAAAGTTTATACATAAGTATTATGAGTTTATATTTAAATTATTTACTTATTAGTTAAACTTTTCTATCTAAATATTACACTGCCAAAGTTTAAAAACGTATAAAACGCCATTTTGTCCGTGTAAGATTCAGATTAAAAAGTATAAATAGTTTAATACGTTTTATTTCTAAACTTTTATTGTAAATTTTAAGAAGGTTTTTTGCATACTTTTAGGAGTTTTTCTAAAGTAATTTTAAGAGTTTAAAAATAAAATTTTAAGGTTTGAAAATTAACCAGCAATTCCTAAATTTTAAACTTTATTCATCATTATGAAAACATGATGAAACGCGTATTGAAATTTAGACTGATTTAACTAAAAAATGTACCACAAAGTTTAAATTATATAACAATAACACGCAGTTTGTTTACATATAAAAAAAAAATTGCAGCTATAACACGCAAAAAATAATTGCAAAAATATAATTGCAACACTCAGTTTGTTTTTGTTCAAATATATCAAGTGATAAGAATATAAAATTATAAGAATATAAAATGAATAATTTAAGTGGTAACTTTTGTATAATTAAATGTTTTGACAGTACCGAAAAAAAAATAATTAAATTTCCTATGCTACCAGAAGGGCAAATTATGGATTACAAAAACATAATAAACTATGGTTTGTATTGTGCTTAATTTAAAATATTTAAAATAAAATTGTGAATCTAAAATTATAGTAGTGATATGAAAAATTTAAAATTTTAAAGCCAAAAAATATTATTGGTTGAATTATCAAAGTAGTCAGAGTGACAAGACAAATTAAAAACATTGTGTTTATACTTTGAATTGTGTTTTTTTTTTAAAAAAATTTTGAAAATACAAGTTTAAAGCTTTATTTTAACAAATATAATTTTATAAAATATAAATAATAAACATATGAAATTTTTTACGCTGAAAAAAGGTACGAAATTTTGGAAAGCTATTTTATAGATTTATAAGTGGAGTGGTATTACAGAATAACAAAAAGATTATAAAACTATATTAGAATAAAATTTTGTTACATAAATTTGTATATGCAATTTGGTTATTTTATTCTTTTTATAGCTTGTGATGCCTTTAATATAGATCCAATATTCTTTTCACATTTTACAACAAATGATGGTATAGTAATTCCAAATGAAGAATTGTTGAACGTGTTAAATCAATACATATGGTGTAGCTGTTTCGTTTTAGTTTTATGTACCAACAATTTAGGTGCTATTACACGACAAAACGCAGAAATTGGTCAGTCAATTTTTGTATCAGAATTGGTAATAAATTTTCAGTTATTTACGAATTGAAATTAAAAATGACAATATTTTTTAAGACTGTTAAAAATTTTATTTTGGAAAATGATGGTGAAAATATTTTCAAAAATTTTGAGACGCAAAAATCTTTGAATGACCATAATAGAAGATCGCTTGTTCGTATTTTAGGACGTTATACAACAAAAACTTTTGGTGATAAACCAACCAAAAAAGAAAAATTCAAAGTGGCAACAATTGCTGTCAAACTTTTTCCATGTTTTAAAAATAATATGAAATATGGTGGAGCTGTTAGTATTAATATTTGTATACAAAATCATCCAAAAATTTTATGAATATGAACTACTTATTATTCTCAGGAAATATTTTTCGACCCTGACACGAACTCTGGATATTTAACAAGTCAACTAAAAAATATAAATTTTAATAAACGGAAACATCAATCAACTTCTGAAGAAGTAAATAAAAAAGTTTCACTTCCAACAGTTGAAGATAGGGAAATTTCTGCAGAAAATCTGGAATTTTTCAAAACAGTTATTCTTCCTAATTTTAAGGATGAATTAAAAGAAAAATTACGGTTAACAGTTGCTGCTAGAAAGCGTTTTTTAGACACACAGTGTGACTTATATAGAATTTTTCCATTTTATTTTGTTGATCCTGAATTGGTATGTTTTTGCAGTTATTTTTTTTTATTTTTTTCTCAATAGAAAGTATTTTTATGTAGATAATTTATGATTTCGAACTCCAGTATAGTGATGTAAATTGTCACAAGTTTTTTGACAACTGGAACAATATATCCGATACAATTCAGTTAGTTTTACAAAATAGAGGAATTAATATTGATATATTTTTTAAAGGTAAGTAAAACATAAATTATTTGAATAAATATTACGTTTAAAGACATTTTTTTATAGATTGGCATCCGGAAATCGCTAAATTTCTGTGCTTACTGAAATTACTTCCTGCACCACCTGGAAAAAATGTTACATGTAGATCTAATTTCTCACAAACAGTACAAAAATTTATTACATTTAGGGAAAGAAACATCCCTTTAAATGAAATTAAATCAACAGTTATCCAGCCAACAATTATTGCATATGGAGCATCACTAAAAATAATTTATTCAAATTGACCAACATTTAATTGCTGTACCATCACATTGGATTTTTAAACAAGTATTTGATTTATTTTTCAAAATATTTTTCGTTTTTCATATAAAGTATGACAACGATTTAAAAAGTTTTTTTTTATTTTTCCAAAAATTTCTGTACGAATTTCCTAATGTGCGTACTACTCCGCGTGTCTTAGAGATTTGGAATTTTTTACAACAAGACGAAAATGTAAATTTGCTTAATGTATCAAGTACAAATAACTAGTTTTATATATTTTTTTCCATATTATTTTTGTAGTTATAAGTACTACAACTAAACTTTTTTGTCTATTTTAATTGATATATAGAAACTAGTTAAAAATGGTTAGCTTTCGTTGTTTTTTATGTAAAAAATTATTTTATAATCTTAATTTTATTATTAAACATCTAAAATATCACCTTTTAAGGAATAATAAAAATCTCCACTTAAAATGTGTGAATTTATATAATTGTAATAGAGTTTTCAATACATTTTCTGGTTTATACAAACATGTTTTAAACTGTACATGTAAATCAAATGAGACTCAATTACAAACTGTTAATTCAGATAATGAAACTAGAAATGTTAATTTAGTGAATGAAACCAGCATCAATTATGAAAACCTTGTTATAAATTACAATCCTGAACAATATAATACAAGTATAACAGAAAATGTTTTTTCAGAAAATATATCTCAATTATATAATTTATTCACAACTTCAGGACTGCCTGAAGTAGCTATTGATAAAGCAACAAAAATACTTAATGAGTTAGTATTTAAAATAGTAGATAAAATTGAGGATAGGTTAAAAAATAATTCGCCATTCGAAACTCTTTGTAATTTAAAATTTTCTCTGGAAAATGAACTAGCAGCCAAAAGATCGCTTTATACAAGAAAAAAAACTTTGAATACTCACGCATCATATGTCGCTCCAAGAGAAATAAGTTTAGAATTACGTTGGGAAAAAAAATTTAATTCCATTTCTGATTGTCATGAATTGAAAATGAAACAATGCACTTTTCAATATATTTCAATAATTGTAATGGTTCATTTTTTGTATATGAAGAATTAAAAAAATTATACACCAAGATTTTCAATTGCATAATTTTAGGTGTATCGATTTTGAAAGTAAAGTTACAAACCCGTGTAGAACTTGTGGAGTGTAGAACTTATCAATCTGAGCAAGTTCCACGTTCCAACATAAAAATAAATTATTGGCAAAAAGAAAATTTGTAGTTTATCTACACAAAAATAAATTTATGGATTAAAAATTATGTAGGAATTATGATTGTAAATAGGGAATCCTATTTATGTTTTATCAGATTTTAGGGAATTTACCTAAAGTATCATTTTGATCATTTTTTTTTTTGAATTCTAATAGAATTCAGTGGGTTCATTAATCTTTAAAATCAATTTACTTACATTTTATATGTATTAGTAATGATTTTATTAGATTTCTGTAATTTATTTTAACTTAAACGTTATTTCGTAATAACAGCTATCCGAATTCATTGTTCAAAATGATATAAATACCCTTAAAATCGGTGGTAGAAAAAAAAAAGTGGACAGTCAAAAATTGTAGTTCAAATGGAAGACAGGTATTCCCTGGGATTCACTTTCTAATTTTATTAATAGTCTGGTATTACCTGGCTATTTACGAAACTAGAAATTTGAATTCATTCCTATTTATTTAATTTTTTTATTTTCCGCGATGATTTTCTTACTTTAATTTAAATATTATTTTTTTTATAAATTTTATTTTATTTTAATTTACTTGGGATTGATTTCCTAGTAAATGCCCTAAAATTTATGGCTTAGGAAATCTTGGCAATTTTTGGTTTTAATTTTTTTTCATATAATATATATAGAATTTAGTTATTACGTGATTTCTTAGTACGTTTTAGTTTTAGTTCAAGAAATTTCAATTTTAGGTTTTATTTTATTTTATAGTATGGGATATTCTGCCATATTTTAATTTATTATTTTTTTATTAATATAAAATTTAGTTTTTTTATATTAAATTCAATTCGATTTTTATTTCCTTTAATTTTTATTTTTTTTATATTTTGAATTTATCTTATTTTAATTATTTATTATAAACTCAAATAAGAATTTCATATTTCTTATATGAATAATTTGTAATAGGCGATCAGAATCGTTAAAGTAGTATAAAGGGTGTGTACAATTATTTGAATTTGTAATAATAATTAATGGCTTCCCTATATAATATATATTAATTACAACAACAAAATTTTAATTATTAGTTGTTGTTGTAAAATATATTAATTTTGATTAGAATTTTTATTGTAAAGTTATTTTTTTATATCAGAATTATTTTTTTTTATTTGTATATACAATTTTTTTTTAATTTATTTTGGATTTTTTAAATAAAATTATTTTCAAAATGGACGAAATAATGTCTCTTTTTAAATAAGTTTTTTTATTTTTCCTTCGCAGGATTTAAGAATTTTTTTTTTGAGATTATGTAGTGATTGAGTGAGTAAGTAGATTTGAATAATATATAGGGTGATCATACATTTAGGATTATTTAAGGATTTTGTATTGATCACATGGATAGGTGGG